>CP136054.1:349925536-351200536 GCA_032464435.1 Aegilops umbellulata
CCCTCTAAGAGATACAATGTCGCTGGAAGCGATTCAATTGGATAGCGATTTGACCTACGAGGAGAAGCTAGTCAAGATTCTCGAGTTTGCCAGCCGAGTTACACTCAGCAAGGTTATCAAGTTTTGCAAGGTTCAGTGGAGCCACCATACCGAGGATGAAGCCACCTGGGAACGAGAGGAAGACCTACGGAAAGATCACCCTCACCTATTTTCTAGCCAACCCGAATCTCGAGGGCGAGATTCGTCTTAAGGGGTAGGTTTGTAACATCCCAAATTTTCAATTTGGAATGTTATGCATTAGATCATCATTGCATATCATATTTTATTGCATTTTGGCTTGATCCTACAAATTCTACGCAACTCAAGGACCCACGGAGAGAGTTGGAGATTTCGTTATTTTCATATTTGAGTTTTTCTCAAATTTTAAAAAGAGCATCGTTTGATTTTAATTATTTTCTCTTCGAATATTTCTTTTATGAAAATAAAAGAGAGAGGATAAAATGACTTCGTCAAAAAAAAGAAATATTGGAGAATTAATATTAAAGTCAAATAAGATTTTTATTCAGAGTTTTATTGCTATTTTATTTGAATTAGGAAAAATATGCGTTTTTCAAATTGCATTAGAGCCCCGAATAAATGTTCACCTTGTCCGTTAGATTTTTAGAGGGCGGGGAAAACTTATTTCAGGATTTTTGGAGTCCGTTTAGTATTTCTTTTATTCAGTTTTTTGCGCGGAATATATTTAAAAAAAAGGAAACCGACTTTGGTCCGTATCCGCCCGGGACTCTGCCCGGGGAGGCTTTATAACCCGCGCCGCCCGAGGCCGCAGCCCACCAGCCCGCCGCCACCGAAACCCTAGACGCCGCCCGCGTCGCGTGCCGCCGCACCACCGCCGCGTCGCACCACCCCCGCCGCCCCGCCGCGGAGCCGCTCGCATCACCGTTGTTCCGCTGGACCTTGCCGGAGGTAGCTGCCGTTGCCGCCTCGGTTTTCGTGAGAAAACCGATTTTTTTCGAAACCCTAAATGCGTTTTTTTCATTTTAGATCTTTTTCGGTTTAGTTATTTAGCGAACGCCCGTTCATTTGTTCGTTTTAACGAATGGTTTTCACCATTTAGCCGCAGACAGCGAACGTTCGTTCGTTAGTCTGTTCTCAGTTTTTCTTTTTCTCGGATTTTCCGCGATTATTTTCGATCGCGATTTCTGATTCGATTTTCGTTTTAGTTTATCTTTTCGCTCGTTTATCGAAATCAGGCGATTCAAGCGCCTAGAGTTTGATCTCGAAACCTCTTTCTGTCTAATCAACTTAAACAAGATTTTGCTACTGTAAAATTTGACTTTAGTCCAGAATAGTAAATGAAGCTTGTTTCTTTCGCAGTTTGAGTTTTGTTGCTTCGTTTGATTTGATTCTTTTTGCAAACCGGAGTTCTTAAGTTGAACTTTCTGGTTAGATCTCTTATTTTAGTTTTACCCGTGTCTTTGCTTGATTGCTTATTGTATGCTTGTTTGTTTGCGATAGAGTACCCGGAGTGCGAAGCGTGCTACTACGAGTCTCTAGGTTTCATGGATCATTAGCAAGGCAAGTAACACTTTGATCATACCTCTTTACTACCCAGTTTTATTACATTAGATCAATCCTCAAACAATTGCATGGTTAGGATCTGATTTAAATTGTGGGTTTGGGAAGTAGATGAGGTAATACCTATTCACCTGTTTATTATCAAACCTATGGGAGTTACTTCTACGTTGCTTATATTGCTATGCTATGCTCGTAGACGTGGATTGGGTTTGAGTGTATTCATGACAGATGTGGGTATTGCTAATTAATGGTTAACTTAAGGTGGCAACTTTAATACACATCTGGGTGGATTGAGTCACCTGGGGAATCCAGTGTTGCCTATATTTTTGGAAATCCCGGGGTACCGTGTGATTTTCCTATGGACTGCCACTCAGGCTCAAAGGGATCATAAGATTATTCATGCTGGAAACTTCTGTGTGCAGCCACATGCCATTATGGGCTCTGGCATAGTTAAGTAAGTGGTGGGAAACCTTTCCATGATGGGCTAGCAGATGTAGGGGATTGTAGGTGTACAAGCCTATCTATCGGTTAAGGGGACCTCTTCGGAAAGACTGCGTCTCGGTCATCCGTTTCTCAAACATCATGTAGTGCGAGAAATCCAACCGAGGAGATCGAGTCTTGTGGGGAAAAGTGCACAAACCTTTGCAGAGTGTACAAACTAATCATGGTTAGCCGTGTCCCCGGTTATGGACATCTTGAGTATCTAGTTCTTGGATTATCATGTTGATCTCATCACTCTAAATTAACTTTGTTGCGTTATTAATTACTTTTAATTGGGATTGAGATGGGGTTTACCATTCTCAATGTTTAACAACTACCATGATAGTTAAATAAAATTTATTCCTTTGTTGTAGGGAAAAATTGGCTTTTCGCAAAACATATTAACCATATAGCCTCCACCTGCCATACATGCATATAGTGATAGCTTTATTCTGTTCATTACTCTCTTGTGTTACATGGCCAGCATATTCTATGTGCTGGCCCGTTTTCGGGCTGCAACGTATCATGTTGCAGACTTTTCAGACGACGAGTAATGAGCCTTAGGTCGTGGTCTTTCACTCAGTGATGTCGTTGGAGTTGATGGACTCACTTTATCTTCCAAGCCTTCCGCTGTTATCGTATTAGATGGCCTTAAGCCATATTTATTGTAATAAGTTCTCTTTTGAGGCATTCGATGTAATAAGTGTGTGATTGCTACTCTGTTATAAATCCTCAAGTATTGTGCGTGTCAGCATTACCGATCCAGGGATGACACTGATGCACAGAGATAAGACTGTTTGAGGTCTGGTCGCTACAGGAGGGGGGCATCGCACACGGCTAAGAGAGATCAATGATCCGCTTGTGTGTCTATGGGGTGCCCCCTGGCCATGTATATAAACGTGTGGAGGAGGGGGAGAGGGCCGGCCCCTATGGCGTGCCCTGGAGGAGTCCTACTCCCACCGGGAGTAGGACCCCCTTCCCTCGTTGGACTAGGAAAGAAGGAAGGGGAGAGAGGGAGGAAGGAAGGGGGGCGTCGCCCCCCCCCTCCTAGTCCAATTCGGACCAAAGGGGGAGGGGCGCGCGGCCTGCCCTGGCCTCCTCTCCCTCTCTCTCTCTCTCCACTATGGCCCATTAAGGCCCATACAATTACCGGGGGGTTCCGGTAACCTCCCGGTACTCTGGTAAAATCCCGATTTCACCCGGAACCATTCCGATGTCCAAATATAGGCTTCCAATATATCGATCTTTACGTCTCAACCATTTCAAGACTCCTCGTCATGTCCATGATCATATCCGGGACTCCGAACTACCTTCGGTTCATTAAAACACAAAAACTCGTAATATCAATCGTCATAGAACTTTAAGCGTGCGGACCCTACGGGTTCGAGAACTATGTAGACATGACCAAGACACGTCTCCGGTCAATAACCAATAGCGGAACCTGGATGCTCATATTGGTTCCTACATATTCTATGAAGATCTTTATCGGTCAAACCGCATAACAACATACGTTGTTCCCTTTGTCAGCGAGGAGGTACTTGCCCGAGATTCGATCGTCGGTATCTCAATACCTAGCTCAATCTCGTTACCGGCAAGTCTCTTTACTCTTTCCGTAATGCATCATCCCGCAACTAACTCATTAGTTGCATTGCTTGCAAGGCTTATAGTGATGTGCATTACCGAGAGGGCCCAGAGATACCTCTCCGACAATCGGAGTGACAAATCCTAATCTTGATCTATGCCAACTCAACAAGTACCATCGGAGACGCCTGTAGAGCACCTTTATAATCACCCAGTTAAATTGTGACGTTTGGTAGCACAAAAGTGTACCTCCGGTAATCGGGAGTTGCATAATCTCACAGTCATAGAAACATGTATAAGTTATGAAGAAAGCAATAGCAGTAAACTAAAACAATCAAGTGCTAAGCTAACGGAATGGGTCAAGTCAATCACATCATTCTCCTAATGAATGATGTGATCCCGTTTATCAAATGACAATTCATGTCTATGGTTAGGAAACTTAACCATCTTTGATCAATGAGCTAGTCAAGTAGAGGCGTACTAGTGACACTCTGTTTGTCTATGTATTCACACATGTATTATGTTTCTGGTTAATACAATTCTAGCATGAATAATAAACATTTATCATGAAATAAGGAAATAAATAATAACTTTATTATTGCCTCTAGGGCATATTTCCTTCAGAAGATCTGTTTACCTTGATGATTTAACACATAGATACAATACTGGAGAACTGGGATTTACAAAGTGAACTGGAACTAAATAAATAATAAAGCAAAATTAGGTTATAGATTCACTTCATCCTATCTTGAAAAATCTATGCATCATGTAAAGCACTAAAGTAACTACAGAATTTGTAAATTAGAAATAGCAGACTTGTGACACACTAATAAAATTTTCCCGATGGAGCACAGATTTGTAAGACATTATAGATGGCAACACTGTCCATGTGCGTGACTTAATGTACCTTTTCTTAAAAATTATAGTTTTGTGTTCTGCCGTGCAAGCATGCATACATACATCTCCTAGATGAACCAAGTCACAGGATACACAAGCAACCATATTATGGACCGATAATGCACTTCTTCTTGGAGTAACCTGCAACAAAAAACAACCAGTCATTTCCATCTTTTGTTAAATTTGAGACAGGGATTTACTCTACTGCGGGTACTGCTAACGTACAAGGGTTAAGATTCTCTATGGTTCTTTCTTGTCTAAAAACAAATAAGAAAAATTATATCTTCATCAATGATGTTGACAAAATTCTGTGAACTCCTTCTAGCTCGTGAATTATGCAAACTAATGGTGATGTTTCCCTGCCAACATGAAAGAGGAAGAAAAATTAGGAACGTAAATGATCATCATGCGTAGTCTATGATTATAATCAAATAATCATCGCGCCCAAGATGCAAGTTAGTGCCAGAACAATACTATTATATTATGTACCTGAGTTATAATGGGAGAAGCAACCCCCTCTGAGCAAGTTCAGTCAAAGCCAAGCAGCCTCTATGCCTAGAACCATCACCTTCAGTATTCAGAATGCACAACTTAATTACTTTATTAAGTAATTCACTACCTAAGAAAAGCTGCAATTTTTAAAGCTGGAAGAGGAAGCTGCGAAACTCTTCAAACAAACAAAGGGTGCTTTGAAGTGTATATGTCATAAACGGACCTCACCCGGAGAAAAATGCTACAAAATTGTTGATAGAACTTCTTTGGACAGCGCGGGTGTTAAATGTGCAGTTATCCTGCCAACTCCTTTGGCAGCAGACCATCTCATAATAATATCCTGGACAAAGAGGAATAATTATTTACATTTTAGTTTGAGGGCTATAAGCCAACAATCTTGGAGGCAAACAAAAATATTTAGAGTACACCGAGTATCTTTCAGTATAAATCTCCATCAAAGACTACAGTGCTACTCATTGCATCACTTATCTAACAAACCATAAATATTTGGTGTGAAAACATTTACTCTTTGGAAGGAGATGTTTCTAATACAACCACCGCCGCAGAGAAATTTTGTACCAGGAAGGCAAATTGACTGTTTGAAGCAAGTTCACACCTCAGATGATAATAAAACTAAACATACATGAATGCCCACAAAACAGTTCATCACCCCTCTTCTAACCCATTCAGAGAAGCTGTACTAAATCATATTATAGCAACAACGGCAATGGAGCATCATTCAGCAGAAGCAACACACATACCAAGGACAGCAGTGCAGTTCACATCTTGAGGGGAATTCTCTGCTTATTGAGCCCCTTCTTCCAGTTTGCATGTGACAAAATTTAATGAACATTTTCCTTTCTGTTTTACAGCCTTCAGTGAATTCTCAGGAAATTTTACATTCAAATCTAGACCCTATGAACGTGCATCAAAAAACGTATATGGTTGTGCATCTCGTCATCCAATGTGTATGTTATTTTAAAAAGATAGCTAGAGAGAGAGATGTGCTTGTTTGGCGTCCTTGACAACCATATGCAATTAAGGGCGAGGAGGTCTCTGGAACAACCGAATGCAATCAAGGGCGAGGAGGTCTCTGAACACGCACCGATAGTAGTGCTTGGGCAAGTCAGGCAAACTAAAATGTGAAGGAAAGCTTCTGCCTGAATATGATGCGCAACGAAGTTGGCTGGATGCATCAGAAGGTCATAGAGAACCGAGGCGGCATGCAGACGGGACACGACGAGGAGAAGGAGACGTGCCCGTCCCTGGTCTTTTCTTTTTGGTATGGTCTATTTTTTGGGGTCAGCAGTGCGTTGCAGGACCAAAGTATTGAAACGTTTTTACGTACAACTCATGACGGACGGAGACATAGAAAACGTATACGAACGGAAACGACTACTTTTATTCTCGGAAAAAAATATTAATAAAACCAGACGTATGGAGAACTATGAAAGTCTCTGTCTTTTATTATTAGGTAAAGATAAGTCTTTTTAAAGATATTAATGTGAACTACATATAAAGTAAAATAAGTAAATCTATATTCTAAAATACGTGTATATACATTCATATGTAGTCCATGATAAAATCTTTAAAAAAACTTATATTTAGGAACGAAGGGAGTAAATGTGACTGCAGTTGTAGGCACAAGTGTACAAGAGGGAAACCTCTCTAGGAGTCTAGGTAGTTGGGCTGGCTGTTACATTTTGCGTACTTTTCCTTTTTACGGAGTCTGGTGTAGTTGGGCTGGCTGCTGATTTGAGCTGGGCATGCATCCGCCTTTTGTTTCATGGCCGCGCCGTGTGCATAAGCAATGGCCTAGGGCCGATGCACCTGACCCTGTTTCGCTCAAAATCAAAAGAGGCAAAACTGACCCTGTTTCCAGAACTAGTCTAATTTGTTATCAGAAGAGACGCATCACCAAGATCAGATGGCCGAGTTGGTCTAAGGCGCCAGATTAAGGCTCTGGTCCGAAAGGGCGTGGGTTCAAATCCCACTCTGGTCAAATATTTTTTATGTGTTTTTTACTTTGGTCGCTTTTAAACTTTTCCCCCTTGTACAAGATGAGAAGCTGAAAGCTCTTGTTCTGGTCAAATATAATTTCTTTTTTTTCTTATATACTACTTCATCCGTTCACAAATATAAGATGTTTTTATTTTTTCTAATTGAATGAATATAAACACATTTTCTGGTCATATTTTTTCTTCTATTTTTTACTTTGGTCATTCTTTTTTACTTTCCCACCTTGTATAAGATGCAAAAGCTGAAAGCTCTTGTTTTGGTAAATATATTTTTCTTTGGTCGCTTTTAAACTTTTCCCCCTTGTACAAGATGAGAAGCTGAAAGCTCTTGTCTGGTCAAATATTTTTTTTTTCTTATATACTACTTCCTCCATTCACAAATATAAGATGTTTTTATTTTTTCTGAATTGAATGAATATAAACACATTTTCCGGTCATATTTTTTCTTCTATTTTTTACTTTGGCCATTCTTTTTTACTTTCCCACCTTGTATAAGATGCAAAAGCTGAAAGCTCTTGTTTTGGTCAAATACATTTTTCTTTTTTTTCCTTATATACCATTCCCATCCTCTCACAACATATAAGTTATTTTAACTTTTTTAAATCGGATTTATATAGGCACATTTTAGTGTGTTTGCTTGCTCATTTTAAGTTAGTATGTAGTTCATATTGAAATATCTAACACGTCTTATATTTGTGAACTCGGGGTGTACTTCTTAAGATTATTATCAATGCATGAGTTTCCTCCATGGTTGATTCGTGCTACCGACAAGATTAGGCGAGGTTGGCTTTATGATGGATCGGAGGTAGGAGGTTTGTTTCGTTGGGCAAGTTAAGGTAGATTCCTGCATATCCATTAACAGGGATACTTGGATGGTGCAATGTGTACTTCCCGCGGGAGTTTGACGATCTCGCCTACCACTGCCCCGAAATATACTACTTCATCCGTTCACAAATATAAGATGTTTTTATTTTTTCTAATTGAATGAATATAAACACATTTTCTGGTCATATTTTTTCTTCTATTTTTTACTTTGGTCATTCTTTTTTACTTTCCCACCTTGTATAAGAAGCAAAAGCTGAAAGCTCTTGTTTTGGTAAATATATTTTTCTTTGGTCGCTTTTAAACTTTTCCCCCTTGTACAAGATGAGAAGCTGAAAGCTCTTGTCTGGTCAAATATAATTTTTTTTTTCTTATATACTACTTCCTTCGTTCACAAATATAAGATGTTTTTATTTTTTCTGAATTGAATGAATATAAACACATTTTCCGGTCATATTTTTTCTTCTATTTTTTACTTTGGCCATTCTTTTTTACTTTCCCACCTTGTATAAGATGCAAAAGCTGAAAGCTCTTGTTTTGGTCAAATACATTTTTCTTTTTTTTCCTTATATACCATTCCCATCCTCTCACAACATATAAGTTATTTTAACTTTTTTAAATCGGATTTATATAGGCACATTTTAGTGTGTTTGCTTGCTCATTTTAAGTTAGTATGTAGTTCATATTGAAATATCTAACACGTCTTATATTTGTGAACTCGGGGTGTACTTCTTAAGATTATTATCAATGCATGAGTTTCCTCCATGGTTGATTCGTGCTACCGACAAGATTAGGCGAGGTTGGCTTTATGCTGGATCGGAGGCAGGAGGTTTGTTTCGTTGGGCAAGTTAAGGTAGATTCCTGCATATCCATTAACAGGGATACTTGGATGGTGCAATGTGTACTTCCCGCGGGAGTTTGACGATCTCGCCTACCACTGCCCCGAAATAGGCTCCTAAGAGGTCCAAGACTACTACAAAACATAATACTGCTACCTGAAGTAAACGGGCTCCCTCAAGGGGCACCGCCGGCAGCAATGAGTTGCGTTATCTGGAATTGTCGTGGGGCGGACAAACCTACAACCATTTGAGAGCTTCGCGATCTCGCGTGGCAATTTTCCTTGTCCCTGTTATGCATCGTGGAAACACAGGTGCATAAGTCATGCGTAGATAGTTTAAGTTTTCCTTTAGGTTTCAGTAATTGTTTTTCTGTTAACACTAGTGGAAGGAGCGAAGGCCTGGCTATTTTTGCAACAATGATATTAAGCTTGAAGTGTTTCATTTCTCAGAGTATCACATTGACTCTCGTGTCACGTTGCCGCTTGTCTATAAGTTCTATATCACATGCCTTTTACGAGGAAGCCTTGAAACAAGAGAAGTATAAGACGTGGGACACACTCAAGGGTATCAAGGCTAACAATGACATACCTTGGTGTTGTTTGTGTGATTTCCATGAAGTACTTAGCCATGGTGATTATGATAGTGTGGGGAACCGATATATGGTTCCTAGGGCACAAGTTGAAGTTTGAGTAAAGTTGCGGGCAAACGTTCACTCTAGTGATGGTTGACTGGAATTTACTTCTCCCTGGGGCGTAGGCCACGCTACTTCCTCTAATCAAAACCCCATTCTTTTAAAGGTTGCTCCTTAACAACCAGCAGGGCCTAGGCCACCTTGGTTGTCTAGGCATGAATCAATGTGGGACACATGTGAAGAGTTTAAGACTCAGGTGTAAACATATTGGGTGTCTCTAAACCTTACGGATTCAGTGACACAACTTGGCGAGAAACGCGTGTTGATGGACTCTTCCCTAGACCATTGGGGTAACATCACGTTTAGCAACGTCTAAGCAGAAATTCGTAAACCAAAGAAGAAAATGGAGGAGTTGTGAAATATGCCCGACCGGTCTGATATGTTTGGGGACGATACAAACTGCCTTGATAGATTAACATAAATTCATCACCATCAGAAGATCATGTGGCGTTAGAGAGCTCACATCCAATGGCTCGACGAGGAAGACAAGAACATTGATTTTTTTCACGGGCAGGCATGTATGCGGAGGAGAAAGAATAAGATCCCTCAATTAGAATGTCTAATTATTTGATGATCCGAAGATTATGGCCAATGTGACTACCAATTTCTATCACGAACTTTACACTTTTGAAGGGGTACATGGTTTGCATGAGGTCATGAATACAATTCCGGCCAAGGTTTCTTCGGCAATGAATGACCAACTGCTTGCTCCCTATACTGATCTTGAGGTAAAGAAAAACACTTTGTTTCCAATGTTTGCCGACTCACTTTTTCCAATGCCATCGGGATGTGAAGGAGAGGTTACAAAAATTGTCTAGCGTGCCCACCGCGCACTATGTCTATTCACCAAGTTTTGACGTTGTTGAACCTATGCCAAGAGCTCGTTGTGAAGTTGGAGAGAACAAGCCAATCCTTCAACATATTCCAAATTCGGATCGAGAAACAACATTGGGAAGGAAAACGCGCCACAAATTTCAGAGTTCTATTGCACAAAGAGCAAATCCAACAATTAGGCCATCCACACTTGGCAGAGATGATCAACCTTCCGAGATCGATTTTGAATGACAAGCCAAGCGAATAACTTACATTTAGGAGGAGCCCAAATTTTCTAGATGGTGGTCTTGAAGCTGGTGGCGGTTCCCCCGATGAATTGGGCACGATAAGCAGAGTCCATGGAGTAGCGTCCGAAGGTCAACATATTCCACAAGTTGGCGTTGCCGCTTGGTTAGTATGGAGTTGAAGTTGGGACGTGAATCATCAATGTTAAAAGACTGCATGGATGTGGCGTGACATGATCCAGTTCGTTGCTGAGTTGAACATGGGACATGAATCAGCCAAGTCCAGTCCATCAAAGTCCAGTCAACCCATGGCCAACAGAGTTGCAAAGCGAGGACGCACATCTTGAGGTTAAGCACTCCCAACCAGACAAGAGTGGTGGGATGAAAGATGATCTCTCGATTTATTTTTTGTTTCACACCGAAGACTTTATTGAAGTCTGTCCCAAGAAAGGCCCTTCTTATCTTGTCCATGAATTGCAAGACCTCGGTTGGTATGTCGATGGAGGTTAGGTGATATACCATGATTGTGGTGGGAACCGCCTTGACCAATGCCGCGTGGCATGTTGCGACGAAGTGCTTTCTCATTCAAGAAAGCAAAATTTCATTAATTTTGTTAGAAGGGATAGAGAAGGATTGATGGAATTGATGGGTATTGGGTGACCCTCGTGGGCATATATATAGGAGTACATGGTCAACTTAGAGTACAAAACAAGCCAGAACATATCTTAGTCTATCTCGTATTTCCTAACTAATCATAATACTCAACATCCCCTGCAGTCATAACGGTAGCGACACAGACGATGAGACTGGAGAAGAATCTGAAGGTAAGCCGACGGACACCCCCCACAGTCATGATGGTCGACGCATCACAGAAGTCGTGGCTGGAGTGGAAACCGACGAGGTTACTCAAGCACGGCGGTAGCCCTTTGTGCCGATGTCGATGTAGGCGAGAGCGTAGGATGATGTAGCTGTGGTCAAGGTAGCCGTGCGAAGAACACCTGGTCGATGTTGAGTCTGGGTAGCCGGTGTCGAGGAAGTCGCCGTGGAACCGCGGGCGCAAGGAGGCGCCGATTTAGTCATGGACGCAATGGTGTCGAAGTAGTGGTGCGCCGGGAAGAAGACATTATTGACGAGGCGTCGCGCCGGGTTTGCCAAACCCGGAGACACGTCGTAGATGAAGGCACGTGTCGGTGTTACCAGCACCGGGCATGCTAGAAGGACGAAGACGAAGTTGACGAGGCGCCACACCAGGGTTGCCAGGCCCGGGGACATGTCGTGGATGAAGCCACGCATCGGCATTGCCAGCACCGACCATGACGTAGGCTCCGATACCATGTTAGAAGGGATAGAGAAGGATTGGTGAAATTGATGGATATTGCTTGAGCCTCATGGAACATATATAGGAGTACATGGTTAACTTGGAGTTCAGGGTGTGCGTTCGGTTTTTTCGGTTTGATTCGGTTTGGTTTATACGGTTTTTGGTTTATACGGTTTTTATACTTCGGTTTATACGGTTTTATACATAGATACGGTTCGGTTTCGGTAATAACCGTTTACTTTCGGTTCGGTTTCGGTAATAACCAAATTAACCAAAGTTGACGCGAATTTTTGAGCAACACAATGTTTGGGCACATGAAGAAACAAATTTAGTATACAACGGCAGGACACAAACATGAAATTTATTCAATATATGACACATACATGACAATACATGGCCTCGTTATCCTGTACCGAGAGCCTCAAGTCAAAGACCAAAGCCTACTCCACGGTGAAACTGCTCTTTTATTTTCTTTTTTATATTTAAGCAACATAAAGTAGCACACGTTTGTCCATGTGTAGCTAGTGTACTGTATTTTTTTAGAAACGCTAGTGTACTGTGTAGGCCTTGAAAGTTTGATCTTTCTCTCACAGACTCAATCGCACACAATTTCTAGCATCACAGCCCAATACTTGTTGATCCATCGGCCGATGTAAGTAGAAGTACAACACGGCAACGGCGAGAGGCGCTGGCGCGCAGGCAATTCATGCGCTAGTTTAGTACCACCTCGGGTAGCTACAAGAAATAAAGGAAGGTGAGTAGTATAAGACTAGTAGGTGTCCGTTCATTGTGCTCAATCCCATGAATGCGCAGCACACTGTGTAGGTGTTTCTTCTTTGTACTCTCTAGTGCGAGACAAGTTATATTTTTTCGGTTTTTTGGGTTTAACCATATGGTTTTCGGTTATTAACCGAAAAAACCAAATTGAATATGGTTTGCTATTTTGCAAACTGAAACCATAACCAGAACCTGAAAAAACCGAAATTTCGGTTCGGTTTGGTTTTTTTGGTTTGGTTTATGGTTTTCGGTTCGGTTTTGCACAGGGTGACTTGGAGTACAATACAAGCCAGAACATATCCTAGTATATCTCGTATTTCCTAACTAATCATAATACTCAACAAATTTTACCATGAAGATGTTGAAGTTGATCTTTTGGGTCGTCTGACAGATATAGGGAGCCCAAAATATCACATGAGAAAGAAAGAAAGACATGCTAAACGCTTATGCCATCAAGATTAAGGTCATTGTGGGGGTGAGGGGTTAAAGAAGGCTTTTGAAAGTTTGTTTCGAGGCCCGTGACCTCCCAAAATCTTATGGCATCTATCCTTTAATTTGGTACTCCTAGCAAATCATACTACAAGATAATTTGATACTCCTAGCAAATTATACTACAAGATAATTTAGTACTGCTAGCAAGCAAAGTAAGCAGTGGTTATTGTTGCATTTTATACTAAGTCTAAAATTAATCTTTATGGTATATAATTTAGATGGGAATTATGGATTTGACTATTTCGCTATTCTAACTAGGTCCTCATCGTTGCAGTGAGATCGACCTAACCTGCGCGGACGCAGAGAGGACAGATCCACCAGGCAACCATCCCTCTCCCACCTCTGTGATGGCTTCCGCCCCGTCGGCTCCGTCGACGGCGCCGTCACTGGTGGACACCCTCTTCCAGCGCTCGCTGGACGACCTCGTCAAGTCCCTCCGCGCCGATCCTTCAGCCGCCGGCGAGTCGCTGGCCGTCGGCCGCGCCCTCTCCGAGATCCACCGTGAGATCCGCGCCCCGGACGCGGCGACCAAGGCCGTCGCGCTCCAGAAGTTCACCTACCTCTCCTCCCTCCACTTCGTCCCCATCGCCTCCCACCCGCTCGCGTTCCCCGCCATCGAGCTCCTCGCCTCGCCGCACTTCCCGCACAAGCGCCTCGCCTATCTCGCCGCCTCGCTGTCGCTCCACCCCGCCTCGCTCTCCCTCCTCCCGCTCGCCACCCACCAGATCCACAAGGACCTCTCTCCTTCCACCTCCGCCGCCGCCTCCCACCACGTATGCGCCCTCGCGCTCCAGCTCCTTGCCTCGCCCGCCGCTGCCGCCGCGCCCGACCTCGCCGTCCACCTCGCGCACGACCTCGTGCCCCACCTGTCCCGTGGCAGCCCGCGCGCTATCGCAGCCGCAGCGCGGATCATAGCCGCCTCCCCGTCCACTGGTGTGCCGGTCCTCTTCAAGCCGCTGGCTGCATGTCTTGCTTCGTCCGACCCACGGGCGTCAACTGCGGCTGCATCCGCCTTCTGTGAGCTGTCGGCGCCGCCGGCTGATGTGGCCCCATTCCTGCCTCTCGCGCCTGACCTTTACAATCTGCTAACCACATCCCGCTCCAACTGGGCGCTCATCAAGGTGCTCAAGATATTTGCTAGGCTGGCTCCTCTGGAGTCGCGTCTGGCCGCACGGATTGTTGATCCAGTCTGCCAGCTCCTCACTCGTTCATCAGCCATGTCGCTGACATTCGAGTGTGTCCGCACGGTGCTAACTGCACTACCGGCGCATGGTGCAGCAGTGAGCCTTGCCATTGGGAAAGTCAAGGAATTCCTTGCTGCTTCTGATGATCCCAACCTGCGCTATCTCGGGCTCTTGGCACTTGGTATGCTTGGCCCAGCATATGCATCAACTGTCAATGAGAGCCGTGATGTGATTGCCCTGTCACTGGGTGATGCTGACTCAAACATCCGTAGGGAGGCATTGCACCTTATGATGGGAATGGTTGATGAAAACAATGTCATGGATATTGCTGGCATGCTGGTCAGTCATGCCGCAAGGTCAGACCCAGAGTTTGCAAATGACATTCTTGGTGCCGTCCTAGCAGCATGTGGGCGCAATGTATATGAGCTGGTGTCAGATTTTGATTGGTATGTCTCACTACTCGCAGATATGGCTAGGAGCTTGCACTGTGCGCAGGGGGGTGAGATTGGTCGCCAGCTTGTTGATGTGGGACTTAGGGTGCATGATGCACGGCCAGAGCTTGTCCGTTCAGCTCGATCTCTCCTAATTGATCCTGCCTTGCTTGGGAACAATCTCCTATGCTCTGTTCTTTCTGCTGCTGCATGGGTCTCTGGTGAGTATATTGATTGTAGCAAGGATCCTGTTGAGCTTGTTGAGGCACTATCACAGCCAAGGACTAGCCTCTTGCCAATGTCAGTGAGAGCTGTGTACATCCAGGCAGTACTTAAAGTGGTCACCTTCTGTTGCAATTTATATGTAGAGAATTCGAATGATTCAAACAAGGAATCGGATCTAGTGTTTGATGAGTTAGCTGTTGATCAAACTGTCAGTAGGGGAAGCAAGTCTGAAATTCAACCTGCTGAAGAACAAATCGTTATGCTAGGCACAGCTAAAAATGATCCCTTTTCAAACAAATCAATAGTTTACATGATTAACTTGATTGAAACAACGGTTGGGCCCCTTGTTGAGTCCAAGGAAGTTGAGGTCCTGGAGAGGGCGCGCAACCTGATGGGTTTTGTCCATTTGTTAAGAGAGATCTGGGAGTTGAAGGAAAGGATGGTCAGTGATCATAACAAGCATAACCGGGTCGTGGAGCTCATTAATAGTATGCAAACAGTATTCTCTCAGGAATTAAGGCCTGTTTCTGTGAATGCCCAGAAGAAAATTTCCCTTCCTGAGGATCTTGTCTTGCATGAAAATCTGTCTGAACTTGCTGACATTTTAAGTGAAGATGACACTATTCTGTCAACTTCAATCTCTTTTATCTCTCACAACTGTCATTCTGTAGAGACTAGAGATGAGCCTGCAGTAGTGTCAGTTGATTCATCTTCTCTTTTTGAGCACCGTAAACGACACGGGATATACTATCTCCCAACAGGAAAAGCTGAGGATGACGCAAATAGCTACCCTCGTGCCAATGATCCTCTTCTTTCTGCTGAGAATGCAAGTGCCATGGAGGATACATCCGAGACTGTCCGGCCTGTATCTGCTGGGAAAAAATTGAAGGCCATGAGGTCCAGACCAAAAGTAGTGAAATTGGATGGCGAAGATTTCCTAAGTTCTATGATGACTAGTGCAAATATTCTAAAGGCTGCAGATAAGTCAGAAGTCATGGGCAAAAAAATGGACACTGGCGAATCTAGTTCTCAATGGATACAGAACATATATGCTGATACTGGAAGCCTTTCTACTTCAAGTTCTAGGACAAGTAAGCAACCCGATCTTACTAAAGAGAAGAGCACAATACCTCCTGACAGTGATAAGAAAGAGCCGAGAAAGCATAGAACCTCTTCTAGGAGTGGGCATCGTCAAGGAAAACATACACACAGAGAAAGACCTAGTACTCAGCCTGATGTTGCACCTCAAGCTCCGGTTGTTCAAGATTTCCTTCTGTAGCTGCCAAGATTTTTTTTGCTTGGTACGTTACAATTACGAAATACAAGTTGATGTGTTGTATTGTTCATTTGAATGAGGAAGAACATAGGTGTACATGGATGTTGACCTCTTCTGCTAAATTTTCTGTTAGGTCTTTGTATACTATCCCAAAGGTTAGTTAAACTAGATGCCCATTTAAGAAAATGTGGTGCATGAAAGTGCCAGTGAAAACCAAAGGTTTTTTTGTGTGGTTGGTGTTTATAAAGAGTATTTTGACTAGAGACGGTTAAATAAAAGAGGGAAGTGATAGTCTGATAGATGTTTGTTTTGTTAGGAAAAAAAGCTATAGACCCTCTATTTCTGCACTGTTCTATTGCTAGATATATCTGGAGTTCTGGATTATAGTGAAATGTGTGTTTTGGTATTGATTTTCGAGTAGACACAGTAAATGATCTTTGTAAGTATGTGTTAGCCTTCGATGGTAAGGATGCACAGCTAATTTCTGTTGTGCTGTGGGCAATCTGAAAGCAAGAAATGCTGCACACTTCAACAAAAAGTTCCCTTTTGATCCTACAGCATTATAGTTTCTCAGGATTTTTGTTGGCTGACCTTTAGGGCGGTTATACATAGACGAAACCTGCAAAAGGCGTGACGACAAGGGGCAAAAAAAGCTTCAGCTAGTAGCGGTTGAAATCTTCCATCGTCGAAAAGGGTGGAGGCCTATGGAAGGTGGCTGTGAACTTGGTAAGTTTTTGATGGTAGGACTGAGTTCTGTTTTGTTCTGTTTGAGGTCTTCGAGAATTTAGGGCCTCTTTGATTCGTAGGATTCCAAAAACACAGGAATAGGAAAAACGTAGGATTGAAATGGCATGTCCATTAAATCCCTATAGGATTTGAGTTTGTTTGATTGTGTCATTGAAAAAGCAAAGGATTTCTTCCAAGAGGTTGATGTGGATGTTAGAATTCCTGTGAAATGTAGTACAAATAAATCCTTAGAAAAAAATACTACAAGATTCAATCCTACGAATCAAACGACCAACGTAGGAAAAATTCCTAAGGATTCTAATCCTTCAAAAATCCTATAAAGGTCCTTTGAATCAAAGAGACCCTTAGTTGGCTCCTGTGGTGTTTTGGTTCTCGAGGCTGAGTGTAGCTGTAGGATGGTTTGGAGCTTGCGAGGTCAGTCTGTGTGGCTTGTGCCACCTGACAGAATGGGTATCTTGATGTGGAACTTGGTTGCTGTTCAGTTTTCATGGAAATGAAAATTGGGGCGGGGAGCCCCTTGGGTCGAAAAAGAATACGTTTGATGTGTTGTTCACCTTTTGCGCATTTTCTTTTTTTCTTTTCTTATTTTCATCGTCAAGCACTTAAATAGTTCCATGCCCCCCTCCCAGCCCCTGAGGAATTGGTCGACTCATCCGGCTCATGACCTGAAGCCTGCAGGTTCGAATCCTGTACCTGCCTCTGCATAAGTATCCACGCTTTTCACGTGATTATAGGTACCCTTTTTCTTGATCGTAGAACCTAATTTTCTAGAATAGAGCTGGATGGCTTTGTTTGTGCAATTTCGCTCGCAATACCCTCTCCTCCGGCGAGCTTGCGATTGCTGTCTCTAACTGAATGATGCGAGATGCAACCAATCTGCAGGCCTTTCTATTTCTATTTGGGGACTTTGGTACAGTTTGCTTATGTTTTCTAAAAAGAACTGCTGAAGAATGAAGGGCAGGGCCTCGCCTCGCGGGACTTCACCTGATCGCGCTCTGCCAAAGGGGCTTTCGCGTGATGGGTTTGTCATGGCTGCAGCTGCGGAAGCACTTTTTGTATCGATCGGAACACATGGGCAAGCACCGGTCCAGCTGAATGCCAAGCGGTGTCGAAGAGGGCAACACATTACACACGTACAAGCACGAGGCATAAGGTCGTTATATAGCAATGGAACGATGATCCCCACGCACGGTGTTAGCTAGATTTGCACGAGAACAGCGGATCCATGCATGCCTTCCCTACAAATAAGGAAGAGGAAGAAAAAGAACATAGGGATCAATTCAAGCAAATGGGGCCGTGAAAGTGCACAATTGGCGTGGAGACTGGCTTGATGTGAAGTAGAGATCCTGGCACTGATCTAGAAAGGCCCGTGGAAACATGGGCAATAATAATGTTAGTACTATGTTTTAACACATGTGTAAGATAATTACTTACAGTAGTACGTTTCAATATATACGATTCTATCAATCAAATACCACTACGATCAGATGGCCGAGTTGGTCTAAGGCGCCAGATTAAGGCTCTGGTCCGAAAGGGCGTGGGTTCAAATCCCACTCTGGTCAAATATTTTTTCTGTTTTTCTTTTAACTTCTGTTCTTACGTTCCAATTCTAGCTAGATTTACGTGCAAACAATATGGATAAAAAGTTTTTTTTAGCTGAATAGCTGGTTCTTTTTTTTGTTGTTGTTGCGGAAAACCTTCCAAACTATTAATTTTTAATCATGGCAATACAACGAACACAAAAAGCAATAAAACCATATCCAGATTTGTAGACGATCTAGCGATGACTATAAGCAGTGAAGTGACCCGAAGGCAGGGACGGAGCCAGGATTTAGACTTGAGGGGGGCGAAGAAGAATGAACACATAGAAAATATGACATTAAAATGTCTTTCCCTTTGTTCTTGTGTCATATCCAGATTTGTAGACGATCTAGCGATGACTATAAGCAGTGAAGTGACCCGAAGGCGTGGGCGGAGTCAGGATTTAGACTTGAGGGGGGCGAAGAAGAATGAACGCATAGAAAATATGACATTAAAATGTCTTTCCCTTTGTTCTTGTGTCATACCAAAATTTTACTATGTATTAGAAAGTGCATATTTTTTTTATCTCAGCCATTTCTCCATGTCTTTGAATTGACATCCACCCTTGGCTATCTCACCTCTCACTTCTTTCTTTTGCGTTGGCATCTCTCACACATTAATCTCGGACGAAAGTTGCTTTAACATTATTCTTAGATTGTAAACTTACAAGAATGAATTATATGCTAACTAATGTGCCAACAATATGGATAATCTTTTTAGGTGTATAGCTAGTTCTGTTTTTTGTTGTTGTTGCGGAAAACCTTCCAAACTATTAATTTTCAATCATGGCAGTACAACGAACACAAAAAGCAATAAAAACCATATCCAGATTTGTAGACGATCTAGCGATGACTATAAGCAGTGAAGTGACCCGAAGGCGTGGGTTCAAATCCCACTCTGGTCAAATATTTTTTCTTTTAACTTCTGTACTTACGTTCCAATTCTAGCTAGATTCATGTGCAAACAATATGGATAATTTTTTTAGGTGTATAGCTAGTTTTGTTTTTTGTTGTTGTTGTGAAAAACCTTACAAACTATTAATTTTCAATCATGGCAGTACAACGAACACAAAAAGCAATAAAAACCATATCCAGATTTGTAGACGATCTAGCGATGACTATAAGCAGTGAAGTGACCAGAAGGCAGGGGCGGAGCTAGGATTTAGATTTGAGGGGGGCGAAGAAGAATGAACGCATAGAAAATATGACATTAAAATGTCTTTCCCTTTGTTCTTGTGTCATACCAAAATTTTACTATGTATTAGAAGTGCATATTTTTTATCTCAGCCATTTCTCCATGTCTTTAAATTGACATCCACCCTCGGCTATCTCTCCTCTCACTTCTTTCTTTTGCGTTGGCATCTCTCACACATTAATCTCGGACGAAAGTTGCTTTAACATTATTCTTAGATTGTAAACTTCCAAGAATGAATTATATGCTAACTAATGTGCAAACAATATGGATAATTTTTTTTAGGTGTATAGCTAGTTCTGTTTTTTGTTGTTGTTGCGGAAAACCTTCCAAACTATTAATTTTCAATCATGGCAGTACAACAAACATAAAAAGCAATAAAAACCATATCCAGATTTGTAGACGATCTAGCGATGACTATAAGCAGTGAAGTGACCCGAAGGCGTGGGTTCAAATCCCACTCTGGACAAATATTTTTTCTTTTAACTTCTGTTCTTACGTTCCAATTCTAGCTAGATTCATGTGCAAACAATATGGATACTTTTTTTAGGTGTATAGCTAGTTCTGTTTTTTGTTGTTGTTGCAGAAAACCTTCCAAACTATTAATTTTCAATCATGGCAGTACAACGAACACAAAAAGCAATAAAAACCATATCCAGATTTGTAGACGATCTAGCGATGACTATAAGCAGTGAAGTGACCCGAAGGCAGGGGCGGAGCCAGGATTTAGACTTGAGGGGGGCAAAGAAGAATGAACACATAGAAAATATGACATTAAAATGTCTTTCCCTTTGTTCTTGTGTCATACCAAAATTTTACTATGTATTGGAAAGTGCATTTTTTTTATCTCAGCCATTTCTCCATGTCTTTGAATTGACATCCACCCTTGACTATCTCACCTCTCACTTCTTTCTTTTGCGTTGGCATCTCTCACACATTAATTTCGGGCAAAAGTTGCTTTAACATTATTCTTAGATTGTATAACTTTCAAGAATGAATTATATGCTAACTAATGTGTAAATTTAACTAAATCTAGACAACTCAAAATTAGAAAAAGCAAATTAAAAAGAATACACCTGATTTGTGAAATAAAATATTGGCTTTAGAGCTCATATGAAGAAACTATGCTAGTAGATTGTAATCCACACAGAAATGAAGTAGCTACTAGTTGAAGTTTGTGTATCGCATACCTTCCGATTTAGATTGCAGATCAAGTATACGCCGACGATGTCATGTACTTAGGATAGGGTCTTAGGCCTGACCTAAACACCCTGCCCAAGGACACTACCCTAGAGTCAAAGGCCTATAAGGTTCAATAGAAGATACCGACTGAAATCATTCTAAAGTGCAATCCACTCGATGGAAGATTCCACTCGGATATCCCAATCCCACTCGACAATGATAACTTCACTCGACCATACAAGAATCCGCTCGGAGTACAGAAGGCTTAAACACACCCTCGGGATACACTACAAAAAAATACACTTCCGTGATGATACATGTTTGTCACAGTAGATCGCGTTTTTTTGTCATGCATGTACATCCATGACAAATTTATGACAGAATCAAGATAGTCATACCTGTGCTGTCGTAGAAGTATTCCATGACATTACCAAAATTATCATCACGGAAGTGTCCACTTCCATGATGATAAATCGCGTGTCACAGAAGTGCTTTTGTCAAGGGTGACCGACACGTGGCATCCACTGTAACGGAACGCCGTTAAGCTATCGGATCGGGTTTTGGATCCGATAACCCGTTAACAGCCCCGACCAATGGGGATTTTCCACGTGTAAAATCATCATTGGCTGGAGGAGACACGTGTCAGGTCCGCGTTGGCACAGGTGTCACTCATCCAATGGGCGAGACGCGCCTATGATATGTTGACACGTGGACCGGCCCATCAAATTTAAATGGGCTGGCCCAACTGGAGGCCCACAAGATTTTGCAGACCATAATGGGCCAGCCCAGCTAAAGGCCCACGAGATTTTGCGGACCATAATGGGCTGGCCCAGCTAAAGGCCCACAAGATTTTGCGGGCCATAATGGGCCGACCCAGGTAAAGGCCCACAAGATTTTTGTGTGCCATAATGGGCCGGCCCAGGTAAAGGACCACAAGATTCTTGCGGATCATAATGGGCCGGCCCAGCTAAAGGCCCATGAGATTTCGCCGACATTAATGGGCCGACCCAGCTGTAGGCCCACAAGATTTTAAGGACTCTAGTAGGCCGGCCCATTAACTGGCTGCCATGTTTTGGGCCAAATGCCGGCCCATATTTGATCCGGTCCAGTAATGGCCTGCCACGCTCCGGGCCTAATAGTGGCCCATATGAGATCCGGCCCGTTAAAAGCCTACCACGTTCTGGGCCAAATTACGGCCCAGATCAGGTCCGGCCCTTTAAGAGGCTTTGGGCTCAATTATGGCCCATATCAGATTCGGCCCGTCAACTGGACACTATGCTTTTGGGCCCACTTGCTAAAGGCCCACTTAATAATTCGACCTGATATTAGTTTTGGCCTGTTAAGGGCCCGTTTAACATTTCGGCCCTATATTAATTTCGGCCTGTTAAAAGCCCGTCATATAGTTGGGCCTAACTACGGCCTGGTTTGCATCCGGCCTGCTCGCAGCCGATATCTGATTAGGCCAAACAAGGACCGAGACAATTTTGGCCTGTTAAACGCCCATGATTTGATTCACACAATCATGGGCCGGGGTTCATTTCAGGCTGCTGCCGGCCCGTGAGCTGTTCGGCACGTTTCAGGCCCAACCTACATCGTGATTGCATGACGACCCGATTATGTACCGTAATTTTACGGTTTGGCCGGTTTACTGCGAAGACAGGATATATATACAGTAAAATAACTGCAGCATCGTGAATAAGAAAAAACCTAGACTATACAACAAATAAATTACGGCATATTACATCCACTGGGTATCAAAGTTCGCCACTATGATAATAAAGCACAAGCAGACATCAGATTACATACACTCGGCATCAAAGATTGCCACAGTGCAAATAAACACGCCGACAAAATAATATACAAAACCGACAACACTTCAATAGAGTTCAAGAAAGGTTAGTCCTGCTGGGGAGCTGCAGCACAAGCAGCTGAGCAAGATGATGAGACTGCGCTTGTTCAACACTTATATCTTCCTCACTCTAAAAGATAAACAAGTAGACAGATGACAGGTTTTGCACATAAAAGTATCAGTGCTGACAATTCATCACATTTCTTACTGATAAATAAAGTGACACAGTTTAAAATTGCATTAACACAATATGGTATTGTTCAGGTCAAGACATGGCAGGAAATGACATTGTGAAGGAGTTGGCAGCTTCACGACACCACTGGATTACAGATCAAGAACTCATAAGTATCAATGGTTAGTGTGCTGTCAATTTATACCATTTCAGATTGGCAAATAAAGAGATGGTTTAAATAATAGTAGAATGATATGACATTGTTCATAGTTAAGACATTGCAGAATATGACATTGTGCTGTAGTGGGTAGGTTTACCACATCACTGGATTACGGATGAAGTACAGAAGCATACATGCAGTGCAAAAGAAGATCACTTGCTCTGTATAGTTTAATTTACATGGTATGAAGAAGGAACTTGGTTGTACAACTGAAAACTTAAATTGAGAAAGGACAAACTTTTGTTTATGAACTACTAATAAACTTTAAACAAGCAATTTGATGCAAACATAAAAAATAAACAGCTGTTGCAGTCATGCCTAACCAAATATATACAACAAAGTTTGAAGGCTTGAGATGGACAAACTTACACTATTGGTGAAGACAGGCTCTATAAAGGCCTTGTCCATGCTGATGGGGGGGGGGGGGCAATTCAAGAAGTTTACCACATAATCTTCTTCAAAAGCATTGCCTTTATTCTACATTTTGTTAAGAGTAAATATAGATGTGATAATATACGAAAAAATGGAGAATATTTAAGATAAGATGAAGAGTGATGCTATATAACCAAGTAGCTATAAATGTAAGTGCAGCGATACAGGCAAAAGGTACAGCCAAGAGCAATGCACAGCTAAACTTCTTCAGTACCAACCTTATGGTAAGAGTAAATATAGATCTGATGTGTAGAAAATGGAGGGCAATGGAAAATAAGCTGCAGAGTGATGGTACATGAACAACTACCTGTCATTATAAGTACATTGATAAAGGACAACATGTACTTACAAGAACAATGCAGAGCTAAAAAACATTGGCATTGGATATATTCTACACTAATGTAACCACTCATACAGATCAGATAATTTGGGGCGAACAATTGATAAGCAAGCTACCATGCATACTGCTGTCACATAATGAACCAGGTATGTATGCAAGTATAGTGATACAGGACAACATGTACTAACAAGAGCAAAGCAGCGGGCAACATATTTGAGATATCCTGTCGTTCTTGTCAAACAGGAATTCTTCTTCGAGCAGATTTCCTGCAAAAAAGATCCGTAAGGCACATGCGGAAAAGTAGAAGTTCAAATTGTCATGTGATTTCATAGACAGTACCTCATCCTGGGAACGAGACCAGTGCATAACAAGGTTTTTCCATTCAATGTCTTCTAAATTTAGCACAAGAGACTTCACCGGAAATTCGTTTATAGACTTGCCATCAAAGTGTGATTTCCTCAGGTAACACCGATACTGCTGCAATGCTTTCTTGAAAATCACAAGCAAGCTTTGCTCGTCATGACTATCCAGATTGACCCTCGCCTAGTTACAACAATGTAATGTAAATCATTGATGTGTTCAATCAGCAGAAAACAGGAAAATAATAACCATGAATAATAGCACTTACACGTAAGTTGGACAGGAAGATGTGAAAATGGTGTTTGTCTTCACAATAATCTTCCCATGATGGGAATATATGCACGTAGTCCCTAACAACATTGAAAGAATTGTCTTTTAAACTGGGAATAAATGGAATGAGGTTCTAATCTGCAGGAATTGGCCGTCTCTGCAGTTGGGATAGGTCTTTGGCCGGTGGACTTGCTGTACTTTTTGCTGGAGTGGGATTTTTCTGTGGTACAGCTGGTGCTATGGCAAATGAAATCGGTATACCTTTTGCTGGAGTGCAGGTCCTGTGTGGTGGGGCTAGTGGTGTGGCCAGTGAAGTATGGGTACAGTCTGCTGGAGTCAGTCCTACGTTTTGTGTCACTGGTTGTACAACCAATATAAGTGGGGTGCTGTCTGATTTCTCCAGCATCACCACGTTTTTCAAGGACTTTACTGGTGCTCCTTTAGGTTCGGCAATCACCCTCTTCCTTTTTGATGTCTGATGCACAAGAACAACATTTGAGTGGAAAAACATGGTATGATGACAGATGGAATATGTATTGATAATGGATGGGCATGGAATCTCGACATATATGATGAGTAAACTAAGCAGATGGCGGTGCAACAAAGTAGAAGAAATGCAAGACAACATATGCAAGATACCCGCAATCAATAAAACATTGCCAAATTAGAACAGGCACCTTGATGGGTGAACAGGACAGGCCATCTGCCTTTGACTCCTCGAGGTTAGAATAGTTATTAGGATCATATTCTGAACAAGAATCAACAGGTGGGGAGCGTATGAGTTTCATTGCATCCAGAATGGCACTCAATGCCTTGGTGCCAATTTTGTAAGTCATTCAGTGTTTAGCTTCAAGAGTGGACTGCTGCTAGTGCGACACAAAGCAGCTACACAGATCATAGTGTAGATATAACGGGAAATCCTTAAGCATCAGAGTAAAATCAGCAAAGTGGAACTTGCTGGAATATATGTGCTAGTATTGCCGGTACGGATAGAAAGGCTTCGGATACCAACTCTCTTCAAGTGAAGGTGCGGTACAATTAATATCAGTGTAACTCTCAAAGGCGACACAGCTCCCCGCATTTCCTTGCTATTCTTATAGGATTCAAGTGGGCAGGCCACTACAAATCCTATTCCTACGTTTACAAGATCCTACGAATCAAAGAGGCTCAAAGTGTCCATCACAACCGGCCGTATAGACCTCTACACTGCAAATGTCCCTGCTCATCTTCAGTACAAGGAACATACTGTACTACTATCATACTCCCTCCGTTCCAAAATATAAGTCTTGGTAGAGATATCCACTATGGATCACATACATATGTAGTCCATGGTGGAATCTATACAAAGACTTGTATTTAGGAACAGAGAGAGTACATATTAAAGAAGAACGGAAGAGGAACATGGTAAAGAAGAGCAAGCAGATTTTGGATAATAAAATGTTGGTGGCGCAGTGCCCACACATGATGAACCAGAGCGCATTAAGAATGCAACTCCCAGCTGTCTCTCTACCATTTTAGGCGGTTGGATGAAGATCCTACGTCTCCTAACCCTTCTTCTTCCTCGCCTCTGATTCTTCCCATATAGAACACCGCACGGGCCGCCAGCTGGACCACCGGCCCCCACCGCCTGTGTTCCTCCGCCACCCCCACCCCGCCCCAACCCCCACCCGCATCGAGTTTTCTTCGTTCGGCGAGGCCCCACAACCACCCGAGCCCCTTCGATCGCACCGGCGAACTCCGACGAGCTCTGAAAAATTGACTGACCCAATTTTGAAATTTAGTCTATTGTGATTTAACTAGTGTGGAATATAAAAGGGGAAAACCATAAGCATTGGGAGTATAGTGTTGAGCGTGCCATGGCGGATCTGAAGGTGCAAACCGGACAAAGGCAACTTCGCAAGTAAGACAAGAAATCAGAGTAAAGCAGTGGCGATCTATTTTCTTGCTGTGATAAATAAGTTGAGCAGATACGAAAGAGTACCGCCTCTGGTGCGGCGCCGTGTACACATCTGCTGATAATTTGACGGTGCTGCAGTAGCGATGGCTGTCGGCGGCGTGGAAGCAGATCTAGGAGGGTAGACGGTGGCGGCGGGGCACGGTGGACGAGACGGTCGTAGGAACGGCACCGACAAGGTGGACGACGGCGGGGATGAAGCGAGAGGACGAGATGCAAGGATCCCTGTCGGTGTCAAAACCGGCGGATCTCGGGTAGGGGGTCCCGAACTGTGCGTCAAGGCCGGATGGTAACAGGAGACAAGTGACACGATGTTTTTACCCAGGTTCGGGCCCTCTCGATGGAGGTAATACCCTACTCCTGCTTGATTAATATTGATGATATGGGTAGTACAAGAGTAGATCTACCACGAGATCAAGGAGGCTAAACCCTAGAAGCTAGCCTATGGTATGATCGTATATGAAGATGATTGTCCTACGGACTACAACCCTCCGGTTTATATAGACACCGGATAGGGTTAGGGTTACACAGAGTCGGTTACATAGGTAGGAGATCTTGAATATCCGCATCGCCAAGCTTGCCTTCCACGCCAAGGAAAGTCCCATCCGGACACAGGACGAAGTCTTCAATCTTGTATCTTCATAGTCCAGGAGTCCGGCGAAGGTATAGTCCGGCTACCCGAACACCCCCTAATCCAGGACTCCCTCAGTAGCCCCTGAACCAGGCTTCAATGACGACGAGTCCGGTGCGCAGATTGTCTTCGGCATTGCAAGGCGGGTTCCTTCTCCAAGTCCTTCATAGAAGATTGTAAACACCAAAAATAGTGTCCGGCTCTGCAAAATAAGTTTCCACATATTGCCATAGAGAGAATAACATTAACACAAATCAAATCTGCTGACGTATTCCGCAGTGTGTCATCATACTAGGACCAAGTTCTTTACGAATCGTTTTTACTTTTCCACCTCAGCACGTTTTGCGAGGCGGTTTCCTTGGCACGTCCTGTCGAAGCAGAGATCGTGTCCTCTTTTTACGGGATTCTCATCACTACGGACGTGGGTAACCCAATCGTGCCCGTTAGCACATTTCCCTTGATTAAAGTCGAGCCCCAAACGGTTACGGGGAGGGCTCTTGGTATTCGACCTCTTATAAAGATACCAAGGCCTTATTTCTTTATTCAATCTCAAGCGTGTTCGCCCGTCGCCTTGAGTTCCAACACCCCAGGCTCTTCGAACCTTCGGCAATGTCTGGTTGAGACCTTCAAGGCCGGTGGACGCCCTCTTCCATCACAGAGGAGGACGTGCTAAAGTTGAGGGAGGCTAAGTTCCTGACTGGTGAAATTTCACATAGGTTGCCTGCTCAAGGGCAGGCTATTCCCAGTCCCCAGCCCGGTGAGAGTGTGGTGTTCATGTCTCACTTCCTCCGAGGGTTGGGCTTCCCAATGGATCCCTTTGTGAGGAGATTGTTGTTTTATTACGGGCTGGATTTTCATGATTTAGCTCCGGAGTCCATCCTCCATATCTCCTCGTTTATCATCGTGTGTGAAGCGTTCTTCCATGTTACCCCCACTTCAGATTATGGCTCAAGACCTTCAAGGTGGAGCCGAAGATGATCGAGGGACGACACGCAGAGTGTGGAGGCGCTTTTATAAGTAAAAATGCCGATGCTCCATGGCCCGAGGGCTCTTTTCAAGAGGAGCTAGGCTTGTGGCAACGAGAGTGGTTTTATATCACCGCTCCCCGGGGCACCACGTGGGTGGCGCCTCCTGCCTTTCGCTCGGGTCCCCCACCATGGCTAGCGTCATGGGTCAATAGAGGGTTAGATTGGGGTTTGCCCAAAGACGTGCCCTTGCTGCAGGGCCGCATTAAGGATCTCTTGGAGGGAGACCTCAACCTGGTCAAGGTGACGCAGGTCATGCTGATTCGCCGAATATTGCCTGGCAAACGTCGCTCCCTTCGCCTGTGGGAGTTCAATCCAGAGGGACCACGAGCTCTCCGGGATTTTATGAGCGCAACGCTCGCGGAGATGTATAAACTGTTCTTCGGATCACAAGAAGTGTGTCCGGATTTAACCGAGGACGCAGGACTAAGCTGCAATCGCCTGGATACTCAAGTAAGTAACCTTGTGCCCGGACCTTCTATCCGTATAATTGTCATAAACTTGCCCTTAAAAGAGCTGTCCTTTTAAACAGGAGTGGATAGCGAAGGCAAAGCTGATAAGGTGTCCGGCTCCCCTTCCCGAAACCAGGCCAGATCCTGTGCTAGTCAGGATGCTGGAAATAATGCCTTTGGAGGGAAGCGAGGGGGAGGACAAGGAAATTATGGCCTCCTCGAAGGAGGCCGCTCCGAAGGGAGGAACCGACAATTCCTCTCCTAAAGGGAAAAAGAGAGCTGCCTCTGACGAACCGGAGGACATGGCCTTGAAGCGGGGGAAAAAGTCTTCGTCAGAGGGTCCTACACCGAGGAGTTCCTCGGCTGGACTACGTACTCAAGGAGATCAGCCCTCCAACGAGCCGTGAGTAGAGAAAGATTTTCCTTTTGAGTGATGAGAGAAATCCGCGATTTATATCTGAGAAGTTTAACCGAATTTTTACCTTGGAGTTCGGACCTCGGCCCTTCTCAGCAGAGCTCGTCCTCGGGGGATCTTCTTCCGGAAATGATGGAGAGCGGGACGCCTCCTTCTGCTGTGCCGCCTAACGAGGCGGGCGACCCTGAGGTGTCATCACGGAGGGTTTCTCCGAGTCCGGCAGGGGCGGAAGATCGCTATGGGTCCCCCCAAGGTTCTCCGCGTCCGGCCTTCGAAAGAGGTCATGGGACAAGTCCGGCACCGCCTGGTGCTCGGCCGGAGGAGCTAAAGGTTCTGCTGGGGCGAGCTTCTATTTCGGAGAAGCATCGTGCATTGATGGGCACGGTGATTGAAAGGATTTCATCCGCAAAGAGCGGATTACGTGAGGCCGTCGAAAGTTTATTGACGGGTGTTGAGGTACATTAGATAATGTACACTTTTGTTAGTGGCGCATAAATAGGATGCGCCCTATGTAGATAGTAGCCCCTGAGACTCTGCGCATTGTCAAGAAATGACGGCACGCAGAGGATCATAATCCTAGGTCTAAAATGTCGCCTTTTAATGTAGGCTGCATGGTGTCCAGAATCAAGCTGAACTGCTGGTTTTGCCGAACTAAAGCTACAACTGGACGTGGCAGATGCCAACATCGCGCTTGTCAACAAGCGGTTGGATGAGGCTCAAGGTATGTGATTCCTTGGGCAACATTAGGTAAGAAGAGCTTCATGCCAGTGTCTTACGATGTGTGTGCTTGAAGCAGATGGTGCGGCCGCCGTGGAGAGTCTTAGGGCAGAACTTGCCCGAGCTAAAGATCAAGCCAGGAAAAGTGATGCAGCTGCCAAGAAAGCCCTTGAAGAGCTGAGAGCCGAACAGGCTGCTCATTGCCGAAGCAAGGAAGAGATGGCCGATATGGCCGAAAAGTTAAAGAGCACCACAGACCGTTGCAAACTTCTTGAGAAAGAAGACCAGGCGAGGTAGACGGTCCTAGAGAAGGCCGTTGCTGATGCCAAGGACGCGCGCTCTGCGATGAGAGCTAGGAAGGAGGAGCTGCGTCAGGCCGAACAGATTGCGGCTGGAAAGCCCTTCATGCTGCGAAGAAAATTTTGCGATCTGAAGTTTGCTCCGTTGGACCGGATGTGGAGTGTGGAGGACACCTATCTGGATTTGGCAGCTAGTGCTGCTGATGCGACCGAACACTTTCGAGACCTGAAAGATCGCGAAGTGGAAAAGCTGTTCTGGTCGCAATTTCACAATCCAGAGCGTCCACTGGCAGTGGATGATCGTTTGGCTCAATGGGCCGAACTTAATAGGTTGTCCAGACTCGCCATGAAGTACGTCATGGGTCATCTGTGGCCGGGGAGGTCAAAGCCGAAGAGTTATTTCAGCTTGGTGCAGCAATTCCTTGACGCGGTGCCGCGCATTAATGCAATGAAGAGGTCGGCGTGTGTAGAGGGTGCAAGGATGGCTCTTGCCCGTGTCAAGACATACTGGGCAGAGATGGAGACCACCGTTATTACGTCCCGAGATTTGGATAAAAGCCGAGTGTCCTCCGAGCACTATTTTCAGGAAGTCCTTGAAGGCGCTCGTGTAATAGAGACGCAGTGCTCGAAGGATGCTATGTTATTATAGCATGTGTAATGATGAAGTGATATTTTGATAAACTGTAGTGGCCTGTTTATACTTTTGCCTTCAAGTATTGTGAACACCTCCTGTGCGGCCGTTTAATATATATATATATATATATATATATATACATATATATATATATATATATATATATATATATATATATATATATATATATATATATATATATAATCTGAAAGATTGCAGTCGTTGGCTTCAACCCCCACGCACGTAGTGCGGGGGTGCTCGCAGAAGACGCATTTTCACACTTAACCCAACGTCTTGGTCCTACAAAGGAGGTGATAGCGCAGCGGGCTAGGCAACCGGACTATAATGCTTTAACACTTTCACTTAGCCATAGGATCTTGACAGTGGGACTATTTAGGTAGCCCGTTAGTGGCGACTGCGCTCGCCCGAGTTCGGGGCGCGTGTGTGCCTGGCCGGGAAGCGGCCCTTCGTTAAAGCGGAGGAATCCGATAGATTCTGATAGGTCATCGAGTGGCTGACCAGTCTCACGCTACATCATGACAGTCAGTTTTCGGCTTTCTCTACTGAGGTGCTCGCCCGGCCGAACCGGGGCACAATCGCAGTAGTTCTCCTGGTGCTACCTTAGACGATAGAGCGGAACGTAAGGTAACCGAACTCAGGAGCCGGGCAACCCAACATTTGACCAAAGACATGATTCGGAGCTGATGCATATAATGCCAAAACTCGCGACGCCGAACACTACCTAAGGTGTTCGGTCTTTATGAGTGCGGGCGAAACAACACTCTTTGCTAAAAAGCCCCTAGTGTCCAGGTACGTGCAAAAAATTCTGATGTGTCCACATGCCAAGACGCCAGCCTCCTCCTTGGTTATATCGGAAAAAACCAGGGGATGTTTAGCAACAAGAGACAGTAAAAAAGGTTTACGCAGGGTCTTAATCTAAAAAGAATCCTTTAGGACGGGTCCCTACTGCACGTCTGCGCCTGTGTCTCCGTTGTGCCGTATCCTGGACGGGCGCCGCACGACATTCATCTGTAAAAGAGAGGAACTTAGTTGAAAACGGGTCGTGCCGAACAAAAGTTTAAAATAAACAAGATGTAAAGTAAGTTTATATAAAATTGAGCTTTATTGTCTCTGCATGTAGCCCCTCGTGCGGGGGTATATGGCCACTGAGCCTGCATCGATGATGATTTTTTACCGAACTCGTCTATCCACGTTCGTGGTTTTTAATGACCTATTTCACAGTTTTTTGGCCGGTGAGGCCATTTTGCTGTGTGGCTGTCAAAGCGGCCGCACAGTCCTCCGCTTGTGGGAGGCGTGCTTTAGTGCGTCCCCTTTAAAGAGATGATGCCTCGTGGACCGGGCATCTTAAGCATGAGGGATGCGTAATGCGGTATCACGCTAAAGCGAGCGAAAGCTTCGCGTCCCAGTAGTGCTTGATAGCGGCTGGAGAACGGGACGATATGGAAGGTCAGCTTTTCGCAGCGGAAGTTATCGGCCGAGCCGAATATAACTTCGAGCCGAAGACAACCCGTACAATGGGTGTCCGGACCAGGTGTTACCCCTTGAAAGGAGGTTTTGCTGCGGCGGATTCTTGCTGGGTTTATCCCCATGTGATGGATTGTATCCTGATGTATCAGGTTTAGTCCACTGCCGCCGTCCATAAGGACATTTGAAAACTGGAGTCCGCCAATTATTGGATCGAGTATCAGGGCAGTCCAGCTTGCGTTCTTGATGTTTCTAGAATAGTCTAGCTGATCGAAGGTGATTGGTATTAATAACCAGTGGCGGGACCCCTTGGGGATAGATCGTGTGGTGCGTACCTTTATGGGTGCCACACGTTTTGTTACGTGAAGTAAGTTCACTATTTTTACTTCTTGTGGGAAGTTCTTTTGTTTCCTGGTGCTCTGCTTCTGGGGTTCGTCCTCGTCTTCGTTTGGTGTGTCGAGCCCCTTATGTTCGGCGTTGAGTCTGCCGGATTGTTTGAAAACCCAACAATCTCTGTGGGTATGGTTAGCAGGCTTCCCAGGAGTACTGTGTATCTGACATATCCTGTCCAGGATTCTATTTAAGTTGGACGGATCATCCCTGTTATCCTGGAGGGGTGGTTTTGTCTGATTTTGTCGTGAGCCTTTGAATCCGGCATTAACTGCCGTGCTCTTCGGACTTTTTTCTTTAGTCCATCGACGATCCTTGTTGCGTCGTGGTTTTCCGTTTCCATCCCTAGTTTCGGATGTACTTGGGTCGCTGGTGCTGTGCCTTACCAACCAGCTGTCCTCTCCTGCGCAGAAGTGGGCCAACCATCCATTGTTCTTGGCTTTTCCTGGCCGAGGTGTCTGGCGAGCCATTCGTCTCGGACATTCTGCCTGAAAGCTGCTAAGGCTTCAGCGTCCGGACAGTCGACTATCTGATTCTTTTTAGTGAGGAATCTATTCCAGAACTGCCGAGCTGATTCTCCGGGCTGTTGAGTTATGTGACTAAGATCGTCTGCATCCAGAGGGCGGAGATAGGTCCCTTGAAAGTTTGCTCGGAAAGCATCCTCAAGCTCTTCCCAACTTCCAATTGTGTTTTCGGGAAGGCTCTTAAGCCAATGCCGGGCTGGCCCTTTAAGCTTGAGGGGTAAATATTTGATGGTGTGGAGATCATCTCCTCTGGCCATATGTATGTGGAGGATATAGTCCTCGATCCAGACTCCAGGGTCTGTTGTTCCATCATATGCCTCTATGTTTACGGGTTTGAATCCCGCTGGAAATTCATAGTCCAGAACCTCATCGGTGAAACATAGGGGGTGTGCGGCGCCCCTGTATTTGGGTGTGCCGGATTCTGATGATGGCTTTATTGTATTGCTTGCGAGAGCTTGCTTTTTTGGCCCATAAATGGACCGAGCTGGGGCATGATGCGAATCCTTGGGTGGGTCGCATGCCAATTTAAGTGCGGCGCCGCTTGCCGCTTTATGGGGTCGTCTATCCAACCGTGCGGCTTTCTTATTTTTTGAATGCAAGGGCTCTACGGCCTCTTCGTCGAATTCAGGCAGTAGCTTTCTCTTCGGATAGCTTTTAGTACGACGACCGTCGCCATATTTATCTGCGGTGTTGGTTACTTTACTTCATCTAATCTGAAGTGCATCTTCCGCTGTCTTTAGCTTCCGCTTATGCTTTTTCAGGCTGCGTGCAGTTGCAACGAGCCTCTTGTGGAGACTCTTCTGCTCCATAGATTTATCCGACGTAAGGTCGTCTGGAATGCCGTTTTCGCCGGGGGAGGGAGTTTCGGTTTCTCTATCCGTGTTGCCCTGTTCGGACGGCTGCTCTAAGGCCTGCTCGTCACCTACCGGCTTGTCCCGCTCTATGGCTGGGTTTTTATTGAGGCGGGGCTTGGGTCGGCGTTTATGCCGACGCTTTGATTGCTTTCCGGGGGGTCTATCTCCCGTTCCATCCCCTTTTTCCTCGTTGTCATTTCCTTTAGAGGTATCCACCATGTACACATCGTGAGATGAGGTGGCTGTCCAATGCCCTGTGGGCGTTGGTTCGTTGGTATCTCCTGCATCGTCATCCATGCTGTCGATGTCTGCGGAGTTGAAGTTGAGCACGTCGTTTAGGTTGTCAACGGTGGCTACAAAGTGGGTGGTGGGTGGGCTTTGCATTTCTTCATCGTCCGTATCCCATCCTTGCTGACCGTAATCCGGCCAGGGCTCTCCTGATAAAGAGAGAGACTTGAGAGAATTCAGGATGTCGCCAAAAGGCGAGTGCTGAAAGATGTCCGCGGCGGTGGACTCCATTGTAGGTGCCCAATCGGATTCGATTGGTAAGGGCACGGGGGGTTTGGAGTCCAGATAATAGTCTGGACCCTCGGAGTCACGGGTCACGCAGAGTGCGGGGCTGGCGTTCGGCTCGATTGCCTTTGAGATCGCAGCCCCCGAGGTGACATCCAACCGCTCATCCTCGATTGGCGTAATAGGCTCCGAGTCTAGGGTCGGAACCGGTGCGTGTGCGGCCTCCAGGACATTGTTCGGAGGCAGAGCTAGATCATGCTCCTCGAGGTAGTGCGGCGCGCTTGGCTGTGGCTCGAACCCGTCGAAGATCAAGTCCCCGCGGATGTCAGCCGTGTAGTTTAAGCTTCCAAACCTGACTTGATGGCCAGGGGCGTAGCTTTCGATCTGCTCTAGGTGACCAAGCGAATTGGCCCACAGAGCGAAGCCGCCGAAGACGAAGATCTGTCCGGAGAGAAAAGTCTCACCCTGGACCTCATCGTTGTTGATGATCGAGGGAGCCATCGGGCCTAAAGGCGACGACACAAAGGAACTCTCAATGAAAGCACCAATGTCGGTGTCAAAACCGGCGGATCTCGGGTAGGGGGTCCCGAACTGTGCGTCAAGGCCGGATGGTAACAGGAGACAAGGGACACGATGTTTTTACCCAGGTTCTGGCCCTCTCGATGGAGGTAATACCCTACTCCTGCTTGATTAATATTGATGATATGGGTAGTACAAGAGTAGATCTACCACGAGATCAAGGAGGCTAAACCCTAGAAGCTAGCCTATGGTATGATTGTATATGAAGATGATTGTCCTACGGACTACAACCCTCTGGTTTATATAGACACCGGATAGGGTTAGGGTTATACAGAGTCGGTTACATAGGTAGGAGATCTTGAATATCCGCATCGCCAAGCTTGCCTTCCACGCCAAGGAAAGTCCCATCCGGACACGGGACAAAGTCTTCAATCTTGTATCTTCATAGTCCAGGAGTCCGGCGAAGGTATAGTCCGGCTACCCGAACACCCCCTAATCCAAGACTCCCTCAATCCCAGTCCGAAGCCGTGGATGAGAGAGGTCGATCTCTTGTAATGGATGGCGTCGTCGGGGTATCAGCTCCGGCATGGTGGAGGAGGACGACGGTGGATGGGGTGGCGGACGGCGGCGGACGGAGGAGGGTGGGGTGGAGAGGGTGTTTTGGCGCCCACGGAGTACGAATGGGGAAAAGGGAGGTAGAGAGGAAGGGGGGAACCATGTATTCATGGCGCACTTGTCTCAAATGCGAGGAAATTTACAAACTTAGCCCCCGTTTCAAATTTCTACTACATCACAACAACATTAGTCGGTTGGGGATAGGACGGTAATCTCGTATACACCGAATATTTGCCGACGAGAGTTTCTTTTTGGCGCCCACCGTGTATGAATATGAATCGGGGAGGGAGTCGATTTCGGCCGAGGACACATTGTGTTTTGGCGCCCACCATGTATGAATCCGGGTGAGAGGCGGTTACGTCACGTTTGGGGTGAAATTACAAACCTACCCCTATCGAAACCTATAGAAATCCAGCAGATAGGCTTTGCGTGGCAGGGATAGACAATAGTGTTTTCCATCTCGCAGATTTTGGTTTCAGGCGGTTACTGCGACTTTCCCCGCTTCGTTCAAATTTTACAGAGTGCACGTTTACCGTGCCAACTCAATTTGAATCCCGTTTGTATTCTATTTTTTTTCCGGGCGGGATCCATTTTCAATTGGAATTACATTCTATATACATCATTTTTTATATATACTTTCAAAAGCACAACACCATTTATACATCGATATGGTTTACAAATGGCATGATCTCAGATTCATAAGGTTGTATCCATCAATTTGGATTTTCAAATATTTGAAACCACTTTATGTTGAAATCCAATGTATGCATTCCTCGCTAACTATCTTCAATTAATGTGTGTTTCATGCGTTTTTTCACTTCTCAAACATGTATAATGTGTTTCACACACGCAACATATAGTAATCCCGGTTAGACATTAATTGCATATAAACCATGCATTGTTTGTAATTGAAGAATCTATGGATCACCAATATTGATAAACTATATAACATTACACGTGTGCCCAAATTCAATGAATATGCATGTTTGATACAACAATTTGTGTTATGATATTATCGATGCCGTGATCTCCAGTTTAAATATTTGAATCCCCTTTAATCCAGATATTCATCTCATATAGCAATCACTCATGCTTATATAGGACTATCTCTCTGGACCTATTCGCGTTCATCGTCTCTCAGGTATCTCTCGTGCTACCTGTATGTCGACAATGATCTTTTATCTTCGTAACGCACTGACGGTACTCTCTCCCTCGACCTTCATCCTCTATCTCTCTCTAAGTATATCTCGCTCCCTGCTATGTATCTATAACTATGATTCTCCATGTGGAATCTCTTTCTCTCACACAAACACAAAACTTTGTCTCCCGGGGTCTCATTTCTCTCTACTATTCCCATGTGTGCCACTCGCACACCCCTCATACAGAGGTGTCTTTCGCTCCTTAGATATGAGAACCTATGACTCTTCCTCTTCAATATCTCTTTCTCACACACAAACACAAACTCTGTCTCCCAGGGTCTCATATTTCTCCATTGTTCTCTTGTATGTCGCTCACACACACCCTCTCTCCCTAGAGAAATCTTGCGTTCCCTCGTATGTCTCTCTAGCTATCACTCTCGTTTTTTGACTATAAGCTATCACTCTCGTTGTGAAATATCTTTCTCTCTCGCAGACACAAAACTCCGTCTCTCTGGATCTCATTTCTCTCTGATATCTGTTTGTATGTGACTCACATGCACCCTCTCTCTATCTCTCTCACACCCACACACATAACCCAGCCTTCTGATCCACTCGACTCCTATCTCTAACGCACACTAGCTAGCATCTTTATCTTTCTATGTATCTGTTTCTCCATCAACCTTCTTTCTCGCCCTCACTCTTGATTCCTATCACGCACACTACATATGTTTCTCTGTACATGTAGTCAAGTGCCCTCTCACACACATATATAACTTCACCCTTTGAACCACCCGACGGTCATCTCCAACACCCAAACTAGCGGATGTCCCTCTAGCTAGCATCTTCATCTCTGTATCTATCTGTAGTTTTTCCGTCAACATTTCTTTCTCGCACGGAGTCTTGCTTCCTATCACCCACACTATATATGTCTCTCCATACATATGCATTTATAGGTTGGTCTCTTTTGCACAATCGTTGCGCCTCACTCCCTCTGCTCGCCATAGATGCATGCTCCAGCCCACGCCACTATCTCTTAAAGACAAAAACACATGCTCAATTGTCGGGCCTTCTTCCATGCATTCTCACATGCATGCATATTGTCATACCGATCCGTCTCTCCCATGGCGTTGATCTTATGACTTATGTCTTCTTTCTTTTATCTCGATCATGCGCGCGCGCGCACACACACATCCCACGTATACATGTATACCTCTCACACATGCACGTTCAAGTTATCTATGTCTCCATACGTAGTTAATTACCCTCAATCCTAACACCACATCGAATCGTTCTCCTCTTTTGTGCACATAACTTCCGCCTGGATGGGTAAAACACATACTCACACTTAACAATCTCCTTCTAGCTACCCCCCGCCTCTCACTCTTCCCCTATATCCCCGAAACCAATAAGACCATCCCTTTGTTTAATTCCCGCCTACATGCACCATCGATATATAACAGTCTTCCTCGGTGTCTCTCGAACAAACACGTTCTCTCGATGTTGACTCCTCTCACACGCACACACCTTCTCTTCCCTCTCTACGGGCATTTTCTCTCTCGCACCCCATCGTTGGTGGCCTCTGCCATACACATCACCTCTCTATTATGAAGCCATGCACACTTAAATTACATCCGCCACAGAGGACCCCGCGACACACACACACACACACACGCACACACGCACCCCCCACACACACTAAGACTCCATCTCTCTCTCTCTCTCACACACACACGCACGCACGCACGCACACCCCACACACACTAAGACTCCATCTCTCTCTCTCACACACACAAACTAAGACTCCATCTCTCTCTCTCTCCTCTCTCTCTCTCTCACACACACCCCCCCCACACACTAAGATTCCATCTCACACACACATGCTCTAGGCGGAGCATTTGTTCCTACCACCCTTCACCCAACCTTACCCGTATGATAAACAATCACCTTTATTTACTTGCATAACATGGACAAATTCCACTTTACTTTAGTAGTCAGCAAACTTATCACCTGTACCCTTATAAAAAAACGAGTTGGCGGTGATGGTGTGCCTGCCATCTTGTAATACATACCATATGATCTATATCTGAGGATAGAAAGCAAACTATGATAATTTTACAAAAGATACCCGCACCTCTCTCCACATCATTATCTCCCGAAACCTCATTGCTCAGCAATTAAAAAAGGAATAAGTCTCTAGAAAAATCTAGCATGCATGGTGGCCGCTGCCGCCTGCCGGTGCCGTCCATCCCCATGCCTCCGCCCATTCCGACCACCAGTCACCACCACGCTCCACTCCTCCACTCCTCCTCGCCTTATCCCTCATCTTTCATTTTTTCGATGACATTCTCGAGATACCAGTTTTTCGATAAAATTCTTGAGATATCATTAGTTTTTACACATGGGATTACTCTTGCATGAGTCAATCACAATAGGTGTTTTGTAAAAAAATGCATATTGATGTTCCGTGCAATGCACGAGAATCTTCCTTGTAATTATATAACGCAAATCACGAGCAGGAAGTGACATTTTTTTGACACAACCACGTTAACATGGCCACGTAAATCACTAGCTAAAGTAAATAACATTATACTTATATCCCGATGCAAAAAGTTGAGTATATGTACAAAGAGTAGAGTCGCACACAAGCACTCCGTCTCTCAGAATCTCTCTATCACACACACACCAGTTACGTGACACCCACTTAAGCAGACACATATGTTACAATTTGTGCACCCGCGGGTACACGTGATGCTGCGCATTTATTTAAGCCGGAAGGTGAACCCAAACAGTAGCTGCATTCATTCCCCTCCCGCCACCTCTTCTCTGGCCGCCGTCACCCGGTAGCCATGGGCCGGCCGAAGGTAACAACATACGCCATACTCCCGCCGGAGCGGCGCTTTAATATGGAAATTTTAGTGGTCATGCATGCATCTTTTTGTGCTAGCACTCCTATATAAGTGTTGACTGGTCGCTTCCCGTGGACGTGCGTGGGCGGTGGAAGAGGAAGGAGAAGGGAAGCGGGATGTGGAGTAACGTTTTTTACAACAACTTCTTAGGAAACTGAGTGCAATAATTGAGTAGTTTTGCAAACTACCAGTACTACACCTGAAACGGTTCAAAACCTATACTCCCTTGCCAGCGCGCACTTCCCGCGTGAAACGGTCAGCGTCGCCCTGGAGCGTCAGTGCCGCATTAATGCCCGGCCAGAGCGGAGGCGACCTCTCACTAGCGCCATCTTTGAAGTGGCGCGACGGCCGAGAGAGCGCCGCTTCCCGGTGCACGCGACTGCTCCACGTTGAGACTGGCCATAAGCCCTGTTTGGATCCATGGGTTAGAGTTAGTTTGAGCTAGTTGGGGCTCAACTAGCCCTAAAGTATCCAAGCACGAGGGTTTAAATTGGAGCAAGTTGCACCGAACCCACCAAAAAAAAACTATCCCACCCCAGAGGTGCTAACTGGAGATAGTTCTCATTGGGACCACTAAAAATCACTTTTCTCTCTCCATGAAGTGCATTTATTGTCAGTCTAACCCTGCCACCCAAACACCTCTTTGGCTACAGTTAGTTCAAGGTTAGTCATGAGTTAGTCTAACCTCTAGCTAAGTTAGAGTATCAAACAGGAGCAGTATAGGACATGCAAGTTGCTCAAAGCATACAGGCAAATTCGTACGTGAAAGGATTTTTTTCTTTTTGAAAACGTAACGTGAAAGGAATTTTTTTAGAATGCTCTTGGCATGTCGCTAACATGTGATAGTTAACCGACCTTAATAGACAGCAGAAATGCCAGCCCGCCACACTTTGATAGAGACGAGGAGGGAGAAGCGATACAGGCTGCTGGATTACTAGAGATAGGTGTCCCACGGAAGCCAAGAAATATGGTGATAGCGTGGGTTAGCCATGTACTAGTATGATGTAACTACACTGGGCTGCCGTGTTTCGTACTCTTCCAGTCCACTGTGGAGATGATTGGTTAATTTTATATCACTGGGTAATATTAAAAATTATGAGTGTAGACGCTCCAGCACGAGGTCCCTTGCTCCTTCTCGGTCGTCCGGAATCTATGTTCTTCCACTCTATTTTTTTTACGTGAGCTTTGTTCATCCTTTTGCCAACAAGCGAGACATCTAGCATCAAGGTGCACGTGTTATGCAAGGATCGTTCCATATATATGAAGAACACGTGGGACTTACCTTCCAACTAGACGTGTCTTCCTCTCCAGGTCGCACTTTGTATCGTTCATACGACTAAGTACTACTACGTGTGGTCTCCGACCCAGAAGTGGAAGAAGTGGAGACGCTCTACCACGCTGTTTTTTTACGCTGGGCTCTACCATGCTGTTCATGTCCCACTCCTTTCGCTGACGTGTGGGACATCCAACACGTGCCGTGTTTGGCACCCTTCGTCGTAAGAGTTGAAACGCTAGCATTCACTAGAAATAAAAAATAATTATAAATCAGCAGTGATACTATTTTTTTGCGAACCAATCAGTAGTGATACTATACCACGCGGTTTCCTTGCTCCTCGATATCGGAAAGAATACTTCCGTTCACCAACATGTGGGACGTCGACCATCCTAGTCCACTTGCCATGCACGCAGAACTCCAAGGGAGAGTCACCCAGGTCGTCGTGCCGCAGTAACAATGACTAATGACCCATCAAATCACAGGCCCACTTCCCACTTTGAAGTTGCTCGGACGAGGGAACCATCATGACTTCGTTGAATTCCGCTTCTTGAAGAAAACTACTGTACCAGCAGTACTGCTAGCTACAGTAGTTATTCCAACAGAGACCTCCTTTCGTTCATAGGATAGGAATATGAAAATCATAGGAAGTGAGATGACATGCATCTCAATTCCTATAGAGAAAGAGATGCCATTTGATGCTTAGGATAGGAATTTTTCCATTTAGTCTAGGCTAATGTACTGGTAATTTGCTCTAAAAACTACAGTAGTAACTAGTAGTACTGGTACATGCTCGTACTCAGACACACACACACACACACACTAACTACTAGTACTACTAATTCTCACATGCTGGCCAGACGCCGTCGTTCTCCTTCCCGGCTTTGTTGGCGACACCCTACCATTCTTGGATCTCCGCCGACCTCTCCGCAGCAGCGACGGGCCTCTCTTTTCTTTCTTGCGGCGGCGGGCCTCTCTTTTCTTGAGTGCTTTCTGACTTTTCCGCTCCCTCTGTGTGGCTTTGGCCGCCTCTTGCTCTTCTGCCCATTCGACCTTGGCATCTTCAAATTCCTCCCACATAGTTGTGAGGTCGCGAGCGGCGATGAACTCAGCACGGCGGGATGCCATCGCTTCCCTACCATTTTGTTTGCGGTCGTGGGCGGCGAGGAACTCGGCGCGGCGGGATGCCATCGCTGCCTTAACGGTTAGTGTGCGGCGTGGTGGCATGAACGACGCTTGGTGAGAGCTCTGGGGTGGAGTGTCCAGACAACCGTATAGTGCATTGGTTTGTCAAGAGCTTAAGGACAGAAGACGAAGCAAATTTGGATCCCCCTTCAATCCTGGTCATTTATTACCAAGTAAAATGCATCGGCGGTCATCGAACTTGTATTGATAGCTCACTTTGATCATTGTATACGAGATATGGTGATTATACAGTCACTGGCTTAGCGTATAGCTCCGTATTTGTCTGGTTGACCAGTCAAACAGTCCGCATGCGCCTCATCAGCTCATGTTCTTTATCTATCTACGCGGGCCTACCTGTCAATGGAGAAAGAAATATTGTGAAAAAAATATGCGTATGTGGGGAATCAAACCACGGACTCGTCGCTGCAACGCACCCTCGTCAGCCAAATGAAAATGAAATACTTCGCATCAGACACTCACGCTCACGCTGTCAAAGCATGCTAATGCATGCACGTCGCCCTCTAAATCAAAGTTCTGCTCATGGTGCAATGCAAACGGCGAGCCCATCACCTGCGCGCCCCGGCGGTGCCTGACATTACTGTTTAGACATTTGATGGAGGCCTACGCGAACGCCGAGCATGTATTCACCTGGATCAACACCAACGATCATACTCGGACCGCCTTGCTCATGTATATTGTCCATCACAACGACAATCTATAAAACAACCTAAGCTAGAGAGGGTACTATGGTAATATGGTACGGAGTATGTACTATCGTGAGCGACCAATCTTAGTGCCACTGCACACCCAAACCCCTTCCATCGCTAGCGCGCGCTTCCCACCTGAAACGGTCACCGTCTCTCCAGAATGTCAATGCCGCATTCACCAGACTTAACTGCAGGTGCAATTGGTGTGTCACTCACATGCGGGCCAGATGCCCATTGGGCCCACATGTCAGTAACCCAAACGCATCTGCAGTTAAGTCACTGAAGCAGCGTCCGCATTCACGCCCGACGAACCTACTCCGGCGCCAGTTGTCCATCCGTCTGCCGCGGCTCATTGCCATTCGCCCGCTATATTAACTTGAGCCCCAGCTCCCAGCTCCCAGCCATAGCCAAAGACCCACACTTATTCTCCTCCGGTCCCTTCCTTCTGTCGGCACCACTTCAACCATGGCCTCCTGGCACTTCGAAGCTCTCTTGGACATACTGTTGCAGGAGCACACGAGGGACATCGGCGGCTCCGCTCCGGGCGCGCTCCAAAGCTCTCTTCGACATACTATCGCAGGAGCAAACGAAGGAGATCGCCGGCACCTCCCCGACCGCCCTCCGCCGCCACGACCACGAAGCCGACGCGCGTGCGCGGTCATAGCCGGCAGCAAGGAAGAGTAGTACACGGTAGGTCGCCGCCGCTCTGGTCCCGGGAAGGCCACCGCTACTTCACTCAGTCGACGCCAAGCTTGGTGGGGTAAACTGTTGGGGAACGTAGCAGAAATTCAAAATTTTCTACGCATCACCAAGATCAATCTATGGAGAGACTAGAAATGAGAGAGAGGGGAGTGCATCTTCATACCCTTGAAAATCGCGATGCGGAAGCATTAAAAGAACACGGATGAAGGAGTCGTACTCGTAGCAATTCAGATCGCGGTTGATTCCGATCTAAGCGCCGAACAACAGCGCCTCCGCGTTCAACACACGTACAGCCCGGGGACGTCTCCTCCTTCCTGATCCAGAAAGGGGAGAGGATAAGTTGAGGGAGAGCTCCGGCAGCACGACGGCGTGGTGGTGGAGCTTGCAGTTCTCCGGCAGGGCTTCGCCAAGCACTATTACTACGGAGGAGGTGTTGGGGAGGGAGAGGGCTGTGCCAGGGGAAGGGGTGCGGCTCCCATGTGCCTACCCACTATATATAGGGGTGGAGGGGGCTGGTTTCTTGCCCTCCAAGTCCATTGGGGCGTTGGCAAAGGTGGGGGAAAGAAATCCCATCATTTCCCTTCCCCACCGATTGTTATCCCCCCTTTTTAGGGATCTTGATCTTATCCCTTCGGGATATGATCTTATTCCTTCTAAGGGGGGATCTTGGTGCGCCTTGGGTGTGGGGCCTTGCCCCCACTACCTACGTTCATGTGGGTCCCCCATGCAGGTGGGCCCCACTCCGGAACCTTCTAGAACCTTCCCGGTACAATACCAAAAAATTCTGAACATTTTCCGGTGGCCAAAATAGGACTTCCCATATATAAATCTTTACCTTCGGACCATTACGGAACTCCTCGTGACGTCCGGGATCTCATCCGGGACTCCAAACAACGTTCAGTAACTGCACACTAATTCCCATGACAACTCTAGCATCACCGAACCTTAAGTGTGTAGACCCTACGGGTTCGAGAATCATGCAGACATGACCGAGACAGCTCTCTGGCCATGAACAGCGGGATCTGGGTACCCATGTTGGCTCCCACATGTTCCACGATGATATCATCGAATGAACCACGATGTCAGGGATTCAATCAATCCCGTATACAATTCCCTTTGTCAATCGGTACGTTACTTGCCCGAGATTCGATCGTCGGTATCCCAATACCTCGTTCAATCTCGTTACCAGCAAGTCACTTTACTCGTACCATAATGCATGATCCCGTGACCAACTCATTAGTCACATTGAGCTCATTATGATGATGCATGATCGAGTGGGCCCAGAGATATCTCTCCGTCATACAGAGTGACAAATCCCAGTCTCGATTCGTGCCAACCCAACAGACACTTTCGGAGATACCCGTAGTGCACCATTATAGCCACCCAGTTACGTTGTGACATTTGGCACACCCAAAGCATTCCTATGGTATCCGGGAGTTGCACAGTCTCATGGTCTAAGGAAATGATAGTTGACATTAGAAAAGCTTTAGCAAATGAACTACACAATCTTTGTGCTATGCTTAGGTTTGGGTCTTGTCCATCACATCATTCTCCTAATGACGTGATCCCGTTATCAATGACAACCAATGTCCATGGTAAGGAAACCATAACCATCTATTGATCAACGAGCTAGTCAACTAGAGGCTCACTAGGGACATGTTGTGTTCTATGTATTCACACTTGTATTACGGTTTCCAGTCAATACAATTATAGCATGAACAATAGACAATTATCATGAACAGGGAAATACAATAATAACCATTTTATTATTGCCTCTAGGGCATATTTCCAACAGTCTCCCACTTGCACTAGAGTCAATAATCTAGTTCACACCACTATGTGATTGTAATGAATTCAACACCCATGGGGTTTGATCATATCTCGCTTGTGAGTGAGGTTATTAGTCAGCGGGTCTGAATCTTTGAGATCCGTGTGTGCTTTACAAATCTCTATGTCATCTCCTAGATGCAGCTACCACGCTCTATTTGGTGCTGTTCCAAATAACTGTTCTACTATACGAATCCAGTTTACTACTCAGAATAATCTGGATTTGTGTCAAAGTTTGCATCGGCGTAATCCTTTACGACGAACTCTTTTACCACCTCCATAATCGAGAAAATTCCTCAGTCCACTAGTTACCAAGGATAACTTTGACCGCTGTCCTGTGATCCATTCCTGGATCACACTTGTACCCCTTGACTGACTCATGGCAAGGCACACTTCAGGTGCGGTACACAACATAGTATACTATAGAGCCTACGTCTAAAGCATAGGGGACGACCTTCGTCCTTTCTCTCTATTCTGCTGTGGTCAGGTTTCGAGTGTTACTCAATACACACACCTTATAACACAGCCAAAAACTCCTTCTTTGCTGATCTATTTTGAACTCCTTCAAAATCTTGTCACGGTATGTGTTTGTTTGAAAGTAGTATTAAGCGGTTTTTGATCTATCTTTATAGATCTTGATGCTCAATGTTCAAGTAGCTTAATCCAGGTTTTCCATTGAAAAACACTTTTCAAACAACCCTATATGCTTTCCAGAAATTCTACATCATTTCCGATCAACAACATATCAACAACATATACTCATCAGAAATTCTATAGTGCTCCCACTCACTTCTTTGGAAATACAAGTTTCTCATAAACTTTGTATAAACCCAAAATCTTTGATCATCATCAAAGCGTATATTCCAACTCCGAGATGCTTACTCCAGTCCTTAGAAGGATTGCTGGAGCTTTGCATACTTGTTAGCATCTTTCAGGATTGACAAAACCTTCTGGTTGCATCACATACAACCTTTCCTCAAGAAAATTGTCGAGGAAACAATGTTTTGACATCCTATCTGCAAGATTTCATAAATAATGCAATAACTGCTAATATAATTCCAACAGACTCTTAGCATCGCTACGAGTGAGAAAGTCTCATCATAGTCAACTCCTTGAACTTGTCGGAAAACATCTTAACGACAAGTCGAGCTTTCTTAATGGTGACACTTACCATCATTGTCCGTCTTCCTTTTAAAATCCATCTGCACCAACAGCCTTACGACCATCAAGTAGTTCTTCCAAAGTCTATACTTTGGTTTTATACATGGATCCTCTCTCGAATTTTATGGCCTCGAGCCATTCGTCGGAATCCGGGCCCACCATCGTTTCTCCATAGCTCGTAGGTTCATTGTTATCTAGCAACATGACTTCCAAGACAGGATTACGTACCACTCTGAATTGGTATGCATCCTTGTCAACCTATGAGGTTTGGTAGTGACTTGATCCGAAGTTTCATGATCACTATCATAAGCTTCCACTTCAGTTGGTGTAGGTGCCACAGGAACAACTTCATGTGCCCTGCTACACACTAGTTGAAGTGACGGTTCAATAACCTCATCAAGTCTCCACCATCCTCCCACTCAATTCTTTCGAGAGAAACTTTTCCTCGAGAAAGGACCCGTTTCTAGAAACAATCACTTTTGCTTCCAGATCTGAAATAGGAGGTATACCCAACTATTTTGGGTATTCTATGAAGATGCATTTATCCGCTTTGGGTTCGGGCTTATCAGCCTGAAACTTTTTCACATAAGCGTCGCAGCCCCAAACTTTTAAGAAACGACAACTTAGGTTTCTCTAAACCATAGTTCATACAATGTCGTCTCAAAGTAATTGCGTGGTGCCCTATTTAAATTGAATGCGGTTGTCTCTAATGCCAAACCCATAAACGATAGTTATAATTCGATAAGAGACATCATGGTATGCACCATATCCAATAGGGTGCAGTTATGATGTTCGGACACACCATCACACTATGGTGTTCTAGGCGGTATTTAGTTGTAAAACAATTTCCACAATGTCTTAATTGTGTGCCAAACTCGTAACTCAGATATTCATCTCCATGATCATATCATAGACATTTTATCCTCTTGTCACGATGATCTTCAACTTCACTCTGAAATTACTTGAACCTTTCAATAATTCAGACTTGTGTTTCATCAAGTAAATATACTAAGTATCTACTCAAATCATCTGTAAAGTAAGAACATAACGATATCCATTGCGTGCCTCGGCACTCATTGGACTGCACACATCAAAATGTATTACTTCCAACGAGTTGCTTTCATGTTCCATCTTACTGAAAACGAGGCCTTTCAGTCATCTTGCCCATGTGGTATGATTTGCATGTCTCAAGTGATTCAAAATCAAGTGAGTCCAAACGATCCATCTGTATGGAGTTTCTTCATGCATATCTACCAATAGACATGGTTCGCATGTCTTAATCTTTTAAAAAACGAGTGAGTCCAAAGATCCATCAACATGGAGCATCTTCATGCGTTTTATACCAACATGACTCAAATGGCAGTGCCACAAGTATGTGGTACTATCATTACTATCTTATATCTTTTTGGCATGAACATGTGTATCACTACGATCGAGACTCAATGAACCATTCATTTTAGGTGCAAGACCATTGAAGGTATTATTCAAATAAACAGAGTAACCATTATTCTCCTTAAATGAGTAACCGTATTGTGATACACATAATCCAATCATGTCTATGCTCAACGCAAACACCAAAGCAAACAACATTTATCTGGGTTCAATACTAATCCCGAAGGTAGAGGGAGCGTGCGATGGTGATCATATCATCCTTGGAAACATTTCCAACACACATCGTCACCTCACCCTTAGCTAGTCTCCGTTTATTCCGTAGCCTTTTATTTCGAGTTACTAACACTTAGTAACTGAACCGGTATTTTTAATACCCTGGTGCTACTAGGAGTACTAGTGAAGTACACATCATAATGTATATCCAATATACTTCTGTCGACCTTGCCAGCCTTCTTATCTACCGAGTATCTAGGATAGTTCTGATTCAGTGATCGTTCCCCTCATTATAGAAGCACTTAGTCTTGGGTTTGGGTTCAACCTTGGGTTTCTTCACTAGAGCAGCAACTGATTTCCCGTTTCATGAAGTATCCCTTCTTTCCCTTGCCCTTCTTGAAACTAGTGGTTTAACCATCAACAATTGATGCTCCTTATCGATTTCTACTTTCGCGGTGTCAAACATCGAGAGTTGCTCAAGGATCATCATGTCTATCCCTGATATGTTATAGTTCATCACGAAGCTCCAATATCTTGGTGGCAGTGACTATGGAGAACCATCACTATCTCATCTGGAAGATTAATTCCCACTCGATTCAAGTGATTGTAGTACTCAGACAATCTGAGCACATGCTCAACGATTGAGATTTCCTCTCTTAGTTTGCAGGCTTAAGAAACTTGTTAGAGGTCTCATACCTCTTGACGGTGGCACTAGTCTGAAATTCCAATTTTAGTCTTTGTAACATCTCATATGTTCTGCGACATTTCAAAAAACATCTTTGGTGCCATAATTCTAAACCGATAGTATTACGCACTGAACTATCACGTAGTCATCAAAACGTGTATGTCAGATGTTTCCCAACATCTACAGACGACGCTCGAGGTTCAACACACTGAGCAGTGCATTAAGGACATAGCCCTTCTGTGCAGCAATGAGGACAATCCTCAGTTCACGGACCCAATCCGCATAATTGCTACTGTCAACTCAACTAAATTTTCTCTAGGATCATATCTAAAACAGTAGAACCAAAGCGTGAGCTACGACATAATTTGCAAAGACCTTTTGACTATGTTCATGATAATTAAGTTCATCTAATCAAATTATTCAATGAACTCCCACTTAGATAGACATCCCTCTAGTCATCTAAGTGATACATGATCCGAGTCAACTAGGCCGTGTCTGATCATCACGTGAGATGGACCAGTCATCATCGGTGAACATCTTCATGTTGATCGTATCTACTATACGACTCATGTTCGACCTTTCGGTTTCTTGTGTTCCGAGGCCATGTCTGTACATGTTAGGCTCGTCAAGTCAACCTAAGTGTTTAGCATGTGTAAATCTGGCTTACACCCGTTGTATGCGAACGTTAGAATCTATCACACTCGATCATCACGTGGTGCTTCGAAACACCGAACCTTCGCAACGGTGCACAGTTAGGGGGAACACTTTCTTGAAATTTTAGCGAGGGATCATCTTATTTATGCTACCGTCGTTCTAAGCAAATAAGATGTAAACATGACAAACATCACATGCAAATCATAAAGTGACATGATATGGCCAATATCATGTTGCGCCTTTTGATCTCCATCTTCGAGGCGCGGCATGATCACCTTCATCACCGGCATGACACCATGATCTCCATCATCATGATCTCCATCATCGTGTCTTCATGAAGTTGTCTCGCCAACTGTTACTTCTACTACTATGGCCAACGGTTAACAATAAAGTAAAGTAATTACATGGCATTTTTCATTGACACGCAGGTCATACAATAAATTAAGACAACTCCTATGGCTCCTGCCGGTTGTCATACTCATCGACATGCAAGTCGTGATTCCTATTACAAGAACATGATCAATCTCATACATCACATATATATATATATATATATATATATATATATATATATATATATATATATATATATATATATATATATATATATATAATTCATCACATCCTTTTGGCCATATCACATCACATAGCATACCCTGCAAAAACAAGTTAGACGTCCTCTAATTGTTGTTGCATGTTTTACGTGGCTGCTATGAGTTTCTAGCAAGAACGTTTCTTACCTATGCAAAACCACAACGTGATATGCCAATTTCTATTTACCCTTCATAAGGACCCTTTTCATCGAATCCGATCCGACTAAAGTGGGAGAGACAGACACCCGCTAGCCACCTTATGCAACTAGTGCATGTCAGTCAGTGGAACCTGTCTCACGTAAGAGTACGTGTAAGGTTGGTCTGGGCCGCTTCATCCCACGATGCCGCCGAATCAAGATAATACTAGCAATGGCAAGTAAATTGACAAAATCGACGCCCACAACAACTTGTGTTCTACTCGTGCATAGAAACTACGCATAGCCCTAGCTCTGATACCACTGTTGGGGAACGTAGCAGAAATTCAAAATTTTCTACGCATCACCAAGATCATTCTATCGAGAGACTAGCAATGAGAGAGAGGGGAGTGCATCTTCATACCCTTGAAGATTGCGATGCGGAAGCGTTAAAAGAACGCGGATGAAGGAGTCGTACTCGTAGCGATTCAGATCGCGGTTGATTCCGATCTAAGTGCCGAACAACTGCGCCTCCGCGTTCAACACACGTATAGCCCGGGGACGTCTCCTCCTTCTTGATCCATAAAGGGGAGAGGAGAAGTTGAGGGAGAGCTCCGGCAGCACGACGGCGTGCTGGTGGAGCTTGCAGTTCTCCGGCAGGGCTTCGCCAAGCACTACTACGGAGGAGGAGGTGTTGGGGAGGGAGAGGGCTGCGCCAGGGGAAGGGGTGCGGCTCCCATGTGCCTCCCCACTATATATAGGGTTGGAGGGGGATGTTTTCTTGCCTTCCAAGTCCATTGGGGCGTTCGCAAAGGTGGGGGAAAGAAATCCCATCATTTCCCTTCCCCACCGATTGTTATCCCCCCTTTTAGGGATCTTGATCTTATCCCTTCGGGATATGATCTTATTCCTTCTAAGGGGGGATCTCGGTGAGCCTTGACTAGGGGTGTGGGGCCTTGCCCCCACTACCCACATTCATGTGGGTCCCCCCATGCAGGTGGGCCCCACTCCGGAACCTTCTAGAACCTTCCCGGTATAATACCGAAAAATCCTGAACATTTTCCGGTGGCCAAAATAGGACTTCCCATATATAAATCTTTACCTTCGGACCATTCCGGAACTCCTCGTGACGTCCGGGATTTCATCCGGGACTCCGAACAACATTCAATAACTGCACACTAATTCCCATGACAACTCTAGCGTCACCAAACCTTAAGTGTGTAGACCCTATGAGTTCAGGAATCATGCAGACATGACCGAGACAGCTCTCTGGCCAATAACCAACAACGGGATCTGGATACCCATGTTGGCTCCCACATGTTCCACGATGATGTCATCGGGTGAAGCACGATGTCGGGGATTCAATCAATCCCATATACAATTCCCTTTGTCAATCGGTACGTTACTTGCCCGAGATTCGACCGTCCGTATCCCAATACCTCGTTCAATCTCGTTACCGACAAGTCACTTTACTCGTACCGTAATGCATGTTCCCGTGACCAACTCATTAGTCACATTGAGCTCATTATGATGATGCATTACCGAGTGGGCCCAGAGATATCTCTCCGTCATACGGAGTGACAAGTCCCAGTCTCGATTCGTGCCAACCCAACAGACACTTTCGGAGATACCCGTAGTGCACCTTTATAGCCACCCAGTTACGTTGTGACGTTTGGCACACCCAAAGCATTCCTACGGTATGCGTGACTTGCACAATCTCATGGTCTAAGGAAATGATAGTTGACATTAGAAAAGCTTTAGCAAACGAACTACACGATCTTTGTGCTATGCTTAGGTTTGGGTCTTGTCCATCACATCATTCTCCTAATGATGTGATCCCGTTATCAATGACATCCAATGTCCATGGTTAGGAAACCATAACCATCTACTGATCAATGAGCTAGTCAACTAGAGGCTCACTAGGGACATGTTGTGTTCTATGTATTCACACATGTATTACGGTTTCCAGTCAATACAATTATAGCATGAACAATAGACAATTATCATGAACAAGGAAATACAATAATAACCATTTTATTATTGCCTCTAGGGCATATTTCCAACAGTCTCCCACTTGCACTAGAGTCAATAATCTAGTTCACATCACTATGTGATTGTAATGAATTCAACACCCATGGGGTTTGATCATATCTTGCTTGCGAGTGAGGTTATTAGTCAGCGGGTCTGAATCTTTCAGATCCATGTGTTCTTTACAAATCTCTATGTCATCTCCTAGATGCAGCTACCACGCTCTATTTGGAGCTATTCCAAATAACTGTTCTACTATACGAATGCAGTTTACTACTCAGAATAATCTGGACTAGTGTCAAAGTTTGCATCGGCGTAACCCTTTATGACAAACTCTTTTACCACCTCCATAATCGAGAAAATTCCTCAGTCCACTGGTTACCAAGGATAACTTTGACCGCTGTCCTGTGATCCATTCCTGGATCACTCTTGTACCCCTTGACTGACTCATGGCAAGGCACACTTCAGGTGTGGTACACAGCATAGTATACTGTAGAGCCTACGTCTAAAGCATAGGGGACATCCTTCGTCCTTTCTCTCTATTCCGCCGTGGTCAGGTTTCGAGTCTTACTCAATACTCACACCTTATAACACAGCCAAGAACTCCTTCTTTGCCGATCTATTTTGAACTCCTTCAAAATCTTGTCACGATATGTGTTTGTTTGAAAGTACTATTAAGCGGTTTTTGATCTATCTTTATAGATCTTGATGCTCAATGTTCAAGTAGCTTAATCCAGGTTTTCCATTGAAAAACACTTTTCAAACAACCCTATATGCTTTCCAGAAATTCTACATCATTTCCGATCAACAACATGTCAACAACATATACTCATCAGAAATTCTATAGTGCTCCCACTCACTTCTTTGGAAATACAAGTTTCTCATAAACTTTGTGTAAACCCAAAGTCTTTGATCATCATCAAAGCGTATAATCCAACTCCGAGATGCTTACTCCAGTCCTTAGAAGGATTGCTGGAGCTTTGCATACTTGTTAGCATCTTTCAGGATTGACAAAACCTTCTGGTTGCATCACATACAACCTTTCCTCAAGAAAATTGTCGAGGAAACAATGTTTTGACATCCTATATGCAAGATTTCATAAATAATGTAGTAACTACTAATATAATTCCAACAGACTCTTAGCATCGCTACGAGTGAGAAAGTCTCATCATAGTCAACTCCTTGAACTTGTCCGAAAACATCTTAATGACAAGTCGAGCTTTCTTAATGGTGACACTTACCATCATTGTCTGTCGTCCTTTTAAAATCCATCTGCACCAACAGCCTTACAACCATCAAGTAGTTCTTCCAAAGTCTATACTTTGGTTTTATACACGGATCCGCTCTATCGGCTAAGGCAGCGCCAGGAGAACTACTGCGATTGTGCCTCAGTTCGGCCGGGCGAGCACCTTAGTAGAGAAAGCCGAAAACCGACTGTCATGATATAGCGCGAGACTGGTCAACTACTCGACGACTCTCCGGAATCTATAGGATTCCTCCGCATTAACAAAGGGCCGTTTCCCGGCCAGGCACACACGCGCCCCGAATTCGGGCGAGCGCAGTCGCCACCAAGGGCTATCTAAAGAGTCCCACTGTCAAGCTCCTATGGCTAAGTAAAAGTGTTAAAGCATTATAGTACGGTTGCCTGGCTCGCTGCGCCATCACCTCCTTTGTAGGACCAAGACGTTGGATTAAGTGTGAAAAAGCGCCTTCTGCGAGCACCCCCGCACTATGTGCGTGGGGGCTGAAGCCAATGACTGTCATCTTTCAGATTATATATATATATATATATATATATATATATATATATATATATATATATATATATATATATATATATATATATATATATATATATATATATTAAAAACGGCCGCACAGGAGGTGTTCCCTATACTTGAAGGCACAAGTATAAAAGCCTATTACAAATCATCAAAATACTATTTTATAATTACATATGCTATCAGAACATAGCATCCTTCGAGCACTGCGTCTCTATTACACGAGCGCCTTCAAGGACCTCCTGAAAATAGTGTTCGGAGGGTACTCGGCTTCTGTCCGAATCTCGGGACGCAACAACGGTGGTCTCCATTTCCGCCCAATATGTCTTGACACGGGCAAGAGCCATCCGTGTGCCCTCTATGCATGCTGACCTCTTCATTGCATCGATACGGGGCACCGCATCAAGGAGTTGCTGCACCAAGCCGAAATAACTCTTCGGCTCCGATCTCCCCGTCCACAAATGACCCATGACGAACTTCATGGCGAGCCTGGACAACCTATTCAGTTCGGCCCATTGAGCCAGACGATCGTCCACTGCCAGCGGACGCTCTGGATTGTGGAACTGCGATCAGAAAAGCTTTTCCACTTCTCGATCTTTTTGATCTCGAAAGTGTTGGGCCGCATCAGCAGCACTTGCTGCCAAATCCAGATAGGTGTCCTCCACACTCCACATCCGGTCCAACGGAGCAAACTTCGGATCGCAAAACTTCCTCCGCAGCATAAAGGGCTTTCCAGCCGCAATCTGTTCGGCCTGACGCAGCTCCTCCTTCGCAGCTCTCATCGCAGAGCGAGCGTCCTTGGCATCGGCAACGGCTTTCTCTAAGTCCGTCTATCTCGCCCGGTCTTCTTTCTCAAGAAGGTTGCAATTGTCTGCAGCGCTCTTTAATTTCACCGCCATTTCGGCCATCTCCTCCTTGCTTCGGCAGTGAGCAGCCTGTTCGGCTCTCAGCTCTTCAAGGGCTTTCTCGGCAGCCGCATCGCTTTTCCTGGCTTGTTCCTTAGCTCGGGCAAGTTCTGCCCTAAGACTCTCCACGGCGGCCGCACCATCTGCGTCAAGCACACACATTGTAAGACACTGGCATGAAGCTCCTCTTACCTGGTGCCGCCCGAGGAATTACATACCTTGAGCCTCATCAAGCCGCTTGTTGACAAGCGCGATGTCGGCATCTGCCACGTCCAGTTGCCGCTTTAGTTCGGCAAAATCATCAGTTCGGCTCGATTCCGGACACCTCGCCACCTATATTCAAAGGCGACATCTTAGACCTGGTATTATGATCCTCTGCGTGTAGTCATTTCTTGACGACGTGTATAGTCTCAGGGGCTACTAGCTACACAGGGCGCATCCTACTTATGCGCAACTGACAAAAGTGTACATTATCTAACGTACCTCAAAACCCGTCAGTAAGCTCTTGACGGCCTCATGCAATCCGCTTTCTGCGGATGAAATCCTTTCAATCACCGTGCCCATCAATGCACGGTGCTCCTGTGAGATGGAAGCTCGCCCCAGCAGAATCTTTAGCTCCTCCGGCCGAGCACCAGGCAGTGCCGGACTTATCCTATGGCCTCTTTCGAAGGCCGGACGCGGAGAATCTTGGGGGGGGGGGCACATAGGTATCTTCCGCCCCTGCCGGATTTAGAGAAACCCTTCGCGACGAAACCTCAGGGTCGCTCGCCTCACTAGGCGGTACGGCAGGGGGAGGCGTCCCGCTCTCCATCATCTCTGAAAGAAGATCCCCCGAAGACGAGCTCTGCTGAGAAGGGCTGAGGTTCGAGCTACAAGGTAAACTTTCGATTAATCTTCTCAGATAATAAATCAAGGATTCCTCTCATCCCTCAAAAAGGAAAATCTTTCTCTACTTACGTCTCGCTGGAGGGCTGATCCCTTTGAAGGCGTAGTTCGGCCGAGGAACTCCCCGGCGTCGGGCCCTCTGACGAGGATTCCCCCCCGCTTCGAGGCCATGGTCTCCGGGTCGTCAGAGGCGGCCCTCTTCTTCCCCTTAGGAGAGGAATTGTCGGTTCCTCCCTTCGGAGCAGCCTCCTTCGAGGAGGCCATAGTTTCCTTGTCCTCCCCCTTACTTCCCTCCAAAGGCATTATCTTCAGCATCCTAACAAGCACGGGATCCGGCCTGGTTTCAGGAAGGGGAGCCGGACACGTGATCAACTTTGCCTTCGCAATCCACTCTTGTTTAAAAGGACAGCTCTTTTAGGGGCGAATTTATGACAATTATATGGATAGCGAGTCCGGGCACAAGGTTACTTACTTGAGTATCCGGACGATTGCAGCTTAAACCTGCATCCTCGGTCAAATCTGGACACATTGCTTGTGATCCGAAGAACAATTTGTACATCTCCACGGGCGTTGCGCCCATAAAATGTTGGAGAGCTCGTGGTCCCTCCGGATTAAACTCCCACAAGAGGAGGGAGCAACGTTTGCCGGGCAAGGTCCGGCGTATCAGCATAACTTGCATCACTTTGACCAAGTTGAGGTCTCTTTCCAAGAGATCCCTGATTCGGCCCTGCAACAAAGGCACGTCTTTGGGTAACCCCCAATCTAACCCTTTGCTGACCCATGACGCTAGCCATGGTGGGGGACCCGAGCGAAAGGCAGGAGGTGCCACCCACTTGGTGCCCCTGGGAGCGGTGATATAGAACCACTCTCGTTGCCACAAGCCAAGCTCCTCTTGAAAAGAGCCCTCGGGCCGTGGAGCATCAGCATTCTTGCTTATAACAGCGCCTCCGCACTCTATGTGCCGTCCCTCGATCATCTTCGGCTCCACTTTAAAAGTCTTGAGCCACAATCCAAAGTGAGGGGTAACACGGAGGAACGCTTCACACACGACAATGAATGAGGAGATATGGAGGATGGACTCCGGAGCTAAGTCGTGGAATTCCAGCCCGTAATAAAATAGCAGCCCCCTCACAAAGGGATCCATTGGGAAGCCTAACCCCCGAAGGAAGTGGGATATGAACACCACGCTCTCACCAGGCTGGGGACTAGGAATGGCCTGCCCTTGAGCAGGCAACCTATGCGAAATTTCGCCGGTCAAGAACTTAGCCTCTCTCAACTTTAGCACGTCCTCCTCCGTGACGGAGGAGGGCATCCACCGGCCTTGAAGGTCGGAACCGGACATTATCGATGATCCAAAGCGCCTGAAATCTGGAGCCTAGGGTGTTGGAACTCGAGGCGAAGGGCGAACTCGTTTGAGGTTGAAAAAAAGGGGTAAGGCCTTGGTCTCTTTATAAGAGGATGATTACCAAGAGCCCTCCCCGTGACCATTTGGGACTCGCTTTTAATCGAGAAAACATGCTGAACGGGCACGATTGGGTTACCCACGACCGTATTGATGAGAATCCCGTAAATAAAGGGGACACGATCTCTGCTTTGACAAGACGTGCCAAGGAAACCGCCTCGCAAAACACGCCGAGGTGGAGAAGTGAAAACGATTCAAATAAGGACTTGGCCGTAGTGTGATGTCACGCTACGAAAATACGTCAGCAGATTTGATTTGTGTTAATTTTATTCTCTCTATGGCAATATGTGGAAACTTATTTTGCAGAGCCGGACACTATCCTTGGTGTTTAAAATCTTCTTGAAGAACTTGGAGGAGGAACCCGCCTTGCAATGCCGAAGACAATCTGCGCGCCGGACTCATCGTCATTGAAGCCTGGTTCAGGGGCTACTGAGGGAGTCCTGGATTAGGGGGTGTTCGGATAGCCGGACAATACCTTCGGCCAGACTCCTGGACTAAGAAGATACAAGATTGAAGACTTCGTCCCGTGTCCGGAGGGGACTTTCCTTGGCGTGGAAGGCAAGCTTGGCGATGCGGATATTCAAGATCTCCTACCATTGTAACCGACTTTGTGTAACCCTAACCCTATCCGGTGTCTATATAAACCGGAGGGTTCTAGTCTGTAGGACAACTTCATCATACAACAATCATACCATAGGCTAGCTTCTAGGGCTTAGCCTCCTTGATCTCGTGGTAGATCTACTCTTGTACTACCCATATCATCAATATTAATGAAGCAGGAGTAGGGTTTTACCTCCATCAAGAGGGCCCGAACCTGGGTAAACTTCGTGTCCCTTGTCTCCTATTACCATCCGGCCTAGACGCACAGTTCGGGACCCCCTACCAGAGATCCGCCGGTTTTGACACCGACATCTATGCTAACGCAAACACCAAAGCAAACAACATTTATCTGGGTTCAATACTAATTCCGAAGGTAGAGGGAGCGTGCGATGGTGATCATATCATCCTTGGAAACATTTCCAACACACATCGTCACCTCACCCTTAACTAGTCTCCGTTTATTCCGTAGCCTTTTATTTCGAGTTACTAACACTTAGTAACTGAACCGGTATTTTTAATACCCTGGTGCTACTAGGAGTACTAGTGAAGTACACATCATAATGTATATCCAATATACTTCTGTCGACCTTGCCAGCCTTCTTATCTACCGAGTATCTAGGGTAGTTCTGATTCAGTGACCGTTCCCCTCATTATAGAAGCACTTAGTCTCGGGTTTGGGGTTCAACCTTGGGTTTCTTCACTAGAGCAGCAACTGATTTCCTGTTTCATGAAGTATCCCTTCTTTCCCTTACCCTTCTTGAAACTAGTGGTTTAACCATCAACAATTGATGCTCCTTCTTGATTTCTACTTTCGCGGTGTCAAACATCAAGAGTTGCTCAAGGATCATCATGTCTATCCCTGATATGTTATAGTTCATCACGAAGCTCCAATAGCTTGGTGGCAGTGACTATGGAGAACCATCACTATCTCACCGGGAAGATTAACTCCCACTCGATTCAAGCGATTGTAGTACTCAGACAATCTGAACTCCTCGTGACGTCCGGGATCTCATCCGGGACTCCGAACAACATTCAGTAACTGCACACTAATTCCCATGACAACTCTAGCGTCACCGAACCATATGTGTGTAGACCTTACGGGTTCGGGAATCATGCAGACATGACCGAGACAGCTCTCTGGCCAATAACCAACAGCGGGATCTGGATACCCATGTTGGCTCCCACATGTTCCACGATGATCTCATCGGATGAACCACGATGTCGGGGATTCGATCAATCCCGTATACAATTCCCTTTGTCAATCGGTACGTTACTTGCCCGAGATTCGATCGTCAGTATCCCAATACCTCGTTCAATCTTGTTACCGGCAAGTCTCTTTATTCGTACCGTAATGCATGATCCCGTGACCAACTCATTAGTCACATTGAGCTCATTATGATGATGCATTACTGAGTGGGCCCAGAGATACCTCTCTGTCATACGGAGTGACAAATCCCAGTCTCGATTCGTGCCAACCCAACAGACACTTTCGGAGATACCCGTAGTGCACCTTTATAGCCACCCAGTTACGTTGTGACGTTTGGCACACCCAAAGCATTCCTACGGTATCCGGGAGCTGCACAATCTCATGGTCTAAGGAAATGATACTTGACATTAGAAAAGCTTTAGCAAACGAACTACATGATCTTTGTGCTATGCTTAGGTTTGGGTCTTGTCCATCACATCATTCTCCTAATGATGTGATCCCGTTATCAATGACATCCAATGTCCATGGTTAGGAAACCATAACCATCTATTGATCAACGAGCTAGTCAACTAGAGGCTCACTAGGGGGGAACGTAGTAATTTCAAAAAATTTCCTACGCACACGCAAGATCATGGTGATGCATAGCAACGAGAGGGGAGAGTGTTGTCTACGTACCCTCGTAGACCGAAGCGGAAGCGTTGACACAACGTAGAGGAAGTAGTCGTACGTTCTCCTCGCGATCCAACCGATCACAGCACCGTTACTCCGGCACCTCCGAGTTCTTGGCACACGTTCAGCTCGATGACGATCCCCGGGCTCCGATCCAGCAAAGCGTCGGGGAAGAGTTCCGTCAGCACGACGGCGTGGTGACGATCTTGATGTGTTACCGGCGCAGGGCTTCGCCTAAGCACTGCAACGATATGACCGAGGTGGAATTTGGTGGAAGGGGGCACCGCACACGGCTAAGGAACGATCCGTAGATCAACTTGTGTGTCTATGGGGTGCCCCCTGCCCCCGTATATAAAGGAGCAAGGGAGGGGGTGGCCGGCCTAGGGTTTGGCGCGCCAGGGTGTGGAGTCCTACTAGGTTTCCAAGTCCTAGTAGGAGTCCACCAAGAGGGGAGGAAGGGAGAACGAATAGGAGGAGAAGGAAAGGTGGCCGGCCCCCTTTTCCCTAGTCCAATTCGGACCAAAGGGGAGGGGGGGCGCAGCAGCCTTTTCCTCTTCCCACTAAAGCCCATCAAGGCCCATTACTTCTCCCGTAATCCCGTAACTCCCCGATACTCCCGAAAATACCCGGATCACTCAGAACCTTTCCGATGTCCGAATATAGTCGTCCAATATATCGATCTTTACGTCTCGACCATTTCGAGACTCCTCGTCATGTCCCCAATCTCATCCGGGACTCCGAACTCCTTCGGTACATCAAAACTCATAAACTCATAGTATAACTGTCATCGAAACCTTAAGCGTGCGGACCCTACGGTTCGAGAACAATGTAGACATGACCGAGACACGTCTCTGGTCAATAACCAATAGCGGGACCTGGATGCCCATATTGGCTCCTACATATTCTGCGAAGATCTTTATCGGTCAGACCACATAACAACATACGTTGTTCCCTTTGTCCATCGGTATGTTACTTGCCCGAGATTCGACCGTCGGTATCCAATACCTAGTTCAATCTCGTTACCGGCAAGTCTCTTTACTCGTTCCGTAATACATCATCCCGCAACTAACTCATTAGTTGCAATGCTTGCAAGGCTTATGTGATGTGCATTACCGAGAAGGCCCTGAGATACCTCCCCGACATTCGGAGTGACAAATCCTAATCTCGAAATATGCCAACCCAATATGTACCTTCGGAGACACCTGTAGAGCACCTTTATAATCACCCAGTTACGTTGTGACGTTTGGTAGCACACAAAGTGTTCCTACGGTAAACGGGAGTTGCATAATCTCATAGTTAAAGGAACATGTATAAGTCATGGATAAAAGCAATAGCAACATACTAAACGATCGGGTGCTATGCTAATGGAATGGGTCATGTCAATCAGATCATTCAACTAATGATGTGATCTCGTTAATCAAATAACAACTCTTTGTTTATGGTTAGGAAACATAACCATCTTTGATTAATGAGCTAGTCAAGTAGAGGCATACTAGTGACACTCTGTTTGTCTATGTATTCACACATGTATTATGTTTCCGGTTAATACAATTCTAGCATGAATAATAAACTTTTATCATGATATGTAAGGAAATAAATAATCACTTTATTATTGCCTCTAGGGCATATTTCCTTCAGTCTCCCACTTGCACTAGAGTCAATAATCTAGTTCACATCGCCATGTGATTTATCAGCAATAGTTCACATCGATATGTGACCAACACCCAAAGGGTTTACTAGATTCAGTAATCTAGTTCACATCGCTATGTGATTAACACCCAAAGAGTACTACGGTGTGATCAAGTTTTGCTTGTGAGAGAAGTTTAGTCAACGGGTCTGCCACATTCAGATCCGTTATGTATTTTGCAATTTTCTATGTCTACAATGCTCTGCACGGAGCTACTTTAGCTAATTGCTCCCACTTTCAATATGTATCTAGATTGACACTTAGAGTCATCTAGATTAGTGTCAAAACTTGCATCGACGTAACCTTTTACGACGAACCTTTTTGTCACATCCATAATCGAGAAACATATCCTTATTCCACTAAGGATAATTTTGACCGCTTGTCCAGTGATCTACTCCTAGATCACTATTGTACTCCCTTGCCAAACTCAGTGGTAGGGTATGCAATAGATCTGGTACATAGCATGGCATACTTTATAGAACCTATGGCTGAGGCATAGGGAATGACTTTCATTCTCTTTCTATCTTCTGCCGTGGTCGGGCTTTGAGTCTTACTCAATTTCACACCTTGTATTACAGGCAAGAACTCTTTCTTTGACTGTTCCATTTTGAACTACTTCAAAATCTTTTCAAGGTATGTACTTATTGAAAAACTTATCAAGCGTCTTGATCTATCTCTATAGATCTTGATGCTCAATATGTAAGCAGCTTCACCGAGGTCCTTCTTCGAAAAACTCCTTTCAAATACTCCTTTATGCTTTACAGAATAATTCTACATTATTTCCGATCAATAATATGTCATTTACATATACTTATCAGAAATGCTGTAGTGCTCCCACTCACTTTCTTGTAAATACAGGCTTCACCGCAAGTCTGTATAAAACTATATGCTTTGATCAACTTATCAAAGCGTATATTCCAACTCCGAGATGCTTGCACCAGTCCATAGATGGATCGCTGGAGCTTGCATATTTTGTTAACACCTTCAGGATCGACAAAACCTTCTAGTTGCATCGTATACAACTCTTCTTTAATAAATCCATTAAGGAATGTAGTTTTGTTTATCCATTTGCCGGATTTCATAAAATGCGGCAATTGCTAACATGATTCGGACAGACTTAAGCATAGATACGAGTGAGAAACTCTCATCGTAGCCAACACCTTGAACTTGTCGAAAACCTTTTGCGACAATTCTAGCCTTGTAGATAGTAACACTACTATCAGTGTCCGTCTTCCTCTTCAAGATCCATTTATTTTCTTTGGCTTGCCGATCATTGGGCAAATCCATCAAAGTCCATACTTTGTTCTCATACATGGATCATATCTCAGATTTCATGGCCTTTAACCATTTTGCGGAATCTGGGCTCATCATCGCTTCCTCATAGTTCGCAAGTTCGTCATGGTCTAGTAACATGACTTCCAGAACAGGATTACCGTACCACTCTGGTGCGGATCTCACTCTAGTTTACTTACGAGATTCGGTAGTAACTTGATCTTGAAGTTACATGATCATCATCATTAGCTTCCTTACTCATTGGTGTAGTAGTCACAAGAACAGATTTCTGTGATGAACTACTTTCCAATAAGGGAGAAGGTACAATTACCTTATCAAGTTTTTACTTTCCTCCCACTCACTTCTTTCGAGAGAATCTCCTTCTCTAGAAAGGATCCATTCTCAGCAACAAATGTCTTGCCTTTGGATCTGTGATAGAAGGTGTACCCAACAATTTCCTTTGGGTATCCTATGAAGACATATTTCTCCGATTTGGGTTTGAGCTTATCAGGATGAAACTTTTCCATATAAGCATCACAACCCCAAACTTTAAGAAACGACAACTTTGGTTTCTTGCTAAACCACAGTTCATATTGTGTCATCTCAACGGACTTAGATGGTGCCCCTTTTAACGTGAATGCAGCTGTCTCTAATGCATGATCCCAAAACGATATTGGTAAATCGGTAAGAAACATCATAGATTGTACTATATGCAATAAAGTACGGTTATGACGTTCGGACACACCATTATGCTGTGGTGTTCCAGGTGGCATGAATTTGTGAAACTATTCCACACGGTTTTAACTGAAGGCCAAAACTCGTAACTCAAATATTTTACCTCTGCGATCATATCGTAGAAATTTTTTATTTTCTTGTTACGATGTTTATCCACTTCACTCTGAAATTCTTTAAACTTTTCAAACGTTTCAGACTTATGTTTCATTAAGTAGATATACCCATATCTGCTTAAATCATCTGTGAAGTTCTGAAAATAATGATACTTGTCGCGAGCCTTAATATTCATCGGACCACATACATCAGTATGTATGATTTCCAACAAATCTGTTGCTTGCTCCATTGTTCCGGAGAACGGCGTTTTAGTCATCTTGCCCAAGAGGCATGGTTCGCAAGCATCAAGTGATTCATAATCAAGTGATTCCAAAATCCCATCAGCATGGAGTTTCTTCATGCGCTTTACACCAATATGACCTAAACGGCAGTGCCACAAATAGGTTGCACTATCATCATTAACTTCGCATCTTTTGGTTTCAATATTATGAATATGTGTATCACTGCGATCGAGATCCAATGAACTATTTTCATTGGTGTGTATGACCATAGAAGGTTTTATTCATGTAAACAGAACAACAATTTATTCTCTTACTTAAATGAATAACCGTATTGCAATTAACATGATCAAATCATATTCATGCTCAACGCAAACACCAAATAACACTTATTTAGTTTCAACACTAATCCCGAAAGTATAGGGAGTGTGTGATGATGATCATATCAATCTTGGAACCACTTCCAACACACATCGTCACCTTGCCCTTTAACTAGTTTTTGTTCATTCTGCAACTCCCGTTTCGAGTTACTAATCTTAGCAACTTGAACTAGTACCAAATACTGAGGGGTTGCTATGAACACTAGTAAAGTACACATCAATAACATGTATATCAAATATACTTATGTTCACTTTGCCATCCTTCTTATCCGCCAATCACTTGGGGTAGTTCCGCTTCCAGTGACCAGTCCCTTTGCAGTAGAAGCACTTAGTCTCAGGCTTAGGACCAGACTTGGGCTTTTTCACTTGAGCAGCAACTTGCTTGCCGTTCTTCTTGAAGTTCCCCTTCTTTCCTTTTGCCCTTTTCTTGAAACTAGTGATCTTGTCAATCATCAACACTTGATGTTTTTCTTTGATTTCTACCTTCGCTGATTTTAGCATCGCGAAGAGCTTGGGAATATTTTCCATTATCCCTTGCATATTATAGTTCATCACGAAGTTCTACTAACTTGGTGATGGTGACTAGAGAATTCTGTCAATCACTATCTTATCTGGAAGATTAACTCCCACTTGATTCAAGCGATTGTAGTACCCAGACAATCTGAGCACATGCTCACTAGTTGAGCGATTCTCCTCCATCTTTTAGCTATAGAACTTGTTGGAGACTTCATATCTCTCAACTCGGGTATTTGCTTGAAATATTAACTTCAACTCCTAGAACATCTCATATTCTCCATGACGTTCAAAACGTCTTTGAAGTCCCGATTCTAAGCAGTTAAGCATGGTGCACTAAACTATTAAGTAGTCATCATATTGAGCTAGCAAAACGTTCATAATGTCTGCATCTGCTCCTGCAATAGGTCCGTCCCCTAGCGGTGCATCAAGGACATAATTCTTCTGTGCAGCAATGAGGATAAATCTCAGATCACGGATCCAATCCGCATCATTGCTACTGACATTTTTCAACACAATTTTCTCTAGGAACATATCAAAATAAACACAGGGAAGCAACAACGCGAGCTATTGATCTACAACATAGATATGCTAATACTACCAGGACTAAGTTCATGATAAATTTAAGTTCAATTAATCATATTACTTAAGAACTCCCACTTAGATAGACATCCCTCTAATCCTCTAAGTGATCACGTGATCCAAATCAACTAAACCATGTCCGATCATCACGTGAGATGGAGTAGTTTCAATGGTGAACATCTTATGTTGATCATATCTACTATATGATTCACGCTCGACCTTTCGGTCTCCGTGTTCCGAGGCCATATCTGTTATATGCTAGGCTCGTCAAGTTAAACCTGAGTATTCCGCGTGTGCAACTGTTTTGCACCCGTTGTATTTGAACGTAGAGCCTATCACACCCGATCATCACGTGGTGTCTCAGCACGAAGAACTTTCGCAACGGTGCATACTCAGGGAGAACACTTCTTGATAATTAGTGAGAGATCATCTTATAATGCTACCGTCAAACAAAGCAAGATAAGATGCATAAAAGATAAACATCACATGCAATCAATATAAGTGATATGATATGGCCATCATCATCTTGTGCTTGTGATCTCCATCTCCGCAGCACCGTCATGATCACCATCGTCACCGGCGCGACACCTTGATCTCCATCGTAGCATCGTTGTCGTCTCGCCAATCTTATGCTTCCACGACTATCACTACCGCTTAGTAATAAAGTAAAGCATTACATCGCGTTTGCATTGCATACAATAAAACGACAACCATATGGCTCCTGCCAGTTGCCGATAACTCGGTTACAAAACATGATCATCTCATACAATAAAATTTAGCATCATGTCTTGACCATATCACATCACAACATGCCCTGCAAAAACAAGTTAGACGTCCTCTACTTTGTTGTTGCAAGTTTCACGTGGCTGCTACGGGCTTAAGCAAGAACTCATCTTACCTACGCATCAAAACCACAACGATAGTTTGTCAAATAGACTCCGTTTTAACCTTCTCAAGGACCGGGCGTAGCCACACTCGGTTCAACTAAAGTTGGAGAGACAGTCTTCCGCAAGCCATCTATGTGCAAAGCACTTCGAGGGAACCGGTCTCGCGTAAGCGTACGCGTAAGGTTGGTCCGGATCGTCTCGTCCAACAATACCGCTGAACCAAAGTATGACATGCTGGTAGGCAGTATGACTTGTATCGTCCACAACTCACTTGTGTTCTACTCGTGCAAATAACATCATACCATAAAAACCAGGCTCGGATGCCACTGTTGGGGAACGTAGTAATTTCAAAAAATTTCCTACGCACACGCAAGATCATGGTGATGCATAGCAACGAGAGGGGAGAGTGTTGTCTACGTACCCTCGTAGACCGAAGCGGAAGCGTTGACACAACGTAGAGGAAGTAGTCGTACGTTCTCCTCGCGATCCAACCGATCACAGCACCGTTACTCCGGCACCTCCGAGTTCTTGGCACACGTTCAGCTCGATGACGATCCCCGGGCTCCGATCCAGCAAAGCGTCGGGGAAGAGTTCCGTCAGCACGACGGCGTGGTGACGATCTTGATGTGTTACCGGCGCAGGGCTTCGCCTAAGCACTGCAACGATATGACCGAGGTGAAATTTGGTGGAAGGGGGCACCGCACACGGCTAAGGAACGACCCGTAGATCAACTTGTGTGTCTATGGGGTGCCCCCTGCCCCCGTATATAAAGGAGCAAGGGAGGGGGTGGCCGGCCTAGGGTTTGGCGCGCCAGGGTGTGGAGTCCTACTAGGTTTCCAAGTCCTAGTAGGAGTCCATCAAGAGGGGAGGAAGGGAGAACGAATAGGAGGAGAAGGAAAGGTGGCCGGCCCCCTTTTCCCTAGTCCAATTCGGACCAAAGGGGAGGGGGGGCGCAGCAGCCTTTTCCTCTTCCCACTAAAGCCCATCAAGGCCCATTACTTCTCCCGTAATCCCGTAACTCCCCGATACTCCCGAAAATACCCGGATCACTCAGAACCTTTCCGATGTCCGAATATAGTCGTCCAATATATCGATCTTTACGTCTCGACCATTTCGAGACTCCTCGTCATGTCCCCAATCTCATCCGGGACTCCGAACTCCTTCGGTACATCAAAACTCATAAACTCATAATATAACTGTCATCGAAACCTTAAGCGTGCGGACCCTACGGTTCGAGAACAATGTAGACATGACCGAGACACGTCTCCGGTCAATAACCAATAGCGGGACCTGGATGCCCATATTGGCTCCTACATATTCTGCGAAGATCTTTATCGGTCAGACCGCATAACAACATACGTTGTTCCCTTTGTCCATCGGTATGTTACTTGCCCGAGATTCGACCGTCGGTATCCAATACCTAGTTCAATCTCGTTACCGGCAAGTCTCTTTACTCGTTCCGTAATACATCATCCCGCAACTAACTCATTAGTTGCAATGCTTGCAAGGCTTATGTGATGTGCATTACCGAGAAGGCCCTGAGATACCTCCCCGACATTCGGAGTGACAAATCCTAATCTCGAAATATGCCAACCCAATATGTACCTTCGGAGACACCTGTAGAGCACCTTTATAATCACCCAGTTACGTTGTGACGTTTGGTAGCACACAAAGTGTTCCTACGGTAAACGGGAGTTGCATAATCTCATAGTTAAAGGAACATGTATAAGTCATGGATAAAAGCAATAGCAACATACTAAACGATCGGGTGCTATGCTAATGGAATGGGTCATGTCAATCAGATCATTCAACTAATGATGTGATCTCGTTAATCAAATAACAACTCTTTGTTTATGGTTAGGAAACATAACCATCTTTGATTAATGAGCTAGTCAAGTAGAGGCATACTAGTGACACTCTGTTTGTCTATGTATTCACACATGTATTATGTTTCCGGTTAATACAATTCTAGCATGAATAATAAACTTTTATCATGATATGTAAGGAAAGAAATAATCACTTTATTATTGCCTCTAGGGCATATTTCCTTCAGTTGTGGTCTATGTATTCACACATGTATTATGGTTTCCAGTCAATACAATTATAGCATGAACAATAGACAATTATCATGAACAAGGAAATACAATAATAACCATTTTATTATTGCCTCTAGGGCATATTTCCAACATAAACATCGGCGGCCGATTGGCCGCTTGACGGCGATGTGGAGGCGGAAATCTTTAGAACCTTGTGCTCCGGAGGAGGAGGTTACCGAGGCGGATGAGGAGGAGGCAAAGGCAATGGCCGGCTTTCTCGGGTTCATGGCCGGACTTGGTGGTCGGGCGCCGGCAATCGTTTAGATTAGGTTTTAGTACGGTTTGTGCGAAATATGTAATGAATTTCGTCCAGTTTGTAGGAAAAGTTTTCGAAATGTAATGAATTTCATCCGGTTAATTTGAAATTTGCTTTGTTTGCACGAATTTCGTCCGGTTAGTTCATATAGTTGTCGAAAGGTATGCGGGCAGCATCGGATGGCATCCATCAGTGTCCTCGGACAGATGCCGGTGTAAATTTGTGGGCCAGCGCTTGAGATGCCCTAACTATCATGTTATAATCGCTAACAATCCTCCATTATTTGGCAGGGAACAATTATCCCTCGATCAAAATCAGATCCACGGTGTTACGCACTCCTCCCGCGTAAGAGTGTAAACTCTTGCTTACATAAAAATGGAGCAAGTGGACGGCACTGTAGCACGTCATATCACTCGAACTAGCCTGCCTAACGAGCGGGAAAGCACCGCCCTCGTCATTTTGTTCTGGATTTCTATCGATCGATCGCACGAAAATGTTACGCTTCGCAAGTTCTAAAGGAAAAGGCGGCACACTTACGACTCGTACGCGTCACAACCACGACAGTACGGCTCACACGCCGCTCACCAGAGGGGACACGCGTTGTCTTGCAATTTCACTTACATGTGGGACCGTAATTGAATAAACCGTCGATAGCCGAAATCTAATCGCTCGGCAGGCGTCGGCTGAGAAGAGAGAAACAGAGGAGGGAGAAGAGATATATGGTGATAATGTGAGGTGGGCCATGCTAGAGTACGGACCGCTTCCGGAGCCCGCTCTCACCGCCCTGGCCCCTCAAGACGCCAGCTGCCCGCCGCATGCATGCATAGCAAGTAGTACTCCTTATGTGGATGAGAGTGAGGCAGGCTCTGCAAGAGCCCGTCTCTACACGTGCTCCTAGGTATAAAAAAATAATTCTAAAAAAAGGCATAAAAAACAATTGTGTCTTAAAAAAAGAAAGGTAAAAAACATTTGAGAGGAAATAGATAGAGAGAAAGTGAGAAAAAGCTGTAACCTGGGCATTACATGAGGAAGGAGGGAGTGGTGCACATGCCAAGTTCACTGGGCTGCCGTGTTTCACACTCCTCCGTCGTAACAGTGGAGACAATAGCTTTCATCAAAAATAAACAATGAATACTCGTTGCTCGTCCTCTATATCAGAAAGAATACTTTCATTCGCCGACATGTGGGACGTCGACCATCCTGGTCCACCTGCCATGCACAAAATTATCCTGGTCTACCCCGGTCGTATCGCAGGCCCAACCTTTCCCACTGTAAGTTGTTCGGACGAAGGAACCATCATGACTTCGTTGAATTCCGCTTCTTCAAGAAAACTTACTGTACCCGCAATACTGCTACCACATGCGAAGACTGGACGACACTGTACACTAGGCCAAACTAGCCCGCCTAGGTCATCTATTTTGGAACGGAGGGAGTACGTCTCTGCACTGCTATGATTTTGTGTTGCATGTTCTCTGTACTTTTGCTACGATTTTCCTACCCTATGAACTAAAATAGGTCTGAATGTATGTCGACTATTGTTTGATCGATCGCTAAGCCTACAATTTTAGGAGCTAGGGCTATTGGTCGATCGACGAGGGATAAGTATAAGCGTACCACGAGCTCATAAGCCCCAACGTTTCTCTTCGGTGAGTGTTTTGCAAGTACTATAGTTCGCACAGTAGCTAACCTACTAACACCAAGAATCATCAAACAAGCCCTGCTGATATGATAAACAGTTCAAACTTACATCTAAGCATGCCATATATTACATCAAAAGCTGGTGAGGATACATCTGTTTCCATAATTCGGAGAGGGTTCACATGATTCATCGCATGATTCACTATCAAACAAAAGTAGCAAGATCCGCCCACACAAGACAGTGCACTAGCCCTAAGATGGTTTGTTAACACGCATCATTCTGGTAATTAAACACATGGCAACGCAAACTACCCTGAAGGATTAGCGCGACCAACTATTTCTTGTCATCGATCTCTCGTGCAATGACCACAGCACGGACAGCGGCATGGGAATCAATTTCTGGGGCGATGTCCACAGGACTGACCGCGACATCGGAATCGATCTCTGGGGCGATGTCCACAGGATGGACAGCGGCATCGGAATCGATCTCCGGGGCGATGCCAACAGGACGAGCCACAACATCGGAATCATCAAGGACGTCCACCGGCACATGCACAACCCTAACATATTAGCAAGCACATTGCAAATAATCAAAAACCACAACTATGGTAATAAGCCATTATTTTTTACCTTGTGCAGCTCACCGGGGGATCTCATCCCTCCGGGGGCCATCTCCTCGTCCTCGATGGGGGCCATCACCTTGCCAGGGGAATACTGCTTCTCAATGGAGACTATCTCCTCAAACTCGGTCTTGAGCCTCACATAGGTGGCAATCAGAGTTCCTGGGGTAGGCACGGTGGGGCCCTTGCTGTTCTTCCAACTTTCTTTGAGGAGTTCGTCCGCCAACGTCCTCAACTCTTTGGCCAGTGCTTGTTTCTTGGAGTTCTTCGTCTCCATGGGTTGGCCCGCCAACATGGTCAACTCGTTGGTCGGTGCTCGCTTCCTGGAGATCGCTGTCTCCAGTGGGTTGTCCGCCGACAACTCTTTGCCTAGTGCTCCAGGATCCATCAATGAACTGACAAACAAAAAGCAATTGAAAGGAAACCACAATCGCAGTGAAAACGGGAAAAGAATAGGATGTGAGAATCGATTGGTGCTTCGCAAAAAGAAGATTCTTGGAATGAAAATATAGCAGCATAACTGATTCTCCCACGTTTCCTTCGTCGGTACAGAGGAAAAATGGCAGAAGTGAGTAGCCTGGAGTGAGGTTTTCTTCAAGAAAGGGAAGAAAGGGCTTGAACGAGCGTTCCAGTGAAATGGTGGTTGCTTCATCCAGTCCAACTTGGAGGCCACCTTACCACTGCTGGTAAAGGTGTGGGTTTTGTGATATGACGGATCATGGCGGCCACACCGGGGTGACAGGTGAGTCTCGACTGTAGCACCTCGCTGTGATTTGGTGGATGGCACGTGGGCCCAGATGCTTTGAAATGTCCCGCATGTAGATAGAGCGGCTAGTCATATAGGAGTGCTCAATATTATGCACCGCGACCAAGGAGGAGAGGAAAACGAGAGAACTACGTAATTAATGCATGAGTTTAATTAGGGTAGTTTTGTAAAGTACGAGATACATTCCTCCAATCGCAAAATGCCTTGGTTCATGAGATTTGAGATTTGAGCCCTATAAACTGGAAGGGAGGGATTACTGCACACGGTGTAGTCTAGTCACTTGTTGAAATCTCTAGAAAGGCAAATACTCCTTTCCGGTTTACAGGGCTATACTACTCCCTCCGTCTAGGTGTGTAAGTCATCTTACGAAAACCAAATAGTCCCAAAACACTTAGGCGCGGTGCATTAACTTCTACCTTGTTTCTTGTTTCTTGACATATCAACCAATAAGAGATGAGAGGTGTGCATGCTTTTAATGACTTGCAATGGCTAGTTCATTGCATGCAATGCTATTAATTAGCAAACAAACATTGGTGACCCCAGGAGGAAACGGTGCTAAGTGCGTGGACCTATGCATAATGAGTATCAACCAATGGATAATGGAGTTTAATTGTTAAACAATAGCGATTTTGTCTCATGCAAGAGCCTGGCTAGTACTCCAAGGAACCGCACCACGCGAGCATTCGCAACTGCCACGTTCGGGTTGCGCTTGGCTCTTCGCCTCTTCGAGAAGACGAACAATGATGTTACTCCTACTTCTATAGTATCGAATCCACTGCTGCATGTCCGTCCACCTCGTGTGGGAGGGATAGCGTGTAGCGAAAGCTTCTACTTACTGCTCCTACCTTTGCGTCTATGACAGGTGGACCCAACAGGTGGTTGGCCCTCCTGTCATGCAGCCAAAGGCAGGTGCAATTAAGGCACCGGAGCTCAGTCCGCGAGGGAGAGGGTGTTTTAGTAATCAAATTTCTCGGTCTTGTACGAGTTGACGCGACACATCAAAGCAGTGCACTCGATATAAGTCATTTTACACATTTCAAATGGGCTACTTCGTATGTAGGAGTAGACATATTATGATTCGTATGTAGTCACTTGTTGCAATCTCTAAAAAGACTTATATTTGGAAATGAAGGGAGTACAACGCATGCATGCATGCCGTGACTTTCCTTTTGATACTTACATGTGTTGATTTGATGCACCTTGCCAAATTTTGACTATAAATTTAACTTACCAAATTTTCATGCATGTTACAAAAAATTACGGGGCTGTTTGGATTGTGACTATGTTTGTCTTATGTTGCCACATTATTTTTCCCACACTTGCCTAACCTGAGTTGCTCAAATTGTTAGATACACTTTGGCTTGCCTAAGGGAATCTTGCCACAATTTTTGTGTCTATGACATGTGGGGTTCACTGCTAATAAAAAAAGTCTTGTCTTAGGTGTGGCTAATAAAAAAGACTTATATTTAGGAATGGAGGGAGTATAAAATATAAGTAATAATGCATGTTGGGGCAACCCACGTTTCCGCTAATTTTAGCCGTGGGCTTGTTCACAATTTTTACGAGGGGGTGGTTGTTCATTTAATGGAGGGACTTGTAGTAGCAGACTTGAACGATACAAAGTGCGACCTGGCACACCGTAACACCACTTGGAACAAGTGGGTAGTTATTGTTGGAAATATGCCCTAGAGGCAATAATAAAAGAATTATTATTATATTTCCTTATTCATGATAATTGTCTTTATTCGTGCTATAATTGTGTTATCCGGAAATCGTAATACATGTGTGAATAACAGACAACAAACATGTCCCTAGTGAGCCTCTAGTTGACTAGCTTGTTGATCAACAGATAGTCATGGTTTCCTGACTATGGACATTGGATGTCATCGATAACGGGATCACATCATTAGGAGAATGATGTGATGGACAAGACCCAATCCTAAACATAGCATAAGATCGCATAGTTCGTTTGCTAGAGTTTTCCAATGTCAAGTATCCTTTCCTTAGACCATGAGATCGTGTAACTCCCGGATACCGTAGGAGTGCTTTGGGTGTGCCAAACGTCACAACGTAACTGGGTGACTATAAAGGTATGCTACGGGTATCTCTGAAAGTGTCTGTTGGGTTGACATGGATCGAGACTGGGATTTGTCACTCCGCTTGACGGAGAGGTATCACCGGGCCCTCTCGGTAATGCATCATCACAATGAGCTCAATGTGATCAAAGTGTTTGATCACGGGATCATGCATTACGGTACGAGAAAAGTGACTTGCCGGTAATGAGATTGAACGAGGTATTGGGATACCGACGATCGAATCTCGGGCAAGTAAAATACCGATTGACAAAGGGAATCGTATACGGGATTAATTGAATCCTCGACATCGTGGTTCATCCAATGAGATCATCGTGGAGCATGTGGGAGCCAACATGGGTATCCAGATCCCGCTGTTGGTTATTGCCCGAGAATCGTCTCGGTCATGTCTGCATGTCTCCCGAACCCGTAGGGTCTACACACTTAAGGTTCGGTGACGCTAGGGTTGTGAAGATATGTATATGCAGTAACCCGAATGTTGTTCGGAGTCCCAGATGAGATCCCGGACGTCACGAGGAGTTCCAGAATGGTCCGGAGGTAAAGAATTATATATAGGAAGTGCTATTTTAGCCATCGGGACAAGTTTCGGTGTTATCGGTATTGTACCGGGACCACCGGAGGGGTCCCGGGGGTCCACCAGGTGGGGCCACCTGCCCTGGTGGGCCACATGGGCCTTAGGGGGTGCGCCTTGGCCTGCTTGGGCCAAGGGGAACCAGCCCCAAAGGGCCCATGCGCCTAGGGTTCCATCTAGGAGGAGTCCTAGTGGTGGAAGGCACCTCCTAGATGGCTTGGGGGGGGGGGGGGGGGTAGGGAAACCTCCCTGGCCGCCGCCCCCCTTGGGAGATTAGATCTCCCAGGGCCGGCGCCCCCCCAGAGGCCTATATAAAGGGGGGAGGGGAGGGGGGCTGCGCACCCTATGCCCTGGCGCCTCCCTCTCCCTCTCCAACACCTCCTCCTCCTCCGTAAGTGCACGGCGAAGCCCTGCCGGAGTACTGTAGTTCCACCATCACCACGTCGTCGTGCTGCTGCTGGAGCCTTCTTCATCAACCTATCCTTCCCCCTTGCTGGATCAAGAAGGAGGAGACGTCACGCTGACCGTACGTGTGTTGAACACGGAGGTGCCGTCCGTTCGGCACTAGATCATCGGTGAATTGGATCACGACGAGTACGACTACCTCATCCACGTTCACTCGAACGCTTCCATTGCGATCTACAAAGTGGTATGTAGATGCTATCTAATCTGAATACTCGTTGCTAGATGAACTCATAGATGGATCTTGGTGAAACCGTAGGAAAAATTTTAATTTTCTGCAACGTTCCCCAACAGTGGCATCATGAGCTAGGTCTATGCGTAGTTCTTCTTGCGCGAGTAGAACACAATTTGTTGTGGGCGTAGATGTTGTCAACTCTTCTTGCCGCTACTAGTCTTATCTTGCTTCAGCGGTATTGTGGGATGAAGCGGCCCGGACCAACCTTACACGTACGCTTACGTGAGACCGGTTCCACCGACTAACATGCACTAGTTGCATAAGGTGGCTGGCGGGTGTCTGTCTCTCCTACTTTAGTTGGAGCGGATTCGATGAAAAGGGTCCTTATGAAGGGTAAATAGAAGTTGACAAATCACGTTGTTGTTTTAACGTAGGTAAGAAAACGTTCTTGCTAGAACCCTAATTCAGCCACGTAAAACTTGCAACAACAATTAGAGGACGTCTAACTTGTTTTTGCAGCAAGTGCTTTGTGATATGATATGGCCAAAGTTGTGATGAATGATGAATGATCTATATGTGATGTATGAGATGTTCATGCTATTGTAATAGGAATCACGACTTGCATGTCGATGAGTATGACAACCGGCAGGAGCCATAGGAGTTGTCTTTATTTTTGGTATGACCTGCGTGTCATTGAGAATCGCCATGTAAATTACTTTACTTTATTGCTAAACGCGTTAGACATAGTAGTAGAAGTAATAGTTGGCGAGCAACTTCATGGAGACACGATGATGAAGATCATGATGATGAAGATCATGGTGTCAAGCCGGTGACAAGATGATCATGGAGCCCCAAGATGGAGATCGAAGGAGCTATGTGATATTGGCCATATCATGTCACGTTTATTATTTGATTGCATGTGATGTTTATCATGTTTTGCATCTTGTTTACTTAGAACGACGGTAGTAAATAAGATGATCCCTCATAATAATTTCAAGAAAGTGTTCTCCCTAACTGTGCACCGTTGCGACAGTTCATTGTTTCGAAGCACCACGTGATGATCGGGTGTGATAGACTCTAACGTTCACATACAACGGGTGTAAGACAGATTTACACACGCAAAACACTTAGGTTGACTTGACGAGCCTAGCATGTACAGACATGGCCTCGGAACACAGAAGACCGAAAGGTCGAGCATGAGTCGTATAGAAGATACGATCAACATGAAGATGTTCACCGATGTTGACTAGTCCATCTCACGTGATGATCGGACACGGCCTAGTTGACTCGGATCATGTAATACTTAGATGACTAGAAGAGGGATGTCTATCTAAGTGGGAGTTCATTAAATAATCTGATTAAATGAACTTTATTATCATGAACTTAGTCTAAATATTTACAATATGTCTTGTAGATCAAATGGCCAACGTAGTCCTCAACTTCAACGCGTTCCTAGAGAAAACCAAGCTGAAAGACGATGGTAGCAACTATACGGACTGGGTCCGGAACCTGAGGATCATCCTCATAGCTGCCAAGAAAGATTATGTCCTAAGAGCACCGCTGGGTGACGCACCTATTCTCCCTGCAGAACAAGACGTTATGAACGCTTGGCAGTCACGCTGCGATGATTACTCCCTCGTTCAGTGCGGCATGCTTTACAGCTTAGAGCCGGGACTCCAAAAGCGTTTTGAGAGACATGGAGCATATGAGATGTTCGAAGAGCTGAAAATGGTTTTCCAAGCTCATGCCCGGGTCGAGAGATATGAAGTCTCCGACAAATTCTTTAGCTGTAAGATGGAGGAAAATGGCTCTGTCAGTGAGCACATACTCAAAATGTCTGGGTTGCACAACCGCTTGACTCAACTGGAAGTTAATCTCCCGGATGAAGCGGTCATTGACAGAATCCTCCAGTCGCTTCCACCTAGCTACAAGAGCTTTGTGATGAACTACAATATGCAGGGGATGGTAAAGACCATTCCTGAGGTATACGCTATGCTGAAATCAGCAGAGGTAGAAATCAAGAAGGAGCATCAAGTGTTGATGGTGAATAAAACCACTAAGTTCAAGAAGGGCAAGGGTAAAAAGAACTTCAAGAAGGACGGCAAGGAAGTTGCCGCGCCCAGTAAGCAAGTTGCCGGGAAGAAGCAAAAGAATGGACCCAAGCCCGAAACTGAGTGCTTTTATTGCAAGGGAAGTGGTCACTGGAAGCGGAACTGCCCCAAATACTTAGCGGACAAGAAGGCCGGCAAAACCAAAGGTATATGTGATATACATGTAATTGATGTGTACCTTACCAGTACTCGTAGTAGCTCTTGGGTATTTGATACCGGTGCAGTTGCTCACATTTGTAACTCAAAGCAGGAGCTGCAGAATAAACGGAGACTGGCGAAGGACGAGGTGACGATGCGCGTCGGGAATGGTTCCAAGGTCGATGTGATCGCCGTCGGCACGCTGCCTCTGCATTTACCTACGGGATTAGTTATAAACCTCAATAATTGTTATTTAGTGCCAAGTTTGAGCATGAACATTGTATCTGGATCTTGCTTAATTCGAGATGGCTACTCATTTAAATCCGAGAATAATGGTTGTTCTATTTATTTGAGAGAAATGTTTTATGGTCATGCTCTGATGGTTAATGGTTTATTCTTGATGAATCTCGTACGTGATGATATACATATTCATAGTGTGAGTACCAAAAGAGTGAAAGTTGATAACAATAGTCCCACATATTTGTGGCACTGCCGCCTTGGTCACATAGGTGTCAAACGCATGAAGAAGCTCCATGCAGATGGACTTTTGGAGTCTCTTAATTATGAATCATTTGACACGTGCGAACCATGCCTCATGGGTAAAATGACCAAGACTCCGTTCTCAGGAACAATGGAGCGAGCAACCAACTTATTGGAAATCATACATACCGATGTGTGCGGTCCAATGAGTGTTGAGGCTCGCGGTGGCTATCGTTATGTTCTCACCCTCACTGATGACTTGAGTAGATATGGGTATGTCTACTTAATGAAACACAAGTCTGAGACCTTTGAAAAGATCAAGGAATTTCAGAGTGAGGTTGAAAATCAACGTGAAAGAAAGATCAAGTTTCTACGATCAGATCGTGGAGGAGAATACTTGAGTCACGAATTTGGCACACACTTAAGAAAATGTGGAATAGTTTCACAACTCACGCCGCCTGGAACACCTCAGCGTAATGGTGTGTCCGAACGTCGTAATCGCACTCTATTAGATATGGTGCGATCTATGATGTCTCTTACCGACTTACCGCTATCTTTTTGGGGCTATGCTTTAGAGACTGCCGCATTCACTTTAAATAGGGCTCCGTCGAAATCCGTTGAGACGACACCGTATGAATTATGGTTTGGGAAGAAACCTAAGCTATCGTTTCTAAAAGTTTGGGGATGTGATGCTTATGTCAAGAAACTTCAACCTGAAAAGCTCGAACCCAAGTCGGAAAAATGCGTCTTCATAGGATACCCTAAAGAAACTGTTGGGTATACCTTCTACCTCAGATCCGAAGGCAAGATCTTTGTTGCCAAGAATGGATCCTTTCTAGAGAAAGAGTTTCTCTCGAAAGAAGTAAGTGGGAGGAAAGTAGAACTTGATGAAGTGTTGCCTCTTGAACCGGAAAATGGCGAAACTCAAGAAATCGTTCATGAGGTGCCTGCACCGACTAGAGAGGAAATTGATGATGATCAAGATCAAGCTCCTACTGAAATTCGAAGGTCCACAAGGACACATTCCGCACCAGAGTGGTACGGGAACCCTGTCTTGGAAATCATGTTGTTAGACAACGGTGAACCTTTGAACTATGAGGAAGCAATGGAGGGCCCGGATTCCGACAAATGGCTGGAAGCCATGAAATCCGAGATAGGATCCATGTATGAAAACGAAGTATGGACTTTGACTGACTTGCCCGTTGAACGGCGAGCCATAGAAAATAAATGGATCTTTAAGAAGAAGACAGACGCGGATGGTAATGTGACCATCTATAAAGCTCGGCTTGTCGCTAAGGGTTATCGACAAGTTCAAGGGGTTGACTACGATGAGACTTTCTCACCGGTAGCGAAGCTGAAGTCCGTCCGAATCATGTTAGCAATTGCCGCATACTATGATTATGAGATATGGCAAATGGACGTCAAAACGGCATTCCTTAATGGTTTCCTTAAGGAAGAATTGTATATGATGCAGCCGGAAGGTTTTGTCGATCCTAAGAATGCTGACAAGGTATGCAAGCTCCAACGCTCGATTTATGGGCTGGTGCAAGCAACTCGGAGTTGGAACATTCGCTTTGATGAGATGATCAAAGCGTTTGGGTTTACACAGACTTATGGAGAAGCCTGTGTTTACAAGAAAGTGAGTGGGAGCTCTGTAGCATTTCTCATATTATATGTAGACGACATACTTTTGATGGGAAATGATATAGAACTCTTGGACAACATTACGGCCTATTTGAATAAAAGTTTTTCAATGAAGGACCTTGGAGAAGCTGCTTATATATTAGGCATCAAGATCTATAGAGATAGATCGAGACGCCTCATAGGTCTTTCACAAAGCACATACCTTGATAAAATATTGAAGAAGTTCAATATGGATCAATCTAAGAAAGGGTTCTTACCTGTGTTACAAGGTGTGAAATTGAGCTCAGCTCAATGTCCGACCACGACATAAGAAATAGAAGAGATGAGCGTCATCCCCTATGCCTCAGCCATAGGTTCTATTATGTATGCCATGCTGTGTACTAGACCTGATGTAAACCTTGCCGTAAGTTTGGTAGGAAGGTACCAAAGTAATCCCGGCAAGGAACACTAGACAGCGGTCAAGAATATCCTGAAGTACCTGAAAAGGACCAAGGAAATGTTTCTCATTTATGGAGGTGACGAAGAGCTCGTCGTAAAAGGTTACGTCGACGCTAGCTTCGACACAGATCTGGATGACTCTAAGTCACAAACCGGATACGTGTATATTTTGAATGGTGGGGCAGTAAGCTGGTGCAGTTGCAAGCAAAGCGTCGTGGCGGGATCTACATGTGAAGCGGAGTACATGGCAGCCTCGGAGGCAGCACATGAAGCAATTTGGGTGAAGGAGTTCATCACCGACCTCGGAGTCATACCCAATGCGTCGGGGCCAATCAAGCTCTTCTGTGACAACACTGGAGCTATTGCACTTGCAGAGGAGCCCAGGTTTCACAAGAAGACCAGGCACATCAAGCGTCGCTTCAACTCCATTCGTGAAAATGTTCAAGATGGAGACATAGAAATTTGTAAAGTGCACACAGATCTGAATGTCGCAGATCCGTTGACTAAACCTCTCCCTAAGGCAAAACATGATCAGCACCAGAACTCTATGGGTGTTCGATTCATCACAATGTAACTAGATTATTGACTCTAGTGCAAGTGGGAGACTGTTGGAAATATGCCCTAGAGGCAATAATAAAAGCATTATTATTATATTTCCTTATTCATGATAATTGTCTTTATTCGTGCTATAATTGTGTTATCCGGAAATCGTAATACATGTGTGAATAACAGACAACAAACATGTCCCTAGTGAGCCTCTAGTTGACTAGCTTGTTGATCGACAGATAGTCATGGTTTCCTGACTATGGACATTGGATGTCATCGATAACGGGATCACATCATTAGGAGAATGATGTGATGGACAAGACCCAATCCTAAACATAGCATAAGATCGCATAGTTCGTTTGCTAGAGTTTTCCAATGTCAAGTATCCTTTCCTTAGACCATGAGATCGTGTAACTCCCGGATACCATAGGAGTGCTTTGGGTGTGCCAAACATCACAACGTAACTGGGTGACTATAAAGGTATGCTACGGGTATCTCTGAAAGTGTCTGTTGGGTTGACATGGATCGAGACTGGGATTTGTCACTCCGCTTGACGGAGAGGTATCACCGGGCCCTCTCGGCAATGCATCATCACAATGAGCTCAATGTGATCAAAGTGTTTGATCACGGGATCATGCATTACGTTACGAGAAAAGTGACTTGCCGGTAACGAGATTGAACGAGGTATTGGGATACCGACGATCGAATCTCGGGCAAGTAAAATACCGATTGACAAAGGGAATCATATACGGGATTAATTGAATCGTCGACATCGTGGTTCATTCGATGAGATCATCGTGGAGCATGTGGGAGCCAACATGGGTATCCAGATCCCGCTGTTGGTTATTGCCCGAGAATCGTCTCGGTCATGTCTGCATGTCTCCCGAACCCGTAGGGTCTACACACTTAAGGTTCGGTGACGCTAGGGTTGTGAAGATATGTATATGCAGTAACCCGAATGTTGTTCGGAGTCCCGGATGAGATCCCGGACATCACGAGGAGTTCCGGAATGGTCCGGAGGTAAAGAATTATATATAGGAAGTGCTATTTTGGCCATCGGGACAACTTTCGGTGTTATCGGTATTGTACCGGGACCACCGGAGGGGTCCGGGGGGCCCAGCAGGTGGGGCCACCTGCCCTGGTGGGCCACATGGGCCTTAGGGGGTGCGCCTTGGCCTGCTTGGGCCAAGGGGAACCAGCCCCAAAGGGCCCATGCGCCTAGGGTTCCATCTAGGAGGAGTCCTAGTGGTGGAAGGCACCTCCTAGATGGCTTGGGGGGGGGGGGAGGGAAACCTCCCTGGCCGCCGCCCCCCTTGGGAGATTAGATCTCCCAGGGCCGGCACCCCCCAGAGGCCTATATAAAGGGGGGAGGGGAGGGGGGCTGCGCACCCTATGCCCTGGCGCCTCCCTCTCCCTCTCCAACACCTCCTCCTCCTCCGTAAGTGCACGGCGAAGCCCTGCCGGAGTACTGTAGTTCCACCATCACCACGCCGTCGTGCTGCTGCTGGAGCCTTCTTCATCAACCTCTCCTTCACCCTTGCTGGATCAAGAAGGAGGAGACGTCACGCTGACCGTACGTGTGTTGAACGCGGAGGTGCCGTCCGTTCGGCACTAGATCATCGGTGAATTGGATCACGGCGAGTATGACTACCTCATCCACGTTCACTCGAACGCTTCCGTTGCAATCTACAAAGTGGTATGTAGATGCTATCTAATCTGAATACTCGTTGCTAGATGAACTCATAGATGGATCTTGGTGAAACCGTAGGAAAAATTTTAATTTTCTGCAACGTTCCCCAACAGTTATTTCAAAAAACAATCAACAACTAAAAAAACCGCGACCTGACATGTAGTAGTACACAATTTTAAACGATTGTTTTGATGGAGTGAAAAAGGAAAACTACCCCACTACGTATATATAGGCCGGAGCCTCTGCGCTTGCTTGCTAGGGTTGCTCTATTCGCACACTCTCATCCTCTCCAGATCTAAACAAGATAGGGGTAGTAACACTGTCTTACTCCCTTCAAAAAACACTGGCTTTCTATCCTCACGGCTGGTTACAGATCCAGACGTATCCCCCTCTGCCGGTGAAGGGGAGGAGGGGCAGCGTTTAGGCCGTCGTCGACAGCGAGGGAGGAGACCCACTGCCGGCCGCACCGTTATCTCTGGCCGAGCGCCGGCGCGGGAGGTCCTCCGATCCCTTCGTCATTGCCTGTGGGCGGATCCGGCCTCCTGCCGCCCACCTATCCACATCCCGACGACCTTCAGGTATATCTTCGTTCGAAACCGCCTTAGCTCTACTTCCCCAGCTCGCTACGTCGCTGCATGTGCATCATTTTCTACCTCTCAGCCCCTCTCGATCGGATAGTCCAACATCACATATTTTTTTCTTCTATTGTTAGAGGTAAAGCTACTTCATGTAGTCGAATCTTGTACTCCCTCCGTCTGAAAATACTTGTCATTGAAATTGATGTATCTAGATGTATTTTAGTTCTAGACACATCCATTTTGATGGCAAGTAATTCCGGACGGAGGGAGTACTTGGTTCAAACAAGAAATAAAGTGGGGGTGGGGGAATTTAGTATGTACATCAGACTTGGTATAAACATGAAGGAAAGGGGGTGAAAGGAGTACAGACTGGTCATCCAACTGGTCTCTTGGTCGAAAAGGGAAATATAGGGGTAACGCTGTACACAGTGGTATGACCAGGACTAGATTTGCTATCCACACATAGGAATAGGTGGCTAGAGTGAACAAAATTGGGACCAACCCACATATGTCTCTTGGATGTTTGTTTCTCGGGGCAACAAACTATGAATCACCACTTTATGCCCCTGTTTACGTACATGGTGCTGGATTGCTGGTGCACCCACTGTCCCATGCCCTTATACCAAATATTTAGGCTCCGTTCGGAATAAAGGGGCAGAAAACATAGGTCTTAATGAAAATAGAGGAATAGGAAAGGAATGTAGGTATAAAACTATGGAACAGCGAACCGGAGGAAACTCTCAAGAGAATGTGTTCGGATGGACTACGAAATGTACAGATTTGTTTTTTTAGAGTAGCATGCTTGGCAGTATGAGATGCTATTTGTTTATTCAGCTGCACAGTGACTACTCTTGTCCTCACCTCACGTACCACACATAGGTTGATTTTTTTATTCCGGCAACACAGCACAGCAACCTGTATAACGCATGGCAGCGAGCGCCTACCTCGGGCTTCCGCCCGAAAAATGAGCAGCGCGTGGATGTTTCTAATCCTATGGAATCAGTACTACCAGACCAACTTTCCTATGAAACACTATTCACCTTTCCCGTGTTCCGAACGGTTGGAAGGGAAATAATACCATAGGAATTGTGTTCCTATGAAAATCATGCACCAAACCTGTGAACCGAACGCAGCCTTAGCTATTCTTAATCAAATGTCCCTGGTAAAAATGAAGCCATACCACTGTTATAAGCCATGACAAGTTTAGCCAAATGTTTTTGCCTATAATTGTCTGAGACTCTGACTGTTTCATCTGTGCCTTTTTGTGCAAACAGGGATATCCAATTCACCTAGTTGCTGTTGTGACCTTTTGGTTCGCTGCACAAAACTCTTCTTAAAAGAAGTGACTTTTGTGCTGTTTAACTAGAATGTCAGAATGGAACAGTTGGTTCATTTTGGTGGAACTGCACAAAGGGAGATCTGTGTTCCAATCCTCATCATCCATATTGGCGCCATAACCTTCCTTTAGGTAAGAATGATATTTAATGCATGTGTTCATCTCTATTTTCCGACTGCCATGAGAAAATAATGCTGTTTTTTTACTAGTACACTTGTACTCCCTCACTGGCAAAACCAATTCTGAATTAGAAGGCCAATCATGTACTTGGTTTCGCCAACTGGCGAGGAGAAAGAGAAACAGAGCATGAAGAGGAAGAAGAAGAAGAATAAATAGTGCCAAGGCGATCTTGCTGAAGCTAGAGGCCTCAGTTGAGGCCATTCAAGGGCTCCGGCAATGACTACCTTACATGTGAGACGATCCTCCAAGGTGCCCTTCCACTTCTGCTGTCTCACTTAATTAATTAGGAGTACTTAAGTACCACTAATTTATTACTGCCTAATTTTCCTGTTGGAGTTAAACAAATCTTTAGTAGGACCCTATGCTGAATCATGTACGTGTGTATGTTTGTCTATGGAGGTGAATCATGTGTTGGAGTAGGGAGCGAATATTATTAGTGTAATGACATAACAGTGCTATTGTTTTGCATGTCAATTTATTGCCATTGGTTCAATGAGGCAACGTTTTGCGTATTGTCCATCATGAATTTGATGCTACTGTTTGAGTAATATGCTAATGTATTCCTATCCTTTCTCACTAAGCTAATGAAGGTTTCACCTTGTTCCTACTTGAGCAAACAGGGATCATGTTGTGCCAATCATACATTTTAGTGGAACTACACAAGACAATACAATGAAGTGTATCCCAGCCAGTGCTTTAACTCTGCTGGAAGTTCTTGATAATCTTTCGATATAATCTCAGCACTGGTAAACAAGAGTGATTTCAACCATACATTTGAAGTGCACAACAATATATACTATTGTGTGATTCCAGTGAGTGATTTATCATCTCTTATGGGACTACATGAATAAGCTTTTTTTCTTAGGTTGGTACGGGCCTAAGGCCTTCATCCATATTAGTTTGCTGTTATCTCTATTTGTATCGTGCTACTGTCATGAGAAACTCCTTTATCTTTGCACGTTAAAGTTTTGCAACCTATGATAAATGGCAATGCTTTGAGTGTTGACTTGAGCTAATTGGCACTGATTAAATAAACTAATACCTCTCTTTAAGCAAGACTACTATGTTGCTAACTTTACCCATTAAGATAATGAGGGTGCTTCTATTTGTTAGTGTATGTTTCATCAACTAGTCCCACTATTATAGTAATCTCACTCTCTCAATATATGTGCCAACAGGGATGCTCGATTTTGGTGGACCTGCACAAAAACTTTGGGTGCTTCATTGCCTCGACAGCTTCCGCCCTTTCCTGTCAGTCGCTAATCTCTGCTTGCTTTCTTCCTTTGCTGTCAGTCACTTGGCTTATCTCGGCTTCCAGTCAAAGGAAATAGTAATTGATATGCTACCTCACACAGGTTGGTACTGGTCTTTATCCTGATTATTGTGCCTGTCATATGTATTGGTAATTTGGTATTGTGCTACTGTTTACCTATTTCATAAAGGAGTAATTTGGAGCCTGAACTCATAGGCAAATCATTACATCGGGTGATTTCAGTAGAACTGCACAAAATGATCAGATGGACAGGTACTTATGCTGCTGCTATGTACTCCAAAGTTCACTCAGACAAGCATCTATGTTGACAAGAAGTGCCTATATTCATTCGAGTATCAACCAGTGTCAACCAATTGTCAAACTCCAAGTATTAGGAGAGTGAATGCCAAAAATATTGCTTGGTGCATAGCCCAGAAAAACGCAGTCCAGTCTTTGGTCCCAACTTGTGCCTTTTGGTTGTCGGCACATATGGTAGCGAACTATATGGCATGGAGTCTAAAGATTCCAGACAAGTTGGTTGACGCGTATATTCATCTGGCACTTAATCAGTCTGCACGCCAAGGATGCTCCATTTCAGTTGAACTGCACAAAAAATTTGGGTGGTTCATTTTCTCAACCGCCTCCTTTCTCATCTGCAATGTAGAATTTTGGCGAGATACAGGACCAAGATGAGCCAGTAAACTAGTTGGATGAAAGTAGTGGCCAAGTTGCTCAAACCTCCCTTGGCACGAGGCCACTATTCGAGAATAAACCTACAAGCAAAGTTCAGATTGTCCGTGCTGCCTCTTATGTACTTGAAAGTTTACTCATACAAGAACTAATTTTAGCAAGAAGTACCTTCGATTGAACACCATTTACCAGTCTGTACCCTAGGTAATTAAAGTTCATCCATGGATCATATTGGCTGTGATCTCAATCATTTGGATGCATAAACATACTGAACATGTGTATATCTGGATCTTTTTGTGAATTATGTATGAATATTGTCGTGTGATCTATCAATCATTTGGATGCATAGATATGCTGAGCTTGTGTATATATGAATCTTTTGAGTTGTTGATAGTGAATGTTGGCTATGAATATGAACGTGTCCTGTGAACCTGAGTTTGATATGAATGTTTAGCTTTTCTGTTGTATTTGTGTGTGAACTTGTTAGTATGCCTACTGTGGGGTATAAAACGCAGGTCTCTTATAAAAGTAATGTTGTGTCCAATTTATGTTTTCCCTTCTAACCACATTATATATATTTATATTATTACTATTATCGTATATTTTATAGAGACTTATATATACATTATAAAAACATCCCATGTGTTATTAACTTATAAAAGTAAATGTTTAACGGAAGTTGGCAAGGAAAATCCTGGTTGTTTTTGACTCATAGGCAAGGAAAATCCTGGTGATTGCGTACAAAAGCTTGCGAAGATTTTAAGGACCAATTTAATAATAACGCGCTCATTTTTATTTTGAGCAATAACTCGCTAATTTCTTAATTATATATATAAGAATGTGCCTCTCCGGTTTATTCTTTGATATTAATTGCTCCTTCTAACATAACATTATATATGTAACGAGCCCACCTAATACGTGTATTTCAAGGAAGTGCAAATGGGCTGGGATTTCTTAGAAAATATAAATGGTCCTGATTGATGCGAAATTATTTGTTCACCCAGCCCAGCAAATGGACTGTACATTCTAGAAAACATGGGTTAAATATATGCCACATTTTTGCAGGCTGACATGTGGGCCAATAGGTCGAAGCCTACGCAGGGCATTGTCAACTTGGTCAACAAATGATTGTGTCATCCACACCCATTGGATTTATATCCAACGGCCGGCATGCACCTTCAATCTCTCGACTTCCTCCAGCGTCGCCAGGACCGCCTGGTCCGGTCTCCGGCGGCTAGCGGCTCTGCTTAGCACGCATCACTGCAAAGCGCTACCCCATCGCCGACCAGGCTATCCCTCCACCCCTCGACACCTCCTGTTATTCTCCACAGACTACAGCCCCACGCCGCAACAGAAGCAGTTATAACCCTTCTCCTCCTCTCAATCTGCGACTCCACTGCCGCGTTTTCCCATCTCCGAGTCGTTCCTGTCCGGGGCCTCGCCGTCGTCCACCGTCTCGCTGCGTTCGGTGCGGCGTGGTCAACAAACGAGAGTCATCGGAAGAGGATTGCACGTGGAGAGCCTGACGGCTTGGACCCACGAGGTCCATGGTCGCACGCAAGGAAAGTTCCTCCTTATTAAGCTGAAAAAAAATGTTTCCTCCACCTGACAGCTGGGACCCACCGGCTGTATCTTCGCACGGAAGGAAGTGCCTCCTTGTTTTGCAAAAAAATTATTTATCCCGTTGACAGCCGGGACCCGTCAGATTTGGTGACTGACTTGTGGGCCTACTAAGCGGACGTGTACGCACGACTTTGTCAACTTAATCAACAAATGATTCTAGCAGCTGGACCGTTGGATGTTAATCCAACAGCCGTGCTCCTTCTTCAACCTCTGTTCTTGCTCCTGTCTCCCGTGGGCGGCACCGCGGCTGTGCTGCCGTGCACCCGAACCAGTGAAGTTTCCCACTCCTCTCCATCTGCGACTCCACTGCCCCATCTTCCCCATCTCCGGGTCGTTCCAGTCTGGGTGCGCTCGGCACGGTGTGGTCAACATGGTCAACAACCGAGAGTCATCGGAAGATGACTGTACATGAGAGGCTGACAGTGGGGATGCACCACGCCCATGGACGCATGCATGCAACGGAACGCGGCGAGGTCAACGTGGTCAAGGAACGACCTCCATCAGAAGTATACTGTACGTGGAGAGTCTCAGCTGGGTCCACGGCCGCAGCAAGTAAGTGCCTCCTTAATACGCGGAAAATAATGATTCCTCCAACTGACAGCAGGGACCCACTGGACGGGCCACCGTATTTTGCGAAAAAACGTTTGCCCCTGACTGCTGGGACCCACCTGATAGGCCACCGTATTTCGCGAAAAAAACATTCCCCTCGTTGTCAGCTCGGACCCACCGGAAGTGCCTCCTTATTACGCACAAAAAAATGAATACTCCCCCGGCTAGCTGGGACCCACCTTGGTGGGAGGCTGACTTGTGGGCCTACTAAGTTGATGGGGACGAAGGGCTTTGTCAACTTAGTTAATATGAACGATTCTAGCTCCAGTGATCGTATGATGTCCATTCAATGGCCGTAGTGCTTCTTCAACCTATGGTCTTCTTGCTCTAGCCGCCCAAAGCAGCGCCGGTCGTGTCGCATGCTCCTGCCTCCCGTGGCCGACTGTGCTGCCGTGGAGGCCTCACCGCCCCCTCCTATTCCTACCGCTGGCCAGGCCCTGCGGCGACGGCAGACTTACACCGGAGCCGAACCAGTGAACCCTCGTACTCCTCTCCGCGCGGGCTTCCACTGCCGCATCTTCCCCGGCTCCGCGTCGTCCCCTTCCTAGGCCTCGCCGTCGTCCACCTCCGTGGTGCTGTCCGGGCGACGTGGTCAACGTGGTCAAGGAATGACTTCCGTCGGAAGAGTACTGTACGTGGAGAGGCTGACAGCTGGGTCCACGGCCACAACCCAGTTTTTTTTGTGATTTGCCAAGTAAGTCGCTTTGTCAGGCCTGTTGGGCTGCAAATCTTGACGAGGAGAGCTTTCATTCGGTTGGCCGAGAAAATGGCCCATCAGTAATGAGAAATGGGTTGTACATTTTTAAAACACACCAAACCGGCAATTAGTTTCAAATATCTTTTTTTTCATTTCGAGATTTTAAATTACATTAATTTTTATGCATGGAGAATTTGTTGGATTTTATATTGATATACATTTATTTTTAAAATCAGTTTGAATGTGAGTCGAAATTTTGGGATTAGAAACAGTTCGGACCGCACCGAAATATGCAAAATTTCGTATAATTTTTTAATCGTGGACACAATATGGGCTGTAATGCTAACAAAAAGAATATGGGCTCCAAAAAACCTTAATAAGTAGCAAATGGGCTGTAAATTATTAGAAATAATGGCAGATGGGCTATATGCTGTTTTCCACAAATTTGAGGCTTTCCTAAATAAAAGGTTAACGCAAGCAGTGACTGTTGGATGGCCATCCAACGGCCGTCGTGCTTCTTCAATCTCTGCTGCCGCGCAGGCCTCACCGCCCCACCGTACTCCCTTTGCTAGCCTAGCCATCCCTCTACTCACCCACATCTGCTGTTATTCTCTGGCGACGACGGACGAACCAGTAAACCCTCGTACAGTCGTACTCCCCTCCGCGTGGGAAACAACTGCCGAGTCTTCCCTGCCTCCGTTTCATTCCCTTCCTAGGCCTCGCCGTCGTCCATCGCCCTGGATCTCTCGGCGCGGCCTGGTCAACATGGTTAACGACCGACATGCATCTAAAGTGGATTGTATGTGGAGAGGCCGATAGCTGGGTCCACGGCCGCAAGGAAATGCCTCCTTATTACACGCAAAATAATGATTCCTCCACTTGACATCAGGGACCCATCGAAAGGGCCTCTGTATTTCGCGAAAAAAAGTTACCACTGCTGACAGCTCGGACCCACCAGCTATATCTTCACGCAAGGAAGTGCCTCCTTATTACGCACCCAAAAAAATGAATACTCCCCCTGTTAGCTGGGACCCAGTATAGTGGCAGGCTGACTTGTGGGCCTACTAAGTTGATGGGGATAGATGGCTTTGTCAACTTAGTCAATATGCACGATTCTAGCTCCGGTGACCTACGATGTCCATCCAATGGCCGTAGTGCTTCTTCAACCTCTGGTATTCTTGCTCCAGCCGCCCAAACCAGCGCTGGTCGTGCCTCGTGCTCCTGCCTCCCGTGGCCGGCTGCGATGCGGCGGAGGCCTCACCGCCCCCTACTAATCCCACCGCTGGCCAGGCCATCCCTCTACTCACCCACACCCCCTGTTATTCTGCGGCGACGGCAGCCTCACATCGCAGCGAACCAGTGAATCCTCGTACTCCTCTACGCGTGGGCATCCACTGTCGCGTCTTCCCTGGCTCCGCGTTGTCCCCTTCCTAGGCCTCGCCGTCGTCCACCGCCCTGGTGCTCTCGGCGTGGCGTGGTTAACGTGGTCAAAGAAAGGCTTCCATCGGACGTGGACTGTACGTAGAGAGGCTGGCAGCTGGGTCCACGGCCGCAGCAAGGAAGTGCCTCATTATTACGTGCAAAATAATTATTCCTCCAACTGACAGCGGGGACCCACCGGACGGGCCATCGTATTTCGCAAAAAAACTTTTGCCCCTGACTGCTGGGACCCACCAGCTACATCTTCGCACGCAAGAAAGTGCCCCCGGGCAAAAAAAAAACGATTCGCCCCCTAACTGCTAGGACCCACCAGCTACATCTTCGAAGGCAAGGAAGTGCTTGACAGTCGGGACCCACCTGGTCGAAGCGTACGTAGCATTGTCATTCTGGTCGCGAACGTGTACGTACATATATACTGGTGGATGTAGAGGCGCGCACGTGTCGTAGTAGAGGCACGTACGTGTCATAGTAGAGGCGCGCACGTAGCATGTACATGTACGTACAGCGGCCAGGGTGCAAGAAAGAAAATACAGCCACGTATGTTTACATACGGGCGGGGTCTCGAACGCCTACTCGCGCATACGTACGGCCAGGGCTCGTGTACATGGCTGGGTCAGAACGGAGAAACAACGTCCTCGTCATGTTCATGGGGAGGCAACGGAATGCGTCGTGTTCATGGGGAGGCACCGGAATGCGTCGTGTTCATCGGGAGGCAACGGAACGCGTGGGAACCAACCGGCTGGGTCGGAACGGAATGTGTGGTCGTGTTCATCGGGAGGGCTTGGACGAAGCAGTCGATGGAAATGAGGCCTGGCATACCGCAGAACGGAGGAAACATACCTGCTACGTTCAGAACAGGGTCCTGTTGATCGGGAGGGGTGTGGCGTACCGCAAAACGGAGGAAACGGACCAACTACGGTCGAAACAGGGGTCCTCTTGATCGGGAGGGGTGTGGCGTACCGCAAAATGGACGAAATGGACCTCCTATGGTCGAAACGGGGGTCCTGTTGATCAGGAGGGGTGTGGCGTACCGCAAAACGGATGAAACGGACCTCCTACGGTCGAAATGGGGGTCCTGTTCATCGGGAGGGGTGTGGCGTACCACAAAACGGGTCTCCATGGGATACTGTTCATCTCCGCCGTCGACCTCTCCACGGGCTACCGTTGACCTCCTCCAGCCTCCACGGGCTCCTGTTCATCCAGCCTCCACCGCGCGCTACTCCACTGGCTACTATTCAACCACCCCTCCACGGGCACCCCTCCACCGTCTACTGTTCATCCAACCCTCCACACCACGGGGTCCTGTTCAACCACCCCTCCACCGTCTACTGTTCATCCAGCCCTCCACGACACCACGGGGTCCTGTTCATCCAGAGGCAACGCCACCGCTCACTGTTCATCCAAACCCCCCGCAACGCTCACCGTTCATCCCAGAGGCAGCATCGATCGGCTTCAGTTAGTGGCAGTAGCGAAGGAATCGCTCGATCGGGTTCAGTTAACAGCCATTGATCAATCGCTCGGGTTCAGTAACGCGTAGCCTGCAGTGCAATCACTCAGGTTCAGTTAGAGCCCAACGCCTCGCTCGGGTTCAGTTAGAGCCAACGCCTCGCACACACGCGTGTACGTGTATGAGAGAAACGCGCATCGCTCGGCCCCGACCTCCCGCCGTAACCGGGAACTCCCCGAAATTTTCCACGCCCTCGCTTATACCACGGTTTTTTCCGTCATGGACGGCCCAAAGAATGTCATGCAGCTGCGTCTCCGGCCCGCCCAGGACGAAAAGCCCATTTTCTGTCATGATTTTTTGTCATAGAAGTAGGAGCCCACCACATCTATGATGATACCGGGTTTTGTCACAATTATCGTCATAGAAGTGTCATATGTATGACAGAAAAAAATTTCGTTCGGCCCAAAATGTCACGGATGTGTCTTTTTTTGTAGTGATAGCAACGGTCAGGCATTCACTCCGTCGTCATAAAGACCATTTATTGAGGGCGTTACCAGTAACGTTCAGGACATAACTCTCATTGAACTCCTGTGTAACTGAGGGCCGCGAGGGGCCAGGCGCACTCTATATAAGCCACCCCTCCCCTCTGGCACAAGGGTTTGCACCCCTGTTACTATTACACACTTCCAATCGACAAGCCTCCACGGTACCGAGACGTAGGGCTGTTACCTCCTCCGAGAGGGGCCTGAACTCGTAAATCTGTGCATACAACCTCGTCGTAGCTACGACTCTGCCCTCTCCTACGTACCCCCTACTCTTACTTTCAGACTCATTCCCATGACAGTTGGCGCCCACCGTGGGGCCGGCGTCTGAGCGACTTCCGGTGAGGTTGCAATTTTCGATCTCCATCAACATGGTTTCCGGCGGTGGTTTGGACCTGGGTCACGAGATCCGTCTCGGCGCGCTCGTCTTCATCGCGGACGACTCCACCTGGCTCTAAGAAGCCCCTCTCGACGTCGAGGCTCTCCCCATCCGCGGGGCTGCGCACTTCCGCGCGAGTGCCTGCGGCGTCCTCTTGCGGCAGCCGTCGACTCATCATCGGACAGCTCCCGCAGCATCTTTGCTCCCCGCCGTCCGCTGCCACAAGCGATCTGGTCGATCACGGCTCCAGCGGTGGGTGAAACATGTGGTGGCTCGTCAGTGGACCACTCCACAAATCACGGCGATTGAGCCTGATGAATCCCTCTATGGGTTGTTCGATCTGCCGACTGGTCATTCAGATACGCTTTCCGAGTGCGAGAGCAATGATCTCGCGGCGGAAGTCTTCATGGTCGACTCCCAGCGCAGTCCGCCTGGGTTCCGTCGCGCCGACGGCGGCGGCGACGGCGATAGCCCGTCGCACGTCCACGGCGAGTACTACCCTCAAGCCCTCACTGCGGAGCAGAGGGAAGAAATGCATCGCAGAAATGTTCAGGCTCTTCAGACCCCCATCGTGGGGGAGACCTCCGAAGATCGGGCTTTGGAGGCTGCGTGCTTAGCCACCCTGGCTGTACACATGTTGATTGGCTTGAAGAAGATCTATCTCGTTAGTTTTTGATAATTTTTTTTGAACACATGTTTGTTTTCTTGAATGAAGGTCTATCCCGTTACTTTACGACATGTTTCCAAAACTTGGACCTCGAGGTTAATTCAACTAATAGGACGGAGCACTATATACATTCACCGCAATTACTCCCTCCTTTCCGGTTTATAGGGCTCAATTCAAAAATCTCACCAACCAAGGTAGATGGTAAGGGGTGGAATACCTTTTGTAATTTGCAAAAGCACCCAATCAATGCTCTCGTTTTCCTCAAAAATTTATGTTTACCAATGTATTAATTGCAATGCATGCATGCATAAAGTACATGCATTGGTCAATTTTGTCTTAATACTTGCATTCAATTATTTAATGCACCTTGGAATCTGAACTTGTGATGTGGAACAACCAAATTGAGCCTTATAAAATGGAAAAACTAAGATTTTGAGATAAGCCATATAAACCGGAAAGGAGGGAGTAAATGTTTTCCAAAAAAAGTGAGATGATTTCTGTGAAACTTATAAGTCATCTATGTCAAATTAACCTCTGTGTACTTGTTCTCGAATTAACCTCCGGGCCTTTTTGCCGCATATCACACACGTCTTGTTAAGTTGAACCGTTTATGTTCTCTTCCCTAATCGAAAACAGTTCATTCAACCGAACCGTATGCCGTATATCACACACACCTTTATCTGGCTGACCGTTTCTGTTGCTTTCCCTAATAGCAAACAGTTCATCGGAGCGAACTACACGCCGTTTATTGCACACACATTGATATGGCTGCCCATTTCTGTTGTTTTGTCTAATCACAAACAATTCGTGTGGATCAACCGTATGCCCTGCATCGCACACACAACTCAAATCTAAACCGTGTTTGATTCATCCTCCATCGCAAACGTCTTTCACCTTTTTTGAAGGTTTTCTACATCCCCGTTTGCAATTAATGCATCGCACACAGTTTCGTAGAAGGGTCTCTGATCGTAGTGTCGCATTAGCAGCATCCTGCATTAGTGCCTTGAGCCGAATGATGGAGATAATCACTCAGTATGCAAATGGTGAAGAGGAGGACTGGCTCCGCAAAGGTAAAGGGAAAGCAGTCGACCCCTACACTGGGGGTGGGAATCCCAGTTGGAAGAAAAAGCGTAAGGCTGAGGCTGCAGGTCCTGCTGAAGCCGCAGTTCTGAATGCGCAAGGAAAGTTTAAAGGAAAGCCCAAGGGGCCGTGGGTGCCCAAAAAGGTGAAAGACCAGTCAGGCCAGGACGTCCTGGATTTGTCGTGTCATATTGACACGAAGAAGGATGAAGAGGGTAACTTGATTTTGCCCAAGCATACCACTCGACAGTGCAGACTCCTGATTCAACAGTTCCGAGAGGGTCAGCCCAGTGAGAAGGACTCTGATAAGGATGAAGAGGAAGAAAAGGATGATGGTTACCCAATGGTCAATGCTACCTTGGTGATTTTTGCTGATGTCGAGAGCAAAAGTCGACTGAAAGTCATTAACAGAGAAGTGAACATGGTTGCTCCGGCAACTACGACGTACCTGAAGTGGCTGAAAACTCTCGTTACATTTGACCAGTTAGATCACCCAACGCACGTTGCTACCCCCGGGCAGCAAGCGTTGGTGGTCGACCCATTCGTTGGGGGCACCCGACTGACTAAAGTTCTTATGGATGGTGGTAGTGGTCTAAACATTCTGTATGCTGAGACCCTCCAAGGGATGGGCATTCCGATGTCCAAACTTAGTGAAAGCAACATGCAGTTCCACTGCGTCAACCCAGGGAAGAAAGCAAAGTCACTCAGACAGATTGCTCTTGATGTGGTTTTTGGAGATTCCAAGAATTTCCGCAAGGAGAAGTTGAGGTTTGCGGTAGTGGATTTCCATAGTGCCTATCATGCTATTCTGGGCAGACCCGCATATGCTCGTTTCATGGACCATCCATGTTACGTGTACCTTAAGTTGAAGATGCCTGGGCCCAAAGGTGTGATTACAGTCACCGGAAATAGGCAGAGAGCAGAGGATTGCCTCCAGAAAGGCTCCAAGATTGCTGATGAGGAAATGGCAGTGGTGGAGCTGGAAGAGTACAGGAAAAATGCCGATCTGAGTGATTTGTTGCGAGCCAAGAATCCTGCTTCTGATTCTGCATTTTAGTTGGCCGGTGAGACAAAGCCAGTCGACATTCACCTGACAGACCCCTCAGCGGCTCCGACCCACATCTCAACGACACTCGACAACAAATAGGAAGCCACGCTCATCCAGTTCCTCCGTGAGAACTAGGAAATCTTTGCATGGAAACCATCAGACATGCCGAGTGTACCCAGGGGGCTGGCTAAGCACCGTTTGCGTGTCGACCCAAAGGCAAAACCTATCAATGAGCATCTCCGTCGGTTTGCCGTGGAAAAGAGGAAGGCGATGGCAAGGAAGTGGCTCGGCTCCTGGCAGTCGAGTTCATCTACGAGATATACCACTCCAAGTGGCTCGCTAATGTCGTCATGGTCCCTACGAAGGATGATTCACTTAGTATGTCTATCGATTTCAAGCATATCAATCGGGCCTGCCGAAAGATCATTTTCCTCTCCCCCGCATTGATTAGATTGTCGACTCGACTGCGGGGTGTGAGAGTTTGTCTTTTTGGATGCATATTCCGGGTACCATCAGATCCGACTGTATGGATCGATGAAATAAAAATGGCCTTCATCACCCCATTCGGGTGTTTTTGCTATGTGACCATGCCTTTCGTGTCGGATCACGGGTTCCGGCAGACCCTTAAGGTTCGAACTCTGGGGTGCGCGCGGAGATCGTGCCTTCTACCTCTCCGTCTCGCTGGGATCTAAACTACTGCAAGAACAACACAAGAGACACAGGGTTTATACTGGTTCGGGCCACCATTGTGGTGTAATACCCTACTCCAGTGTGGTGTGGTGGATTGCCTCTAGGGCTGATGAGGAAGAATAGTACAAAGGGGAACGACCTCGCGAGGGTCTGTTCTTGGCTAGGGGATGAACTACTGGGGGGAGTTCGATCGCCCTTCTCTCTCTCTCTCTCTCTCTACTTGCTCTAGGTCTTCTCCTTGATCTCTCTTTTCTTCGATCTCTCTCCTTGATGCCTTTTTCTCTCTGGGAGCGGCTAGTCCCTATATATAGGCAAAAGGCCCTGGGCCTCTTCCCAAATATTTGAGCGGGAAGGGCGCCAACAATTGGCCGATTTGAAGGGGAACATCGGGTACACTTATCCTGACTAAAGTTGGTCTTCCCCTGCCAAAGGTTCTGGTGATGATGCCGGCTTGGGCTCCACAGTGACTTCCTCCTTGTCGTGGAGTTGGTCTTGGTCTCGTTGCACCGAAACAGACGCCTTTGCTTGATCTTCTCGCCTGCGCTTGCCCCCTTTGCACCAAAGAGGAAAGGGAGGACACTGCGCGGGCTGGCGCCCGCCTGGCACCTTTGATCGTCATGGCTTGCGTCATGGGCACCTCGTGAGGTACCCCACCTTGATCTCTCCGCCTCCTCGCGAGCCAGCCTAAGGAGGCCGTGCTGGAGGAAGCTCCATGTCGTCCGCCTCGCGAGGCTTGGCCCCTCGCGAGGGTCTTGAGACTTGTGTTGATGAAGATGGGCCACGTTGGGCCCCCACTCGAGCCACGCCGCAGGCCGCAGGCAGGCTCGTCTGGGGACCCCCGTTCCCAGAACGCCGACAGTAGCCCCCGGGCCCAAGGCGCGCATGGACTTGGCCGTGCCGAGAGGCGAAAGGGCAAGGGCGAAGCGCCGCGGGCCCTAACAGCCTGCGGCCTCGGGCGCCGCGTGGCGGTTGATTGGACGTGGGTGGTACCGTTTACCCACGCTCCCTTATTCTGCGCCGTGCTAGGTTGCCCCGCCGTTGTACACAGCCGCCCCTCTCCCTGTTGCCTGACCGTCTCCTGTTCTTCCTCCCTTCGAACTCAGACCCTTGCTTCCAGTCCCATCTCACATCCTCTCTCTTCCGCCCGCCACCATGGCTCCAAAGAAAGGGAAGGAGAAGAAGCCCGCGGCTCCATCTCGCCCGCTGCCGCCGGTGGCGCCTCCGTCGGCCGCTCGATTACTCAACCTGGAGTGCCTGGACAAGCTCAATCCGGCTCTGGCCACCGTCTTTAACGACTGCGGGAGGACGACGGCGTGGCCTACGTGTCACCTTCCCACTGATAGGATAATCACCGAGGTCCCTCACTTTGCCGACGCCTTGTGGGCGGGCTTGGTGCCTCCCTTCTCCGATTTCTTCAACGTCGTCCTTGACCATTATCAGATCCACATGATGCACATGGGTCCTGAGTCCATAGCTCTTCTTTCTGTCTTCGCTTTTGTTTGCGAGGCGATGGTGGGCATCCCCCCTTCTGTTGCCTTGCTGCGCCACTTCTTCTCCTTGCATCTGGTCGACCCCACGCAATGCTCGGCATGTGTGAGCTTCGTAGCTTCGTCCGAGACCGCAGCCTCTGGTATCGACTTCAACCTTCCTCCACCTTCTGCCGAGTTCCGCGAGTGGTGGTTGTACATTGATGTCGGGGTGCCCAGCCCCCGGCTTGCGAAGCCGACATCGCCTGCTGTGCCTAATTCGGGCTGGGGCCAGGAGACGCTCGCAAGTCCCCGGCTCGCCTTCGTCTGGCATCACTTAATGTCTTTGAAGAAGCTTGGCGTAATGGCGCCCAAAGTGGTGAAGGAGTTCCTATCGCGCCGCATCGCCCCCCTCCAACGCCATTCTCGTAGAATGTGGGCCTTCAGCGGGCATGGTGATCGCATGAGGCTTCAGGGAGAGGACCTAGCGCCCGAGGTGCTGAGGAGGGTGCTCTTAGTCTTGACAGGCGATCCCAACCCCGGGGGTGTCCGGCAGGGGGGAGCCTTGCTGTACCTTTGCCAGAACAGGGATGACTTCGTGAGGCAGATGCCCTCTTTCGACGAGTGGGGGTTACGCCCTGTCGGCCTCCAGGGACGTCGCGAGAACCCCGTGGTGGTGATTTCCATTTCGGTCGGCCTGGGTGAATCCTCCTCGAGTGGTGGCGCAGGGAGGCAGGAGACAGCGGGGGTCGAGGGAGCCGCAGACGATGTGAGGTCTGCGCTCCCGAGGCCACGGGCGAGGTGCCGCCGCCTCCGGTGCTTGAGGCCGAGGCTCCTGAGCCCCCAGCCGGGATTTCTGACGAGGCAACTGCCCGTGCGTTCCAGGCATGCGCCCTTGACGCGAGTGACCCCGACGCTCCGTCCTCTTCGCAGGCTGGCTCCTACGCGCCTCTCCTGGGTCATTTCCGTGTGGACTTTGAGGCCCTCCGGAGAAAAAGGGAGGCCTTGGGCGACGACTTCCCTTGCCGCTTGCTGAAGCGCCGGAAGTACTTTGCTGTTGATGAGTAAGTTTTCCCCCTTTCTGCTTCTTATCTTGCTTGCCGCATCCGCTGATCCTTGCCCTGCAGGCCTCTGCCTACTGAGCTTGATGAGGTCGTCGGGCCGGCGCCCTCCTTGACTCCGTCTCCTCCACCACCCTTGAGTGTCTCGAGGGGCACTGCCCTTGTGGTTTGGGCAGGTGACGGCGCGGACCGCCGCGTAGCGCGCGACGACTCCCCCGCCCCTACGATCTCCTTCCGCGGGCCTTCCCTCGACATAGGCAGCCTGCCATGGGCTCCCCATTTGGTCGCGGGCTGCGACTGGCTGAGGCTCCTCTGGGGCCCTTCTCCTGAGGTCAGGTAGGACTCAAGTCGGTCTTCTGATGTGGCGCGGCCGTCCGTCGGGAAGGCGCCAGCCCCCAGCCCCTTGCCCGGGGCCGGAGCGATGATCCGAGGTCCTCGACGCCTACCTGGGGCGGATGGTGGCGCGGCAGACGTGGTTGAGCACGCCCAGGAGCGTCGCGCCTGTCGCCACGAATTCCTCCGGAGGGCGAGTGGTGCCGTAGACCTGCTTGGGCAGGAGCTTGCTGAGGAAGACGCGCGCCTGGAAGCTGAGGGCTTGCGCCTAGCTGTCGAGCGGCGCGAGCTGGAGGCAGCCGCCGCCCTCGCGCGTCGTCAGCGCGTCCTTGATGACGAAGAGGCGAAGGTGTCGCTGAAGGCTTCTCTGGCGGCTCGGTCTCGGGCCGTTGAGGAGGCTCGAGGAGCAGACCGACGGCGAGGGGCAGCAGAAGAACAGGCTCAGGAGCTCTTGGCCTGGTGTCGCTCGTTGGAGGAGCAAGCGGAGCTGCGCGAGGCAGCCCTTGCATCGATGGAGGTGGCTTCTGGCGACCCGGCTGAGCTTCGGAAGCGCGAGGAAGCGTTGGTGCTGGAGGCCGCCGAGCGCGCTCATGAGCTCGAGCAGCTGGAGACGAGGGAGCGCCTGGTGACGCAGGCAGAAAACGATGTCGCCGCACGAGAGACGCGCGTCCTGGAGGAGGTTTGCCGTCGGGTGGCGATAGCACGCCAAGGCCTCGAGCGTGAGTTCGAGGGGAAGCTGGGGATGATCCGAGTCGAAGCCGAGGGCAGAACCGCCGCCTTGAGGGTCCAGCGGGATGAGGCGACACGACGAGCGGACGCCTACCGGGTCGCCCTTGAGGCAGCGCAGAAGGAGCTGGCCTCCTCCCAGGCCGAGGTGCTCAGCCTACGCCAGCGTGTGGAAGAGGCCGTGGCCATCGAGCGCCAGAATGCCGACGAGATACGCCAGCGGCAAGTCCTGGAGCACCAGCATGGCCCCATGCTCAGCAAGCTCCGTGATAGGGCCAACATTGCCCTGGGCAACATCTGTGAGGCTGCTGTGGGCGAGCCGCACACGATTAACTACGGTGGTAACCTGCAGTTCTTCACCACCGTGGTGACACAGCTGGAGGCACGGTCGGCCAGAGCCGATAGGTTGGTGCAGGAGAGGAGTTGCGCCCTGCTCGGGCGCGCCTTCTCCCGCGTCTTCAGCCATCTTCGAAACATGGATCCCCACTTCGACTTCGACGCCGCCATCGCCCCAGTTCCCCAAGCTGTTTGAGGGGACCTGGCTGAATGGGTGGAGAGCAACGCAGATGCGCTCGTCCAGGCCTTCACTTCGGACGATGATGGCGTGATCGTGGGCGCTGACGAAGGTGGCGTGGTGGAAGACCCCAATGCCGCTGACGGGGGCGCAGGCAACGAAGGTGAGTTCAGTGACGCCAGCGACAGCTCGGGAGGTGCCTCCGAGGATGCATTGGGGGATTTATCAGATTGACCATGCGTTATCCTCGCCTTTTTACCCTGCATAGATAGAACTCAGGCTTTTGGCCTGACGGTTGTGAGAGCATTTTGGGAGGGGGAGCCCCTCATGTATGAACTTGTATATAATGCATCTGCAGTGATTAAATCGTACGCGTGTCTAACGGTAGGCTGGTTCGCCCTTGTTCCTTGCTGGCTCCGGAGCTGCCTTCTAGAGGGCGTCACGTCCTGGGCGCTGGGTAGTTGAAACCTCGGGAAGCGGGGTCGTTGCCGGCAGGAAACCCCGCAGGCTTGGGCCGTTCTCGCAGGCTCCGTGCCCTTTATCGAGCGAGACGTCTTCACAGGCATTCGCCTTCTTCACAGGCTCCGGGCCTTCTCCCGAGGGGGATGGCTTCACAGGCGTTCGCCTTCTTCACAGGCTCCGGGCCTTCTCCCGAGGGGGATGGCTTCATAGGCGTTCACCTTCTTCACAGGCTCCGGGTCTTCTCCCGAGGGGGATGGCTTCACAGGCGTTCGCCTTCTTCACAGGCTCCGGGCCTTCATGAGAAAACGATCTCCGTAGGCTCCAATGGTCACCTCGCGAGGGAGCGGCAGCGGCAATCTGGGCCGTGCTCAAGCTAGGCCCGGCCCGGCTCGCGAGGGGCTCGCGAGGGGGGGGGGCAGCTGTGATGAGATGGTGACCAGAACTCGGGAAACGATTCAAACAAGACCAAGCACCCCTTCCCCGAACGCACGCAAAGCTCAAATTCGAATTCAACTTAAATCCAGCGGGGAAAAAGGTTACAACCAAAGGAAGAAGGCAATGAAAGCAAACAAAAGGCCGCGTCCGGCACCTAATCTAGTCTTCGACGTCTTCTCACCAGCGCGGAGCTAAGTGCTGTCCACTGGGTGTGGGAGGGAGCCCCAGGGCCTGAGGCCGGCACCCCTGAGACTCCGAGGCGTGTACAACCCCACTTATTATTACGTGAGAGTGTCACGGGGCGGCGAGCTTCACAGGCACTGGGCCTTCTTCACAGGAACCGGCCTTGCTTCATATCGCCAGACGAGGGCCCCGTCTTGCGCCACACTCTAGTGCCACCAACGACGACCGGAAACCAGGACGCCGCCGGTGGGGTAGAGCGGTCGCCGGCGGTTCCCCCGACGACCACGGGTCCTCCGCCAGGGGCAGGCCCTCGGGCGCCTCCCCAGCGGAGGGCCTATCTTCTAAGAACGCCTTGCTCCGAACACCGCGGTGGTGAGGTAGGATCTCTGCCCCTTTCCTGCAGCCCCCTGCGTCCTCCTCCTGAGGGGTAGGAGACCGAGGGGCGGGGCAGCTGCTCGTCGCGGCGACCTGCACCTCCTGTGACCCATGATTAGCGTATGCCTGCTCTTGAGGAATTAATGGTACCCGATAGTTGTTGCCTCCAGTGTGACCGACGGAGCCGTCCCGAGGTTCCTGGAGGGGCTCGGCCTCTGGCGTCTCGTCGTCCCAGCTAGGGCTGAAGAGCGAGCCCTGTTCACCCTCGTGAGCGTGTCCTTGGTCCATCATGTGGGGCACGTACTCCTCTGGCGCCACCACCCCGAATGCTGTGCTGTAGTGCTCCATGAGCCATGCAGCGTTGCTTGTCGTGCCCACCGCGTGGTGGTAGCGCGGCTGGCCGCTGGCGCCGTGGGCCGCGCTGAGCCCCTCTCCTTCATGCGCCGGGGGCGGGGGTAGCACCACCGCCAGTCTGGTGCCGGCGGATTCGCCGGTGTTGGGGTAGTCTTGAGGTCCGCGCGGGTGCGCGGGGCTCCCTCGTGCGCCGCCCTGAACTTGGGGTGGAAGCTGGACGCAGAAGGGGTGAGCCCCCGAAGCGGCGAAGCCCAGGAGCTCGGCGACCCGCTCCAGCAGCACGTCGCGGCCGCCTTCCAGTAGCCTGCACTGTAACAGCTCCCGCGCTGCCGTGAGCGCGGCCCTTGAGTTTGCCTGTTCTCGGCGGGTGTACGGTGTCGTAGCCGCGGCGTGGTTGGAGGCCCTCGCCGCCGACCGCGCCTGTCGCGGTGTGAGGGTCGCAGAAGCTTGCCTGCGTCGCCCGCGGCCCGCAGCGCCCTGCGGACCGCGAGCTGCCTGTGGCGCGGGGCTGCCCGAAGCGGGAGGCTCTGCGCAGATGGGCCACGCCGCCCATGGGCCTTGGTTGCCCGCCTGGTCGCCGGACATGGTGACGACGACGTAACGGGAGACGGAGTGATGGGAAGGCGGATTCCGGCGCACCCCTACCTGGCGCGCCAAATGTCGGATCACGGGTTCCGGCAGACCCTTAAGGTTCGAACTCTGGGGTGCGCGCGGAGATCGTGCCTTCTACCTCTCCGTCTCGCTGGGATCTAAACTACTGCAAGAACAACACAAGAGACACAGGGTTTATACTGGTTCGGGCCACCATTGTGGTGTAATACCCTACTCCAGTGTGGTGTGGTGGATTGCCTCTAGGGCTGATGAGGAAGAACAGTACAAAGGGGAACGACCTCGCGAGGGTCTGTTCTTGGCTAGGGGATGAACTGCTGGGGGGAGTTCGATCGCCCTTCTCTCTCTCTCTCTCTAGTTGCTCTAGGTCTTCTCCTCGATCTCTCTTTTCTTCGATCTCTCTCCTCGATGCCTTTTTCTCTCTGGGAGCGGCTAGTCCCTATATATAGGCAAAAGGCCCTGGGCCTCTTCCGAAATATTTGAGCGGGAAGGGCGCCAACAATTGGCCGATTTGAAGGGGAACATCGGGTACACTTATCCTGACTAAAGTTGGTCTTCCCCTGCCAAAGGCTCTGGTGATGACGCCGGCTTGGGCTCCACAGTGACTTCCTCCTTGTCGTGGAGTTGGTCTTGGTATCGTTGCACCGAAACGGACGCCTTTGCTTGATCTTCTCGCCTGCGCTTGCCCCCTTTGCACCAAAGAGGAAAGGGAGGACACTGCGCGGGCTGGCGCCCGCCTGGCACCTTTGATCGTCATGGCTTGCGTCATGGGCACCTCGTGAGGTACCCCACCTTGATCTCTCCGCCTCCTCGCGAGCTAGCCTAAGGAGGCCGTGCTGGAGGAAGCTCCATGTCGTCAGCCTTGCGAGGCTTGGCCCCTCGCGAGGGTCTTGAGACTTGTGTTGATGAAGATGGGCCACGTTGGGCCCCCACTCGAGCCACGCCGCAGGCCGCAGGCAGGCAAGTCTGGGGACCCCCGTTCCCAGAACGCCGACATTTCGGTCTCAAGAATGCTGGTGCCACATTCATGTGCATGATCCAGAAGTGACTGCTCACTCAGATCAGCCGGAATGTGGGAGCATATATGGTTGATATCGTGGTCAAGTCACGCAAGAGTTCCGACCTGCTGACTGACCTTGCTGAAACCTTTGCTAATCTGAGGAGATATGACATCAAGCTGAATCCGTCTAAGTGCACAATCGGAGTTCATAGAGGAAAACTGCTCGGTCTTATCGTTTCCAAGCAAGGGATATATGCAAACCCTGAAAAGATCGGTGCAATTATCCGAATGAAATGCCCTGTGCGTGTGCATGACATTCATAAGCTTACGGGTTGTCTTGCTGAGTTAAGTTGATTCATTTCTCGTCTCGGTGAAAAGGCATTATGATGTCTACTACACAACCTTCTTCTTGTAGACGTTGTTGGGCCTCCAAGTGCATAGGTTTGTAGGACAGTAGCAAATTTCCCTCAAGTCAATGACCTAAGGTTTATCAATCCATGGGAGGCGTAGGATGAAGATGGTCTCTCTCAAACAACCCGGCAACCAATTAACAAAGAGTCTCTTGTGTCCCCAACACACCCAATACAATGGTAAATTGTATAGGTGCACTAGTTCGGCGAAGAGATGGTGATACAAGTGTAATATGGATGGTAGATATAGGTTTTTGTAATCTGAAAATATAAAAATAGCAAGGTAACAAGTGGTAAAAGTGAGCGTAAATGGTATTGCAATGCTAGGAAACAAGGCCTAGGGTTCATACTTTCACTAGTGCAAGTTCTCTCAACAATAATAACATAATTGGATCATATAACTATCCCTCAACATGCAACAAAGAGTCACTCCAAAGTCACTAATAGCGGAGAACAAACGAAGAGATTATGGTAGGGTACGAAACCACCTCAAAGTTATCCTTTCTGATCGATCTATTCAAGAGTCCGTAGTAAAATAACACGAAGCGATTCTTTCCGTTCGATCTATCATAGAGTTCGTACTAGAATAACACCTTAAGATACAAATCAACCAAAACCCTAATGTCACCTAAATACTCCAATGTCACCTCAAGTATCCGTGCGTATGATTATACGATATGCATCACACAATCTCAGATTCATCTATTCAAACAAACACAAAGTACTTCAAAGAGTGCCCCAAAGTTTCTACCGGAGAGTCAAGATGAAAACGAGTGCCAACCCCTATGCATAAATTCACGAGCGGAACCCACAAGTTGATCACTAAAACATACATCAACTGGATCACGTGATATCCCATTGTCACCGCAGATAAGCACATGCAAGACATACATCAAGTGCTCTCAAATCCTTAAAGACTCAATCCGATAAGATAACTTCAAAGGGAAAACTAAATCCATTACAAGAGAGTAGAGGGGGAGAAACATCATAAGATCGAACTATAATAGCAAAGCTCGCGATACATCAAGATCGTACCACCTCAAGAACACGAGAGAGAGAGAGAGAGAGAGAGATCAAACACATTGCTACTGGTACATACCCTCAGCCCCGAGGGTGAACTACTCCCTCCTCGTCATGGAGAGCACCGAGATGATGAAGATGGCCACTGGTGAGGGGTTCCCCCCTTTGGCAGGGTGCCGGAACAGGGTCCCGATTGGTTTTTGGTGGCAACAGATGCTTGCGGTGGCGGAACTCCCGATCTATTCTGTTCTCCGATGTTTTTAGGGTATATGGACATATATAGGCGAAAGAAGTCGGTTAGGGGAGCCACGAGGGGCCCACGAGGGTGGGGGCGCGCCTCCTTGCCTCGTGGGCACCTCGAAGCTTCCCTGACGTGTACCCCAAGTCTCCTGGATTGCTTCCGTTCCAAAAACAACTCTCCCGAAGGTTTCGTTCCGTTTGGACTCCGTTTGATATTCCTTTTCTGCGAAACACTGAAATAGGCAAAAAAAGCAATTTGGGCTGGGCCTCCGGTTAATAGGTTAGTCCCAAAAATAATATAAAAGTGTTTAGTAAAGCCCATTAAACATCCAAAACAGATAATATAATAGCATGGAACAATAAAAAATTATAGATACGTTGGAGACGTATCACATTGCCTCTTTACTGACTGATGAAAAGTCTGATACATTCGAGTGGACTCCTGAGGCTGAAGTAGCGTTTGTAGAGCTCAAAGCCCTGCTTTCCACCCAACCGGTGCTTGCTGCTCTGGTCAGCAAAAAGCCCCTACTGTTATATATTGCAGCCACTGGTCAGGTTGTCAGCACAGTGCTCATAGTCGAGCGAGAAGAAGAAGGCAAGGCCTATATAGTTCAACGCCCAGTGTATTACATTTCTGAAGTCCGGACTCCGCCCAAGCAAAGGTATCCACATTACCAGAAGCTCGTTCATGGAATTTATTTGACTATGAAGAAAGTTGCACATTACTTCCAAGAACACTCGATTTGAGTCGTCAGCGACGCTCCGTTGTCTGAAATCTTGAACAATCGATATGCAACCGGTCGAGTGGCTAAGTGATAACCCACAAGTATAGGGGATCGCAATAGTTTTCGAGGGTAGAGTATTCAACCCAAATTTGTTGATTCGACACAAGGGGAGCCAAAGAATATTCTCAAGTATTAGCAGTTGAGTTGTCAATTCAACCACACCTGGATAACTTAGTATCTGCAGCAAAGTGTTTAGTAGCAAAGTAATATGATAGTGGTGGTAACAAAAGTAAAGACAACAAAGGTAATATTTTTGGTATTTTGTAGTGATTTTAACAGTAGCAACAGAAAGTAAATAAGCGAGAACCAGTATATGGAAAGCTCGTAGGCATTGGGTCAGTGATGGATAATTATGCCGGATGCGGTTCATCATGTAACAAGCATAACATAGGGTGATAGAACTAGCTCCAATTCATCAATGTAATGTAGGCATGTATTCCGAATATAGTCATACGTGCTTATGGAAAAGAACTTGCATGACATCTTTTGTCCTACCCTCCCGTGGCAGCAGGGTCCTAATGGAAACTAAGGGATATTAAGGCCTCCTTTTAATAGAGAACCGGAACAAACACTACAAAAAAATACACATCCATGACATTTTGGGCTGAACGAATTTTTTTCCGTCATACATATGACAGTTCTATGACGATAATTGTGACAAAACCCGGTATCATCATAGATGTGGTGGGCTCCTACTTCCATGACAAAAAATCATGATGGAAAATGGGCTTTTTGTCCTGGGCGGGCCGGAGACGCAGCTGCATGACATTCTTTGGGCCGTCCATGACGGAAAAAACATGGTAGAAGCGAGGGGGAGCAAAATTTCGGGGAGTTCCCAATTACCGTGGGAGGTCGGGGGCCGAGCGATGCGCGTTTCTCTCGTACACGTACGCGTGTGTGTGTGAGGCGTTGGCTCTAACTGAACCCGAGCGAGGCGTTGGGCTCTAACTGAACCCGAGCGATTGCACTGCAGGCTACGCGTTACTGAACCCGAGCGATCGATCAATGGCTGTTAACTGAACCCGATCGAGCGATTCCTTTGCTACTGCTGCTAACTAAAGCCGATCAATGCTGACTCTGGGATGAACAGTGAGCGTCGTGGGGGGGGGGGGGTTGGATGAACAGTGAGCGGTGGCGTTGCTTCTGGATGAACAGGACCCCATGGTGTGGTGGAGGGCTGGATGAACAGTAGACGGTGGAGGGGTGCCCGTGGAGGGGTGGTTGAACAGGACCCCGTGGTGTTGAGGGCTGGATGAACAGTAGATGGTGGAGGGGTGCCCGCGTAGGGGTGGTTGAATAGGACCCCGTGGTGTGGAGGGCTGGATGAACAGTAGACGGTGGAGGGGTGGTTGAACAGTAGCCGGTGGAGTAGCGCGCGGTGGAGGCTGGATGAACAGGAGCCCGTGGAGGCTGGAGGAGGTCGACGGTAGCCCGTGGAGGCTGGAGGAGGTCGACGGTGGAGATGAACAATATCCCGTGGAGTCCCGTTTTGCGGTACGCCACACCCCTCCCGATCAACATGACCCCCGTTTCGACCGTAGCGCTCCAACACAAGTTCGTTTCCTCCGTTTTGCGGTACGCCACACCCCTCCCAATCAACAGGGACCCCCGTTTCGACCGTAGGAAGTCCGTTTCCTCTGTTTTGCGGTACGCCACACCCCTCCTGATCAACAGGACCCCCGTTTCGACCATAGGAGGTCTGTTTCCTTCGTTCTATGGTACGCCAGGCCTCGTTTCCATCGCCTGTTCTGTCCAAGCCCTCCCAATGAACACGACCACGCATTCCGTTCCGACCCAGCCGGTTGGCTCCCACGCGTTCCGTTGCCTCCCGATGAACACGACGCATTCCGTTGCCTCCCCATGAACACGACGCATTCCGCTGACTCCCCATGAACACGACGACGATGCTATTTCTTCGTTCCGACCCAGCCATGTAAACGAGCCCTAGCCGTACATATGCGCGAGTAGGCGTTCGAGACCCCGCCCGTATGTACACGTACGTGGCCATATTTTCTTTCTTGCACCCTGGTCGCTGTACGTACGTGTACATGCTACGTGGGCGCCTCTACTACGACACGTACGCGCCTCTACTACACATGCGCGCCTCTACATCCACCAGTATATATGTACGTATATGTTCGCGACCAGAATGACAATGCTACGTACGCTTCAATCAGGTGGGTCCCGACTGTCAGGCACTTCCTTGCGTGCGAAGATGTAGCTGGTGGGTCCCATCAGTCAGGGGGGCAAATCGTTTTTTTGCCCAAACGCACTTCCTTGCGTGCGAAGATGTAGCTGGTGGGTCCCAACAGTCAGGGGGAAACATTTTTTCATGAAATATGGTGGCCCGTCCAGTGGGTCCCCGCTGTCAGGTGGAGGAATCATTATTTTGCGCGTAATAAGGAGGCACTTCCTTGCTATGGTCGTGGACCCAGCTGTCAGCCTCTCCACGTACAGTCCACGTCCGATGGAAGTCGTTCCTTGACCATGTTGACCACGCCGCGCCGAGAGCACCACGGCGGTGGACGACGGCGAGGACTAGGAAGGGGACGACTCGGAGCCAGGGAAGACGCAACAGTGGATGCCCACGCGAAGAGGAGTACGAGGGTTCACTGGTTCGGCTGCGGTGTGAGGCTGCTGTCACCGCAGAATAACGGGGGGGTGGGTGAGTAGAGGGATGGACTAGCCAGCGGTGGGAGTAGTAGGGGGCGATGAGGCCTCCGCGGCATCACAACCGGCCACGGGAGGCAGGAGAATGCGGCATGACCGGCGCTGGTTTGGGCGGCTGGAGCAAGAAGACCAGAGGTTGAAGAAGCACTACAGTCATTGGATGAACATCGTACAATAACAGGAGCTAGAATCGTTCATATTGACTAAGTTGACAAAGTCCTCCGTCCCCGTCAACTTGGTAGGCCCACAAGTCAGCCTCCCCTTATGCTGGGTTCCAGCTGGCAGGGGGAATATTCATTTTTCTGTGCGTAATAAGGAGGCACTTCCTTGCATGCGAAGATAGCTGGTGGGTCCGACATGTCAGCGGGGGCACATTATTTTCGCGAAATATAGAGGCCCTTCCGGTGGGTCCCAGATGTCAGGTGGAGGAGTCATTATTTTGCGCGTAATAAGGAGGCATTTCCTTGTGTGCGGCCGTGGACCCAGCTATCAACCTCTCCACGCACAGTCTACTTCTGAAGGTGTCGTTCGTTGACCACATTGACCATGCCGCGCCGAGCGCATCTAAGGTGGTGGACGACGGCGAGGCCCTGGACAGCAACGAGCTGGAGATGGGAAGACGCAGGAGTAGAGTCGCGGACGGAGAGGTGTACGAGGGTTAACTGGTTCTAGTGCGGTGTGGTTCGGCAGTCGGTGGAGAAGAACAGGAGGTGTGGAGGGGTGGAGGGATGGCCTGGCCAACGGTGGAGTAGTGCTTCATAGCGAAGCGTGCTAAGCAGAGCTGCTAGCAGCAGGAGGCGGGAGGTGGTCCCGGCGGCGCTGGAGGAAGAAGACGAGAGATTGAAGATGGATGCCGGTCGTTGGATGTAAATCCAACGACTAACATGTCAGAATTATTTGTTGTCTAAATTGACAACGACTTGCGTTGGCTTTGACCTATTGGCCCACATTTCAGCCTCCAAAAGTGTGGCACGTATGCAACCCATTTTTTCAGAATTTATAGTCTTTTTTTGCGTGGTAGAATTTACAGTCAATTTTATCTTTTTTGAATTACAACCATTAGCTGGGCTGGGTGAACAAATATTGTAGCATCCATGCGGCCCATTTATTTTATTTCCTAAAAAATTATAGGCCATTTGCACTTTCTCGAAATACACGAATTTGCTGGGCTGATTCTAATTATAATGTTGGGTTGGACCAGCAATGTTATCAAAAAATAAAAAGGGGTTGAGCATTTTGTTATAAATATATTTAAATAATAAGTGATATTATTACATTCATCCTTAAATCTTACCAAGCTTTTGTACACAATCACTAGGATTTGCGTGCCAAAACAATCCATGATTTTATTTGTTAAGAAATTATTTTTATAAGTTAATAAGATGTGGGATATTGTTTTCTTACATATGTAAGTATCTGTTAAATATATGATGACAATAAAAATAATATATAATAACATATAAAATAATTTAAATATATATATAATATAGTTAGAAGGGAAACATAAGTTGGACCTGGCGTTCCTATTCTTATATAGAAAAATAGAACAGACCTCTGCGTTTTCTTCAAAAAAATACATAAATTGGGCTGCCAAAAATAAAACCTAGGATGGGAGGTCCATAGGCCGGTCGATACATGACGGCCCTAAGAAAATACAAACAGGCCTAAGGACCTCCCATCCGAGGTCGTGGGCTGCGCATGTTAAAAATGTAAGCCTAGACGAGGGCCCACAACCACGTCCAACACTTGCCAAAACTTCGTCCCTCGTTTTCTCTGTGTTTCGCACACTCAAAATTGTGTGGGCATTTTGACTGTGCATAATATGAAGATGTGCTATGCATGAATGTTGACCAGCATGATGTTAACTGGCTGGTAGTTCCATTTTCGACCATGAAAAAAACTTCCAACATGATGTTAACCCTGTTTGAAAAGGCCGTGTTAATATAAATGCTCTGCCTCTGAAAGTTGCAGTTTCTTATCAGTTTCTTATCTGAAACTGAACTTGCAGTTTCTTATCTGAAACTGAAACTTGCAGTTTCTTCTCTGAGAATCACATTGTCTGCACTTTTATACTCCTATGAAACTACATTTTTTAAGTGCTAAAAATAGATCTCTAGAATTCATAAAATACTTCATATGCACAATACTGCAAATCTGAAATTAAAAAGACATTCATATCTGAAAGTACTCTAAAAATACACAACACAAAACACAATTCACAACCTGCAAATACTGACAACCTTAAGCTCCTCCTGACAATTCACAACCTGCCCGACTATTGGGCTGGGGGGCAGCCCCCTCCTATTCCTCGGCGGCAGAAAGCCACCCCGTGAGACGATGTGAACGGCGAGGGAGACTATGGCGGGGAAGCGTTGTCGGGCCAACTGCTTTTCTCCTCTTGCAGTTGGGTTCGGTCGACGAAGACTCCCTCGGCTCGCTCTGGCAGGACACCCTCACAAACGGCACCCTGTAGATGCTCGATCCTTCAATCTTGGGTGGATGCTCCATTTGGGATCGATACTCCCACCACTGCTCCCTCACGATCGGATTCGGTGAATCTGTTTGCTCCATGGCCCAGAGGAGCAACTCTATGTACTCCGGCGCGACTCCCTCCAGGAGTATCACCGCCTTTTCGCTCTGTTGCAGATATTTGGCCATGGATGTCGCCGTCGCCGCTAGTTGGTCCTTGTTGTCAAACCAAGACTGTATCTCCAACATCCTAGCTAGCTTCACAGGGTCGCCGTCTGCGATCCTCACGTATCGGTTGTACTCCTCCATCGATCTACTTCTCCATAGCACCTTCACTCGCCGGCGGTGGTTTTTGAATGGAAGAGGAGAGGAGTAGCGTTGGTTTTGGATTAGAACGGGAGAGGAGCGACGCTGGTTTTGGACCGGAACAGGAGAGGAGGGGCGGTGGTTTTGAAATGGAAGAGGAGAGGAGCGGCGCTGCATTTAGATTAGAACAGGAGAGGAGCGGCTTTGGTTTAAGAGGAGAAGAGCGGAAGAGCGGCGCTGGTCTTGGAAATGTTTTTTTGTTGTTTTGCGTATTTTGGGTCAAAGTTTGACCACGTACTGTATTTGACAAGCAAAATGTGAATGCATGTCACCAAAAATTGTATCGTTTGGTCGTATCTGAATGTACTTTCAAATTATATTATCTTTACAATGTACAACATATATTTTTTGTGCGAAAATCATGGTCAATTATGACCCATACTAAAAGGGAGACTAGTTAATGTGGGGTCGCTTTCTTAATTGAAGGGTAAATTGATTTTGATTTTGATCCAGTCACAGCGCGCCGGCCCTCTCGTCCAATCCTAAATCTATGCCGCACGCTCCTCTCCCTCTTATCCATTGCAAAACCACCTCCTCTCCTCTCCATCATCTCCATTCTAAAACCACCGTATCGCCTCTCCCTCTTCTGATATTCTCCATTGCAAAACCACCTCCTCTCCTCTCCATCATCTCCATTCCAAAACCACCGTCTCGCCTCTCCCTCTTCTGATCTTCTCCATTGCAAAACCACCTCCTCTCCTCTCCATCATCTCCATTCCAAAACCACCGTCTCGCCTCTCCCTCTTCCCTATATAGTGGAGCAGTACTAGTTTTCTTTTGTCTACCGGAGCCGGCTTGACCTCATCAATGACTGTCGAGAAGTCTTCATGCACGTGGCCCGGAGGCGCAGTTGTCGTCATTTTGATCTGAAGCGCCGGATTATAACATATAACACGAAAAAATGCCACATGACAAGAAATCATAACCTCACTGCCCAAAGGAGACAACATGAATCCTGACGGACAAACTAGACGAGGAACAAAGCTCAAATTAAAGATAAACTCGTAGAAAAGGGGTCCGTCGATAGATGTCCTAATTAACATAGCCGGCTTGACCTAGATGGCAGCTGAGTAGTCACTGTTCGTGCATGTGCCCCCAATGACTAGCCCAACTCAATTGTCGATGTTTAACCCTCGCAGTGATCCGAAGCACATGACACCTAATTTTGCGAGATGACAAGAAACCTTTTTTTAGATTTCTCACCACAACTACAGCCATGTACAACACAGCCTGCACGATATGTAGACGATAGCCAATCCAGGCGTGTCTGCTGGAGTCTGGTCACATGCATGGACGAACTGATCTTCCGTGTCTTGTAGGGATCGTCTAGGCACCAACGTAGTACAACACTTCTCTAGTACTATCGCTCGTCTCCCTCTTCTATTAAGTCACCCGACTTGTGGGGCCGGGGAGTGTGCCTATGGTCGGTTCTCAATTGTCGTCCCACATGTGTGTGGAAACGCAATATGACGCGCGTTCCATTCGGAGAGCAGCGTGCCAGACCGACCGATCGTCTGGGGTGCGACCCGAACGCGATGGGCGTGCTGTATACTCCGTACATGTGTACCGCCGTTTTCTTGACGCTTTGCTCCATGGCGCGGGCGCAATCCATGGATACAAAATTAGTATAATGTATACTATTTAGAAGTCAAGGGCGGGGCTTTTCCTACGCGGTAGGCAGCGGGGCAGTTCCGCCTAGTCGGTTCGACAGAGACGCGAGAAGACGAGGGAGTAGGCTGTTGCAAACGTAGGGCTGTGTGATTTGACAGCGAGTTACTGCTGGACAGGTGGGGCCCCGTGATTTGACTTTCCATTATCATTTTAACTGCGGCGCTACGACCGGCGTGAGTCTCCCGATTCCTAACCACCTCCATACATGTGCCTCTCCCAATGCTCCACCATGTAGTAGAGGCTGGTTGTTGCATGAGAGCCCACTTCTCCACTTTTTCCTTGCCTCTCTTTCCTCCACATATGCAAAAATGCCATGTAAAGCGCACTATTGTACCTACTTTTACTTGCTCCTACAGGTGCTTAAGCTTGCCACATAGGTATAAAGTCTGATGTGGCAAGTTAATCAAGAAGAGAGAGACTAGTTTGGTGACCCAAGGAAGAAACGGTGCTAAGCGCGTGTACCTAGGTGAAAATACAATTTTGAGTCTATAGCTAATTAAATGAAGCAAACTTAGCAACACCATTTCATTGGAAGAGGTCACTCCTTGGCAAATGCAATAAATACTAGTACTCCTTGTGTCCCATAATATAAGAACATTTTTGGCACTACACTAGTGTCAAAACGTTCTTATATTATGGGACGGAGGGAGTACGAAGAAAGAGATAGAGAGGAGTAAAAAAATACACTTATAGCCAACCTTATAGCCAACCTTGTTGTAGTATGAGTGACTAAGTGATGACTATGTATGACATGCCAACATCAGATAGCCTAACACACCGTGTTAAATCTCCAAGGACACGACCGCGCGAGCGACGCGACGGTCGTGGTAGGCGCGACCATGATACATGCTGCTGGCAGCCCTTGGATCTGAGATCAAACGGTCGCATGCTAAGTTGCTGAAAATTTGCAGAATAACCCTCTAGGATAGGATATTCACCCATAGGTCTAGAATCACGCCATGCAACCGTTCGATATTAGATCCAAGGGCTCTCGGAAGCCCGTATCATGGGAGAATGGAAAGCCACTACCCTGCCGTTTGCACGCTGGCAGTTCGCTCCTACTCGTCCCCGCACGTCCTTCAATACTACGGCGGTTCGCTCCTAGTCGTCCCGTCCATTCATATTACGGCAGTTCCACTAATCCTAACCCTCCTTCCAAATCCATGGCGTCCCAAATCTCCATGATCGGCGGTGAGTACAAGGTTAGAACCATCACCGACAATGAGTTCAACGTCATCTACACCCGTTCTTACGCGATGGTGAAAGGATGCCTTTCTCGCTTCAGACGCATGTTCGGAAACTCAGATGATGAGTGGGTCGCTGGGCTAGATGTTGAGTACACCACAGTCCTGGGACGAGAGAAGGATCTAAAGGACGAAGAGAGGAAGAAGCCCGCCGTGATCTAGGTTTGCGTGCATGACTTATGCTTGGTCTACCACATATGCCATGCCGACGTTGAGTGCCAGGATTTTAAGGACTTCCTCGGGAGCAACCTAGTCAAATTCGTTACTGTAGACTTTGGTAACGATAAAGAAGTACTGCATCGGATAGGCCTCGTTGAAGGCAACACCTTCGACCTCCAGAAGAATCGGCTGCTGTCCTCTCTTCAGCCTTCAATGCTGACCGTGGCAGTAGCCATGGTTCATCCTTCGTACGGTAAACTGGAGAAACCTCCATACACGTTTCATCGTCATGCATGGCAGCGGAATGTATATAGACCACATCCACTACGCTGCAATGGATGGCTACCTTTGCTTCAATATCTACAAGGGTTGGATGAAGAGCAACAACCAAGTGTGCGGTTCAAGCAAATAAGTATCGGCTAAGAGGAAGAGGGACAAGGAAGAAGTCGAGGACGTGGATGAGGACTCCGAGTAAGGTGGCAGTGTCGTTGCTCATGGTGGTTCTAATGTAGTGTCTACCAGAATAGTTGCAAAGTTTGATTTCAGGTGTGCTTAATTTAATTTGAGAGGTGTGTTGTGCTGAGCCCCCAGCAGAACTATGTTATGTTTCTTCTTGTTACTTTAACTCTTCAATACATACATACTAGTATTTCTTACATTTCATCTTTTAGTTGGTATAGTACTACCACTCGCTTCTTCACATTATATACGTACAATATATATGGCCAACATCATATAGCCACCAGTTTAGTTGTCAAAGAATTTCAGGGTGCTTAGTTTTGTCAAAGAATTCCAGGATGCTTAGAGGGTGCTTGGATCCAAAGGACTTATTTTAGTCTGACTAAAAAATGTCTCTTTAAGAGGCTAAAGTTCCAAGCACCCCTGGCTAAAGAGGGGCTAAAACTAGTCTTGAGACTAAAATTTTTTAGTCAGGGGTACCCCTACTAAAATATGGATTAGTCCTCTCTCTACTCATTTAATTCCTCTCCTTTAACACAGGCGAGTTCTGGATTGGAGGGTGACGGTGTCCTGGACTAGGGGGTACTCACCACGTCATCTCCCGATCTGTTAGATTGGGCGAGGACCCCCATGGCCGTATACTCATGGGCTAGTTCGGGCAGTTGGCGCATACAAGGAAGATTCTACAAGACTTGGCGATCAAGATAAGGACTCCTCCCCACCGGTGTATTCGGCTAGGACTCTTGTTATCCTAGGCCTCTGGTGCATTCTATAAACTGAGGCCAGGCTAGTCGATAGATGATATACAACAATCATAATCATACAGGCTAGACTTCTAGGGTTTAGCCACTACGATCTTGTGGTAGATCAACTCTTGTAATACTTATATTCATAATTGTGACTAGCCTTTTTAATAGTACTATACGCATAAATTGGCGACGAGCGCTCTCTATATGTACCACCTTTTTTTTAATTTCAAGTTTTGCTCCATGGCTCAATCCATCGATACTACTGCTGTACAAAAGTATACATTTTTTAAAAGGCTAGAGGGCGGGGCAGTCTAGCTTGGTCGGTTTCACGAGAGGCGAGGGCTTTGTGATTTGACGGCTCATTACTGCTGGAAGGCGGGGCCTTGTGATTTGACTGCTCGTATAAATGCGCCGACGACCTGATCGAGGAGGAGCAAAGAACCGTGCGGTATACAAAGGTTTTCCACTGGAGTAGTATTGCGACGGAGGAGCACGAAACACGACAGCCCAGTGCCATATGGCGATAAAAATGATCTAATTTGCTAGTCATCTCATTGTTAGCATTATTCTATTCATTCCCTCAAAAAAACCATTGTTCTATTCATGCCTCGTAGAGAACGTGACACGTGCGGCGAAACACCCGAAGCAAAAGATGAAACACATGAGCAAAAGAAGAAGGAAGATTATCACCCCAAATGATCTAATTCACTGCGGTGTCGTAACTGCTTCTTCATCGCCTCCACGACCTCCATCTCCTTGCGCGTCTCCTCTGCCATCATCTTCATTCTGTCCATGACGCGGGATTTATCGACGCGAGCCTTCATCATCTGTTCCACGGCCGCATTACGTACCTTGACAGTAGCCGGGTGCTCGATGCGGAGCTTCGCCAACTCCTCCTTCTGTTCCATGACGAGGGCCTGCAGCATCTTCATCGAGGAACTACTATTCTCATGCAGCTTCTTCCAGCCGGCTTTCTTCTCCTTCAACAGGTCAATCTCGTGGCAGAGCTTCACATTGTCCTCCCAAAGTCGCAGGATTTCGCCGGTTACCTTCTTCTCCGAGGCAATGCTCTTCTTTAGCAGCATCACCAAGCCGGCGGTCAACTCCCCCTGCTGATTGAGCTCAGCGGGCATGTCGTCGAGGCTCTCCTTTAGCAACTCCATCAAGCCTTGGATGAACTCCTTCTGCTTATTGAGGTGCTTATTCAGCTGATCGGGCATGCCGTCGAGGGATAACAACTCCAGCTCCGCCGGCTCGGCATGTTCGCCTCCACGGCTAGGGCGCTCCTGGGAGCCATCGCCTGCCCGTGAGAGATCTTTCGAGGTCTCTACGTGGCGGCGAGCCCTCTCTTTTTTTCCGCAGCCTTGGTTGCCGCTCCCTTGTTACGAGTAGTTCTCGACCTAGAGCTCTGCTCACCGGCCATGGCAACGACGGACGAAGAAGAAGCACTTATGAGGAGGAAAGGTAGAGTAATTTTCGGTTAGGTAGTTCCCTTTTTATAACCTAAGTACTAGCACTAGTACTAATACCTGCATAGTGGGAACACGTTCAGGTTTGGTACGTACTAGTAGGTGTGAGCAGGCTTTCGAATGTGATGGGAACAAGGTAAAGATTAATTGATGGTTTTGGTTTCGAGGCCCGAAACGGCTCCCGATGAGTTTAGCGGAACGTAAATTTTAAGTACTACACTGCTCAAATGCGTAAATATTATGTTAATGTCAAAAATTGGCACAAAATACGAAGGAGACCAATGGAAGTACTACTAGCAACCCACGATTTAAATACTCGCATGCGCGCAGTGGAGTAATAATGTCTTTCTTCCGCCCTCATGTCCACTCAATTTGCATGCGCTGTATTAATTGACCATCAATGAAGTGTACGACTTGACATGCTTCAAATTATCACATAGGGTGGATCTTGGTACAAAATTGCGTCCGCCCGTGTACCCGCGTGTGCGTGCGAGGGAAGGAGTGTGTGCGTGGCATGCGTGCACATCTTCGCTTCGTGCATGTACCGCCAGTATGGCTCAGGGAGGACGAGTACATTCTTCTGGAACCAGCAGCACGTCACTGTGATCAATCCACGCAAGGAGGTCGCGACAACGCCTCCACATGTGCCACGTGGCTTCATGAACTGTAAGAGAGACACTGTGTAGCCTGCCATTGGTATTCTAATTTGCGTGTTTTGCACATACTCGAAGTACTAGTAAGGTACACGTGCATTGCACACATCAGATTTTGCAACCAAACTATGAATAAATACCACACTATAGCATGTAAGCTCTGAGTCATATATGTCTGATGTAGCCCTTCGTTTAATTCTTATAGTTCATCTCATTCAAAATCAATTAGTTTTTATAAAAAAGCTAAGAACGCGGGAATAGGGAAAGCATGGGATTATAGTGGAATGTTGTCTTGAATCCTACAGGATTGTATGAGTGTTTGATTGTGCATAGAAAACACGGAGAATTCTTTCAAAGAGGTTTGAGTGGATGGGATGTTTCCTATGAAATCTAGTGCAAATGAATCATACGGAAAAATTCCTATGGTTTACAATCCTACGAATCAAACAACCAAGATAGGAAAAATTCCTAATGATTAGATTCCTCCAAAATTCCTTTGAGAATCCTTTGAATCAAAGAAGCCCTTAATCTATTTTATGATTCAAGGAATTGTGCGTTGTGAAGCATAAAGTAAAAACAAATAATGGCAATTCAACTAGAAAAAAAGTTTGGGCCAGTTATGATACAGAAGATTCTAGAACAAAAGAGAACGACTGTTGTTTTGAGGTTTGTGCATTATGCTTAAGTTCAACCATGGAGTATGCTAGATTGTACATGTGGCAAAATCCGGTGGGGGGCTAGAAGATGGTGCGAGGGGACGAGGGGAGGGAGACTATGAAGGAATGCACAAGTGCGAGATCGATATTTAGAGAGAGGGGGCGAGCACGTGCGCTGTTGCACGCAGTGGCGGAGCCATGAAAAATAAATGAGCTAGGGGGCCAAGCATTGCTAATCCTGTATGAGGAGGGTCAATTCATGAACTTAAACCATTTTTAGCAGCAATTGTCTAATGATCACATTCATATTAGCCTTGATATATAGTGATGTTTGGGGGGGACGGGGGCAGGGCCCTTACTGCCCCTGTCTTCGCCATTGTGCACGCGTCTGAGAGATGAAGCGGAAGGCATGGATGATGAGAGGGGGACGTTGGATATATAATTAATATGGGTGTATTAGCTATATATGTTAATCATATATAGAGAGGTATAGATTGATCGATGTGGACGTGGGAAAGAGGGTGAGACCTCACTGGATATATCGATTGACCGGTTTGTGTGGAAAACTATGAAAGACCTAGCTATATACACACATACATAGAGGAACATCGATCGTTGCGCATGCACGCGTGAGAGACAAAGAATGCCCGATATGATGGAGAGGGGGATGTGTGTGGGTGTGTGCCTTCATGGGAGACCGACCTGAAGAAAAAGATTGCATGCGTGCGATGGATAATGCCGTCTGGTAGTGTGTGTGCATGAATGCACGAGAGAAAGTTAGTAGTAGAATTATAAAGAGAAGACTATTGTGTGGGTGTAAAAGAATAGGTGAGGTCATAATCAATGTAAAGTTGAATTCAAATATTTGAATAAGAGATCATGTGTTTGAAACCCATGCATGCATGAATATAACGGAGATCTGCGCGGTGTGGTTTGGAAACGAGCATGTTGTAATGTATACACATTGAACAAGGTCAGACTGATTTGAATTTGAGATACCGATGGCAGACATCATTTGGCCACGTCGCATCCGTGCATGGACACACTATTCTAATTGTAGATGATGGGCGGCTTTTGCATCACATATCTATATCTATACCCCTATATATATAATATTTTATATTTTTTTATATTGTGTGCGGGTAACTTTAACTTTGAAAGATGGTCGTTGGATGAGGCGAATCCGATGGTCCAAAGATGGCAAATTTGAGCACTACTAGCCGTTGGATATCATCTAGATTCCACCAGATTTCGCCACATGTATAATCTAGAAGAATCCATGGTTGAACTTAAGCATAACGCACAAACATCAAAACACAAGCACTTCTTATTTGTTCTAGAATCTTCCGTATCAGAATTGCCCAAATGTTTTTCTACATGATTTGCCATTATTTGTTTTTACTTTATGTCTTACGACGCACAATTCCATTAATCTTAAAATAGATTAGCTTTCTTATAAAAACTAGATGATTTTGAATGAAATGAACTATAAGAATTAAACGAACATCTACATCATGCATATATGACTCAAAGTTTGCATGCTATAATGTGGTATTTATTCATAATTTGGTTGCCAAATCTCATGCGTGCAATGCACGTGTACCTTACTCTAGTCTAAATGGTGTTTGTGTGTGTGTTGTGCGTGTTGAGGTGCAAATTGTCTTTTTTTGTACATGTTAAGCTTGTTCTTCCGAAATTTCAAGCCGCGCCTTGTTATGCCGAAAATTCAAGCTAGCGTCTCTGTCTATCGTGCTGCAAAACTCCCGCCTCTTCAACCAGGGCCTTGTTAGCCCGAAATATTTAAGATATATCTTTGTCTCGTTGTGCTCCGACAACTCCCTCCATCTCAACCCGCGCCTTGCTATTCTGAAATTACAACGCGTGCGAAAACTCCCACCTCCTGTGAAATCCCGACACACGAAATGCCCGTGGTACCCCTGAACCGAAAGAACCGCCTCAAATCGGTGGGGGTACTTTTGTAACTTACCCCACATTTCGGACAAGCGAGTCTGTAAGCCATGGTTTCCTACTGCCATCCCATCCACCCACACATTCGTACACCGAGGCCGCGAAAACCTGCGATGAAACCCCACACCCTGCTCCGTCCGCCACCCAGTCGGAGCCTCTTCCCCGATGACGTCGTCCACAGCAACACCTTGACGTCCCTCATCCATCGTACCGGATGAGGATCCGTCGTCGATCTCATCGTCCCGCCGGTTTAGCCACCCCGTCCTCCACCTCCAAGGAGCTGCCCCGACGTTCCCCTCGTCTTTCGCGCCACCTCCATTCCCACACCGCCGTCTTCACCTGCACCACCGGAAGAGCATCATCATCACCGTTTCCTCGGATGAAGCTGCGGCCTAATCGGCACCACCAAACAGGTTGTACACTAATCGCCGCATTTTCTTCTTGATTCGATCTCACGGTGCTGCCGGCGCTCTGTCCCAAGCCAACACGATGCGGCTCCATCCACGGCGGTGTCGCCGGCCACTTCCTCCACGGCATCGCTCCCTCGGCGGTGACATCCACATCAGTAGGAGCTGCTACTGCTTTAGCTCTCACTCGGCTGCTGCTCTGCTCTTTCTCTCAGTCCCCTGCCTGGTCTGCTCTTGCTATAGCTCTTGCTCGCGCTGCTGCTCTCGCTCTTGCTCTTGCTTGCGATGCTGCTCTGATTTAGCTACACTTCAGTCGACTGAATCGACTTTTGGGTCAGTCGATTTTCAGGGGGTGGGGGGGGGGGGCTCGCCGGGGTGAAGGAAAAACCAGCCGCAGCAGGAAGGGGGCTCGCCAGAGAGGTACCCCACTATCTATCTTAGGGTTCAGGATGGGGGCGATGGTCGCCGGCGGTGGCAGGGCGTTGGCGGGGCGGTGGCGTGGGGATCACCGGAGAAAAAGCTCGGCACGGGTGGGTGGGGGGGCTAGAGGGATGGCCGGGGCGGCGGCAGACTGGCGGTGGGGAGTGTTTTCGGGGCGGGCGGGGCGGCGCACCACCGGCCGCGGGCGGCGGGGGGTTGCTGTTTGGCCGGTGGTGGCTGGAGCTCAGGGGGGTGGAGGTTGAAGATGAACCGCAGGCCCTTGATTTCGTATCCAACGGCTGCAAAATCGACCGACCAGAGATGAAAAAGTTAGTCGACCGACGTGTAGCCTCACCTTGCTAGTGCGTTCAGTTTCGACAGCAAAATTCAGTTTCGACAGCAAAATTCATTTTCGACAGTTATGTTCAGTTTCGACAGTTAAGTTCAGTTTCGACAGTTGAATTCAGTTTCGACAGTTAAGTTTAAAGATGAGCGGTTGATGTATTTTACATCTAGCACTTTGTGGTTATGTATTTTACGTCATGTATTGGAGATGCTATTAGAATTCCACTCAGGTTAACGTTGTTCATTGTCTCTCTTGTCCTGCTTCAGCCTCGGCGTCGTACAACTCACCGGAGCTGCTCCAACGACGAAACCCTTGATCACAGCGGAGTAGTACCTCGGGCTCCATCTCCAGATGCCTAAGATCTTCTTCCCCTCCTCCGACAACCAAGTCAGCCGGAGCATCCTCACCGGCCAACCCAATCATGCTGAGATCGACATGGCTTCGCCAAAGAGGTTGTACACTTGTTGCATCTCTTTTTTACTCTACACGTTATATATATTGTCCACTGAGCACTCGTAGTAATGGGAAATACGATTATTTTATCCTACTATATGACAAGCAGTGAGGTACCAGGCAACTTAGCTATCCGTGATGGACTCTCTTGAATGCCATCATTATTTATCTCTGCGTGTTTGAGCTGTGCATTTGTCGATGGGCGTGGGAGTTGAGCTAGTATGGCAGTGGCCTGGGTCCAAAGTAATAGAAGTAGCACAAAAACATTTTTTTAGTGTAGGATTTTCCTTGCTCAAGCCTGCCTACTAGAATCGCCAGTGCTTGAAAGGAAAAGTGAATGAAAAACATCGGAATTGGAAAGTTTCCTATGGTACTACTTTTCATGAATTTGGTGCAAAGGAATGGAGCAAAGGAAAAACTATAGGATTTGTTCCTTTAGTGTCTCCTTGAAAGAAAAATCGTAGGAATTCTAATTTCCACTTCTCCTCCTTTTCATATTCCTATTCATCAAGCACAAGACTAAGACATAGTAGCATAATAGCATTATAACCGTACATTTTCTTGTGGTTTGACTTAATCTCACCATGCTTTTTTGCATCCTGTGATCTTCCAATTGTTGTGAATAAAACACCTAGATTGGCAGAAATCCGGTGTTATTAAATTCTGTGTTTGGCACGTGCATTCCTATCCTATTCCTGTCTATTTCCTATACCTGCATTGTTAGAATCCTCAAATTCAAACAAGCCCTTACTCAATTACTTCTGTTACAGATATGTGTCAAAGAAAACCTTGTGTGGTTTATCCTGCTCCTGCGGCGCTGTGTGTTCCACCCCAGCTCAGCTGCTCCAACGACGGAAGAGTTCACCACAACAGGGATCCGCTCTCCAGACTGTCTTTCGCCACCTCAGATCTTCTTCCCCGCCGCCGGCAGCCACGACAACTGCATTACCATCATCAACTGACCAGATGACCTTGAGTACTACACAGGTCCGCAAGAGAGGTCGCACTCTTCCGTGTCTGCTTACGTTATGCGTCGCTTAATATGATGACATGCTACATTATGGTCGTTTTCACCTATTAGACTCCGAGTTAGGTCCAAACTAATGCTGAAACTTGATTTTTTAAATGGTTTTGGGTACATATTGGGGCAGCAATCAGTACTATCTGTCTACTATCTGGTTAATCTCCGGTGTCTACTATGAGTTTCATGTTGGGTGCAAACAAACATTAAAGGAGCCATTATCTGTATTTTTTAACTAAAGCTATTATCTTCCTGCTATCATTGGTTTTGGGTCTATCCACAGTTTGCTACCATCACTCTGGATTTCTGCATGCACTCCTTACATAATCTCACTATGTTTTATTCCTATGCATGCTAGTTATTGTACATAATGGAACTGATCATGTAGATCAAAAGGGACGAGCCTTGCGTGGCAATAAAATTTCATGCAGACGTCGTTCCATGGTGGGTGCAAAGGCAGCCCCCCTCCACCCATTTCGGATCGTAATCAAGAGGAAGATAACTGTTATGAGGGGGATTCAGAAGGATAAGACCACTCCTATTTACCCCATGAGGTCTTCGCTCTAACTTGGCATGTTAATGTTGGTAATATCATGCATATGGTGCCTTGCATTGCTTACTGTATACATTAAAGATGTCATCTGCTTAGTTTAGACATGCTTTGTGTCAATGCCATCTGTTTAGTTTCTTTATCGTATATGTGAATCATGCAATGCCATCTTGTCTAGCCAGGCATCATATATGTGAATTTTCCAATGCCACCCTGGTTAGCCAGTCATCTTATATGTGAATTATATCATGTCATCATTTTTTTATTACGTGTTAAATTTGTCAACAATTTTAGTACATTCAATTACTCTTCCTGTGAATCAGCCATTCGGCACGGTCATGAAAAAAATCTGGAGTGGAAACAAGGTCTTCAGAGCAGACAATGCTATCTGACGAAGCGCATGTGTTGATGGTTACTGATAGCTCCTCAGAGGAGGACTCAGAGACAGATGACCAGTCATATTCCCCCCCCCCCCCCGAGGTGCATGCCCTAACTTGGCAGGGTTATGTTGCTCATATCATGCGTATGGTATCTTGCATTGCTATGTCATTTGCTTAGTTTAGACATGCTTTGTGTGAATGCCACCTGTTTAGTGTCTAGTTACCATATATGTGAATTATGCAATGCCATCTTGTTGCAAGACATTATATATGTGAATTATGCAATGTTATCTTGTTGCAAGGCATTATGTATGTGAATTATGCAATGCCATGTTGTTTAGGCAAGCGTCATATATGTGAATTATATCATGCCGTCCTTTTTTTGTATTTCTCATTGCTTTTGTCGAAAATGTTTGTATATTCAACTGCTCTTCCTGTGCATCAGCCATTTGAATTGGTGATGGAGAAATCTGGAGTGAAAACAAGGTCTTCAGAGCAGACAATGCTACCTGCTGAAGCAGATATCTTGCTGGTTACAGATAGCTCTTCAGAGGAGGATTCAAAGGCAGATGACCAGTCCTATTATCCCCCTGAGGTGTATGCTCGAACTTGGCAGTGTTATATTACTCATATAATGCATATGTTGTATTGCAATGCTTAGTTTTTACATCATATACACAATATTGAATGCCATCTCCTTAGTTGACACATCATATATGCGATTGCCCTCTGCTCACTTCCTTAGCATATAAATCATATATTTGAATTATGTCATGCCATGATGTTTACATAGACAACATGTATCTGAATTATGGCATGCCAACCCATTTTCTAAAGACATAATATAGTTATATCATCTCATCCTATTTACATAGTCATCATATTTTAAATTATGTCATTCTATCCATGAATTATATCGTGCCATCATGTTTCCATCGATGGCATGTTTGTGATTTATGGCATGCCAACCACTTTAATAGACACATCGTATAGTTATATCATGTCATCCTGTTTACATAGTCATCATATTTTGAAGTATGCCATTCTATCCTGTTTAGTTATCCATCATACATGTGAAATTGTGTCATGCTATCCTGTTTAATTAGCCATCATATATGTGAAATTATGTCCTGCTATTCTGTTTGCTTAGACAACATAAATGTGAATTATTTCTTGCCCTATTTTCTTCCCTACTATCCATTGCACCTGTCTATCTTACAATGTCTGTACATTCAATTACTTTTCTTGTTTATCAGCCATTTCAATTGGAGGGAGTGATGGCAGTATCTGTGGGAGTAAAAACACGGTCTTCAGAAAAGATCGTGCTACCTGTCGATGCAGATAGAACCACGGTTGTACTTGCCCTAGAACCAGCTCCACCACACATAACCCACACTCATGCAGATTGTACCCCTACCCAGTTGGACAGAGAACCAGCTACACCCCTTCTAACCCCAACCCCAGCAGATAGACACCCAGTTCCCGTTGACACAGCACCGTCTCCACCATAGAGCACCCAAACACGAGCAGTTAGTAAGGCAACTGCAGTGCCCAAATCACGAGGACCACCACTCCGAACCCGAAGTCAACGCTTAAAGCATAAGAAGAATTGTTCTCAGGTCAGGTTCCGTAGCTATGGTTCATACTACTTTGCTCTTGCATCACTGTATTTACTGATACCAACTAATTTCAAATTTGAAGGATGCAATTGAAACTCCAATGGCGCAACATGTATGTTTTAAACCTGTTTCTTCAACGTGATTGGCTATTTGCTGTTGTAACTTGCTCTATGTTGATTTTAGTTTCAATTGAATAAACAGTTATGTTCTCATGCCATGCACATTACAAGTGTTGTTATTGTTGTGTAGTTTCCCACACTTATATTCTCTCTATGCTGCTTTGTCTTAAATATATATGATTCAAACTGTATCTATCTCGATTTGGGAACATAAACTAGAATGATATAGACCATACAGTGACCATACTACATAGATATATGTTTGTTTCATGCTGTTATCCTGTCCACCTTACTACTGAACTTGTTTACCAAAATGAGTTTCATATACTACACTGTAAACCTGAGATGTGTTTGTTTGTTTCTCTTTTAGAATGCGGATAAAATATTGGAGAAGAGTACCCTGTTATGAAATGGTAAAGGAAGTAATGCAGATAAGGTTCAAGATAGTGAGACATCCCTGTTGGTCTCCAAGAAAGCTGATAAAAACTATATTGAAGACACTGAGACAACCCCAAAGTCCTGTCTTGATGTAGTGTTCGAGTTACTACTGGCTACCACTGCTGGCACCAACTCTTCGAACTCGTTGCCTGAATCAGTTCGGCTTCTTGAGTCTCAACTTCAAGTTGAAAGACATCGATCAGATGTTATGCGACAGGAAGCCGAAGGACTGAGGAAGTCCTTGCAGAATTCAGATGCATACTTTCTGGTGCAACAGCAAGCGCTGGAGGACTTAATCGCCAAACAAGAGAAAGTTAATAAGCTTGCTAAGCATCTTGCCAGCATTATGGGTACCCAGGATATTGTTTCTTGAGCTCTTCTGAAGTGGTTTCAGTTCTGGACTTGTTTTGCTGCGGCGTTTATATGCTGCTGTGTTCCCTATATTTGCACTGCTGGCGAACTTTGATGCCCAGTGGATGTAATATGTGTAATAGCCGTGATAGCCTAGCGTTAGTTGCTTGCTTATTTATTTCCTTGTTGTCTTGTTTATTTGTTTGCTTGTAGTCATTGCAGTTCTTTTTCCGCGGTTAGCTAGTGGTTGCAATAACCTATTTTTTAAAACACTGGTCCTTGTACTGGCCGTAGAAATAGTGGGCCTTCTACGGGCCGTAGAAACAACATGCCTTCTGCGGGCCGTATCATCAATGGGCCTTATACGGGCCGTATGATCGATTGGCAAACGGGCTAGACTTGGAATCGTCCATTCATGGGCTGACCATAACGGGCCATCGTTAATAGGCCGTATTTGATAACGCTATGAAAACCGCCCAACATATTAACGGACCACAAACGGGCCGACTGTAACCACGGGCTGAATTTGGCCAAGAAGCAGAAAATGACAGTAACGTGCCGTAAGTAAACGAATGCTGGAAATGAGCCCAATATTAAATGGGCTCTGATAAGGCCGAAGGTTAACATGGGCTAGAAACGGCCCAATGGAATAACGGGCCGTTAATGGGTATAAAGTGATACACTCTTCGTTACTGGCCAGTTTCACCACGGGCCGTTAATGGGTGTAAAGTGATACACTGTTCATTACGGGCCAGTTTCACCACGGGCCGTTAATAGGCCAAGAGTTACATAGGGCCTCATATGGGCCGAAAGACGTCATGGGCCATACATGGGCCAGAAGTGAAAACGGGATGGAATCATATTGGGTGGCCCAGATGACGCTACGGGGCCTAATTCGGATAGGGCGTAACGGGCCTTGGGTTAGTGGGTTGTAAATGGGCTATATGCGAACATGCCGTTAACAGGCTTTCCATGGGCCGGCCCGCCACCTTTTGACCAATTCAAATGGGCCGGCCTTTTCACACGGATGGGCCTCTGTTGGGCCGTGCCACGTGTCGACGTATCATAGGCGCCTTCCGTCCAATGAGTTGATGACATCTGTCCCAACGATGAGCCGACACGTGTTTCCTCCAGCCAATGATGATTTTACACGTGGAAAATCCCCATTGGCCGTGTCTGTTAACGGGTTATCGGATCCAAAACCCGACCCGATAGCTTAACGGCATTCCGTTACGGTGGATGCCACGTGTCGGTCACCCTTGACGAAAGCACTTCTGTGACGCGCGATTTATCGTCATGGAAGTGGACACTTCCGTGATGATAATTTTGGTATGTCATGGAACACTCCTACGACAGCACAGGTATGACTATCTTGATTCTGTCATAAATTTGTCATGGATGTACATGCATGACAAAAAAACGCAACCTACTGTGACAAACACGTGTCATCACGAAAGTGTACTTTTTTGTAGTGAATGCATTAGCACATAGTGAATACATGAACTCCTCAAACTATGGTCATCACCGGGAGTGGTCCCGATTATTGTCACTTCGGGGTTGCACTACACCATGACACTGCAAATACGACATGCGTCTGTTGGTAGAAGTGAGCATCGGCGACACTTTTTCTATCACAAACTATGCCGACACACAGTATGTTGTTGTTATATAGCCTCATGACACACTATCTGTCGCCAAATCACCACCAGATCGCCGATGCATTTTCTGTCGGTATATATGGACTTTAGTGATACTTTGTCTGTCGCCGATTTGTGGGACACACAAAGTGTCGGCGTTGTTTGCTTCGGCCCGCACAAAAAATATGGCGCGAAAAGTGAGCCATGCGCGCGCCATGTGAAACATCCTAGCAAGACTAGAGGAGAAAAAAAAAGAGAAAGAAAAAAAACATAACCAAATATCTCCTCGATCCCCAATCTTCTCTCTCTACCCCGACCTAAACCTATCCCTTCGACACACAGTTCGCCGCCTGCCCCAACCTAAACCTAGCGCCGCTGCCGCCTCCCCAACCTGCACGCCGCCGCCCGTCCCCAACCTGCACGCCGCCGCCCGTCCCCTGACCACCCCGCCTGTCCGCTGACCCCCCCCCCCCCCCCCCGCCCCCCTCGTGCCACATCTGCCCGTCCCCTGACCCCCCAGCCGTCCTCTGATCCCCCACCCCAGATCCGCCCAGGAGCAGCTCCGTCCGCCGCGCCGAAGAGAACCAGCGTCGTCCACCGCGGCAGCACCGTCTGCCGCGCCGAGGAGCAGCAGCGCCATCCCACACATCCGCCCAGGAGCTACGGCGGCGTCCCCCACATCCGCCCAGGAGCTGCAGCTCCGTCTGCCGCGCCGAGGAGCAGCAGCGCCGTCCCCCACATCTGCCAAGGAGCAGCAGCGCCGTCTGCCGTGCCAAGGAGCAGTAGCGCGTTTAGCTGCGCCGAGGAGCAGCGGCACCTACCATCGGCAAGGAGAAGCAACAAGGTCAGACGCAAGAATCCACCGTTGCAGATCTCTCTCTCTTGCATTAACATAATCCTACAGTCATACCATCATAGTTTAACTTGAAATTCTTACTCCAAGTCAGACCCGCTAGCTTCACCGTTGTTACTTCAGTTATCAAAATAACTGTTCCTAGTTCCTGCATATAGCTTTGGTTGTCATTAGTTAGCACCCCTTTTACCAGTGCACGTGCAGGCCACATTTTACCCTCTCTGTATCGTCTGTATGCGTGGTAGAAACACTTTGGAAGCACTTTCTACAGCATTATTAGGAGCGTTGTGGTAGGAGCACTTTGAAAGCAGAACACCTGAATAGAGGAATTCCCTGATTAGACTAATCGATCGGCTCGTGTCGTTCGGGTTAGGATACCATGACACGATCCATGCGTTAATTAGTTAATTATTAGCCCATGCTTATGATTATGTGCATATCCAGCCTGATTTAGAAGCTCAATCTCCTATTTTAAGTTTTTGTCTATTTGATATGTATTTTCATAGTGAATGCCAATTTTTGTAGCAACATCGATACTCTGAGTGTATACTTCACTTAATAGTCTGTGAATTACTTGTGAAGGTGCAGCCACCATGAAAAAAAGGTGGATGGATGAGCCTAGGTACAACACATTTTTTTAGCGGTTATAGGGTACTAAGCAATTATTTAACTACATCTGATCTGATGCATATGCATATTTATATAACATGTAGGCACACAAAGGTGTATTTGGAAGGGGTGGAAAAATTCTTAAGCTTTGCCTTTAGTAATTCATCCAGAGACAAAATATTATGTCCTTGTAAGAACTGTTCAAACTCATTTTGGAATGAAGAAAGAGAGGTGCGTGAGCATCTGGTATGTGATGGGTTTCTCCGTGGGTATAAAACTTGGATTTTTCATGGAGAATCTAGTTCTTCTTTCTTGAATGTTCCTGACGCTCATGAGAATGAGGTTGAGGAGGAGTCACCTGAAGAGGATGACATTTCTGATTTGCTTCGAGACTTAGGGGGCGGTTTAGATAAGGAGGGGGATTTCGAAGATGACGCAGTTTCTGAGCAGACTGATGCATATTTAGAAGCTCTTAAAAAGTTGAAAAATGACTCTAGTCAAGAGCTATATCCTGGGTGTAAGAAGTTCTCAAAACTATGTTTCATAATTAGACTACTTCATGTCAAATTGCTTGGTGGATGGTCAGATAAAAGTTTTAACCTGCTGTTAGATCTACTTAATGATGCTTTTCCTGAAGGGTCCTCACTAGCTAAGAACTATAACGAAGCTAAGAAATTGGTGAAATGCCTAGGACTTGGATATGTTAGTATTCATGCATGTGAACATGATTGCATCCTCTTCTGGAAAAACCATGCTAAGGCTGATGTTTGTCCAATATGCAATACATCACGATGGAAATCTGAAAAGAAGAGTCTAGATGGAAAACGTGTCCACAAGGTACCTAGGAAGGTTCTCCGTTATTTTCCAATAAAGAAAAGGCTGCAAAGGTTGCTTATGTGTTCCAAAACAGCAGCTCTCACTAGATGGCATGATGAAGGGTGTACAAAAGATGGTTTGAGCAGGCATCCAGCTGATTCTGCTCAATGGAAGTATTTTGATGAGTTGCATGAGGACTTTGCTAAGGACAACCGCCATTTTAGGCTTGGATATGGAGCAGATGGTTTTAATCCTTTTAGATCCAATAATGTGAATTATAGTGTTTGGCCTGTTATCTTGATTCCTTATAACTTCCCTCCTTGGATGTGCATGAAGCAATCAATTTTTTTCTCACATTATTGATTCCTGGTAAACATGCTCCTGGTAGTGATATGGATGTTTATCTAGAGCCGTTAATTGATGATATGGTAGATATGTTTCTTCATGGTGTCAGAACATACAATGCTTCAAAAGAAGAGTTCTTTAATTTGAAGGCTGCCATATTATGGACCATTCATGATTTCCCGGGCCTAGGGTATACAGCTGGTTGTACCACTTCTGGTGAAGGAGCATGTCCTGAATGTCATTCTGACACATGTTCTCTTAGGCTGAATAATGGTAGCAAGACATGCTACATGGGGCATCACAGGTTCTTACATGAAGACCACCCCTTTAGGTCCAATACCCATTCTTTTGATGGCATTGCTGAGCATAGGCCAGCGCCAATTCCTCTCTCTGGATCAGAAATTGTTGCTCAGACGGAAGATATGCATACAGTTTTTGGGAAGGATCCTTCCGGGAAGAAGAAAACCAAGAGGAAGCGCAAGGATGATGAGCCGTTAATAGTTTGGAAAAGGAAGTCTATTTTTTTCAGGCTGCCATATTGGGAGAGCTTGTTGCTGCGTCACAACTTAGACGTCATGCACATAGAAAAAAATGTATGTAAGAACATAATCAACACATTGTTGTGCATTGATGGGAAATCTAAGGACAATCTGAACTCTCGTTTGGACCTTCAAGCTCTAAACATTAGAAGTGACCTTCATCCTGTTGAACTTGAAGTAGAAGATAAATTTTACTTACCTCCAGCACCTTATGAAATGAATGTTGCCCAACAGAGGTTATTTTGTGGAGTATTTAAAGGAGCTAGGTTCCCTTACGGGTTAGCAGCTGATATACGTGGTAATGTGCATGTCAAGGAAAGGAAAATAATCGGGCTAAAGAGCCATGACAACCACATCTTGATGCACCATTTGCTACCACTTGCTGTGAGAAGGCTATTGCCAGAAAAAGTTAGTGCAGCACTGATTCGTGTTAGCAATTTTTTCAAGCAGATTTACTCACATGTTATTTCTGTTAGTGATATGGAAAAACTAGAGGCTGAAATAGCTAAGACCTTGAGCATTCTTGAGACTATATCCCCCCATCATTTTTTGATATCATGGTACACTTGATGGTGCATCTTCCAGCCCAAGCAAAAATAGCTGGTCCAGTGCATTTTCGCAACATGTTTCCTATAGAAAGGTAATTGTCACAGACCACTTTTGTAGTAGCAATAGTATGCTTCTGCAAATAGACATTGTCATTTGATTTTTTTATCTCGTTGTAGGTATTTGTGCCGGTGTAAGGGCTTTGTTCATACTAGAAGTCATCCCGAGGGATCTATTGCCGAGAGCTATTTATTTGATGAGACTCTTACGTACTATTCTCGGTATATAAAAGGCGAAACTCAGTTTACTCGACAAATTAGAAATGATCAAGGTTTGGGTATGGAAACTAGTAGTACCACACCTTTCTTCAGCAACCTTGGTCGAGGATTAGTTGGCAAACATTCTGTGTTATTGGACAATAAGACTTGGATTCAAGCTCATAGATATGTCTTGTTCAACTATGACCGCATAGAACCTTATTTGAAGTAAGTTGTCCATTTTTTGTTCTTCAATTTGCATTTTATTTATGCTTGTTGTTGAAGTGATGAATACTTTGCAGCAAGCATAAGGAATATCTTTCCTCAATTGGTCTTAAAAATAATCGACAAATTAGTCGTGTCCAGCATGAGTCCTTCCATGAGTGGTTTAAGAAGCATGTAAGTGGTCACATGTCTCTCTTTTCTTGTGATGTATATATATGTAGTGAGTTACATCCAATTTTAAAAACACTACATTCACAGGTGGAAGAAATGGGTGACAAAGTGCCAGAGGAGATAAGTATTTTAGCTCAGGGGCCATTCAAAGTTGCACAACAGTTTAGTAGCTATACTAGAAATGGGTTACATTTTCATACGCAGTCCTATGATGATGGTAGGCGAGTGCAAAATAGTGGTGTAGCTCTAGTTGCGCAGACTACATGTTATGAAAAAGGAAACGCTGATAATATGATAATAGGAAACCAAACATTTTACGGCATCATAAAGGAAATTCTTGAGTTGAACTATGAAAATAAAGGGAAAATAGTTCTCTTCAAATGTGATTGGGTTGACAACCGCAGGAAAGACAAGTGGGTAAAAGTCGATCGCCTTGGGGTAACTTCTATGAATTTCATGCATTTGGTCAATACTGGTGAAAATATATCGGATGAGCCTTTCGTTATAGCATCGCAAGCAACTCAAGTTTTCTATGTTGAAGACCCAATTGACGATGAATGGGTTACTGTTAGCCACTACACTCCATGGGGCTAATATGCCATGCATGAAGCTGAAGATGAGGATGTAGAGACCGCTATGCCAATGGTTGATCCACATATCTATTCATGTTTCCATGATGATCTTCAAAGTATTGATTGTGCTAGAACAGACATAGATGGGAGAATTGTGTATGCTAAAAAATCTAGAAAGTAAGGGGCATTTGCATTTTTTTGCCTTGTGTTTTAATCTCCTTGCTATGCATATTTATCCAATATTGTCTGTTAAGCATCTTGTTCTAACATTTGTCACTTGCAGGAAAAAAGATGGTAGGAACAAGAGGAGGAAGCGAGGTCCCTCTACTTGATGAAACTACGAGGCTTGCAAATATTGCAGAAAATGAGAGAAAGGTGAGAGCTCTTATAGAACTTAAAAGGAATGAAGCATTGGGAGGAAACAAGAATCCCACTGAGAAAGTTTCATCACAACCAACCAGGAAAAGGAAAAAGGTTGTGTACTTCTCATTGCTTACATTCAATGTACGTTGTACTTCTCATTGTTCACAAGCATTGGATGAAGCATTGTGTACCATCTTTCACACATATTTATGTTTTTTTCCTAGGCAAATAACTGCACAAGTGAAGTTGCAAATGGAGGGCGTAATTTGCGTTCCCAGTCAAGGTTAAACCATGATGCTGAAGATCCCAATAATGAACCCATGGGACATGGCTTAGATGACATTCAAGGTATTCTAGTGCTTCTCCATCATTCTCATTTCTCACTGAACTTGTTCATTTCCTGCACTAAACTTGTTCATTTCCTGCACACATCAAAGTTATGTTTGCCGATTTGCACTTCAGATTTATGTCTTTATATTTGCATTACAACTTCTTTTGAGTGTGACCATGTATTTAGATTTATGACTTTAGATTCTCACTCATTCCTTTTGCATTGTAAAGAAAATGCTTCAGTTGTGACTATACCCCAAAAAAATAAGAGGGTAAGGGGTCCCACCGAATTAAGGAAGATATATGATCGAGACCAACCAAAACAAAAGGTTGAACTAAATGAGTTGGTCAGCCTGTTGGTAGCAATGGTAAAACATTTGCTAATTTCATTGGAACATTGGTAAGGAAGCAATTGTCGGTGCTAATTGAGGACTGGAGATATGTTGATCCCGAGTTAAAGTTGAAGCTATGGGATGACATAAAGGTAGTTCAGATTGTCAGAATATTTTTTCCTATAGTCTCTATTTTTGCTAGCTGGCTTTCACTAAATGGCTTCTTTTTCATGTGTGTCCAGTCATATTTTGAGATGGATGAAGTTGCTTTCGATTACTTTATGACCGCAGCTGCAAAGAAATGGGGAGAATTTAAGTCAGACCTAAAGGAGAAGTTTTATGCCACATTGACAGATGAGAAACTTATGGAAAGACGTGATGAAAGAATTCAAAAGGACGATTGGATACAACTTATCGATCAGTGGAGAAAACCAGAATCTGAGGTAAGGCACAATTTTTTTACGCCTGGTAGGAATTGAACTAATGTCTTCATGTTATATCCTAGCTTAACTCACTGTTTGCATCTCTTTTAGGCTAGCAGTGCTAGAAACAAACAAAATCGTTCCAATTTGAAATTGCTACATGTAGCTGGCAGCAAGAGTTTTGCTCGTGTTGGTCATGATATGGTAAACTCAATTGCTCAAGCACTTCTTTTTGAAAGTGATGTATCGGATCAGTTTTGGTTGTTTTAGTTACTAGTGAAACAAATTGGTTGCAGGCTCAGAAACTTGGGTACTATCCAGGAAGAGACCAAATATTTGTTGAAGTACATACAAGTAAGAAAATTGGAGTTCCCACCCCACTAGCAGTGCCACTAATTGTAAGTCACATGTACCATTCATCATCTCTTTTCTGTAATAATATCATGCATGTGGCTTCATCATCATGGAAATAACTTGAGGTGCCTCATTTTTTTATTCTTGTAGAAGAAACTTCAAACTGAAGCTAAACTCCCCCCAGAATTGGAGGGAAATTCTATTGAAGAAAGGGATCTTTATGCACATACTTTTGGAGAGAAGGAACCAAGAGGACGTGTCCGTATGTTGGGTACGGGGCCAACTCCACAGAGTGTGGGCGCGCCTGGAACAAAAGCTAAAGTGCCAACAAAGCTTGCAATGCAAATACAACTTCGTCGACGTTCTGAACAAGAAGTTTCAACGCTAAAGGAGAGAATGCAAGCAATGGAACGACGCTTCGATGAGATGCAGCACACCATGTTTTCACAAGGAAGTCACAGTGTTGAAACACCCACGCCTTCGCCTCCTAATTCTGTCTCTCGACCCGTGGTAGAGTGCTTAGTTATCAACTTCTGTTATGATACGTGAATCATAGGTACACTAATTCGTTTTCTTTTTGTGTGCCTCCATAGTTATCACGTATTATTCCGGATGATGACGATGAGGAAGAGGAACAAGAGGGTCATCATGATACAGTCCAGGAAGATAGAGGCTTGTTCATCCAGAAGCGTATACCATCTAGCCATAATGTTGCAGCCACACATTTACCACCTAGAAGCCATGTGGCCACTCCAAGCGCCCGTCAGGCCTCTCAAGACTCTCATGATCAAGAAGACCTTGTAATCATCTCATCTCTTAACTACACATATATCTTGTTGTGTTGTGTTTGCCATTCTTCATGTTTCTAATAGACGATGCATGACTTAGGTTGGTAGGGATGTCATATTATATCATTTGGTGAGATCAGATCCTGTGGCAAAGGCATTGGTTATCTCAACCAACCAAGACACCATAGTGGGAGGTGAAGTTCTTGGGCTGCAATATTACGAAGTTCTTGTGAATGTTGTATTGAAAAGAGAGGCCGAGCTTGCTCGTGGATATGATGGGATGCAAACAATGGGCGATGCTCACCACATGTCCATTGCATGGCCATCAAATAGGGTAAAAATTTATTATATACATTTTCCTGCCTAGCTAGTGTAAACTATCACATGATGCTAACTAATTGTTATTTTTGTAGATCAAACCTTGCAGCAAGTCACGGTTGTCGTCGTCGCACAATTCAGGTATTGTTCCTGTCAATGTCACCATCTCTATCTGACACTTAGAACTAAGAACAAATAATATATATAGTTATATACCACTACCAGTGCCTCTAGTAGTGTGGATCAGCATGTTTTTGCAATTCTATTGTCAAAAGTATTTGATTTTCATTCACCGAGGAGTGGTGCTGGCTGTGCTTGCTAGTGTGCACATGAACTGACTTGTGCTTTTGTCTTCTTTATAGTACATGTACTTGTGACCTGTCTGTGTCCTCGTACAATCTTCTATGCTTATTTTGTTTTTTATTTATTTCTGGTTCCTCATACTGTCCTAGGGAGAATGGGGAAAACATGAGAGAGTTAAGATCTTCTATGGAGTTTTTATTGGTACGAGAGAGGCTTTCCTTATCCTAAAAGAAAGAGAGAAAGGTTGTCCATGGTCCAGCATGTATCAGGCTAGTAGCTAGTACAATAGAACAAATTCGCAAAAAAAGGTACATCGAACCAATTAGAGAAACCACATTTTGGACTGAAAATTTCCACCTTTTTAGGCTGAAAATATAGAACATCTCTGTTGTTGTACACAACTTGTAGCAGCAGCCAGCATACTATTTTTTATTATTTCTTTTGGACTAAAATACATATCATTTTATACAGTATTATGGTCCAGAAAATCATGTCTCTTCCATCCTGACTTCATTTTGTTGTTCTCAGTTTCTAAGATTGCTCAAAGATACAAGTTCTTTTGCAGGGACAAATGGGAGAAAGTAGCAAGTACTGAAGTTGATCTAGGATGTTCCGCTGATCGCTTTTGTCCGTAACATGGAACATGGTCGACGCATTTTGTACATATGGAAGTTGATGCCCGCTTGATTAAAGACTGGGTATCTTCCATAATATTTTGTAGTAGTCAAGTAATCGAATGATTGATCTCTTGAGAACTTGCTCAGCTTATTTTGTAACAGGCCATGACCTGAATGTCGACTTGGGTATTTTCTTAATGGCTGTAGCTAACTTGAGTGAACAAAGCTAGTGAATCTTCTATATATGTTGGATGAATGCACTGGCTGTTGTCTTGTGATGAATGGAAGAGTGCTTTTGGAATCATTTATATATGCTGAATGAATCTGATGAACAGAAGAGTGCAATTGTATTGCATAGTGAACATGAATTGAATATTATGATTTTAATATCATGTTAATAGGTGCATTTGCATTTATGCTGAAATGTACAACCCTCGCACCAAGTGTGTCGGTAGAATTGCTGCATGTCAGATTATCTGTTGGTATAACACATTGGCAGATAAACTGTCGGAATAGAAATGGGTGATGCACTATCTATCGGAACACGTAGTATCAGAAAGACTGCCAGCATAACTATGGCATTGAACAATCTGTTGGCATAGCGTGGTGATAGACAATCTGTCGCCATAAAGCTGTCTGTCGCTGTAGAAATGTCTGTCAGCGTAAGTATCACCAATGCTGGCATACTTCCTGTCGGCATAAATTTATCTATCGGCAATGACCTTTCCCGGCAGGACTATAGGCGACAGCTCCCTTCCGTCGCCAAAGTTCTGTGCCGAAACCAAATGTGTCGCCTTAGGTGACCTATGGCGACAGATTGTCTGACGCTGATTTGAGTGTCGTGGTGTAGTGTTGCCGGATCATAACACATAATAGGTGACTATAGACTTGCAAGATAGGATCAAGAACACACATATATTCATGAAAACATAATAGGTTCAGATCTGAAATCATGGCACTCGGGCCCTAGTGACAAGCATTAAGCATAGCAAAGTCATAGCAACATCAATCTCAGAACATAGTGGATACTAGGGATCAAACCCTAACAAAACTAACTCGATTACATGATAGATCTCATCCAACCCATCACCGTCCAGCAAGCCTACGATGGAATTACTCACGCATGGCAGTGAGCATCATGAAATTGGTGATGGAGGATGGTTGATGATGACGACAACGATGAATCCCCCTCTCCGGAGCCCCGAACAGACTCCAGATCAGCCCTCCCGAGAGGTTTTAGGGCTTGGCAGTGGCTCCGTATCGTAAAACGCGATGATTTCTTCTCCTTGTTTTTTTCTCCCTGAAAGAAAATATATAGAGTTGGAGTTGGCGTCGGAGGAGCCTAAGGGGGCCCACGAGGTAGAGGCGCGCCCTAGGGGGCGCCCCCACCCTCGTGGACAGGTGGTGGGCCCCCTGGCCTTCATCTTTTGCAACGATTTTTTATTATTTTCAAAAAGATGTTCCATGAAGTTTCAGGTCATTCCGAGAAGTTTTGTTTCTGCACATATATAACACCATGGCAATTCTGCTGAAAACAGCGTCAGTCCGGTTTAGTTTCATTCAAATCATTCAAGTTAGAGTCCAAAACAAGGGAAAAAGTGTTTGGAAAAGTAGATACGACGGAGACGTATCACTAAGTGGGAGATTGAACTTCTTCCTCTAGATATCAAGTTTGAAGCAAAGAAGCCGATCAAGTCTCAAGCAATCGCAGATTTCTTGGCCGAGTGGATTGAGCAACAACAACCGACCCAAGTTCACTCGGAACACTGGACCATGTTCTTTGATGGACCTAAGATGTTAAACGGTTTTGGTGCCGTAGTGGTCCTGGTGTCCCCAAGAGGCGACAAACTCAGTTACGTCCTCCAGATTCACTTTGATTCCTCCAACAATGAAGCTGAGTACGAAGCACTCCTCTACGGGTTGTGTATGGCCATCTCACTCGGCATCCCTCGCTTGATGGTATACAACGACTCAGTCTTGGTGGTTAATCAGGTGATGAAGGAGTGGATGTCAGGAGCCCTGCCATGACCGGATACTGCAATGCAGTAAGAAAGTTGGAAAAGAAGTTTGAAGGGTTGGAGCTCCACCACGTTCCCTGACTCAAGAATCAAGCAGCTGATGACCTGGCGAAAATAGGTTAGAAGCCTATTCCCAGTAATGTGTTCTTGGAGCATCTCCATACCCCATTTGTACAAGAATATCCATTTACTGAGGAACCTCCCCAACCAATAAGTTCTACCAACCCAACTGAAGTCGAGGTGCCAGCAATTGTCGACCTAATAATGGAGATTTTGTCGGGAAATGTAGTATTTCAAAAATTTACCTACGATCACGCAAGATCTATCTAGGAGAAGCCTAGCAACAAGCGGGGAGAGTGTGTCCACGTACCCTCATAGACCGAAAGCGGAAGCGTTTAGTAACACGACTGATGTAGTCGAACATCTTTGCGATCCAACCGATCCAGTACCGAACGCACGACACCTCCGCGATCTGCACACGTTCAGCTCGGTGACATCCCTCGAACTCTTGATCCAGTTGAGGCCGAGGGAGAGTTCCGTCAGCACGTCAGTGTGGTGACGGTGATGATGAAGTTACTGGCGCAGGGCTTCGCCTAAGCACTACGACGATATGAACGAGGTGTGTTTCTATGGTGGGGGGCACCTCACACGGTTAAAATATCAACTTGTGTGTCTTTGGGGTGCCCCTGCCTCCGTATATAAAGGAGGGACAGGGAGAGGCAGCCGGCCCTAGGGGGCGCGCCAAGGTGGGGAGTCCTGCTAGGACTCCCTAGTCCTAGTAGGATTCCACCTCCCACACGGAGTAGGAAACGGGGAAAGGAGAAGGAAAGGGGGGGCGACCCCCTTCTAGTCCTAATCGGCCTCCTGCCCAAGGGGGCGCACCAGCCCCGTGTGGGCTGGTGTGCTTCCCTCTTGTGGCCCATAAGGCCCATAACTTCTCTCGGGGGTTTCCGGTAACCTCCCGGTACTCCGAAAAAATGTCAGAATCACTCGGAACCATTCCGATGTCCAAATGCAACCTTCAAATATATGAATCTTACCTCTCGAGCATGTCGAGACTCCTCGTCATGTCCGTGATCTCATCGCAGACTCCAAACAAACTTCGGTACATCAAATCACATAACTCATAATACAAATCATCATTGAGCGTTAAGCGTGCGGACCCTACGGGTTCGAGAACTATGTAGACATGACCGAGACATATCTCTAGTCAATAACCAATAGCAGAACCTGGATACTCATATTGGCTCCTACATATTCTACGAAGATCTTTATCGGTCAAACCGCATAACAACATACATTGTTCCCTTTGTCATCAGTATGTTACTTGCCCGAGATTCGATCGTCGGTATCATCATACCTAGTTCAATCTCGTTACCGCAAGTCTCTTTACTCATTCCATAATGCATCATCCCGCAACCAACTCATTAGTCACATTGCATGCAAGGCTTATAGTGATGTGCATTACTGAGAGGGCCCAGAGATACCTCTCTGATACTCGGAGTGACAAATCCTAATCTCGATCTATGCCAACCCAACAAACACATTCGGAGACACCTGTAGAGCATCTTTATAATCACCCAATTATGTTGTGACGTTTGATAGCACACAAGGTGTTCCTCTGGTATTCGGGAGTTGCATAATCTCATAGTCAGAGGAACATGTATAAGTCATGAAGAAAGCAATAGCAATAAAACTAAATGATCATAATGCTAAGCTAACGGATGGGTCTTGTCCATCACATTATTATCTAATGATGTGATCCCATTCATCAAATGACAACACATGTCTATGGTTAGAAAACTTAACCATCTTTGATTAACGAGCTAGTCTAGTAGAGGCCTACTAGGGACACTCTGTTTTGTCTATGTATTCACACATGTACTTTCCGGTTAATACAATTCTAGCATGAATAATAAACATTTATCATGATATAAGGAAATACAAATAACAACTTTACTATTGCCTCTAGGGCATATTTCCTTCAGATTTTGGTAATCACCCCCGACTGGACGGTGCCGTATATTGCATATCTACTCAGGGAGGAGCTTCGAGAGGATGAAGTTGAAGCACGTCAGATTGTCCGCAGGTCCAAGGCCTTCACGGTAATCAGTGGCCAGCTCTACCGAGAAAGTGTTACTGGCGTACCTCAGTAATGTATCTCTCCAGAAGGAGGGCGACTGATCTTGAATGATATCCACTCGGGGACCTATGGTCACCATGCGTCCTCCCAGACCATCATGGCCAAAGCATACCGAGCAGGATTCTACTGGCCATGGGCCAATGAAGCAGCAAAAGTGATCATTGAGAAGTGTGAAGGTTGCCAGTTTTACTCAAACTTGTCTCACAAACCCGCATGTGCTTTGAAGACTATTCCACTCGTCTGGCCATTTGCTATGTGGGGGTTGGACATGATTGGACCGCTAAGGACCGGCAGAAGTGGCTTCACTCATTTGCTCATGGCAGTCAACAAGTTCACCAAGTGGATTGAGGCCAAGCCCATCAAGAACCTAGACTCAAGCATAGCCGTCAGCTTCATCAGAGAGTTGATATTCCGATTTGGAGTTCCGCACAACATCATGACAAACAACGGTTCAAACTTTGACTCAGAAGAGCTCAGAGCATTCTACGCTTCCCAAGGCACCCGGGTTGATTACGCATCCGTTGCGCACCCACAGTCGAATGGGCAAGCTGAGAGAGCAAATGGTTTGATCCTGCAAGAGCTGAAACCCCGATTGATGCGCGACCTTAAGCATGCAGCTGGAGCTTGGGTAACTGAGTTGCCGTCTATCTTGTGGGGATTGAGGACGACTCCCAATAGATCCACCGACTGAACCCCTTTCTTCATGGTGTATGGGGCTGAAGCTATGCTTCCTAGTGACTTGCTCCACAATGCACCCCGAGTGGAACTTTTCTCAGAGGCTGAGGCAGAACAAGCACGTCAGGATGCTGTAGATTTTCTAGAGGAAGAGCGAGAGATGGCTTTTCTATGGTCGACTATTTATCAGCAAGACCTTCATCGATTCCACGCCAGAAACGTCAAAGGTCGAGCATTTGAAGAAGGAGACCTTGTGCTCCGAGTGCATCAGCAACGGCCTCATAAGCTTGCCCCCGCATGGGAAGGCCCTTTTGTCGTCACCAAGGTGCTTCACAATGGGGCGTATCACCTTTACAACTTGGCTCATAAGAAAGATGAGCCACATGCGTGGAACGCGGATCTGCTCCACCGATTTTATACTTAAACACTCGGATCATCGAGTTGTAATAAGAATATATGCAGTCTCTTAATGATTGTTTTTGAATAACCGTGTGTTAAAATCCCCCAGTGGGTGGCTTAGCCGCAAACCTGTTTCGCCTAAGTTTCAAAACTACTCCGAGTGGAGAGAAATCCTCCCACTCGGGGAATTAGCCGCGAACCTGTTTCGCCTAAGTTTCGAAACTACTCCAAGTGGAGAGCAATCCTCCCACTCGAGGGCTTAGCCGCGAACCTGTTTCGCCTAAGTTTCAAAAAGTACTCCGAGTGGAGAGCAATCCTCCCACTCGGGGGCTTAGCCGCGATCCCGTATTCGCCTAAGTTAAAAAAACTACTTCGAGTGGAGAGCAATCCTCCCACTTGGGGGCTTAGCTGCGATCCCGTATTCGCCTAAGTTAAAAAACTACTCCGAGTGGTGAGCAATCCTCCCACTCGGCGGCTTAGCCGCGAACCTGTTTCGCCTAAGTTTCAAAACTACTCTGAGTGGAGAGCAATCCTCCCAGTCGGAGGCTTAGCTGCATGACGTCTACTACACAACCTTCTTCTTGTAGACGTTGTTGGGCCTCCAAGTGCAGAGGTTTGTAGGACAGTAACAAATTTCCCTCAAGTGGATGACCTAAGGTTTATCAATCCGTGGGAGGCATAGGATGAAGATGGTCTCTCTCAAGCAACCCTGCAACCAAATAACAAAGAGTCTCTTGTGTCCCCAACACACCCAATACAATGGTAAATTGTATAGGTGGACTAGTTCGGCGAAGAGATGGTGATACAAGTGCAATATGGATGGTAGATATAGGTTTTTGTAAACTGAAAAGATAAAAACAGCAAGGTAGCAAGCGGTAAAAGTGAGCGTAAACGGTATTGCAATGATAGGAAACAAGGCCTAGGGTTCATACTTTCACTAGTGCAAGTTCTCTCAACAATAATAACATAATTGGATCATATAACTATCCCTCAACATGCAACAAAGAGTCACTCCAAAGTCCCTAATAGCAGAGAACAAACGAAGAGATTATGGTAGGGTACGAAACCACCTCAAAGTTATTCTTTCCAATCAATCTGTTGGGCTATTCCTATAAATTTCACAAACAACCCTAGAGTTCGTACTAGAATAACACGTGAAGACACAAATCAACCAAAACCCTAATGTCACCTAGATACTCCATTGTCACCTCAAGTATCCGTGGGCATGATTATACGATATGCATCACACAATCTCAATTCATCTATTCAAACCAACACATAGAACCTCAAAGAGTGCCCCAAAGTTTCTACCGGAGAATCACGATGAAAACGTGTGCCAACCCCTATGCATAGGTTCATGGGCGGAACCCGCAAGTTGATCACCAAAACATGCATCAAGTGAATCACGTGATATCCCATTGTCACCACAGATACACACGACAAGACATACATCAAGTGTTCTCAAATCTTTAAAGACTCAATCCGATAAGATAACTTCAAAGGGAAAACTCAATCCATTACAAGAGAGTAGAGGGGGATAAGAAACATAAGATCCAACTATAATAGCAAAGCTCGCGATACATCAAGATCGTGCCAAATCAAGAACACGAGAGAGAGAGATCAAACACATAGCTACTGGTACATACCCTCAGCCCCGAGGGTGAACTACTCCCTCCTTGTCATGGACAATGCCGGGATGATGAAGATGGCCACCGGTGAAGGTTCCCCCCCTCCGACAGGGTGACGGAACAGGGTCCCTAGAGGTTTTTGGTGGCTATAGAGGCTTGCGGCGGCGGAACTCCCGATCTAATCTCCGTTCTGGAAGTTTTAGGGTACGTGGAGTTATATAGGCGGAAGAAGTACGTCAGGGGAGCCACGAGGGCCCCACGAGGTAGGGGGCGCGCCCTGGGGGGTGGGCGCGCCCCCACCCTCGTGGCTTCCTCGTTCCTTCCTTGACGTGGGGTCCAAGTCCATCGGGTAGCTTTCGTTCCAAAAATAACTTATCTAGTTGATTTCGTTCCGTTTCGACTCCGTCTGATATTCCTTTTCTTCAAAACACTGAAATAGGCAAAAAAACAACAAATCTGGGCTGGGCCTCCGGTTAATAGGTTAGTCCCAAAAATAATATAAAAGTGGATAATAAAGCCCAATATTACCCAAAACAGTAGATAATACAGCATGGAGCAATCAAAAATTATAGATACATTGGAGACGTATCAAGCATCCCCAAGCTTAATTCCTGCTCGCCCTCGAGTAGGTAAATGATAAAAAAGGATAATTTTTGATGTGGAATGCTAGTTGGCATAATTTCATTGTAATTCTTCTTAATTGTGGTATGAATATTTTGTAATGCCCCGAGACCGACGCTTCAGATGCCTTCCATGTTTTTCGTTATCGTCGCGTGTATTTGTTTGTTTGTTGCATTCATCATCGCATTGCATCCGCATGTTTTCTTAAAGCTTGTATCTGCTCGTCGTTGCCGTTTCTTCCTTTGCCTTCATCACCTTCCCTCGGACCGCCTTGCCTGCGTTGACCGTTCCAGACCAATTGAGTTTTCGCTTCCCTCTTGACCATGACCGTCTAACCCCTCTTTGCGCAGAGCATCGACCCATCGCCCGTGTCCGAAACTGCCCCAAACCCGTATCGCTCAGTCTTCACCGTTGCATTCAGATCATCTCCTAACATCTATAAAACATCTCCGTTTCCTTATTTGGGCTTCCTACACTATTTTTCTAGGACCGTCCGATTTTGATCGGATGATCCATATCCTTCCTCTTTCCCTATATATAAGCTACCTCATTCCAAATCAACCCAACCCTAATTTCTAGGAGGTTTGTCCCATCGCAGTGCCGCCTCTCCACCAAATCCTCATCGGGATCTCCCCTGCCCGATCCACCCAACCAGCTCGCAGCCGCCTCCCCTTCCCTGCTTCCGTGCGTCTCCAGCACCAAAGGAGAGGTGCTCCTCGAGCCCTCGATCCAGCGCGCAGGCGCCTGAGCGCCTCCTCACCTCGTCCCCGCGCCGCTTGTCGGAGGATCCAGCAGGTCTCCTGCCTCGCCGGAGGTCGACTACGGCCGCCCAGGCCAGTGCTCCGCCGTCCCGCGCCCTTCCCTCTCCTTCCTTCCGTTCTCGTTTCTTCTCCTCTCAAGGTCTCTCTCTCCTGTGGATCATAGCAATCCTGCCGCCGTCGTTCAAGCTCCTCGAGCTTCTTCGCCCCAGATCCGGGCCGTTGACCCCTGTTCCCGTCCGTCCCCGTTGCCAAGTCCATCTTCAAGCCCAGCCTCCGCCTTGGAGCTTCTCGCTGCTGCGCCAAGTCCCTCTGCTCGTTCCTGCCAAGTCCCGCTGCCGCGCCATCCTCGGCGAGCAAGCCGCCAGCAGCGCCGTAGTCGTCCTCGTCCACGCACTCTAGGCGTCGAGCAAGGACCTCGCCGGCTCGATCTCCTGCTTCCTTCACCCGCGTGTCGCCAAGGCCCAGTGCAGGCCGCATCCGCTCCTCCTCACTCCGTCCGTCCTCGCCAGAGTCGCGCCAAGTTCCCCTGCATCGCGCGTGCGTTGACCGCGCCTCTGCGTCGCTCGCCCGCCTGCGACCTCCTCTGCTTCGAGCCCCGTCCCGCGACGACCGCACGCTGCCCTCGAGCGTTGACCGCGCCCTGCGTCTCCGGTCGAAGCCCAACCGCTGCCAGATGCAGCCCGCGTCCAGCCTCCCCACCGAGTCGGCCCATGAGGCCTGGTGAGCACCAGATCCAGTGCCCTCTCCTGTACTCTGTTGGGCCATTCAGTTTCGGCCCGTAGATGTTTTTTTCGGTTATGCGAATTTGTCTAATATCCAGGAGTTTGGCAGTTTACAGATTGCACCCTCATGTTCATGCATTTAATAACTCAACAACTGTGCATCGGATTAAAATACTTTATATATGAAAAATGCTTAGAATTCTGTCTAGTTTCATAATATGCCACTTTTATCCATGTTTAAAATGTTTAAATGTGTTGTTTGAACTAATTTGCATAAATAGAATGTTAAAATGATTTATTTCATAACTAAATAACCGTAGCTCCGAATTTAATAAACTTTATATGTAAACGGGGTAGAAAAATGCCTAGTTTAACATGGTGCACTTCATTTTGCTGTTTAACAACTCTAAAATATGTTTTAGGGAAGAACAGTAGCAAATTCGAAATATGCATATGAGGATTTTCCGGAATTGTTGTTCGTTGTTCCGGCCTCATTTAAATTTGACTAAATAACTAGTTTACTTATATGCTTCACCTCTTGCCATGTTTAACAACATTTAATATTGTTGGGTACATAACCGGGAGCGAACTAAATGACTTGAATGTGGTGTTTCGTCAATATGCAACTCGTTGCATATTGAGCTCCACTTAACTTGTAGTTTTGTTTGTTGCATTTGCCATGCCATGCATCATTAAATCGGACATGCATCATAATTGTTTGTGCATCATGCCATGTGTATGTGGTGCTTGTTTACTATGTTGTTTGTTTGTTTTCGGGTTGCTTCTCTCGTTAGCTTCGGTTTCATTCCGGAGTTGTGAGGATTCGTTCGACTTCGTCCGCTTGTCTTCTTCATGGACTCGTTCTTCTTCCTTGCGGGATTTCAGGCAAGATGACCATACCCTCGAAATCACTTCTATCTTTGCTTGCTAGTTGCTCGCTCTTTTGCTATGCCTATGCTGCGATACCTACCACTTGCTTATCATGCCTCCCATATTGTCAAACCAAGCCTCTAACCATCCTTTCCTAGCAAACCGTTGTTTGTCTATGTTACCGCTTTGCTCAGCCCCTCTTATAGCGTTGTTAGTTGCAGGTGAAGATGAAGTTTGTTCCTTGTTGGAACATGGAGATGTTGTTCCTTGATTGGAACTTGTTTACTTGTTGGGATATCACAATACCTTTTATATTATTAATGCATCTATATACTTGGTAAAGGGTGGACGGCTCGGCCTTATGCCTGGTGTTTTGTTCCACTCTTGCCGCCCTAGTTTCCGTCATATCAGTATTATGTTCCCGGATTTTGCGTCCCTAACGCGGTTGGGTGATTTATGGGACCCCCTTGACAGTTCGCTTTGAATAAGACTCCTCCAGCAAGGCCCAACCTTGGTTTTACCATTTGCCTCACCACCACCTATTTTTTCCCTTGGCAGTCGCTCTCTCGAGGGTCATCTTTATTTTAGCCCCCCCAGGGCAATGCTTGTCTAAGTATTGGCCCGAACTAGAGTCCTTTGCAGCGCCACCTCGGGGAAACTTGAGGTCTCGTTTTAGTTGTACGGTGTGCTCATCCGGTGTTGCCCTGAGAACGAGATATGTGCAGCTCCTATCAAGATGTTGGCGCATCGGGAGGTCTTGCTGGTCTTGTTTTATTACTGTCGAAATGTCTTGTAGCCGGGATTCCGAGACTGATCGGGTCTTCCCGGGGAGAAGGAATATCCTTCGTTGATCGCGAGAGCTTATCATGGGCTAAGTTGTGACACCCCTGCAGGGTTTGAACTTTCGAAAGCCGTGCCCGTGGTTATGTGGCAGATGGGAATTTGTTAATGTCCGGTTGTAGAAAACCCGAAGTTGACCTTAATTAAAACACATCAACCGCGTGTGTAACCGTGATGGTCTCTTCTCGGCGGAGTCCGGGAAGTGAACACGGTGTTGGAGTTATGTTTGATGTAGGTTGTTCTAGGATCACTTCTTGATCACTTCTAGCTTCACGACCGTGCCTTGCTTCTCTTCTCGCTCCCTTTTGCGTTGTTAGCCACCAGATATGCTAGTCGTTTGCTGCAGCTCCACCTCACTACCTTCTCCTACCCATAAGCTTAAATAGTCTTGATCTCGCGGGTGTGAGATTGCTGAGTCCCCGTGACTCACAGATACTCCCAAAAACAGTTTGCAGGTGCCGATGAAACTGTGCAGGTGACGCATCCGAGCTCAAGGAGGAGCTCGATGAAGATCTTGTTCATTGTGTTGTTTCGTTTCAGTTGATCAGTAGTGGAGCCCAGTTGGGACGACCGGGGATCTGTGTAGCATTTGGGGTAGTCTTCTTTTATTTTGGTTCCGTAGTCGGACCTTGATTGTATCTGTATGATGTAATGCTTTACTCATGTATTGTGTGAAGTGGCGATTGTAAGCCAACTATGTATCTCTTTCCCTTATGTATTACATGGGTTGTGTGAAGATTACCTCACTTGCGACATTGCTTTCAATGCGGTTATGCCTCTAAGTCGTGCTTCGACACATGGGAGATATAGCCGCATCGAGGGCGTTACAAGTTGGTAGATCCGAAAGATTCAAGACAAAAGTTCATATTGACATAAAAATAATACTTCAAGCATACTAACAAAGCAATCATGTCTTCTCAAAATAACATGGCCAAAGAAAGTTATCCCTACAAAATCATATAGTCTGGCTATGCTCTATCTTCACCACACAAAGTATTTAAATCATGCACAACCCTGATGACAAGCCAAGCAATTGTTTCATACTTTAACATTTCAAAACTTTTTCAATCTTCACGCAATACATGAGCGTGAGCCATGGATATAGCACTATATATGGAATAGATTGGTGGTTGTGGAGAAGACAAAAGAGGGGAAGATAGTCTCACATCAACTAGGCGTATCAACGGGTTATGGATATGCCCATTAATAGATATCAATGTGAGTGAGTAGGGATTGCCATGCAACGGATGCACTAGAGCTATAAGTATATGAAAGCTCAACAAAAGAAACTAAGTGGGTGTGCATCCAACTCGCTTGCTCACGAAGACCTATGGCATTTTGAGGAAGCCCATCATTGGAATATACAAGCCAAGTTCTATAATGAAAAATTCCCACTAGTATATGAAAGTGACAACATAGGAGACTCTCTATCATAAAGATCATGGCGCTACTTTGAAGCACAAGTGTGGTAAAAGGATAGTAGCATTGCCCCTTCTCTCTTTTTCTCTCATTTTTTATTTTATTTTTATATTTTTTTTGTTTGGGCCTTTTCTCTTTTTTGGCCTCTTTTTTCCTTTCTTTTTAAATTTTTCGTCCGGAGTCTCATCCGGACTTGTGGGGCAATCATAGTCTCCATCATCCTTTCCTCACTTGGGACAATGCTCTAAAAATGATGATCATCACACTTTTATTTTCTTACAACTCAACAATTACAACTCGATACTTAGAATAAAATATGACTCTATGTGAATGCCTCCGGCGGTGTACCGGGATGTGCAATGACTCATGAGTGGCATGTACGAAAGAATTATGAACGGTGGCTTTGCCATAAATATGATGTCAACTACATGATCATGCAAAGCAATATGATAATGATGGAGCTGTCATAATAAACGGAATGGTGGAAAGTCGCATGGCAATATATGTGACGCCCCCGATTTAATCGTACACTAATCATGCACGCAAATGTGTACGATCAAGATCAGGGACTCACGGGAAGATATCACATCAGAAATCTAAAACATAACTAAGTCATACAAGCATCATAATAGAAGCCAGGGGCTTCGAGGGCTCGAAAACAAGTGCTCGATCATAGACGAGTCAGCGGAAGCAACAATATCTGAGTACAGACATAGGTTAAACAAGATGCCATAAGATGGCTAGCACAAACTGGGATACAGATCGAAAGAGGCATAGGCCTCTTGCCTAGGATCCTCCTAACTACTCCTGGTCGTCGTCAGCGGGCTGCACGTAGTACTAGGCACCTCTAGTGTAGTAGGAGTCGTCGTTGATGGTGGCGTCTGGATCCTGGGCTCCATCGTCTGGTCGCAGCAATCGGGTAGAGAAATGGGAAGAAGTGGGAACAAGGCAACCGTGAGTACTCATCCAAAGTACTCGCAAGCAAGGAGCTACACTACATATGCATGGGTATATGTGTAAAGGGGCATATCAGTGGACTGAACTGCAGAATGCCAGAGTAAGAGGGGGATAACTAATCATGTCGAAGACTACGCTTCTGGCAGCCTCCGTCTTGCAGTATGTAGAAGAGAGTAGACTATAGTCCTCCAAGTAGCATCACATAGCCTAATCCTACCCGGCGATCCTCTCCTCGTCGCCCTGCTAGAGAGCGACCACCGGGTTATATCTGGCACTTGCAAGGGTGTGTTTTATTAAGTATCCGGTTCTAGTTGTCATAAGGTCAAGGTACAACTCCAAGTCGTCCTGTTACCGAAGATCTCGGCTGTCGGATTTTGGGTTCCGGCAGACCCTTAAGGTTTGAACTCTGGGGTGCGCGTGGAGATTATGCCCTCTACCTCTCCGTCTCGCAAAGATCTAACTACTGAAAGAACAACACAAAAGACACAGGGTTTATACTGGTTCGGGCCACCGATGTGGTGTAATACCCTACTCCAGTGTGGTGGGTGGATTGCCTCTTGGGCTGATGATGAACAATACAAGGAAGAACAGCCTCGCGAGGGCCTGTTCTTAGCTGGGACGATGAACTGCTAGGGGAGTTCAGCCGCCCTTCTCTCTCTCTCTCTGTGTGCTGCCTGAGTCTTTCTAACTGGTTTCTCGATGGTGTCTCTAGATTACTCGATGCCTCTACCCTGGGGGTGGCTAGTCCTATTTATAGGCAAAGGCCCTGGGCCTCTTCCCAAATATTGAGCGGGAAGGGCGCCAACAATTGGCCAATTCGAAGGGGAACATTGGGTACACTTATCCTGACTAAAGTTGGTCCTCGCCTGCCAAAGGCCTTGTTGTGACGCCGTTCTGGGCTCCACGATGACCTCCTTCCCACCGTTGGACTGGTCTTGGTCTCGTTGCACTGAAATGGATGCCTTTGCTTGATCCTCTCGCATGCGCTTGCCCCCCTTGCACCAAAGAGGAAAGGGAGACACTGCGCGGACTGGCGCCCGCCTGGCACCCTTGGTCGTCATGGCTTGCGTCATGGGCACCTCGCGAGGTATCCCGCCTTGATCTCTCCGCCTCCTCGTGAGCCAGCCTGACGAGGCCGTGCCTGAGGAAGCGCCGTGTCGTCCGCCCCGCGAGGCTTGGCCCCTCACGAGGGTCTTGGGTCTTTTGTTGATGAAGATGGGCCGTGCTAGGCCCCCTTTTGAGCCATGCCGCAGGCAGGCAAGTCTGGGGACCCCCGTTCCCAGAACGCCGACAGTAGCCCCCGGGCCCAAGGCGCGCATGGACTTGGCCGTGCCGAGAAGCGAAAGGGCAAGGGCGAAGCGCCGTGGGCCCTAACATCCTGCGGCCTTGGGCGCCGCGTGGAGGTTGATTGGACGTGGGCGTCTCCGCTTCCCCACGACGCCTCGAGGATCGCGCGGATTGGACAAGTCCCTGCATGCAAATCGTGTCATGATTACCTGTGATCATGGAGGCCGACGGTTGGCCTTCGCCGGCTATAAGTACGGCACCGCGCGTGCCCTTCCAGTCCATCTCTCCTTGCTTTCTCCTTCGCCCCGATTCTTGCTCCGCCTTGCCGTGATGGCTCTGATCCGCCGGTTCTCTGCAGCGGAGAAGGGAAAGGCTCCTCGAGAGGGACCAGACCCGCTCCCGCCGAAGAAGCGGCCTGCCTTTCACGGCCGAGACGAGGAATACCGTCAGGTGGTGTCGAGGCCTTGGAACGAGCGGCCTCCGTCGGGGTTCCCGCTTCCCTTGTATGCCCACGTCGAGGGCCTTGAAGGAGGAGATGCCGATCCCCGCGGCCAGCGCCGTCGCCGGCGCCGACGGGTCACGAAGGTGTGGGTCGTTCCTCCTGGAGTCCACACCGAGGGCTCCTCCCGTGATCTCGTGCTCCATGCCACTATGCCTCCTCGAACTTGGATTCGCTTTCCTCCCTTCTTCGCCTCCGTCTTCCCGCAGGGAAGACTCCTGGAGCTATGGTTGCAGCACGCCGATTGCAGCACTCCCGCGACCGAGGCAGAGGTCGCGGTCATCGCCTCGGGGCGAGGTCTTCATGACTCGCGGCTGGGGTGAGATCGCTCGATGTTGCAGAGCAAGGGGCGCCCTCACGATCCACCTGGAGTACGATGGCGCTTCGGTGATGTTCTTCAAGGTCTTCGATGCGAACGGACGCCGGCTGGAGTGCTGCCCCGGGGGAGGCAGCCAGGACGCTGCCATGGTGCGGGCTAGGCCCGCCGACCGCTCCCTGGACAGCTCCACAAGTGACGGAAGTGCTGGAGGATCCAGCGATCCTAGCGAGGCCTTCGCGACTCCGGAGACGAGCGACGACAGCTATGAGCCCACGAGCCAGCGCCGCTCTCGGAGCAGGGCGGGCTCGCTTGGCCGTTGCCGACTCTGATCTAGATGGGGTTGGCGCCGGTGCTTGTCGGCCTACTGTTGATGATGGCGTCTTTTGCAGGGGCACGCGTAGTTAGCATCGCTTAGGATCTGTTTCCTACAAGGAATCATACTGCGCTCAATGGGGGCTTGTAAGGTGTCTGTGATCCTTTTTGTTAATATGTAACTCTTGCTATGGAAACGTGCGAGTCGTAAATTCTGTCGCAGCTTTGTTCTCCCTTTCGAACCTCGCGAAGGCTTGGTGCTCTGCGTCGACAGGTACCAGTCCCAAGGCGGCGTCTGCCGTCGCTGGTATGCCAGGTCGCGATGCCGTGGTCAAGGCCAGGAGGTGAGCGACCCGGGGTCCGGTAAGACCCTAAGTCGTGATGCTCAGGAGGTCCCCTTTGGTGCCCAAGCAGCCGTCGCTCAGTGAAAAAGGGGAGCGACGTCGCTAGTACGGAATTACGTTAGGTGCGGGGGTAATGCCACGGTAGCCGGTGTTTTCGGGCGGTGACTTATCTTGTTAATTAGGGGTTACTCCTGGTGTAACGTCGGGTCCGCGCGGCAGCGGGAACGGAGTTGCTTGGCGGGGTCCTCGCGCGCCCCTTCTCCCTTGCCTTTGCTCCCCTTTCTGCTCTACGTCCTCGGGTCCCGGCCCTCGAGCTAGTCTCAGCCGTCGCTGGTATGCCAGGTCGCGATGCCGTGGACAAGGCCAGAGGGTGAGGGCTGGAGAGCCAGTAAGAGCCCTGAGTCGCGATGCTCAGGCACCCCCCCTTTAACGTGCAAGCGGTTCGCGCGGACGAGGGTGAAGGGAACTCCGTGAGGGCCTCGGCAAGCAATTCCCTCAGGGGATCCTGCAAGCTCATCATAGAAGGAAAAAGAGGGTTGCCATGACAGCTATCAGTCGGTCGTTAGTTTCTCCGGTTGGCGCAGGTGAGGTGTACTTGGGCGCCCGTGAGCCAGCGTGGGACTCACGGGGCCCTACCTCTAGGCGGGTTGCGCCTGGCACTGGGCCATATCTTGAGATGTGTTCTTGCAAATTTGGTTAGATGCCGGCACTCTACGTCCTCGGGTCCTGGCCCTCAAGCTTGTCTCAGTCGTCGCTGGTATGCCAGGTCGCGATGCTGTGGACAAGGCCAGAGGGTGAGGGCTGGAGAGCCAGTAAGAGCCCTGAGTCGCGATGCTCAGGTACCCCCCCTTTAACGTGCAAGTGGTCGACATGGAGAAGAAAAGGTGCCGTGGATAGGCATCAAGTAATCAAGCATGATAGGCGAATGCATATCTGGAAATAAACGCGAGGGAGATACACGCCACCGGGCCTGGCCCGAGCGGCGTGGGGATGATGCAGCCCGAGGGGCGCCCCCAACAAAGCAAGCTAATGACCGAAAATAAAAAGGGATACATGTCGCAGGGACGGACCCACGCGGCCTGGGAATGATGCAGCCCTGGGAGGGCGCTCCCAGCTGGAAATGAAGCTTGAAGGATGTCACCTGAAGATGTTGAAGATGAAGTGGTGTTGGTGCAGCAGACTCGGTGGGATGCGGAAGCCGATCCTCGCGGGCCCCCAGGCCCAGGGGCCTCAGGAGGCTCCGGAGACGCTGGTGGCTCCTCGCGAATCATCTCCATCTCCGCCAGGACTGCGGAACGCCTGTCTTCCTGAGTCTCCATGATGCCCCTCATGAGGCGCTGGTACGCAGCAGCCACGCTCGGCAAGCCGTAAGGCATGCGGACATAGCTGTGGGGTGGACCTCCACAACGCCCCACTTGTGAGGGCCAGAGGCGCTCCATTGTGGCGACCTGATTGAGCCCTGGTACATCGATGCAGACGTGCAGCCCACCATCCTCGCCTGGATGGGGAGCCACAGCCGGTAGACGGCGGCAACCTCTCATGATTCTTGACTCCTGTAGTTCTTGAACGGCCTTGTTAACGAACTCCTGCTAGTCTGACCTTCCTTGCCTCGCTCCTTCTTGAGGGAAACGTGCTTCGAGGCACGCCTCCACGTGGTGCCCCAGCGCCTCCCTCGTGACCCTGGCCAGGTCGGTGGCCCTCCAGGTGAGAGCCCCCGAGCCCTGCCTGAGGAGGGCACCGGGCGCGCTTTCCTATGCGATGGAAGGAGGGTCCCCTTGGGCAGACGCGGGCCCTGTGGGGCCTGCCTCCTGAGGGGCTGAGCCTGACGATGTCTTCTTCTTCTTGGGGGTGATCTCGGGAAGCCTCCTACTTCCGCGATCTGGGTCTTCTAGTGACGCGGCCTGAAAGGCTCGCTCTAGGGAACACACTGCATCCTTCTCTTCACATGGCACCGTGATGATTCCGCCACTTCCTGGCATCTTGAGGACGTTGTAGCCATGATGAGTCACGGCCATGAACTTGGCCAGTGTTGGGTACCCGAGGATGGCGTTGTACGGCAGGCGGATGTGGGCGACATCGAAGTCGATGAGCTCGGTGCGGTAGTTGCTGCGGGCCCCGAAGGTGACAGGGAGGCGGACCTGCCCGATCGGGATCGTGGAACCGTTGGTGACTCCGGAGAAAGGATTGGTTGGCTGAAGCTGGTCATAGGGCACTTGGAGATTGTTGAATGTTTCCACGGACAGGACGTTGAGCCCTGCTCCACCATCAATGAGGGTCCTGGTGACCAGTACGTTGCTGATGACTGGGGAGCAAAGCATCGGGAGGACTCCGGCTGTGGCCGCGCACTTGAGCTGATCTGCTGAGCTGAACGTGATGGCACACGCCGACCACCTGAGAGGGCGCGTTGCTTCGAGCTTGGGGAGGACTGCATTCACTTTGCGGGCAAACTGCTTGAAGATGCGTTGGGAGGCTGGGGCTTGAGCTCCGCCCAGGATGCAGGCGATTGCGCGCGGCTCCTGGAAGCCCCCAGCCCCCTCGTCTTGATGGTGGTCCTCGTTCCTCCTTGGCTGAGGCGGCAGTGGGGGAGGCCCGTGTTGCCCTGCAGGCGATCCTCACGAGGCTGATCCCGCCAATCCCCCTCGCGAGGCAGGTCTCGCCAGCGGTCCTCGCGAGGTTGATCACGCCATCCTTGGCGCGGGCCACGGTCTTCCCAGCGTCCTGGGTTTCTTCCTCCTCCTCGGCCGTAGCCCCGGTCAGCGCGGTCGGGACGACGGCTGATCCTTCCTTCTCGCACGGCGCGGAGTTCTTGGCATTCATTGGTGTTGTGGGTGTGGAGGTCGTGGTACACACAGTACCGGCTGCCCCTGGAGGATTCGTGCAGATCCTTGCCCCGCTTGGTGTCCGGTTCCGCCGCGAGCACGGCGGCCCCCTTGCGCTTCACGTCCTTGGCCTTGGGCTTCTTCTCTTCTGGGTCTCCGGCAGGCAGTTCGAGGAGGGAGAGACGCCCCTCCTCAGCCCTGGCGCACTTGGTCGCCCAGTTGAACAGCTCCAGGGAGGTGCACAGGTCTTCATGCATCGCCAGCTCCTCCTTCATCTTGACGTCGCGCACACCATTGGAGAAGGCCAAGATGATGGCTTCCTCGGACACCTTGGGGATCTTGAGGCGCGCACTGTTGAAGCGCTGGATGTACTTTTGCAGGGTCTCTCCAGGTTGTTGCTTGATGCGGCGCATGTTGCTCACGGCGGGCGGCCGGTCGCGAGTACCTTGGAAGTTGGCGATGAAGCGGGTGCGCATCTGGTCCCAGGAAGAGATCGTGCCTGGGCCAGGTTCAGGAGCCAGGTGCGAGCTCCTTCCTTGAGCGCCATGGGGAACCAGTTCGCCATGACCTTTTCATCCCCGCTGGCAGCTTCGATGCCCAGCTCATAAAGATGGAGGAACTCTGCAGGGTCGGTCGTGCCGTCATAGCGAGGAGGCAGGTCTGGCTTGAACTTGCCGGGCCACGCGACGCTGCACAGCTCGGTGGTGTAGGCGCGGCAGCCTGCGGTGGCCACGGGAGGCTTCGGTTGAGGGAGAGCTTGGCCTTGCGGGTCCCCATGCGCCACAGCTGGGAGCAGCGCGGGGTCTTGACGTGCCGGAGCTGGAGCAGGGTGACGACGAGCCGGAGCAGGAAGCGCCCGGGCAGCCTCTTGCGGCCGAGGGACTTCTTGGCAGCTCCGTTCTTGCTGGGCTGGCGCCTGACGGAGCGGGTTCCGCCCAGGGGCCACGTGCCTTGGAGCCATGGCGTCTTCTTGGAGAGGAGGCGGCTGGTACGCCCCCGGAGCTTCATTGCCCGCGCGGGGCGGGGTGCGGCGCAGCGGAGCGGACGGCGCAGGAGAGCCCCCTGCGGCGCGGACGAGCTTGGCGACGCGGTAGAGCCACTCTTCGTAGACGTCGTCGACGGGGCGGTAATGCATGAGCTCGTTTGCCACAATGAGCGCAGCTTGAGCCTCCAAGGGTGCGCAGAGCGCGCAGGACGAAGAGCTAGCTGGTGTGAGCGATGGAGTAGCGGTGCGGCCGTCTTGCCGCACGGACGGGTGCTGAGACGACGCTTGCTGCTCGTTCCCCGCCGGGCCGGTGGCGGCGTTGACGGCGGGCGACGGGGAACGACGAGGACGCCCACCGACGGGAGCAGTCTGGGCGACGCGGGAAGCGATGGCTGCCCGGCGCTCGGCACAGGCCCGACGAGCGTCAGACATGGACACGACGGTCAGAGGAGAGCGGAGCGGTGGAAGACAAATTCCGGCACACCCCTACCTAGCGCGCCAAATGTCGGATTTCGGGTTCCTGCAGACCCTTAAGGTTCGAACTCTGGGGTGCGCACGGAGATTATGCCCTCTACCTCTCCGTCTCGCAAAGATCTAACTACTGAAAGAACAACACAAAAGACACAGGGTTTATACTGGTTCGGGCCACCGATGTGGTGTAATACCCTACTCTAGTGTGGTGGGTGGATTGCCTCTTGGGCTGATGATGAACAATACAAGGAAGAACAGTCTCGCGAGGGCCTGTTCTTAGCTGGGACGATGAACTGCTAGGGGAGTTCAGCCGCCCTTCTCTCTCTTTGTGCTGCCTGATTCTTTCTAACTGGTTTCTCGATGGTGTCTCTAGATTGCTCGATGCCTCTACCCTGGGGGTGGCTAGTCCTATTTATAGGAAAAGGCCCTGTGCCTCTTCCCAAATATTGAGCGGGAAGGGCGCCAACAATTGGCCAATTTGAAGGGGAACATCGGGTACACTTATCCTGACTAAAGTTGGTCCTCGCCTGCCAAAGGCCCTGTGGTGACGCCGTTCTGGGCTCCACGATGACCTCCTTCCCACCATTGGACTGGTCTTGGTCTCGTTGCACCGAAATGGATGCCTTTGCTTGATCCTCCCGCCTGCGCTTGCCCCCTTTGCACCAAAGAGGAAAGGGAGACACTGCGCGGACTGGCGCCCGCCTGGCACCCTTGGTCGTCATGGCTTGCGTCATGGGCACCTCGCGAGGTATCCCGCCTTGATCTCTTCGCCTCCTCTTGAGCCAGCCTGACGAGGCCGTGCCTGAGGAAGCACCGTGTCGTCCGCCCCGCGAGGCTTGGCCCCTCGCGAGGGTCTTGGGTCTTTTGTTGATGAAGATGGGCCGTGCTGGGCCCCCTTTTGAGCCACACCGCAGGCAGGCAAGTCTGGGGACCCCCGTTCCCAGAACGCCGACAACGGCTATTCGAATAGATTAACTTCCTTGCAGGGTTGCACCACATAACCCAACATGCTTGATCCCATTTGGCCGGACACACTTTCCTGGGTCATGCCAGGCCTCGGAAGATCAACACGTCGCAGCCCTACCTAGGCACAACAGAGAGATCAGCACGCCGGTCTAAACCTAAGCGCATAGGGGTCTGGGCCCATCGCCCTTAGCACACCTGCACGTTGCGTACGCGGCCGGAAGCCGAACTAGCCCCCTTAATATAAGAGCAGGCTTACGTTCCAATCCGGCGCGCACCGCTCAGTCGCTGACGTCACGAAGGCTTCGGCTGATATCATGACGCCGAGTGCCCATATCTTTCCCACGTAGTTGGTTAGTGCGTATAGGCCAGTAGCCAGACTCAGATCAAATACCAAGATCTCGTTAAGCGTGTTAAGTATCCGCGAACACCGAACAGGGCCAGGCCCACCTCTCTCCTAGGTGGTCTCAACCTACCCTGTCGCTCCGCCACAAAGATTCACACAGATGGCCGTTGGGACAAAGGTCCTTTCAGCCCCCAATCCGTGAATCACTCGCGGGTGCTCCATGAGCCGACCCGACTTTAGTCACCACATGTATCATGTATAAAGTATATAGTATATACCCGTGATCACCTCCCGAGTGATCACAGCCCGATAGTATAGCACAGCAGACGAACAAGAATGTAGGGCCACAGATGGAATACTAGCATCCTATACTAAGCATGTAGGATTGCAGGTAAAGGTAACAACAGTAGTAGCAAGGACAGGCTATGCATCAGGATAGGATAAACGGAAAGCAGTAACATGTTACACTACTCTAATGCAAGCTGTAGAGAGTAGAGTTGGTGATATCTGGTGATCAAGGGGGGGAGGGGGCTTGCCTGGTTGCTCTGGCAAGAAGGAGGGGTGTTCGTCAATGTAGTCGATCACGGGGGTCGCCGAGAGTCTCGAGGTCTACCGGAAAGAAGTAACGGAGGGGAAACACAATAAGTAACATAGAAATCTAAGCAAAACAAAGCATAACATGGCAATATGCGGTGCTAGGAGTGCCCTAACGCGGTAGGAGGTGATACCAACGAAGGAGGATAACATCCGGGAAAGTATCCCCGGAGTTTCACGTTTTCGGACAGGTGAATCGGAGGAGGAAAGTTGTGTGTTTGCTATACTAGGAATGTGTGGCAGATGAACGGGCTGCGAATTCGGTTTTGTCTCGTCGTTCTGAGCAACTTTCATGTACAAAGTTTTCCCATCCGAGCTACGGTTTATTTTATATTAATTTAAAAAGGATTAAATTATTTTTAATTCGAAATTAAATGTTAAATTGCTATGGGTACACAGAAGTGTACCCACAGATGGGCTTGTGTGGCTGACCAGTAGGCCCAGTTGACTTGGTCAACTAGCCAGTCAGCAGAGGCTGACTGATGGGGCCGGTCAAAGTCAACGGCCCAGTGAGCATTGACCGTTGACTTGTCAAATTGACGAGTGGGTGCCGGTTGTCAATGACTTAGGTTAACTAAACAAGATTTGTTAAATTTAATTAAGTGATTAGGTTAATTAATCTTAATTAGTTAATTTAAACAGTGTTAATTAAGTTCATTAATTAGTTAATTAGTTAATTAATTAATTTTATTATTAATTATTTATTCATTATATATATATATATTAATTCTTTTTTTGTTCATAGGGTTGGCCCCACTTGTCATAGGCAGAGGGCCTAGCGGGCGCACGATTACGGGCACCGAGCGGAACGGGCGACGAGCGCCAGCCCGACAGGGTGCCGCGGGGCAGCGGGCAAAGGGGCGGGTGCGCGGCCGGGCTCCGGCGGCCATGGCCGTGGCCGGAGCAGGGCGGCGCGGTTAGCGGAGAGGGCCGCCGTGACGGGCGATGGACAACGGACGGCGGACGCTGCGAGTGGGGGGGGGAGGGAGCAAGCGGGCGGTGTGAGCGTGCGGGGAAGGGCGCGGTCGCTACGGGCGCTGGGCGCGAGCGAGGCGTCAGTGAGGGCGGCTCAACACGGCGACGGGCGTGCGGCGCGCTGCTCGCATAGCGAGGCCACGAGGGGGAGGTCACGGGCGGAGTGGTAGCAACGGTGGGCGCGGGCGCGTGGGAGCGCGGGCGCGCGTACAAGCACGCACTGGGCGCGGCAGGGGAACGACACCGGCGATAGAAAGGAGGGGCAGGGAGGAAGCTCATGGCAGGGAGTAGGGATCGTGGCAGCGAGTGTCGGGTAGGACGTCGGGGACGCGTCGCCGGCGAGGAGCCGGACGACGAGCCTCGAGCGGCGGCGTCAGAGGTGATGGTGGCGTGGGGGGTTCGACGACGGGGCAACGGGGTTGCTCTGGGTCCCCGTGCGGCGGCGGACGGCTTCGGGCGGGCGCCAACGCGGCGTCAAGGCAACGAGGTCGGGGGCGGTTCGAGCCCCCGATCCAATCGGGGGGGAGAGTGGGGGGAGTGGGGGGGGGGAGTGGGAGGATTACGAGTTAGGGTTTCCCCCCTCGTGGGGATAAGGCAGGGGCGGGTCGGCCGGCTGGGCCAGGTGGGCCGGCCTGGCCGGTGAGCTGGGCCGTCTGGCCCAGTTGGCCAGGGGGCTTCTTTTTTTGATAGGTGGGCCAAATGGCCCAGTAGATTAGGAACTCCGTTTTCTTTTTCCTTTTCTTTTATTGTTTTGTTTTATTTTTACTTTTCCTTTTCCGCTTTCTTTTATTTATTTAATAATTTATAGTTTTACGAAAAGTAAAACCCATACTTAAAATAGACTTACAATTCCAACTACTTTCACAAAAAGTTTTACCCTGATCAAAATAGTTTAGCATTTTATAATATTCAAAAGGCATTTATTTAATAGTTTTACCTACTGTTTTAATCACTTAAGTGCATTTAGACATTTTATAAAATGGGGTTTCTCCATCATAATTACCTATGCATTATTTGGCATCACCCGAACATTTTAGTTTTAATATTTGAAAATCTTTACCGTTTGACTTTATTTTAAATTTGAATGTCGAATCCATTTCGAATTAAGACGAGATTAACTACAGTAATCGAAGTGACATGGCATCATTAGCAGAGGGTTGTTGTAGCTTAATTACCCAAGCGTCACAATTCTCCTCCACTACAAGAAATCTCGTCCCGAGATTGAGGAGCGGGGGTAAGGGGGAAGGGATCTGGTTAAGTAATTCTAACGATTCTTCTTGATCGTTGTTGCTCTTCTCTAAGAGGTCGATCCATAACATTGATGTCTTCATCCCTATGCTTCAGTCATCATGATGAAGCCGACATCCTTTTCTTCGGGAACTCCAACGTACTTACGAATAGGTGAGGGGCAGCTCGGCTATGACAGAATGCTTATGAGGGAAAACAATCTGGGTTAACCCATGAATGAGCATAAGATTACCTCTCGAGTTGAACATATAAAATACATCAAGAGTAAGGTACGAAGGTACAATAAGAGGTTCCCAGCAGATAGATAGTTGCTCGAAGTCTGAACCAAAGTGAGAAAGGGGTTCAGAGCGGCGAGAGTAAGTATTGCGTCTGATACCATAATAGATTACTAGGAAGGTGGCCCATGAATTACATATGAGGCCACACGTGAGGAATAACCTTGGAAACAGGGGGTGTAGAGGAGTCAGGTTTCGATCCTGGGGAGCTGTGGGTTATGGGCCCACCATGTGGGTTAAAAAATATTTGGGAGGGCGTTGTGATCATGCACGATCATGATAGCAAGGCAGGTCAGAGGAAAGCCTGTCAGTTATGTCAACATCAGCATCGGTACCAAGGGCGAGGGACGAAGAGAACCATTTTCCTGCTCGTTAAACGAGGTGGACCAATAGGCAAAGTTCTCATCCATCGGGGGTTACCGGAATGTCATCAACAATGGTAACAGCGTCTTAGTGACAGAGTGGTACAATGAGGTGCTTCCCTAGGCAGGGAATTATCACTGCTCAGCTAAGTCAGATTACAAGAAAAATTAATCCAAACAATGGAAAGGGAAATGTGATCATCAGATTAAACAGAGCAACGGAAAGGAAAAGGTGTTTAAACACACATTTCAAGGGTATATACTTCCTAAGGACAAGCAAAACAAGATATCCATGACAGGATATTATGTAGAAAACTCTTTGGGTAAGGTAAGAGAAATTGCATGACAATACCCATACAACGGTGTTTGGATAATTGAGCAAGAAACATTTAGCATTGGGCTTCAAATGTTCTTGTTGAAAATTGGAGTACCACAGAGATGCTTCGAGATAGCATTAACATGGTCTTCAAGCAAAGGTCAGACTTTGGATACACAAAGGATTCATCAGGAACAACTTGTAGAATAAGTCTTAAAGTTTCCTCATGGAAGAATGGATAGCCTTGCTGAAAAGGAAACTATAACACTAGGTCCTCCGGTCAGGTGTGCATGACATCACCTTACCGGGTCATATGAGTATCAATGTTATAACTCTTGAAAATACGTTCCAACCATCATATCTGTCTGAGGTTCAGATCCAATTGGTGTCAGGATACCTCCGACTTAGGATGCCTGAGAAGAAAAGGTGCAACACAAATTGACGAGATGACAATGTAAGACTCTCGGGAAATGAACTATGGGAGCGAGTTCCAAAACAAGAGTTCATCATCAAAGCAAGGAGAGGATGAGGAGGTGGCTGATGGACTCAGCGACAATTCATCCAGAATTCCAATAGGATGGATTTCCACAATAATGTGAACAAGAAGATGACACTTGTCAATTCAATTGACATACTGTTGTATGCTCGAGGAAAACATACACCATTAATCATTAGTTGAAAGGTGTGCCCGAAATATGACCTTGGGCAGCAAGATCAATGTTAGAGTGATGATTTAATAACCAACAGTCTAAGAACGAACTGTCGATCGTTAACTTCGAAGCAATAGGTTGCTAGAAGTACAGAACTCAAGCAACATCGTTAGCATATTGGTATCCCGGTTAAAAACAACACGGGGGCCGAGGAAGAATGGTGATGGTGAGAAGTATCATCATACCGAGAATTTCTAAGAGGTGGAGCAATCCCCACAACATTCTCGACAGAGAAGACAGTAATACTTCAATGCAGAACATAACACTAGCTGGAGAGCAAGTTGTATCCATAACATGAACAAGTTTGTGACAAAAAGAAGGTAAGGATGTTGTCAATGGTAACTCAGATTACCAAGGGACGAGGTTGGTACTTATCATCATGAATTCGATTGATATCCTGGAAAGAGTCCAATTGTTAAAGAAGATCACGACAATTTTGTTAAGAGGCTCCACGAAGATGTAATGGATCGGCGATGACACCAAGTCAATTGAATGATGAAGCGAAAGGTTAATGGATCCAAGGGTACGACACTAACTCGGAATCAAGCTTGTTGTTCGAGGTGAAACGATATAACGAGGGAGATCGACGTAAGCTTAGCTCATCGCCGAAAGTTATGCTCTGGGAATAAGGACCAGGTAGCACAATTAATTCAGCACGATAATGATATAGTCAATTAGGCTAGGAACGATGTGACCGACTATTAAATTTGTAAGTAATGAAGGTTACTGAGGGAGTCCTGGATTAGGGGGTGTTCGGATAGCCGGACTATACCTTCAGCCGGACTCCAGGACTATGAAGATACAAGATTGAAGACTTCGTCCCGTGTCCGGAAGGATCTTTTCTTGGCGTGGAAGGCAAGCTAGGCGTGCGGATATTCGAGATCTCCTACCATTGTAACCGACTCTGTGTAACCCTAACCCTATCCGGTGTCTATATAAACCGGAGGGTTGTAGTCCGTAGGACAACCATCATCTTACACAATCATACCATAGGCTAGCTTCTAGGGTTTAGCCTCCTACCCATATCATCAATATTAATCTAGCAGGAGTAGGGTTTTACCTCCATCGAGAGGGCCCGAACCTGGGTAAAATAAAGTGTCCCTTGTCTTCTGTTACCATCCGACCTTGATGCACAGTTCGGGACCCCCTACCCGAGATCCGCCGGTTTTGACACCGACATTGGTGCTTTCATTGAGAGTTCCTCTGTGCCGTCGCGATCAGGAAGGATGCCTCTTCCCGTCTTTAAAGACGGCGCCATTACGAAAGAAGCCTTGGCTGTCGGCCAAACTCTCCGGCTAGGTGGTTTTCTCGCAACCGCCTGTTCAGGTGTTGCGCCGACGGTGACCTCCCGGGTCATCGAAAGCAACCTCCACGTCGGCTTAGAACTCGTCGAGCAATTGGATCCGATGGAGCTCTCTTCTATAAACGAGCTCCTGGATCGTATCGCCGCACTGGGCGTCGCCACAAATTACGACTGGGTTGGGCTTAAACCCGATCTGAGAGAAATTAACTCTCCCCAGGTCACCCACCACGTTGCTGTGGTGGAAACACAATGCGGCAACCCTTCATCTATCTTAAGGACTAGCTATGTCCGAATCCCCGAACCCTCCATGCCGGATATCCGCGGAGGGGACGATACAATCCAAGACCCGAGCTTAAAATCAGGCAAATTGGATAACATCCAAGACTCCGGATCTCAGAATCCGGAAGTTCTTTGGCCTCCGAACAACAAACTGGGCGAGGTCTCAGATTCAACGACACCCGCCCACCCGATCTTAAGCGATCTTTCCCAAATCAGGCAAATGCCCGAAAAAACAGTACATCATTACTGGGCCAGATTCCTCCTGGTTATGAACAGGATAAAGGACTGCCGCGAGGGAGACGCAATTTCAGTCTTTTGCAGTAACTGCACGGACAAGGGAATACTCAACGCCATAAGCCGTCGTAATATTACACGCTTTGCTGACCTGGCGTCCATAGTACAAAAATACTGTGCCATGGAAAGTGCTCGGAAAACCGAAATTGAATTTTGGGATAATCCGGCCCAGAATAGCAATCCCGTCCGAATCAAGAGGGCGCACCGCAGTAAGGCGCCCGGACTAAACGCTAAAAAATCAAAACCCTCTAGGGGCCATGGAACCGTACTGGAAAAGTGGCTAGATGGACCCTGCAAGATTCACAGTGCAGAGGACGCCACCCCAACTCACAGCCTCAGGGCATGTTGGATACTCCGGCAGGTGGCCAAAATTGGCGAGGACCTCCTAATTCCAGAGGTCGAAGGAAACCAGCCCGAGAATTTCAGTTCAGTTCTCACAGTCTTTGAGACTTTCGCATCAAATAACATGCGAAAAAGAATACTCCGCAGCCTCACTGAAGTCTATCAAGTAGCGACAATAAACCCATGGAGTAATACTGCTATCACCTTCGACGCGAGTGATGAGCCTAAAATTCGAGCAGCCAGAGCGCCAGCCGAATTGGTCCTCAGTCCCATAGTGGACGACTGTCGCCTCGCAAAGGTACTCATGGACGGAGGCAGTGAATTGAACCTCATTTACGAGGAAACCCTCCAAAAGATGGAAATAGACTGGAACGACATTGAGCGAAGCAGCACAACCTTTAGAGGAATAATCCCCAGTCAGGAAGCGCGCTGCACCGAAAAGATCACACTAGATGTGGTATTCAGCACGCCGGATAATTACAGGTCCGAACAGATCACGTTCCAGGTGGCCCTGTTCAAAAGCGGATATCACGCTATACTAGGACGGGAGACTTCCACAAATTTTCAAGCCATACCCCATTACGGGTACATGAAGCATAAGATGCCTGGGCCAAACGGAATTATCACCCTCGCTAGTGATCCGGACATAGCACTCCGCACCGAGAACAAGACAGCCGCATTGGCCCTCGAAGCATTATCCGAAACCTTAGCGGCCGAAGAACTGACTGCGCTGCGATCCACGGTCAATAGGGATGACGTGATACTCGATAAGAGATCCAAATCCACATCCTTCAAACCAGCGGACGAAATAGTCAAATTCCAGGTCCACCCAACGGACCCCAATAAAACAGCCTCCATCAGGGCACGACTGAACCCTGATGTAGACGCTGCACTGCGAGAGTTCCTACGAGAGAACTGGGACATTTTTGCTTGGCACCCCTCAGACATGCCAGGAATCCCACGCAGTTTGTCCGAACACAGCCTAAACATCCAGAAAGGATTCAAACCTGTCAAGCAGGCCCTTCGTCGTTTCTCCGAACCAAAGAGACAGACTATGGGAGAGGAGCTAGCCAAGTTATTGGAAGCCGGATTCATTAGAGACATAAAACACCCGGACTGGCTAGCAAACCTGGTGATGGTACCAAAGAAGGACAAATCCTGGCGCCTGTGTGTCGATTTGAAAGACCTTAATAAGGCTTGCCCAAAGGATCCCTTCCCCCTCCCTCGAATAGATCAAATCATCGATGCCACTGCAGGACACGATTCGTTGTGCTTCCTCGACGCATACTCCAGTTACCATCAAATCAAGATGGCAGAATCAGACCAAGCCGCAACAGCATTCATCACACCATACGGCCCATTCTGCTTCAACACAATGCCCTTTGGGCTAAAAAACGCCGGCGCAACATATCAGCGCATGATTCAAACATGTCTGGCAAACCAGATCGGCAAAACAGTAGAGGTGTATGTAGATGATGTGGTCGTTAAATCAAGACATGTCGAATCTCTAGTAGACGACTTGAGGCTCACATTCGACAACCTCCGAAAATACGACATTAAGCTCGATCTGGAAAAATGCGTTTTCGGCGTTCCAACCGGAAAGCTCCTGGGCTTCATTGTATCCGGTAGAGGAATTGAAGCAAATCCAGCTAAAATCCAAGCTCTATCACAATTGGATGTCCCAAAAGACCTCAAACAAATACAAAAACTCACCGGATGCGTGGCGGCTTTAAGCCGCTTTATCTCCCGCCTGGTAGAAAAGGCATTGCCCCTTTACCGCCTCCTTAGGCGCACTGAACACTTCGAGTGGACAGACGCTTCCACAGTCGGACTCGAGGAAATAAAGGCCATCATGGCAACAAACCCAGTCCTGGCCGCGCCGAACACTGGCGAACCCATGCTATTGTACATTGCCGCAACCCATCAAGTTGTTATCGCAGTACTCGTTGTCGAGCGGGCAACGGACGGACACAAACTCCCCCTTCAAAGGCCGGTTTACTACGTGTCCACTGTCCTCACACCATGCAAATCACGGTACCCGCATTACCAAAAGATCACGTACGCGGTGTTTATGGCATCCCGGAAGCTACGACACTACTTTCAAGAGTGTTCTATAACAGTAGCCTCGGAAGTACCACTCAACGATATTATCAACAACCGCGATGCAACGGGCCGGATAGCAAAATGGGCCATAGAGCTCCTCCCGTTCGACATAACCTACAAACCACGGCGAGCCATTAAATCGCAAGTCCTAGCCGACTTCGTCGCCGAATGGACAGAGGCCGAACTCCCTAAAGAGTACGGCACATATTCAAACTGGATCATGCATTTCGACGGCTCCAAAATGTTGGCCGGACTGGGGGCTGGCGTCGTTTTGACGTCCCCTACAGGTGACACAGTCCAATATGTACTCCAAATTATGTACACGGACTCCAACAATGCAGCCGAATATGAGGCCCTTCTACATGGTCTCCGGATGACAGTATCCATGGGCATTCAACGCCTGGAAGTACGCGGGGACTCAAACCTCGCGATATCCCAAATAAATGGCGACTTTGACGCCAAAGACCCAGAAATGGCAGCTTATCGCAATGTCGTCCTAAAAATGTCAGTCCGGTTCGAGGGACTGGAGTTTCACCATGTAGCCTGAGAAAATAATCAGGCAGCGGACGTCCTGGCACACATCGGAGCAAAACGAGATGCAGTCCCCCCAACATCTTCTTAGAAAGATTATTCAAGCCATCTGTAGCATGGGAGGGGGAACCCTCAGATAACAGTCCGGACATAACCGCACAACCCGACGCCGAACAATCCGACATAATCGGAGGCCCTGCCACCGAAATCACACCTTCAGCCCACGTAATAATGGCGGTCATCGCCCCGTGGACAGAACCATTCCTAGCCTACCTTACTAGGAAGGAACTCCCAGAGGACCAAAACGAGGCACGCTGCATAGTGCGGCAATCTAAATCCTATGAAGTCCACGAGGGAGAGCTATATAAGAAAAGCACTACAGGAGTCCTTCAAAGATGTATCTCCGAAGAGGAAGGGCGGAGTCTGTTGGCCGAAATTCATGCCGGACTCGGTGGCCACCACGCTGCAGCTCGGTCCCTTGTAAGCAAGGCTTTCCGTACGTGCTTTTATTGGCCGACGGCCCGAGCAGACGCTCATGACTTAGTCAAAAGATGCGTCGGTTGCCAGCTCTTTGCAAATCAAAGCCATATGCCGCCCAACGCCCTCCGAACCATCCCCATCACTTGGCCTTTTGCGGTCTGGGGGCTTGATATGGTGGGACCCCTTAAGGGTGGAACCCACAAGAAAAAATACTTATTGGTCATGGTGGATAAATTCACCAAATGGATAGAAGCCAAGCCTGTTAAGACGGCCGAATCCGGACCTGTGATAGACTTCATATCCGGGGTCGTACACCATTACGGTGTCCCCCACAGCATTGTCACTGATAACGGCACAAACTTCACCTCTGACGAAGTAAAGCTGTGGTGCCAAAACATGGGCATTAAGCTCGATTATGCTTCTGTCTATCACCCACAAACTAACGGTCAGGTCGAACGTGCAAATGGTCTCATCATGAGCGGTATCAAACCCAGACTAGTGCGGTCCCTAAAGGAATCTAATACGCACTGGTAGAGGAGCTCGACTCCGTACTCTGGTGGCTGCGAACCACGCCAAATCGTACCACCGGATTCACACCATTCTTTATGGTGTACGGCGCAGAGGCAGTTCTGCCCTGCGATATAGTTCATGACTCGCCTCGAGTGCGCATGTACGAAGAAAGAGAAGCCGAGCTTGATCGGCAGGACAACCTGGACGCCTTAGAGGAGGAGCGCGACGTAGCTAAAGCCCGTTCCGCATTTTATCAACAGCAGGCTCGAAGATATCAAAGCAGAGAAGTACGAGCCAAAAATTACAACGTTGGCGAACTAGTCCTACGCCTGCCGGATAAGAAAAAGGAAAAACTCAAGCCCAAATGGGAAGGTCCCTTCATAATTGACCAAGTCCTGACTGGTGGAGTGTACCGCCTGCGAGATGCGTCGGATAACCGACTCGAGCCGAACCCATGGAACGCCGCACGTCTCCGAAGATTCTATGCCTAGCGCCGAACTCGGGGTTTGTCTCCTTCCCCTGTCCACTTTTATATGTATTTTTCTGTTTTTGTCTCTCCCCACTCTTTCCTTTTATAGCCCTTAAAGGCTCATCATGTGACGCGCCACTCGCGCTCCTTACACCTGGGGGCTTCTCTAACAGAAGCTTGTTTATATGGGTTTCACGCCCAACGCATGCGTCATACTTCCGCATGCACCTTTTCTTCACCATTATATGCATCGATATGACTTATGTTTTGGCCAAGCTGGGTTGCCTGGCTCCTGTGCTTACCCCTACGTTCCCGATTGTTCGGCTAGGCAGTAAAGGGAGCACCTCTGCGATTGTTACTGCCGGATAAGCCGGATGTGTACCTCAGACTGGGTGAAGCCGAAAGCTAGCGTTCTTAAGGGAATATTCGGTCGGTGAACTAAAGATGAACCTTTTTTTACTTATACATGCCCCCAGATGTTTTCCTGCATTTGCAGTCCGGACGTGCACTTCAGGGCACGCCACCCCAGCGAAAGGAACCCTTAACGGAACTATTCTCTCTGGAAGATGTTTCTTACTAGCCATGTAATATAACATAACTAGTTGGGCACTTGTCTGATAAAGCACTAATGACCCCTACGCCTGGTCTCCATGCATACCTTGGTTCTCATATAACCGTTATGGTATTCGGACACACTCCTGACCGTCAGGTCCTGAGGTCGAAGCGAAAAGGTCGGCAACGACAAACGATCTACACTCCGGCTAGAAGGCATTACACATGTCAATTATAAATTACATAGTCATCCTGACTGATTGTATTCCTCTTCTATACAATCTAACAGGCTGTCTAATTTACAGTCCTGCTGGGAATACTTTGCGGCCAATTCCACCTGGCCATACACTAAGCTCACAGGGATCTCCTTCCCGTCAGGCCCCACCGGTCCGACCTCGGCCATACGATTGGGGTCAGACTTCGTAAAGCGGGTCTTCACCATGGCCCAAGCCTCCCTAGCGCCCTGCTGGCAGGCCGATATCTTCCACAACCGGAAGTGCCGCTGAGCTCCCTTCAACTTCTCTGCAAGTTCTCCAAGGCCCTCGGGTATGGAGTGGGCAGGCCACAAGGCTTGGGCAATACCTCGCATCGCCTTCCAAACTCGTTCGTGCAGTTGCAAGAGTTCGGGAAGAAGATCGCCCGTTGAACCGGGCAACTCCTCTGCAGGACGACCTGTCAGCATACCTACAGATATAACTCTGTTAGTCATCTTCCTCGCCGAACTCCTTTTTCAAGAGTTCGCTTAAGCACTTACTAAAAATGCCGCGTCGAAGTCACTGGTTCTCCTTATTGGAGTCCGACAGCTGGCCACGAACATCTTTTAGTTCAACATCCAGCCTGGTGTTGGCATCCTGGATATCATTCTTCTCCAGCCTCACCTTTGTTAGCACGCTTTCACCAGACTCTAACCGGTGTAGAAGCTGTTGCCTGTCCGGATCGAGTCCGGCGCCATCTGCAATACAATTTGTCAGATTGGCACTTAAATCCGTACAATACTAAATATTCTAGAGTATTGTTTACCTGCAGGGGTCTCTTTAGACCCCCCTGATGCCGTTTGTGCGGCCCCTAGTTGGGCCCTGCACCTTTCCAGCTCCTGGGACATCGCGGTATTCTTCTCGGTAAGAAACTGCATGTTATATGATTCTCGAATCAGTTATTTTCACTGCTTCAAGTCTCGGGGGCTACTGGAATATCTATATTCACCAAAATTTTCTTACCCGTATGTCTTTTACATACTGCTCTGTGGCTCTGGCTAAACCATTTTGGGCGGCACGGAGGTACGCATCTCCTGAATTGAAGGCATTTAAAGCCTCCTGGGAGAAACAAGCGTCGCGAAGAACTGTCCGGCGACGCCTGTGGTTCATGGCACTCTCCACCTCGGAATGGGTGGCAGACAGCCTGTCCGCATCCTCTGATGGAGGAGCGTCCGGTGCGTGCCTTGCGCTAGCTTCCGCCTCCGGGCCGGGCGTTGGGGTCTGGCTGGTGGAGGCGCGGTTGGCAACCTCTCCGGATATAGTCCGACGAGGTCTCTTCGTCCTGAAGATAGCACGAATGTTAATATACCCTGGAGGAGTAAAACACCGGGGGGAAAAGAGGGTACGCCATACCTTTGCTTGGGCACCTCAGACCGGACTACGTTCCTTTTTGCCCAACGGGGCCCTGCGGCCCCCCGCTGGTTAGCTGCAGCGGGGTCGGCTTCCCCCCTCGGGAATCTCCCCTACAAAGCGCGGTTGTTGTCAGAACAACCAAACCCATGAAAACGGAACCCCTCTTAAGGGGGTAAAGCTCCGGTATTTGTCACCTGGGAGGCCGGGATCAACCCTGGGTAATCAGCTATAATAGCTACCAAGGTATCGTCCTTGCTTAGCTGATGAAACACTCCGTCAATGAAATCCACCGCTAAGTCCGGATCCTCTTCGGAGTCCGGATCGAGGGACCGTTCTGGGTCCTCTGGGTGTGGAGGACGGCTGTTTATGTTTTTTACCTCCTGACGCAGGTCCTGCATTGAAGTCGTTAGACTGCCTATTTAATCATGGGAATGTAAAATGAACAGGGAAGTACGATTGTCCGCTTACCCAATTCGGAGGACTATACATGGAAAATCCGCCCTGCGGGTCGACGCGGAGGAATTCCTCTTCTTCTCCCTTGTACAAAGAGGATAAAATCTTCATTAAAGCGGCAGGCGAGTCCGGCCCCTTACGGCCGTAACGGGTGGCGTCATCCTCCCCCTTGAAATCCCACATGGGGTGGCTTCTGTATTGGAGCGGCTGCACCCCTCGCATAATGCATATGGCCATGACTTTAATCATGGTTAGTCCGGAATGAGCCAGTAGCTTAATCCAGCCCATTAAGTAAAAGACGTCTCTGTCATTCTCTCTCTGAGAGCTCCGAGGGCGCCAGCTCAGGCGTTTCTTCTGGGGAGCATTGTTGAACTCAGGGAGACCGGCCCGGATAGGGTCCGGCAGGGGGACGCCATCTATGTAGAACCATTCTGAAGGCCAGTCCTCGGACACCTTCTTCGGGGTTCCGGATGGGTATCCGGTCCCGGCGATGCACCATACTTCGGCTCCGCCCACTTGATATATAGACCCCTTTTGGGAACGGGGCACCAGGCAGAATATCTTCTTCCACAGCGCAAAATGAGCCTCGACGCCTAAAAATAGCTCACAGAGAGCAACGAAGCCCGCGATGTGTAACACGGAACCGGGCGTAAGGTGGTGCAGCTGGAGGCCATAGAACTCCAAAAGCCCGTGGAGAAAGGGATGAATTGGAAATCCCAGTCCCCTTATTAGATAAGGGGCCAGGCACACCCGCTCCCCTTTAGAGGGACTAGGTGAGTTCTCCGCTTGTTTTCCACCTTGATAAGTCGCGAGTCCGGCTCGGACCGAGACCATATAGGCTTGAGGGAGAAATCCCTTGGCTTGGAGTGACACTAACTCGCTGTGTGGGATGGTGCATCTCTCCCAGTCTCCGGGTTTAGGACTGGAGGGGCGAGGGGAGGAGCTACGGTGGCTGGCCATGTTGGAATGGACCTTTGCTGGAGACGCTCTGATGATAACTCGCGGAGAGGAGGAGATGTGGTTTGGATCTAAATCCCCATCCCGTTAAATAGGCGGCTCGTTTATGTGACTAACGGTGTGGATGTAAAAACACCCCAAGCTCTTCGCATTCGTTCAGCACGTGGAAGACAACCATTATTGGGCACTGAAGCCGAGGAGTGCTACATTACAAAAAGCGGACATTATTCGTACAAGTACACAGGATTCGGAGGAGGAACCCGCCTCGCAATGCCGAAGACGATTTGCGCGCCGGACTCGTCGTCATTGAAGCCTGGTTCGGGGGCTACTGAGGGAGTCCTGGATTAGGGGGTGTTCGGATAGCCGGACTATACCTTCAGCCGGACTCCAGGACTATGAAGATACAAGATTGAAGACTTCGTCCCGTGTCCGGAAGGATCTTTTCTTGGCGTGGAAGGCAAGCTAGGCGTGCGGATATTCGAGATCTCCTACCATTGTAACCGACTCTGTGTAACCCTAACCATATCCGGTGTCTATATAAACCGGAGGGTTGTAGTCCGTAGGACATCCATCATCATACACAATCATACCATAGGCTAGCTTCTAGGGTTTAGCCTCCTTAATCTCATGGTAGATCCACTCTTGTACTACCCATATCATCAATATTAATCTAGCAGGAGTAGGGTTTTACCTCCATCGAGAGGGCCCGAACCTGGGTAAAATAAAGTGTCCCTTGTCTCCTGTTACCATCCGACCTTGACGCACAGTTCGGGACCCCCTACCCGAGATCCGCCGGTTTTGACACCGACAGTTACCAAGAGTTGTTTAATCGCGGTGCGAACTCGATTCAGTTATCGGTGTATTTGTCGGCGTTCTGGGAACGGGGGTCCCCAGACTTGCCTGCCTGCGGCCTGCGGCCCATCTTCTTCAACACAGACTCAACACCCTCGCGAGGGGCCAAGCCTCGTGGGGCGGACGACACGGAGCTTCCTTAGGCGCGGCCTCATCAGGCTGGCTCGCAAGGAGGCGGAGAGATCATGGCAGGGTACCTCACAAGGTGACCATGCCGCAAGCCATGACGACCGAGGGCGCTAGGCGGGCGCCAGCCCGCGCAGTGTCCTCCCTTTCCTCTTTGGTACAAAGGGAGCAAGCACAGGCAAGGGGATCAAGCAAAGGCACCCATTTCGGTGCAACGAGACCAAGACCAACTCCGCGACAAGGAATAAGTCATTGTGGAGCCCAAGCCCGTGTCATCACCAGAGCCTTTGGCACGCAAGGACCAACTTTAGTCAGGATAAGTGTACCAGATGTTCCCCTTCAAAATGGCCAATTGTTGGCGCCCATCTCGCTCAAAATTTGGGAGGAGGCCCAGGGCCTTTGCCTATAAATAGGACTAGCCAGCCCCGGGGCAAGGGCATATTCATTCATCGATCGATCCATTTATCTAGCTAGAGGCAGCTCCCAGAGATTCAGGCATCTAGAGATCGAGAATTAGAGAGAGAGAGAAGGGCGACTGAACCACTCTAGCAGTTCATCGCCCCAGCCAAGAACAGACCCTCGCGAGGCTGTTCTTCCTTGTATTGTTCATCATTAGCCCAAGAGGCAATCCACCACACCACCACACTGGAGTAGGTATTACACCACATCGGTGGACCGAACCAGTATAAACTCTGTGTCTCATGTGTTGTTCTTCTGGTAGCTTAGATCCTTGCGAGGCGGAGGGGAACAGGTAGGTAGGAAGCGTAATCTCCGTGCGCACCCCAGAGTTCGAACCTCAAGGGTCTGCCGGAACCCGAAATCTGACATTTGGCACGCCAGGTAGGGGTGCGCCAGAATTCGTCTTCCACCGCCCGTTTCTCCTCCGACCATCGCGTCCATGTCTAACGCTCGTCAGGCCCGCGCCGAGCGCCTAGCCGCTCTCGCTTCCCGCGTCGCCCAGACGGCCCCCGTCGGCGGACGTCCTCGCCGTTCCCCGTCGCCTGCCGTCAACGCCGCCATCGGCCCGGCGGGGAATGAGCAGCAAGCGTCATCTCTGCATCCTTCCGTGCGGCAAGACGGCTGCACCGCCACTCCCTTGCTCACCCCCGCTGGTTCTTCGTCCCGCGCGCTCCGCGCACCCATGGAGGCCCGAGCTGTGCTCATCGCGGCAAACGAGCTCCTGCGCTTCCGTCCCGTCGACGACGTCTACGAAGAGTGGCTCGACCGCGTCGCCGAGCTCGTCTGCGCCGCGGGGGGCTCTCCCACACCGTTCGTTCCACTGCACCGCACCCCGCCCCGCGCGGGCAACGAAGCTCCGGGTGCACCCCAGCCGCCTCCTCACCAAGAAGACGCCCCGACCGTAAGGCGTGTGGCCCCTGGCTAGAACCCGCTCCGCCAGGCACCAGCGCGGCAAGAGCAGAGCTGCCAAGAAGTCCCTCGCCCGCAAGAAGCCGCCTGGGCGCTCCATGCTCCGGCACGTCGAGGCCACGCTCCTGCTCCCGCACGTCAAGACCCCGCGCTGCTCCCAGCTGCAGCGCACGGGGACCTGCAAGATCAAGCTCTCCATCACCCAAGGCCTCCCGTGGCCATGGCGGCCTGCCGCGCCTTCACCACCGAGCTGCGCAGCGTCTCGTGGCCCGGCAAGTTCAAGCCAGACTTGCCTCCTCGCTACGACGGCACGGCCGACCCTGCGGAGTTCCTCCAGCTCTATGAGCTGGGCATCGAAGCTGCCAACGGAGATGAGAAGGTCATGGTGAACTGGTTTCCCATGGCGCTCAAGGATGGGGCCTGCACCTGGCTCCTCAACCTGGCCCCAGGCACGATCTCCTCCTGGGACGAGATGCGCACCCGCTTCATCGCCAACTTCCAAGGTACTCGCGATCGGCCACCCGCCGTGAGCGACATGCGCCGCATCAAGCAGCAGCCCGGAGAGACCCTGCAAAAGTACATCAAGGGCTTCAACAACGCACACCTCAAGATTCCCAGGGTGTCCGAGGAGGCCATCATCTCAGCCTTCTCCGACGGCGTGCGCGACATCAAGATGAAGGAGGAGCTGGCGATGCATGAGGACCTGTGCACTTCCTTCGAGCTGTTCAACTTGGCGACCAAGTGCGCCAGGGCAGAGGAAGGGTGTCTCTCCCTCCTCGAGCTGCCTGCCGCAGACCCAGAAGAAAAGAAGTCCAAGGCCAAGGACGTGAAGCGCAAGGGGGCTATCGTGCTTGCGGCAGAACCAGACACCAAGCGAGGCAGAGATCAGCCCGAGTCTTCCAAGGGCAATCGCTACTGTGTGTACCACGACCTCCACACCCACAACACCAACGAATGCCAAGAGCTCCGAGCCGTGCGAGAAGGAAGGATCGGCCGTCGCCCCGACCGTGTCGACCGGGGCTACGGTCGAGGAGGAAGGAACGCCGGGCGCTGGGAAGACCGTGGCCCACGCGAGGGGTGGCGCGATCGACCTCGCGAGGACCGCTGGCAGGACCCGCCTCGCGAGGGAGACTAGAGGGATCAGCCTCGCGAGGATCGCCCGCAAGGTAACGCAGGCCTCCCTCCACTGCCGCCGCATCCAAGAAGAAACGAGGACCGCCACCAGGACGAAGAGGCCGGGGGCTTCCAGGAGCCACGCGCAATCGCCTGCATCCTGGGCGAGGATCAGGCCCCAGCCTCTCAGCGCATCTTCAAGCAGTGCACCCGCGAGGTGAACGCAGTGCTCCCCAACCTCGAAGCCACATGTCCTCTCAGGTGGTCATCATGCGCCATCACGTTCAGCTCAGCGGATCAGCTCAAGTGTGCAGCCACAGCCGGAGTCCTCCCAATGCTTTGTTCCCCAATCATTAGCAACGTGGTGGTCACCAGGACCCTCATCGACGGTGGGGCAGGGCTCAACGTCCTGTCCGTGGATACATTCCACAATCTCCAAGTGCCCTACAACCAACTTCAACCGACCAAGCCTTTCTCCGGAGTCACTGACGGCTCCACGGTCCCGATCAGGCAGGTCCACCTCCCTGTCACCTTCGGAGCACGTGACAACTACCGCACCGAGCTCATCGACTTCGACGTTCCTCATATTCGCCTACCGTACAACTCCATCCTTGGGTACCCGGCGCTGGCCAAGTTCATGGCCGTGACTCACCATGGCTACAACGTCCTCAAGATGCCAGGGAGCGGCGGAGACATCACGGTGCCCTGTGAAGAGAAGGACGCGGTGTGTTCCCTGGAACGAGCCTTTCAGTCCGCATCACTGGAAGACCCAGATTGCGAAAGCAGGAGGCTTCCCGAGACCACCCCCGAGAAGAAGAAGACATCGTCCGGCCTGGCCCCTCAGGGCCCGCGCCTGCCCAGGGGGATCCTCCCTCCATCTCATAGGAAAGCGCGCCCGGCGACCTCCTCAGGCAGGGCTCGGGGGCTCTCCCCTGGAGGGCCACCGACTTGGCCAAGGTCACGAGGGAGGCGCTTGGGCACCACATGGAGGCGTGTTTTGAAGCACATTTCCCTCAAGAAGGAGTGAAGCAAGGAGGGTCAGACCCTCAGGAGTTCGTCAGGGAAGCCATTCAGGAGCTACAAGAGTCAAGAGTCATGAGAGGCGGCCGCCGCCTACCAGCTGTGGTCTCCCATCCAGGCGAGGATGGTGAGCTGCACGTCTGCGTCGACGTACCAGGGCTCAACCGAGTCACCTCGCTGGAGCGCCTCTGGCCCTCGCGAGTGGGGCGCTGCGAGGGTCTGCCCCACAGCTACGTTTGCATGCCTTACGGCTTGCCGAACGCGGCTGCCACGTACCAGCGCCTCATGAGGGGCATCATGGAAGCTCAAGAGGCCAGGCGTTCCGCAGCCCTGGCAGAGATGGAGACGGTCCGCGAGGAGCCACCAGTGCCTTCGGAGCCTCCCGAGGCCCCAGGGCTTGGGGGCTCGTGAGGGTCGGCTTCCGCAGCCCACCGAGTCTGCTTCACCAACACTGCTTCGTCCTCAACATCATTAGGTGACATCTTTCAAGTTTCGTTTCCAGCTGGGAGCGCCCCCCTAGGGCTGCATTATTCCCAGGCCGCATGGGTCCATCCCAGCGGCATGTATCCCTTTTTATTTGGTGTCGTTAGCTTACTTTGTTGGGGGCGCCCCTCGGGCTGCATCATCCCCAAGTCGCTCGGGCCGGACCCAGCGGCATGTATCCCTTTCGCGTTTACTTCCGGCTATGCATTCAACCCACCATGCTTGATTATTTGATGCCGGTCCACGGCACCTCTTCTTCTCCATGTCGACCACTTGCACGTTAAAGGGGGGGTGCCTGAGCATCGCGACTCAGGGCTCTTACTGGCTCTCCAGCCCTCACCCTCTAGCCTTGTCCATGGCATCACGACCTGGCATACCAGCGACGGCTGAGACCAGCTCGAGGGCCGGGACCCGAGGACGTAGAGTGTAGGCATCTAACCCAATTTACAGGAACACATCACAAGATAAGGCCCAGTGCCAGGCGCAACCCGCCTAGAGGTAGGGCCTCGTGAGTCCCGCACAGGCTCACGGGTGCCCAGATACACCTCATCAGGCCCTACCGTGCCAGCCATGTGTCAGGGCAGGGCTGTACACGCCCCGGGGGCTCCTCCCGGAGGGGAGCCCCCTCCCACGTACCAGTGGAAGCATCATGCTCCGCGCTGGCTGACGACACTGCTGACGAGCGGCTATGCCCGTACACATACGGAAGCGCTATGCTCCGCACTGGTGATAAACAACTGAGGGTGGCCCCGGGCCGCATCAACCTCAGGGAGCCCAGAGCTCAGTGTCCAGCCTCATCATAACGCTTCCCCCCGGGAGTGCCGCGCGAGGGGGATGGGCATGGGGGTTGTGCCTGGGTCACGCCCAGACGCACGCTACCCAGCCAGGCCCCCCCGGGCATGGTTCGTCGCGCGTCTCTCCCCGAGTGGAAGCAAGGTACGAAGGCCGTTTGAGCGTCAAGGGGGACTCCTGAGCATCGCGACTCAGGAGCCTAACTGGTCCCGTAGCCCCTCACTCCTTAATTCCGAAAGGCTAACGCTGGGTGAGGTACGCGCGGGATCGGGCTCTGCAGACGTAGAACGGTAGATCCACCCAAATCTCACCTCCATACTTGCTGTTCGAACGCCAAGGGGGACCCCTGAGCATCGCGACTCAGGGGCCTAACTGGTCCTGTAGCCCCTCACTCCTTAGTTCCTAAAGGTTATTGCTGGGTGAGGTACGCGCGGGGCCTGGCTCTGCCGGCGTAGAACATAAGCAAGTAGGAAGGAAAAGCATAAACTTCAAGGATCGCCTCCCTACTTTTTGTTTGTGCGCCAAGGGGGACTCCTGAGCATCGCGACTCAGGAGCCTAACTTGTCCTGTAGCCCCTCACTCCTTTGGTCCTGCCCTGGTTTCCAGTCGGGGCTAATGCTGGGTGAGGTACGCGCGGGGCCGGGCTCTGCCGGCGTAGAACACAAGCAAGTAGGAAGGAATAGCGTAAAATTCAAAGAATTCAGAAGCAAATATTACAGTCCATACTGTTATCTCGACGCCAAACGCAAGTTTAAACGCCTCCCCGAGGCATGATACATGTGCAGGAATTGAAAACAGGACAGGAGCCACGACGGAATCGCCAGACGACGGTGGAGCAGCGTGGAGTGGCTTCACCTCATGGAGCAGCAGGGTCAGCAGCGCATCGCTTCGGCTTGGTGCTGAAGGCCCGGAACTTCCCCAGCAGCGCCTCCGCGCGACCCTTCACGGCCTCGGCAACGGCAGCAGCACACTCGCCGCTCACTGGCTCCAACAGGCTGTCAAGGTCGATGTTGGGGGCGCGAAGGTGGATGTGGGCGAAGACCCGCGTCAGCACTACAAAAGACAGGACACGCGCCTCGGCATCGGCCGTGGGTCCAAGGCCAAGGGCGACTTCCTCAAGAGCATGAACCGGGAAGGGAAGCAGCTTGGTGGGGCCGTCCTCGACGCCAGCTAGCGGGCTCTCCAGGCCGCTGGCGTAGAGCATCTTCAGCGAGGCCCGGGCCATCTCCTCCATGTCTGCAAAGGCCACGCGGTCCTCGGCAAGAACCCGAGCCTTGCCGTCCATCTCGACCTTCCTCGCCCCAACTCCTGCTCCAGCATGCGTAGGCGGTCGCGGCGTTTCCTGAGCTTGGCCTCTCGGACCTCGACAGCCGCCTCGCGAGCCTTCACGCCCACTTCTTGCTCTTGGCAAAGGCGGGCCTCTTTCGCAAGCTGGTCCCGCAGGCCTTGCAGCTCGCCCTCCAGCACCTTGCAGCAACCACGGACATCGGCCGCCTCCCTCTGGGCCGCGTCACGAGCAGCCTTCGCCTCAAGGGTGGCCTGCCTCTCCTCATCACAAGCCGTTAAGGCCTGGACCAGCGCCGCCCGAACCGAAGCGTAGGAGCGAATCCATCCTGAAGCCAGCTCCAAGCGCCCGGCCACCAAGCGAGGGTCGGCGCCAAGAAGATCCTGTCGGAGCCGGTCCAGCTCGGCAGCAACACGATCCAGAATGGCGGGAGGAGTGGGAGAGACAGCAGTTGGTGGAGTAGGAGGAGAAGGTGGCGGCACGACCGCAACACCCTGAGGTGGGCCTGCTGCATCCCGATGACTGTGGTGGCGGCGGCAGGCAAAGGCACCTCGAGAGTCACTTGGGCCATGGGGGCTGGGCTCGCCCCAGCTAGCTTGGCCAGACCTCACGAGGGCGTCCGGGCAGGGGAGGCCCGTGCGTCGCGGTCACCTTCCTCCGCAGACAGAGGCACTGCTGCGGATGGAACCTCAGGAGCCCCCTTCAGCTTCTTCGTCGCGGGCGCCAGCCTATCAAAGAGACGCGGACGTCAGACCTCAGCAGCAGAACAAGAAACAAAGATAAGAGTCAAGCACTTACGGGTCATCGCCTGCGAGCTCAAGCTGCCTCCAGCCAAACTTGAAGCCTGAAAGCCGGCTGGAGGGATCAACCTCGGAAGCAGAAGGCGCATCGGCGGATCGCCACGGGGCCGGGGCAGACCCGCGGGGGATCAGCCCGGTCCTGTCCTTCTTCGGGATCGGGGGTGAGCTCCCGCTGCCCAGCATGTCATCATCCTCGCCGTCATCGCTCGCAGAGAGGCGGAGAGCGCGGGGCCTGCACCGGGAGAGGGGAGCCCTTGACTCTCCGTCAGTCGCCTCGGAGTCAGGCCCCTTCCCCCGATCCTCTCCGTCCTCCTCTTCGCTGGAGTCGTCGGAGGACACGTCCACTAGTTCCTCGAGGGCTTCAGTGGGCAAGGGCCCGTCCCCGTTGAAGACGAGCATGGACTCCACTACCTGCTCCCAGTCGTCGCGGAGGAACAAGGGCATAGGAGCGCCCTCCAACCTCGCCACATCGCCCCCGACCAGAGATTGGAGCACCGCGGCCAGATCTTCGTCACCCAAGGCCACGGGGCTCGGATGAGGTCTCCACATCGAAGGTGAGTACTGCCGAAGCGGACCCAGCTGGTGCTCCAGGAACTCCCTCAGCGGCGACGCGTCGGTCAGCTTTGCCATCGCCATGCTGGCCGGCCTCAGATCCGCATCCATCTTCTCCAACACCGGCTTCGCGCGGGGGTCTGTGAGCTCCGCTCGACCCCAATCACCGGAGCTTGTGGGCAGCTTCGTGGGCAAAATCAGCCGAGGGTGAATGCGCCCAGCGTCAGCCAAGACCCACTTGCTCCTAAAGCCCTCAATCCTCTTCCCGGGCTTCGAAATGGCAATGGTGCCATTGTACGCAATGAAGCTCGCGCACGCGGAAGGAGAACCGCGAGAGACCCGGAGGGAGAAGTAGTGGCGCAGCAAGGCCACTGAGCGCTGCACCCCTACGTGAGCCTCGCAGTAATAGGCGAAGATCGCCAGGAGAAGGACGGAGTTGGGATGGAGATGCAGAGCTTGTAAGTTGTAATGGCGGAGGACAGAGAAGAAGAACTCGGAGAAGGGAGGCACCAGGCCAGCAGCAATGGAGCTTACGAAGAGCGGATAAAAGGTGCTCCCTCGACCCTCAGGGGTGGCGGAGCCGGCCTTGAACACCCTTGCCCCGTCGATGCCCTGCGCCATCGCCATCCGGCGCAACCGGGCGAGGCTCGCCTCCGACACGTTTGGCGACTCCAAGGCAGACGAGTACCAAGCTCCGGCCGGGGACTGACGAGGCGCCATGGCTTCTGGATCACGCGGTCGAAGCAGATCTGGAGATTTGGAAGAAGGAAGGAGAGCCGCAAGAAAGGGGATCTGCCCAGCAACCGGAGAAAGCAGAAAGAGCAAAACCTGGGCAGATGCCGCTCCTTTATCAACTCACGCAGTTGCGGAAACGCCCATGTCCAATCAACCGCCACGCGGCGCCCAAGGCCGCAGGCTGTTAGGGCTCGCGGCGCTTCGCCCTTGCCCTTTCGCCTCCCTGCACGGCCAAGTCCGGGCGCGCCTTGGGCCCGGGGCTACTATCGGCGTTCTGGGAACGGGGGTCCCCAGACTTGCCTGCCTGCGGCCTGCGGCGTGGCTCAAAGGGGGGCCAGCACGACCCATATTCTTCAACACAGACTCAAGACCCTCGCGAGGGGCCAAGCCTCGCAGGGCGGACGACACGGAGCTTCCTCAAGCACGGCCTCATCAGGCTGGCTCGCGAGGAGGCGGAGAGATCAAGGGGTACCTCACGAGGTGCCCATGACGCAAGCCATGACGACCGAGGGCGTCAGGCGGGCGCCACCCCGCGCAGTGTCCTCCCTTTCCGCTTTGGTGCAAAGGGAGCAAGCGCAGGTGAGGGGATCAAGCAAAGTCACCCATTTCGGTGCAACGAGACCAAGACCAACTCCGCGACAAGGAAGAAGTCATTGTGGACCCCAAGCCCGTGTCATCACCAGAGCCTTTGGCAGGCGAGGACCAACTTTAGTCAGGATAAGTGTACCAGATGTTCCCCTTCAAAATGGCCAATTGTTGGCGCCCTTCCCGCTCAAAATTTGGGAGGAGGCCCAGGGCCTTTGCCTATAAATAGGACTAGCCAGCCCTGGGGCAGGGGCATATTCATTCATCAATCGATCCATTTATCTAGCTAGAGGCAGCTCCCAGAGATTCAGGCATCTAGAGATCGAGAATCAGAGAGAGAGAGAAGGGCGACTGAACCCCTCTAGCAGTTCATTGCCCTAGCCAAGAACAGACCCTCGCGAGGCTGTTCTTCCTTGTATTGTTCATCATCAGCCCAAGAGGCAATCCACCGCACCACCTCACTGGAGTAGGGTATTATACCACATCGGTGGCCCGAACTAGTATGAACTCTGTGTCTCATGTGTTGTTCTTCTGGTAGCTTAGATCCTTGCAAGACAGAGGGGTACAGGTAGGTAGGAAGCATAATCTCCGCGCGCACCCCAGAGTTCGAACCTCAAGGGTCTGCCGGAACCCGAAATCCGACAGTATTGATCCACAGAAGACAAGTGCTTAAACTTGACCAAGAAATGGAATCAGAGAAGAACATATGGTCGGAACCATGATTGCAAAGGATCAATCCACCGATACCAAAGGACATTATATCAAGGAAATAGCTATTATTTCAAGAAGCTTCCATGATAGGATCTACATCGTGTCCATGGGCATGAACACAAAGTTCAAGGTCGACACCCACTTATTCAATGTAAAACCTTCCATTCACTTCTCAAGTTTAGAAAATGACGCTAGTTGTTGAAAGTTTTACCTGGTGCAATACCAGATAAGTATGACCCATCAAATATTTTGGGATCACACAGGTTAGGGAAGGCGTTGGTTCAACCCATCGGGGCATCTTAGGAACCTATACCACAAATTTCGGAGTAAATAATACAAGCTCGGAAGTAGAGCATGGTTGACAAAGCAGAGGATACAGTTTACCAAAGGCATTTCATACCCGCGGAAAGGCTCACAAGGTTATTGAATATGAAGGACACTGCCGGATAAAATCCAACAAAGGAACCGATGGTCCACAAGGGATCTGATGTGAGCATCGGTACTAAACCAGAGGAAGAAGATTGCAAGGAGATCTGATTATAGAAACAACTGACTAATTCAACGTTCAAATTCAAAATAATTATGATTTCCAAATCAGGGGATCAGAAGCAACACTCTGATCAAGTATGGATAAGTTGAGTAGGCTTAGGGGTACAATCGATGGCAATTTGATTGGTCGAGATCCAACTCATGTTTAAAATGACGCCTGAGCCGAATGGATGAATTCTAGGATCTGATTAAGGATTGCAACATTTGTAACATACTGAATCAAGGGACCCAAGATGATAAAGGCAAAGGACATCCATGAATATTGCTAATCATTTGGAATTAACCAAAATGCAGGTATACAAGCATTTCAAGAGCCATAGGCTAATGAGGATTCTCGAAAGATCGGATAGTATTTTGAAGAATTTTGTGAAACACATGAACGACTAGGGATGAGCGGATACTTGATAAGAGCAAGGAATTATCCGAAGGGGTATTCATGTGGCAAAGAACTGCAAGGCAGTAGGCACAAAGTATTCTTAAAACAATAGAGAGAATTTCGGTGTATCTTGTAATAACAAGATCAACTGGGAAGCATTGTATGAATGGCGAGTATACGTGGTTATCCATAGGGGTTTATCGATGGAGGGGAATTGCAAAAGCGACACCATAAAGTCTCAAGAGAACATCCGAGAGTATCTTCGGCTTCTTCTGGTGCAGCAGACGATCATCTGTAACAAGGGGCTCTCCGGAAGAAAGTATTATCGAGAACCTAGAGTCAGAGTTAGTAAAATCGTTTAACCCGAATAGAAGAGATGTCAGAGTCCCAGAGTATAGGTCGAGGAATAAAAGATCCTACTACTACCCAATGGCGACGTGTGCCCGTAAGACACGCAACCATGTTAGTAAAAGGTTTGCAATGTTTAGACTCGACTTCGGCCAAGGAGTTGGAAAGGGGGATTCCTACAGGCAGTCGTCTCTGATACCAACTTATGATGCCCCCGATTCAATCGTAAACTAATCATGCACGCAAATGTGTACGATCAAGATCAGGGACTCACAGGAAGATATCACAACACAACTCTAAAACATAAATAAGTCATACAAGCATCATAATACAAGCCAGGGGCCAAGAGGGCTCGAATACAAGTGCTCGATCATAGACGAGTCAGCGGAAGCAACAATATCTGAGTATAGACATAAGTTAAACAAGATGCCATAAGATGGCTAGCACAAACTGGGACATAGATCGAAAGAGGCGTAGGCCTCCTGCCTGGGATCCTCCTAACTACTCCTGGTCGTCGTCAGCGGGCTGCACATAGTAGTGGGCACCTCCAGTGTAGTAGGAGTCATCGTCGAAGGTGGCGTTTGGATCCTGGGCTCCATCGTCTGGTCGTAGCAATCGGGTAGAGAAAAGGGAAAAAGGGGGAACAAGGCAACCATGAGTACTCATCCAAAGTACTCGCAAGCAAGGAGCTACACTACATATGCATGCGTATATGTGTAAAGGGGCATATCAGTGGACTGAACTGCAGAATGCTAGAATAAGAGGGGGATAACTAATCCTGTCGAAGACTATGCTTCTGGCAGCCTCCGTCTTGCAGTATGTAGAAGAGAGTAGACTGTAGTCCTCCAAGTAGCATCACATAGCATAATCCTACCCGGCGATCATCTCCTCGTCGCCCTGCTAGAGAGCGACCACCGGGTAATATCTGGCACTTGGAAGGGTGTGTTTTATTAAGTATCCGGTTCTAGTTGTCATAAGGTCAAGGTACAACTCCAAGTCGTCCTGTTACCGAAGATCACGAATATTCGAATAGATTAACTTCCCTACAGGGGTGCACCACATAACCCAACACGCTTGATCCCATTTGGCCAGACACACTTTCCTGGGTCATGCCAGGCCTCGGAAGATCAACACATCGCAACCCTACCTAGGCACAACAGAGAGGTCAGCACGGCGGTCTAAACCTAAGCGCACAGGGGTCTGGGCCCATCGCCCTTAGCACACCTGCATGTTGCATACGCGGCCGGAAGCAGAACTAGCCCCCTTAATACAAGAGCAGGCTTTACGTTCCAATCCGGCGTGCGCCGCTCAGTCGCTAACGTCACGAAGGCTTCGGCTGATACCACGACGCCGAGTGCCCATATCTTTCCCACGTAGTTGGTTAGTGCGTATAGGCCAGTAGCCAGACTCAGATCAAATACCAAGATCTCGTTAAGCGTGTTTAGTATCCGCGAACGCCGAACAGGGCCAGGCCCACCTCTCTCCTAGGTGGTCTCAACCTGCCCTGTCACTCCGCCACAAAGATCCACACAAAGGGCCGTTGAGACAAAGGTCCTTTCAGCCCCCAATCCGTGAATCACTCGCGGGTGCTCCACGAGCCGACCCGACTTTAGTCACCACATGTATCATGTATAAAGTATATAGTATATACCCGTGATCACCTCCCGAGTGATCACAGCCCGATAGTATAGCACAGCAGACGGACAAGAATGTAGGGCCACAGATGGAATACTAGCATCCTATACTAAGCATGTAGGATTGCAGGTAAAGGTAACAACAGTAGTAGCAAGGACAGGCTATGCATTAGGATAGGATAAACGGAAAGCAGTAACATGTTACGCTACTCTAATGCAAGCTGTAGAGAGTAGAGTTGGCGATATCTGGTGATCAAGGGGGGGGGGCTTGCCTGGTTGCTCTGGCAAGAAGGAGGGGTGTTCGTCAATGTAGTCGATCACGGGGGTCGCCGGCAGCCTCGAGGTCTACCGAAAAGAAGTAACGGAGGGGAAACACAGTAAATAACAGAGCAATCTAAGCAACACAAAGCATAACATGGCAATACACGGTGCTAGGAGTGCCCTAACGCGGTAGGAGGTGATACCGACGAAGGGGGATAACATCCGGGAAACTATCCCCGGAGTTTCGCGTTTTCGGATAGGTGAATCGGAGCAGGAAAGTTGTGTGTTTGCTATGCTAGGAATGTGTGGCGGATGAACGGGCTACGAATTAGGACTCGTCTCGTCGTTCTGAGCAACTTACATGTACAAAGTTTTTCCATCCGAGCTACGGTTTATTTTATATTAATTTAAAAAGGATTTAATCATTTTAAATTATTTTTAATTCGAAATTAAATGTTAAATTGCTATGGGTACACAGAAGTGTACCCACAGATGGGCTTGTGTGGCTGACCAGTAGGCCCAGTTGACTTGGTCAACTACCCAGTCAACAGAGGTTGACTGATGGGGCCGGTCAAAGTCAACGGCCCAGTCAGCATTGATCGTTGACTGGTCAAATTGACTAGTGGGTCCCGGTTGTCAATGACTTGGGTTAACTAAACAGGATTACTTAAATTTAATTAAGTGATTAGGTTAATTAATCTTAATTAGTTAATTTAAACAATGTTAATTAAGTTTATTAATTTGTTAATTGATTAATTAATTTTATTATTAATTATTTATTCATTATATATATATATATATATATTTAATTCTTTTTTTGTTCATAGGGTTGGCCCCACTTGTCATAGGAAGAGGGCCTAGCGGGCGCACGGTTACGGGCACCGAGCGGAATGGGTGACGAGCGCCAGCCCGACAGGGTGCCGCGGGGCAGCGGGCAAAGGGACGGGTGCGCGGCCAGGCTCCGGCGGCCATGGCCGCGGCCGGAGCAGGGCGGCGCGGTTAGCGAGGAGGGCCGCCGTGACGGGCGACGGACAATGGACGACGGACGCAGCGAGTGCGGGGGGGGGGGGGGCTAGGCGCGAGCGAGGCGTCGGTGCGGGCGCGCGGGGAAGGGCGCGGTCGCCATGGGGGCTGGGCGTGAGCGAGGCGTCGGTGCGGGCAGCACAGTACGGCGACGGGCGTGCGGCGCGTACGGCGAGGCCACGAGGGGGAGGTCAGGGGCGGAGTGGTAGTAACGGTGGGCGTGGCGGGAGCGCGACAGGCGAGGTGAGCGCGAGCGCGTGGGAGCGCGGGCGCGCGTACAAGCACGCACTCGGCGCGGCGGGGGAACGGCGCCGGCGACAGAAATGAGGGGCAGGGAGGAAGCTCACGGCGGGGATTTGGGATCGCGGCAGCGGGTGTCGGGGAGGACATCGGGGACGCGTCGCCGGCGAGGAGGAGACGGACGGCGAGCTCCGAGAGGCGGCGTCGGAGGTGATGGTGGCGTGGGGCGGTTCGGCGACAGGGTTGCTCTAGGTCCCCGTGCGGCGGCGAACGGCTTCGGGCGGGCACCGGCGTGGCGTCGAGGCGACGGGGTCGGGGGCGGTTCGAGCCCCCGGTCCAATCGGGGGGGAGTGGGAGGAGTGGGGGAGAGTGGGAGGATTATGGGTTAGGGGTTACCCCCTCGTGGGGATAAGGCAGGGGCGGGTCGGCCGGCTGGGCCAGGTGGGCCGGCCTGGCCGGTGAGCTGGGCCGTCTGGCCCAGTTGGCCAGGGGGCTTCTTTTTTTGTTAGGTGGGCCAAATGGCCCAGTAGGTTAGGAACTCTGTTTTCTTTTTCCTATTTATTTTATTGTTTTGTTTTATTTTTACTTTTTCTTTTCTGCTTTCTTTTATTTATTTAATAATTTATAGTTTTACAAAAAGTAAAACCCATACTTAAAATAGAGTTACAATTCCAGCTACTTTCACAAAAAGTTTTACCCTCATCAAAATAGTTTAGCATTTTATAATATTCAAAAGACATTTATTTAATAGTTTTACCTACTGTTTTAATCACTTAAGTGAATTTAGAAATTTTATAAAAATGGGGTTTCTCCATCATAATTACCTATGCACTATTTGGCACCACCCAAACATTTTAGTTTTAATATTTGAAAATCTTTACCGTTTGACTTTATTTTAAATTTGAATGTCTAATCGATTTTGAATTAAGACGAGATTAACTACAGTAATCGAAGTGACATGGCATCATTAGTAGAGGGTTGATGTAGCTTAATTACCCAGGCGTCACAATTCTCCTCCACTACAAGAAATCTCGTCCCGAGATTGAGGAGCGGGAGTAAGGGGGAAGGGATCTGGTTACGTAATTCTAACGATTCTTCTTGATCGTTGTTGCTCTTCTCGAAGAGGTCGATCCATAACATTCATGTCTTCATCCCTATGCTTCAGTCATCATGATGAAGCCGACATCCTTTTCTTCGGGAACACCAATGTACTTACGAATAGGTAAGGGGCAGCTCGGCTACGACATAATGCTTATGAGGGAAAACAATCTGGGGTTAACGCATGAATGGGCATAAGATTATCTCTCGAGTTGAACATATAAAATACATCGAGAGTAAGGTACGGAGGTACAATAAGAGGTTCCCAGCGGATAGATAGTTGCTCGAAGTCTGAACCAGAGTGAGAAAGGGGTTCAGAGCGGCGAGAGTAAGTATTGTGTCTGATACCATAATAGATTACTAGGAAGGTGGCCCATGAATTACATATGAGGCGACACGTGAGGAATAACCTTGGAAACAGGGGGTGTACAGGAGTCAGGTTTCGATCCTGGGGAACTGTGGGTTAAAAAAATTAGTAGGGCGTTGTGATCATGCACGATCATGGTAGCAAGGCAGGTCAGAGGAAAGCCTATCAGTTATGTCAACATCAACATAGGTAGAAAGGGCGAGGGACGAAGACAACCATTTTCTTGCTCGTTAAACGAGGTGGACCAATAGGCAAAGTTCTCGTCCATCGGGGGTTACCGGAATTTCATCAATAATAGTAACAGGGTCTTACTGACAGAGTGGTACAACGAGGTGCTACCCTAGGCAGGGAATTATCACTGCTCAGCTAAGTCAGATTACAAGAAACATTAATCCAAACAATGGAAAGGAAAATGTGATCATCAGATTAAACAGAGCAACGGAAAGGAAAAGGTGTTTAAACACACATTTCAGGGGTATATCCTTCCTAAGGACAAGCAAAACAAGATATCCATGATAGGATATTATGTACAAAACTCTTTGGGTAAGGTGAGAGAAATTGCATGACAATACGCATACAACGGTGTTTGGATAATTGAGCGAGAAACATTTAGCATTGGGCTTCAAATGTTCTTGTTGAAAATCGGAGTACCACAGAGATGCTTCGAGATAGCATTAACATGGTCTTCAAGCAAATGTCGGACTTTGGATACACAAAGGCTTCATCAGGAACAACTTGTAGAATAAGTCTTACAGTTTCCTCATGGAAGAATGGATAGCCTTGCTGAAAAGGAAACTATAACACTAGGTCCTCCGGTAAGGTGTGCATGACATCACCTTACCGGGTCATATGAGGATCAATGTTATAACTCTTGAAAATATGTTCCAACCATCATATATGTCCGAGGTTCAGATCCGATTGGTGTCAGGATACCTCCGACTTAGGATGGCTGAGAAGAAAAGGTGCAACACAAATTGACGAGATGACAATGTAAGACTCTCGGGAAATGAACTATGGGAGCGAGTTCCAAAACAAGAGTTCATCATCAAACCAAGGAGAGGATGAGGAGGTGGCTGATGGGCTCAGCGACAATTCATCAAGAATTCCAAACGGATGGATTTCCACAATAATGTGAACAAGAAGATGACACTTGTCAATTCAATTGACATAATGTTGTATGCTCGAGGAAAACATACACCATTATTAATTAGTTGAAAGGTGTGCCCGAAATATGACCTTGGGCAGCAAGATCAATGTTACAGTGACGATTTAATAACCAATAGTCTAAGAACGAACTGTCGATCGTTAACTTCGAAGCAATAGTGTTGCTAGAAGTACAGAACTCAAGCAACATCGTTAGCATATTGGTGTCCTGGTTAAAAAAAACACGGGGACCAAGGAAGAATGGTGATGGTGAGAAGTATCATCATACCGAGAATTTCTAAGAGGTGGAGCAATCCCCACAACATTCTCGACATAGAAGACAGTAATACTTCAATGTAGAACACAACACTAGCTGGAGAGCTAGTTGTATCCATAACATGAACAAGTTTGTGACGAAAAGAAGGTAAGGATGTTGTCAATGGTAAATCAGATTACCAAGGGACGAGGTTGGTACTTATCATCATGAATTCGATTGATATCCCGGAAAGAGTCCAATTGTTAAAGATGATCATGACAATTTTGTTAAGAGGCTCCACGAAGATGTAATCGATCGGTGATGACACCAAGTCCAGGGAATGATGAAGCGAAAGGTTAATGGATCCAAGGGTATGACACCAACTCGGAATCAAGCTTGTTGTTCGAGGTGAAATGATAAAACGAGGGAGATCGACGTAAGCTTAGCTCATCGCTGAAAGTTATGCTCCGGGAATAAGGACCAGGTAGCACAGTTAAATTCAGCACGATAATGATGTAGCCAATTAGGCTAGGAACAATGTGACCGACTATTAAATTTGTAAGTAATGAAGGTTACCAAGAGTTGTTTAATCGCGGTGCGAACTCGATTCTGTTATCGGTGTCTTTGAGTGTTTAATAACTCAAAGCCCATGAAAAATTTGGAATCAGTGAGAATGTGGTACTTGATGAAGAACTCAAAAGAAGTTATGCAGTTCCGTGATAATATCGAGATACCAGGGGGGTAATACTCGATGACAGATCAATGTAGAGGTTGGACTGGGGTATTGATCCACAGAAGACAAGTGCTTAAACTTGACTGAGAAATGGAGTCAGAGAAGAACATATGGTCGGAACCACGATTGCACAGGATCAATCCACCGATACCAAAGGACATTATATCAAGGAAATAGCTATTATTACAAGAAGCTTCCATGATAGGATCTACATCGTGTCCATGGGCATGAACACAAAGTTAAAGGTCGACTCCCACTTATTCAATGTAAAACCTTCCATTCACTTCTCGCGTTTAGAAAATGACACTAGTTGTTGAAAGTTTTACCTGGTGCAATACCAGATAAGTATGACCCATCAAATCTTTCGGGATCACACAGATTAGGGAAGGCGTTGGTTCAACCCATCGGGGCATCTTAGGAACCTATACCACAAATTTCAGAGTAAATAATACAAGCTCGGAAGTAGAGCATGGTTGACAAAGCAGAGGATACTATTTACCAAAGGCATTTCATACCCGCGGAAAGGCTCACAAGGTTATTGAATATGAAGGACATTGTCGGATAAAATCCAACAAAGGAACCAATGGCCCACAAGGGATCTGATGTGAGCATCGGTACTCAACCAGAGGAAGAAGATTGCAAGGAGACCTGATTATAGAAACAACTGACTAATTCAACGTTCAAATGCAAAAGAATTATGATTTCCAAATCAGGCGATCAGAAGCAACACTGTGATCAAGGATGGATAAGTTGAGTAGGCTTAGGGGTACAATCGATGTCGGGGGTTGGGTGCGACATATGCCAAAGGATGGCTTATCATGGTGGGGGCGAGTAGAACGTTGCCGGTGCCCGGAAGCGGGATGAGGCATAGACATGCACGCCGGCGAATCTTACCCAGCTTCAGGGCTCTCTGAGGAGATAACACCCCTACTGCTGCTGGGTCTCCGCATGATCACTATGGAAAAGTGTATACAAGGTTGCTCCTTGAGCTGTTTCCTGGAGGTAGGAGAAGCTAAGGCTAGCTCTCTACTCCATGTGTTCTCTGGTCTGGTGCTAAAAGAATCGAACCCTTTGCATGGGTGCCCTGGGGGGTTTATATAGGCCTACCCCCCGGGGGTACAATGGTAATCCGGCTGGGCGCGCGGTCCCAGCCGTATGTCTCTCAGGCCGCCGTCTTCTCCACCGACTTCTGGGGCCCGTTGGCTGGTGGGCCCCGCCGACTGGCCTAGTACGGAGCCGATAGGCCTTGCCCGCCGCAGGCGGGTCTCGCCGGCTGCGGATTACTATAGTCGTGCTTCTAATGACGCTGGCTTGGTCATGGGGTCATGGCAACAGTGCCGCCGCCTGGCGGGCGATCACTGTTGCCACTCCCCGTCTTGTTTGGTTAATGGCGTGCGAGGCCCGTGGGAGGGGCCGACCGACTCTCAGAGGCTGACTCCTATGGGGTCCATCTAGCGGCGCTCTCGCCGTCTTCTGTACCCCCACTGACCGGCGGGGCCCGCCGTCTCCGGCCCGTACAGGCTGGCCGACGTGGGCACAGGGTTCAGCCCACAGGGCTGATGTCAGGGCCGGCATGGCAACAGTGCCGCGCCGGATGGAGATCTCCATTGGTACGGCGCACTGTAGCCATGCTTGCCCCTGGTAATCGGGGTGGGAGCGGGCCATACTACGGCCGTTCCCCATCCCGTCCCTTCTTGCGAAGGCAGAGGGTGGTCGGAGTCGCGGGCCGACTCCCCATAGCCGACTTCTCTGGAAGCCGCCAGTTAGGAGTCGGCTCATCTTGTAGTCATCCCTGAGACTCGGCCGTGAGTAGGTAGTCGGCTGCGCCGCAGCTGACTCCCAGAGGCGGCCATCCGTCCAGAGGTTCCTGAGGGGCGAAGCCGGCCCCGATGTCTTGAAAGGTTCTGGGTCTCGGGTTAGCCTACCCGTGGCCCATTACTCCGACAGTAGTCCCCGAAGCTGGTGAGGCACCGAGGGAGACATGGCGAGGAGCCTCAGCAGTTTCTTCCTTCCGGTAGCTAGATCTAGGCCTTGCCCGCCGTCTTCCTCCAAGCCGACTATCGGGAGGCGATCTTGCTCAGGCCGTCTCAGCCAAGCCGACTGTCGGGAGCCGGACTCGTCGAAGGCTGTCTCGTTCCTTAAAGAGTTTGAAAGTCGTAGCGGGATTCAGACGGCGTGTCTGATAAGCTTCCCAGCAGCCACCCGTTGCAGACCCGCCGGGCGGCGCCACGTGGTCGGGCCAGTCTGCCCACCCACGCACGCGACGGGACATGCCCGCCACTACCGTGCCTCGCCCTTTGAACGGATCCGTTGTGGCCGTGCGGACGGTTGGGATCCCCGCGCAGTAATTGCGCGCAGTAACTGCGCGTGGTAAATCGTGGGGGTCGTGGGGCCTGGGTGCAGTTAATCCCACGATGCCCCCTTGGCTTCTCAGCCTACGGGCCTATAAGTAGGCGGGGGGGGGGGGGGAGCGGGCTGCGAAGCATACGCGCCCGCTCTCCCTTGCTTCCCTTTTCTTCTCTTTGCTTCTTCTTCCTCCCGCCGCTGCTACGCCGAACTACGTCGCGCTTGCAGCGATGAGCTCTTCTTCTGCTGCCGTGCCCGCCGCCGTGCGCTCCGGCGCATGAGACGGCTCCGATGTCGACGACGACCACATCGAGTTCCTCCGCAAGACGCGTCGCCTCCCTGTTGCGAACTTAGTGCGGGCTCGCGCCCCGCCGGCGAAGGAGGTGTTGCCGGCACCAGAGGAGGACGAGCGGGTCGTATTCCGCTCGCACTTCATGCGCGGCCTAGGGTTGCCGGCGAGCGGCTTCTTCCGCTCGTTCTTGGAGTTCCACGGCCTCCAGCCGCACCACCTCACTCCGAATGCGGCGGTGTTGCTGGCTGCCTTCGCCACCTTGTGTGAAGGTTTCCTCGGCGTCCTCCCCACCATCGAGCTGTGGGGGGGATTCTTCCATTCCAAGCTGTGCACGCATGTCGCCGGCGTGCCGGCCCAATGCGGCACCTACATCGCGATGCGGAGGTCGGTGGCCGACAACCCGTTCCCCGCCATCTCGCTGATTAAGTCGGTGAAGATGTGGCAGCGATCTTACTTCTACGTGAAGAACGTCACCCCGGAGGGCGACTGGGTCAACCTACCACATTACGAAGCCGGCACGCCAGCGGGAAGGCTCCCCAGCTGGTCCCACCGGGCCAAGACGCTGACTCCGACCGGTGCCGCCGCCGTCGCGCGACTCCGAGTGCTGACGCAGTCGGAGGGTCTGACTAGGGCCGACTTCCTGGCCGCCTTCGTGGCACGCCGAGTCCTCCCGCTCCAAGGCCGGCCTCATGTGATCTGTCAGATGAGCGGCCACCGAGACCCCAGTCGGATGTGCTCCAAAGACATGCCCCACGCGGAGGTGGCGGACAAGGTGAATTACATCGTGAACTGCGGTCTCTCAGAGGATTGGCAGTTCGGCATGGAGCCGTACTCGCGTGCCAACCCCCCGCCGGTTGTAAGTTGTCTCTCTTCTTCTTCTGTTTCCTTATTGTAGCCGAATCCGACTCCTGATCTTTTTAGCATTCGAATCAGAATCCTCTCGTCCAGCCCTCGGCCGGCACCATGGGGCCCGCCCGCCAGTTTGCCCCCGACCGAGCGGAGAGTGACGTCGACGACCCCGACCTAGGGGTGGCGGCGATGGAGGCCGACGCTGATGGAGGCGGCGGAGGAGAGGAAGGCAGCCTCAGGCCCTCGGCCACTTTTGCCGACTGGCCCGCTGATGACGATGGAGAAGTCGCCCCGAGCCACCAATCAAGAGCCGGCCATCACGGCGCGAGCTCGTCCGCCGCCTTGGGCGGTCTAGGCGGCGCGAGGAAACGCCAGGCCGGGCCGAGTTCCATTGGCGGCCGGGAGAAGAAGTTCAAGGGGGCGGCCACCGCGACCAAGCGGGAAGAAGCGGTCGCGAGGGCTCAACGCTTCCGCAAGGAAGTGAAGAAACCGCCACTGACTTCTGCGTAAGTGCTTCCGTCCTTTGTCTTACTTTCTTCTCGTGGATTTTGTCCAAATCTTTTATATGCTATCCCTGTTCCAGGGCTCCCCTCACCCTCGGGAGGGTTACCGCCGCCTCCATCAAGGGGTCGGCAGAGACGTCCGCCACCACTCGGAGCATTGACCCTGCCGCCAACCTCCGGGAGGCGACGGAGCGGAACGCGCAGGAGAAGCGCGACGAGGACGAAGCCGCCCGCCGAGAGAAGGCGGTGGCCAAGAAAGCGGCCGCCTCCGCCCAGAAGAAGCTGGAGGAACCCGAAGCTGCCGTCGCGGTAAAACAGCAGGCCGAAGAAGCCGCTCGCCGCCAGTCGGCGTTGTTCGTCATCCCGCTGAACTCGGCGCAGCCTCCAGATTTCACGGAGCAGACTGGGGAAGCCGGCGGCGGTCATCCCATCAAGGAGAGGAAAGGCGGCGAGGCCTCCGAGTCGGACACGGTCGTGCCGCCACCACCGCCTCCACCGCCGTCTGGGAGCACGCGAGGCGAACAGCCGGCGGACCTTACGGTGCCGCCGACTGATGACGAGGCCGTGGCGCAGCTACTCCTCCAAGTCGCCTCGCCAACGCGTCGCCGTCTTGAAAAGGCAACTTCGGCGCCACGCCCCCTGGAGGCCGGCGCTGCCAGCTCGGCCATCCCAGACGTCGAGGCGATGAGTGCCGCGCCAGTCGGGTGGGTGCGAGGAGGCAGCATGGGCCCGCTGAACCAGGCGCTCCTGGACGTCCAGGCGAAGCTGCGAGCTGAGGGCGACGCCATGCAGAACTGCACCAAGGCGTATCTAGCGTCGCGAGCAGCCGTCCGGGTATGTTTCTTCTGACTTTTTTTTTCTTCTTCTTCTCTGTGGGGGCGCGCCAGCGCACCCACTGGGTGTAGTCCCCGAGTTCCGGGCCGGCCGCTGAGCAGGCGGGTCGGAACTCCATTGGCTAGTTCTAAGCGCTTGCTCTTGTTTGAAATATTTATCGCAGGATTACCACAACCTCCGGGTCACCACCTTCAACCGTAATGTTGAAGAGCTGGGCAAGCGGACTTCTGACTTGTCGGAGAGTCGGAGTAAGTTTTCCTTCTTCATCACGGGGGCGCGCTGGCGCACCCGCGGGCTGTAGTCCCCGAGATTCGGGCCGACTGCTGAGCAGTCGGGCCGGATCTTCCCGGCGACCTTCTTTGTTCACGGCTTACGTCTTTTTTCTTCTTTCTTCAGAGGCCAACGCCGTTCTTCGGCAGCAGCTGGGTGAAGCCAACACCGCCTTGCGTGCCAAGGAGGTGGAGTGCAGAAAGCTCGTCGCAGAGCGTGACCTGCTGGCTACACAGCTGGCGGAGCAGAAGGAGCTGCTCAAGAAGGCGCAGGAGGAGGCGGAAAGGAAAGAGACTGCGCTCCTGGCCAAGTTCGAGACCGAGCGCTCCTCCTGGACCGACAAGGAGGCAATGCTGACCTCCGGCTTTCATGAGATTGAGGATATCGTTGATGGTGAATTTTCTTTATTTTCTTTCTTTGAGCCGCCGACTGCAGGTCGGGCCGACTCTTGATTTTCTGACTCGCTTCTTTCTCGTCTTGGCAGACTTCTTCCCTGGCCACTCACAAGCTGCCACCCACACCATTGAGGTTAATCGCGAGGCACGGAGAGCAGCTGGCGAGGAGGTTGCCGCCAATGCCCCCCGGACCCTTGATGAGCAGCTTCTGAGCATCGAGGCTCGCCTACGGCTAGCCCACCGGATGCTGCGCCGGCTTCAACGTGTCGGCGCCCAGGCGATTGCTGCCTTGTGGCCAGACATGCCGATTCTTTGCACCCCCAGCCGGACTGCCGACTGGCTGGAGGTCGCAGTCGGCCGTCTTGAGGCTTGGAAGGGCTCCTCGGCAAGGGCTGGAGCGCGCCAGGCCTTGGAATTCGTCAAGGCATGGTATCCAGACCTGGACCAGCTGGCCAGATTCCGGGCAGAGGCCCAGCCGGAGCTGGCACCTGTGGAAGACGCCCTTGTCAAGCGCGCCGTGGCGATCGCCGAGTACGCCGATACTAGTGTCTTCATTCCTGAGCGGGCTGACGATGGCGAGGAGGCACCTCCGGAGTGGTTTGGGATGAACCCGGACTACGACGAGGACTCGGCGGAGGTGATCGGCTCCAATGCCGAGGAGGGAGGCGAGGCGGAGGTCAGAGACGAGACGAGGCGCCAGAAGACGGAGCGGATGACCAGCCTCAGCTCGATCGTGCCTCCAGCAACAAGCCGCACCCAACCGAGCCGACTGCCGCCGGAGGCGATCAAGCCAAGACTGCTTAGCCGGCCGCCCCTACGTCTGACACCGCCATCTCCTCCGAGCCTCCAAACCCGTCTGCTTTGATAGTCTTTGAAGAATTTGTTAATTCGCACAATTCCAGCCGCGGGGTGTATTTTGAACTTCAGTTCGAAGATTCGGCCAAGGGCCTATGCTATGTAAATATTTATCCGGGTTCTATCATTTCTTGCTTATTGCCCTCTTGGCTTTTTCCTTTGCCGCCTTCCCTTAGTTGCCGTCTTTGCCAGTCGGACAGCCGCTCTGCGGACTGCCGCTGGGTCAAGCGCTTGGCTACTTTTGGGGAGGCAAGTACGCAGCCGTCTTTAGAGTCTTTTTAGCAAGTTGAATAGAAGGCGGCAAGCTGACTACTCAAGAGTCGGTTTTGCGAAGAAAGGATGGAAAGCCGGCTTGAGCTATGTTTATGCTTTGAATCCTTGGCCATTTTTCGTGTGGGCGCCCATTCTTCCTTACTCCTGCCCACCAAACAGTCACTCTGCGAGCTGTGGCTTCTGACAGGAGACGACTTAGGCACCACACACTACTTGTCCGACTGCACGAAGCATTTCATAGCGCAAGGCGGCGAGTCCCAGGGCCGATTAGTCAAGCCCGGTGCTAAGCGGCATAACAAAGACTAGCATACTCGAAGGCATGATTCTTATTATACAGATAACAAAAAGGGCAGTCCCCGAGCTCGTCTCGGGGGGCCCGAAGTCTTGGTACTTTTAATACAAAAGGGTAGCATGGTACATACTGCATTAACTGTAAAATCTTCGGAGAAGATTTGCATTCCATGGCCATTCTGTCTCCTTGTCGGAGTCGTTCCTCTTGCGTGCTTGGGGCTTCTGACCATCGATCAAATAGTAGGAGTCGTTGCCCAGCACTTTGCTGATGATGAAGGGGCCTTCCCAGGGTGTCGACAACTTGTGCTGGCCGGATGTCCGATGGATCAGTCGGAGCACAAGGTCGCCCTCCTGGAAAGATCTCGGCCTGACCTTCCTGTTGTAGTAGCGGCGTAGCCTCTGCTGGTAGATGCTAGACCGGCTGAGTGCCAACAGCCGGCCCTCTTCCAGCAGATCGACGCCATCTTGCCGTGCTTCCTCTGCTTCCTCCTCGGTGTACATCGTGACTCGCGGGGAGTCGAACTCTATATCCGTTGGGATGACGGCTTCAGCGCCGTAGACGAGGAAGAAGGGCGTGAAGCCGGTCAACTTGTTTGGAGTCGTGCGGAGACTCTAGAGGACGGCTGGCAACTCGTCAAGCGAACAACCGGCCGAACGCTCCAGTGGTTCGACCAGCCGAGGCTTGATGCCAGATAGGATGAGGCCATTCGCCCGCTCCACCTGGAAGTTTGACTGCGGATGGGCAACGTACGCTAAGTCCAGCCGGATGCCATGCGTCGCGCAGAAACGGGCCAGGGCGCCTTTGGCAAAGTTGGTGCCTGTCACATCCCTAGTTCTGGTGATGCTTAGTGCTTGCATTAGAGTGTTGCATCATTTTTAAATTCCATTTAAATCTGAAATGGGGATGACAAACCCTAGCACCAAATGGAATGCAATTAGGATCAAATAAAAATATTTTTCAATAATCCCAAATGCCTTTAGAAAAGCTCATGATTTTTGTTAAAGGTGAAAACCTCTGCCAGAAGTCATGCACTTATTTCTAGGCCATTCTGGATTTTTGAATTAAATCATATGCTATTTGAATTTGGGCATTTAAATGCTATAAAATATTTTAAATGCTCAGATAATCAGGAACTAAAATCTTTACTGTTGGAAATATTCCAAACAGTAGCTTTGGGCAGTTTCATGATTTATGGGTTAGTTTTAGTATTTTAATAAAAGCCTAAAGACTACAGAATAATAGAAAAATAGAATTAAAAGAGAGAGAGAGGAACTTACCTGGGAAGCCCACCTGGCCTGGCACTGGAGCCGCCCAGCTGGGCAAAGCCAGCCCAGCCCATCTCCACCTCCCCCTGTCGTCTTCCTCCTCTTGCCAGGAGGACGAAGGGCGCGTGGCCACCGCTCGCGAGCACGTGCCCCGCCAGCTCCTGCTTGCCGCCGACGCCCTGGACGCGTTGTACGACGCCACGCACACCCCCCCGACCCCCTCGTCCTCTCCCCTCTCTCCCTGGATCTCTTTCCCCTCCCCTGCTCTCTCTCCCTCTCGCACCCGAGCGCGCCGCCCCTCGCCGCCGCGTCCACCGGCCACCCCACACCTCTCTGACGCGCCACGAAGCTCCGCATCGATGTCCTCTACTCCCTCGACAAGCCAAGCATCACCAGACGCCCTGCAACGCCGGCGCCATCATCTTCTTCTTCCTCGGGCACCGAGGGCCGTCATCGTCGATTCGTCGCCGTCGTTGCTTCCCCGAGCTCGTTGACCATCTCGACGTGACCGCTGTGAGCTCCTCTTCCTTCTCCCCCTAGGCATGTCGCTCGAGCTGCCCCCTAACCCCGTTGGCCATCACGGCCGAGAGCTCGGCTCCGCCGGCCATGTCGCCGCCGTGGCCACAAACGCATAAGCTCGAAAACAAGCGCGTCACTGTGCTCAGCACATCACCAGGAGGCCGTAGCACCCACCAGTTCGCTCCGCCGTGCCCCACAGCACCATTTCCAACCTCGCCCGAATTCCGGCCGCCGCTCCGCCTGTCGCCGCCACCGCTACACTGCACCCCGGCGACTCCCGCTGCCTCCTTTGGATGCGCGCGAGCCTGGGCGTCTCGTAGAGCCCCTCCGCCGCTCTTTTGGTCGCCTGAGGGTGAATCCCGACGCCCTCCGCCGTCTCTGGCGTCACCGGCGGCGAGCCGTGGACCAAGTCCGGCGGGTTTGACCCCGGGTGGGCCCAGTTGACCCCTCTGGGTCGATGCCAAATGGGACCCAGCCCTGCTAATTTTTAGGATTAGTACTAATTAAATTTAGTTAGTCTAATGACACTGACACGCGGGCCCCACCGTTCAGGTTTGACCTGGACCGTGCGCCGTTGACTTGCTGACGTCATGATGATGTCAGGCTGACGCAGTAATCCTTATCTGGAATTTAAATAAATCTTAAATGATTTATTTATTTCAGAAAATATCCAAAACTTTGAAAAATCATAGAAAATAATCTATAGCTCAGAATGAAATAATTTATATATGAAAAATTATCAGAAAAATTCAAGGAATCCATCTGTACCATTTTCATGCATGTTTGAACAATGGTTGTCCTCTGTTTTGGACAAAACAAATAAAGGACATTTGAATAATCATATATGGAGTTGGATTTTGAATCATGTATTCAAACCAACTTCATTTAAATCATAGCTAGATGCATTAGCTCAAATCACAGCATATTGCCATGTCATGATCATGCATCATATTGTGGCATTGCATTGATTGTGTTCTTTCTCAGTTGCCGGTGTTGTCCCCTCTCGATAGACGATGTGCCGACAATGAGATCGATGACACTGATGAAGAACTATATTATCTTCAGAAGTGCCAGGCAAGCAAAACCCCCTTGTTCATTCTGATACAACCCCACTCTCTCGCTCCTGCTCTCTTTTATTGCATTAGGACAACAACGATTCATGTGTTACTTGCTGCGGTAGCTGAACCCCTTTATCCTTTGCATGACCTGTCATTCCACAGTAAATAGATGAAACCCACTAGCATGAGTAGGAGTTGTTTGAGCCCATGTTGTGCCTACTCATTCATGCTTGTTTGTCATGCCTGCTACTGCTTAGAGTTGAGTCGGGTCTGATTCATCGGGAATGAATTGGAATGGTGATGAACATGTCCTACTGTGTGTGAGCTAAGTGTGTGAATACGATTTGGTAAAGGTATTGGTGAGAGGCCATGTAGGAGTACATGGTGGGTTGTCTCATTGAAGCCGTCCTCAGGAACTGAGTTCTGTGTTTGTGATCCATGAAACAGCTACTACCATGCATTGGGCCCTGAAATATGACCCCGCTCGACTTCTTAATCACCCTTGTCCTCTGTCCAGGAGTTGCAAGTAGTTTCTGGTGTTTGTAGTATGCTGGGGGCCGCACGCAGCGCTGACCGTAGGGGTGGGCTGTGTTGCGGTAGGCACGTGGCCGGGCAGCCGGGCGCCCGTTTGGTGTCTCGGACCCTGTACACATCGTTCGGGGCCGTTAGTGGAAACCTCGGCCGGACTCCCTGCGGATGGAACCCGAATAGGCGATAAACCTGGACTAGAGACTTGAGTGTTTAGGTAGGTCGTGGTCTACACCCACGTCGGCTTTCGCTTGAAGTCTGCCGAGCACATGTCGTGTGCAGACGCTAAGTGGTGGAAACATGTATGAAGAAGTACACCCCTGCAGGGTTAACATCATCTATTCGAATAGCCGTGTCCGCGGAAATGGACTTCTGGGTTGCCTATATCAGTTCATAGACAAGTGAAAGTGGATACTCTAAAATGCGCAAGATAAGCGTGAGTGCTATGGATGGCCTTCTCGTAGGGAGACGGAAGTGGTTCCATAGTGGTGTATTGATATGGTGAATATGTGGACTCATGTGCGCCACCTCAAGAGAGTTACTTGCAGTCGTAGTTCAGGTTAGCCACTGAGTCAAAGCTGGCTTGCTGCAGTCAAACTCCACCACCCCCTTTATTGATACTGATGCATATGTAGTTAGTTCTGATGTAAGTCTTGCTGAGTACAATTGTACTCACGTTTGCCTATTTTATGTTTTGCAGAGAGACGTCAGTCTCGCTAGTAGTTCCGTGTGGACTTCGACGTTTAGCTTGATACCTCAGCTACGATCTTGTGCCTTGGCAGGATCTGGTAGATAGTCAGGCTTCTCAGCCTTTTTCATTTGTAGATGTCTGTACTCAGACATGTTAAGCTTCCGCATGTGTTTGACTTGTATGCTCTGAATGTCGGGTCATGAGACCCATGTTTGTAATATCTCGCTCTTCGGAGCCTAATGAATAAATATTTTGAGTCGTAGAGTTATGTTGTGATGCCATGTTGTATTTACTCATATCGGGCATATTGTGTGTATGATTGAAATGCTTGGTATGAGTGGGGTCCGACTATCTAGTTGTTTATCCTTGGCAGCCTTTCATATGGGGAAATGTAAGTCTAATGCTTCTGAGCGATAGTAGTCCGCTACAGCCCGGTTCACCGGAGTCCTGCTAGCCCAGCACTACTGCTCGGAACACTTGACTGGCCGGCATGTGATTCACTTCGTTCCAGTGTCTGTCCCTTCGGGGAAATGTCACGCAGTGACATCCGGAGTCCTGCCTAGCCTGCTACAGCCCGGGTTACCGGAGTCCTGTTAGCCCAGTGCTACAGCCCGGATTCACACGTTGATGACCGACATGCTCGATGTGATTCATGTATGCCTGTCCTCATAGGTTAGCGCCGCTTTGGGTTCACGACTAGCCATGTCGGCCCGGGTTCTCTGTCATATGGATGCTAGCGACACTATCATATACGTGAGCCAAAAGGCGCAAACGGTCCCGGGCCAGGTAAGGTGGCACCCGTGGGAGTACCGTGCGTGAGGCCGCAAAGTGATATGATGTGTTACATGCTGGATCGATGTGACTTAGGATCGGGGTCCTGACAGCGTTGGTATCAGAGCCTGACTGCCTGTAGGATTACCAAGCCAAACTGGTCGAAGTTGTGTCTAGAAATGCTTTAGTTATGTAAGGGAATTGATTGTGGAAGGGAACGTAAGGCTCTTTTTACTCCTTATACCTCATGGCCTTCTGATCTGAGTCATCCTCTTCTCTTCTACGGGGTTTAAGAACTAGGCCTTCTCTTCTATCTCTCAGGATGACGTGTTACTAAACCATAGTTGCCTAGGATTGTTGAGTTCCAAACCTCAGTTCAGTTTCTACTACTTCCATATGTTCATAACTGGCCTCAGAACCTTGATATTGTGATGTTGAGTGGCTATGCCACCATTTTTGCAGGATGTCTCAAAAAAATTGAGCATTTACAGCCGTTATGCTGTCCGAGTCATCCCAGGTTTCTATCTAATCTGATGCATTTGCAAATCCTTTCTCTCCGTTTCCGATGTCCTTTTTGGTCAGAACAAGCACACTAATCGGTCTGTTGAGGTACTTCATTGCCTTGACGTATATGTTGGAGCTACTACTATGACCCTAGGTGTCTTATGCAACCATCTAGTAATCTGTCCATGTTTTGTGTTTCTAGTGTGATGATTCTGGCCATCATTCTCGAAAGCATCCCATGATGCTATTAGTTAGTAGGTATTCTATTCCTGGGTTTTGAACCCGAGATTCACCCTACTTCATGTTGTTAGTATTTGCTAGTTCCCTTAAGATATTAGTAACCTTGGCGATAGTCATCGAGGTCCGTGGTAATTCTTTCTTCCAAATACCATGAACCATCCTTGGCAGGAGTTCTTTGAACCAAAAGATCACAACCAGGGTGCTCTTGAGGAGTACTCCATTCATATTGTGACTCTGCCAGTTCTATCATTCTGCATGGGTTATCCGGAAGAAAATTTGTTGAACTCGTTTGACATACTAACCTATGCATCCACAACTCAGGAAGTTATATGCTTCTCGAGTTGTTTCCCTTAGTTGTCTTCTGACCCTCGTCTATTAATTGATAGTCAAGAGTATGTGTGCATTCGTTCATCGATACCTATTATTCTTGTGGTCCATCAAGCCATTCTATCCGGAATAACTAGGAGAAACAAACTCCAGTGCCTCATCCGTTTCTAGGATTGGGTCAAAGTAATTGTATCCCGCAGATCGAAATGCCAATCCAGCTTCTGCTCTGTTCTACCTTGGAGTGTTACCATCTTTATGTCAAGAGTGTCATGAGAATTGCACCACCTCTTATGAATTCTTGACGCAGTAATACTTCTTGCCATCATTGTTCATTCCTCGGTTTCGTGTTGTTGCAACTGGAATGCCGACAAGTGATTCGTGATGTGTGAAATCAATACTCTGAGCAACTCGTTGCTTTGTAGTAAATGGACAATATTCTCATTCTTAGCGTGTTGGTTACTAAATCATCATTATAAGATTGATCGTGCCACCTAGTCCATTTTTGTTGGTGCACCCTTCGATCGATGAGTTAGGATAGTGTCAATCCTTCCTTATTTGATCATATCGTCTTGCCCTGAAAAGCAAGATTGATCTCGAGCTTAGTAGCATATCGGTGGTTCATGATTTTCCAAAGATCTTCTCGGAAGTATCACCAGGTTGTCACCTGACTGTTATGTTGAGCTCGTGATCAAGTTGGTTCCTTGTGAACCACCCCTTCTCCAAGAATCTGTGTTGGATACCCCTGAGCTAGTTGGTTAAGCTAAACAACAACTTGGAGAGTTGGGAGATAAAAGCTTGTCTGACTTAGTTCATGTTAAGGGATATCTTTTTGTGTGTGTGTGTTGAAGAAAGATGATATCTTCATCGATTGGTCCTCGTGATCAGTTGTTGGATCTATTGCCTTGTCAAAACTTTGACTTGAGTATGGGCTATCGTCAAGTCAAATCAGAACCAATGATATTCGTAATGTTGTCTTACTCGTGGTTGACCCCTCGAACATACACCATTACACCTTTTGGTCTGACCAATGCTATCACCGTATTCACATGATGGTGGAAGTCCAGTGATATGGAAATTCCGATGAGTTGTTGTTGAGCCCATCAGCAGCATTTTGTCTCCCCCATGATTCATGTTGAGCATCAACCTAGTGTTGGAAACTTTGTAGGCAATGCCTTCGTGTTCCGTTCATGAAGCTTATGCTTGGATGAAAGAAGTGACTTCCTCCAAATTCACGTGCATTAGGTGCAAGTTGTCGCCATGAATTTGAGAAAGGTTTGTTTTGTTTCCTCTGGAATCATCCCAAGTCAGTCATACCTGTGCGAAGTATTCTATGGTCTGTTAGACTGATCATCTTCGTTCCATATGAATTCCGTAGCACACCAAGCCACTGATTGACTTGCTCAAGGATAATAAGTTCTAAGTGCTAGTCCTGAAGGTACCAGATGGATTTGTACAAGATTCCGTTATCCTCGATGATGGTTCCCCACCTGAACTCGGTAGTGTTTTATTATAAGACTACTACGTGGTCATGCTTGTCTTGGATAGCGTGTTCACAGGTTTGTGGCAGAACCAGCTCATGTTTTGGAGCTTGCTATCGCAGTTCGTTACCCGAGAATCTCGCAACGTCATCTCGTCAAATTGTGTTGCAAACTCTCATTTTTCTTTCTAGACTTGATGAGTCTGGATTATCCTGACACCAGCCAGATCTGAATCTCAGGCAGATATGATGGTTGGAACGTTCCTCAAGAACTATAATATTGGTCTCCCTGTAACCCGGTAAGGTGGATGTTGTGGCCAACACACCCAACCGGAAGACTTATTATTGTAGCACCTTGATTGAGAAAGTTGGCCACCTCCCCATAAGGATCTCATAGAATTTATTCCAATAGTTGTTCCTTATGGATTTATGTGCCCCCGAAGTCCGACCTTTACTTGATGGCCATGTTGATGCTTTTAAGCATTGACCGTGGTACCTAGTACATCAAGGAGAACATTAGAAGCGGGGTGCTAAATGTCTCTCGGTCGATCATCCAGAATTGCTTCTTTGGCATTGCTAAGGAAAAATCTGAGGAAATGTTGTCCTCCTCTGCACCTGCATCCTCCATCACCATTCATCATGGTAGTATGTTGTGTTGCCAGGATCCCTGACACGGTTGTTGGTAAAACCCTGATGAATATGGAAATGCTCAAGTTCTTGAGAGCACGCGCAAGCAAAATCATCCCTTGCGTTGTCTTCAACAAGGTAGTCCACATCATCCATTCTAGTTTAAGCAAGCCATTTCTTTGAACTCCTTCAAATGATCGTTTGTAAATTGCCTTAGGCTGGTAAGCAGAGTTCCAATGATCTCCGTATCAAAAGTAATTCTTTTTGCCACTTAAGGGAAAAGTTCTACGAGTCACCTCCCCCAAGGTGCCCATTATGGAATCATGGCAATTATTTCCTCGCCACCTTGACACAATCCACCATCTCTCTAAGCGTTGAATTTTCGCCACCAAATCATACCTCGTCGTTTGTTCTTCCATCCCTCTCGATGTGTTTTGTGTCTCAACTCGAGATGTTTCAACATCTCATCCCGCGAGTTGATCTTGTATAGCTCGATCTTCGAGAAGATCAATCCTAGGATAATTTATTTCTGTCGTCATCACGTGGATGAAGATATCAAAAGCAAGGACGTCAAGATCAATATGATGCAATGAAGCTACTTCTACGAGAAGGGCAGTTGGATCGAGGAGACCATGATAGTTGTGACCTCCTTTCTTCTTACCTCACGTCTTGAATCTCGGGACGAGATTCTTGTTTAGTGGGGGTGAGTTGTCACATCCCTAGTTCTGGTGATGCTTAGTGCTTGCATTAGAGTGTTGCATCATGTTTAAATTCCATTTAAATCTGAAATGGGGATGACAAACCCTAGCACCAAATGGAATGCAATTAGGATCAAATAAAAATATTTTTCAATAATCCCAAATGCCTTTAGAAAAGCTCATGATTTTTGTTAAAGGTGAAAACCTCTGCCAGAAGTCATGCACTTATTTCTAGGCCATTCTGGATTTTTGAATTAAATCATATGCTATTTGAATTTGGGCATTTAAATGCTATAAAATATTTTAAATGCTCAGATAATCAGGAACTAAAATCTTTACTGTTGGAAATATTCCAAACAGTAGCTTTGGGCAGTTTCATGATTTATGGGTTAGTTTTAGTATTTTAATAAAAGCCTAAAGACTACAGAATAATAGAAAAATAGAATTAAAAGAGAGAGAGAGGAACTTACCTGGGAAGCCCACCTGGCCTGGCACTGGAGCCGCCCAGCTGGGCAAAGCCAGCCCAGCCCATCTCCACCTCCCCCTGTCGTCTTCCTCCTCTTGCCAGGAGGACGAAGGGCGCGTGGCCACCGCTCGCGAGCACGTGCCCCGCCAGCTCCTGCTTGCCGCCGACGCCCTGGACGCGCTGTACGACGCCACGCACACCCCCCCGACCCCCTCGTCCTCTCCCCTCTCTCCCTGGATCTCTTTCCCCTCCCCTGCTCTCTCTCCCTCTCGCGCCCGAGCGCGCCGCCCCTCGCCGCCGCGTCCACCGGCCACCCCACACCTCTCTGACGCGCCACGAAGCTCTGCATCGATGTCCTCTACTCCCTCGACAAGCCAAGCATCACCAGACACCCTGCAACGCCGGCGCCATCATCTTCTTCTTCCTCGGGCACCGAGGGCCGTCATCGTCGATTCGTCGCCGTCGTTGCTTCCCCGAGCTCGTTGACCATCTCGACGTGACCGCTGTGAGCTCCTCTTCCTTCTCCCCCTAGGCATGTCGCTCGAGCTGCCCCCTAACCCCGTTGGCCATCACGGCCGAGAGCTCGGCTCCGCCGGCCATGTCGCCGCCGTGGCCACAAACGCATAAGCTCGAAAACAAGCGCGTCACTGTGCTCAGCACATCACCAGGAGGCCGTAGCACCCACCAGTTCGCTCCGCCGTGCCCCACAGCACCATTTCCAACCTCGCCCGAACTCCGGCCGCCGCTCCGCCTGTCGCCGCCACCGCTACACTGCACCCCGGCGACTCCCGCTGCCTCCTTTGGATGCGCGCGAGCCTGGGCGTCTCGTAGAGCCCCTCCGCCGCTCTTTTGGTCGCCTGAGGGTGAATCCCGACGCCCTCCGCCGTCTCTGGCGTCACCGGCGGCGAGCCGTGGACCAAGTCCGGCGGGTTTGACCCCGGGTGGGCCCAGTTGACCCCTCTGGGTCGATGCCAAATGGGACCCAGCCCTGCTAATTTTTAGGATTAGTACTAATTAAATTTAGTTAGTCTAATGACACTGACACGCGGGCCCCACCGTTCAGGTTTGACCTGGACCGTGCACCGTTGACTTGCTGACGTCATGATGATGTCAGGCTGACGCAGTAATCCTTATCTGGAATTTAAATAAATCTTAAATGATTTATTTATTTCAGAAAATATCCAAAACTTTGAAAAATCATAGAAAATAATCTATAGCTCAGAATGAAATAATTTATATATGAAAAATTATCAGAAAAATTCAAGGAATCCATCTGTACCATTTTCATGCATGTTTGAACAATGGTTGTCCTCTGTTTTGGACAAAACAAATAAAGGACATTTGAATAATCATATATGGAGTTGGATTTTGAATCATGTATTCAAACCAACTTCATTTAAATCATAGCTAGATGCATTAGCTCAAATCACAGCATATTGCCATGTCATGATCATGCATCATATTGTGGCATTGCATTGATTGTGTTCTTTCTCAGTTGCCGGTGTTGTCCCCTCTCGATAGACGATGTGCCGACAATGAGATCGATGACACTGATGAAGAACTATATTATCTTCAGAAGTGCCAGGCAAGCAAAACCCCCTTGTTCATTCTGATACAATCCCACTCTCTCGCTCCTGCTCTCTTTTATTGCATTAGGACAACAACGATTCATGTGTTACTTGCTGCGGTAGCTGAACCCCTTTATCCTTTGCATGACCTGTCATTCCACAGTAAATAGATGAAACCCACTAGCATGAGTAGGAGTTGTTTGAGCCCATGTTGTGCCTACTCATTCATGCTTGTTTGTCATGCCTGCTACTGCTTAGAGTTGAGTCGGGTCTGATTCATCGGGAATGAATTGGAATGGTGATGAACATGTCCTACTGTGTGTGAGCTAAGTGTGTGAATACGATTTGGTAAAGGTATTGGTGAGAGGCCATGTAGGAGTACATGGTGGGTTGTCTCATTGAAGCCGTCCTCAGGAACTGAGTTCTGTGTTTGTGATCCATGAAACAGCTACTACCATGCATTGGGCCCTGAAATATGACCCCGCTCGACTTCTTAATCACCCTTGTCCTCTGTCCAGGAGTTGCAAGTAGTTTCTGGTGTTTGTAGTATGCTGGGGGCCGCACGCAGCGCTGACCGTAGGGGTGGGCTGTGTTGCGGTAGGCACGTGGCCGGGCAGCCGGGCGCCCGTTTGGTGTCTCGGACCCTGTACACATCGTTCGGGGCCGTTAGTGGAAACCTCGGCCGGACTCCCTGCGGATGGAACCCGAATAGGCGATAAACCTGGACTAGAGACTTGAGTGTTTAGGTAGGTCGTGGTCTACACCCACGTCGGCTTTCGCTTGAAGTCTGCCGAGCACATGTCGTGTGCAGACGCTAAGTGGTGGAAACATGTATGAAGAAGTACACCCCTGCAGGGTTAACATCATCTATTCGAATAGCCGTGTCCGCGGAAATGGACTTCTGGGTTGCCTATATCAGTTCATAGACAAGTGAAAGTGGATACTCTAAAATGCGCAAGATAAGCGTGAGTGCTATGGATGGCCTTCTCGTAGGGAGACGGAAGTGGTTCCATAGTGGTGTATTGATATGGTGAATATGTGGACTCGTGTGCGCCACCTCAAGAGAGTTACTTGCAGTCATAGTTCAGGTTAGCCACTGAGTCAAAGCTGGCTTGCTGCAGTCAAACTCCACCACCCCCTTTATTGATACTGATGCATATGTAGTTAGTTCTGATGTAAGTCTTGCTGAGTACAATTGTACTCACGTTTGCCTATTTTATGTTTTGCAGAGAGACGTCAGTCTCGCTAGTAGTTCCGTGTGGACTTCGACGTTTAGCTTGATACCTCAGCTACGATCTTGTGCCTTGGCAGGATCTGGTAGATAGTCAGGCTTCTCAGCCTTTTTCATTTGTAGATGTCTGTACTCAGACATGTTAAGCTTCCGCATGTGTTTGACTTATATGCTCTGAATGTCGGGTCATGAGACCCATGTTTGTAATATCTCGCTCTTCGGAGCCTAATGAATAAATATTTTGAGTCGTAGAGTTATGTTGTGATGCCATGTTGTATTTACTCATATCGGGCATATTGTGTGTATGATTGAAATGCTTGGTATGAGTGGGGTCCGACTATCTAGTTGTTTATCCTTGGCAGCCTTTCATATGGGGAAATGTAAGTCTAATGCTTCTGAGCGATAGTAGTCCGCTACAGCCCGGTTCACCGGAGTCCTGCTAGCCCAGCACTACTGCTCGGAACACTTGACTGGCCGGCATGTGATTCACTTCGTTCCAGTGTCTGTCCCTTCGGGGAAATGTCACGCAGTGACATCCGGAGTCCTGCCTAGCCTGCTACAGCCCGGGTTACCGGAGTCCTGTTAGCCCAGTGCTACAGCCTGGATTCACACGTTGATGACCGACATGCTCGATGTGATTCATGTATGCCTGTCCTCATAGGTTAGCGCCGCTTTGGGTTCACGACTAGCCATGTCGGCCCGGGTTCTCTGTCATATGGATGCTAGCGACACTATCATATACGTGAGCCAAAAGGCGCAAACGGTCCCGGGCCAGGTAAGGTGGCACCCGTGGGAGTACCGTGCGTGAGGCCGCAAAGTGATATGATGTGTTACATGCTGGATCGATGTGACTTAGGATCGGGGTCCTGACAGCGCCGTTGTCGGTGATGATGCTGTGCGGTATGCCGTACCGAATCGTGATGTCGGAGATAAAGGTCACGACAGTCGGACCATTCAACTTCTTGATGGGCTTTACTTCTATCCACTTGGTGAACTTGTCCACCGCGACAAGTAGGTGAGTTGGGCCGCCTCGCGCCGTTTTGAATGGTCCCACCATGTCCAGGCCCCAAACTGCTAAGGGCCAGGCGATTGGGATATTCTTGAGCGCTGAAGCCGGCTGATGCGGCTTGGAATGAAATTTCTGGCACCCCTTGCATTTCTGGACCAATTCCTTGGCCTCTTCTAGGGCAGTCGGCCAGAAGAAACCGTGCCGGAAAGCTTTGGCGACGAGTGCTCTTGAGGCCGCATGGTGGCCGCACTCGCCTTGATGGATGTCTCTGAGAATTGCTTGGCCTTGCTCTGGCTCGACGCAACGCTGGTAGACACCAGTGACGCTGCGCCTAACTAGCTCTCTGTTGATTATGGTGTATGCTGCCACCCGGTGTTGTACTTGCCGTGCCAACGTTTCGTCAGCTGGCAGCTCTTTATTCACCAGGAATTTGAGGATGGGCTGCGCCCATGAGGGTGCTGCTATTTCTTCGACTACCAAAACTGCGACTTGGACGAGGGCGGCTGGGCTGGGAGGGGGCGGGCTGGAGTCTGCGGCCGCTTGCTGGATCAATGAAGTCCCCGGGCCGACTGGTGCAGTCCCCGGGCCGAGCTCTGGAGTCTTTGGTCTGGTCGCCATAGTCCCCGGGCCGGCTTTGACTGCGGCATTCTTGGAGTCGCCTGGAAGGGTTTTTATGCCGTCTGATGGGGATCTTGAGTCGGATCCGACTTCTTCAAGGGGAGCTGGCACAAAAATGGAATCTGACTCTGGTAAAGGCTTGATAGACGGCTTGAGGAGGCGCTGAAGAGCGACGCCGGATGGTATTGCTTGGCGGGTGGAGCCGATTCGTGCCAAAGTATCTGCTTGGTCGTTGTCATTTCTTGGCACGTGGAGGAACTCACACCACTCGAAATATCTGCTCAGTTGCTGTACGAGGAAGCGGTAGCTTGCCATGTTTGCGTCCTTGGCGTCCCAGTCGCCAGATGACTGCTGGACCACCAAGTCGGAGTCGCCATAACACAGGACCCGGCGAATGCCAAGTTCTTTGGCAAGCCGGAGCCCGTGAATGAGCGCCTCGTATTCAGCGACGTTGTTGGAGGCGGCGAAATGGATTTGCAGCGCATACTTGAGCTTGTCGCCTTTAGGAGAAGTGAGGACAATGCCGGCTCCCAAGCCAGTGCGCATCTTGGAGCCATCGAAATGCATCCGCCAATGGGTGGAGTCGGGTGCTGGCGGCAGGTACTGGGTCTCGGCCCAGTCGACGAGGAAGTCGGCCAGCGCTTGCGACTTGATGGCGGTGCGGGGCTGATAATAGATCGTGTAGGGGGCCAACTCTATGGCCCATTTGGCCATTCGGCCTGACGCATCTCGGCTTCCCATGATCTCGGCTAGTGGGGCTGTGCAGACCACAGTGATTGGATGCTCTTGAAAATAAGGCTTCAGCTTCTTAGCGGCAAAGTGCATGCCGTAGCACATCTTCTGTTAGTGGGGGTAGTTCTGCTTGGAGGTCGACAGTACTTCGCTCAGGTAATATACCGGTCTCTGGACAGGTAGTGCCTTGCCTTCCTTCTTGCGCTCAACTACGATGATTGTGCTGACTACCCGGCTAGTGGCGGCGATGTACAGGAGCATGGGCTCTTCGGGAGTCGGAGCCGCCAACACAGGGGGAGTAACCAACATCTTCTTCAGCTGGAGAAAAGCCTCGTCCGCCTTGTGGTTCCACTTGAAAAAATTGATCTTCTTCATGAGCTGGTACAAAGGGAGGGCTTTCTCGCCCAGCCGACTGATGAACCGGCTGATGGATGCCAGGCAGCCAGTGAACTTTTGCACATCCAACAGTCGGCTGGGTACCTCCATCCTCTCGATGGCCTTGATCTTCACAGGGTTGCACTCTATGCCACGTTCGGAGACCAGGAAGCCAAGGAGTTGGCCGGCTGGTACTTCGAAGACGCACTTTTCAGGGTTGAGCTTGATCTGGAATCGGCGCAGGTTCTCAAAGGTCTCCTTGAGGTCTTCCAGCAGAGTCCCGCGCTTTTCCGTCTTCACCACCACATCATCCACGTAGACGTGGGCATTTCTGCCGAGTTGCTTGAGGAGGCACTTCTGCATGCAACGCTGAAAGGTGGTGCCGACATTCCTCAAGCCGAACGTCATGGTCAAGTAGCAGAAGGCTCCAAACGGCGCGATGAAGGCGGTTTTTAGTCTATCCGCCGGGTTCAGCTTGATCTGGTGATATCCTGAATAGGCATCTAAGAAGCTCAACAACTCGCATTCGGCTGTGGAGTCTATCACCTGATCGATTCTTGGCAAAGCAAACGGGTCCTTGGGGCAAGCTTTGTTGAGGCTTGTGTAGTCAATACACATCTGCCACTGCTTGTTCTTCTTCAACACTAAGACTGGATTTGCTAGCCATTCTGGAAAAAACACTTCCATGATAAAGCCGGCTGCAAGGAGCCGGGCTATCTCTTCTCCAACAACTCTTCTTTTCTCTTTTGACAGGCGGCGCAAGGGCTGTCTGACGGGCTTTGCATTAGATCGGACATGTAACTTGTGCTCGGCGAATTCCGTCAGTACACCTGGCATGTCTTTGGGGGACCATGCGAAGATGTCCCGATTCTCACGGAGGAACTCGACGAGCTCGCCTTCCTATTTGCTGTCAAGGTTTGCACCTATGACAGCGTACCTCTCCGGGTGCTCTGGGTCCAAGGGTATCTTCTTAGTCTCCTTTGCCGGCTTGAACGAGCCCTTAGCTTCCGACTCCTTGGGGTTGGGCGACATCATTGGCTGCTTGCCGGCCATCGCCACAACCTGATCAAGAAGCCGCTGCCGACGTTCTGGGAACGGGGGTCCCCAGACTTTCCTGTCTGCGGCCTGCGGCGTGGCTCGAGTGGGGGCCCAACGTGGCCCATCTTCATCAACACAAGTCTCAAGACCCTCGCGAGGGGCCAAGCCTCGCGAGGCGGATGACATGGAGCTTCCTCCAGCACGGCCTCCTTAGGCTGGCTCGCGAGGAGGCGGAGAGATCAAGGTGGGGTACCTCACGAGGTGCCCATGACACAAGCCATGACGATCAAAGGTGCCAGGCGGGCGCCAGCCCGCGCAGTGTCCTCCCTTTCCTCTTTGGTGCAAAGGGGGCAAGCGTAGGCGAGAAGATCAAGCAAAGGCATCCATTTCAGTGCAACGAGACCAAGAGCAACTCCACGACAAGGAGGAAGTCACTGTGGAGCCCAAGCCGGCGTCATCACTAGAACCTTTGGCAGGGGAAGACCAACTTTAGTCAGGGTAAGTGTACCCGATGTTCCCCTTCAAATCGGCCAATTGTTGGCGCCCTTCCCGCTCAAATATTTGGGAAGAGGCCCAGGGCCTTTGCCTATATATAGGGACTAGCCGCTCTCAGAGAAGGGGGATCGAGTAGAAGACCTAGAGCAAGTAGAGAGAGAGAGAAGGGCGATCGAACTCCCCCCAGCAGTTCATCCCCTAGCCAAGAACAGACCCTCGCGAGGTCGTTCCCCTTTGTACTGTTCTTCCTCATCAGCCCTAGAGGCAATCCACCACACCACACCGGAGTAGGGTATTACACCACAATGGTGGCCCGAACCAGTATAAACCCTGTGTCTCTTGTGTTGTTCTGGCAGTAGTTTAGATCCCAGCGAGACGGAGAGGTAGAGGGCACGATCTCCGCGCGCACCCCAGAGTTCGATCCTTAAGGGTCTGCTGGAACCCGTGATCCGACATTTGGCGCGCTAGGTAGGGGTGCGGCGGAATCAGTCTTCCGCCGCTCCGCTCTCCTTCGACCACCGCATCCATGTACGGCGCACGTCGAGCCCGCGCCACGCCGGCAGCCCTCGCTGGCGGACGTTCTCGCCGTTCCCCGCCGCTCGCCGTCAACACCGCCACCGGCCTGGCGGGAGGCGAGCAACAAGCGCCACCCCAGCGCCTGCTTATGCGACCGGGCTGCCGCACAGCAACGTCGATGCTCCCAGTCGCCGCGGCCCTCCTGGGCGGCTCGCAGGCGCCACCAACAAGCTGCCACGTCAAGCCATTTGCCCGCCAGATCGGCGTCGCTTCCGCACGGCAGGGGGCTCCCACGGACCGGGCGGCGCACGAGGTCGGCCTGACCTTCAGCTCGGAAGATCACCCAGCTAACTTGGCTAGTTCGGGCGCGCTCCCCCTGTTGTGCACCCCCACCATCTGCCAGGTGGCCGTCACCAGAACCCTCGTCGATGGCGGTGCGGGCCTCAGCGTGCTTTCTGTCGAGACCTTCAACCTCCTCCGCATACCCCGGGAGCGGCTGCAGCCCAACCGATCCTTCTCGGGCGTCGGGGGCGGGTCGTCCGACTCCTTGGGACAGATCCGGCTCCCGGTGACCTTCGGCACCTACGACAACTTCCGCACGGAGATGGTCGACTTCGACATCGCCCCCATCGGCCTCCCTTACAACGCCATCCTCAGCTACCCGGCACTGGCTCAGTTCATGGCCGCGACGCACCCATCGTACAACCTCATGAAGATGCCCGGGAGCCACGGTACCCTCACTGTGCACAGAGACACCGGGGACGCCCTGCGAGTACTCAGGCTCACCTTCAAGACGGCGGCATGGGCGCAGCCCGCCGACGCGGGGACCCCTGAGCCCAAGGGGGCTGCGCCTACCAAGAAGAAGCAGTTGTTCACCCAGGATAAGGCAGAAACCAAGCAAATACCCGTAGACGAGGACGGGTCCTCCAGCGCCACTTTCACCATTGGCGCCAGCCTGGGGCCTTACCAGGAGGAGGCCCTTGTCAAGTTACTGCGCGCAAACAAGAAGGTGTTTGCTTGGGAGCCCGACCAGTTGGCAGGGATCCCCAGGGACGTCATCGAGCACCACCTCAACGTATGCCCAAACGTGCGCCCCGTGAAGCAGAAAGCCAGGCGGCGGTCCGCAGAGAAGCAGGCCTTCATCGTCCAAGAGACCCGCAAGTTGGAGGCCGCTGGGGTTATCCGCGAGGTCCGGTACCCAGATTGGTTGGCCAACCCTGTCGTTGTACCCAAGAAAGGGGGAAGGAAAGCATGTGCGTAGACTTCACCAACCTCAACAAGGCATGCCCGCAAGATCCATTCCCGCTCCCTCGCATCGACTAGATCGTCGATTCCACCGCCGAATGCGACCTGCTGTGCTTTTTGGATGCCTTCTCAGGATATCACCAGATCAGGATGGCGATAGAAGACGTTGAGAAGACCGCCTTCTTGACCCCGTGCGGGGTATACTGCTATACGTGCATGCCGTTCGGGCTACGCAACGCAGGGGCAACCTTTCAGCGGCTGATGCACATCACCTTGGGCCCGCAGCTCGGGAAGAATGTTGAAGCATACGTTGATGACATTGTGGTGAAATCTCGAGAGGCCAGGACCCTGATACAAGACCTGGAGGAGACCTTCGCGAGCCTTGACGCATTGAACCTGCGGCTCAACCCGGAGAAATGCGTGTTTGGCGTTCCCTCGGGCAAGCTTTTGGGATTCCTCGTGTCTCACCATGGCATCGAGGCCAACCCCGAGAAGGTCAAGGCGGTCGAGGACATGAGTCCGCCAAAGACCCTTAGAGAAATGCAGAAGCTCACCGGGCGTGTGACCGCACTAGGGCGCTTCATCTCCAAGTTGGGAGAACGAGCGCTGCCTTTCTTTCAGCTCGTGAAGAAAAAGGAGCCCTTTGAATGGACTGAAGAGGCGGATAAGGCGTTTCAAGATCTCAAGAGGTACCTAACCAGTCCCCCAGTCATGGTGGCCCCGCGCCCTCAGGAGCCTTTGCTGCTTTACCTTATTGCCACTCCTTACTCTGCCAGCGCAACACTAGTGGCGGTTAGGGAGGAGCGCCAGTCCAAGACCACATCGGCAGACCGAGGTCAGACGAGACGGGAACAGGGAAAGCTCGAGAAAGCCGAAGCTACAGATGAAGAGAGCCAACCGCCAAGGGACGCACAAGAGACAGGAGAAGCAGCATGCCTGGATGGTTCACCTCCCGAGGACGCAACATCTCGCGAGGTGTCCTCACCTCCCGAGGGCGCCGCGACCCAAGCTGCTCACAGCCTAGTTGAGCACCCGGTCTACTTCATTAGCACGGTGCTGCGGGACGCGAGGGCCCGATATCCCATGCCCCAGAAGCTCCTCCTCGTGCTGCTGGTGGCCTCGCGCAAGCTGCGGCACTACTTCCAAGCTCATCCGATCAAGGTCATCTCATCGTACCCCCTAGAGAGGGTGCTCAGGAGCCCTAACTCAGCCGGAAGGGTCGCCGAGTGGAACATAGAGTTGCAAGCGTTTCAGCTCGAGTTCAGCACAACTAGGGTCATCAAGGGAGTCGCATTGGCGGATTTCTTGGCGGAATGGACAGAGGCGCCGAACCTCAAGGATGACGAGGATCGCTCCCTCTCCCCAGGGAGCGAGGCGCCAGAGGGCTCGGTCATGTACTTCGATGGGGCATTCTCCAGGCACGGCGCGGGGGTTGGTGCTGTACTGATATCACCCACTCAGGATAAGCTTTGCTACGTAGTACAACTCTGTTTCCAGCAAGGGGAAAAGGTCTCCAACAACATAGTAGAATATGAGGGACTGATAGCAGGGTTGAAGGCCGCAACGGCCCTGGGAGTGAAGCGCCTCACCGTCAAGGGCGAATCGCAGCTCCTAGTCAACTTGTCCAACAAGGTGTATGAGCCAAAGGACGAGCATATGGAGGCCTACCTAGCAGAGGTTCGCAGGATGGAAAAGCAGTTCTGGGGGCTGGAGCTGAAGCACATGCCCCGTGGCACCAACCAGGAAGCTGACGACATAGCTGGACGGGCGTCCAGGCAGCTGCCGCAGAAGCCCGGCGTCTTTGAGGAGTGGCTCTTCAAGCCTTCAGCGCAGCCAACGCTATCAAGCACAGCTCAGCCTCGCGAGGAGCTCCCTCAGCCGCCAGCCTCGGGAGCCCCGGCCTGCGGGCCGACCTCAGGAGCACGTTTGCTCCTGACGATGGAACCCCAGGAGGAATGCTGGATCACTGAGCTCCGGAGTTACCTGATACATGGGACCCTGCCAGAGAAGGAGGAGGAAGCAGAACGTGTGGCGCGGCAGGCCACGGCATACTGCATCAGAGACGGAGAGCTCTACTGGAAGCGACCCAACGACGTATCTTTGCGCTGCATCTCCAGGGAGCAAGGAAGGGAGCTACCGGGGGACATACACGGCGGAGACTGCGGACACCACTCGTCATCACGAACCCTCGTCGGCAAAGCCTTCCGTAGTGGGTTCTATTGGCCCACCGCGCTCAACGACGCGATCGAGTTGGTGAAGGCTTGTGAGGCCTGCCAGTTTCATTCCAAGCAGATCCATCAGCCGGCGGGGAGCCTGCAGACTATACCCCTCTCGTGGCCATTCGTAGTTTGGGGGCTGGATATTCTAGGCCCGTTCCCTCGGGCGCCAGGGGGCTACCGTTACCTCTACATCGCCATTGACAAGTTCACCAAGTGGGCGGAGGTGGAGGCTGTCCGGACCATCCCCGCAGGCTCCGCGGTCAAGTTCATCAGGGGCATCGTGAGCCGGTTCGGGGTGCCGAACCGCATCATCACAGACAACGGTTTGCAGTTCACCAGTAACCTCTTCAAAACATATTGTGCTAACCTTGGAACGCAGATATGCTACGCTTCGGTGGCACACCCGCGAAGTAATGGGCAAGCCGAACGAGCCAATGCGGAGGTCCTGAGAGGCCTCAAGACCAGAACGTTCAAGAAGAAGCTGGAGGCCTGCGGCAGGGGCTGGTACGATGAGCTCCAATCCGTGCTGTGGTCCATCCGCACGACCGCGACCAAGCCAACCGGGGAGACTCCGTTCTTCCTGGTCTACGGAGCTGAAGCAGTCCTTCCTCACGAGGTCAGGCATCGCTCCGCCCGGGTCCTGGCGTTCGACGAGGCACAGCAGGACGCCATGCGGGGGATGGACCTCGTGCTAGGGGAGGAACGCCGCCGAGAGGCCGCACTGCGAGCGGCAAGGTACCAACAGGAGCTACGATGATATCACTGCCGCAACATCCGCCCCAGGACACTTGAGGTAGGAGACTTCGTACTCAGGCGGGTCCTCTCCAGGGAAGGGCTGCACAAGCTCTCTCCCATGTGGGAGGGCCCGTTCAAAGTTGTTCATGTTTCCAGGCCAGGCTCCGTGCGCTTGGAGACTCAAGAGGGGGAGCCGATCCAGAACGCGTGGAACATCCAGCACCTCAGGAGGCTTTACCCCTAAAAGGCCCTGAGCCTGTGAAGAAGGCGAATGCCTGGGAAGACCTCCTCTTTTTGGAAAAGGCCCTGAGCCTGTGAAGAAGGCAAACGTCTGTGAAGACCTCCTCTTTTTGGAAAAGGCCCTGAGCCTGTGAAGAATGCGAACGCCTGTGAAGACCTCCTCTTTTTGGAAAAGGCCCTGAGCCTATGAAGAAGGCGAACGCCTTTGAAGACCTCCTCTTTTTTGGAAAAGGCCCTGAGCCTGTGAAGACCTCCTCTTTTTTGGAAAAGGCCCTGAGCCTGTGAAGAAGGCGAACGCCTGTGAAGATCTCACCTCTAAGGAGAAAGGCCCGGAGCCTGTGAAGAAGGCCAATGCCTGTGAAGCTCGCCGCCCCGTGACACTCTCACGTAATAATGAGTGGGGCTGTACACGCCCCGGAGTCTCAGGAGCGCCGGCCTCAGGCCCTGGGGCTCCCTCCCACGCCCAGTGGTAGCACTTAGCTCCGCGCTGGTGAGAAGACGTTGAAGACTAGACTAGGTGCCGGACGCAGCTTTTTCATTTGCTTTCCGCATTTGGCGTGTTCTACTTGCATTTGAGGTCTTATCGAAGCTATCGCCGTTGTTGATTCGTGGTTTGCTGATTTTCGCTCCTCGTTTTGATTCTCTCTCACAAAGGCCTCGCGAGGGGCGGGACTCGAACGCCCTCGCGAGTGTTTTTCTCTAGCCACTTAAAGGCTTCACGACTCGGGCTCTCTACAGGAGCACCCCTCTAATCTGTGCCCCTCGGGCATCGCAACGTACACACAGGGCCTGGGTCGGTCGACCCCCGGCTGGGGCCGCGAACTACCTACGCGAGGGCAAATAGTTATGAGGCGCGACAACAAAATTAAGGTAACAACTACAAACGGTAATAGTTCTTAAACACGCCCCCATGGGGCTCCATGCAGTTGTCTTATCTTACACAGGAAGCAAAAGGAAAGGGAAAAGGGCGAGCCCAGCGCGGCCCGCCCCACATCGGTCAACGGAGGCGACACCCAATGCCTCCGGAGCTCAGGCGGACCCTCTCGCGCTTCACCGGAGCGCGATGACGGGCGACAGAACAGCCACCCCCCCCAAGCAGGCGCGGAGGCGAGGGGGCTGGCTGCGGCCACCGCTGGAGGAGTCACCTGAAGGGGAGTAGGCGAAGCTCGGGGAGCCTCGAGCGCCGCCAGCAGCACGAGCGCTGTCCCCTTCGTCGTCGCCCTCGGGGCAGCATCCCGCACGGCGACCGTCTTCCCCAAACACCCTCACGTAGAGGGTGCTGTCGCCATCGAACTTGAAGTGCAGGGTGCACCGCTCGCCCAGGCCGCGCGCGCGGGCAAATGTTTGCCAGCCGCGGGTCAGGGCCCCGTTCCCAGAAGGGGAGACCTCGAGCGAGGCCCAAGAGGCCCTACTGCAGCAGCCGTCGGCCTGAAGCCAGAAGCCGCACCGGGCGCCGCCCGGCAGCTCGCTGATGAAGAAGCGAGGGAGCTGGAGCCAGGTGCCGGCTGGATCCGCCGACCACACGACGAACTCCTGCAGCACTTCTGCCGAGCGAAAGCGCGGCCTACCACAGCCCGCCTCTCCATGGAGGCAGAGCGCTCAGCACCGAGCGGAGAACCGCCCCTGTGTCCGCGGGGAGCCTCAGCGGGGACCGCAGGATGCTTGCGGGGACGACCCCGGCCGCGCTTGGCCGGAGGAGAGTCGGGCCCCGCCCGACTAGCCTTCCCCTTCTCCGCAGCTGAGAACCTCTTCGAAGCCATGCGGGCGGTGGCGGCGAGGGAGAGGGTGAGGAAGAGAAGCAAGAAAGGATGGACTAGCGGAGCTCGTGCGGCCTTGCACTTATAGCCGGAAAAGGCCAACCGTCGAGCACCACGATCGCAGGTAATAATGGCCCGTATCTATGCATGCAGGGACTAGTCAAGTCACGCGGTTGCCGAGGCGTCGTGGGGGAGTGGAGACGCCCACGTCCTATCAAACCGCCACGCGGCGCCCAAGGCCGCAGGATGTTAGGGCCCACGGTGCTTCGCCCTTGCCCTTTCGCCTTTCGTCACGGCCAAGTCCATGCACGCCTTGGGCCCGGGGGCTACTGTCGGCGTTCTGGGAACGGGGGTCCCCAGAGTTGCCTGCCTGCAGCCTGCGGCGTGGCTCGAGTGGGGGCCCAACGTGGCCCATCTTCATCAACACAAGTCTCAAGACCCTCGCGAGGGGCCAAGCCTCGCGAGGCGGACGACATGGAGCTTCCTCCAGCACGGCCTCCTTAGGCTGGCTCGCGAGGAGGCGGAGAGATCAAGGTGGGGTACCTCACGAGGTGCCCATGACACAAGCCATGACGATCAAAGGTGCCAGGCGGGCGCCAGCCCGCGCAGTGTCCTCCCTTTCCTCTTTGGTGCAAAGGGGGCAAGCGCATGCGAGAAGATCAAGCAAAGGCATCCATTTCGGTGCAACGAGACCAAGAGCAACTCCACGACAAGGAGGAAGTCACTGTGGAGCCCAAGCCGGCGTCATCACTAGAACCTTTGGCAGGGGAAGACCAACTTTAGTCAGGGTAAGTGTACCCGATGTTCCCCTTCAAATCGGCCAATTGTTGGCGCCCTTCCCGCTCAAATATTTGGGAAGAGGCCCAGGGCCTTTGCCTATATATAGGGACTAGCCGCTCTCAGAGAAGGGGGATCGAGTAGAAGACCTAGAGCAAGTAGAGAGAGAGAGAAGGGCGATCGAACTCCCCCCAGCAGTTCATCCCCTAGCCAAGAACAGACCCTCGCGAGGTCGTTCCCCTTTGTACTGTTCTTCCTCATCAGCCCTAGAGGCAATCCACCACACCACACTGGAGTAGGGTATTACACCACAATGGTGGCCCGAACCAGTATAAACCCTGTGTCTCTTGTGTTGTTCTGGCAGTAGTTTAGATCCCAGCGAGACGGAGAGGTAGAGGGCACGATCTCCGCGCGCACCCCAGAGTTCGAACCTTAAGGGTCTGCCGGAACCCGTGATCCGACAGCCGCTTCTCAGCTGCAATCACCAGGCACTCGGCCAGCCGACTGCTCTCAGCCGTGCAAGCGGACGACTTTCTGTAGTCACCGGCTATGGTTAGAATTCCCTTGGAACTCGGCATCTTCATCTTGAGGTAGGCGTAGTGGGGGACTGCCATGAACTTGGCCAAAGCGAGCCTGCCAAGCAACGCATGGTATGGGCTCTCAAGGTCCACCACTTCAAACCAGACTGGCTCTCGGCGGAAATGATCCTTGTCTCCAAAGAGGACATCTATCAGAATCTTGCCGATTGGTGAGCAGGAAAGGCCGGGCACGATGCCGTGGAACACAGTCCGGCTGTTTTGACGCTGTCTTTGCTTGATTCCTAACTTCTCCATGGTATCCTTGTACAGGATGTTGATGCTGCTGCCTCCATCTATCAGCATTCACGAGAAACGAGCGGCTCTTTTGTCTGTGGCAAAAGTGGCATCCAAGACCAGGGCGTAGGAGCCCGGATTCGGCATCACCTCTGGGTGATCAGCTCTGCTCCAACTGATAGGCTTCTCGGACCAGTGCATGAAATCTGGAGCATCTGACGCCACCGCGTTCACCTCTTGCCGCTGCAGCCGCTTGCTGCGTTTATCATCTGCCACACTGGTGAACACCACATAGGCCCCATGCTCTTCTGGGTACTCGTCTTGTACTGCGCCGACTGGCCTGACAGCCGACTGCTGGGGTGGAGGCAGAGGCGGCTGCCCAGTAGGTGGAGGAGGCATCAGGCCGTCTCCCTTGGCAATCTTGGTGAGCCAGTGGCACTTCCGGGTGGTGTGGTTTGACGGCTTCGCGCCGCTATGGAACTTGCAGGGACCATCTAGAGTCTGCTCGTAAGAAAAGGCCGACAACCAGTTTGACTTGCCGCCTTTCTGTCGCCTGGGCGGAGGCTGCCCCTCCGGCTGCTGGTCTTCGACCGTTGCCACCTGCCGGCTACTAGAAGCCGGCTGCGGGGCCTTGCGCTTGTGGTCGCTCTGCTGTTGTCGCCGACTGGCGTCTCCAGCCGGAGTTCTGGGAGCCTGAGGGGCTACTTTGCCAGCCGTGCTAACTTGGATCTCCGTCTTCATGGAAGAGTCGGCTGTGGCATATTTGTTTGCTATGATCAGCAGCTCGTCCAGGGTCTCTGGCTCATCGCAGAGGAGCTTGTGCTTGAGGTGGGTGCCTTCTCTGCACCCGGCGGTGAAGTACTCGATGGCCTGCACCTCATGCACGCCCTCGCAGGAGTTTCGGAGCTCGGCCCATCGCGTGAGGTAGTCGCGAGTCGACCCGTTGGGACCCTGCACGCACAAGGAAAGCTGGCGAGGGTTGGGAGGTCGCTTGTATGTGCTTGTGAAGTTGCGGACGAAAGCTTAAGTGAAGTCGACCCAGCTGTTGATGCTGCGGGGCTTCAGGCTGTTCAACCATGTCCGGGCCGTGCCCTAGAGCATGAGTGGAACGTACTTTACGGCAACGCGCTTGTTGCCGCTTGCTATGTCGACGGTCGTGGCATAGTCAACCAGCCAGTCTTCCGGCTTCACGGAGCCGGTGTACTTGGGAGTATCTCTGGGAAGAGTGAACCCTTTGGGAAAGGGCTCATCTCGAATGCGGGGGCCGAAACATGGCGGACCCAACTCGTCCTCCTCTTCCAGCGGCAGGGATCGGTGGAGCCGATCGATCCGGTGACGCGCGACGTTTTCTTTGACTCCCTCTCGGCGGCCGAGGTGGTCCCCGAGAGTCGGATGCTCAACGGGCGGCGGGGAGACTCGCCTTTCTCTGTGAGGTGGAGGAGGCAGATAGTCGTCCCGCCGCTCCACTGCTCTTGGGCGGCCATCTTGGTCGCGCTCGATGGAGTTGTGAGTCCGACTGCGACTGGCAGCCGGATCCTTGTCTTTCCATCCGCAGACACCACCAGTCGGCGTCTGAGACATCGCGCCTTGATCTCGGCGGGGTGACAGGTCGCCGTTCTGTCGTTGCGGTGCCTCAGTGCGGTAGCCGGCCGCGTTCTGCGCGGCAGCTGCGTCGAGGAGCCGCTGGACTCGCTCCGTCATAAGGCGGCGCTCTTCGCCTTCGAGGTTGTCCAACTCGTCTGCCGCCGCCTGGGAGGCTCGGATGTTCTCTACAGGCGTGGCGTATACAGGGCGATTGGCCCCGAACATGTTGGCGATGTCCGCGCCGCGCTGCCGGACCGCGCCTAGTCGGCTAGGCCCCGTTGGGGCTGGCGAGCCGCCCATAGCGTGATCCATCTCACGTTGGTAGGCTTCTGAAAAGCGTCTCATGCTTGCTAGCTTCTTCGCGCCTTCGACAAGCTGGAGGCGGTGTGCCTCCAGCGTCTCGATGTCAGCGTCTTCTGGGATGGGCGCATCCAGGTCTTGCAGCGCTGCATCGAGCGGGTCATGAGCCCCGCCGTCGGAGTGCTCGCCATGACCGATGACCAGCACTTCTGTGATGGTGCTTCTGCCGCTCTCCGCACGAGGGAGCGGCTCGTCGTAGACTACCACCCAGCATCGGGTCGGTGGAGCCTACGGACTCCAGGTCTATGGCAGGCTCACCGACAACGTGGAGTTCGTCGAGGAGGCTTGCGAGAAGGCTCTCGGGGCCACCGGTTCCTGCGTCGGATGCAGGCTCGTCGGAGAGGTGAACCTCGACGACAAGTTCGGCGAGGCAGCTGGCCGCGCTGGCGATCTCAACGTCGTGCAGCGCGTCGGCGCAAACTCCCTCTGGCGTGCCGGGCTGGTTGCGCTCGCCAGGGAGGAAAAGGGTTCCCGTCTAGAGCAGGTCTCCGGACGACAGTGCACCTCGCCCCACGGTGGGCGCCAAATGTCGGTGGTTGGGTGCGACATATGCCAAAGGATGGCTTATCATGGTGGGGGCGAGTAGAATGTCGCCGGTGCCCGGAAGCGGGATGAGGCGTAGACATGCATGCCGGCGAATCTTACCCAGCTTCAGGGCTCTTCGAGGAGATAACACCCTTACTGCTGCTCTGCGGGGTATCCGCATGATCACTATGGAAAAGTGTATACAAGGTTGCTCCTTGAGCTGTTTCCTAGAGGTAGGAGAAGGCAAGGCTAGCTCTCTCCCCCCTGTGTTCTCTGGTCTGGTGCTAAAAAAATCGAACCCTTTGCTTGGGTGCCCCGGGGGGTTTATATAGGCCTACCCCCCGGGGGTACAATGGTAATCCGGCTGGGCGCGCGGTCCCAGCCGTCTGTCTCTCAGGCCGCCGTCTTGTCCGTTGACTCCTGGGGCCCGCCAGCTGGTGGGCCCCGCCGACTGGCCTGGTACGGGGCCGACATGCCTTGCCCGCCGCAGGCGGGTCTCGCCGGCTGCGGATTATTGTAGTCGTGCTTCTAATGACGCTGGCTTGGTCATGGGGTCATGGCAACAGTGCCGCCACCTGATGGGCGACCACTGTTGCCACTCCCCGTCTTGTCTGGTTAATGGCGTGCGGGGCCCGTGGGAGGGGCCGGCCGACTCTCGGAGGCCGACTCCTACGGGGTCCGTCTTGCGGCGCTCTCGCCGTCTTCTGTACCCCCGCTGACTGGCAGGGCCCGCCGTCTCCGGGCCGTACAGGCGAGCCGACGTGGGCACAGGGTTCAGCCCACAGGGGCTGATCTCAGGGCCGGCATGGCAACAGTGCCGCGCCGGACGGAGATCTCCATTGGTACGGTGCACTGTAGCCATGCCTGCCCCTGGTAATCGGGGTGGGAGCGGGCCATACTACGGCCGTTCCCCGTCCCGTCCCTTCTTGCGAAGGCAGAGGGTGGTTGGAGTCGTGGGCCGACTCCCCATAGCCGGCTTCTCTGGAAGCCGCCAGTTAGGAGTCGGCTCATCTTGTAGTCGTCCCTGAGACTCGGCCGTGAGTAGGTAGTCGACTGCGCCGCAGCCGACTCCCAGAGGCGGCCCTCCATCCAGAGGTTCCTGAGGGGTGAAGCCGGCCCCGATGTCTTGAAAGGTTCTGGGTCTCGGGTTAGCCTACCCGTGGCCCATTACTTCGACAATCGATGGCAATTTGATTGGTCGAGATCCAGCTCATGTTTAAAATGACGCCTGAGCCGAATGGATGAATTCTCGGATCTGATTAAGGATTGCAACATTCGGAATATATTGAATCAAGGGACCCAAGATGATAAAGGCAAAGGACATCCATGAACATTGCTAGTCATTTAGAATTAACCAAAATGTAGGAAGACAAGCATTTCAAGAGCCATAGGCTAATGAGGATTCTCAAAAGATCGGATAGTATTTTGAAGAATTTTGTGAAACACATGAACGACTAGGGATGAGCGGATACTCGATAAGAGCAAGGAATTATCCGAAGGGGTATTCATGTGGCAAAGAACTGCAAGGCAGTAGGCACAAAGTATTCTTAAAACAATAGAGAGAATTTCGGTGTATCTTGTAATAACAAGATCAACTGGGAAGCATTGTATGAATGGCGAGTATACGTGGTTATCCATAGGGGTTTATCGATGGAGGGGAATTGCAAAAGCGATGCCATAAAGTCTCAAGAGAACATCGGAGAGTATCTTTGGCTTCTTCTGGTGCAGCAGACGATCATCTGCAATAAGGGGCTCTTCGGAAGAAAGTATTATCGAGAACGTAGAGTCAGAGTTAGTAAAATCGTTTAACCCGAATAGAAGAGATGTCAGAGTCCCAGAGTATGGGTCGAGGAATAAAAGATCCTACTACCACCCAATGGCGACGTGTGCCCGTAAGACACACAACCATGTTAGTAAAAGTTTCGCAATGTCTAGACTCGACTTCGGCCAAGGAGTTGGAAAGGGGTTTTCCTATAGGCAGTCGGCTCTGGTACCAACGTGTGACGCCATTGATTCAACCATACACTAATCATGCACGCATACGATCAAGATCAGGGACTCATGGGAAGATATCACAACACAACTCTAAAACATAAATAAGTCATACAAGCATCATAATACAAGCCAGGGGCCTCGAGGGCTCGAACACAAGTGCTCGATCATAGACGAGTCAGCGTAAGCTACAATATCTTAGTACAGACGTAAGTAAAACAAGATGCCATAAGACGGCTAGCACAAACTGGGATATAGATCGAAAGAGGCGCAGGCCTCCTGCCTGGGGTCATCATAACTACTCCTGGTCGTGTCAGCGGGCTGCACGTAGTAGTAGGCACCTCTAGTGTATTAGGAGTCATCGTCGAAGGTGGCGTCTGGATCCTGTGCTCCATCGTCTGGTCGCAGCAATCGGGTAGAGAAATGGGAAAAAGGGGGAACAAGGCAACCGTGACTACTCATCCAAAGTACTTGCAAGCAAGGAACTACACTACATATGCATGGGTATAAGTGTAAAGGGGCATATCAGTCGATTGAACTGCAGAATGCCAGAATAAGAGGGGGATAACTAATCATGTCGAAGACAACGCTTCTGGCAGCCTCCGTCTTGCAGTATGTAGAAGAGAGTAGATTAACTTCTGGCACCCTCTGTTACCGAAGATCATGGCTATTCGAATAGATTAACTTCCCTGCAGGGGTGCACCACATAACCCAACACGCTTGATCCCATTTGGCCGGACACACTTTCCTGGGTCATGCCCGGCCTCGGAAGATCAACACGTCGCAGCCCTACCTAGGCACAACAGAGAGGTCAGCACGCTGGTCTAAACCTAAGCGCGCAGGGGTCTGGGACCACCGCCCTTAGCACACCTGCATGTTGCGTACGCGGCCGGAAGCAGAACTAGCCCCTTAATACAAGAGCAGGCTTACATTCTAATCTGGCGCGCGCCGCTCAGTCGCTGACGTCACGAAGGCTTCGGCTGATACCACGACGCCAAGTGTCCATATCTTTCCCACGTAGTTGGTTAGTGCGTATAGGCCAGTAGCCAGACTCGGATCAAATACCAAGATCTCGTTAAGCGTGTTAAGTATCCGCGAACGCCGAACAGGGCTAGGCCCACCTCTCTCCTAGGTGGTCTCAACCTGCCCTGTCGCTCCGCCACAAAGATCCACATAGAGGGCCGTTGGGACAAAGGTCCTTTCAGCCCCCAATCCGTGAATCACTCGTGGGTGCTCCACGAGCCGACCCGACTTTAGTCACCACATGTATCATGTAGAAAGTATATATTATATACCCGGGATCACCTCACGAGTGATCACAGCCCGATAGTATAGCACATCAGACAGACAAGAATGTAGGGCCACAGATGGAATACTAGCATCCTATACTAAGCATGTAGGATTGCAGGTAAAGGTAGCAACAGTAGTAGCAAGGACAGGCTATGCATCAGGATAGGATAAACGGAAAGCAGTAACATGTTACACTACTCTAATGCAAGCAGTAGAGAGTAGAGTAGGCGATATCTGGTGATCAGGGGGGGCTTGCCTGGTTGCTCTAGCAAGAAGGAGGGGTCTTCGTCAATGTAGTCGATCACGGGGGTCGCCGGCAGTCTCGAGGTCTACCGGAAAGATGTAACGGAGGGGAAACACAATAAATAACAGAGCAATCTAAGCAACACAAAGTATAACATGGCAATACGCGGTGCTAGGAGTGCCCTAACGCGGTAGGAGGTGATACCGACGAAGGGGGTTAACATCCGGGAAAGTATCCCCGGAGTTTCGCGTTCTCGGACAAGTGAATCGGAGAAGGAAAGTTGTGTGTTTGCTTTGCTAGGAATGTGTGGCGGATGAACGGGCTGCGTATTCGGATTCGTCTCGTCGTTCTGAGCAACTTTCATGTACAAAGTTTTTCCATCCTAGCTACGGTTTATTTTATATTAATTTAAAAAGGATTTAATCATTTCAAATTATTTTTAATTCGAAATTAAATGTTAAATTGCTATGGGTACACAGAAGTGTACCCACAGATCGGGTTGTGTGGCTGACCAGTTGGCCTAGTTGACTTGGTACACTACCTAGTCAGCAGAGGCTGACTGATGGGGCCGGTCAAAGTCAACGACCAAGTCAGCATTGACCGTTGACTCGTCAAATTGACCAGTGGGTCCCGGTTGTCAATGACTTAGGTTAACTAAACAAGATTAGTTAAACTTAATTAAGTGATTAGGTTAATTAATCTTAATTAGTTAATTTAAACAATGTTAATTAAGTTTATTAATTAATTTCATTATTAATTATTTTTTCATTATATATATATTTTTTAATTCTTTTTTTGTTCATAGGGCTGGCCCCACTTGTCATAGGCAGAGGGCCTAGCGGGCGCACGGTTACGGGCACCGAGCGGAACGGGCGACGAGCGCCAGCCCGACAGGGTGCCGTAGGGCAGCGGGCAAAGGGGCGGGTGCGCAGCCAGGCTCCGGCGGCCATGGCCGCGGCCGGAGCAGGGCGACGCGGTTAGCGGAGAGGGCCGCCATGATGGGCGACGGACGACGGACGGCGGACACAGCGAATGGGGGGGAGGGAGCAAGTGGGCGGTGTGAGCGTGCGGGGAAGGGCGCGGTCACCACAGGCGATGGGCGCGAGCGAGGCGTCGGTGCGTGCGGCACAGCACGGCGACGGGCGTGCGGTGCGCCGCGCGCACGATGAGGCCATGAGGGGGAGGTCAGGGGCGGAGTGGTTGCAACGGTGGGCGCGGCGGGAGCGCGACACGCGAGGTGAGCGCGGGCGCGTGGGAGCGCGGGCGCGTGTACAAGCACGCACTGGGCGTGGCGGGGGAACGGCGCCGGCGACAGAAAGGAGGGGCAGGGAGGAAGCTCACGGCGGGGAGTAGGGATCATGGCAGCGGGTGTCGGGGAGGACGTCGGGGACGCGTCGCCGGCGAGGAGGATACGGACGGCGAGCTCCGAGCGGCGGCGTCGGAGGTGATGGTGGCGTGGGGGGGTTCGGCGACGGGGCGATGGGGTTGCTCTGGGTCCTCGTGCGACGGCAGACGGCTTCGGGCGGGCGCCGGCGCGGCGTCGAGGCGACGGGGTCGGGGGCGGTTCGAGCCCCCGATCCAATCGGGGGGAAGAGTGGGAGGAGTGGAGGAGAGTGAGAGGATTACGGGTTAGGGTTTCCCCCCTCGTGGGGATAAGGCAGGGGCGGGTCGGCCGGCTGGGCCAGGTGGGTCGGCCTGGCCGGTGAGCTGGGCCATCTGGCCCAGTTGGCCAGGGGGCTTCTTTTTTTGTTAGGTGGGCCAAATGGCCCAGTAGGTTAGGAACTCCGTTTTCTTTTTCCTTTTTCTTTTATTGTTTTGTTTTATTTTTACTTTTTCTTTTCTTTTATTTATTTAATAATTTATAGTTTTACAAAAAGTAAAACCCATACTTAAAATAGAGTTACAATTCCAACTACTTTCACAAAAAGTTTTACCCTGATCAAAATAGTTTAGCATTTTATAATATTCAAAAGACGTTTATTTAATAGTTTTACCTATAGTTTTAATCACTTAAGTGCATTTAGACATTTTATAAAAATGGGGTTTCTCCATCATAATTACCTATGCATTATTTGGCACCACCCAAACATTTTAGTTTTAATATTTGAAAATCTTTACCATTTGACTTTATTTTAAATTTGAATGTCGAATCGATTTTGAATTAAGACGAGATTAACTACAGTAATCGAAGTGACATGGCATAATTAGCAGAGGGTTGTTGTAGCTTAATTACCCAGGCGTCACAATATATCTCGGAATGGCTATGAAAATGCCATGATAGGTATGTATGGTGGCTGTTTTGAGGAAGGTATATGGTGGGTGTATGATACCGGTGAAAAGTGTGCGGTATTAGAGAGGCTAGCAATGGTGGAAGGAAGAAGAGTGCGTATAATCCATGGACTCAACATTAGTCATGAAGAACTCATATACTTATTGAAAAAATCTAGAAGTTATCAAAGCAAAGTATTACGCGCATGCTCCTAGGGGGATAGATTGGTAGGAAAAGACCATCGCTCGTCCCCGACCTCCACTCATAAGGAAGACAATCAATAAATAAATCATGCTCCGACTTCATCACATAACGGTTCACCATACGTGCATGCTACGGGAATCACAAACTTTAACACAAGCATTTCTCAAATTCACAACTACTCAACTGGCATGTCTCTAATATCACCATCTTCATATCTCAAAACAATTATCAAGTATCAAACTTCTCTTAGTATTCAACACACTCATAAGAATTCTCACAAATCTTGTATGCTTAGCATATTAGAATAATTTAAGCAAATTACCATGCTATTTAAGACTCTGAAAATAATATAAGTGAAGCATGAGAGTTCATATATTTCTTCAAAATAAAACTACCACCATACTCTAAAAGATATAAGTGAAGCACTAGAGCAAATGACAAACTACTCCGAAAGATATAAGTGAAGATCAATGAGTAGTTGAATAAATATGTAACTATGTGAAGAATCTCCCATTTAATAATTACAGATCTTGATACTTTATTCAAACAGCAAACAAAGCTAAAGAAAATAAAATGACGCTCCAAGCAAAACACATATCATGTGGTGAATAAAAATATAGCTCCAAGTAAAGTTACCGATGAATGAAGACGGAAGAGGGGATACCTTCCGGGGCATCCCCAAGCTTAGACACTTGGTTATCCTTGAATATTACCTTGGTATGCCTTGGGCATCCCCAAGCTAAGGCTCTTTCCACTCCTTATTCCATAGTCCATCTAATCTTTACCCAAAACTTGAAAACTTCACAACAAAAAACTTAACAGAAAACTCGTGAGCTCCGTTAGCTAAAGAAAACAAAACACCACTTCAAGGTACTGTAATGAACTCATTCTTTATTTATATTGGTGTTAAACCTACTGTATTCCAACTTCTCTATGATTTATAAACTATTTTACTAGCCATAGATTCATCAAAATAAGCAAGCAACACAATGAGAACAGAATCTATCAAAAACAGAACAGTCTGTAGTAATCTGTAACTAACGCAAACTTCTGGAACTCCAAAAATTCCAAAATAAATTGATGGACCTGAATAATTTGTCTAGTAATCATCTGCAAAAATAATGAACTAAATATCACTCTCCAGTAAAAAGTTGAAGCTAATCTCGTGAGTGCTAAATATCACTCTCCAGTATAAAGACTTCACCCAAGTCTTGCCAAAGGTTCTAATTGGAACAAACACTAATTAAAACACAAAACCACATCTAAACAGAAGCTAGATGGATTATGTATTACTAAACAGAACCAAAAATCAATAAACTAAAATAAAGTTGGGTTGCCTCCCAACAAGCGCTATCGTTTAACTCCCCTAGCTAGGCATGATGATTTCGATGATGCTCGCAAAAAAAGATATGAATTGAAACATAAAGAGAGCATCATGAAGAATATGACTAGCACATTTAAGTCAAACCCACTTCCTATGCATAGGGATTTTGTGATCAAACAACTCATGGGAACAGTAATCAACTAGCATAGGAAGGCAAAACAAGCATAACTTCAAAACTTTAAGCACATAGAGAGGAAACTTGCTATTAATGCAATTCCTACAAGCATATGTTCCTCCCTCATAATAATTTTCAGTAGCATCATGAATGAATTAAACAATATAACCAGCACCTAAAGTGTTCTTTTCATGATCTACAAGCATAGAATTTTCACTACTCTCCACATAAGCAAATCTATTCTCATCAATAGTAGTGGGAGCAAACTCAACAAAATAACTATCATGTGATTGAAAATTAAGATCAAGATGACAAGTTTCATGGTTATCATTATTCTTTATGGCATAGGTGTCATCACAATAATCATCATAGATAGGAAGCATGCTTTCATCATAGTAAATTTGCTCATCAAAGCTTGGGGGATAAAAATATCATCTTCATGAAACATAGCTTCCCCAAGCTTGTGGCTTTGCATATCATTAGCATCATGGATATTCAAGGAATTCATACTAACAACATTGAAATCATGCTCATCATTCAAATATTTAGTGCCAAACATTTTAATGCATTCTTATTCTAACACTTTGGCACAATTTTCCTTCCCATCATACTCACGAAAGATATTAAAAAGATGAAGCGTGTGAGACAAACTCAATTCCATTTTTTATAGTTTTCTTTTATAGACTAAACTAGTGCTAAAACAAGAAACAAAAAGATTTGATTGCAAGATCTAAAGATATACCTTCACTTACCTAGCCTCCCCAGCAACGGCGCCAGAAAAGAGCTTGATGTCTACTACGCAACCTTCTTCTTGTAGACGTTGTTGGGCCTCCAAGTGCACAGGTTTGTAGGACAGTAGCAAATTTCCCTCAAGTGGATGACCTAAGGTTTATCAATCCGTGGGAGGCGTAGGATCAAGATGGTCTCTCTCAAGCAACCCTGCAACCAAATAACAAAGAGTCTCTTGTGTCCCCGACACACCCAATACAATGGTAAATTGTATAGGTGCACTAGTTCGGTGAAGAGATAGTGATACAAGTGCAATATGGATGGTAGATATAGGTTTTTGTAAACTGAAAAGATAAAAACAGCAAGGTAGCAAGCGGTAAAAGTGAGCGTAAACAGTATTGCAATGATAGGAAACAAGGCCTAGGGTTCATACTTTCACTTGTGCAAGTTCTCTCAACAATAATAACATAATTGGATCATATAACTATCCCTCAACATGCAACAAAGAGTCACTCCAAAGTCACTAATAGCGGAGAACAAATGAAGATATTATGGTAGGGTACGAAACCACCTCAAAGTTATTCTTTCCTATCAATCCGTTGGGCTATTCCTATAAGTCTCACAAACAGCCCTAGAGTTTGTACTAGAATAACACCTTAAGACACAAATCAACAAAAACCCTAATGTCACCTAGATACTCCATTGTCACCTCAAGTATCCGTGGGCATGATTATACGGTATGGATCACACAATCTCAATTCATCTATTCAAACCAACACATAGAACCTCAAAGAGTGCCCCAAAGTTTCTACCGGAGAATCACGACGAAAATGTGTGCCAACCCCTATGCATAGGTTCATGGGCGAAACCCGCAAGTTGATCACCAAAACATACATCAAGTGAATCACGTGATATCCCATTGTCACCACAGATACGCACAGCAAGACATACATCAAGTGTTCTCAAATCTTTAAAGACTCAATCCGATAAGATAACTTCAAAGGGAAAACTCAATCCATTACAAGAGAGTAGAGGGGGAGAAGAAACATAAGATCCAACTATAATAGCAAAGCTCGCGATACATCAAGATCGTGCCAAATCAAGAACATGAGAGAGAGAGAGAGAGATCAAACACATAGCTACTGGTACATACCCTCAGCCCCGAGGGTGAACTACTCCCTCCTCGTCATGGAGAATGCCGGGATGATGAAGATGGCCACCGGTGAAGGTTCCCCCCCTCCGGCAGGGTGCCGGAACAGGGTCCCGAGAGGTTTTTGGTGGCTACAGAGGCTTGAAGCCACGGAACTCCATATCTAATCTCTGTTCTGCAAGTTTTAGTGTATGTGGAGTTATATAGGCGGAAGAAGTACGTCAGGGGAGCCACGAGGGCCCCACGAGGCAGGGGGCGCGCCCTAGGGGGTGGGCGCGCCCCCCACCCTCGTGGCTTCCTCGTTCCTTCCTTGACATGGGGTCCAAGTCCATCGGGTAGCTTTCGTTCCAGAAATAACTTCTCTAGTTGATTTCGTTCTGTTTCGACTCCGTCTGATATTCCTTTTCTTCGAAATACTGAAATAGGCAAAAAACAGCAAATCTGGGCTGGGCCTTCGGTTAATAGGTTAGTCCCAAAAATAATATAAAAGTGGATAATAAATCCCAATATTGCCCAAAATAGTAGATAATATAGCATGGAGCAATCAAAAATTATAGATACGTTGGAGACGTATCAGTGTGTACCATGTAGTATCAGTGCTTAGTTTTTTTAGTTCGTGTGATCTTCATAGTAATTACATTTAAAATATCATAGTAATTCTAAGTTCAAGTGATAGTAATTTGCCGTTTTATACAGTTCCAAAGTTCCTAATATTCAATCATAGTTTCATTTTGGATTCTGAGCAGGAACAAATTGGTTTCTCCATATAATACACTGTATTTTACACTGTAGTTCCAGTGGTCTAGCACTAGAATCATAGTTTGCTTATACTATAATTCCAGTGGTCTGGCGATGTAAATTAAACTGTAATTACAAAGGATTTTTCACCCTGGTCCACTACTGTGATATCTATTGCTTACCACTGAATTTTAGTGGTCTAGTACTGTAATTACAGTTTGTCTGCCACTGTAAATTCCTTATCTGCTAGTGTAATTTAGTTTGACAGGATCTTTTTCTGCTCCTCTGTAACCAGTGCAAAAAGACTTTTTAGATTTTGCTTTTGTGTATGATCTACTCATCTATGTATGTTGTACTCCCTCTGTAAAGAAATACAAAGGCATTTAGATCACTACTTTAGTGATCTAAACGCTCTTATATTTCATTACGGAGAGAGTAACATTCAGTGAACTAGTGAATGCTAGTTCTTATTGCTTTTTCTGGTGATCTCTGGATTTTAAGTTTATAACTAGAGTGCTCTGTGGATTGTGATCTGCTCTTTTACTTTGGTAGCAACCTGTTGCTGCTCAAAGTAGAACAATATGTTTTGCATTAGCTAACGATTTTTTTTGCAGGATTTCTTTCCCTGTCGTCTTATATGTAAATTTCACAATGATAGTACCTTGTACATCATTTGCACTTGAAGTAGTTGAGTAGAAGTGTATGCCCCGGTCTCTTATTTTGTCAAGAATCAAGTTAGAAAAGGATAATTGAATATGTTTGTTCATTTTTTCAGTTTTTAATGCTACAATAAAGTCATATATTAAGGAAATCAGCTTGGTCATGTTCGAGTTACAGCTCCTCCACTTTCATGCTTGATTCCATTCCCTTTGATCCCATTGCAGGCACCTGCACATATTATTTAAAAAAGTGTAAGTAGTGAATCGTTATTGAATAAACAAGAACTATCTACATTGTTTGTGCCAATAGTGTTAGTGCGTAGCCTCATATTTTTCCAGTTTTTTATCTGATCATTGTCCTAAATCATATGTAATGATCATTTTAGTTTTGAGTGTGTACTCATTCTAAGTTAAAAGTAAAAGGTCATAGAATTTCGAGCTTCAAGTACAAATAAAAGGTATTTGTATACAATTTCAAATTTTATAGAATTCCACCATAGATTCATTGCTTTTCTTCAGGAGTAAATTTGTAAACATCATCATAGTTTCTGATTAGTGTACAGTTCTTTGTGAGTGCAAAAGTGTCTGAAAATATAGTCATAGCTTTCTAAAAATACATGATTCCTAGACTTTTTTGTTCAAGCATTTTTTTCCTAAATGATTTCATATCTTCCTAAACATGCTCCCCTTAATCCTTCTTTCTTTTGACCATGTGTTGTAAATGAATTCATAAACTTGCAAGTAGTTTCTTTGTTCCTATCTCACTAGGCTACTTTGGTCTAGTATTCTTCCTGGTTCTAGTGTTATTTTTGTGACACATAAGTACAGTTCCAGAGGTCAACTTTTGGTCCCCGCAGCAAGTAAGTGAGGATTTGAACTGTGTTATATTTTCTTACAGTTTTAATAAGTTTTTTTTCATGATTATCCTGCCTATGATCTTAGATTTGGTTTGTGAATCTGATGTGTTTCTTCAGCTATGTAATGATCCACACACTGTTTTTTCTTTCAGATGTACATGTTCATGAGAGAGATCTACTTTACTCATGCTAGATGTGTGGTGAATTCAAAAGAAGGGAATGTTTACCTGTGAATCCTTTGCTTCTTCAGCCATCTTCTTCTTCAAGCTTGTGTCCGAGAACATGGAGGAAACGCCATCACTTTGTTGCTTTTCTGTCCGGGTTAGAGAAGGAGAGGGTGGACCCGTTAAGTTTCTGTTTGATATATGTGGTTTGTTTAAACGAGTGAGACAGGAAAAGGTACATACAGGGGGACAAGGTATAGAAGACAGTTGTCACATTACTAGTTAGCTGAAAAATCCTGCTGAAACCAAATTGGTTTTCAGCCGGATGTCAATCAGACAGTCCCTATTTAATAGTCATATCCTCAAATAGAATCATTAAACAAGGAAACATATGCAAACAATGCAACATAACAGCAATTTGTCTAAACAGAACAGTCTGTAAATAATGCAAGAGGAATCATACTTCCCTAACTCCAAAAATTCTGAAAAAATACCACACTGTAGATAATTTGTTGTTACTCGTTGTGTAAATATTTTAAGATTTTATCAAGTTCTGACTATTCACAAATATTCAAAACATAACATCAAACTTTCTGTTTTTAAAACAACAACATATAGACTTGAAAAATAAGCATAGTAAAGGCTATACTTGACCTTTTTATTGAATTAAAAGATGCAAAACATTATTGTAAATATTAGCAAGCAAATCCTAATAAAAGAAAATGACACCCCAAGCAAAACTCATATCATGTGGTGAATAAAAATATAGCTCCAAGTAAGGTTATCGATGAACGAAGATGAAAGAGGGGATGCCATCTGGGGCATCCCCAAGCTTAGGCTCTTGGTTGTCCTTGGATGTTACCTTGGGGTGCCTTGGGCATCCCCAATATTAGGTTCTTTCCACTATTTATTCCGTAGTCTATCAAAACTTTACCCAAAACTTGAAAACTTTACAACACAAAACTTAACAGAACTTCGTGAGATGGGTTAGTATGATAAAGACAAATCATTCACTTTGGTACTGTCAAGACAAGATCGAAAATTGTTATCACACAATGCCTACTGTACCATATCATTTCTACAATTTAGATTGACCAATATAAGCCATAGAAACTAGAAAACTAGCAGACTATGCATTGAAAACAGAATCTGTCAAAAACAGAATAGTCAGTAATGATCTGAATAACAACCATACTTCTGTAAATTCGAAAATTCTGAAAATTTAGGAAAATCTATACAATTTATATATAAATCTTGTGTACAAAATTCAGGTCAAAAGCACGTTCCAGTGAATTTTCAAAATTCCTGGACTGGGAGCAAAAGTTTCTGTTTTTGCACAGAATCAAGTCAACTATCATCCATACTATCCCAAAGGCTTTACTTGGCACTTTATTGAAACAAAATCTATAAAACAAGATTGCTATAGTAGCATAATCATGTGAACACACTAAAAGAGTAGGTAAAGGTGTTGGGTTGTCTCCCAACAAGTATTTTCTTTAATGCCTTTTTAGCTAGGCATGGTGATTTCAATGATGCTCACACAAAAGTAAAGAATTGAAACACAAAGAGAGCATCATGAAACATATGTGGCAGGCACATTTAAGTCTAACCCACTTCCTATGCATAGGGATTTTGTGAACAAACAACTCATGGGAACAAGAATCAACTAGCATAGGAAGGCAAAACAAGCATGACTTCAAAACTTTCAACACATAGAGAGGAAACTTGGTATTATTGAGATATGTAAAAGCATATGTTCATCTCTCATAATAAGTTTTAGTGGCATCATGAATGAGTTCAACAACATAACCATCACATAAAGCACTCTTTTCATGATGCACAAGCATAGAGATTTTACTACTCTCCACATAAGCAAATTTATTCTCATGAATAGTAGTGGGAGCAAACTCAACAAAATAACTATCATGTGAGGCATAATCCAATTGAAAATTAAAATCAAGATGACAAGTTTCATGGTTATCATTATTCTTTATAGCATACATGTCATCACAATAATCATCATAGATAGCAACTTTGTTCTCATAATCAATTGGAACCTCTTCTGAAATAGTGGATTCATCAGTAAATAAAGTCATGACCTCTCCAAATCCAGTTTTATCAATATTATTAAAGAATCAACACCCTCCAATATAGTGGGATCATTAATACCTAGAGTTGACACTCTTCCAAACCCACTTTCATCAATATAATCATCATAAATAGGAGGCATGCTTTCATCATAATAAATTTGCACATCAAAACTTGGGGGACTAAAAATATCACCTTCATTAAACATAGCATCCCCAAGGTTGTGGCTTTGCATATCATTAGCATCATGGATATTCAAAGAATTCATACTAACAACATTGCAATCATGATCATCATTGAAAGATTGCATGTCAAATATTTTATTGTATTCTTCCTCTAGCAATTGAACACAATTATCGGAATCTTTATTTTCACAAAAGACATTAAAAGAAACTAAAAGATTTAATTGCAAGATCTAAATTTCATTTTTTTGTAGTTTTCTTTTATAGACTTAACTAGTGATAAAACAAGAAACTAAAAGATTTAATTGCAAGATCTAAAGATATACCTTCAAGCACTAACCTCCCCGGCAACGGCGCCAGAAAAGAGCTTGATGTCTACTATGCAACCTTCTTCTTGTATACGTTGTTGGGCCTCAAGTGCAGAGGTCTGTAGGACAGTGCAATTTTACCTCAAGTGGATGACCTAAGGTTTATCAATCCGTGGGAGGCGTAGGATGAAGATGGTCTCTCTCAAACTACCCAGCAACCAAATAACAAAGAGTATCTTGTGTCCCCAACACACCTAATACAATGGAAATTGTATCGGTGCACTAGTTCGGCGAAGAGATGGTGAAACGAGCGCAATAGGGATAGTAGATATAGGTTTTAGTAATCTAAAAATATAAAAACAGCAAGGTAACTAGTAACAAAAGTGAGCAAAAACGGTATTGCAATGCTTCGAAACAAGGCCTAGGGTTCATACTTTCACTAGTGCAAGTTCTCTCAACAATGATAACATAATTAGATCATATAAGATTCCTTCATCGTGCAACAAAGAGTCACTCCAAAGTCACTAATAGTGGAGAACAAACGAAGGGATTATTGTAGGGTACGAAACCACTTCAAAGTTATTCTTTCTGATGGATCTATTGGGCTATTCCTATAAGTGTCACAAACAGCCCTAGAGTTCATACTAAAATAACACCTTAAGACACACATCAATCAAAACCCGAATGTCACCTAGATACTGCAATGTCACCACAAGTATCCGCGGGTTTGATTATATGATATGCATCACACAATCTCAGATTCATCTATTCAAACCAACACAAATAATTTCAAAGAGTGCCCCAAAGTTCCAACCGGAGAGTCAAGACGAAAACATGTGCCAACCCCTATGCATAAGTTCACAAGGTCACAGAACCCGCAAGTCGATCACCAAAACATACATCAAGTGGATAACATCAATATCCCATTGTCACCACAGATAAGCACATGCAAGACACACATCAAGTGTTCTTAAATCCATAAAGACTCAATCCGATAAGATAACTTCTAAAGGAAAACTCAATCCATTACAAGAAGGTAGAGGGGGAGAAACATCATAAGATCCAACTATAATAGAAAAGCTCGTGGTACATCAAGATCGTGCCAAATCAAGAACACGAGAGAGAGAGAGAGAGAGAGAGAGAGAGAGAGAGAACACGTAGCTATTGGTACATACCCTCAGCCCCGAGGGTGAACTACTCCCTCCTCGTCAAGGAGACTGCTGGGATGATGAAGATGGACACCGGTGATGATTTCCCCCTCCGGCAGGGTGCCGGAATAGGCTCCCGATTGATTTTGGTGGCTACAGAGGCTTGCGGCGGCGGAATCCTAGTCTATGTTTCTTTTTGGGGGTTTATGAATTTATAAGAATTTTTGGCGTTGGTTTCAAGTCAAGGGGGGGTCCACGAGGAGCCCTCAAGGTCAGAGGGTGCACCCGGGGGTTAGCGTGTGCCCTCCACCCTTGTGGAGGCCTTGTGGCTCTTCTGGCCCAACTCTTTTGCTTCAAGGGCTTCCTTTGGTCCATAAAAAATCACCGTAAATTTTCAGGTCAAGTGGACTTCATTGGATAATCCTTTTCTGCAAAACTCAAAAACAAGGAAAAAACAGAAACTGGCACTGGGCTCTAGGTTAATAGGTTAGTCCCCAAAATCATATATAATAGCATATAAATGCATATAAAACATCCAAGATTGATAATATAATAGCATGGAACAATAAAAAATTATAGATACATTGGAGACGTATCACTTCGGTCCCATATTCGCCTAAGTTAAAAAACTACTCCGAGTGGAGAGCAATCCTCCCACTCGGGGCCTTAGCCTTGAACCTGTTTCGCCTAAGTTAAAAAACTACTCCGAGTGGAGAGCAATCCTCCCACTCGAGGTCTTAGACGCAAACATGTTTCACCTAAGTTTCAAAACTACTCCGAGTAGAGAGCATCCTCCCACTCAGGGGCTTAGCCACGAACTTGTTTCACCTTAGTTTCAAAAACTACTCCGAGTGGAGAGCAATCCTCCCACTTGGGGGGCTTAGCTGCGATCCCGTATTCTCCTAAGTTAAAAATTACTCCGAGTGGAGAGCAATCCTCCCACTCGGGGGCTTAGCCACGAACCAGTTTTGCCTAAGTTTCAAAACTACTCTGAGTGGAGAGCAATCCTCCCACTTGGGGGCTTAGACGCGAACCTGTTTCGCCTAAGTTTCAAAAACTACTCCCAGTGGAGAGCAATCCTCCCACTCGGGGGCTTAGCTGCGATCCTGTACTCACCTAAGTTACAAAAAATACTCCACGTGGAGAGTGATTCTCCCACTCGGGGGCTTAGCCGCAATCCCGTACTCGCCTAAGTTATAAAAAATACTCTGAGTGGAGAGCGATCCCCCCACTCGGGGGCTTAGCTGCGATCCCGTACTTGCCCAAGCTACAAAATTACTTTGAGTGGAGAGCGATCCTCCCACTCGAAAGCTTAGCCGCGATCCCGTACTCGCCTAAGTTGCAGAACTACTCTGAGTGGAGAGCAATCCTCCCACTCGGGGGCTTAGCCGCGAACCAGCTTCGCCTAAGTTAAAAAATCGAAGCACATTGGAGACAAGAAAACTGCATTCGGATAAAACCACCAAGTTCGGATAAATCCAACAAGTTTCAAAACCACAAGCAAAAGTACTCGGACGTCAGACCCGAAAGAGTTTAATGGTTACACAATCACTCAGCATTCTGAGGCAAATGAATTCAAATCTTCAAGTTTTTCACTCGGCAGGAGGAGGACTAGCTGGCTCGACGAGGGTGTCCAAGTCAATGCCGTCTGCGACGCGAGTGGCTGCGTCGATGAAGGTCTCCATGAAAGATTAAAACTGAAGCTTCTTGGTGTTTGCCACCTGAAGAGCTTTCAGCTTTTCTTCCTTGGCGTCCTTGCAATGCACACGGACAAGTGATAGAGCCACTGATACGGATCCAATGTATCTATAATTTTTTATTGTTCCATGCTGTTTTATTATCAATCTTGGATGTTTTATAATCATTTTATAGTCATTTTATATCATTTTTTGGTAATAACCTATTGACATAGTGCCAAGTGTCAGTTGCTGTTTTTTCCATGTTTTTTACATCACAGGAAATCAATATCAGACGGAGTCCAGATGCAACGAAACTTCACGATGATTTTTTATGGACCAAAAGGAAGAATTTGGGCCCTGGTTGCACCTGGGGGAGTCCCGAAGAGGGGACAACCCACCAGGGCATGCCAGGAGGCCCATGTGCGCCCTGGTGGGTTGTGCCCACCTCGGGTCCCCCCTGGGCTGCCTCTTTGCTCTATAAATACCCCAAAAATCCCAGAACCCAAGGGGAGTTGACGAAATATTCATCCAGCTGCCACAGAGTCCAGAACCACCAGATCCAATGTAGACACCATCTCAGATGGGGTTCACCGCCTCCATCGTGCCTCTCTGATGATGCGTGAGTAGTTCTTTGTAGACCTTCAGGTCCCTAGTTAGTAGCTAGATGGCTTCCTCTCTCTCACTGAAATCTCAATACAATGTTCTATTGGAGATCCATATGATGTAACTCTTTTTGTGGTGTGTTTGTTGGGGTCTGATGAACTTCGAGTTTATGATCAGTTATATCTTTTTAAATCCATGGAAGTTATTTGAGTTTCTTTGATCTCCTATATGCATGATCTCTTATAGACTCGTATTTCTTCTCCGATATTTGGGTTTTGTTCGGCCAACTTGATCTATTTATCTTGCAATGGGAAGAGGTGCCCGCTAGTGGGTTCGATCTTACGGTGCTTGATCCCAGTGACAAAAAGGGAAACAACACGTATGTATCGTTGCTACTAAGGATAAAAAGATGGGATCTATATCTACGCAATAGATAAACGGATCTTGTCTACATCATGTCATCATTCTTATTGCATTAATCCATTTTTCCATGAACTAAATACATTAGATGCATGCTAGATAGCGGTCGATGTGTGGAGTAATTGTCGGCGTTCTGGGAACGGGGGTCCCCAGACTTGCTTGCCTGCGGCCTGCGGCGTGGCTCAAAGGGGGCCCAGCACGGCCCATCTTCATCAGCACAAGACCCAAGACCCTCGCGAGGGGCCAAGCCTCGCGGGGCGGACGACACAGTGCTTCCTCAGGCGCGGCCTCATCAGGCTGGCTCACGAGGAGGCGGAGAGATCAAGGCGGGGTACCTCACGAGGTGCCCATGACGCAAGCCATGATGACCAAGGGCGCCAGGCGGGCGCCAGCCCGCGCAGTGTCCTCCCTTTCCTCTTTGGTGCAAAGGGGGCAAGCGCAGGCGAGAGGATCAAGCAAAGGCATCCATTTCGGTGCAACGAGACCAAGACCAGTCCAAGGGCGGGAATGAGGTCATCTTGGAGCCCAGAATGGCGTCACCACAGGGCCTTTGGCAGGCGAGGACCAACTTTAGTCAGGATAAGTGTACCCGATGTTCCCCTTAAAATTGGCCAATTGTTGGCGCCCTTCTCGCTCAATATTTGGGAAGAGGCCCAGGGCCTTTGCCTATAAATAGGACTAGCCACCCCCAGGGTAGAGGGGAGGAGAATTGGACGGAACAGGCATAGACACACAGGGAGAGGGAGAGAAAGAGAAGGGCAGCTGAACTCCCCTAGCAGTTCATCGTCCCAGCTAGAACAGGCCCTCACGAGGCCGTTCTTCCTTGTACTGTTCATCATTATCAGCCCAAGAGGCAATCCATCCACCACACTGGAGTAGGGTATTACACCACATCGGTGGCCCGAACAAGTATAAACCCTGTGTCTTTTGTCTTGTTCTTTCGGTAGTTAGATCTTTGCGAGACGGAGAGGTAGAGGGCATAATCTCCGCGCGCACCCCAGAGTTCGAACCTTAAGGGTCTGCCGGAACCCGAAATCCGACATTTGGCGCGCCAGGTAGGGGTGCACCGGAATTTGTCCTCCGCCGCTCCGCTCTCCTCCTACCGCCGTGTCCATGTGTGACGCTCGTCGGGCCCGCGTCGAGCGTCGGGCCGCCATCGCTTCCCGCGTCGCCCAGACAGCTCCTGCCGGTGGGCGTCCTCGTCGTTCCCCGTTGCCCGCCATCAACGCCGCCACCGGCCCGGCGGGGAACAAGCAGCAAGCATCGTCTCAGCACCCGTCCATGCGGCAAGACGGCCGCACCGCTACGCCATCGCTCACGCCAGCTGGCTCTTCGTCCCGCGCGCTCCGCACACCCTTGGAGGCTCGAGTTGCGCTCATCGCAGCAAACAAGCTCCTGCGCTACCGTCCCGTCGACGACGTCTACGAAGAATGGCTCGACCGCGTTGCCGAGCTCGTCCGCGCCGCAGGGGGCTCTCCTGCGCCGTCCGCTCCGTTGCGCCGCACCCCGCCCCACGTGGGCGATGAAGCTCCGGGGGCGTACCAGCCGCCTCCTCTCCAAGAAGACGCCATGGCTCCAAAGCGCGTGGCCCCTGGGCGGAACCCGCTCCGTCAGGCGCCAGCCCAGCAAGAACGGAGCTGCCAAGAGGTCCCTCGACCGCAAGAGGCCGCCCGGGCGCTTCCTGCTCCAGCTCCGGCACGTCGAGACCCCGCGCTACTTCTAGCTACAGCGCATGGGGACCCTCAAGGCCAAGCTCTCCCTCGACCGAAGCCTCCCGTGGCCACTACAGGCTGCCGCGCCTACACCACCGAGCTGCGCAGCGTCGCGTGGCCCCGCAAGTTCAAGCCAGACGTGCCTCCTCGCTACGACGGCACGACTGACCCCGCCGAGTTCCTCCAGCTCTACGAGCTGGGCATCGAAGCTGCCAGTGGAGACGAGAAGGTCATGGCGAACTGGTTCCCCATGGCGCTCAAGGAAGGAGCTCGCACCTGGCTCCTGAACCTAGCCCCAGGCATGATCTCTTCCTGGGACCAGACGCGCACCCGCTTCATCGCCAACTTCCAAGGTACTCGCGACCGGCCGCCCGCCGTGAGCCACATGCGCCGCATCAAGCAACAACCCGGAGAGACCCTGCAAAAGTACATCAAGCGCTTCAACAGCGCGCGTCTCAAGATCCCCAAGGTGTCCGAGGAGGCCATCATCTCGGCCTTCTATGATGGTGTGCGCGACGTCAAGATGAAGGAGGAACTGGCGATGCATGAAGACCTGTGCACCTCCCTGGAGCTGTTCAACTTGGCGACCAAGTGCGCCAGGGCTGAGGAGGGGCATCTCTCCCTCCTCGAGCTGCCTGCCGCAGACCCATAAGAGAAGAAACCCAAGGCCAAGGACGTGAAGCGCAAGGGGGCTGTCGTGCTCGCGGCAGAGCTTGATACGAAGCGGGGCAAGGATCTGCCCGAGTCCTCCAGGGGCAGCCGGTACTGTGTGTACCACGACCTCCACACCCACAACACCAATGAATGCCAAGAGCTCCACGCCGTGCGAGAAGGATCGGCCGTCGTCCCGATCGCGCTGTCCGGGGCTACGGCCGGGGAGGAGGAAGAAACTCAGGACGCTAGGAAGACCGCGGCCCACGCCAAGGGTGGCGTGATCAACCTCGCGAGGACCGCTGGCGAGACTTGGCTCGCGAGGGGGATTGGCGGGATCAGCCTCGTGAGGATTGCCTGCAGGGCAACGTAGGCCTCCCTCCACTGCCGCCTTAGCCAAGGAGGAACGAGGACCGCCATCAGGACGAGGGGGCTGGGGGCTTCCAGGAGCCGCGCGCAATCGCCTGCATCCTGGGCGGAGCTCAAGCCCCAGCCTCCCAACGCATCTTCAAGCAGTTTGCCCGCGAAGTGAATGCAGTCCTCCCCAGGCTCGAAGCAATGCGCCCTCTCAGGTGGTCGGCGTGCACCATCACGTTCAGCTCAGCGGATCAGCTCAACTGCGCGGCCACAGCGGGGGTCCTCCCGATGCTTTGCTCCCCAGTCATCAGCAACGTACTGGTCACCAGGACCCTCATCGATGGTGGAGCAGGGCCCAACGTCCTGTCTGTGGAAACATTCAACAATCTCCAAGTGCCCTATGACCAGCTTCATCCAACCAAGTCTTTCTTTGGAGTCACCGACGGTTCCACGATCCCGATCGGGCATGTCCGCCTCCCTGTCACCTTCGAGGCCCGCAGCAACTACCGCACTGAGCTCATCGACTTCGACGTCGCTCACATCCGCCTGCCGTACAACGCCATCCTCGGGTACCCAGCGCTGGCCAAGTTCATGGCCGTAACTCATCATGGCTACAACGTCCTCAAGATGCCAGGAAGTGGCGGAGTCATCATGGTGCCATGTGAAGAGAAGGATGCAGTGTGTTCCCTGGAGCGAGCCTTTCAGGCCGCATCACTAGAAGACCCAAATCGCGGAAGCAGGAGGCTTCCCGAAACCACCCCCAAGAAGAAGAAGGCGTCATCCGGACCAGCCCCTTAGGAGGCAGGCTCCTCAGGGTCCGCGTCTGCCCAAGGGGACCCTCCTTCCATCGCATAGGAAAGCGCGCCCGGCGCCCTCCTCAGGCAGGGCTCGGGGGCTCTCACCTGGAGGGCCACCGACCTGGCCAGGGTCACGAGGGAGACGCTTGTGCACCACATGGAGGCGTGCTTCGAAGCACGTTTCCCTCAAGAAGGAGCGAGGCAAGGAAGGTCAGACCAGCAGGAGTTCATCAACAAGGCCGTTCAAGAACTACAGGAGTCAAGAATCATGAGAGGTTGCCGCCGTCTACCAGTTGTGGCTCCCCATCCAGGCGAGGATGGTGGGCTGCGCGTCTGCATCGACGTACTAGGGCTCAATCAGGTCGCCACGATGGAGCACCTGTGGCCCTCGCAAGTGGGGCGTTGTGGAGGTCCACCCCACAGCTATGTTCGCATGCCTTACGGCTAGCCGAGCGTGGCTGCTGCATACCAGTGCCTCATGAGGGGCATCATGGAGACTCAGGAAGACAGGCGTTCCGCAGTCCTGGCGGAGATGGAGATGATTCGCGAGGAGCCACCAGCGCCTCCGGAGCCTCCTTAGGCCCCTGGGCCTGGGGGCTCGTGAGGATCGGCTTCCGCAACCCACCGAGTCTGCTGCACCAACACCACTTCGTCCACGACAACTCCAGGTGACATCTTTCAAGTTTCATTTCCGGCTGGGGACGCCCTCCCAGGGCTGCTTCATTCCCAGGCCGCGTGGGTCCGTCCCTGCGGCATGTATCCATTTTTATTTTCGTTCATTAGCTTGCTTTGTTGGGGGCGCCCCTCGGGCTGCATCATCCCCAGGCCGCTCGGGCCAGGCCCGGTGGCGTGTATCTCCCTCGCATTTATTTCCAGATATGCATTCGCCTATCATGCTTGATTACTTGATGCCTGTCCACGGCACCTTTTCTTCTCCATGTCGACCACTTGCACGTTAAAGGGGGGGTACCTGAGCATCGCGACTCAGGGATCTTACTGGCTCTCCAGCCCTCACCCTCTGGCCTTGTCCACGACATCGCGACCTGGCATACCAGCGATGGCTGAGACAAGCTTGAGGGCCGGGACCCGAGTACGTAGAGTGCCGGCATCTAACCAAATTTGCAGGAACACATCTCAACATACGGCCCAGTGCCAGGCGCAACCCGCCTAGAGGTAGGGCCCCGTCAGTCCCGCGCTGGCTCACGGGCGCCCAAGTACACCTCACCTGCGCCAACCGGAGCAACTAACGACCGACTGATAGCTGTCATGGCAACCCTCTTTTTCCTTCTACGATGAGCTTGCAGGATCCCCTGAGGGAATTGCTTGCCGAGGCCCTCACGGAGTTCCCTTCACCCTCGTCCGCGCGAACCGCTTGCACGTTAAAGGGAGGGTGCCTGAGCATCGCGACTCAGGGCTCTTACTGGCTCTCCAGCCCTCACCCTCTGGCCTTGTCCACGGCATCGCGACCTGGCATACCAGCGATGGCTGAGACAAGCTCGAGGGCCGGGACCCGAGGATGTAGGTGCCGGCATCTAACCAAATTTGCAGGAACACATCACAAGATACGGCCTAGTGCCAGGCGCAACCCGCCTATAGGTAGGGCCCCGTGAGTCCCGCGCTGGCTCACGGGTGCCCAGATACACCTCACCTAGCCCTACCGTGCCAGCCACGTGTCAGGGCGGGGCTGTACACGCCTCGGGGGATCCTCCCGGAGGGGAGCCCCCTCCCACGTACCAGTGGAAGCACCATGCTCTGCGCTGGCTGACGACACTGCCGAGGAGCGGCTATGCCCGTACACATACGGAAGCGCTATGCTCTGCGCTGGTGATAAACAACTGAGGGTGGCCTCCGGGCCGCATCAACCTCAGGGAGCCCAGAGCTCAGCGTCTAGCCTCATCGTAACGCCTCCCCTCGGGAGCTCCGCGCGAGGGGGCTAGGCACGGGGACTACGCCTGGGTCACGCCCGGACGTACGCCACCCAACCAGGCCCCTCGGGCCTGGTTCGTCATGCGTCCCTCCCCGAGCGGAGCCAAGGTATGAAGGCCGTTTGAGCGTCAAGGGGGACCCCTGAGCATCGCGACTCAGGAGCCTAACTGGTCCCGTAGCCCCTCACTCCTTAGTTCCAAAAGGCTATGCTGTGTGAGGTACGCGCGGGGCCGGGCTCTGCAGACGTAGAACGGTAGTCTCGCTTGCATCTCACCTCATCGCCCGTTGTTTGCGCGTCAAGGGGGACTCCTGAGCATCACGACTCAGGAGCCTAACTGGCTCCGTAGCCCCTCACTCCTTAGTTCCGAAAGGCTATGCTGGGTGAGGTACGCGCGAAGTCGGGCTCTGCAGATGTAGAACGGAAGATACACCTACACCACACCTCCCTACTTGTTGTTCGTGCGCCAAGGGGGACTCCTGAGCATCGCGACTCAGGAGCCTAACTTGTCACGTAGCCCCTCACTCCTTTGGTCCCGTCCTGGTTTCCGGTCAGGGCTAATGCTGGGTGAGGTACGCGCGGGGCCGGGCTCTGCCGGCGTAGAACACAAGCAAGTAGGGAGGAAAAGCATAAAACTCAAGGAATTTAAAAGCAAATATTACAGTCCATACCGTCGTCTCAGTACCAAACGCAAGTTTAAATGCCTCCCCGAGGCGTGATGCATCTGCAGGAATTAAAAGAAGTACAGGAGCGGCAGCGGAGTCACTTGTCGGCGATGGAGCAGCGCGGAGTGGCCTCGCTTCATGGAGCAGCAGGGTCGGCAGCTCCTTGCTTTGGCTTGGTGCTGAAGGCCCGGAACTTCCCCAGCAGCGCCTCTGCGCGCCCCTTCACAGCTTCGACAGCGGCGGCAGCACCCTCGCCACTCACCGGCTCCAACAGGCCGTCGAGGTCTGCGCTGGGATCGCGAAGGTAGATGTGGGCGAAGACCAGCGTCAGCGCAGCAGAAGACAAGATACGCGCCTCGGCCTTAGCCGCGGGGCCGAGGACAAGGGCGACATCCCCAAGGGCACGAACTAGGAAGGGAAGCAGCTTGGCGGGGCCGTCCTCGGCACTGGCCAGCGGGCTCTCCAGGCCGCTCTCGTAAAGCGTCTTCAGCGAAGCACGGGCCTCCTTCTCCATGTCCGCGAAGGCCACGCGATCCTCGGCAAGGACCCGGGCCTTGCCGTCTAGCTCGGCCTTCATCACCTCCAGCTCCTTCTTCAGCGCGCCTAGGCGGTCGCGGCGTTCTTGAGCTTGGCCTCCCGATCCTCGATGGCCGCCTCGCGAGCCTTCGTGCCTTCTTCCTGCTCTTGGCGGAGGCGGACCTCCTTCGCGAGCTGGTCTCGCAGGCCTTGCAGCTCGTCCTCCAGCTCCTTGCAGCGACCACGCACTTCAACCACCTCTCCCAGGGCCGCGTCTCGGGCAGCCTTCGCCTCGAGGGTGGCCTCCCTCTCTCCGTCACAGGCCGTCGAGGCCTGAACCAGCGCCGCCCGAATCGAGGCGTCGGGGCGAATCCACCCCGAAGCCAACTCCAGGCGCCCGGCCACCAGGCGAGGGTCGGCGCCAAGAAGATCCTGCCGCAGCCGATCCAGTTCAGCGACAGCACGCTCCAAGACAGCAGGAGGAGTTGGGGAAGCAGCGGTCGGTGGAACGGGAGGAGAAGGTAGCAGCGGCGAGACCACGGCATCCTGAGGCGGAGTCTGCTGCGCCCCAACGACTGTGGTGGCGGCAGCAGGCAGGGGCACCTCGGGAGTCACTTGGGCCATGGGGGCTGGGCTCACCCCAGCCAGCTCAGCCAGGCCTCGCGGGGATGACCGGGCAGGAGAAGCCCGGGCGCCGTGATCACCTTCCTCTGCAGGCGGAGGCGTTGCCGTGGATGGGGCCTCAGGAGCCCCCTTCGGCTTCTTCGCCGTGGGCGCCAGCCTATCCAAGAGAAGCGAACATCAAGCCTCAGCGACGGAACAAGAAACAAAAGATGAAGGATCAAGCACTTACAGGTCATCGCTGGAGAGCTCAAGCAGCCTCCGGCCATACTTGAAGCCTGAGAGCCGGATAGAGGGGTCAACCTCAGAAGCAGAAGGCGCGTCCGCGGATCGCCCCGGAGCCAGGGTGGACCCGCGGGGGATCAGCCCGGCCCTGCCCTTCTTCGGGATCGGGGGCGAGCTCCCGCTACCCAGCACGTCGTCGTCCTCATCATCATCGCTTGACGAAAGGCGGAGAGTACGGGACTTGCGCCGGGGAAGGGGAGCCCTCGACTCTCCGTCAGTTGCCTCGGAGTCAGGGCCCTTCTCCCGCTCCTCTTCGCCCTCCTCTCCGCTGGAGTCGCCGGAGGACACGTCCACCAGTCCCTCGGGAGCCACCGCGGGCACGGGCCCGTCCCCGTTGAAGACGGGCATGGACTCCACCACCTGCTTCCAGTCGTCGCGAAGGAACAAAGGCGCAGGCGCGCCCTCCAATCTTGCCACCTCGCCCCCAACCAGAGATTGGAGAACCGCGGTCAAATCCTCGTCGCCCAAGGCCGCGAGGCTCGGATGAGGCCTCCACATTGGAGGTGAGTACTGCCGAAGCGGAGCCTGTTGGTGCTCCAGGAACTCCCTCAGCAGCGACGCGCCGGACAGCTTCGCCGCCGCCATGCTGGCCGGCTTCAGGTCCGCGTCCATCTTCTCCAGTACCAGCTTCGCGCGAGGGTCCGTGAGCTCCGCCCGGCACCAGTCGCTGGAGCTCGCGGGCTGCTCCGCGGGCAGGATCAGCCGAGGGTGGATGCGCCCGGCATCTACCAAGACCCACTTGGTCCTGAAGCCCTCAATCCTCTTCCCGGGATTCGAAATGGCAATGGCGCCGCCGTACGCGACGAAGCTCGCGCATGCGGAAGGAGAACCATGGGTGACCCGGAGGGAGAAGTAGTGGCACAGCAAGGCCACTGAGGGCTGCACCCCCACATGAGCCTCGCAGTAGTAGGCGAAGATCGCCAGAAGAAGGATGGAGTTGGGGTGGAGATGCAGAGCTTGTAAGTTATAATGGCGGAGGACAGAAAGGAAGAACTCGGAGAAAGGAGGCACCAGGCCCATAGTAATGGAGCTTACGAAGAGAGGGTAGAAGGTGCTCCCTCGGCCCTCGGGGGTGGCGGAGCCGACCTTGAACACCTGCCCACCGTCGATGCCCTGGGCCGCCGCCATCCGGCGCAGCCAGGCAAGGCTCGCCTCCAACACATTGGGATGGTCCAGAGCAGGTGAGAACCAAGCTTCGGCCGGAGGCTGACGCGGCGCCATGTCTTCCTAGGTCACACGGGTGGAGCAGATCTAGGAGTTTGGAGGAAGGAAGGGGAGACGCAAGAAAGGGGATCTGAGCAGCGACAGGAGAAAGAGAAGAGCAAAGCCTGGGCAGACGCCACGCCTTTAACTTGCGCAGTTGCGGAGGCGCTCACATCCAATCAACCGCCATGCGGCGCCCAAGGCCGCAGGCTGTTAGGGCCCGCGGCGCTTCGCCCTTGCCCTTTCGCCTCTCAGCACGGCCAAGTCCATGCGCGCCTTGGGCCCGGGGGCTACTGTCGGCGTTCTAGGAACGGGGGTCCCCAGACTTGCCTGCCTGCGGCCTGTGGCGTGGCTCAAAGGGGCCCCAGCATGGCCCATCTTCATCAGCACAAGACCCAAGACCCTCACGAGGGGCCAAGCCTCGCGGGGCGGACGGCACGGTGCTTCGTCAGGCGCGGCCTCATCAGGCTGGCTCACGAGGAAGCGGAGAGATCAACGTGGGGTACCTCACGAGGTGCCCACGACACAAGCCATGATGACCAAGGGCGCCAGGCGGGCGCCAGCCCGCGCAGTGTCCTCCCTTTCCTCTTTGGTGCAAAGGGGGCAAGCGCAGGCGAGAGGATCAAGCAAAGGCATCCATTTCGGTGCAACGAGACCAAGACCAGTCCAACGGTGGGAATGAGGTCATCGTGGAGCCCAGAATGGCGTCACCATAGGGCCTTTGGGAGGCGAGGACCAACTTTAGTCAGGATAAGTGTACCCGATGTTCCCCTTCAAATTGGCCAATTGTTGGCGCCCTTCCCGCTCAATATTTGGGAAGAGGCCCAGGGCCTTTGCCTATAAATAGGACTAGCCACCCCCAGGGTAGAGGGGAGGAGAATTGGACGGAACAGGAACAGACACACACAGAGAGAGAGAGAAGGGCAGCTGAACTCCCCTAGCAGTTCATCATCCCAGCTAGAACAGGCCCTCGCGAGGCCGTTCTTCCTTGTACTGTTCATCATCATCAGCCCAAGAGGCAATCCACCCACCACACTGAGTAGGGTATTACACCACATCGGTGGCCCGAACCAGTATAAACCCTGTGTCTTTTGTGTTGTTCTTTCGGTAGTTAGATCTTTGTGAGACGGAGAGGTAGAGGGCATAATCTCCGCGCGCACCCCAGAGTTTGAACTTTAAGGGTCTGCCGGAACCCGAAATCCGACAGTAATAGTAGTAGATGCAGGCAGGAGTCGGTCTACTAATCTTGGACGTGATGCCTATGTAATGATCACTGCATGGATATCGTCATAATTATTTGAAGTTCTATCAATCTCCCAACAGTAATTTGTTTACCCACCATTTGCTATCTTTCTCGAGAGAAGCCACTAGTGAAACCTACAGCCCCCGGGCCTACTTTCTCATATATTTGCTTGCGATCTACTTTTTCTTTGCATTTTTATTCAGATCTATTAAACCAAAAATACAAAAATACTTTGCTGCACTTTATTTTATTTGCGATATATTTTCAATCTATTACAAATTTATGGCATTGTTACCCGAAAGGGATTGACAACCCCTTTAACACATCGGGTGGCAAGGTGTTGTTACTTTTGTGCAGGAGTTGTTTACGTTGTGCTGCTTGGTTCTCCTACTGGTTCGATAACCTTAGTTTCATCACTGAGGGAAATACCTACCGTCACTGTGCTACATCATCCCTTCCTCTTTGGGGAAATACCAACGTAGTCCTAGCAGACAGGAGCTTTTCTGGCGTTATAGTCATGGAGCGATCAGCCACGTCGGCACCACAGCGAGCAACTGACTTTTTCCATGCTTGCACTCAGTCAGGGATTTCATTGAGCCGAGTCATCAGTGAGTCGAGGTCATTTTGAAGCACATTTTCTAGCTATAGCTCCCTGTCTATCCGCGACATTGCAACCTGAAAGTGCGACTATCCCTGGGTGGTTTTGGTAATTCCTAACAACATATAGCTCATTGGGCTAACATTATTCCAAGTTGAATATTTCAGAAAAGCTCAATGGATGGCATGTCATGGATGAGGAAAGTGGATCCCTCAAAATTATAAGGACAAAGGATTGACTCAAGCTTCAAGAACAAGACTCCACATTTTATATTTTAGTGATCCAAGATCACATTGAGTCAATTGGAAAAGCCAATACTATTAAGGAGGGATGAGGTGTTGCTTAATGAGCCTCTTGCTTCATGTGCTTAGTGATATGCTCCAAAATCCTCAACTACCTTTCCATATCCACATATGACCCAAACCTAAAGTCAAACTCGGCCGAACCGATTCTTTCTATCCGGAGCCACCGAGTTTCACATGTCATAGCCACTGCCACAAACCCTAGCAAATCGGTCTCACCGAGATGGGATTGCAATTTCTCTGTTTCCCTTCGTAACGTTTCGGTCCAACCGAAGTGAGCGATCGGTCCCACCGAGATTGCAATGTAAACTCTCTCTTTCCCTTTCGTAACATTTCGATCTCACCGAAAAGAGCGGATCGGTCCCACCGAGTTTACCTGACCAACTCTCTGGTTAGCTTATTACCAAAATCGGTCTCACCGAGTTTGTGTAATCGGTCACACCGAGATTACGTTATGCCCTAACCCTAACCATATCGGTCCTACCGAGTTGCATCTCAGTCCCACCGAAAATCCTAACGGTCACTAGGTTTGCTGAATCGGTCCGACCGAGTTTAATGATTCGGTCCCACCGAGTTTAGCAGATTGTGTGTAACGGTTAGATTTTGTGTGGAGGCTATATATACCCCTCCACCCACTCTTCATTCGTGGAGAAAGCCATCAGAACTGATCTTCATTTCCAATACACATTTTGTGAGAGAGAACAACCTACCCTTGTGTTGAGCTCAAGATATTCTATTTCTACCATATGAATCTTGATCTCTAGCCTTCCCAAGTTGCTTTCCACTCAAATCTTCTTTCCACCAAATCCAAATCCTATGAGAGAGAGTTGAGTGTTGGGGAGACTATCATTTGAAGCACAAGAGCAAGGAGTTCATCATCAACACACCATTTGTTACTTCTTGGAGAGTGGTGTCTCCTAGATTGGCTAGGTGTCACTTGGGAGCCTCCGACAAGATTGTGGAGTTGAACCAAGGAGTTTGTAAGGGCAAGGAGATCGCCTACTTCGTGAAGATCTACCGCTAGTGAGGCAAGTCCTTCGTGGGCGACGACCATGATGGAATAGACAAGGTTGCTTCTTCGTGGACCCTTCGTGGGTGGAGCCCTCCGTGGACTCGCGCAACCGTTACGCTCCGTGGGTTGAAGTCTCCATCAACGTGGATGTACGATAGCATGACGTATCGGAACAACGCCAAAAACATCCGTGTCTCCAATTGCGTTTGAATCCTCCAAACCCTTCCCTTTACATTCTTGCAAGTTGAATGCTTTACTTTCCGCTGCTCATAAACTCTTTTGCATGCTTGCTTGAATCGTGTGAGATTGCTTGACTTATGTTAAAATTGCTAAAATCTGCCAAGAACTAAAATTGGGAAAAGGATAGAATTTTATTTGGTCAAGTAGTCTAATCACCCCCCCTCTAGACATACTTTCGATCCTACAAGTGGTATCAGAGCTTTGGTCTCCATTTTTTTGATTTCCATAGCTTTTGGTGGTCATAGCCTTGGTTTCACAACCTAGGAGAGTATGGCGTCTAGCGAGGGAAATTATCACCGTAGAGGTCCTTACTTTGATGGTACTAATTTTGCTAGTTGGAAGCATAAAATGAAAATGCTTATTCTTGGACATAACCCCGCCGTTTGGGCTATTGTGTGTGTTGGTTTGCAAGGTGACTTCTTCGATGGGAAAGAACCAAACCGTGAAGCTACCGCGGAAGAGTTGATGATGCTACAATACAACGCTCAAGCTTGTGATATTCTCTTCAACGGATTGTGCCTCGAAGAATTCAACAAAATCAACCGTCTTGAGAATGCAAAGGAAATTTGGGATACTTTGATTGATATGCACGAAGGTACCGACTCTGTCAAGGAATCCAAATTGGATGTGCTTCAAAGTCAACTTGACAAGTTCAAAATGAAGGATGGTGAAGGTGTCGCTGAAATGTACTCTAGGCTTGCTCTTATCACAAATGAGATTGCCGGCTTAGGGAGTGAAGAGATGACCGATAGATTCATCATCAAGAAGATCCTAAGAGCCTTGGATGGAAAATATGATACCGTGTGCACATTGATCCAAATGATGCCCAATTACAAAGATCTCAAGCCAACGGAAGTCATTGGAAGAATTGTTGCTCATGAGATGTCACTCAAGGATAAAGAGGAACTTCACAACAAATCAAGTGGTGCTTAAAAAGCCTCATGTGAAGCCCGCACCTCATCAAGTGAGAAACAAACCTTCAATGAAGAATTGAGCTTAATGGTTAATAACTTCAACAAGTTCTACAAGACTAGAAGCAAAGATAGAAGCTCCAAGTCAAGGTCCTACAATGACAAAAGATCTTCTAGTCGAGAGCGAAACTGCTACAATTGTGGAAGACCCGGACACTATTCCAATGAGTGTACGGCTCCCTACAAGAAAAGAGAAGACTCTCCCAAAAGAAGAAGTCGAGGAGAGGAATCGCCATCTAGAGAAAGAAGGAGTAGAGATGATCGTTATGAACGAAGATACTCACGGAGAAGCAAGGATTCGGAAAGAAAGGAAAAGTCATCAAGGAGCTACACAAAACGAAGACATCAAGCTCATGTTGGTGAATGGGTATCCGGCTCCGACTCCGACAACCACTCTGAAAGAAGTTATCACTCCGATTCCGAATATACTCAAGATGAAGGTGTTGCCGGTCTAGCACTTGTGTCAACCAACTCCTACGACATATTTGACTCACCAAATGAAGGAGTTGGAACATGCTTCATGGCTAAAGGCCCAAAGGTATTACACCCCGAGTATGTTGATTTCAGTAGTGATGAAGATGACTTGTTAGGCGATGATGATTTACTTGTTGACAACTCTAGTGATGAATACTATGGTGAAACGTCAATTAATCATGCTAATCAAGATAAAACGAATGACAATGATAAGGAGAAGATTGAGGCTCTAACTAAAGAACTAAACACTCTTAAGTTAGCTCATGCAACTATCTTAGGAGATCATCGAGAACTTTTAAGAACACATGAGAAATTACGCTTTGAAAAGCTCAACCTTGAGCAAGAGCATGAGTTCCTAAAAGCTATCAATGATGATCTTCGTAAGAAAAGTTCTTCTTACATTGCCAAGTGTTTACTCTTATCCACTTACATGCCTCAAGTTAAGTCTAGTAACAAGAACAAAAAGGATTCTTCCTCTAGTAGTAACAATGATCATGTTAAATCCAATATTGTTGCTTCTAGTAGTTCTCTTGATTCCACTAATGATTCTCTTAGCCAAGTTACACTTGAGCAAGAAAATAGCCTATTGAAGGGAATTATAGAGAAAGGAGTGTACAAGAGCCTTGTCGGGAGTAAGCAATTCGAGGAAATTGTACGCAAGCAAGGAAGGCACCGGAATAATCAAGGTGTTGGTTTTGAACGAAAGTTCAATGCCAATGGAGTTGAGTGGGAAGAAGATCAATACCCTAAGACAAAGTTTGTTCCTCAACAATAGAAGTATGATCCTACTTCTTTCAAAGGGACACAAGCTCAAGATGATCTACCACCACAAGACTACAAGCAAAAAGGCAAGGACAAGCTTCAAGAGGAAATTGATGCATTTGAAGAAGATCCTAAGACCTTAGTCAAGTGGATTCCCAAGACTACTTCAAGTTCCACTTCATAAGGTACGACTACAACTCCAAGGATTCCCATCAAGATGGTGTGGATCCAAAACAAGAAGAACTAGAGAGTTCTTGAGGGTGACTCCGCCAACATACTTCACTTTTATCATTTTGGCAAGAACAAGTGCAATCAACTTCCACATCTTGCACTAGTTCAAGGAGTCACATACCCTCTTGTTGGTAAGTCAAGGGACAAGGTAACCTAAAAGCTTTCATAGACATCATCTTGTGTGTGCATCACTCTATGTCTATGGATATCCTTGTTTGTTCCTTGTGGGACTAACCCATGCAGGTATTGAAAGTGCAATTCACTCCAATGGATAGCTCCAATTGATCTACATCAACATTGAGCATCCACATCTTCAACATCTACATGAAGTCGTCATCGACAAAACCCAAGGTTAGTTCATCCCTTTTAGGGGGGATATCACATCTAGGGGGAGCTTTACTCTAAAAATTGAGCTAAAGCAACTCTAATGATGTGAACACAACAATGCTTTATGTAAAAGTGGTAACCCCGCTTGTGCTTAAACGATGAGTATGACCTATGATCAAATGTTCTCATTTGACTTCTAAGTCAATATACTCATATATAGATGACCTAGTCATCGCCAATTGCTTGATAGATGCTAGATTGGTTGTGCATGCTTTGCCACATATTTCAATTGCCATTTTATTGCGTGAGCATGTTGATTGCATATTTTACTCATTCTAGGACATCCACTTGTTGTTTTGATTGATTGGTTTTCTTTTCTTTTGCCAAGTGGATGGACAAGAATGCCTAAGAACCCTCTTTAGCTATCTATGCTTTTCTCGTCTCAAACTCTATTCATGCTACATCACAAAATTTGATCAAGTCAGATTCAAACCACTCTGTGTGAGGAGCACTCGGAGTCCCCGATTTGTCTTAGACTTAAACTTCCAAAACTTCTTTGTGCTTTTCGGTCTGACTGATTCCTCCATTTCGGTCATACCGAGATCACTAAGTCGATCTAGGTTTTAACCTCGGTGCAACCAATTTGAACTTTTTGGTCACACCGAGTTGCTATAATTGTCAACAGTTATGCATCTCGGTGCCACCGAGTTGTTTCACTCGGTCACACCGACAGGGTCGGGCTACATATTCTCACAGGCAAAAATTTGGAAATTTCTCCAAAACCTCTTCGCCCGCGCATAGCTCGCTCTGCCTCCTGGGTCTCCGGATCGTCCTCCTCGTCGCCAGCCGCCTCCAGTCGCTGGTCTCCGCCCCATCAATGGAATTTCGTCTCCGCCGTTGCCGCCATAGCGAGTCCGCCGCCGAACTAGGGTATGGAATCGATCACAGTGCTATTCCCCGTCCAATTCCTAGCACATTGTGTTCTTTATGAATCTTTCTATGATTGAAACACTCCTATCCAGTCAAAACAATCCTTAGAATAGTTGAGATTCGAAAATTTAGGTTTAGCTTTCTGCCAAAACCATCTCGGACCCACCGGGTTGTGGAACTCGGTTCCACCGATTCGGCCATGGCCATTGCACATGTGGTTCTCGGTCTGACCGAGAATTACAAATCGGTGAGACCGAGTTCAGGAATTTGTGAAACCCTAGCAGTCTCGGTGCCACCGAACTGTGACTCGGTCTGACCGAGTTCACTAGTTTTGGTTCCAATAGCTGCTTCGGTATCACCGAGTCTGCAAATCGGTCGATCCAAAATGCTTTCTGGGAAAAACTAAAACTAACTTTTTGACTCATTCTTTTGCAAAAATCTCTGCATTTTGTGATGCTCATCCACTCTATCTCATCTATAAACTATTCATAGGGTCAGCAGTCTGGACTTCAACATGTCTGATCAGAGTGATAGCCAGAACAGATCTGAGGAGCAGGCTCATTTGAGTGAGGGCACTAGTCCCTCTAGCAGTTCTGATGAGGGTAGCAGGAGCACCCCAAGCAATCTGCCTAAAGCTGCCACTAGAGCAAGCAAGAAGAGAACCTCTGAATCAGAGGATGAGGACTATGTGGCAGAAGAGGAAGCCACATCCAAGAGAAAGGTGCTCAAGAAAGAGTATGGCTCAACTGCAGCCATCAAACCTGGAATGCAGAAAAAGGCACCTGCAAGAAGAGTTCCTAGCTCTAAACCTAGGAAGGCTGTACCTGAAGAAACCATGAAGCTCACCATGGAATCAGAAGAGGAAGCAAGTGGACAAGATAAGAAGAAGAAGAAGAAGAGAGTCAGGACTATCACTGCCAGAGTTGTTGGTAAACCCTCTATGAGGAGAGACTCAAATGAGGAAGAAGAAGAAGAGGTTGCTGCACCAGCACCTAAGGCACAGAAACTCATGGGAGATGCCATAAGGTCAGGGGCTACTGCATCCAAGCCCAAGGAAGCACCCAAAGCTACATCTAAGACCAAGAGTGCACCAAAGAGAAACACCAGAAACATATCTACCGCGGAATAGAATAAGGCCCCAGTGCCTGACATTGCTGAAGAAGAAGAAGGTCAAGTGCTCAGGAAGCTTAAGCCCAAGATCCCAGACCACAATGATGCTCATCCTGTGGCTGAGGACATGAAAATTAAAAGAGATTCAGGGCTGAGGAAGTGGAGAGAAGCAGATCCATTTGCTTCAAGGAGAAGAAATGCTGTGGATTACAGGTTTCACACCAAGGAACAGCAGGATTTCTATGAGACAGTGCTACTAGATAAGAAGCCCATAGTATGTGACATGAGATGGGTAGATTGGGAATACATCAAGGAAAATGAAGAGCACTATCCTGGAGTGTATGACAGCTTCAAGGGTTGTGGAGTTGCAGACTTTGTTGGGAAGAATCTCACAAAGTGGAATGAAGAGCTAATCATGAAATTCTACTCCACAGCACACTTCTATCCAGATGGCAGGATTGTGTGGATGTCAGAAGGAACCAGATATCAGTCACCAGTTGCTGAGTGGGCACAACACATCAATGCCCCAGAAGAGCAGGAACATGACCTGGACATATATGCCAAGAAGAAGATGGATCACAATTCCATGTCCAACATGTACAAGGAGATCCCAAACAAGGCACTTGATACTTTCAAGTTTGGCTCAGTGCATTATCTTCTGTCAGGGCTACCCACTGTTAATTGGATTCTGAGGCATACCCTATTTCCCAAGTCAGGTGATCACAAGATGATCCGAGGCCATGCAATAAACTTGCTTCACATTCTTGATGTGCCACAGAAGTTCAACGTGATGAGCCTCGTGGTGGAGACCATTAAGAGGACAGCAACTGATCAGAAGAGGAGCTGTGGATATGCCCCACAAATTCAAGAGCTGATAAACTCAAAGATGGGCACAGGCACATATCTGCTAGATAAGGAACACCTGCCCATCCATCCAGACTTTGAAGACAATCAGGTTGTCATGAATGAGAATGAACCATCATCTGCACATGCTCAAGCTAAGAAGGAGAAGGCAAAGATGGAGAAAGCTGCCAGGATGCCAACTCAAGAGGAGGCATCTGAGTATTTCTTGAAGAACAAGCAGGAGCAGCTCAGTTACCTGATAGCATCCACTTTGAGGATTGAGAAAGGACTGGCCACCCTGACTTGAACCCAAGAGAGCTTGGAAACAATCATGGAACAAAAGTTCTATGACCTAGATGTGAAGGTGAAAGAGGTCCAGTCTGCTGTGGAACAACTACAAGAAGATATGCAGGAGAGGAAGGGTAAGACCATAACTGATGCATTTTCCAGGGTGCCCAGATCTCAGAGATCATCTGCAGTGCCAGTTCTTGACACCAGAGCCACCACTTCTGCACCAGCTACAGCTTCAGTTCCACCAGCTCCAGCTCCTACCCCAGCAGATCCAACCACTTCTACCGAAGCCTTCGTCCTTGGCGTTATCCGGACTCCACCACCGGAAGACCAAGCCTGAGAGTCGATTAGTCCTATGCATTTTCTATGAACTTTTTGGTAACTTGTTGCCAAAGGGGGAGAAAAATGAATAGAGCATAGGCTTCGTGAGAGAGAGTCTGCATTTGTTCTCTCTTGTCTTTTGGTTGAACTTTATTTGCTTTTGAATGCTTGAGATACGATGCCATAATTTGTGAGACATTGATGATCATGTGTTTGATCATAAGCTACACTTAATGCTTGTTGGATATCAGTTTATCTTTATGTTGATCATTCACTTTGATTGGTGATGAGTGCATGCATTTAATTCTTATCTTTTTTAGCGCTCCACCAAGATGTATGTGACATGGAAGAGTAACCCATGATCCTAACTCTTTGTGCATTTGCAGTCCAAAGCAAATCTTAAATATGCACAAATTTAGGGGGAGCACTTACTTATCACATACTTCTCAAAGCGACGATATATTCCATTCTTATTATCATTTGTCGAAGCTTTGATCTATATGTTGTCATCAATTACCAAAAAGGGGGAGATTGAAAGTGCGACTATCCCTGGGTGGTTTTGGTAATTCCTAACAACATATAGCTCATTGAGCTAACATTATTCCAAGTTGAATATTTTAGAAAAGCTCAATGGATGGCATGGCATGGATGAGGAAAGTGGATCCCTCAAAATTATAAGGACAAAGGATTGGCTCAAGCTTGAAGAACAAGACTCCACATTTTATATTTTAGTGATCCAAGATCACATTGAGTCAATAGGAAAAGCCAATACTATTAAGGAGGGATGAGGTGTTGCTTAATGAGCCTCTTGCTTCATGCGCTTAGTGATATGCTCCAAAATCCTCAACTACCTTTCCATATCCACATATGACCCAAACCTAAAGTCAAACTCGGCCCAACCGATTCTTTCTATCCGGAGCCACCGAGTTTCACATGTCATAGCCACTGCCACAAACCCTAGCAAATCGGTCTCACCGATAGGGATCTCGGTCTCACCGAGATGGGATTGCAATTTCTCTGTTTCCCTTCGTAACGTTTCGGTCCAATCGAAGTGAGCGATCGGTCCCACCGAGATTGCAATGTAAACTCTCTCTTTCCCTTTCGTAACATTTCGATCTCACCGAAAAGAGCGGATCGGTCCCACCGAGTTTACCTGACCAACTCTCTGGTTAGCTTATTACCAAAATCGGTCTCAGCGAGTTTGTGTAATCAGTCACACCGAGATTACGTTATGCCCTAACCCTAACCATATCGGTCCTACCGAGTTGCATCTCAGTCCCACCGAAAATCCTAACGGTCACTAGGTTTGCTGAATCGGTCCGACCGAGTTTAATGATTCGGTCCCACCGAGTTTAGCTGATTGTGTGTAATGGTTAGATTTTGTGTGGACGCTATATATACCCCTCCACCCACTCTTCATTCGTGGAGAAAGCCATCAGAACAGATCTTCATTTCCAATACACATTTTCTGAGAGAGAACCACCTACCCTTGTGTTGAGCTCAAGATATTCCATTCCTACCATATGAATCTTGATCTCTAGCCTTCCCAAGTTGCTTTCCACTCAAATCTTCTTTCCACCAAATCCAAATCCTATGAGAGAGAGAGTTGAGTGTTGGGGAGACTATCATTTGAAGCACAAGAGCAAGGAGTTCATCATCAACACACCATTTGTTACTTCTTGGAGAGTGGTGTCTCCTAGATTGGCTAGGTGTACACTTGGGAGCCTCCGACAAGATTGTGGAGTTGAACCAAGGAGTTTGTAAGGGCAAGGAGATCGCCTACTACGTGAAGATCTACGGCTAGTGAGGCAAGTCCTTCGTGGGCGACGACCATGATGGAATAGACAAGGTTGCTTCTTCGTGGACCCTTCGTGGGTGGAGCCCTCCGTGGACTCGCGCAACCGTTACCCTCCGTGGGTTGAAGTCTCCATGAACGTGGATGTACGATAGCACCACCTATCGGAACCACGCCAAAAACATCCGTGTCTCCAATTGCGTTTGAATCCTCCAAACCCTTCCCTAAACATTCTTGCAAGTTGCATGCTTTACTTTCCGCTGCTCATAAACTCTTTTGCATGCTTGCTTGAATCGTGTGAGATTGCTTGACTTATGTTAAAATTGCTAAAATCTGCCAAGAACTAAAATTGGGAAAAGGATAGATTTTTATTTGGTCAAGTAGTCTAATCACCCCCCCCCCTCTAGACATACTTTCAATCCTACACAACCTTCAGCCGAGCAATATAGTCCAAGACATTGGCGAGGCGAGATTCCAGCCACGACACATTCGTTGCAGCTTCATCTTTGACAGGAGAGTTGATGGGGTGAAATCCCATTTGGGTTCGCCTGGTTTCCTCCTCGAAATTCTGACAGAACTCTGCACGAGGAGAAGAAATGAATCAACGACAACGTTGTGAAAATGTTTTTTGGTTCAGTCGGATGAGGAAAAGTACCTTCAAGCATGATGAACATCTTCACCAGGTCACCCAAGTAAACCTACAGCTCATCCCTCTTCCGAGTAAGCTGGTTCACCTTGTCGGACAAAATAACCTTCTCCTCCCTCAGTTGCACAACTTCTTTCTTCGCTTCATCAACATCAGTCTTCAGGTTGGCATTTTGTTCTTCGAGTTTGCCGACTGGAGCCAGCTTCCTCTCAGCCAGTTCGGTCTTCTCACGCGCCACCTTCTGCGCCCCCGCAAGATCAGTGTCCTTCTCCAATGCTTGCTTCATTTTGTCTAAAGAAACATCATTCCTCAGTCAAGCTTGGAGTTGACGGTTTTCACTATGCACATCTATTCGAGTGGAATCACTCGGTTCAAAGGTTGGAAAAGAATTAACACGAAAGCATACAGTTAGTGAGTTATTACCTCCCATGGCCGCTACCTCATCCTGAGCAGTCTTCTGATTCTTGGCAAGCTCCAAGGCAAGCTTGAGTTGGATCTTTTCCTTCTCCAGGGTAGCATACTGAGTACCAATCTCACAAGATTTCTGCAATCAACGAAAAGACAATTCAGTCGATAGCAAGAAAAACCCTTTACTTTCGAGTGAAGAATAGCAAGTTCAGAAAGTTGTTGTTAAAGAAGTTCTAAGACCACCACCGAATCAAATATCCGATGGCGGTCTCAGGGAAGTGGGTGCACTCAGCGTGCCCCACTAGTTTGATTTCCCACTTAGTACGGCCCACCCGGACCGAGTGGGGAAATAAAAATAAAAATATATACTTGTTCTTAGACCCCCCACCAACTGCAAGCAGTCGACGGCGGTCTCGGGGACTACACCCAGTGGGTGCACTCAGCATGCCCCCACTGGACCTGGAACTCACTCGACACGGCCTGACCAACCCATGTGACGAACAACAAACCAACATATTTTACAGACCCCCGCCGAATCAAACATTTGATGGTAGTCTCGGGGACTACACCAGTGGGTGCACTCAGCGTGCCCCCACTGGTTCCACTCGACATGACCTATCTGACTCGAGTGAAAAAACTACACAGAAGAAGAAACACCCTTTGGGTGTATAGATTCAAGGCACAGACCCATGATAGATGCACATTAAAGGTTCGAAAACACTCATCCACGGACATCTTACAAATAATAAAGCAGCAGTTTTCAGGTAGCATATACTAGCAAGAGCAAGGTTCAAGCTGAAGCAAAACCAATTAGAAATCAACTTACAAACCCACTTACTCGGACATTGGTCTGGAGGGCAGAACTGGCATCATAAGCGGCCTTGTTGTTCTCGTACACCACCTTGAGTCGGTCCATCATCAGACCGGCTTGGATCATGGTTTCCTCGGAGGCTCCTATTTGGTCCTCCAGGATGTGATGTAGAGTAGCGAACTGAGGTGATGATGGAGTCGATGACGCAGCTGGAGGGATCAAAGTTTGGGGCTGCCTAGTCGGACCTGATGTCTGAACGGTCGACACTGGAGGCTGATAAGTCGACAGAGGAACAACAAAAGAAACAGTGGCTCGAGACAGGTCACCAAGTTCTTGAACAATAGGCTCTGACAGCGGGTGGGGCGCTCGACTTGAAGGTGCCCTCTTGCTCAAAGCTCTGCCCCTTCTCCCTGCACTCCTCTGGGGTTCATCCTCGTCGTCGTCATCTGGAAGCTGGATAACATTTGTTGGCGCTGCAAACACTCGACAATGACATTTCAGTCGGCCACCAAAACAGTTGACAGCGTGTAAACACGGCTGTGGTATCATGCCTGCTCGAGAGGTGGCCACGTCCGTGGTCTCCCATCGGCCTGCTCCTCATCAATATGCATGGACGTTGCAGATGTAGCATCCCTGGAAGCCCAAAATCTCACTCGGTCAAACAAGTGAAGAAGTCCACAATAGCACTGAAGAACAAGGAAAAGGAACACTTACGCAAAAGTAACAGGCATGACCACCTTAATCCTGGGCAAGGCCTTCTGAGGCTTGGGCGGAGCGACCTTGGCGTGCTTGGCAGTCTTCTCCGTTGGTTCTGGAGTTGACGTCCGAGCGCGCTTGGAAATTCTTGCACTCGACACCGCCGCCTTGCCGTGGCTGCCTGTGGGATTTTGTGATTGCTTGGAGCGCCGCTCGGAGCGTGGTGGCGACTCGATCTCCTCACCGTGGTTAGAGTCTTCGCTGTCATCCTTGCTATCATCCACATACTCGATGCCAGCGCTTCCGCCCTCACTTTCCGCTCCTTCAAGGTGCTGCTCTCCATTTGGCATAGAGTAAATGTTGGTGAAAACCTACAAGACACATGTTACAAGTATCAGTCGGATTCCAAGATAACTGCATATTGAACAAGACATAAACACTCGACGAAACAAGCCTGACCTCTCCTGGTGCATTCTGGGCGTCTAATGACAAGATCCTCCTGGCTCCGCGAGGGTTGTCCTTGTTGCCATTGATGCCCCGGAGCCACTGGGCCACCATCTCCTCGCCAACCTCCTTCGGGTGAGTCCGAGCGGTGTCTTCTGGGCCCGAGTACATCCACATAGGGTGGTCACGAGCTTGCAGAGGTTGGATGCATCAACTGAGGAACACCTCAAACAAATCCATGCCCGTCACTCCGCCCTGGACCAACGCAACAACCACATCGACCAAGATTGCTACCTCGCCCTTCTCCTCAGGAGATGCAATCAATGAAGGAGGGTTGCAGAGTCTTTCTAGGGTGAAAGCAGGAAGGCCGGTCGACTGACCAGGAGTCGGGACATCTTTGTAGTAGAACCAAGTCGACTGCCACCCTCTAACCGACTCGGGAAAAGTCATAGGAGGGAAAGTGCTCCTACCCCTCATTTGGATTCCTAACCCCCCGCACATCTGGATCACATGCGTCCTCTCATCATTCGGATTAGCTTTCTTCACTGACTGAGATCGGCATGTGAATATGTGCTTAAACAATCCCCAGTGTGGGTGACACCCCAAGAAGTTTTCGCACATTGAAGTGAATGCTACAAGAAATGCGATGGTGTTGGGAGGAAAATGATGGATCTAGGCACCGAAGAAATTCAGAAAATCTCGGAAGAACGGATGAGGGGGCAGAGAGAAACCTTGCTCCACATGCGTTGTGAGGAGAACGCGCTCGCCCTCGCGTGGCGCTGGCTCAATCTCCCCCTTCGGCAATCTCCAAGACTACTCTGCAAACAGGCCATTGGCGACGAGGTTCTCCACATCTTCCTCCGTGACAGACGAACGGATCCAGTCCCCTTGGATCCAACCAGGCGGCAGACCGGACCGCGACGTTGACCCCTTCGCCGTCTTTTTGCCTTTGGTCGTCGCCTTCTTTACGCGCTCCAGGACCGTGGTCCCGTCCTTCACCATTGGAGCAGAGCTAGAGAAGAGTGGACTGAAGGGGGCGGCGGTGGAGAAGGCGGAGCGGAGAAGCATAGGAAGAAGGAGGGAAATGGGGAGCACTATTCGACCCACCGGCGGCAGCGCCTTTTATGGTCACACTTCCGAGTTGCTGACCCGTGGGCCCGTGCAATCCTGGTGCATCCCATAACACACGCCTGCCTGATACATGGCGGAAAAAGCGGCACGAGGATCGAGGAGTCCCTATCCACCTGCCCCGCTTACTGATGTCTGCTAGAACTACGTCAGTATTTCGCCAAAGAGGAAGGAATGATGCAGCACAACAATGGTAGGTATTTCCCTCAGTGATGAGACCAAGGTCGTCGAACTAGTAGTAGAATCACGCAACACTACGTGAATGGCACCTGCACACAAAGAACAAATACTTGCAACCCAACGTAAGAGAGGGGTTGTCAATCCCTCATGGGTAAAAAGATAGATAAAATTCTAGTAGATTGGGTAAATAGATCTCGCAGGAACGCGCGATAAAATAAATAGGAATAAATTGCAACAAGGTATTTTCGTATTTTTGGTTTAACACATCTGAAAATAAAAGCAAATAATAATAGATCGCAAAGGCAAATATTATAAGGAAGAGACCCGGGGGCCATAGATTTCACTAGTGGCTTCTCTTGAGAAAAATAGCAAACGGTGGGTAAACGAATTACTGTTGGGCAATTGATAAAACTTCAAATAATTAGGATGATATCCAGGCAATGATCATTTTATAGGCATCACGTCCAAGATTAGTAGACCGACTCCTGCCTGCATCTACTACTATTACTCCACACATCGGCCGCTATCCAACATGCATCTAGTGTATTAAGTTCATGGAGAAACAGAGTAATGCAATAAGAATGATGACATGATGTAGACAAGATCTTTTTATGTAGAAATAGACCCCATATTTTTATCCTTAATAGCAACGATACATACGTGCCAGTTCCCCTTCTGTCACTGGAACCAAGCACCGTAAGATCGAACCCATCACAAAGCACTTCTTCCCATTGCAAGATAAATAGATCAATTTGGCCAAACAAAACCCAAATATCGGAGAAGAAATACGAGGCTATAAGCAATCATGAATATAAGAGATCAAAGAGGACTCAAATAACTTTCATGGATAAAAAGATAGATCTGATCATAACTCAAAGTTCATTGTATCCCAACAAACACACCGCAAAAAGATTTACATCATATGGATCTCCAGGAGACCATTGTATTGAGAATCAAAAGAGAGAGAGGAAGCCATCTAGCTACTAACTACGGAACCGTAGGTCCACAAAGAACTACTCACGCATCATCGGAGAGGCACCAATGGACATAATGAATCCCTCCGTGATGATGGTTTCTAAATTGGATCTGGTGGTTCTAGAACTTGTGGCGAATGGAATTCATTTTCATTGACTCATTTAGGGTTTCTAGAATATTGGGGTATTAATAGAGCAAAGAGGCGGTTTGGGAGGCCACCGAGGTGGGCACAACCCACCTGGGCGTGCCTGGGGGCCTAGGTGCGCCCTAGTGGGCTGTGCCCCCCTCGGGGCACCCCACAGGTGCTTCTCTAGCCCACTGGATGTCTTCTGGTCCAAAAAAATCCACAAAAAGTTTCGCTGCGTTTGGACTCCATTTGGTATTGATTTCCTGCGATATAAAAAGCATGTAGAAAACAACAACTGGTACCTGGCACTATGTCAATAGGTTAGTACCAAAAAATGATATAAAATGACTATAAAATGATTGTAAAACATCCAAGAATTATAATATAACAACATGGAACAATAAAAAATTATAGATACGTTGGAGATGTATCACTTACCGCGCCGCGTCACGTCCCGCACGCTTCTCCAAAATTCGAATCCCGCGAGATCTGGGAACCGCAGAGCAGTCGATCTCACCAAAGATATCACATTCCAATCTACTCGAAGATATGCAGCATAATTCACTCAGAAATTCCATAAGCAAGAATCGATCAAGGTGACTGGAGAAGAGTTAAAGTACCAGCATGCTTTCAGGCCCCTGAGGAAATGTCTCTGAGGCATTGAATTGGTCAGATCCAACTTCAACCCTTCTTCACTCAGTCCTCAATCCATTCGGGGGCTAATGACGATGTCATGTACTTAGGGTAGGGTTTTGGCCTGACCTAAACACCCTACCTAAGGACACTACCCTAGAGTCAAAGACCTATAAGGTTCAACAGAAGATACCGACTAAAATCGTCCTGAAGTGCAATCCACTCGACGGAAGATTCCACTCGGATATCCCAATTTCACTCGACCATGATAACTTCACTCGACCATACAAGAATCCACTCGGAGTACAGAAGGCCTAAAGACACCCCAGGATGGCAACGGTGAGGCATTCACTCCATCGTCATAGAGACCATTTATTATGGGCATTACCAGTAACGTTCATGGCATAACTCTCATTGAACCCGTGTGTAACTGAGGGCTGTGAGGGGCCAGGCGCACTCTATATAAGCCACCCCTCCGCTCTGGCACAAGGGTTCGCACCCCCTATTAATATTGCACACATCCAATCGACAAGCCTCCGCGGCACCAAGATGTAGGGTTGTTACCTCCTCCGAGAGGGGCCTGAACTTGTAAATCTGTGCGTACAACCTCGCCATAGCTAGGACTCTGCCCTCTCCTACGTACCCCTTACTCTTACTGTCAGACTCATTCCCACGACATACACAGTGGCGAACTTGAGGACAGAATAAGCCAACACCTCGGTACTCGGCAGAATCAATCGGTAGATAGAGCTTTCGATACAAATAGAGTGACCCAAGTGATCTTTCGATACAAATGTTGGAGATATGCCCTAGAGGAAATCATGTATGATGATATTTCCTATGTGTTTATGAATAAAGATAGTCCTTGGACATTATCAATGATGAGTATCAGCAAGTACGTGACTTGTTTGTGGGACTATGCATTGTATGATGACTGTCCTAAAAGGTCCCTAGTCGAAAGGGCTGGGTGGACGCGCAGCCGACTAGACTAGCATATGACACGGTCGATGGCTTGGTCTCACTAGCCATGGAACATTGGATGCTAACCGAATAATATGGAATTGGAAGGATCTGGTCGGATTCGACATCGTCGGATTCGAGTCAAGGTAAGGTCCGAGTCGGGACAGACCCAACTATGAGACGCAACAATATGGCATCTGTGAGTCTCTAGTACAACATACGTTCTATGTCCTAAGACCTGAGCTGGTGCATGTACTCGGGATGGTGACAGACCTGCTTTGGGCCGACCAAATGCTACTCCGTGACTGGGTAGTTACAAAGGTAGGTTTCGGGCTTGTCCAGACCCATGCTACGAGACATGGTTGAGCAAGATGGGATTTGCCCCTCCGATCAGGAGAGATATAATATGGGCCCGTCATGTGATCCGACCAGGATAATCATGGCCATGCGACAAGGATTATGAGATAATCCGGTTTATGGTCGGCATCACTGGAACGAGAAAGAGGTCGGGCTGGCACAAGGATGACAGACTCGCCTTTAGCCCGGCAACATATATCGTGTGGCAAAAGGAATGGAAGTATGATGTATAGGTTCGCCTAACCAGCATCATAGTCTGCTTGGTGTTCGGCATGCCTTGCTAGGGGCCGCTACCAACTGTGCAGTTCGGAGGTGATCCGAACTGCGACCAAGCCGGCTTGAACCCAAGGGTTCACGCTTAAGGGAAGGAACCTACAAGGTCGGATCTGAGGACACTGGTCGGATATGATCTGAGCTGTATTCGGATTGTGGCCGAGTAGACTTATGGGCTTTAGGGTCCGTGTGAGGCCCAAGTGTTGAGCCCGTGACGGACACCTCTATAAAGTGGAGATGCGGCCCACTCATTTGATTGATCGCTTCGGCGCTGTCAATAGGATTTGCATGTGTTGCGAATAGACACCTCCACTTATCAGATCACGGGTTCCGGCAGACCCTTAAGGTTCGAACTCTGGGGTGCGCGCGGATATCGTGCCTTCTACCTCTCCGTCTTGCAAAGAACTAACTACAAGAAGAACAACACAAGAGACACAAGGTTTATACTAGTTCGGGCCACCATTGTGGTGTAATACCCTACTCTAGTTCGTGGTGGGTGGATTGCCTCTTGGGCTGATGAGGAAGAACAGTACAAGGAAGAACAGCCTCGTGAGGGTCTGTTCTTGGCTAGGGGATGAACTGCTAGGGGAGTTCGATCGCCCTTCTTACTCTCAGAGGGTGTTGCTACGTTCTAGCTAGTTTCTCGATGCTCTACTGGTTTCTTGGTACTTGATCAGATGCCTCTACCCTGGGGGTGGCTAGTCCTATTTATAGGCAAAGGCCCTGGGCCTCTTCCCAAATATTGAGTGGGAAGGGCGCCAACAATTGGCCAATTTGAAGGGGAACATCTGGTACACTTATCCTGACTAAAGTTGGTATTGCCTGCCAAAGGCCCTGTGGTGACGCCGTCCTGGGCTCCATGGTGACCTCCTTCCCACCGTTGGACTGGTCTTGGTCTCGTTGCACCGAAATGGGTGCCTTTGCTTGATCCTCTCGCCCGCGCTTGCCCCCTTTGCACCAAAGAGGAAAGGGAGACGCTGCGCGGGCTGGCGCCCGCCTGGCACCCTTGGTCGTCATGGCTTGCGTCATGGGCACCTCGTGAGGTACCCGCCTTGATCTCCCCGCCTCTTCGCGAGCCAGCTTGAGGAGGCCGTGCTTGAGGAAGCGCCATGTCGTCCGCCTCGCGAGGCTTGGCCCCTCGCGAGGGTCTTGAGCCTTGTGTTGATGAAGATGGGCCACGCTGGGCCCCCATTTGAGCCACGCCGCAGGCCGCAGGCAGGCAAGTCTGGGGACCCCCGTTCCCAGAACGCCGACAGTAGCCCCCGGCCCAAGGCGCGCATGGACTTGGCCGTGCCGAGGGGTGAAAGGGCAAGGGCGAAGCGCCGCGGGCCCTAACAGCCTGCGGCCTTGGGCGCCGCGTGGCGGTTGATTGGACGTGGGCGCTTTTGCAACTGCGCAAGTTATTAAAGGTGTGGCATCCACTCGGGCTTTGTTCTTCTCCTTCTTCATCCGCTGCTTAGATCCCCTCTCTTGCACTTCTCCTCTCTTCCTCCAAGCTTCTAGATCTGCTCCACCTGCTTGACCCAGGTAGCCATGGCGCCTCGCTGGGCCCCGACTGAAGCTTGGTTCTCGCCTGCCTTGGACTCGCCCAACGTGTCGGAGGCGAGCCTCGCCCTACTACACCGGATGGCTGCGGCGCAGGGCATTGACGGGGCGCAGATGTTCAAGGTCGGCTCCGATGCCCCTGAAGGCCAAGGGAGCACCTTCTATCCTTTCTTCATGAGCTCCATTACAGCGGGCCTGATGCCTCCTTTCTCTGAGTTCTTCCTCGCCGTCCTCTGTCACTACAACTTGCAAGCTCTGCATCTCCACCCCAACTCCGTCCTTCTTCTGGCGATCTTTGCCTACTACAGCGAGGCGCATGTGGGGGTGCAGCCTTCAGTGGCCTTACCGCGCCACTACTTCTACCTCCGGACCTCCAAAGGTTCCCCTTCCGCGTGCGCGGGCTTCGTCGCGTGCGGCAGCTCCATGGCCATATCGAATCCGGGGAAGAGGATCGAGGGCTTCCGAAGCAAGTGGGTATTGGTTGACGCCGGGCGCGTCCACCCTCGGTTGGCCCTTCCCACGGAGCCACCCGTGAGCTCGGGAGATTGGTGCCGAGCGGAGCTCACGGATCCCCGCGCGAAGTCGATGTTGGCGAAGATGGACGCTGACTTGAAGCCGGCCAACATGGCAGCGGCGAAGCTGACCGAGGCGTCGCTGTTGAGGGAGTTCTTGGAGCACCAACTGGCTCCGCTTCGGCAATACTCTCTCCCAATGTGGAGGCCTCACCCGAGCCCCGCAGCCGTGGGTGAAGAGGACGTGACTGCGGTTCTCCAATCCCTGGTCGGGGGCGAGGTAGCAAGGCTGGAGGGCGCGCCTTTGCCCCTGTTCCTCCGCGACGATTGGGAGCAAGTGGTGAAGTCCATGCCCGTCTTCAACGGGGACGGACTCGTGCCTGCGTTGGCTCCCGAGGAGCTGGTGGATATGTCTTCCGGCGACTGCAGCAGACATGGCGGCGAGGAGGAGCAGGAGGCAGGCTCTGACTCCGAGGCGACCGACGGGGAGTCTAGGGCTCCCCCGCTCCAGCGCAAGCCCCGCGCTCTCCGCCTTTCGCTGAGCGATGATGACGATGATGACGACGTGTTGGGCAGCGGGAGCTCACCCCCGGTCCCGAAGAAGGACAGGACCGGGTTGATTCCCCGCGGGTCCGCCCTAACTCCCGGGCGAACCGCTGACGCGCCTTCTGCTTCCGAGGCTGACCCTTCCAGCCGGCTCTCCGGCTTCAAGTTTGGCAGGAGACCGCTGGAGCTTTCTGGCGACGACCTGTAAGTGCTTGATCCTTGATCCCTGGTTTCTTGTTCAGTCGACGAGGCTTGATGATTACTTCTCCTGAGCAGGCTGGCGCCCGCGGCGAAGAAGCTGAAGGGAGCTCCTGGGGCCCAAGTTGTGGTGACACCTCCACCTGCAGGGGAGGGCGACCGCGACGCACGGGCTTCTCCTGCCCACTCGTCCTTGCGGGGCTTGGCTGATCTGGCTGGGGCCGCAGCCCCCATGGCTTGATCGATCCCAGAGGTGCCCTTGCCTGGTGCTGCTGCTATGGCTGGGGAGGCGCAGCAGACTCCGTCTCGGGATACTGCGGCCTCGCCGCCGCTACCTTCTCCTCCCGTTCCACTTGTCGCTGCTTCCACGACCCCTCCTGCTGCCTCGGGGCGTACTGATGTTTCTCCGCCTTCTTCTTCCATCTTGGAGCGGGTTGTTGCTGGACTGGACCGGCTGCGGCAGGATCTTCTAGGCGCCGACCCTCGCCTGGTGGCCGGGCGCCTGGAGCTGGCCTCGAGGTGGATTCGCTCCGACGCCTCGATTTGGGCAGCGCTGGTTCAGGCCTCAACGACCTGTGACGGTGAGAGGGAGGCCACCCTCGAGGCGAAGGCTGCCCGTGACGCGGCCCTGGGAGAGGCGGTTGGCATCCGCGGCCGCTGCAAGGAGCTGGAGGACGAGTTGCAAGGCCTGCGTGGTCAGCTTGCAGAGGAGACCCGCCTTCGCCAAGAGCAGGAGAAGGGGGTGAAAGCTCGCGAGGCGGCGCTCGAGGATCGGGAGGCGAAGCTCAGGAAGCGCCGCAGCCACCTAGGCGCGTTGAAGAAGGAGCTGGAGACGACGAAGGCCGAGCTGGACGCCAAAGCCCGGGTCCTCGCCGAGGATCGCATGGCCTTCGCGGACATGGAGAAGGATGCTCGTGCTTCACTGAAGACGCTTTACGAGAGTGGCCTGGATAGCCCGCTGGCTGGTGACGGGGACGGCCCCGCCAAACTGCTTCCCTTCTTGGTGAAGGCTCTTGGAGATGTCGCCCTTGGACTCGCCCCCACGGCCGAGGCCGAGGCGCGAGTCATGTCTTCTGCCGCGCTGACGCGGGTCTTCGCCCATGTCTACCTTCGCGATTACAGTGCCGACCTCGACAGCCTGCTGGAGCCGGTGAGCGGCGAGGGCGCCGCTGCCGCTGTCGAGGCCGTGAAGGGGCGCGCAGAGGCGCTGCTAGGGAAGTTCCGTGCCTTCAGCACCAAGCCGAAGCGAGGCGCTGCCGTCCCCACTACCCCACAAGGCGAAGCCACTCCACGCGACTCCGCTGCCGACAAGTGACTCCGCTATCGTTCCTGTCCTTCTTTCGATTCCTGCACATGCACGACGCCTCGGGGAGGCATTTAAATTTGCGTTTGGTACCAAGGCGACAGTATGGGTTGTAATATTTACTTTTAAGTTCCTTGAATTTTATGTTCCCCTTCCCTACTTGCTTATGTTCTACGCCGGCAGAGCCCGGCCACGCGCATGCCTCACCCAGCATCAGCCCCGACTGGAAACCAGGACGGGACCAAAGGAATGAGGGGCCACGTGCCAAGTTAGGCTCTGGAGTCGCGATGCTCAGGAGTCCCCCTTGGTGCACGAACAATAAGTAGGGAAGCGCGATGTAGGTGCGCTTTCCGTTCTACGTCTGCAGAGCCCGACCCCGCGCGTACCTCACCCAGCATAGCCTTTCGGAACAAAGGAGTGAGGGGCTACGGAGCCAGTTAGGCTCCTGAGTCGCGATGCTCAGGAGTCCCCCTTGACGCGCAAACAGCAGGTGAGGAGATGAAATGCAGGTGGGGCTACCGTTCTACGTCTGTAGAGCCCGACCCCGCGCGTACCTCACCCAGCATAGCCTTTCGGAACTAAGGAGTGAGGGGCTGCGCAGCATCCTCCGAAATGGGTGCCTTTGCTTGATCCTCTCGCCTGCGCTTGCCCACTTTGCACCAAAGAGGAAAGGGAGACACTGCGCGGGCAGGCGCCCGCCTGGCACCCTTGGTCGTCATGGCTTGCGTCATGGGCACCTCGTGAGGTACCCCACCTTGATCTCTCTGCCTCCTCGCTGTCGGCGTTCTGGGAATGGGGGTCCCCAGACTTGCCTGCCTGCGGCCTGCGGCGTGACCCAAATGGGGGCCCAGCGTGGCCCATCTTCATCAATACAAGGCTCAAGACCCTCGCAAGGGGCCAAGCCTCGCGAGGCGGACGACTTGGCGCTTCCTCAAGCACAGCCTCCTCAGGCTGGCTCGCCAGGAGGCGGAGAGATCAAGGCGGGTACCTCACGTGGTGCCCATGACGCAAGCCGTGACGACCAAGGATGCCAGGCGGGCGCCAGCCCGGGCAGCGTCTCCCTTTCCTCTTTGGTGCAAAGGGGGCAAGCGCAGGCGAGGGGATCAAGCAAAGGCACCCGTTTCGGCGCAACGAGACCAAGACCAGTCCAACGATGGGAAGGAGGTCACCATGGAGCCCAGGACGGCGTCACCACAGGGCCTTTGGCAGGCGAAGACCAACTTTAGTCAGGATAAGTGTACCAGATGTTCCCCTTCGAATTGGCCAATTGTTGGCGCCCTTCCCGCTCAATATTTGGGAAGAGGCCCAGGGCCTTTGCCTATAAATAGGACTAGCCACCCCCAGAGTAGGGGCAGATTGGAAGGAGCTAGGATAGAATCCAACATCTAGAGAGAGAAGGGCGATCGAACTCCCTCTAGCAGTTCATCCCCTAGCCAAGAACAGACCCTCGCGAGGTCGTTCTTCCTTGTATTGTTCTTCATCATCAGCCCAAGAGGCAATCCACCCACCACACTGGAGTAGGGTATTACACCACAATGGTGGCCCGAACCCGTATAAACCCTGTGTCTCTTGTGTTGTTCTTGTAGTAGTTTAGATCCTTACGAGACGGAGAGGTAGAGGGCTTGATCTCCGCGCGCACCCCAGAGTTCGAACCTTAAGGGTCTGCCGGAACCCCAGAATCCGACATTTGGCGCGCCAGGTAGGGGTGCGCCGGAATCTGTCTTCCACCACTCCGCTCTCCTCCGACCGCCGCATCCATGTACGGCGCACGTCGAGCTCGCGTCACGCCAGCGGCCCTCGCTGGTGGACGTCCTCGCCGTCCCCCGTCGCACGCCGTCAACACCACCACCGGCCCAGCGGGAGGCGAGCAGCAAGCACCACCCCGGCGCCTGTCTATGCGACCGGGCAACCGCACCACAACGACGACGCTCCCGGTCGTCGCGGGCCTCTTGGGCGGCTCGCGGGCGCCGCCAACGAGCCGCCACGTCAAGCCGTTTGCCCACCAGATCAGCGTCGTTTCCGCATGACAGGGGGCTCCCACGGACCGGGCGGCGCGTGAGGTTGGCCTGACCTTCAGCTCGGAGGACCACCCCGCTAACTTGGCCGGCTCGGGCGCGCTCCCCCTGTTGTGCACCCCCACCATCTGCCAGGTGGCCGTCACCAGAACCCTCGTCGATGGCGGCGCGGGCCTCAGCGTGCTTTCGGTCGAGACCTTCAACCTCCTCCGCATACCCCGGGAAGATCTGCAACCCAGCCGATCCTTCTCAGGCGTCGGGGACGGGTCGTCCGACTCCTTGGGACAGATCCGGCTCCCGGTGACCTTCGGCACCTACGACAACTTCCGCACGGAGATGGTCGACTTCGACACCGCCCCCATCAGCCTCCCTTACAACGCCATCCTCGGCTACCCAGCACTGGCTCAGTTCATGGCCGCCACGCACCCAGCGTACAACCTCATGAAGATGCCCGGGAGCAACGGTACCCTCACCGTGCACGGAGACACCGGGGACGCCCTGCGAGTACTCAAGCTCGCCTTCAAGACGGCAGCATCGGCACAGCCCGCCAACGCGGGGACCCCTGAGCCCAAGGGGGCTGCGCCTACCAAGAAGAAGCAGTTGTTCACCCAGGACAAGGCAGAAACCAAGCAGATACCCGTCGACGAGGACGGATCCTCTAGCGCCACTTTCACCATTGGCGCCAACCTGGGGCCTGAGCAGGAGGAGGCCCTGGTCAAATTCCTGCGTGCAAACAAGAAAGTGTTGTTGGGGAACGTTGCAGAAAACAAAAAATTTCCTACGGTTTCACCAAGATCCATCTATGAGTTCATCTAGCAACGAGTCATGGGAGAGAGATTGCATCTACATACCACTTTGTAGATCGCGAGCGGAAGCGTTCAACGAACGGGGATGAGGTAGTCGTACGCGACGTGATCCAAATCACCGGAGATCCTAGCACCGAAAGGACGGCACCTCCGCGTTCAACACACGTACGGTCAGCGTAACGTCTCCTTCTTCTTGATCCAGCAAGGCAAAGGAGAGGTTGGGGAAGATGGCTCCAGCAGCAGCACGACAGCGTGGTGATGGTGGAGATGCAGTACTCCGGCAGGGCTTCGCCGAGCTCTACGGAGGAGGAGGAGATGTTGGAGAGGGAGAGGGAGGCGCCAGGAGCAAGGGTGCGCTGCCCTCCCCTCACCCCTCTATTTATAGGGGAAGGGGCAAGGGGGGCCGGCCCCTCTAGATGGGATCTAGAGGGGGGCGGCGGCCAGGGAGGGGGGACTTGCCCCCCAAGCAAGGGGGCGCCCCCTTTAGGGTTCCCCCCCCCCAACCCTAGGCGCATGGGCCCTTGGGGGGGAGGCGCACCAGCCCACTTTGGGATGGTTCCCTTCCTCATACAGCCCACGGGGCCCTCCGGGAGAGGTGGTCCCTCCCGGTGGACCCCCAGAACCCCTCCGGTGGCCCCGGTACAATACCGATATGCCCCCGAAACTTCCCGGTGTCCGTATGACGACTTCCCATATATAAATATTTACCTCCGGACCATTCCGAAACTCCTCATGATGTCCGGGATCTCATTCGGGACTCCGAACAACATTCGGGTTACTGCATATACATATCTTCACAACCCTAGCGTCACCGAACCTTAAGTGTGTAGACCCTACGGGTTCGGGAGACACGCAGACATGACCGAGACGGCTCTCGGGAAATAACCAACAGCGGGATCTGGATACCCATGTTGGCTCCCACATGCTCCACGATGATCTCATCGGATGAACCACGATGTCGAGGATTCAATTAATCCCGTATACGATTCCCTTTGTCAATCGGTATTTTACTTGCCCGAGATTCGATCGTCGGTATCCCAATACCTTGTTCAATCTCGTTACCGGCAAGTCACTTTTCTCGTACCGTAATGCATGATCCTATGATCAAACACTTTGATCACATTGAGCTCATTATGATGATGCATTACCGAGAGGGCCCGGTGATACCTCTCCGTCAAGCGGAGTGACAAATCCCAGTCTCGATCCGTGTCAACCCAACAGACACTTTCAGACATACCCGTAGTATACCTTTATAGTCACCCAGTTACGTTGTGACGTTTGGCACACCCAAAGCACTCCTACGGTATCCGGGAGTTACACGATCTCATGGTCTAAGGAAAGGATACTTGACATTGGAAAACTCTAGCAAACGAACTATGCGATATTATGCTATGTTTAGGATTGGGTCTCGTCCATCACATCATTCTCCTAATGATGTGATCTCGTTATCATTGACATCCAATGCTCATAGTCAGGAAACCATGACTATCTATTGATCAACGAGCTAGTCAACTAGAGGCTTACTAGGGACACGTTGTTGTCTGTTATTCACACATGTATTACGATTTTCGGATAACACAATTATAGCACGTATAAAGACAATTATCATGAACAAGGAAATATAATAATAATGCTTTTATTATTGCCTCTAGGGCATATTTCCAACAGTCTCCCACTTGCACTAGAGTCAATAATCTAGTTACATTGTGATGAATCGAACACCCATAGAGTTCTGGTGTTGATCATGTTTTGCTTTAGGGAGAGGTTTAGTCAACGGATCTGCGACATTCAGATCCGTGTGCACTTTACAAATTTCTATGTCTCCATCTTGAACATTTTCACCAATGGAGTTGAAGCGACGCTTGATGTGCCTGGTCTTCTTGTGAAACCTGGGCTCCTTGGCAAGTGCAATAGCTCCAGTGTTGTCACAGAAGAGTTTGATTGGCCCCGACGCATTGGGTATGACTCCGAGGTCGGTGATGAACTCCTTCACCCAAATTGCTTCATGAGCTGCCTCCGAGGCTGCCATGTACTCCGCTTCACATGTAGATCCCGCCACGACGCTTTGCTTGCAACTGCACCAGCTTACTGCCCCACCATTCAAAATATACACGTATCCGGTTTGTGACTTAGAGTCATCCAGATCTGTGTCGAAACTAGCATCGACGTAACCCTTTACGACGAGCTCTTCGTCACCTCCATAAACGAGAAACATTTCCTTAGTCCTTTTCAGGTACTTCAGGATATTCTTGACCGCTGTCCAGTGTTCCTTGCCGGGATTACTTTGGTACCTTCCTACCAAACTTACGGCAAGGTTTACATCAGATCTGGTACACAGCATGGCATACATAATAGAACCTATGGCTGAGGCATAGGGGATGACACTCATCTCTTCTATATCTTCTGCCGTGGTCGGACATTGAGCTGAGCTTAATTTCACACCTTGTAACACAGGTAAGAACCCTTTCTTAGATTGATCCATATTGAACTTCTTCAATATCTTATCAAGGTATGTGCTTTGTGAAAGACCTATGAGGCGTCTTGATCTATCTCTATAGATCTTGATGCCTAATATATAAGCAGCTTCTCCAAGGTCCTTCATTGAAAAACTTTATTTCAAGTAGGCCTTAATGCTGTCCAAGAGTTCTATATCATTTCCCATCAAAAGTATGTCGTCTACATATAATATGAGAAATGCTACAGAGCTCCCACTCACTTTCTTGTAAACGCAGGCTTCTCCATAAGTCTGCGTAAACCCAAACGCTTTGATCATTTCATCAAAGCAAATGTTCCAACTCCGAGATGCTTGCACCAGCCCATAAATCGAGCGTTGGAGCTTGCACACCTTGTCAGCATTCTTAGGATCGACAAAACCTTCCGGCTGCATCATATACAATTCTTCCTTACGGAAACCATTAAGGAACGCCGTTTTGACATCCATTTGCCATATTTCATAATCGTAGAATGCGGCAATTGCTAACATGATTCGGACGGACTTCAGCTTCGCTACCGGTGAGAGAGTCTCATCGTAGTCAATTCCTTGAACTTGTCGATAACCCTTAGCGACAAGCCGAGCTGTATAGATGGTCACATTACCATCCGCGTCTGTCTTCTTCTTAAAGATCCATTTATTTTCTATGGCTCGCCGTTCAACGGGCAAGTCAGTCAAAGTCCATACTTCGTTTTCATACATGGATCCTATCTCGGATTTCATGGCTTCCAGCCATTTGTCGGAATCCGGGCCCGCCATTGCTTCCTCATAGTTCGAAGGTTCACCGTTGTCTAACAACATGATTTCCAAGACAGGGTTGCCGTACCACTCTGGTGTGGAACGTGTCCTTGTGGACCTTCGAATTTCAGTAGGAGCTTGATAAGAAGTATCTTGATCATCATCATTAATTTCCTCTCTAGTCGGTGCAGGCACCTCAGGAACGTTTTCTTGAGTTTTGCCATTTTCCGGTTCAAGAGGTAACACTTCATCAAGTTCTACTTTCCTCCCACTTACTTCTTTCGAGAGAAACTCTTTCTCTAGAAAGGATCTATTCTTGGCAACAAAGATCTTGCCTTCGGATCTGAGGTAGAAGGTATACCCAATAGTTTCTTTAGGGTATCCTATGAAGACGCATTTTTCCGACTTGGGTTCGAGCTTTTCAGGTTGAAGTTTCTTGACATAAGCATCGCATCCCCAAACTTTTAGAAACGACAGATTAGGTTTCTTACCAAACCATAATTCATACGGTGTCGTCTCAACGGATTTCGACGGAGCCCTATTTAAAGTGAATGCGGCAGTCTCTAAAGCATAGCCCCAAAAAGATAGCGGTAAATCGGTAAGAGACATCATAGATTGCACCATATCTAATAGAGTGCGATTACGACGTTCGGACACACCATTACGCTGAGGTGTTCCAGGCGGCGTGAGTTGTGAAACTATTCCACATTTTCTTAAGTGCGTGCCAAATTCGTGACTCAAGTATTCTCCTCCACGATCTGATCGTAGAAACTTGATCTTTCTATCACGTTGATTTTCAACCTCACTCTGAAATTCCTTGAACTTTTCAAAGGTCTCAGACTTGTGTTTCATTAAGTAGACATACCCATATCTACTCAAGTCATCAGTGAGGGTGAGAACATAACGATAGCCACCGCGAGCCTCAACACTCATTGGACCGCACACATCGGTATGTATGATTTCCAATAAGTTGGTTGCTCGCTCCATTGTTCCTGAGAACGGAGTCTTGGTCATTTTACGCATGAGGCATGGTTCGCACGTGTCAAATGATTCATAATCAAGAGACTCTAAAAGTCCATATGCATGGAGCTTCTTCATGCGTTTGACACCTATGTGACCAAGGCGGCAGTGCCACAAATATGTGGGACTATTGTTATCAACTTTAACTCTTTTGGTATTCACACTATGAATATGTGTATCATCACGTACGAGATTCATTAAGAATAAACCATTAACCATCGGAGCATGACCATAAAACATATCTCTCATATAAATAGAACAACCATTATTCTCGGATTTAAATGAGTAGCCATCTCGAATTAAACGAGATCCAGATACAATGTTCATGCTCAAACTTGGCACTAAATAACAATTATTGAGGTTTAAAACTAATCCAGTAGGTAAATGTAGAGGCAGCGTTCCAACGGCGATCACATCGACCTTGGAAGCATTCCCGACGCGCATCGTCACCTCGTCCTTCGCCAGTCTCCGTTTATTCCGCAGCTCCTGCTTTGAGTTACAAATGTGAGCAACTGCACCGGTATCAAATACCCAAGAGCTACTACGAGTACTGTTAAGGTACACATCAATTACATGTATATCACATATACCTTTTGTTTTGCCGGCCTTCTTGTCCGCTAAGTATTTGGGGCAGTTCCGCTTCCAGTGACCACTTCCCTTGCAATAAAAACACTCAGTCTCGGGCTTGGGTCCATTCTTTGGCTTCTTCCCGGCAACTTGCTTACCGGGCGCGGCAACTTCATTGCCGTCCTTCTTGAAGTTCTTTTTACCCTTGCCCTTCTTGAACTTAGTGGTTTTATTCACCATCAACACTTGATGCTCCTTCTTGATTTCTACCTCTGCTGATTTCAGCATAGCATATACCTCAGGAATGGTCTTTACCATCCCCTGCATATTGTAGTTCATCACAAAGCTCTTGTAGCTAGGTGGAAGCGACTGGAGGATTCTGTCAATGACCGCTTCATCCGGGTGATTAACTTCCAGTTGAGTCAAGCGGTTGTGCAACCCAGACATTTTGAGTATGTGTTCACTGACAGAACTATTTTCCTCCATCTTACAGCTAAAGAATTTGTCAGAGACTTCATATCTCTCGACCCGGGCATGAGCTTGGAAAACCATTTTCAGCTCTTCGAACATCTCATATGCTCCATGTCTCTCAAAACGCTTTTGGAGCCCCGGCTCTAAGCTGTAAAGCATGCCGCACTGAACGAGGGAGTAATCATCGCAGCATGACTGCCAAGCGTTCATAACGTCTTGTTCTGCAGGGAGAATAGGTGCGTCACCCAGCGGTGCTCGTAGGACATAATCTTTCTTGGCAGCTATGAGGATGATCCTCAGGTTCCGGACCCAGTCCGTATAGTTGCTGCCATCGTCTTTCAGCTTGGTTTTCTCTAGGAACGCGTTGAAGTTGAGGACTACGTTGGCCATTTGATCTACAAGACATATTGTAAATATTTTAGACTAAGTTCATGATAATAAAGTTCATTTAATCAAATTATTTAATGAACTCCCACTTAGATAGACATCCCTCTTCTAGTCATCTAAGTATTACATGATCCAAGTCAACTAGGCTGTGTCCGATCATCACGTGAGGCGGACTAGTCAACATTGGTGAACATCTTCATGTTGATCGTATCTTTTATACGACTCATGCTCGACCTTTCGGTCTTCTGTGTTCCGAGGCCATGTCTGTACATGCTAGGCTCGTCAAGTCAACCTAAGTGTTTGCATGTGTAAATCTGTCTTACACCCGTTGTATGTGAACGTTAGAATCTATCACATCCGATCATCACGTGGTGCTTCGAAACAACGAACTGTCGCAACGGTGCACAGTTAGGGGGAACACTTCTTGAAATTATTATGAGGGATCATCTTATTTAGTACCGTCGATCTAAGTAAACAAGATGCAAAACATGATAAACATCACATGCAATCAAATAATAAACGTGACATGATATGGCCAATATCACATAGCTCCTTTGATCTCCATCTTGGGGCTCCATGATCATCTTGTCACCGGCTTGACACCATGATCTCCATCATCATGATCTCCATCATCGTGTCTCCATGAAGTTGCTCGCCAACTATTACTTCTACTACTATGGCTAACGCGTTTAGCAATAAAGTAAAGTAATTTACATGGCGTTTCTTAATGACACGCAGGTCATACAAAAATAAAGACAACTCCTATGGCTCCTGCCGGTTGTCATACTCATCGACATGCAAGTCGTGATTCCTATTACAATAGCATGAACATCTCATACATCACATATAGATCATTCATCATTCATCACAACTTTGTCCATATCATATCACAAAGCACTCGCTGCAAAAACAAGTTAGACGTCCTCTAATTGTTGTTGCAAGTTTAACGTGGCTGAATTAGGGTTCTGGCAAGAACGTTCTCTTACCTACGTAAAAGCTACAACGTGATTTGTCAACTTATATTTACCCTTCATAAGGACCCTTTTCATCGAATCCGCTCCAACTAAAGTGGGAGAGACAGACACCCGCCAGCCACCTTATGCAAGTAGTGCATGTTAGTCGGTGGAATCGGTCTCACGTAAGAGTACGTGTAAGGTTGGTCCGGGCCGCTTCATCCCACAATACCGCTGAAGCAAGATAAGACTAGTAGCGGCAAGAAAAGTTCACAAATCTACGCCCACAACAAATTGTGTTCTACTCGCGCAAGAAGAACTACACATAGACCTAGCTCATGATGCCACTGTTGGGGAACGTTGCAGAAAACAAACATTTTCCTACGGTTTCACCAAGATCCATCTATGAGTTCATCTAGCAACGAGTCATGGGAGAGAGATTGCATCTACATACCACTTTGTAGATCGCGAGCGGAAGCGTTCAACGAACGGGGATGAGGTAGTCGTATGCGACGTGATCCAAATCACCGGAGATCCTAGCACCGAAAGGACGGCACCACCGCGTTCAACACACGTACGGTCAGCATAACGTCTCCTTCTTCTTGATCCAGAAAGGCAAAGGAGAGGTTGGGGAAGATGGCTCCAGCAGCAGCACGACAGCGTGGTGATGGTGGAGCTGCAGTACTCCGACAGGGCTTCGCCGAGCTCTACGGAGGAGGAGGAGATGTTGGAGAGGCAGAGGGAGGCGCCAGGAGCAAGGGTGCGCTGCCCTCCCCTCGCCCCTCTATTTATAGGGGAAGGGGCAAGGGGGGCCGGCCCCTCTAGATGGGATCTAGAGGGGGGCGGCGGCCAGGGAGGGGGGACTTGCCCCCCAAGCAAGGGGGCACCCCCTTTAGGGTTCCCCCCCCCCCCAACCCTAGGCGCATGGGCCCTTGGGGGGGGAGGCGCACCAGCCCACTTTGGGCTGGTTCCCTTCCTCATACAGCCCATGGGGACCTCCGGGAGAGGTGGTCCCTCCCGGTGGACCCCCAGAACCCCTCCGGTGGCCCCGGTACAATACCGATATGCCCCCGAAACTTCCCGGTGTCCGTATGACGACTTCCCATATAGAAATCTTTACCTCCGGACCATTCCGAAACTCCTCATGACGTCCGGGATCTCATCCGGGACTCCGAACAACATTCGGGTTACTGCATATACATATCTTCACAACCCTAGCGTCACCGAATCTTAAGTGTGTAGACCCTACGGGTTCGGGAGACACGCAGACATGACCGAGACGGCTCTCGGGCAATAACCAACAGCGGGATCTGGATACCCATGTTGGCTCCCACATGCTCCACGATGATCTCATCGGATGAACCACGATGTCAAGGATTCAATTAATCCCGTATACGATTCCCTTTGTCAATCGGTATTTTACTTGCCCGAGATTCGATCGTCGGTATCCCAATACCTCGTTCAATCTCGTTACCGGCAAGTCACTTTTCTCGTACCGTAATGCATGATCCTATGATCAAACACTTTGATCACATTGAGCTCATTATGATGATGCATTACCGAGAGGGCCCGGTGATACCTCTCCGTCAAGCGGAGTGACAAATCCCAGTCTCGATCCGTGTCAACCCAACAGACACTTTCAGAGATACCTGTAGTATACCTTTATAGTCACCCAGTTACGTTGTGACGTTTGGCACACCCAAAGCACTCCTACGATATCCGGGAGTTACACGATCTCATGGTCTAAGGAAAGGATACTTGACATTGGAAAACTCTAGCAAACGAAATATGCGATCTTATGCTATGTTTAGGATTGGGTCTCGTCCATCACATCATTCTCCTAATGATGTGATCTCGTTATCATTAACATCCAATGCCCATAGTCAGGAAACCATGACTATCTATTGATCGGCGAGCTAGTCAACTAGAGGCTTACTAGGGACACGTTGTTGTCTATTATTCACACATGTATTACGATTTCCGGATAACACAATTATAGCACGAATAAAGACAATTATCATGAACAAGGAAATATAATAATAATGCTTTTATTATTGCCTCTAGGGCATATTTCCAACAAGTGTTTGCTTTGGAGCCCGATCAGTTGGCAGGGATCCCAGGGACGTCATCGAGCACCACCTCAACGTGTGCCCAAATGTGCGCCCCATGAAGCAGAAGGCCAGGCGGCGGTCCGCAGAGAAGCATGCCTTCATCGTCCAAGAGACCCGCAAGTTGGAAGCCGCTGGAGTCATTCGCGAGGTCCGGTACCCAGATTGGTTGGCTAACGCTGTCGTTGTGCCCAAGAAAGGGGGAAGGAACGCATGTGTGTCGACTTCACCAACCTCAACAAGGCATGCCCGCAAGATCCGTTCCCGCTCCCTCGCATCGACCAGATCGTCGATTCCACCGCCGAGTGCGACCTGTTGTGCTTCTTGGATGCCTTCTCCGGATATCACCAGATCAAGATGGCGATAGAAGACGTTGAGAAGACCGCCTTGTTGACCCCGTGCGGGGTGTACTGCTATACATGCATGCCATTTGGACTACGCAACGCAGGGGCAATCTTTCAGCGGCTGATGCACATCACCTTGGGCCCACAGCTCGGGAAAAATGTTGAAGCATACGTCGATGACATTGTGGTGAAATCTCGAGAGGCCAGGACCCTAATACAAGACCTGGAGGAGACCTTCGCGAGCCTCGACGCAGTGAACCTGCGGCTCAACCCGGAGAAATGTGTGTTTGGCGTTCCCTCGGGCAAGCTTTTGGGGTACCTCGTGTCTCACCGTGGCATCGAGGCCAACCCCGAGAAGGTCAAGGCGGTCGAGGACATGAGTCCGCCAAAGACCCTCAGAGAAATGCAGAAGCTCACTGGGCGTGTGACCGCGCTAGGGCGCTTCATCTCCAAGTTGGGGGAGCGAGCGCTGCCTTTCTTTCAGCTTATGAAGAAAAAGGGACCCTTTGAATGGACTGATAGGGCGTTTCAAGATCTCAAGAGGTACCTGACCAGTCCCCCAGTCATGGTGGCTCCACGCCCTCAAGAGCCTCTGCTGCTTTACCTTGCCGCCACACCCTACTCTGCCAGCGCGGCACTGGTGGCGGTTAGGGAGGAGCGCCAGTCCAAGACCATAGCAGCAGCCCGAGGCCAGACAAGACGGGAACAGGGAAAGCTCGAGGGAGCCGAAACTACCGATGAAGAGAGTCAGCTGCCGAGGGACGCACCAGAGACAGGAGAGGCTGTCGGGTCACGGGTTCCGGCAGACCCTTAAGGTTTGAATTCTGGGGTGCACGCGGAGATCGTGCCCTCTACCTCTCCGTCTCGCTGGGATCTAAACTACTGCAAGAACAACACAAGAGGCACAGGGTTTATACTGGTTCGGGCCACCATTGTGGTGTAATACCCTACTCCAGTGTGGTGTGGTGGATTGCCTCTAGGGCTGATGAGGAAGAACAGTACAAAGGGGAACGACCTCGCGAGGGCCTGTTCTTGGCTAGGGGATGAACTGCTGGGGGGAGTTCGATAGCCCTTCTCTCTCTCTCTCTCTCTCTACTTGCTCTAGGTCTTCTCCTCTCTCTTCTTTCTCTGAGAACGGCTAGTCCCTATATATAGGCAAAGGCCTTGGGCCTCTTCCCAAAATATTTGAGCGGGAAGGGCGCCAACAATTGACCGATTTGAAGGGGAACATCCGGTACACTTATCCTGACTAAAGTTGGTCTTCCCCTGCCGAAGGTTCTGGTGATGACGCCGGCTTGGGCTCCACAGTGACTTCCTCCTTGTCGTGGAGTTGGTCTTGGTCTCGTTGCACCGAAATTGATGCCTTTGCTTGATCTTCTCGCCTGCGCTTGCCCCCTTTGCACCAAAGAGGAAAGGGAGGACACTGCGCGGGCTGGCGCCCGCCTGGCACCTTTGATCGTCATGGCTTGTGTCATCGGCACCTCGTGAGGTACCCCACCTTGATCTCTCCGCCTCCTTGCGAGCCAGCCTAAGGAGGCCGTGCTGGAGGAAGCTCCATGTCATCCGCCTCGCGAGGCTTGGCCCCTCGCGAGTGTCTTGAGACTTGTGTTGATGAAGATGGGCCACGTTGGGCCCCAACTCGAGCCACGCCGCAGGCCGCAGGCAGGCAAGTCTGGGGACCCCCGTTCCCAGAACGCCGATAGTAGCCCCCGGGCCCAAGGCGCGCATGGACTTGGCCGTGCCGAGAGGCGAAAGGGCAAGGGCGAAGCGCCGCGGGCCCTAACAGCCCGCGGCCTCGGGCGCCGCGTGGCAGTTGATTGGACGTGGGCGTCTCCACTTCCCCACAACGCCTCGACGATCGCGCGAATTGGACCAGTCCCTGCATGCAAATCTTGTCATGATTACCTGTGATCGTGGAGGCCGGCGGTTGGCCTCCGCCGGCTATAAGTACGGCACCACGCGTGCCCTTCCAGTCCATCTCTTCTTGCTTCCTCTCCCGCCTCAGTTCTTGCTTCGTCTTGGTGTTATGGCTCCGATTCGTCGGTTCTCCGCGGCGGAGAAGGGAAAGGCTCCTCAGGAGGCACCTGGCCCGCTCCCGCCGAAGAAACGGCCCGCCTTGCGCGGCCAAGACGAGGAGAATCGCCTGGTGGTGCCGAGGCCTTGGTACGAGCGGCCTCCGCCGGGGTTCCCGCTTCCCTTGTATGCTCACGCTGAGGGTTCTGGAAGAGGAGATGCCGATCCCCTCGGCCAGCGCCGTCGTGGGCGCCGTAGGATCACGAAGGTGTTGGTTGTTCCTCTTGGAGTCCACAACGGGGGCTCCTCCCGCGAGCTCGTGCTCCACGCCGCCATGCCTCCGCGGACTTGGATCCGCCTTCCTCCCTTCTTCGCCTCCGCCTTCCAGCAGGTGAGACTCCTGGAGCTGTGGCTGCAGCATGCCGACTGCTGCACTCCTGCAACCGGGGCAGAGGTTGCGATCGCCGCCCCGGGCGAGGTCTTCATGACTCGCGGCTGGGGTGAAATCGCTCGGTGCTGCAGAACGAAGGGCGCCCTCATGATCCACCTGGAGTGCGACGGCGCTTCGGTGATGTTCTTCAAGGTCTTCGACATGAACGGTCGCCGGCTGGAGTGCTGCCCCGGGGGAGGCGGCCAGGACCCTGCCACGGTGACGGCGGGGCCCGCCAATCGCCCCCTGGTCAGCTCCGCAAGCGATGGGAGCGCCGGAGGATCCAGCGATCCTAGTGAGGTCTTCGCAATGCCGGAGACGAGCGACGACAGCTACGAGCCCGCGAGCCAGCGCCGCTCCCGGAGCAGGGCAGGCTCGCTTGGTCGCCGCCGATCCTGATCTGGATGGGGTTGGCGCCGGCGTCTGCCGGCCCACTGTTGATGATGGCATCTTCTGCAGGGGTGCGTGTAGTTAGCACCCTTTAGGATTCGTTCCCTGCGAGGAATCACATTGCGCCCCATAGGGGCTGGTAAGGTGGCTGTGATCCTTGTTGTTAATATGTAACCCTTGCTATGAATTTGTGCGAATCGCGAATTCCATCGTAGTTTGGTTCCCCCTTTCGCACCTCGCGAGGGCTTGGTGCTCTGCGTCGATAGGTCCCAGTCCCAAGGCGGCGTCAGCCGTCGCTGGTATGCCAGGTCGCGATGCTGTGGTCAAGGCCAGGAGGTGAGCGACCCGGGGTCCGGTAAGAGCTCCTGAGTCGCGATGCTCAGGAGGTCCCCTTTGGCGCCCAAGCAGCCGTCGCTAGGTGAGAAAGGGAAGCAACGCCGCTAGTACGGAGTTGCTTTAGGTGCGGGGGTAGTGCTGCGGTAGCCTATGCATTGGATGGTGACTTATCTTGAGGATTGGAGATTGCCCTCAGCGTGTCGTCGGATCTGGGGGGTAGCTCGAGCGGAGCTGCTTGACGAGGTCCTCACGCGCCCCTTCTCCCTCGCCTCTGCTCCCATTTCTGCTCTACGTCCTCGGGTCCCGGCCCTCGAGCTGGTCTCAGCCGTCGCTGGTATGCCATGTCGCGATGCCGTGGACAAGGCCAGAGGGTGAGGGCTGGAGAGCCAGTAGGAGCCCTGAGTCGCGATGCTCAAGCGCCCCCCCTTAACGTGCAAGCGGCTCGCGCGGGCAAGGGCGAAAGGAACACCGTGAGGGCCTCGGCTAGCGTGATTCCCCCTATGGGCCCTGCGGATTCACCTCAAAAAGAGTAGACGGGATTGCCATAGCAGCGATTAGTTGATTGTTAGTCGCTCAGGAGCTCGCTGGTTGGAGAAGGTGAGGTGTGTCTGGGCACCCGTGAGCCAGCGCGGGACTCATGAGGCCCTACCTCTAGGCGGGTTGCTCCTGGCGCTGGGTCGTATCTTGAGATGTGTTCCTGCAAGGTCTGGTTAGATGCCGGCACTCTACGTCCTCGGGTCCTGGCCCTCGAGCATGTCTCAGTCGTCGCTGGTATGCCAGGTCGCAATGCCGTGGACAAGGCCAGAGGATGAGGGCTGGAGAGCCAGTAAGAGCCCTGAGTCGCGATGCTCAGCCACCCCCCCTTTAACGTGCAAGTGGTCAACAGGAAGAAGAAAAGGTGCCGCGGACGGCATCGAGTAATCAAGCATGATGCATATTGGAAATAAACGCGGAAGGGATACATGCCGCTGGGCCTAGCCCGAGTGGCCTGGGGATGATATAGCCCGAGGGGCGTCCCCAGCAAAGCAAGCTAGCGACCGAAAAGATAAAAAGGGATACATGCCACACGGACGGACCCACGCGGCCTGGGAATGATGCAACCCTGGGAGGGCGCTCCCAGCTGGGAATGAAACTTGAAAGATGTCACCTGAAGATGTCGTCGGTGTAGTGGCGTTGGTGCAGCAGACTCGGTGGGCCGTGGAAGCCGATCATCACGAGCCCCCAGGCCCAGGGGCCTCGGGAGGCTCCGGAGGCACTGGTGGCCCCTCATGAGCAGCCTCCATCTCCGCCAGGGCTGTGGATCGCCTGCCTTCTTGCGCCTCCAAGATGCTCCTCATGATGTGCTAGTACGCCGCAGCCACGCTCGGCAGGCCATAAGGCATGCGAACATAGCTGTGGGGTGGTCCTCCGCAGCGCCCCGCGTGTGAGGGCCAGAGGCGCTCCGCCGTGGCGACCTGGTTGAGCCCTGGTACGTCGACGCAGATGCGCAGCCCACCATCCTTGCCTGGATGGGGAGCCACAGCTGGTGGGCGACGGCAACCTCTCATGATCCTCGACTCCTGTAGTTCTTGTATCACCTTGCTAACGAACTCCTGTTGGTCTGGCCTTCCTTCCCTGGCTTCCCCCCGAGGGAAGCGCGTTTCAAAACACGCCTACACATGGTGCCCCAGAGCCTCCCTCGTGACCTTAGCGAGGTCGGTGGCCCTCCAGGTGAGAGCCCCCGAGCCCTGCCTGAGGGGGGCGCCGGGCGCGTTTTCCTATGCGATTGAAGGAAGGTCCCCCTGGGCAGACGCGGGCCTTGAAGGGCCTGCCTCCTGAGGGTCTGAGCCTGACGTTGTCTTCTTCTTCTTGGGGTGGTCTCAGGAAGCCTCCTGCTTCCGCGATCTGGGTCTTCTAGTGACGCGGCCTGAAAGGCTTGCTCCAACGCACACACTGCATCCTTCTCTTGACATGGCACAGTGATGACGCCGCCGCTTCCTGGCATCTTGAGGACGTTGTAGCCATGGTGAGTCACGGCCATGAACTTGGCCAGCGCCGGGTACCCGACGATGGCGTTGTACGGCAGGCGGATGTGGGCGACGTCAAAGTCGATGAGCTCAGTGCGGTAGTTGTTGTCGGTGCCGAAGGTGACTGGGAGGCGGACCTGCCCGATCGGGATCGTGGAACCGTAGGTGACTCCGGAGAAGGGCTTGGTTGGATGAAGCTGGTCATAGGGCACTTGGAGGCTGTTGAACGTTTCCACAGACAAGACATTGAGCCCTGCCCCTCTGTCGATGAGGGTCCTGGTGACCAGAACATTGCTGATGACTGGGGAACAAAGCATTGGGAGGACTCTGGCTGTGGCTGCGCACTTGAGCTGGTCTGTGGAGCTGAAGGTGATGATGCAGGCCGACCACCTGAGGGGACGCGTTGCTTCGAGCTTGGGGAGAACCGCATTCACTTCGCGAGCAAACTGCTTGAAGATGCGTTGGGAGGCTGGGGCTTGAGCTCCGCCCAGGATGCAGGCGATGGCGCGGGGCTCCTGGAAGCCCCCAGCCCCCTTGTCTTGGTGGCGGTCTTCTTTCCTTCTTGGCCGGGGCGGCAACGGCGGCAGGCCTGGGTTGCCGTGGGGGCGATCCTCACGAGGCTGATCCCTCCAGTCCCCCTCGCGAGGCGGGTCGTGCCAGCGATCCTCGCGAGGTTGGTCGCGCCAGCCTGGACGTGGGCCGCGGTCTTCCCAGCGCCCCGGGTTCCTTCCTCCTCGGCCGTAGCCTCGGTCAGCACGGTCAGGGCGTCGGCCGACTCTTCCTTCTCGCACGGCGCGGAGTTCTTGGCATTCATTGGTGTTGTGGGTGTGGAGGTCAGGGTACACACAGTACCGGCTGCCTCTGGAGGATTCAGGCAGGTCCTTTGTAACGCCCTCGATGCGTCTATATCTCCCACGTGTCGAAGCACGACTTAGAGGCATAACCGCATTGAAAGCAATTTCGCAAGTGAGGTAATCTTCACACAACCCATGTAATACATAAGAGAAAGAGATACATAGTTGGCTTACAATCGCCACTTCACGCAATACATGAGTAAAGCATTACATCAAACAGATACAATCAAGGTCCGACTACGGAACCAAAATAAAAGAAGACTACCCCAAATGCTACACAGATCCCTGATCGTCCCAACTGGGCTCCACTACTGATCAACTGAAATGAAACAACACAATGAACAAGATCTTCATCGAGCTCCTCCTTGAGCTCGGGTGCGTCACCTGCACGGTTTCATCGGCACCTGCAAGCTGGTTTTGGAAGTAACTATGAGTCATGGGGACTCAGCAATCTCACACCCGCGAGATCAAGACTATTTAAGCTTAAAGGTAGGACAGGGTAGTGAGGTGGAGCTGCAGCAAGCGACTAGCATATCTGGTGTCTAACATACGCAAATGAGAGCGAGAAGAGAAGGCAAAAGCACGGTCGAACAACTATGATCAAGAAGTGATCCTGAAACTACTTACGTCAAGCATAACTCCAACACCGTGTTCACTTCCTGGACTCCGCCGAGAAGAGACCATCACGGTTACACACGCGGTTGATGTATATTACTTAAGATCAACTTCGGGTTTTCTACAACCGGACATTAACAAATTCCCATCTGCCACATAACCGCGGGCACGGCTTTCGAAAGTTCAAACCCTGCAGGGGTGTCCCAACTTAGCCCATTATAAGCTCTCGCGATCAACGAAGGATATTCCTTCTCCCCGGGAAGACCCGATCAGTCTCGGAATCCCGGCTACAAGACATTTCGACAATAATAAAACAAGACCAGCAAAGCCGCCCGATGTGCCGACAATCCCGATAGGAGCTGCACATATCTCGTTCTCAGGGCAACACCGGATGAGCAGTACGTACGGCAACCGACGATACCCCAAGTTGCCTAGGGGCGGCACCGCAAGTGGCTCTGGTTTGGACCAACACTTAGACAAGCATTGGCCCGGGGGGCTAAGTAAAGATGACCCTCGAGAGAGCGACTCCCAAGGGACAAGTAGGTGGTGGTGAGGCAAATGTAAAACCAAAGTTGGGCCTTGCTGGAAAAGCTTTATTCAAAGCGAACTGTTAAGGGGGTCCCATAAATCACCCAACCGCGTTAGGGACGCAAAATCCGGGAACATAACACCGGTATGACGGAAACTAGGGCGGCAAGAGTGGAACAAAACACCAGGCATAAGGCCGAGCCTTCCACCCTTTACCAAGTATATAGATGCATTAATAATATAAAAGGTATTGTGATATCCCAACAAATAAACATGTTCCAATCATGGAACAACATCTCCATGTTCCAACAAGGAACAAACTTCATCTTCACCTGCAACTAACAACGCTATAAGAGGGGCTGAGCAAAGCGGTAACATAGCCAAACAACGGTTTGCTAGGACAAGGTGGGTTAGAGGCTTGGTTTGACAATATGGGAGGCACGATAAGCATGTGGTAGGTATCGCAGCATAGGCATAGCAAAAGAGCGAGCAACTAGCAAGCAAAGATAGAAGTGATTTCGAGGGTATGGTCATCTTGCCTGAAATCCTGCAAGGAAGAAGAACGAGTCCATGAAGAAGACAAACGGACGTAGTCGAACGAATCCTCACAACTCCGGAACAAAACCGAAGCTAACGAGAGAAGCAACCCGGAAACAAACAAACAACATAGTAAACAACCACCACATGCACATGGCATGATGCACAAACAAGTATGATGCATGTCCGATTTAAATATGCATGGCATGGCAAAGTGCAACAAACAACACTACAAATTAAGTGGAGCTCAATATGCAACGAGTTGCATATTGATGAAACACCACGACAAGTTATTTAGCTCAATCTCGTTTATATACCCAACAATATTAAATGTTGATTAACATGGCAAGGGGGTGAAGCAAATGAATATTACCTATCTAGGCAAGTTTAAATGAGGCCGGAACAACAAAACAACAAGTCCGAAAAATCCTCATGTGCATATTTTAGATTTGGTACTGTTCTGCCTAAAATCATATTTTATTGTTTTTAAACAGGAAAATAAAGTGCAACATGTTAATATATGCATTTTTCTACCCCATTTACATATAAAGTTTATGAAAATCGGAGCTACGGTTAATTAGTTATGAAATAAATCATTTTAACATGGCATTTTTACAAATTTAAACAAACAGCAAGTTTAAACATTTTTAACATGGATGAATGTTGCATAATATGAAATTAGATGAAATTCTAGGCACTTTTCATATATGAAGTTTTTACATATGATGCACCACTTGTGAGTTATTAATGCATGAACTCTAGGGGTTTTCTGCAATTCTGTAATTCACTGGATAATAGATAAATTCGCAGACGCTGGAAAAAAACATGATATGGGCCGAATCTGGTGCGCTGCTGGGCTGAACAGGAAGGGCTGTGGGGAGCTCACCCATAGGCTTGGCCCAGGTCGGTGTTGCGGTGAGGCAGGCCGCGGAGGAGGCTGGGCCCTCTTGGCGCTGGCTGGGCCTTGCTGCCGATGCGCTGGAGACGCGGTCAACATTCGGGACGAGCGAGCCGCCGCTGCTTGTTACCAACAGAGGCAACAGCAGGCCATGGCGACGCAGAAGGCGGGCAGCGCGGCAACGGGGCTCCGGCGAGCTGGGTGTCAGCGAGGCAGGGGCGCGAACGAGGACCTGCGTCGGGATTGGGCCGCGTCCGACCGGATCTGGCCATTCCCAAGGCTTGGCGGCACGGGAGTTCGAGATGGAGGGGCACCATGGTCGCTTCCTGTTCAGAGAAACGCAGGTTCAGAAGTAGAGGAAAGAAAGAGAGGGAGAGGAGAAGGCTTGGCGACCTGCTGCTGCTGCTTGGGTGGTCGGCGGCGTAGCGGCGACCTGAAGGCAGGAACGAGACCGGGGCGCAGGGAATCGCCGGATCGGACGGAGATAGCAACGAACGGAGCAGGGCCGCGGCGGGAACTTGGCGTCCATGACGTCGGCTGGAGGAGCCCATCCATGGTGCTGCTCCTACGTACCTGAGAGAGAGGGAGGTACATGAGAGAGAAAGAAAACGGGAGAGGGAGGAGAAGAAGACAGAGAGGAGGAGCAGAGGTCCTGGAGGCCGGCGTGGCGGGGTCGCCGGAGGGCGCGGCCTGCAGGGTCGGCGAGGTTGGACGGCTGCGGGGTGGCTACGACTCGGGAAGAGGAGCTCGGGCTCCTGGCTTGCGGTCGATGGCGGGAGGCGGCATGGATGCAGATCGGGAGGAGGTTGTGGTTGGTTGCGCGCGGGTGGAATTTGGGCGGCGACGAGTGGTTGGCTTGCTGGTGATCCCGAGGGAAATTGAGAGGGTGATGGCATCGCGGGAATTTGGCGGAGAAGGTGGCGGCTTGGGTGTGCTGGTTGGAGCGAAGGGGATCTGGGAGAATCCCGAGGAAGGGGGAGACCAGGTGGAGCTAGTGGCGGCAGAGAGGAGGATGGATGGGACATCTCCCCTAGAAACTAGGGTTGCTCACTATTTATAGAAAAATGGTTTTTGTTAGGGACTAATCTGACCCTTCGATCGTAACTGAACGGTCGAGAAAAGTAGGTTAGGTAGATCAAGTAAAAAAAAATCAAAGATGTTTTTCGGATATTTGGTGATGATCTGAAACCAACGGTGATGACTGAGCGGGCGGGTTCGGGGCAGTTCCGGATGCGTGAGGGGTTTGACGAAAGGCCAATGAAGACAAAGCGCTCAGAGAGAGGGTGACGAAGGCAAAGGAAGAAACGGCAACAAAAACAAGGGGGGACGCGGAAACTACGAGCGGATGCAAATTTTTAAAACATGATGGCAACAGAGTCCCTATGCAAGTGCAGATGATGTGATGATGAATGCAACAAATAAATAAATACACACAACGATAACGAAAAACATGGGAGGCGTCTGAAGCGTCGTTCTCGGGGCGTTACAACACTCCACCACTATGAGAGGATCTCGACCCGAGATCTAGGATGGCACCGAAGAGAAACGGAAGAGGAAGAGAAGAGGTAAAACTAAGTTGCTTCTTTGACGAACGAGTGAAACCACGAACCTTGAGAGGTTGAGCAATTTAAAAGAAAGAGTACAACAGAGATGAACGAGATTGCAAACAATCCGGTAGAAAAGAGGAACAAGGAGTATTGCGAGAACTTGAAGGTTGAAAGACATGGAAATAAGAGCTTCACGAACGAAAAGAATATGATCACCTCGGTATAATGAGATAGTCAAGGAACAAGAATGACATAATTTGGACAGCACTCCGGTAGAAAAGAGAAAAAAACTTGATAAGATGGAAAGAACTTGAAAAGAGAACACCACACTCCGGTTGGAAATGGAAGGAATAGAATATGAACTTGGCAAAATGAAAGCACTTGGATGAGACTCCGGTTAAAAGAGGAATGACAGTCACAACACTTCGGTTAAATGGATAACCAAGGAAAAGGAACATGATCTTGGAAAAACGAGACTATTGGACGAAGGGAGCGAGTTCACAATGCCTCCGGGACGGATGAATAGAAGATAGATCATCGGAATAAGAGAACGGAGAAGGAAATGATAACTCTCACAAATAAAATTGAAAGAGAAAGCTTACGAAGAAAAGGTTGAACGGAGTTGTTGGATTATCAACAACGAAAGCTTAAACTTGATGTGGACTTATGGAAGACATCCCAAAATTATGAGGTGACAACCTGCCACTCACGGAAGAGATTGGGTTGATAAAAACAAGGAGACTAGAAACTATTTCACCCGGAGGATAAAAGAAGAACTTGGGTCATTGATAAGCACCCTAAATAGCAACAATCCTTAGGAAAAGCTTTAGGTGAAATATAACCCAAGATAACTCCAATGAAGAGATTGATGGATTTAAATACCTCATTCTTGACAACATGTGAATCATGAAGCACGAGAAGAAATTGCCAAGGATGACATAACACCATCTCAAAAGATAAGGTAGAAAGAATTGCACTTCGAAATGCAAGATGAAGAATACTTGAACTCCTCAAAACAAAACATGTGTTGAGCACCATGTAAATTTTGAGTATAGCTTGGCGGATCATAACTTCAAGAGAAATCTTGAAGAACAACTGAAGAATTATAAGAATCCTTGACGAAACACCATGTAAAGCCTCCATGAAGAACTCCGGTAATGAAAGGATGATAAAAATAAAAAGAAGTTGAAAACACAAGGTGAAGCCTTGCGATGATTTAGATGGAGCTTTGAGATGATATAACCGAGAAAACTTGGAACTCCGGAAAGAAAGATGAACAAATGAAATCAAGAATTTTGATAAACCTTTGGAATAAGGAATTGAATTTACTCGATGAAACAAGAATAAGAATTACATTATGCTCATCCTTCACTAATTAAATTGATGACAAACAATGGATTTGGCATACTACTTATTCTCGTACAAAGGATTAAGAGAGATATAGCGTAAACTTGGAGAAGGTCTTCAACGAACCACCAGTAGGATTGGAAAGAACGAATGAATTGACATGATAACCAAGGAAGGGAACTCTTGAACAAACCACCATAAAAATTGAAAATGAAAGTAGTAAAGGCACAATACACTGGGAAGAATTAGAAAATGAATGAAGATACTTGACAGAATTTAGATACATGAGAACGAAGAGATCATGAACTGATTAGAGGCTACTTGAACGATGCACCGGTAAGATTTGAAGAACGAGAGCTGAATGTTGAGAATGAATAAATCTGAGATGATGGCTCCAGAGAAAAGAAGTGGAAACAACTCATGAAATGCTTCAGGTGGTTGTGAAAAGAATTCTCGCAAACGAAAATAATTATGGGAGGATGCATCAAGCTTGAACCATGAATCATGAAGAGAATGGAGCAAGATTTAAGAGAAACTCTTCTTCGGTCTTCAAAATCCGAGAATGACGACGAGAAACACCACCATGAATTGTTGAGAAACTCTGGAAGGATTAAAAGAGGAAAGGTTGAGTCAAAGATGAAAAGAATATGAAAGCGAACTTGGAGAAAACATTTGACTGATGATAACTCATTCTTACGTCAAACTTTGAAATGAATTTGAGAATAACTCCAGAAAATAGAAGAGTCAGGTAAGATCCTGGGAAAAGACCTGTGGGTTAGGGCCCACTGAAAAGAAAATACCGTTGGAAAAGATTACTTGACAGGGAGGTTGCACCGGTTGATTTAAATGGCTTGAATAAGATAACAATCTCGAAATAGGTTGAACTGATCTTGAAAGACAAGACGAGCCTTCTGAGATATCTTCAGCACTTCGGAACAATTGAATAGCGAGAGGTGGATAATTAAGAGGTGCACCAGTACGAGAAAGCATTTGAAATGAGGAAAAGATATGATCGACAAAGCTTGAATTGAATCCACCGCAGAAGAAAGAGAACGAATAATGATGAAGTTAAGGCTCCGTTAGAATCTTCCTAAGAATCACCGGATAAGAACATTGACGGAAAAGAATGGAGAGACTTCCCATCTATAAGATGGATACTTGATTAAGAAATCTGAGTCCTTGAAAAAAAAGGATGGGAGGGTGGGAAAACAAAGGCAGCTTTGGACGGATGAAGCAAACACCGTTGCAAAGAACTGAGAATTGATCTCGCGAATGTTGAAAATGATCAGATCCACTTGAAGAGAAAACATCGGTTGAAAAGGATTGACATGACAATCTCGATTATCACGAAGGATTAGTATTCACATCGGAGTATGGGAACACCGCTTAGAAAAGGTATGGAATCAACACTTGACTTCGAAGCAACTCGACTACCACAAAACAAAACAAAAACAAAGGATTTGGCTTGCAGAATAAGCCGGAACAAATACATATGATAGAGATTTACCCAATCCCATATCATGCATCTGTCGGAAAGATATTCTAGGAGCTACTTGAATGCCCACCTATAAACTCCCGAAACTTTCTGGTTATGCAATCAGGTGTTGGGGATACAGGGGACACAAAATATATCACCCAAACTAACAATACCTAGATCCAGTTGTATCCATCCTTCAACACATAGCCAAGAAACCTTCGGAAATCGTTTACCTCAACCTTCGAAAAGCATCCATTATACGAGTTATGGCAATACTCCCGCACTCGCCTCAGTACTGGGCTATCAGGGTTATCTCACCAACAACTGTACAAAAGAGATTTTCGATGTCGGCGTACTAAACTCAGGTATTCCAGAACAGCAACGATAAAATTCTGACGACAACACCTCAGAGCTCAACTCCCCGGGACACTTCCACTAAACCCCTGCTGACAGGAGGCACCAAGACAATGTTGTCATCACAAAACCATCGGAACGATTCTAAGATACCCGCGTGATCCTAAAAATTTTTTTAGTGAAATTTGAGAAGAGAAGAGTCAAAACTCTACGTCAGGATGCCTTACCAGAGCGATGAGGAGACTGGGAAGTAAAAAGAATTCCTAAACTCTCCGATACAGAATTCCTAAATGACTCAAAACATTTTTCTAGACACAACTCGGCCGCTAAAAACGATCAATCAGTGGGGGCTCCTAAGATCGGGGAAGGCTCTGATTACCAACTTGCAACGCCCTCGATGCGTCTATATCTCCCACGTGTCGAAGCACGACTTAGAGGCATAACCGCATTGAAAGCAATGTCGCAAGTGAGGTAATCTTCACACAACCCATGTAGTACATAAGAGAAAGAGATACATAGTTGGCTTACAATCGCCACTTGACGCAATACATGAGTAAAGCATTACATCAAACAGATACAATCAAGGTCCGACTACGGAACCAAAATAAAAGAAGACTACCCCAAATGCTACACAGATCCCCGATCGTCCCAACTGGGCTCCACTACTGATCAACTGAAATGAAACAACACAATGAACAAGATCTTCATCGAGCTCCTCCTTGAGCTCGGGTGCGTCACCTGCACGGTTTCATCGGCACCTGCAAACTGGTTTTGGAAGTAACTGTGAGTCACGGGGACTCAGCAATCTCACACCCGCGAGATCAAGACTATTTAAGCTTAAAGGTAGGACAGGGTAGTGAGGTGGAGCTGCAGCAAGCGACTAGCATATCTGGTATCTAACATACGCAAATGAGAGCGAGAAGAGAAGGCAAAAGCACGGTCGAACAACTATGATCAAGAAGTGATCCTGAAACTACTTACGTCAAGCATAACTCCAACACCGTGTTCACTTCCCGGACTCCGCCGAGAAGAGACCATCACGGTTACACACGCGGTTGATGTATTTTACTTAAGATCAACTTCGGGTTTTCTACAACCGGACATTAACAAATTCCCATCTGCCACATAACTTAGCCCATTATAAGCTCTCGCGATCAACAAAGGATATTCCTTCTCCCCGGGGAGACCCGATCAGTCTCGGAATCCCGGCTACAAGACATTTCGACAATAATAAAACAAGACCAGCGAAGCCGCCCGATGTGCCGACAATCCCGATAGGAGCTGCACATATCTCGTTCTTAGGGCAACACCGGATGAGCAGTACGTACGGCAACCGACGATACCCCAAGTTGCCTAGGGGCGGCACCGCAAGTGGCTCTGGTTTGGACCAACACTTAGACAAGCATTGGCCCGGGGGGGCATAAAGATGACCCTCGAGAGAGCGACTCCCAAGGGACAAGTAGGTGGTGGTGAGGCAAATGTAAAACCAAAGTTGGGCCTTGCTGGAAAAGCTTTATTCAAAACAAACTGTCAAGGGGGTCCCATAAATCACCCAACCGCGTTAGGGACGCAAAATCCGGGAACATAACACCGGTATGACGGAAACTAGGGCGGCAAGAGTGGAACAAAACACCAGGCATAATGTCGAGCCTTCCACCCTTTACCATGTATATAGATGCATTAATAATATAAAAGGTATTGTGATATCCCAACAAATAAACATGTTCCAATCAAGGAACAACATCTCCATGTTCCAACAAGGAACAAACTTCATCTTCACCTGCAACTAACAACGCTATAAGAGGGGCTTAGCAAAGCGGTAACATAGCCAAACAACGGTTTGCTAGGACAAGGTGGGTTAGAGGCTTGGTTTGACAATATGGGAGGCACGATAAGCAAGTGGTAGGTATCGCAGCATAGGCATAGCAAAAGAGCGAGCAACTAGTAAGCAAAGATAGAAGTGATTTCGAGGGTATGGTCATCTTGCCTGAAATCCCGCAAGGAAGAAGAACGAGTCCATGAAGAAGACAAACAGACGTAGTCGAACGAATCCTCAGAACTCCGGAACGAAACCGAAGCTAACGAGAGAAGCAACCCAGAAACAAACAAACAACATAGTAAACAACCACCACATGCACATGGCATGATGCACAAACAAGTATGATGCATGTCTGATTTAAATATGCATGGCATGGCAAAGTGCAACAAACAACACTACAAATTAAGTGGAGCTCAATATGCAACGAGTTGCATATTGACGAAACACCACGACAAGTTATTTAGTTCAATCTCGTTTATGTACCCAACAATATTAAATGTTGATTAACAGGGCAAGGGGGTGAAGCAAATGAATATTACCTATCTAGGCAAGTTTAAATGAGGTCGGAACAACAAAACAACAAGTCTGAAAAATCCTCATGTGCATATTTTAGATTTGGTACTGTTCGGCCTAAAATCATATTTTATTGTTTTTAAACAGGAAAATAAAGTGCAACATGTTAATATATGCATTTTTCTACCCCATTTACATATAAAGTTTATGAAAATCGTAGCTACGGTTAATTAGTTATGAAATAAATCATTTTAACATGGCATTTTTACAAATTTAAACAAACAACAAGTTTAAACATTTTTAACATGGATGAAAGTTGCATAATATGAAATTAGATGAAATTCTAGGCACTTTTCATATATGAAGTTTTTACATATGATGCACCACTTGTGAGTTATTAATGCATGAACTCTAGGGATTTTCTGCAATTCTGTAATTCACTGGATAATAGATAAATTCGCAGACGCTGGAAAAAAACATGATATGGGCCGAATCTGGTGCGCTGCTGGGCTAAACAGGAAGGGCTGTGGGGAGCTCACCCATAGGCTTGGCCCAGGTCGGTGTTGCGGTGAGGCAGGCCGCGGAGGAGGCTGGGCCCTCTTGGCGCTGGCTGGGCCTTGCTGCCGATGCGCTGGAGACGCGGTCAACGTTCGGGACGAGCGAGTCGCCGCTGCTCGTTACCAACAGAGGCAACAGCAGGCCATGGCGACACAGAAGGCGGGCAGCGCGGCAACGGGGCTCCGGCGAGCTGGGTGTCAGCAAGGCAGGGGCGCGGACGAGGACCTGCGTCGGGATTGGGCCGCGTCCGACCGGATCTGGCCATTCCCAAGGCTTGGCGGCACAGGAGTTCGAGATGGAGGGGCACCATGGCCGCTTCCTGTTCAGAGAAACGCTGGTTCAGATGTAGACGAAAGAAAGAGAGGGAGAGGAGAAGGCTTGGCGACCTGCTGCTGCTGCTTGGGTGGCCGGCGGCGTAGTGGCGACCTGAAGGCAGGAACGAGACCGGGGCACAGGGAATCGCCAGATCGGACGAAGATAGCAACGAACAGAGCAGGGCCGCGGTGGGAACTTGGCGTCCATGACGTCGGCTGGAGGAGACCATCCAGGGCGCTGCTCCTACGTACCTGAGAGAGAGGGAGGTACATGAGAGAGAAAGAAAACGGGAGAGGAAGGAGAAGAAGACAGAGAGGAGGAGCAGAGGTCCTGGAGGCCGGCGTGGCGGGGTCGCCGGAGGGCGCGGCCTGCAGGGTCGGCGAGGTTGGACGGCTGCGGGGTGGCTGCGACTCGGGAAGAGGAGCTCAGGCTCCTGGCTTGCGGTCGCCGGCGCGAGGCGGCATGGATGCAGATCGGGAGGAGATTGTGGCTGGTTGCGCGCGGGTGGAATTTGGGCGGCGGCGAGTGGTTGGCTTGCTTGTGATCCCGAGGGAAATTGAGAGGGTGATGGCGTCGTGGGAATTTGGAGGAGAAGGTGGCGGCTTGGCTGTGCTGGTTGGAGCGAAGGGGATCTGGGAGAATCCCGAGGAAGGGGGAGACCAGGTGGAGCTAGTGGCGGCGGAAAGGAGGATGGATGGGACATCTCCCCTAGAAACTAGGGTTGCTCACTATTTATAGAAAAATGGTTTTTGTTAGGGACTAATCTGACCCTTCGATCGTAACTGAACGGTCGAGAAAAGTAGGTTAGGTAGATCAAATAAAAAAATCAAAGATGTTCTTCGGATATTTGGTGATGATCTCAAACCAATGGTGATGACTGAGCGGGCGGGTTCGGGGCAGTTCCGGATGCGCGAGGGGTTTGACGAAAGGCCAATGAAGACAAAGCAGTCAGAGAGAGGGTGACGAAGGCAAAGGAAGAAACGACAACGAAAACAAGGGGGGACACGGCAACTACGAGCGGATGCAAATTTTTAAAACATGATGGCAACAGAGTGCCTATGCAAGTGCAGATGATGTGATGATGAATGCAACAAATAAATAAATACACACAACGATAACGAAAAACATGGGAGGCGTCTGAAGTGTCGGTCTCGGGGCGTTACACCTTGCCCCGCTTGGTGTCTGGTTCTGCCGCGAGCACGGCAGCCCCCTTGCGCTTCACGTCCTTGGCCTTGGGCTTCTTATCTTCTGGGTCTGCGGCAGGCAGCTCGAGGAGGCAGAGGCGTCCCTCCTCAGCTCTGGCACACTTGGTCGCCAAGTTGAACAGCTCTAGGGAGGTGCAGAGGTCTTCGTGCATCGCCAGCTCCTCCTTCATCTTGACATCGCGCACGCCATCAGAGAAGGCCGAAATGATGGCTTCCTGGGACACCCTGGGGATCTTGAGGTGCGCGCTGTTGAAGCGCTGGATGTACTTCTGCAGGGTCTCTCCAGGTTGCTGCTTGTTGCGGCGGATGTCGCTCACGGCGGGAGGCCGGTCGCGGGTATCTTGGAAGTTGGCGATGAAGCGGGTATGCATCTGGTCCCAAGAGGAGATCGTGCCTGGGGCCAGGTTCAGGAGCCAAGTGCGAGCACCTTCCTTCAACGCCATGGGGAACCAGTTCGCCATGACCTTCTCGTCCCCGCTGGCGGCTTCGATTCCCAACTCGTAGAGCTGGAGGAACTCCGTGGGATCAGTTGTGCCGTCGTAGCGAGGAGGCAGGTCCGGCTTGAACTTGTCGGGCCACGCGACGCTACGCAGCTCAGGGGTATAGGCGCGGCAGCTAGCGGTGACCGCGGGAGGTTTTGGTTGAGGGAGAGCTTGGCCTTGTGGGTCCCCTTGCGCCGCAGCTGGGAGCAGCGCGGGGTCTTGACGTGCCGGAGCTGGAGCAGGGTCTCGACGAGCCGGGGCCAGGAGCGCCCGGGCGGCCTCTTGCGGTCGCGGGACTTCCTGGCAGCTCCGTTCGGGCTGGGCCGGCGCATGGCGGAGCGGGTTCCGCCCGGGAGCCGCGCGCCTTGGGGCCATGGCATCTTCTTGGAAAGGTGGTGGCTGGAACGCCCCCAGGGCTTCGTTGCCCATGCGAGGCCGAGTGCGGCGCACTGGTGCGGAAGGCGCGGGAGAGCCCCCTGCGGCGCGGACGAGCTCGGCGACGCGGTCGAGCCACTCCTCGTAGACGTCGTCGACAGGGCGGTAGCGCAGGAGCTCGTTCGCTGCGATGAGCGCAGCTCGAGCCTCCAAGGGCGCGCGCAGCGCGTGCGACGAGGAACCAGCAAGGGTGAGCGACGGAGTGGCGGTGCGGCCATCCTGCCGCATGGACGGGTGCTGCGAGGATGCTTGCTACTTGTTCCCCGCCAGTCCGGTGGCGGCGTTGACGGCGGGCGACGGGGAACGACGAGGACGCCCACCGACGGGGGCCGTCTAGACGGCGCGGGAAGCGATGGCGGCCCGGCGCTCGGCGCGGGCTCGGCGAGTATCAGACATGGATGCGGTGGTCGGAGGAGAGCGAAGTGGTGGAAGACTGACTCCGGCGCACCCCTACCTGGCGCGCCGAATGTCGGATCACAGGTTCCGGCAGACCCTTAAGGTTCGAACTCTGGGGTGCACGCGGAGATCGTGCCCTCTACCTCTCCGTCTCGCTGGATCTAAACTACTGCAAGAACAACACAAGAGACACAGGGTTTATACTAGTTCGGGCCACCATTGTGGTGTAATACCCTACTCCAGTGTGGTGTGGTGGATTGCCTCTAGGGATGATGAGGAAGAACAGTACAAAGGGGAACGACCTCGCGAGGGCCTGTTCTTGGCTAGGGGATGAACTGCTGGGGGGAGTTCGATCGCCCTTCTCTCTCTCTCTCTCTCTACTTGCTCTAGGCCTTCTCCTCTCTCTTCTTTCTCTGAGAGCGGCTAGTCCCTATATATAGGCAAAGGCCCTGGGCCTCTTCCCAAATATTTGAGCGGGAAGGGCGCCAACAATTGGCTGATTTGAAGGGGAACATCGGGTACACTTATCCTGACTAAAGTTGGTCTTCCCCTGCCAAAGGTTCTGGTGATGACGCCGGCTTGGGCTCCACATTGACTTCCTCCTTGTCGTGGAGTTGGTCTTGGTCTCTTTGCACCGAAATGGATGCCTTTGCTTGATCTTCTCGCCCGCGCTTGCCCCCTTTGTACCAAAGAGGAAAGGGAGGACACTGCGCGGGCTGGCGCCCGCCTGGCACCTTTGATCGTCATGGCTTGTGTCATGGGCACCTCGTGAGGTACCCCACCTTGATCTCTCCACCTCCTCGCGAGCCAGCCTAAGGAGGTCGTGCTGGAGGAAGCTCCATGTCGTCCGCCTCGCGAGGCTTGGCCCCTCGTGAGGGTCTTGAGACTTGTGTTGATGAAGATGGGCCACGTTGGGCCCCCACTCGAGCCACGCCGCAGGCCGCAGGCAGGCAAGTCTGGGGACCCCCGTTCCCAGAACACCGACAGAGGCAGCATGCCCGGATGGTCCACCTCCCGAGGCCACAGCATCTCGTGAGGTGCCCTCACCTCCCGAGGGCGCCGCGACCCAAGCTGCCCTCAGCCTTGTTGAGCACCCGGTCTACTTCGTTAGCACGGTGCTACGGGACGCGAGGGCACGATATCCGATGCCTCAGAAGCTCCTCCTCGTGCTGTTGGTGGCCTCTCGCAAGCTGCGGCACTACTTCCAAGCTCACCCGATCAAGGTCGTCTCATCGTACCCCCTGGAGAGGGTGCTCAGGAGCCCTAACTCAGCCGGAAGGGTCGCTGAGTGGAACATAGAGTTGCAAGTGTTTCAGCTCGAGTTCAGCACAACTAGCGTCATCAAAGGAGCCGCATTGGCGGATTTCGTGGCTGAATGGACAGAGGCGCCAGGCCTCAAGGATGACGAGGATCGCTCCCTCTCCCCAGGGAGCGAGGCGCCAGAAGGCTGGGTCATGTACTTCGACGGGGCATTCTCCAGGCACGGTGCGGGGGCTGGTGCTGTGCTGATATCACCCACTCAGGATAAGCTTTGCTATGCAGTACAACTCTGTTTCCAGCAATGAGAAAAGGTCTCCAACAACATAGCAGAATATGAGGGACTGATAGCCGGGTTGAAGGCCGCAGCGGCCCTGGGAGTAAAGCGCCTCACCGTCAAAGGTGACTCGCAGCTCCTAGTCAACTTCTCCAATAAGGTGTACGAGCCGAAGGATGAACACATGGAGGCCTACCTAGCAGAGGTCCGCAGGATGGAAAAGCAGTTCTGGGGGCTGGAGCTGAAGCACGTGCCCCGTGGCACCAACCAGGAAGATGACGACATAGCTGGACGGGCGTCCAGGCGGCTACCGCAGAAGCCCGGCGTCTTCGAAGAGCGGCTCTTCAAACCTTCAGCGCAGCCAACGCTATCAAGCACGACCCAGCCTCGAGAGGAGCTCCCTCAGCCGCCAGCCTCGGGAGCCCCAGCCTGTGGACCGCCCTCAGGAGCACGTTTGCTCCTGACGATGGAACCTCAGGAGGAATGCTGGATCACAGAGCTACGGAATTACCTGACACATGGGGCCCTGCCAGAGAAGGAGGAGGAAGCAGAACGTGTGGCGCGGCAGGCCACTGCATACTGCATCAGAGACGGAGAACTCTACCGGAAGCGACCCAATGACGTATCTCTGCGCTGCATCTCCAGGGCGCATGGAAGGGAACTTCTGGGGGACATACACGGCGGGGACTGCGGACACCACTAATCATCACGAACCCTCGTCGGCAAAGCATTCCGTAGTGGGTTCTATTGGCCCACCGCGCTCAACGACGCAATCGAATTGGTAAAGGCTTGTGAGGCCTGCCAGTTCCATTCCAAGCAGATCCATCAACCAGCGGGGAGCCTGCAGACTATACCCCTCTCGTGGCCATTCGCAGTTTGGGGGTTGGATATTCAGGGCCCGCTCCCCCGGGCGCTAGGGGGCTACCGTTACCTCTACGTCGCCATTGACAAGTTCACCAAGTGGGCAGAGGTGGAGGCTGTCCGTACCATCCCCGCAGGCTCCGCGGTCAAGTTCATCAGGGGTATCGTGAGCCGGTTCGGGGTGCCGAACCGCATCATCACAGACAACGGTTCGCAGTTCACCAGTAATCTCTTCAAAACATACTGTGCTAACCTTGGAACGCAGATATGCTACGCTTCGGTGGCACACCCGCGAAGCAATGGGCAAGCCGAACGAGCCAACGCGGAGGTCCTGAGAGGCCTCAAGACCAGGACGTTCAAGAAGAAGCTGGAGGCCTGCGGCAGGGGTTGGTACGATGAGCTCCAATCCGTGCTGTGGTCCATCCGCACAACCGCGACCAAACCAACCGGGAAAACTCCGTTCTTCCTGGTCTACGGAGCCGAAGCAGTCCTTCCTCACGAGGTCAGGCGTCGCTCCGCGCGGGTCCTGGCGTTCGACGAGGCGCAGCAGGACGCCTTGCGGGGGATGGACCTCGTGCTGGGGGAGGAACGCCGCTGGGAAGCCGCGCTGCGAGCGGCAAGGTACCAACAGGCGCTACGACGATATCACTGCCGCAACATCCGCCCCAGGACCCTCGAGGTAGGAGACCTCGTACTCAGGCGGGTCCTCTCCAGGGAAGGGCTGCACAAGCTCTCTCCCATGTGGGAGGGCCCGTTCAAGGTTGTTCATGTTTCCAGGCCTGGCTCCGTGCGCTTGGAGACTCAAGAGGGGGAGCCGATCCAGAACGCGTGGAACATCCAGCACCTCCGGAGGTTCTACCCCTAAAAGGCCCTGAGCCTGTGAAGAAGGCGAACGCCTGTGAAGACCTTCTCTTTTTGGAAAAGGCCCTGAGCCTGTGAAGAAGGCGAGCGCCTGTGAAGACCTTCTCTTTTTGGAAAAGGCCCTGATCCTATGAAGAAGGCAAACGCCTGTGAAGACCTTCTCTTTTTGGAAAAGGCCCTGAGCCTGTGAAGAAGGCGAACGCCTGTGAAGACCTTCGCTTTTTGGAAAAGGCCCAGAGCCTGTGAAGAAGGCGAACGCCTGTGAAGATCGTCTCTTTTTGGAAAAGGCCGAGAGCCTGTGAAGAAGGCGAATGCCTGTGAAGCTCATTACCTCTAAGGAGAAAGGCCCGGAGCCTGTGAAGAAGGCCAATGCCTGTGAAGCTCATTACCTCTAAGGAGAAAGGCCCAAAGCCTGTGAAGAAGGCCAATGCCTGTGAAGCTCATTACCTCTAAGGAGAAAGGCCCGGAGCCTGTGAAGAAGGCCAATGCCTGCGAAGCTCGCCGCCCTGTGACACTCTCACGTAATAATGAGTGTGGTTGTACACGCCCCGGAGTCTCAGGAGCGCCGGCCTCAGGCCCTGGGGCTCCCTCCCACGCCAAGTGGCAGCACTTAGCTCCGCGCTGGTGAGAAGACGTCGAAGACTAGACTAGGTGCCGGACGCGGCTTTTTCATTTGCTTTCCGCATTTGGCGTGTTTTACTTGCATTTGAAGTCTTATCGAAATTATCGCCGTTGTTGATTTGTGGTTTGTCGATTTTCGCTCCTCGTTCTGATTTTCTCTCTTGAAGGCCTCGCGAGGGATGGGGCACGAACGCCCTCGCGAGCGTTTCTACCCTAGTCGATTAAAGGTTTCACGGCCCGGGCTCTCTACAGGAGCACCCCTCTGGTCCGTGCCCCTCGGGCACCGCGACATGCACACAGGGCCTGGGTCGGTCGCCCCCCGGCTAGGGCCGTAAACTACCTACGCGAGGGCAAATAGTTGTGAAACGCGACAACAAAATTAAGGTAATGGCTACAACGGCAATAATTCTTAAACACGCCCCCACGGGGCTCCACGCAGCTGTCTTATCTTACACAGGGAGCAAAAGGAAAAGGAAAGAGCGAGCCCGGCGCGGCCCGCCCCGCATCGGCCTACTAAGGCGACACCGGATGCCTCTGGAGCTCAGGCGGACTCCCTCTCGCGCTTCACCGGAGCGCGACGACGGGCAGATGAACAGCCACCCCCCAAGCAGGCGCGGAGGCGAGGGGGCTGGCTGCGGCCATCGCTGGAGGAGCCGCCTGAAGGGGAGTAGGCGAAGCTTGGGGAGCCTCGGGCGCCGCCAGCAGAGTGGGCGCTGTCTCCTTCGTCGTCATCCTCAGGGCAACATCCTGCGCGGCGACCATCTTCCCCAAACACCCTCACGTAGAGGGTGCTGTCGCCGTCGAACTTGAAATGCAGGGTGCACCGCTCGCCCAGGCCGGGCGCGCGGACAAACGTTTGCCAGCCGCGCGTCAGGGCCCCATTCCCAGAAGGGGAGACCTCGAGCGACACCCAAGAGGCCCTACTGCAGCAGCCGTCAGCCTGGAGCCAGAAGCCGCACCGGGCCCGGCCGGCAGCTCGCTGATGAAGAAGCAAGGGAGCTGGAGCCAGGTGCTGGTCGGGTCCGCCGACCACACGACGAACTCCGACAGCACCTCCGCAGAGCGAAAGCGCGGCCTGGGAGGCCGCGCAACCACAGCCTGCCTCTCCATGGCAGTCGAACGCTCACCACCACGCGGAGAACCACCCCTGTGTCCGCGGGGAGCCACAGCGGGGACCACGGGATGCTTGCGGGGACGACCCCGGCCGCGCTTGGCCGGAGGGGAGTCGGGCCCCGCCCGACTAGCCTTCCCCTTCTCCGCGGCTGAGAACCTCTTCGGAGCCATGCGAGCGACGGCGGCAAAGGAGAGGAAGAAGAAGAGAAGCGGGAAGGGATGGACTGGCGGAGCTCGTGCGGCCTCGCACTTATAGCCGGAAGAGGCCAACCGTCGAGCACCACGATCGCAGGTAATAATGACCCGTATCTATGCATGCAGGGACTAGTCAAGTCATGCAGTTACCAAGGCGTCGTGGGGAAGTGGAGACGCCCACGTCCTGTCAAACCGCCACGCGACGCCCAAGGCCGCAGGCTGTTAGGGCCCGCGGCGCTTCGCCCTCGCCCTTTCGCCTCTCGGCACGGCCAAGTCCGTGCGCACCTTGGGCCCGGGGGCTACTGTCGGCGTTCTGGGAATGGGGGTCCCCAGACTTGCCTGCCTGCAGCCTGCGGCGTGGCTGAAATGGAGGCCCAGCGTGGCCCATCTTCATCAATACAAGGCTCAAGACCCTCGCGAGGAGCCAAGCCTCGCGAGGCGGACGACATGGCGCTTCCTCAAGCACGGCCTTCTCAGGCTGGCTCGCTAGGAGGCGGAGAGATCAAGGCGGGTACCTCACGAGGTGCCCATGACGCAAGCCGTGACGACCAAGGATGCCAGGCGGGCGCCAGCCCGTGCAGCGTCTCCCTTTCCTCTTTGGTGCAAAGGGGGCAAGCGCAGGCGAGGGGATCAAACAAAGGCACCCGTTTCGGTGCAACGAGACCAAGACCAGTCCAACGATGGGAAGGAGGTCACCATGGAGCCCAGGACGGCGTCACCACAGGGCCTTTGGCAGGCGAAAACCAACTTTAGTCAGGATAAGTGTACCACATGTTCCCCTTCGAATTGGCCAATTGTTGACGCCCTTCCCGCTCAATATTTGGGAAGAGGCCCAGGGCCTTTGCCTATAAATAGGACTAGCCACCCCCAGAGTAGGGGTAGATTGGAAGGAGCTAGGATAGAATCCAGCATCTAGAGAGAGAAGGGCGATCGAACTCCCTCTAGCAGTTCATCCCCTAGCCAAGAACAGACCCTCGTGAGGTCGTTCTTCCTTGTATTGTTCTTCATCATCAGCCCAAGAGGCAATCCACCCACCACACTGGAGTAGGGTATTACACCACAATGGTGGCCCGAACCAGTATAAACCCTGTGTCTCTTGTGTTGTTCTTGCAGTAGTTTAGATCCTTGCGAGACGGAGAGGTAGAGGGCTCGATCTCCGCGCGCACCCCAGAGTTCGAACCTTAAGGGTCTGCCGGAACCCCAGAATCCGACACTCGCGAGCCAGCCTGAGGAGGCCGTGCTTGAGGAAGCGCCATGTCGTCCGCCTCGCGAGGCTTGGCCCCTCCTGAGGGTCTTGAGCCTTGTGTTGATGAAGATGGGCCATGCTGGGCCCCCATTTGAGCCACGCCGCAGGCCGCAGGCAGGCAAGTCTGGGGACCCCCGTTCCCAAAACGCCGACAGTAGCCCCCGGGCCTAAGGCGCGCATGGACTTGGCCGTGCCGAGGGATGAAAGGGCAAGGGCGAAGCGCCGCGGGCCCTAACAGCATACGGCCTTGGGCGCCTCTTGGCGGTTGATTGGACGTGTGCGCTTTTGCAACTTCGCAAGTTATTAAAGGTGTGGCATCCGCTAGGGCTTTGTTCTTCTCCTTCTTCATCCGCTGCTCAGATCCCCTTTCTTGCGCTTCTCCTCTCTTCCTCGAAGCTTCCAGATCTGCTCCACCTGCTTGACCCAGGTAGCCATGGCGCCTCGCCGGGCCTCGGCCGAAGCTTGGTTCTCGCCTGCCTTGGACTCGCCCAACGTGTCGGAGGCGAGCCTCGCCCTACTGCACCGGATGGCTGCGGTGCAGGGCATTGATGGGGCGCAGATGTTCAAGGCCGGCTCCGATGCCCCTGAAGGCCAAGGGAACACCTTCTATCCTTTCTTCGTGAGCTCCATTACAGCGGGCCTGGTGCCTCCTTTCTCTGAGTTCTTCCTCGCTGTCCTCTGTCACTACAACTTGCAAGCTCTGCATCTCCATCCCAACTCCGTCCTTCTTCTAGCGATCTTTGCCTACTACTGCGAGGCGCATGTGGGGGTGCAGCCTTCAGTGGCCTTGCTGCGCCACTACTTCTACCTCCGGACCTCCAAAGGTTCCCCTTCCGCGTGCGCGGGCTTCGTCGCGTGCGGCAGCTCCATGGCCATCTCGAATTCGGGGAAGAGGATCGAGGGCTTCCGGAGCAAGTGGGTATTGGTTGATGCCGGGCGCGTCCACCCTCGGTTGGCCCTTCCCACGGAGCCACCCGTGAGCTCAGGAGACTGGTGCCGAGCGGAGCTCACGGATCCCCGCGCGAAGTCGATGTTGGCGAAGATGGACGCTGACTTGAAGCCTGCCAACATGGCAGCGGCGAAGCTGACCGGGGCGTCGCTGTTGAGGGAGTTCCTAGAGCACCAACTGGCTCCGCTTCGGCAATACTCTCTCCCAATGTAGAGGCCTCACCCGAGCCCCACAGCCGTGGGCGAAGAGGACGTGACTGCGGTTCTCCAATCCCTGGTCGGGGGCGAGGTAGCAAGGCTGGAGGGCCCGCCTTTGCCCCTGTTCCTCCGCGACGATTGGGAGCAAGTGGTGAAGTCCATGCCCGTCTTCAACGGGGACGGACTCGTGCCCGCGGTGGCTCCCGAGGAGCTGGTGGATGTGTCATCCCGCGACTCCAGCGGAGATGGGGGCGAGGAGGAGCAGGAGGCAGGCTCTGACTCCGAGGCGACCGACGGGGAGTCTAGGGCTCCCCCGCTCCAGCGGAAGCCCCGCGCTCTCCGCCTTTCGCTGAGCGATGATGACGATGATGACGACGTGTTGGGCAGCGGGAGCTCACCCCCGGTCCCGAAGAAGGACAGGACCGGGTTGATTCCCCTCGGGTCCGCCCTAAATCCCGGGCGAACCGCTGACGCGCCTTCTGCTTCCGAGGCCGACCCTTCCAGTCGGCTCTCCGGCTTCAAGTTTGGCAGGAGACCGCTGGAGCTTTCTGGCGACGACCTGTAAGTGCTTGATCCTTGATCCCTGGTTTCTTTTTCCGCCGATGAGGCTTGACGATTACTTCTCCTGAGCAGGCTGGCGCCCGCGGCGAAGAAGCTGAAGGGAGCTCCTGGGGCCTGAGAAGAGCCTGTCGAGGCCGTGAAGGGGCGCGCAGAGGTGCTGCTAGGGAAGTTCCGGGCCTTCAGCACCAAGCCAAAGCGAGGCGCTGCCGGCCCCACTACCCCACAAGGCGAAGCCACTCCACGCGACTCCGCTGCCGACAAGTGACTCCGCTATCGTTCCTGTCCTTCTTTCGATTCCTGCACATGCACGACGCCTCGGGGAGGCATTTAAATTTGCGTTTGGTACCAAGGCGACAGTATGGGTTGTAATATTTACTTTTAAGTTCCTTGAATTTTATGTTCCCCTTCCCTACTTGCTTATGTTCTACGCCGGCAGAGCCCGGCCCCGCGCATGCCTCACCCAGCATCAGCCCCGACCGGAAACCAGGACGGGACCAAAGGAATGAGGGGCCACGTGACAAGTTAGGCTCCTGAGTCGCGATGCTCAGGAGTCCCCCTTGGCGCATGAACAACAAGTAGGGAAGCGTGATGTAGGTGCGTTTCCCGTTCTACGTCTGCAGAGCCCGACCCCGCGCGTACCTCACCCAGCATAGCCTTTCGGAACTAAGGAGTGAGGGGCTACGGAGCCAGTTAGGCTCCTGAGTCGCGATGCTCAGGAGTCCCCCTTGACGCGCGAACAGCATGAGATGGAATGTAGGCGGGGCTACCGTTCTACGTCTGCAGAGCCCGACCCCGTGCGTACCTCACCCAGCATAGCCTTTTGGAACTAAGGAGTGAGGGGCTACGGAGCCAGTTAGGCTCCTGAGTCACGATGCTCAGGAGTCCCCCTTGACGCGCAAACGGCCTTCGTACCTTGGCTCCGCTCGGGGAGAGACGCGCGATGAAACCAGGCCCGAGGGGCCTGGCTGGGGCGTACGGCTGAGCGTGACCCAGTCATATCCCCCGTGCCCAGCCCCCTCGCGCGGCGCTCCCGGGGGGAGGTGTTGCGATGAGGCCGGCCACTGAGCTCTGGGCTCCCTGAGGTTAACGCGGCCCGGAGGCCACCCTCAGTTGTTTATCACCAGCGCGGAGCATAGCGCTTCCGTATGTGTACGGGCATAGCCGCTCCTCGGCAGTGTCGTCAGCCAGCGCGGAGCATGGTGCTTCCACTGGTACGTGGGAGGGGGCTCCCCTCCGGGAGGAGCCCCCGGGCGTGTACAGCCCCGCCCTGACACGTGGCTGGCACGGTAGAGCTAGGTGAGGTGTATCTGGGCACCCGTGAGCCAGCGCGGGACTCACGAGGCCCTAACTCTAGGCGGGTTGCGCCTGGCACTGGGCCGTATCTTGAGATGTGTTCCTGCAAAATCTGGTTAGATGCCGGCACTCTACGTCCTCGGGTCCCGACCCTCGAGCTTGTCTCAGCCGTCGCTGGTATGCCAGGTCGCGATGCCGTGGACAAGGCCAGAGGGTGAGGGCTGGAGAGACAGTAAGAGCCCTGAGTCACGATGCTCAGGCACCCCCCTTTAACGTGCAAGTGGTCGACATGAAGAAGGAAAGGTGCCGTGGACGGCATCATGTAATCAAGCATGATGGGCGAATGCATAATTGGAAATAAACGGGGAAGGGATACATGCCGCTGGGCCTAGCCCGAGTGGCCTGGGGATGATGCAGCCCGAGGGGCGCCGCCAGCAAAGCAAGCTAACGACTGAAAAGATAAAAAGGAATACATGCCACAGGGACGGACCCACGCGGCCTGGGAATGACGCAACCCTGGGAGGGTGCTCCCAGCTGGGAATGAAACTTGAAAGGTGTCACCTGAGGATGTCGTCGGTGCAGTGGCGTTGGTGCAGCAGACTCAGTGGGCTGCAGAAGCCGATCCTCACGAGCCCCCAGGCCCAGGGGCTTCGGGAGGCTCCGGGGGCACTGGTGGCTCCTCGTGAGCAGCCTCCAACTCCGCCAGGGCTGTGGAACGACTGTCTTCTTGCGCCTCCAAGACGCTCCTCATGAGGCGCTGGTACGCCACAGCCACGCTCGGCAGGCCATAAGGCATGCAAACATAGCTGTGGGGTGGTCCGCCGCAGCGCCCCACTTGTGAGGGCCAGAGGCGCTCTGCCGTGGCGATCTGATTGAGCCCCGGTACGTCGACGCACACGCGCAGCCCACCATCCTCGCCTGGATGGGGAGCCACAGCTGGAGGGCGACGGCAACCTCTTATGATCCTTGACTCCTGTAGTTCTTGAGTGGCCTTGCTAACAAACTCCTACTGGTCTGGCCTTCTTTCCCTGGCTTCCTTTCGAGGGAAACGTGCCTCGAAGCACGCCTCCACATGGTGCCCAAGCGCCTCCCTCGTGACCTTGGCTAGGGCGGTGGCCCTCCAGGTGAGAGCCCCCGAGCCCTGCCTGAGTAGGGTGCCGGGCGCGCTTTACTATGCGATTGAAGGAGGATCCCCCTGGGCAGACGCGGGCCTTGAAGGGCCTGCCTCCTGAGGGGTTGAGCCTGACGTCGTCTTCTTCTTCTTGGGGGCGGTCTCAGGAAGCCTCCTGCTTCCGTGATCTGGGTCTTCTAGTGACGCGGCCTGAAAGGCTCGCTCCAGGGTACACACTGCATCCTTCTCTTGACATGGCACCGTGATGACGCCGCCGCTTCCTGGCATCTTGAGGACGTTGTAGCCGTGGTGGGTCACGGCCATGAACTTGGCCAACGCCGGGTACCCGAGTATGGCGTTGTACGGCAGGCGGACGTGGGCGACGTCAAAGTCGATGAGCTCGGTGCGGTAGTTGTTGCGGGCCCCGAAGGTGACTGTGAGGCGGACCTGCCCAATCGGGACTGTGGAACCGTCGGTGACTCCGGAGAAGGGCTTGGTTGGCTGAAGCTGGTCATAGGGCACTTGGAGGCTGTTGAATGTTTCCACGGACAAAATATTGAGCCCTGCCCCTCCGTCGATGAGGGTCCTGGTGACCAGAACGTTGCTCATGACTGGGGAACAAAGCATTGGGAGGACTCCGGTTGTGGCCACGCACTTGAGCTGGTCTGCTGAGCTGAACGTGACGGTGCAGGCCGACCACCTGAGGGGACGCGTTGCTTCGAGCTTGGGGAGAACTGCGTTCACTTCGCTAGCAAACTGCTTGAAGATACGTTGAGAGGCTGGGGCTTCAGCTCCGCCCAGGATGCAGGCGATCGCGCGAGGCTCTTGGAAGCCCCCAGCCCCCTCGTCTTGGTGGCGGTCTTCATTCCTTCTTGGCTGAGGCGGCAACGGCGGTAGGCCTGGGTTGCCATGAGGGCGATCCTCATGAGGCTGGTCCCACCAGTCCCCCTCGCAAGGCGGGTCACGCCAGCGGTCCTCGCGAGGTTGGTCACGCCAGCCTTGACGTGGGCCACGATCTTCCCAGCGTCCCGGGTTCCTTCCTCCTCCTCGGTCGTAGCCCCGGTCAGCACGGTCAGGGCGTCGGCCGACTCTTCCTTCTTGCACGGCGCGGAGTTCTTGGCATTCATTGGTGTTGTGGGTGTGGAGGTCGTGGTACACACAGTACCGGCTGCCCCTGGAGGATTCGGGCAGATCCTTGCCCCGCTTGGTGTCCAGCTCTGCCGCGAGCACGGCAGCCCCCTTGCGCTTCACGTCCTTGGCCTTGAGCTTCTTCTCTTCTGGGTCTGCGGCAGGCACCTCAAGGAGGGAGAGGCATCCCTCCTCAGCCCTGGCGCACTTGGTCGCCAGGTTGAACAGCTCTAGGGAGGTGCAGAGGTCTTCGTGCATCGCCAACTCCTCCTTCATCTTGACGTCGCGCACGCCATCGGAGAAGGCCGAAATGATGGCTTCTTCGGACACCCTGGGGATCTTGAGGCGCGCACTGTTGAAGCGCTGGATGTACTTTTGCAGGGTCTCCCCAGGTTGCTGCTTGATGCGGCGCATGTCGCTCACGGCGGGAGGCCGGTCGCGGGTACCTTGGAAGTTGGCGAGGAAGCGAGTACGCATCTGGTCCCAGGAGGAGATCGTGCCTGGGGCCAGGTTCAGGAGCCAAGTGCGAGCACCTTCCTTCAGCGTCATGGGGAACCAGTTCGCCATGACCTTTTCGTCCCCGCTGGCAGCTTCGATTCCCAGCTCGTAGAGCTGGAGGAACTCTGTGGGATAAGTCGTGCCATCGTAGCGAGGGGGCAAGTCCGGCTTGAACTTGCCGGGCCACGCGACTCCGCGCAGCTCGGCGGTGTAGGTGCGGCAACCAGCGGTGGCCGCGGGAGGTTTTGGTTGAGGGAGAGCTTGGCCTTGTGGGTCCCCTTGCGCCGCAGCTGGGAGCAGCATGGGGTCTTGACGCACCGGAGCCGGAGCGGGGTCTCGGCGAACCAGAGCTGGGAGCGCCCGGGCGTCCTCTTGCGATCGCGGAACTTCTTGGCAGCTCCGTTCCTACTGGGCCGGCGCATGACGGAGTGGGTTCCGCCCAGGAGCTGCGCGCCATGGGGCCATGGCATCTTCTTGGAAAGGAGGCGGCTGGAATGCCCCCAGGGCTTCATTGCCCACGCGGGGCGGGGTGCGGCGCAGCGGTGCGGAAGGTGTGGGAGAGCCCCCTGCGGTGCAGACGAGCTCGGCGACGCGGTCGAGCCACTCCTCGTAGACGTCGTCGACGGGGCGGTAGCGCAGGAGCTCGTTTGCCGCGATGAGCGCAGCTCGAGCCTCCAAGGGCGCGCGAAGCGCGTGCGACGAAGAACCGGCTGGGGTGAGCGACGGAGTGGCGGTGCGGCCATCTCGCCGCACGAACAGGTGCTGAGAGGATGCTTGCTGCTCGTTCCCCGCCGGGCCGGTGGCGGCGTTGACGGCGGGCGACGGGGAACGACAAGGACGCCCACCGACGGGGGCCGTCTGGACGGCGCGGGAAGCGATGGCAGCCCGGCGCTCGGCGCGGGCCCGACGAGCGTCAGACATGGATGCGATAGTCGGAGGAGAGCGGAGCGGTGGAAGACAGATTCCGGCGCACCCCTACCTGGCGCGCCAAATGTCGGATCACGGGTTCCGGCTGACCCTTAAGGTTCGAACTCTGGGGTGCGCGCGGAGATCGTGCCTTCTACCTCTCCATCTCGCAAAGAACTAACTACAACAAGAACAACACAAGAGACACAGGGTTTATACTAGTTCGGGCCACCATTGTGGTGTAATACCCTACTCTAGTTCATGGTGGGTGGATTGCCTCTTGGGCTGATGAGGAAGAACAGTACAAGGAAGAACAGCCTCGTGAGGGTCTGTTCTTGGCTAGGGGATGAACTGCTAGGGGAGTTCGATCGCCCTTCTTACTCTCTGAGGGTGTTGCTACGTTCTGGCTGGTTTCTCGATGCTCTACTGGTTTCTTGGTACTTGATCAGATGCCTCTACCCTGTGGGTGGCTAGTCCTATTTATAGGCATAGGCCCTAGGCCTCTTCCCAAATATTGAGCGGGAAGGGCGCCAACAATTGGCCAATTTGAAGGGGAACATCTGGTACACTTATCCTGACTAAAGTTGGTCTTCGCCTGCCAAAGGCCCTGTGGTGATGCCGTCCTGGGCTCCATGGTGACCTCCTTCCCACCGTTGGACTGGTCTTGGTCTCGTTGCACCGAAATGGGTGCCTTTGCTTGATCCTCTCGCCTGCACTTGCCCCCTTTGCACCAAAGAGGAAAGGGAGACGCTGCGCGGGCTGGCGCCCGCCTGGCACCCTTGGTCGTCATGGCTTGCGTCATGGGCACCTCATGAGGTACCCGCCTTGATCTCTCCGCCTCCTCGCGAGCCAGCCTAAGGAGGCCGTGCTTGAGGAAGCGCCGTGTCGCCCGCCTCGCGAGGCTTGGCCCCTCGCGAGGGTCTTGAGCCTTGTGTTGATGAAGATGGGCCACGCTGGGCCCCCATTTGAGCCACGCCGCAGGCCGCAGGCAGGCAAGTCTGGGGACCCCCGTTCCCAGAACGCCGACACCACTCGCCGCCAACTGTGTGATCGAACCTAGCAGTCTACCGCACGGTCTTCCTCCTGCACGCGCGGATACCGTTACAGGCGGTGCACCTGCACCGCTCCGGCGAACTTGTACGTGGGACCGGACCACCCACTGTTCGAGGGAGATCGAACGAGGAGGAGACGAACCACGCGGACGCGCTGCCCCAACTCTTCGTCCACTGCACGGCACTGTGCGTCTAGTGGTAACGATCTGTGATCTATCTCCCGTAGCATGTTCCTATTGTTCTGCGCGTAGGAAAATTTTAATTTGCAGTCGACGCATCCTATCGTAGAACCCAACAACAAATACAATGACCAACAATGTATTTTACTCGAGCAGTCATGACTAACACCGTGGCACGCTAGCACCCAGGTAGCCGGCAGTGTGCGTGTCTTCTATAGCTCGGCGACTGGCGTAAAATCGATGGACGTGGCGGTGGCCAGTCATGGGAAAAAGCACCAGGTCGATCATCCGATCCATCTGATAGGACGCGCGACGCTAGTTCACGGGCAACGAGATGTATTTTTTTGGTTGAGGTGAACGAGATGGAAAAATATGCTGAGCCATCCACGATGGCCTACATGGGCTATTTTAGTTGGGCTTTGGTGCATACATATGCCGAAGTAGCTGCATTATTTGCCGCCATTAACTGTATTGCTTAGTGCGATCAGTCGCGGGGGGCGAATCATTAGGGGGGTCTAGCCCCTGCTCTCCCCTTTGTCTCCGCCCCTGCCCGATGGCGCACCGCAGTCATTGCATCTATTATAGTAGACATTCGGAAAGTCATTGTGGTAAGTCCCCAATGCATGAGAACGACAACCACCGCCGAAGAAGAATAGCTTAGATAAGAAGCATTCAATCTGAAAACACACGGACGTAGACATTTTTTCTGTTTTGCTTTTAACTTCTGTTCTTACGTTCCAATTCTAGCTAGATTCACGTGCAAAAAATATGGATAAAAAGTTTTTTTATCTGTATAGCTAGTTCTGTTTTCTGTTGTTGTTGCGGAAAACCTTTCAAAATATTGATTTTCAATCATGGCAGTACAACGAACACAAAAAACAATAAAAAACATATCCAGATTTGTAGACAATCTAGTGATGACTATAAGCAGTGAAGTGACCCGAAGGCGCACCGCCGTCATTGCACCTCCCTCGCCAGAGCCGGACAAAACTTGCTCTAGTAGATAGTTGGTAAGTCGTCGTGGTAAGTCCCTAGCGCACCAGAATGACAACCACCGCTGATGAACAGTAGCGTAGATAAGAAGCATCCAATCTGAAAACACACGGACGTAAACATTTTTCTGTTTTTCTTTTAACTTATGTTCTTATGTTCCAATTCTACCAAGATTCACGTGCAAACAATATGGATATTTTTTTTACTGTATAGCTAGTTCTATTTTTTGTTGTTGTTGCGGAAAACCTTCCAAACTATTGATTTTTAATTATGGCAGTACAATGAACACAAAAAACAATAAAAATCATATACAGATTTGTAGACGATCTAGCGATGACTATAAGCAGTGAAGTGACCAGAACGCACACCGCCGTCATTGCACCTCCCTCGCCAGAGCCGGAGAAAACTTGTTATAGTAGACAGTCGGGAAGTCGTCGTGGTAAGTCCCCAGCGCACCAGAACGGCAACCGCTGCCGATGAAGTGTAGCTCAGATAAGAAGCATCCAATCTGAAAACACACGGACGTAGACATTTTTTCTGTTTTTCGTTTAACTTCTGTTCTTACGTTCCAATTCTAGCTAGATTCACGTGCAAACAATATGGATAAAAAGTTTTTTTATCTGTTTAGCTAGTTTTGCTTTTTGTTGTTGCGGAAAACCTTCCAAACTATTGATTTTCAATCATGGCAGTACAATGAACACAAAAAACAATAAAAAAATCATATCCAGATTTGTAGACGATCTAGCGTGACTATAAGCAATGAAGCGACCCAAAGGCGCACCACCGTCATTGCACCTCCCTCGCTAGAGCCGGAGAAAACTTGTTATAGTAGAAAATCGGGAGGTCGTCATGGTAAGTCCCCAGCGCACCAGAACGACAACTGCCGCCGATGAAGAGTAGCTTAGATAAGAAGGATCCAATCTGAAAACACGCGGACGTAGACGAACAATGACCAGATCCGAGCAAATCAACCAAAGACAGATTTGCCGGAGACACACCTCCACACGCCCACCGACGATGCTAGAGGCACCACTGGGACGAGGGCTAGGTGGGGAGATCCTTACTCTATTTTTAGGGAGCCGCCACCGTCTTGCCATCCCGAGCAGGACACAAACCATAAAACTCAAAGGAACATCTAAAAACTGAGCTCCTCCCACTGGCAAGGACCGAAATCCACCGCGCCCCCATGGCCCTAAGGCCACCGGAGACGAGGCGGACCGGCCGTCGACAGAGGAATCCTAAGCTATTTTTTAGAGAGGAGGCGGCTAGAGATAACACGAGAATATCTAGTGCCCGTTGAGAATTGTATATCCATGTTGATGGTTGGGCACCTCACATACATGTTGATGGTTCAGAAGAGGGCCAGTGATCCACACCATAACTTAGGAAACACGCTCCATCTGAAAATGAATTCCATCGAACTATTTTTCATTTTGTGTAGAATATTGGGAACAGTCAGCCATCAGGTTGCTGACTAGGAAAGGAGGTATAGACTCCAACCAACTCTCAGTCACCTCGAACTAACAAACTCATTTGGCACAAATGTGGGACAGGAAGTTGGAGGAGCCAGGAACATGCTGAATAATGAAAGAATTAGATTCGAAGATAAGTTCCCTATTTCTAGGATAAGTAGAGTCACAACTAAACGCGAGTTATGGTGAGAATTCCAAAGGCACGACCTCCAAACAGTCCAACTCTGTGATTACATCTCTAAAACCTCTGATCTTAGCAAGCAGGGCACCACGCCATCACGTGGAGCCAAAGGTTCAACAATCATGGAGTCTATGACCCCATCATGAGGTTTCTACCATACTCCCAATAAACATGTAGCGGAAGGAGACACCCTCTAGCCCCCTGCACATGTATGATCTTATTGATGCATCCGTGTTAAACTTTCATCCCAATCGGAGTTACGGATCTTCGGATATTTAAGAAACGATGAAAGGCCCGAAAACAGGAACGCAGAAACAGAGAGATAAACCTCATAGGGGCTCACGCCTCTCCGCCGCCATGGAGGCCATGAACAGAGGGGAAACCCTCATCCCATCTAGGGGGAGGCCAAGGAAGGAGGAGGGGGCTCTCTCCCCTCTCTCCCGGTGGCGCGGGAGTGCCGCCGGCGTTAGGATCGTGACGATGATCGACACCAACAACCTCGCTACCGTCAACACCAGCTCTCTCCCCCTTTATGCAGCAGCGTAACCTCTCTTTTACCCATTGTAATATCTACTTAAACATGGTGCTCAACGCTATATATTATTATCCAATGATATGTGGCTATCCTATGATGTTTGAGTAGATCCATTTTGTCCTATGGGTTGATTGACGATCGTGATTGGTTTGAGTTGCATGTTTTATTATTGGTGTTGTCCTATGGTACTCTCCGTGTCGCGCAAGTGTGAGGGATCCCCGTTGTAGGGTGTTGCAATATGTTCATGATTCTCTTATGGTGGGTGGCGTGAGTGACAGAAGCACAAACCTGAGTAAGTTGGTTGTTGAGTATGGGAGTAAAGAGGACTTAATACTTTAATGCTATAGTTGGGTTTTACCTTAATGATCTTTAGTAGTTGCAGATGCTTGCTAGAGTTCCAATCATAAGTGCATATAATCCAAGTAGAGAAAGTATGCGAGCTTATGCCTCTCCCTAATATAAAATTGCAATAATGATTACTGATCTAGTTACCGATTGCCTAGGGACAAATAACTTTCTTGTGACAAAAATCTCTCTACTAAAAACTAACTTTATTATCTTGCAATTTACTCATAGTTTTATTCTCATGAAATACTTCTAGTTTTATTCTTTCAAACCTACCCTATCACACCTACAAACTAGTTTTATACTTGTTCTAGGTAAAGCGAACGTTAAGTGCGCGTAGATTTGTATCGGTGGTCGATAGAACTTGAAGGGAATATAAATTCTACCTTTAGCTCCTCGTTGGGTTCGACACTCTTATTTATTGAGAAAGGCTACAACTGATCCCCTATACTTGTGGATTACCAAGACCTTTCTCTGGCGCCGTTATCGGGAAAAAATAGCGTGGGGTGAATATTCTCGTGTGTGCTTGTTTGCTTTTGTTGGGGAACATAGCATGGAATTTCAAAAAAAATCCTACGCTCATGCAAGATCTATCTAGAAGATGCATAGCAACGAGAGGGGGAGAGTGTGTCCACGTACCCTCGTAGACCGAAAGCGGAAGCCTTTTGACAATGCGGTTGATGTAGTCGAACTTCTTCTCATTCCGACCGATCAAGCACTGAACGTACATCACCTCCGAGTTCTGCACACGTCCAGCTCGATTACGTCCCTCGAACTCTTGATCCAGCAAAGTATCAAGGGAGATTTCTGTCAGCACAACGGCGTGGTGATGGTGATGGTGAAGTGATCCATGCAGGGCCTCGCCTAAGTACTACATGAATATGACCGGAGGCGTTAACTGTGGAGGGGGGCGCCGCACACGGCTAGGAGTAAATGTTGTGTGTTCTAGCGGTGCCCTCCCCTCATATATATAGGTTGGAGGGGAGGAGAGGCAGCCAAGGGGGTGCCCCAAGTAGGAGGAATCCTACTTGGGCGCCTCCCAATTCGCCCCCCCTTCCATATTCATCCGGAGGGGGAAGGAAGGAGGAGGGAGGAGAGAAGGAAGGGGGAGGCCGAATCCCTCCCCTTCCTTTCTCTCTACCCCTCTTTCCTTCCCACTTAGTTTGGCCTACATGGGGCGCACCAGCCCCCTAGGGCTGGTCTGTCCCCTTCCTGGCCAATTAGGCCCATGTAGTTGCCGGGGGGATGCCCGGAACCCTTTCCGGTGTCCGAATACTATTGTCCTATAAATGAATATTTACCTCTAGACCATTTCGAGACTCCTTGTCATGTCCGTGTTCTTATCCGGGACTCCGAACAACATTCGCTCACCAATCTCATAACTCGTACAATACAAAATCATCATCGAATGTTAAGCGTGAGGACCCTACGGGTTCGAGTACTATGTAGACATGACCGAGACACCTCTCTGGTCAATAACCAACAGCTGAACCTAGATGCTCATATTGGTTCCTACATATTCTATGAAGATCTTTATCGATCGTACCGCAATGACAACATACATTATTACCTTTGTCATCGGTATGTTATTTGCCTGAGATTTGATCGTTGGTAACTTCATACCTAGTTCAATCTCGTTACCGGCAAGTCTCTTTACTCGTTCCGTAATACATCATCCCGCAACTAACTCATTAGTCACATTGCTTGCAATGCTTATTATGATGTGCATTACCGAGAGGGCCCAGAGATACCTCTCCAATACTCGGAGTGACAAATCCTACTCTCGATCTATGCCAACCCAACAAACACCTTCGGAGATACCTGTAGAGCATCTTTACAATCACCCGGTTACGTTGTGAAGTTTGATAACACACAAGGTATTTCTCTGGTATCCGGGATTTTCATAATCTCATAGTCAAAGGAATATGTATATGACATGAAGAAAGCAATAACAATAAAAACTTAACGATCATTATGCTAAGCTAACGGATTGGTCTTATCCATCACATCATTCTCCTAATGATGTGATCCCATTCATCAAATTACAACACATGTCTATGGTTAGGAAACTTAACCATCTTTGATTAACGAGCTAGTCTAGTAGAGGCTTACTAGGGACACTGTGTTTTGTCTATGTATCCACACATGTATCAAGTTTCCGGTTAATACAATTCTAGCATGAAAAATAAACGTTTATCATGATATAAGGAAATATAAATTACATCTTTATTATTGCCTCTAGGGCATATTTCCGTGAGTCTCCCTCTTGCACTAGAGTCAATAATCTAGTTCACATCGTCATGTGATTTAACACCAATAGTGTACATCGCCATGTGACTAACACCCAGCGGGTTTTAATAGAGTCAATAATCTTGTTAACATCGCTATGTGATTAACACCCAAATAGTACTAAGGTGTGATCATGTTTTTCTTGTGAGAGAAGTTTAGTCAACGGGTCTGCCATATTTAGAGCCGTATGTATTTTGCAAATTTTCTATGTCTACAATGCTCTGCATGGAGCTACTCTAGCTAATTGCTCCCATTTTAAATATGTATCCAGATTGAGACTCAGAGTCATCCGGATTGGTGGAAAAGCTTGCATCGACGTAACTCTTTACGACGAACCCTTTATCACCTCCATAACTGAGAAATATTTCCTTAGCCCTCTTAGGTAACTAAGGATAACTTTGACCACTATCGAGTGATGCACTCCTGGATCACTATCGTACCCTCTTGCCAAACTCATGGCAAGGTACACAATAGGTATGGTACACAACATAGCATACATTATATAACCTATGCCTGAGGCATAGGGAATGACTTTCATTCTCTTTCTATTTTCTGCCGTGGTCGGGTTTTGAGTCTTACTCAACTTTACACCTTGTTATACGGGCAAGCACTCCTTCTTTGACTGTTCCATTTTGAAATACTTCAAAATCTTGTCAAGGTATGTACTCATTGAAAAAATCTTATCAAGCGTCTTGATCTATCTCTATTAATCTTGATGCCCAATATGTAAGCAGCTTCACCGAGGTCTTTCTTTGAAAAACTCCTTTCAAACACTCCTTTATGCTTTCCAGAAAATTCTACATCATTTTCGATCAACAATATGTCATTAACATATACTTATCAGAAAGGCTGTAGTGCTCCCACTCACTTTCTTGTAAATACAGACTTCACCATAAGTCTGTATAAAACCATACGCTTTGATAACCTCATCAAAGCATATATTCCAACTCCGAGATGCTTGCACCAGTCCATAGAAGGATTGCTTGAGCTTGCACAGTTTGTTAGCACCTTTAAGATTGACAAAACCTTCTGGTTGCATCATATACAACTCTTCTTTGATCTATCCATTAAGGAATGCAGTTTGGACATCCATTTGCCAGATTTCATAATGTGGCAATTGCTAACATGATTCAGGCGGATTTAAGCATCGCTACGGGTGAGAAAGTCTTATCGTAGTCAACTCCTTGAATTTTTCGAAAACCTTTTGCAAGTCGAGATTTTGTGGACAGTAACATTACCATCAGCGTAAGTCTTCCTCTTGAAGATCCATTTATTCTGTATGGCTTGCCGATCATCAGGCAAGTCCACCAAAGTCCACACTTTGTTCTCATACATGGATCCTATCTCAGATTTCATGGCCTCGAGCCATTTTGCGGAATCTGGGCTCATCATCGCTTCCTCATAGTTCGTAGGTTCATCATGGTCTAGTAACACGACTTCCAGTACAGGATTACCGTACCACTCTGGTGTGGAACATGCTCTGATTGACGTACGAGGTTTGGTGGTAAATTGATCTAAAGTTTCATGATTATTATCATTAACTTCCTTTCTAGTGGATGTAGGCATCATGGGAATGGTTTTTTGTGATGAGCTACTTTCCAATTCGTGAGAAGGTACAATTACCTCATCAAGTTCTACTTTCCTCCCACTCAATTCTTTCGAGAGAAACTCCTTCTCTAGAAAGGATCCATTCTTAGCAACAAAAATCTTGCCTTAGGATGTGTGATAGAAGGTGTACCCAACAGTTTCTTTTGGGTATCCTATGAAGACGCACTTCTCTGATTTGAGTTCGAGCTTATCAGGTTGAAGCTTTTTAACATAACACTGGTGTGCGTCGGTCCTAAACAAACGGTTTTTAACCCCTTTCTGCGATGGCATTTGGAACCGTCTCCAAGTGAGTGTGGGCAATAGGGGGGTCCTTCCCACACGACCCAGAAACCATCGGGGATATGCCCTCTTGGCACACACGTTCGACAAAATGAAGTCGTGTGCGACCGGCGAGCGCTCAAATATGGAAATACATATAGTAGAGCTAAAAAAATACAATTATACGGCAAAATTGTTTCTTGTCGCAAGCACATCCCACACAGTCAGTCCTGCTAAACTTTTTCGTCCGTATGCACATCCCACATAGTCGCTCCAAGGAAAATGTTTCCGTTCACAAGTACATCACACACAATTTTTCCCGTTAAATCGTATGCGTTATTGAATGTATCACACACGGTCCGTAGAAGAAACTGTGTGGCAAAGGTTGTCCATCACACATAGTCTTTATGTGGTAAACGTTTGCGCAAGGTGGCCTAACGCAAACCGTTTTCAAGAGAAAGTTGTGTGTGATTGTTCATTGATCCAACACGGTTTATTCCTAGAAACTGTGTGTGTTTCCTGAGGTAATCGCCCACAGTATTATTTCAACAACCGTTTGCAATAGCACAACCCAATTAGCAGGCAAACTCGCTATTAGAAGGCTAATTATCCGATTATTCATAATTGATTTATTAATATAATTGACATTTCATATTAAGCACACAATATATTTCAATTTCCATATTAAGGAAGCAGAATTTCATAATTGAAATACATCAGAGTACAACATGATATAGCTTCAGCACTCAGCTACCCCATTACACAACAGCACCAGCAGCAAGTTCCACATGCAACATGTAGAACCTTTCGAAATTAGCATCATAGACGGTATATAAAAAGATGCATCTCATTTGGAAAACTGCTGAAGTGGAAGGCGAATATTGAGCCTTCATTCATGTTGAAGGTCTTCACAACTTTAGGCCAGTGCCTGTGGATGATTGACCGTCCGTCCTTCGTCCTCTTTAGGAACACTTCAATATTGAACCATGGGTGTTGTATGAAAAGCTTCCTCGCCTCCTGACCATAGAGGTGGTTTGAGAGGTAATCATCAGTGAACTGCTTTGGAAAGGCCTGAAAATAAGGATGTGCATAAATATCTTCTCTATATTGAAAATGGGGCAAAGGAATAAAAAAGGCAAGGTATAATAGTTAGTACCATCTTGTACTGAACTGGTGTCTTCTTCATTGTGCAGACAAAGATCTTGTTATTTTCTGTCGCTAATTTCTTTATCCTAAGAATCTTTCTGAGTTTCTTTATTTGATTGATATTCATGGACAACTCATTTCCCCATATGCAAAAGGGTCGAACAGTGGCTCAAAACCTCTGGCAGCAGGACCTACATGTGCAAGACCAAATTGTTAAAAACCTAAATATTAGAATGGTTCCTGCAATTGCACAATAATGTGCTATTAGACAATGGACCATGCACGTGCTAACCACGATTCTAAACCTCAGTGCTTCCCATTGTTTCCTTGCAACACATATAAGGTAGTTAGTCATCAGGTTAAGTAAGGGTTCACATGCTATCAGTAAAATATGTTGATGAAAAATAAGCACATTGCAGATTCATCAGATTAATTCAAGCCACACGAAAAACCCATTTACCCAAACCAAGCATGATTAAGAACTAGGAAATATCGCACTTGTATATGTTTCTCATGTATTAAGTGCAACCAAATTTGATTTATTCCTCACATGCACAACAATACAAAATTCTACCCACGACAATTGCACATTGCATTGCAGAATGGAACCAAACAGTTAACTAAACACCACAACAAATGAACCAAACAGTTAACTAAACACCACCACAAATGAACCAAACATTAACTGAGCACCACGTTGCACCATATAACATACTCCTAATAGAAGATTAGACAGTTAACAAAACAGTTAACTACAACCAATTGTAGCAATTGTATTTGTTTCTCATGTATTTACTACAGCCAAATTCAATTTATTCCTCACATGGTATACAATAACATAATGCACCCACAGTTTTGTAAGGATAAATTCGATTTATTTCTCACACGGAAGACAATACAAAATTGCAGTCTGAAAAATTGAACATCACATTTGCAGAATTGAACCAAACAGTTAACTGAATACGACAACTAATTAACAAAATAGTTAATAAGTGAGCACCACACTACACGACATATAGAACATATACACTAGAGCAACAGATTGCATGGTAAAATTAGATAGCACAATTCACTAGAATTTGTGAAGGAAAGGCGGGAGCAGCACACGCAACGGGTAAACCGAGCATGCTTAACCAACCTAGCTAGCAAATGGCAAGGTGCTCCTTCAAGTTCTAGGGGTCGGCACGAATGGCAGCCATCGCGACCTCATCCGCGCGTGTGGCCGCGATTTGCTTCTCCGCTTCCAAATGCTCCTTGAGGTCCTGGCTATACTGTGTGCACCATAGCTTAGGCTGGTGCTTATTTGGTGGCGGGGGGTCGGTGATTTGGGTGGAAGGTGTCGTGCTTGCGTTGGCGGTCGGGGCATGTGGGATGTGGAAGGAGGAGGAGGATGGGGGTCGGGTGTGGATTACCCGCCTGGATAGAGGAGGCCGAGCAGCGTGAAGGATGGTCGCCGACGAGGAGGCGGCGCTGCAAGCAAGGAGTGAAGGTTTTGACTTGGAAAGGAAGGCGGAAAGAGGGGAAATGTGGCTTTTTGTAGGGGGGAGGGGCGGGGAGTTAGATATTTTTGCGGAAGCCGAAAATTTGGAATCGCTTCAGTGAAAAAACTGGCGCGCAAAGTGTCATCAGACATGGTCCCTTATTCAGAATTGTGTACGATATGTGGACATCACAAACGATTCAGATAGCTTAACCCGTGTGTGATGAGTTTTAATGTCAAAAGTTTTGGTTTGAATTTCCATGGTTACAGTGGTCATCCACGTCATTGCATAATTTGGGTACACAAAGGAGACTACAACACACCCACACTTCTTAATCGAGCAAGTTCAGCAATTAAACAGAGCTAGCTGACCTAAACATTACTCTAACAAATTAAAGACCGGTGCTCTTAATTAAACAAAACATAGAGTACAGCTACGGCTGGTGCTCGTCGATCTCCGTCGCCGCCTCCATGCCCAGCTCGCGCCCGACGGTCTCCTGGGGAAGAGGCTCCATGGCATCCATCGCACCATACTCGGCAAGCATCTCGCCATCCGCGTCTGCCATCTCTTTGGAAAAGGACGCCACGAGCTAGGCATGGGCGGACGTGATCTGGGCTTGGACGGGATCCATCATCGCTAGGTATGCGGCAGAGGAACGGACGGCTGCTCGAACGCTCTTGTCGATTGCCAGCACTTCGGCCGTGGGTTGCCGACCGTTGTCGGAAAAGCTCCGTTCGATTTGTGCGGTGACCGCCAGGAGCTGGGTGTGGGCGGCCTCCATCAGGGCTAAGGCTGCCGCTGCGGAATGAACAGCTGCTGTGCTGCTCTCACCAGCTGCTATCCCCAAGGCAGATGTTGCTGCCGCCACCTGAGAAGCAACAACGGCCGTTTGGGCTGCCTTTGCCACCCGGTCGCAGATTGCGGTCGCGCTCATGCACCTTGTTAGCACGCGCGTGGCGGCTGCGGGCGCGCTCTTGCCGGAGTGGGCCACCGAAGTTGCCCTCACGATGCGGGTCCACGTGTCCATCTTTCACCGATGACGATTGAATAGTGAAATGATATTTGGGGAGCGAGCTAGTGTGCTTGAGACGCCGGCTATGGACTGTAGTCGAGCAGCTTCTCACGTAAGCCATAGGCGTACTATACACCGACGGTGCTCCAGGATATTTTGTGTTGCATCTCACACGATTGCTGATAATAAACTGTGTGCGATCTACTTGATTTTTCATCTTGATTTGAATTACATAATGGGGTCACAACGGCAATGGACGGTGTTTGAATTTCTAGACCTTTTATCTGGAGTGAACATGCAACTATATGTGTGTCGTAAAAGAATTGGAATTATTCAGGGTTCGTTTGAACATTTAATACATTAAATTGGATTTCTAGCCATTTCAGGTGAAAAATTAAATTTGAACTACGTGCACATGCTCCAGTGCATATAAATTGGTCGAAAAATCAAATATGTGTCCTTGGGTGCATGCTTAGGTCCCATGCAAGAAATGGGAATGAATTTCAAACACCAAGGCACTGTTGATTGCTGACAAAACATTGAGATGCCTGGTTTTTAAATTCTAGTAAATCAAAAACTCGTCTAAAATTCATGAAACTTGGCATGCTATCATGGAGCGGCATCAACATGCCGAGGTAAATTTTTTGTCCCATTTGGGGTAGGTTTGGGTATATGCTTCTCACAAACCGGAGCTTCTCACAACAAGCATGATGGTTTTCGGTAGGGAACGTCCCACCTTTGGGGACGAAACGATATCCATTGCCTCTTATTGCTTTCAAATTTTTTCTCGTGTCAACATAGAACAACAGGAGTGTTGTGTAAATTTTTGTGATTTTTCGGGGTTCGTTTGGACATTTTTATGCATTAACTGAGTTTTCAATGCATTTATGTGCATAATTCAAATTTGAACTACATGCACAGGCTCTAGTGCATATAAATTGGTCGAAAAATCAAATCTTTGTCCTTGGGTGCATGCTTAGGTCCCATGACAGAACTGGGAATGAATTTCAAACACCAGGGCACCATTGATTGCCGGCAAAACATTGAGATGCCTAGTTTTTAAATTCTAGTAAATCCAAAACTCGTCTAAGATTTATGAAACTTGGCATGCTATCATGGAGCGGCATCAACATGTCGTGGTACAAATTTTGTCCCATTTGGGGCAGGTTTGGGTATATGCTTCTCACAAACCAAAGCTTCTCACAACGAGCATGATGATTTTCGGTAGGGAACGTCCCACCTTTGGGGATGAAACGACGTCCATTACCTCTTATTGCTTTCAAAAAAAAAATCTCGTGTCAACATAGAACAAAAGGAGTGTTGTGCGAAATTTTGTGATTTTTTAGGGTTCGTTTGGACATTTTTATGCATTAACTGAATTTTCAATGCATTTATGTGCATAATTCAAATTTGAACTACATGCACATGCTCTAGTGCATATAAATTGGTTGAAAAATCAAATGTGTGTCCTTGGGTGCATGCTTAGGTCCCATGCAAGAAATGGGAATGAATAACAAACACCAGGGCGATGTTGATTGCCAGCAAAACATTGAGATGCCTGGTTTTTAAATTCTAGTACATCAAAAACTCGTCTAAAATTCATGAAACTTGGCATGCTATCATGGAGCGGCATTAACATGTCGTGGTACAAATTTCGTCCCATTTGGGGTAGGTTTGGGTATATGCTTCTCACAAACCGGAGCTTCTCACAACAAGCATGATGGTTTTCGGTAGGGAACGTCCCACCTTTGGGGACGAGTCGATATCCATTGCCTCTTATTGCTTTCAAATTTTTTCTCGTGTCAACATAGAACAACATGAGTGTTGTGTGAATTTCTGTGATTTTTTGGGGTTCGTTTGGACATTTTTATGCATTAACTGAGTTTTCAATGCATTTATGTGCATAATTCAAATTTGAACTACATGCACATGCTCTAGTGCATAAAAATCAAATATGTGTCCTTGGGTGCATGCTTAGGTCCCATGCAAGAAATGGGAATGAATTTCAAACACCAGGGCACTGTTGATTACCGGCAAAACATTGAGATGCATAGTTTTTAAATTCTAGTAAATCCAAAATTCTGTTAACTATTCACGTGACGCCACGTGTCTTGGTTTTAATGGCTGTAGGAGGTGCCGTGCGGACAGCTGCTTGACCTTGACTAAACGGGAGGCGTGCGAGCGCCGTCCGATGTGCAGGCTGACCGAGAGGCGTGCAAGCTGTCCTCGAGTGCACAGGCTCACCGGGAAGAGTGCAAGTTGTACGCTGCCCAGGCCCACTGGGAAGCGAGCCTTATGACTTCCATACCCGCCCGCCTTGCTCGCATCCTCTCCATTAATGGCGCCCAAGCCGCAGTTTAATTCGCTTTTAAAATATAAACACTAATCACAAATGTTTTAGTTAGAACACCCGTATACGAACCGGCAGCTTCCCCAGGAAGCCAAGAGAAAATGTGCCGAGCAGGATTTCTGCAGCTCTTGATCGCAAACGTTTTAGATAGAACACCCGTATGCAAAGTGAGAGCAGCGCAGGATCTGTGCATCCCTTCAACGTAAATGGTTTTTTGGATGACCCGTGTGCAACCACGTACAAACAATTTGGTAAGATTTGTCAATCCTTGTAACACTACTATTTGTCAAAATTCAGTAATCAAGCATAGATTTCATTCATAGATTAGCAGTCGTTCTTAATTTATACGAAAAGTTCAACTCGACAGCTAAACCGACCAAACTTTTCCCCAATTGTTGCCAACCACGTACTGAAATAGCTAGTTCAACTATATATACTAGCTAATTTTAAGTATGTTGTACAGTTCCACCACATCTATAGTCAGACGAACTGAACAGAATAGCCCCTAAATACTACTACTACTACTGCGGAGGGGCTTTGTACTACTTGCGGCTGCCTCTCCTCTGCCAAGCGCGTCTGTAAGAGGTAGAGGAGGAGGAGCCTACCAACGAGCTAGGCAACCGCAATCCGGTGTCTGCCGCTAATGCAGCTTCCGCGACGCTCACCTCGAATGCCCTCTGCCGCTCCAGACGACCCCTCTCGAAGCGGTGGTTCTCCTTGTAGATCTCCTAATCTCGAAACGGCGGCGGTAAGGCTCTTTGCGTGCTCGACGAGGTGCTCCTCCTCCTCCCGCAGGAACTCGGTGTAGCGCGCAAGGTCGCTGACGCACGTGCGGGCATCCACCTCCGCCTCCCGCCTTCAGGCAGCGGTGGCGGAGCGGGTGATGGCCCCGGCGGTTGACGGTGGGCTGGCGGCCACGGCGGCCGACGACGGGGTGGCGGCCACAACCACCACCTCCCGCCTTCTGGCCGCGGTGCCGGAGCGGGTGATGGCCACAGTGGCCGGCAGTGGGGTGGCGGCCACGAGGCCACCTCCCGCCTTCGGGCCACGGCGGCGGAGCGGGCGATGGCCCTGGCTTTCGACGGTGGTGTGGCGGCAACTACGACTGGCAACAGCTGCCTACGGGCACCGGCGGCGGAGCGTGTGGTGGGTGTTCCGCGCACACCCAATAGGGACGCCACGTGCAGTACACTATGCCAGGGACTGCGCCACCACCGCGGTGCAGCCTCCCAGCTGGAGCTGTCCTCTGATGATGGCGGAGTGGCTGAGTGACGAAAATGGACCGGTGCCATTGGCGATTGTGGGAAAAGCAGACGAGATAAGCTACAGGGATGGAGGGGAAAATGCGACGCAGGACCGCCGACCGTGAGGGTTTTTATAGCAGGCCGGTAAGCATTGGGATTTTGGGGGATTTCACCGAGTCGGGCGGGAAGCTTGCGCGGGAACCTGCGAGATTGCGCGGGAACGGGCTCACCGACGATTCATTGGCGCCCCCATTCGGCAAAAAGAACGTCCACGCGCGCTGCGCAAGCTTGCGATGTAAGTCGTCTGCGGCAGCGGGGTGACAAGACGTGCGAGAGGAGGACAAAAGGCCACGTACACATACGATGCAGTTACCCGCTACAGAAACTGCCATGCGAACGCGCCGACAATCCATGCCGCCTGGCCCCCTTTTAATCCTATGGCCATTTACCTTCATCTCTCGTCTCACACAACACAATAAGCACACCCATGAGGAGACATACAGAGAGGACATCCAGGGGTTCCAATGGCGCTCCCAGCGGCCGACGACGACAACGGCGGCCAGTTCACCACGCATCACGTAGTGGACACCCACGTGAGGGGGAAGGCCCTCTCGGTGCTGTACATGAAAGATCCGGTCTCGGTGGAGAGCTCCATCCAAACTATGGAGCAGTTCCTTGTTGAGGACAAGTACCGAGTGGTCGGCTTCGACCTCGAGTACACCATCGGTCGTGCCGGGCATGATCAGAAGGTTGTCGTTGCCCAGTTGTGCCTGTGACATGACGTCCTCGTCTACCACTTCCACCTTGCCACAAGGCCTTGCAAGCGTATCTCCAGGTTTATCAAGAGCTCCGACTACAGTTTCGCTGCGGTGGACACCACCAACAATCTAAAAGCACTCAAGGTTTCGGACTTGAAATGCCCGAATCTTGTCAACATCCAGCACCACTACAAGGTCTGGGGAAGCGACAAAAACAAACTGATCTCCCTGGTTGACCTCGCCTCGGCCATCATCGACCCCTACTACACGAAGATGAAGGAAGAGAGCAATAAGGACAAGAATGCCTGGCATAGTGTGTGGCATAAGAGACTGGATGAACAACATGTCAAGTACGCGGCCATGGACGCGTACACCAGCTACGATATGTACAGGCGGATCGTTGACATGAGGAACTGTCTTCTTCCTGACAAAGACGAGGGATCAAGCCACATAGCAGTGGCAGGAGCGTCACAAGAAGTAGATGACTAGATGATCGTTTCTCCTACTTTAGAATGCATGCAATTGTTTATTGAGGTGTCTGTGAATGATCTGTATAGTCACTTATGTAATTGGATGTTTATTTCAGTTATATATCTATACATGTTATTCTATTGTAGACAGAGCAATTCACAGGCTTATAAGCAGCAATTGTCTGTGTTATTATTGGTCTTCGCACACATTTCAGATAACAAACCTGTTTGCCGCGTATCACACACATCTTGTTCAATTGAACCGTTTCCATTGTGTTGCCTAATCACACACAGTTCATCCCAGTGAACCGTATGTCGTATATCGCACACACCTTCATCTGGCTGCCCATTTCTTTTGTGCCTCCTCATCCCAAACAGTTAATTGAGCTGAACCGTATGCCCTACATCGTACATGCAACTAAATTCTGAACCATTTTGATGCATCTGTCATCGCAAACGTTTTGCACCTTTTTTGATGGGTTTTTTACACGAACTTTTGCGATTAGGGCATCACACACAGTTTTGTCGAAGGGTCTCTGATCGTAGTGTCGTGTTTGGACCATCCTGCAGTAGTGTAAGCATCGCAACCCCAAACTTTAAGAAACGCCAGCTTAGGTTTCTTGCCAAACCATAGTTTACACGCTGTCGTCTCAACGGATTTAGATGGTGTCCTATTTAAAGTGAATGCAGTTGTCTCTAATGCATAACCCCAAAACGATAGTGGTAAACTGGTAAGAGACATCATAGATCGCACCATATCTAATAAAGTACGGTTACGACGTTCGGACACACCTTTACGCTGTGGTGTTCCAGGTGGCGTGAGTTGTGAAACTATTCCATATTGTTTTAAATGAAGGCCAAACTCATAACTCAAATTTTCGCCTCCGCGATCGGATCGCAGAAACTTTATTTTCTTGTTACGATGATTCTCCACTTCACTCTGAAATTCTTTGAACTTTTCAAATGTTTCAGACTTGTGTTTCATTATATAGATATACCCATATCTGCTCAAATCATCTGTCAAGGTCAGAAAATAACAATAGTCGCCGCGAGCCTCAACACTCATCAGATCGCATACATAGGTATGTATTATTTCCAATAAGTCAGTAGCTCGCTCCATTATTCTGGAGAACGGAGTTTTAGTCATCTTGCCCATGAGGCATGGTTTGCAAGCATCAAATGATTCATAATCAAGTGATTCCAAAAGTCCATCCGCATGGAGTTTATTCATGTGCTTTACACCAATATGACCTAAACGGCAGTGCCACAAATATGTTGCACTATCATTATCAACTTTGCATCTTTTGGCATCAATATTATGAATATGTGTATCACCACGATCGATATTCAATAAACCATTTATATTGAGTGTATGACCATAGAAGGTTTTATTCATGTAAAAAGAACAACAATTATTCTTTGACTTAAATGAATAACCGTATTGCAATAAACATGATCCAATCATATTCATGCTCAACGCAAACACCAAATAACATTTATTTTAAGTTCAACACTAATCCCGAAGGTAAAGGGAGTGTGCGATGGTGATCTTATCAACCTTGGAATCACTTCCAACACACATTGTCACCTCGCCCTTAACTAGTCTTTGTTTATTTTGCAACTCCTGTTTCGAGTTACTACTCTTAGCAACTGAACCAGTATCAAATATCGAGGGGTTGCTATAAACACTAGTAAAGTACACATCAATAACATGTATATCAAATATACCTTTGTTCACTTTGCCATCCTTCTTATCTGCCAAGTATCTAGGGTAGTTCCACTTCCAGTGACCATTTCCTTTGCAGTAGAAGCACTCAATTTCAGGCTTGGGACTATCTTTGTGCTTCTTCATGGGAGTGGCAACTTTCTTGTCATTCTTTTTGAAGCTTCCCTTTCTTTCCCTTTCCCTTTTTCTTGAAACTAGTGGTCTTGTTAACCATAAACACTTGATGCTTTTTCTTGATTTCTACCTTCGCTAATTTCAGCACCGTGAAGAGCTTGGGAATCGTTTTCGTCATCCCTTGCATATTATAGTTCATCACGAAGTTCTAGTAAATTGGTGATAGTGACTAGAGAACTTTTTCAATCACTATCTTATCTGGAAGATTAAATCACACTTGATTCAAGCGATTGTAGTACCCAGACATTCTGAGCACATGCTCACTAGCTGAGCTATTCTCCTCCATCTTGTAGGCAAAGTACTTGTCATAGGTCTCATACCTCTCGACACGGGCATGAGTCTGAAATACCAATTTTAGTTCTTGGAACATCTCATATGCTCCATGGCGTTCAAAACATTTTTGAGGTCCCGGTTCTAAGCTGTAAAGCATGGTGCACTAAACTATCAAGTAGTCATCATACCGAGCTTGCAAAATGTTCATAACGTCTGCATCTGCTCCTACAACAGGTTCATCACCTAGTGGTGCATCAAGGACATAATTCTTTTGTGCAGCAATGACGATAATCCTCAGATCATGGACCCAGTCCGCATCATTGATATTATCATCTTTCAACTTAGTTTTCTCTAGGAACACATCAAAATAAAATAGGGGAGCTATTCGCGAGCTATTGATCTACAACATAGATAAGCAAATACTATCAGGACTAAGTTCATGATAAATTAAGTTTAATTAATCATATTACTTAAGAACTCCCACTTAGATAGACATCCCTCGAGTCCTCTAAATGATCACGTCATCCATATCAACTAAACCATGACCGATCATCACGTGAGATGGAGTATTCTTCAATGGTGAACATATCTATGTTGATCATATCTACTATATGATTCACGTTTGACCTTTCGGTCTCCAGTGTTCCGAGGCCATGTATGTTCATGCTAGGCTCGTCAAGTTCAACCCGAGTATTCCGCATGTGCAAAGCTGTCTTGCACCCGTTGTATGTGAGCGTAGAGCCTATCACACCCGATCATCACATTGTGTCTCAGCACGACGAATTGTCGCAACGGTGCATACTCAGGGAGAACACTTATACCTTGAAACTTTAGTAAGGGATCAGCTTATAATGCTACCGCCATACTAAGCAAAATCAGATGCATTAAAGATAAACATCACATGCAATCAAAATATGTGACATGATATGGCCATCATCATCTTGTGCCTTTGATCTCCATCTCCAAAGCACCGTCATGATTTCCATCGCCACCGACTTGATAACTTGATCTTCATCATAGTGTCATGTCGTCTCGCCAACTATTGCTTCTACAACTATCGCTAACGCATAGTGATAAAGTAAAGCAATTACATGGCGTTCACATTTCATACAATAAAGCAACAACCATAAGGCTCGTGCCAGTTGCCGATAACTTTTACAAAACATGATCATCTCATACAATAACGTATATCACATCATGTCATGACCATATCACATCACAACATGCCCTGCAAAAACAAGTTAGACGTCCTCTACTTTGTTGTTGCAAGTTTTACGTGGCTGCTACGAGCTTCTAGTAAGAACCGTTCTTACCTACGCATCAAAACCACAATGGTGATTTATCAAGTTTGTTGTTTTAACCTTCAACCAACGACCGGCCGCAGACAAATTCGATTCAACTAAAGTTGGTGAAACAGACACCTGCTAGCCACCTTCATGCAAAACTAGTTGCATGTTTGTCGGTGGAACCGGTCTCATGAATGTGGTCATGTAAGGTTGGTCCGGGCCGCTTCATCCAACAATACAGCCAAATCAAAATAATACATTGGTGGTAAGCAGTATGATGATCACCGCCCACAACTCTTTGTGTTCTATTCATGCATATCATCTATGCAAAGACCTGGCTCAGATGCCACTGCTGGGGAACGTAGCATGCAATTTCAATAAAAAATCCCATGCTCATGAAGATCTATCTAGAAGATGCATAGAAACGAGGGAGGGGGAGTGTGTCCACGTACCCTCGTAGACCGAAAGCGGAAGCGTTTTGACAACGCGGTTGATGTAGTCGAACTTCTTCTCGTTTTGACTTATCAAGCACCGAACGTACGGCACCTCCGAGTTCTGCACACGTTCAGCTCGGTGATGTCCCTTGAACTCTTGATCCAGCAATGTGTCGAGGGAGAGTTCCGTCAGCATGACGGCGTGGTGATGGTGATGGTGAAGTGATCTGCGCAGGGCTTTGCCTAAGCACTACGTGAATATGACCGGAGGCGTAAACCATGGAGGGGGCGCAGCACACGGCTTGGAATCAATGTTGTGTGTTCTAGTGGTGCCCTCCCCTCATATATATATGTTGGAGGGGAGGAGAGGCGGCCAAGGGGGCGCCCCAAGTAGGAGGAATCCTACTTGGGCGCCTCCCAATTTGGCCTCCTGAGGGAGTCCTGGATTATGGGGTCCTCGGGTGGCCAGGCTGTGTTATATGGGCCGGACTAATGGGCCATCAAGATACAAGAAAGAAGGCTCTCCCCCATTTCCGGACAGGACTCTCCTTTGCGTGGATGGCAAGCTTGGCATCCGGATGTGTAGTTTACTTCCTTTGTAAACTGACTCTGTACAACCCTAGGACCCTCCGGTGTCTATATAAGTCGGAGGGTTTAGTCCGTAGAGGCTATCAGAATTCACATAGGCTAGACAGCTAGGGTTTAGCCATTATGATCTCGAGGTAGATCGATTCTTGTAACCCCTATACTCATCAAAGTCAATCAAGCAAGAAGTAGGGTATTACCTCCATTAAGAGGGCCCGAACCTGGGTAAACATCGTGTGACCATTGTCTCCTATTACCTTCGATCCTCAGATGCACAGTTCGGGACCCCCTACCCGAGATCGGCCAGTTTTGACATCGACATTGGTGCTTTCATTGAGAGTTCCACTGTGTCGTCGACGGCAGGATCGATGGATCGCCTTGTCATTAACTACAACATTACCTTTGGAAGGGCCCTAGCTCTAGGAAAGGTCCTCCAGCTCGGTGGTTTTACCATGGGCGCCCGCTTGGCTATTAAGCCAAAGTCAGCCCTCGAAATTGCTAAACATCATCTTCGCATCGGCCTTGAACACCCCAAAAGGATAGATCCAGCAGATGTCTCATCCTTAAACGTACTACACGCATCGCCGCCCTAGGGGTTGCAACAGACTATGATCGGATTGGGCTTAAACCCGATTAGAGGGCTATCAAGTCCCAGCCGATCACCCACCTGATAATGGTCATGGAGGAACAAGCTGACAATACTTCTCCTCCTAAGTTAAGAACAAGCTATGTTCGGCCCCAGCCCTGCGTGCCAAATACCCATCTTCGGGAAGAGACCTCATGTCCTCCGAACATAGAGCCGGGCGTTGAGCCCAAAAGCCACCAGGACACTCTGGATCTTGGGTCGGTGACCTCAAAAATTCTTCAAACTCCGGATACAATAGTGGACCAGGGTTCAGATTTTAGCCCGCCCACCCACCACAAGCAATATTCCCCAAGCAATTCAGGTCCTTCCGACGTACGCGACCTAATGTATGTACGGTAACAACCTGAGGAAACGGTCCATCACTTCTGGGCCAAATTCCTCCTTGTTAAAAACAAGATTAAAGATTGCTGCGACGATGACGCGGTTTCAGTATTTTCTCGCAACTGTACGGACGAGGGAATCCTCAACGCCCTCAGCCGCCGCCACATACTGCACTTTGCAGATTTGGCACACATCATACAGAAGTACTGCGCAATGGAAAGCACTTGGAAAGCCCAGACAGACAAAAAGGATGCACCCTTACGAGGCACCCGATCATCATCTCATGGACAAAAAAATGAAGCCCTTCACGGGACACGGAACTTTCCTTGACGACCTGCTCGACAAACCCTGTCAAATACAAACGACACCGAACCAACACATAGCCTTCGGGCATGTTGGGTACTCCGGCAGGTGGCTAAGAGCGGCGAGGCCATCCTCACCAACATCACTCCAGAGAGGCACTCTCCAGAGGACGCCGATCTCAATGTTTTTACGGTCTTCGAGACCTTTTCTTCCAACAATCAGCGCAAAAGGGCATTACGTGACCTCGCCGAAGTCAACCAGGTAGCCGCAATAAATCCTTGGAATGATATGGAGATAACTTTCACCGCCGATGACGAGCCAAGGGTCAGATCAGTCGCAAGCACCAGTCGCCTTGGTCTTAAACCAACTGTGGATGGCTTTCGGCTCACTAAAGTGCTCATGGACGGCGGCAGCGGACTGAACCTCATCTACGAAGATACGCTCCAAAAATGCAAGTGGACAAAAGTCGCATTGAGCAAAGCAGTACCACCTTCTGAGGCATTATCCCCAGTCGAGAAGCACAAAGCTCGGGGAAGATTAAACTTGATGTCGTATTCGGCACACCGGAGAACTACATGTCCGAAGAGTTGCTCTTCCATGTGGCACCTTTCAACAACGGATATCGCGCCCTGTTGGGGCGATACACATTCACACGCTTTCAAGTCATACCCCATTACGGGTACATGAAGCTCAAAATTCCAGGGCCCAATGGAGTTATCACTATCACTAGTGATCCGGATATAGCACTTCGCGCCGAAAACAAAACTGCATCCCTTGCCCTCGAGGCGCTATCCGAGGCCCTCGCGGCCAAGGAGCTAACCACTCTGCACTCTATAGTGGACAAGGACGATGTAATCCTCGACAAGAGTCCCAAATCCACTTCCTTCAAGCCAGCAGACGAAATAGTTAAATTTCAAGTACACCCAATGGATCCTAACAAAATAGCAGCCATTGGAGCACAGCTGGATCCAACGATCGACGTCGCTCTAAGAGTGTTCCTGCGCGAAAATTAGGATATCTTTGCCTGGCATCCTTCGGATATGCCAGGAATCCCACGCAGATTGGCCGAACATAGCCTCAACATAATAAAGAGGTTCAAACCAGTCAAGCAAACAATGCGGCCATTTTCCAAACCAAAGCGACAAGCTATGGGGGAGGAGCTAGCCAAACTACTTGAAGCCGGGTTCATCAGAGAGATCAAACACTCGGACTGGCTAGCAAACCTGGTCATGGTGCCAAAGAAGGACAAATCATGGCGCCTTTGTGTCGATTTCAAAGACCTCAATAAGGCTGCCCTAAGGACCCCTTCCTGCTGCCCCGCATTGACCAAATCATCGATGCGACTGCATGGCACGATTCACTGTATTTCCTCGACGCATACTCCGGATACCATCAAATTAAAATGAAGGAATCCGACCAGGCCGCAACAACATTCACTACTCCGTATGGGCCTTTCTGCTTCAACACTATGCCTTTAGGACTCAAAAACGCCGGCGCCACTTACCAACGCATGATTCAAACATGCCTGGAAAAGCAAATTGGCAATACGGTGGAGGCATACGTGGATGATGTAGTCATCAAAACTAAACATGTCGAATCATTAGTTGACGACTTACGTCTCACATTTGACAACCTCCGAACATATGACATACGGCTCAATCCAAAAAAATGCGTTTTCGGCGTTCCAGCCGGAAAGCTACTCATGTTCATTGTCTCCAATAGAGGAATAGAAGCAAATCCGGCCAAAATTCGATCCCTGTCACAATTGGCAACACCAACAGACCTTAAACAGGTCCAAAAACTAGCTGGGTGCATGGCAGCTTTGAGCCGCTTTATCTCTAGATTGGGAGAAAAGGCACTGCCACTTTATCGCCTACTCCAATGCACCGCCCACTTTGAGTGGACGGATGCGACAACATCTGGGTTGGAAGAAATAAAAAATTTGTTAGCAAACAACTCAATCCTTGCCGCACCCAATGTCAGTGAACCTATCTTGCTCTACATATCTATAAATCTCCAAGTGGTGAGCGTGGTGCTCGTCGTCGAGCGAGAGGAAGAGGGACTGATGTCTACTACACAACCTTCTTCTTGTAGACGTTGTTGAGCCTCCAAGTGCAGAGGTTTGTAGGACAGTAGCAAATTTCCCTCAAGTGGATGACCTAAGGTTTATCAATCCGTGGGAGGCGTAGGATGAAGATGTTCTCTCTCAATAAACCCTGCAACCAAATAACAAAGAGTCTCTTGTGTCCCCAACACATCCAATACGATGGTAAATTGTATAGGTGCACTAGTTCGGTGAAGAGATGGTGATACAAGTGCAATATGGATGATAGATATAGGTTTTTGTAATATGAAAATATAAAAACAGCAAGGTAACTAATGATACTAGTGAGCACAAACGGTATTGCAATGCTAGGAAACAAGGCCTAGGGTTCATACTTTCACTAGTGAAAGTTCTCTCAACAATAATAACATAATTGGATCATATAACTATCCCTCAACATGCAACAAAGAGTCACTCCAAAGACACTAATAGTGGAGAACAAACGAAGAGATTATGGTAGGGTACGAAACCACCTCAAAGTTATTCTTTCCAATCAATCCATTGGGCTATTCCTTTAAGTGTCACAAACAGCCCTAGAGTTCGTACTAGAATAACACCTTAAGACACAAATCAACCAAAACCCTAATGTCACCTAGATACTCCAATGTCACCTCAAGTATTTGTGGGTATGATTATAAGATATGCATCACACAATCTCAGATTCATCTATTCAAACCAACACAAAGTACTTCAAAGAGTGCCCAAAAGTTTCTACTGGAGAATCAAGACAAAAACGTGTGCCAACCCCTATGCATAGGTTCATGGGTGGAACCCGCAAGTTGATCACCAAGACATACATCAAGTGAATCATGTGATATCCCATTGTCACCACAAATACGCACGGCAAGACATACATCAAGTGTTCTCAAGTCATTAAAGACTCAATCCGATAAGATTATTTCAAAGGGAAAACTCAATCCATTACAAGAGAGTAGAGGGGGAGAAGCAACATAAGATCCAACTATAATAGCAAAGATCGCGATACATCAAGATCGTGCCAAATCAAGAACACGAGACAGAGAGAGAGAGAGAGAGAGAGAGAGAGAGAGAGAGAGATCAAACACATAGCTACTGGTACATACCCTCAGCCCCGAGGGTGAACTACTCCCTCCTTGTCATGGAGAGCGTCGGGATGATGCATATGGGCACCGGTGAGGGTTCCCCCCTCCGGCAGGGTGCCGGAACAGGGTCCCGATTGGTTTTTGGTGGCTACAGAGGCTTGCGGCGGCGGAACTCCCGATCTATTATATTCCCCGATCGTTTTAGGGTATATGGATATATATAGGCAGAAGAAATACGTCAGGGAGCCACGAGGGGCCCACGAGGGTGGAGGGCGCGCCCTAGGGGGGTGGGCGCGCCCTAGCTCGTGGCTCCCTCATTTCTTTCCTGACGTGCACTCCAAGTCTATCAGGTTGCTTTCCTTCCAAAAATAAGTTCTCCAGAAGGTTTCATTCCGTTTCGACTCCGTTTGATATTCCTTTTCTTCGAAACACTGAAACAAGGAAAAAACAGGAACTAGCACTGGGCTTTCGGTCAATAGGTTAGTCCCAAAAATAATATAAAAGTGTTTAATAAATCCCATAAATATCCAAAACAGATAATATAATAGCATGGAACAATCAAAAATTATAGATACGTTGGAGACGTATCAGCATCCCCAAGCTTAATTCCTGCTCGTCCTCGAGTAGGTAAATGATAAAAATAGAATTTTTGATGTGAATGCTTCCTAACATATTTCTCAATGTAATCTTCTTTATTTTGGCATGAATGTTCAGATCCATAAGATTCAAAACAAAAGTCTAATATTGACATGAAAATAATAATACTTCAAGCATACTAACAAGGTAATCATGTCTTCTCAAAATGACATGGCCAAAGAAAGCTATTCCTACAAAATCATATAGTCTGGCTATGCTCTATCTTCACCACACAAAGTATTTAAGTCATGCACAACCCCGAGACAAGCCAAGCAATTGCTTCATACTTTTGATGTTCTCAAACTTTTTCAATCTTCGCGCAATACATGAGCGTGAGCCATGGATATAGCACTATAGGTGGAATAGAATGGTGGTTGTGGAGAAGACAAAAAGGGAGAAGATAGTCTCACATCAACTAGGCGTATCAATGTGCTATAAAGATGCCCATCAATAGATATCAATGTGAGTGAGTAGGGATTGCCATGCAACCGATGCACTAGAGCTATAAGTATATGAAAGCTCAACAAAAGAATTAAGTGGGTGTGCATCCAACTTGCTTGCTCACGAAGACGTAGGGCAATTTGAGGAAGCCCATCATTGGAATATGCAAGCCAAGTTCTATAATGAAAGATTCCCACTAGTATATGAAAGTGACAACATAGGAGACTCTCTATCATGAAGATCATGGTGCTACTTTGAAGCACAAGTGTGGTAAAAGGATAGTAGCGTTGCCCCTTCTCTCTTTTTCTCTCTCTCTCTTTTTTGTTTGGGCCTTCTCTTTTTTATGGCCTCTTTTTTTTAGTACGGAGTCTCATCCCGACTTGTGGGGGCGTCATAGTCTCCACCATCCTTTCCTCACTTGGGACAATGCTCTAATAATGATGATCATCACACTTTTATTTTCTTACAACTCAACAATTACAACTCGATACTTAGAACAAAATATGACTCTATGTGAATGCCCCCGGCGGTGTACCGGGATATGCAATGAATCAAGAGTGGCATGTGTGAAATAATTATGAACGGTGGCTTTGCCACAAATACAATGTCAACTACATGATCATGCAAAGCAATATGACAATGATGGAGCGTGTCATAATAAACGGAATGGTGGTAAGTTGCATGGCAATATATCTCAGAATGGCTATGGAAATGCCATAATAAGTAGGTATGGTGGCTGTTTTGAGGAAGGTATATGGTGGGTTTATGATACCGGCAAAAAGTGTGCGGTATTAGAGAGGCTAGAAATGGTGGAAGGGTGAGAGTGTGTATAATCCATGGACTCAACATTAGTCATAAAGAACTCATATACTTGTTTCAAAAATCTATTAGTTATCGAAACGAAGTACTACACACATGCTCCTAGGGGGATAGATTTGTAGGAAAAGACCATCGCTCGTCCCCGACCGCCACTCATAAGGAAGACAATCAATAAATAAATCATGCTCCGAGTTCATCACATAACGGTTCACCATACATGCATGCTACGGGAATCACAAACTTTAACACAAGTATTTCTAAAATTCACAACTAGTCAACTAGCATGACTCTAATATCACCATCTTCATATCTCAAAACAATCATAAGGAATCAAACTTCTCATAGTATTCAATGCACTTTATATGAAAGTTTTTATTATATCCCTCTTCGATGCCCATCATATTAGGAATATATACATAACCAAAGCAAATTACCATGTTGTTCTAAAGACTCTCAAAATAATATAAGTGAAGCATGAGAGTTCATCTATTTCTTCAAAATAAAACCACCGCCGTTCTCTAAAAAGATATAAGTGAAGCACAAGAGCAAATGACAAACTACTCCGAAAAGATATAAGTGAAGATCAATGAGTAGTTTAATAATTATGTAGCTATGTGAAGACTCTCTCTCATTTAAGAATTTCAGATCTTGATACTTTATTCAAACAGCAAGAAAAATAAAATAAAATGAAATAACGCTCCAAGCAAAACACATATCATGTGGTGAATAAAAATATAGCTCCAAGTAAATTTACCGATGGATGAGGACGAAAGAGGGGATGCCATCCGGGGCATCCCCAAGCTTAGGCTCTTGGTTGTCCTTGAATATTACCTTGGGGTGCCTTGGGAATCCCCAATATTAGGCTCTTGTCACTCCTTATTCCATAGCCCAACTAATCTTTACACAAAACTTGAAAACTTCACAACACAAAACTCAACAGAAAACTCGTAAGCTCCGTTAGCGAAAGAAAACAAAACACCACTTCAAGGTACTGTAATGAACTCATTCTTTATTTATATTGGTGTTAAACTTAGTTTATTCCAACTTCTATATGGTTTATAAACTCTTTTACTAGCCATAGACTCATCAAAATAAGCAAACAACACAATGAAAACAGAATCTGTCAAAAACAGAACAGTCTGTAGTAATCTGTAACTAACGCAAACTTATGGAACTCCAAAAATTCTAAAATAAATTGGTGGACCTGAGGAATTTGTCTAGTAATCATCTGCAAAAATAATCAACTAAATAGCACTCTCCAGTAAAAAGTTGAAGCTAATCTCGTGAGCGGTAAAGTTTCTGTTTTTTACAGCATGATAAAAAAGACTTCACCCAAGTCTTCCCAAAGGTTCTACTTGGCACAAACACTAATTAAAACAAAAAACCCAATCTAAACAGAAGCTAGATGGATTATTTATTACTAAACAGAATCTAGATGGATTATTTATTACTAAATAGAACCAAAACCAAGAAACTAAAATAAAATTGGGTTACCTCCCAACAAGCGTTATCACTTAACGCCCCTAGCTAGGCATGATGATTTCAATGATGCTCACATAAATGATAAGCATTGAAACATAAAGAGAGCATCATGAAGAATATTATTAGCACATTTAAGTCTAACCCACTTCCTATGCATAGGGATTTTGTGAGAAAACAACTTATGGGAACAATAATCAACTAGCATAGCAAGGCAAAACAAGCATAACTTTAAAACTTTAAGTACATAGAAAGGAAACTTGATATTATTGCAATTCCTACAAGCATATATTCCTCCCTCATAATAATTTTCAGTAGCATCATGAATGAATTCAACAATATAACCAGCACCTAAAGCATTCTTTTCATGATCTACAAGCATAGAATTTTTATTATCTCCACATAAGCTAATTTCTTCTCATCAATAGTAGTGGGAGCAAACTCAACAAAATAACTATCAAATGATTGAAAATTAAGATCAAGATGACAAGTTTCATGGTTATCATTATTCTTTAAAGCATACTTGTCATCACAATAATCATCATAGATAGGAGGCATGCTTTCATCATAGTAAATTTGCTCATCAAAGCTTGGGGGACAAAAAATATCATCTTCATTAAACATAGCTTCCCCAAGCTTGTGGCTTTGCATATCATTAGCATCATGGATATTCAAGGAATTCATACTAACAACATTGCAATCATGCTCATCATTCAAATATTTAGTGCCAAACATTTTAATGCATTCTTCTTCTAATACTTTGGCACAATTTTCTTTTCCATCATACTCACGAAAGATATTAAAAAGATGAAGCGTATGAGACAAACTCAATTCCATTTTTTTATAGTTTTCTTTTATAAACTAAACTAGTGATACAAGAAAATAAAAGATTCGATTGCAAGATCTAAAGATATACCTTCAAGCACTCACCTCCCCGGCAACGGCACCAGAAAAGAGCTTAGTTGATGGGGTGTGAGTGCCGCTTACCTAGCCTCCCCGACAACGGCGCCAGAAAAGAGCTTAATGTCTACTACACAACCTTCTTCTTGTAGATGTTGTTGGGCCATCAAGTGCAGAGGTTTGTAGGACAGTAGCAAATTTCCCTCAAGTGGATGACCTAAGGTTTATCAATCCGTGGGAGGCGTAGGATGAAGATGGTCTCTCTCAAGCAACCCTGCAACCAAATAACAAAGAGTCTCTTGTGTCCCCAACACACCCAATACGATGGTAAATTGTATAGGTGCACTAGTTCGGTGAAGAGATCGTGATACAAGTGCAATATGGATGGTAGATATAGGTTTTTGTAATCTGAAAATATAAAAACAGCAAGGTAACTAATGATTCAAGTGAGCACAAACGGTATTGCAATGCTAGGAAACAAGGCCTAGGGTTCATACTTTCACTAGTGAAAGTTCTCTCAACAATAATAACATAATTGGATCATATAACTATCCCTCAACATGCAACAAAGAGTCACTCCAACGACACTAATAGCGGAGAACAAACGAAGAGATTTGGGTAGGGTACGAAACCACCTCAAAGTTATTCTTTCCAATCAATCCATTGGGCTATTCCTATAAGTGTCACAAACAGCCCTAGAGTTCATACTAGAATAACACCTTAAGACACAAATCAACCAAAACCCTAATGTAACCTAGATACTCCAATGTCACCTCAAGTATCCGTGGGTATGATTATACGATATGCATCACACAATCTCAGATTCATCTATTCAAACCAACACAAAGTACTTCAAAGAGTGACCAAAAGTTTCTACCGGAGAATCAAGACGAAAACGTGTGCCAACCCCTATGCATAGGTTCATGGGCGGAACCCGCAAGTTGATCACCAAGACATACATCAAGTGAATCACGTGATATCCCATTGTCACCACAGATACGCATGGCAAGACATACATCAAGTGCTCTCAAGTCATTAAAGACTCAATCCGATAGGATTACTTCAAAGGGAAAACTCAATCCTTTACAAGAGAGTAGAGGGGGAGAAGCAACATAAGATCCAACTATAATAGCAAAGCTCGCGATACATCAAGATCGTGCCAAATCAAGAACACGAGAGAGAGAGAGAGAGAGAGAGAGATCAAACACATAGCTACTGGTACATACCCTCAGCCCCGAGGGTGAACTACTCCCTCCTCGTCATGGAGAGCGCCGGGATGATGAAGATGGCCACCGGTGAGGGTTGCCCCCTCCGGCAGGGTGCCGGAACAGGGTCCCGATTGGTTTTTGGTGGCTACAGAGGCTTGCGGCGGTGGAACTCCCGATCTATTTTGTTCCCCGATCGTTTTAGGGTATATGGATATATACAGGCGGAAGAAATACATCAGGGGAGCCACGAGGGGCCCACGAGGGTGGAGTGTTGGGGAACATAGTAATTTCAAAAAATTTACTACGCACACGCAAGATCATGGTGATGCATAGCAACGAGAGGGGGGAGTGTGTCCACGTACCCTCGTTGACCAAAAGCGGAAGCGTTAGCACAACGCGGTTGATGTAGTCGTACGTCTTCACGATCCAACCGATCAAGTACCGAATGCACGGCACCTCCGAGTTCAGCACACGTTCAGCCCGATGACGTCCCTCGAACTCCGATCCAGCCGAGTGTTGAGGGAGAGTTTCGTCAGCACGATGGCGTGGTGACGATGATGATGTTCTACTGACCCAGGGCTTCGCCTAAGCACCGCTAAAGTATTATCGAGGTGGAATATGGTGGAGGGGGCCACCGCACACGGCTAAAAGATCAAACGATCAATTGTTGTCTCTAGGGTGCCCGCCTGGCCCCGTATATAAAGGAGCAAGGGGGAGGTGCGGCCAGCCTAGAGGGGTGCGCCAGGAGTCCTACTCCCACCGGGAGTAGGACTCCCCCTTTCCTAGTTGGATTACGACTTGGGGTGGAAAGAGGAGGGAGAGAGGAAGGAAGGGGGCGCCGCCCCTCTCCTTGTCCTATTCGGACTAGGGGGGAGGGGCGCGTGGCCCAGCCCTGGCCGCCTCTCCTCTTCTCCGCAAAGGCCCACTGAGGGAGTCCTGGATTAGGGGGTATTCGGGTAGCCGGACTATACCTTCAGCCGGACTCCTGGACTATGAAGATAAAAGATTGAAGACTTCTTCCCGTGTCCGGATGGGACTTTCCTTGGCGTGGAAGGCAAGCTTGGCGATGCGGATATTCAGATCTCCTACCATTGTAACTGACTTTGTGTAACCCTAACCCTCTCCGGTGTCTATATAAACCGGAGGGTTTTAGTCCGTAGGACAACAACTCTAACATACAATACTCATACCATAGGCTAGCTTCTAGGGTTTAGCCTCCTTGATCTCGTGGTAGATCTACTCTTGTACTACCCATATCATCAATATTAATCAAGCAGGACGTAGGGTTTTACCTCCATCAAGAGGGCCCGAACCTGGGTAAAACATTGTGTCCCTCATTTCCTGTTACCATCCTCCTAGACGCACAGTTCGGGACACCCTACCCGAGATCCGCCGGTTTTGACACCGACACCCACTAAGGCCCATTAACTCCCGGGGGGTTCCGGTAACCCCTCCGGTACTCCGGTAAAATCCCGATTTCACCTGGAACACTTCCGATATCCAAACATAAGCTTCCAATATATCAATCTTCATGTCTCGACCATTTCGAGACTCCTCATCATGTCCGTGATCACATTCGGGACTCCGAACAACCTTCGGTACATCAAAACATATAAACTCATAATATAACTGTCATCAAAATGTTAAGCGTGCGGACCCTACGGGTTCGAGAACTATGTAGACATGACCGAGACACGTCTCCAATCAATAACCAATAGCGGAACCTAGATGCTCATATTGGCTCCCACATATGCTATGAAGATCTCTATCGGTCAGACCGCATAACAACATACGTTGTTCCCTTTGTCATCGGTATGTTATTTGCCTGAGATTCGATCGTCGGTATCTCAATACCTAGTTCAATCTCGTTACCGGCAAGTCTCTTTACTCGTTCCGTAATACATCATCCCGCGACTAACTCATTAGTTGCAATGCTTGCAAGGCTTAAGTGATGTGCATTACCGAGAGGGCCTAGAGATACCTCTCCGACAATCGGAGTGACAAATCCTAATCTCGAAATACGCCAACCCAACAAGTACCTTTGGAGACACCTGTAGAGCACCTTTATAATCACCCAGTTACGTTGTGACATTTGGTAGCACACAAAGTGTTCCTCCGGTAAACGGGAGTTGCATAATCTCATAGTCATAGGAACATGTATAAGTCATGAAGAAAGCAATAGCAACATACTAAACGATCGAGTGCTAAGCTAACGGAATGGGTCAAGTCAATCACATCATTCTCCTAATGATGTGATCCCGTTAATCAAATGACAACTCATGTCAATGGCTAGGAAACATAACCATCTTTTATCAACGAGCTAGTCAAGTAGAGGCATACTAGTGACACTTTGTTTGTCTATGTATTCACACAAGTATTATGTTTCCGGTTAAAACAATTCTAGCATGAATAATAAACATTTATCATGATATAAGGAAATAAATAATAACTTTATTATTGCCTCTAGGGCATATTTCCTTCAGTCTCCCACTTCCACTAGAGTCAATAATCTAGATCACACAGTAATGATTCTAACACCCATGGAGCCTTGGTGCTGATCATGTTTTGCTCGTGGAAGAGGCTTAGTCAACGGGTCTACAACATTTAGATCCGTATGTATCTTGCAAATTTTTATGTCTCCCACCTGGACTAGATCCCGGATGGAATTGAAGCGTCTCTTGATGTGCTTGGTTCTCTTGTGAAATCTGGATTCCTTTGCCAAGGCAATTGCACCAGTATTGTCACAAAAGATTTTCATTGGACCCGATGCACTAGGTATGACACCTAGATCGGATATGAACTCCTTCATCCAGACTCCTTCATTTGCTTCTTACGAAGCAGCTATGTACTCCGCTTCACACGTAGATCCCGCCACGACGCTTTGTTTAGAACTGCACCAACTGACAGCTCCACCGTTCAATGTAAACACATATCCGGTTTGTGATTTAGAATCGTCCGGATCAGTGTCAAAGCTTGCATCAACGTAACCATTTACGATGAGCTCTTTGTCACCTCCATAATATAGAAACATATCCTTAGTCCTTTTCAGGTATTTCAGGATGTTCTTGACCGCTGTCCAGTGATCCACTCCTGGATTACTTTGGTACCTCCCTGCTAAACTTATAGCAAGGCACACATCAGGTCTGGTACACAGCATTGCATACATGATAGAGCCTATGGCTGAAGCATAGGGAACATCTTTCATCTTCTCTCTATCTTCTGAAGTGGTCGAGCATTGAGTCTTACTCAACTTCACACCTTGTAATACAGGCAAGAACCCTTTCTTTGCTTGATCCATTTTGAACTTCTTCAAAACTTTGTCAAGGTATGTGCTTTCACTACAAAAAAATACACTTCCGTGATGATACGTGTTTGTCACAGTAGGTCGCTTTTTTTGTCATGCATGTACATCCATGACAAATTTATGACAAAATCAAGATAGTCATACCTGTGCTGTCGTAGAAGTGTTCCATGACATTACCAAAATTATCATCATGGAAGTGTCCACTTCCATGATGATAAATCGCGCGTCACAGAAGTGCTTTCGTCAAGGGTGACCGACACGTGGCATCCACCATAACGGAACGCCGTTAAGCTATCGGGTCGGGTTTTGGATCCGATAACCCGTTAACAGCCCCGACCAATGGGAAATTTCCACGTGTAAAATTCTTATTGGCCAGACGAAACACGTGTCAGCTCGCCAGCGGGTCACATAGGTGCTTATGATACGTCGACACGTGGCACGGCCCAACAGTGGCCCATTCCTGTGAAAAGGCTGACCCGTTTGACCTGGTCAAAAGCTGGCGGGCCGGCCCGTTTACTTGGTCAAAAGCTGGCGGGCCGGCCCATGGAAAGCCTGTTAACGGCCTGTTCGCATAAGCCCATTTACAGCCCGCTAACCCAAGGCCCGTTACGCCCTATCCGAATTAGGCCCAGTAGCGTCATCTGGGCCGTCCACTATGATTCCAGCCCGTTTTCACTTCTGGCCCATGTATAGCCCATGACGTCTTTCGGCCCATATGAGGCCCTTTGTAACTCTTGGCCTATTAGCGGCCCGTGCTGAAACTAGCCCGTAATGAACAGTGTATTACTTTACACCCAATAATGGTCCGTGGTGAAACTAGCCCGTAATGAACAGCGTATCACTTTATACCCATTAACAGCCCATTATTCCGTTGGGCCGTTTCCAGCCCAAGTTAACTTCCGGCCTTCTGAGGGCCCATTTATTCTTGGGCTCATTTGCAGCATTCGGTTACTTACGGCCCGTTACTGTCATTTTCTGCTTGTGGGCCAAATTCAGCCCGTCGTTATAGTCGGCCCGTTTGTGGACCGTTAGTCTGTTGGGCCATTTTCATAGCATCACCAAATACGGCCTATTAACGGCCCGTTATGGTCAGCCCATAAAACGTACGATTTCTATTAAAGGCCCGTCTACGGCCCATTAAAGGCTCGTACAAGACCCATAAATGAGTCGGCGGCCCATGGATCCTACGAGACGTACAAGGCCCATGGATCATACGAGACGTAGAAGGCCCATGGATCCTACGAGACGTAGAAGGCCCATGGAACCTACGAGGCGTAGAAGGCCCATGGATCCGACGGCCCGTGAAGGGCCATGGTCGGGCGTATTGGCCCCCGTTTGAACGATATAGCATATTCAAAGAATTATCTTACTCAATACTATCACCTCTAAAAAGACTACACTATTACAACAAAGAGATCAAGGCATAGAAAGGTAGAATAATCCTACACTATATAATAAAGAAATTGCAGCCGATTATACCCACTGGGCATTATGGTTCAGCACAGGTGATAATAAAGATACACAAACAGCAAATTACATACACTGGGCAAATACAGCTCATACATCATGGACCCGCATCAACTTAACTCCATTTGAACTATAATCTCTTCAGAAAATAGGATTGGCCGGATTCAGATAGCACAAATTTCAGTCTGCAAAATCTCCAATTCCTTCATGGTTACCTCAGTGTCTTGTTTCATTTTTTTGACTCCTGCATCTAATACCTGCATGTCCAGTCTCAACTTGTTGATTATACGTTGACAATCGTGTACACATTGTCTTGCCAACTCTAGTTGATCCTCGAGAACATCAGCACATTCTAATTCCAATCCATAATCATTTGGTAACGGCCATGCCGCACTACTCGCAGATCTTTGTGTTGATGTCACTTCATCCTGAAATGTTTCTGTAAGTACACATGACTAGGGCAAAAATATAGTTACAACAGTGAAGCGAACAAGACACTATTTTGTACTACATGGCAAAACAGGACTAACAATAATGTTACATGTCACTTTAAAAAAATGTTACACGTCATGAAGCATAAGCAGGTGATATTTTAAAAATTATAAAAAAGATAGTCTGTGTAGCCTGCATACAGAAATCCATCTTAGCTCACCAGAGGAGCATGATGTTGGGGCCCAATCGAAAACACAGACAAGTTACAAATTTAGACAGCACGTTGCGTATAAGTAAGCAAGCAGTTGGCCATTCTGTGCCTCAATTAAAGTCTTAGGGAGCATAATGAACATTAGAGGGTTTCATACAAACATACTACAGCAGGCAAAACTATGCAATCATTAGCGTAGTATAAACTAGATTGTGAGCCTCATGCAATAATAGTTTGCTAATAGAATTCAAAGCTTCAGGCACACTTCGGCAGAGTAATTAAATGGTAAGGCCTTTAATTATGTCAACTAATAGTGATACAAGTACCGAACATTAGGCATGATTATTTGGGCATCTCATTAATTGAGGACAAATAAAGCAATTGGAAAGAGAAAATTAACTATGCCTGAAACAAACAAGGAATTGAACTGTTGAGTTGCATACAGTGACTTACCTTAGCAGGTTGAAGAGGCTCAGCGCAGCTCCTACTTCTCTTGCAAGGCTCCTTCCTAACATCTTGTACTTGGAAATCCTCAATCTTATCTTCATTGCACCCCCTCTGCAAGGTAACACAAACTAGTTACTCGTCTCCTTGGAAGATAAATATGCATACTTTCCAGTCTGTGAACACAAAAGGATGAGATTATAACAGAACAACACCACATAATGAAACATGCCGCATCTCTTGCACTTGCACACAATGAAATGAGCATTTACTATGTCTGCACTATGTAAAAACTAGGCATACCTTCGAACTGGATCTCCAGGTACTCTTGGAGAGCCTAATGTAGTGTACAGCCAAACCTTTATGTCACCTATGAGTTAGACAAGGCCCCGCTACAGCAGCCCTTAGTGTTTAAATCGTTGACAAGCTCTGTTAGAGTGTTAGGTCAAGAACAGCAAGTAATCAAAGCAAACAGTCCTAGTATGGATGGTTGATGCAAACAAGCAATTGAACAGAAGTGTGAGCAAATCTTACATACAACAAAAGAAGAAAAGAAGGAGGCTTAAAGACCATCACTTGACTAACCAGATTTAAGGGGCATTTAAACATCATGTGCAACGTATGAACTAAGATAAACATTGCATATTCCAGATTCTACAATGGAATGCACATGTATTAGGTTATGCCATGTATGATGATGCCTAAATGTACAGATAGCAGGCAGGAGTGATTCATCATTGCACGCACAATTGAATTGCAGGTTAAGGGCCAGTTCGATTCCGCCTTTTCAGGGCATATTGTCAAAATAAGCCATAAAAGATGTAAAGAAGTCATTTTTGAGTTATGGGCTTGGGCTTAACTAATTTCGCTTTGGTGGGGGGTGTTTCGGGTAGAACCTCACTAAAAATTGAAGGGAAGGGAATGGTGAAATGACTCTGTTGTCTGCCTATATTACACTCAAAATGCAACTGCTGACACCCGTGTCACACCTGGCCTCAATTAAAACAAACACGCAAGCATTTATTGCCCTGCCCGCTTGCATCTCCTCTCCCCTTTCCCTCTACCTTGATCCCCTGCCTCACTAGGGTTCCTCCAGCGAGTCGTCGCCACTGGTCCCATCTGGCCTTGTCCTCGATGATGCTATGTCCAGCTAGGCTACATGGCCGGCGGGTAGGGGCAAATCTCCCTGGCTTCTCCTACCTCTGGCACCGTCCCTCATTCTCATGGTCTCCAGCAGCTGCTCCACTGTGGTTCGTCCAACGCACTACTCCAGCGGGCGCTGCACAACTACGGCTGATGCCACACTATGATAGAAGGCACCTTATTCCCCCTCCCCTCCTCCCAGGCCATGGCCTTGAGGTGCTGTTGAAGGATGAGCTCATCCAACAAGGTGAGGATCTCCTCTGATTTTTTGCCAAATTTTCATTCTGGTCCACTATACGATGAATTGCTATGAGCTGCTTCTGCTGCTGTGATATGATGCATTGCTATGAGCTGCTCCTGCTGCTGCTATGTGATGAATTGCTATGAGCTGCTGCTGCTGCTATATGATGAATTGCTATGAGCTGCTGCTGCTGCTATATGATGAGTTGCTACAAGCTGCTCCTACTGCTGCTATATGATGAGTTGCTACAAGCTGCTCCTGCTGCTGCTATATGATGAATTGCTATGAGCTGCTCCTGCTACTATATGATGAATTGCTATGAGCTGCTCCTGCTGCTGCTATATGATGAATTGCTATGAGCTGCTCCTGCTGCTGCTATATGATGAATTGCTATGAGCTACTGCTGGTATATGATGAATTGCAGACTGCTGCTGCTGTATGATGAGTTGCTATGAGCTGCTGCTGCTGCTGCTATATGATGCTTTCAGGTGGTGCTGTTATACGATAATAACCAGCCACTTGGACCATCGAATTTCAATAAATAATTGTTCTCCATTTAAATGTGGGTCATGCGTTCTTCGTTTAAATTAGGCAATGGGATCTCTATGGAAAACATTGACCAAAGTAGATAGTGCCAAGTAGATGGTTTCTTTGTATTTGCATTTTGAGCAAATAGTGATGGTGTGTTTTCCTATCATATTAATTACTGTACTAGGTTCAATTTGTGATGTTTGCAAGTCAAATTAATTTCCATATGGGCAGCAAAATGAAAAAAATATAATGCAATCTAGATTTTCCACTGATCATACCAAAGATAAGCTGAAAACGCAATGAAAAGAACTGGTTGGCTTATTACATGGAACTTATATTCACAGGTGCTTATTTTCTTAGGATAACTCATAATAACTGTCCCTAAGAAACTTGGCTAATACAACTGGCATACAAATAACATGTCACGATGATTGCAATGGAGGAGTGACGTACCATAGCACACTGTATAGGCTCACCGCTGCCTCTCTTTTTATTGCGATGTTCCATGAAATTGCCACATACATCTTGTACTTTTTCATTGTGTAACCCTATCTGTAAGTTGACACGGCTAATTTCAGACATCTCTACATGATACTACATTGCATATCCCTTGTGCATATTTAAACCACCAATTAACGATTGTGTGCGTACCATAAACTAGCCATGACTTTGTATGTTGGACTAGCAGGCACTCTAAGGGAGCCTAATGTAGTGCACTGGAATTCCTACATGCCACCTATGATTTTATGTAATGTACTGCCCCTGTTCCTAAATATATGTCTTTGTAGAGATTCCAGTATGGACCACATACAGATGTATATAGATGTATTTTCGAGTGTAGATTCACTCATTTTGCTCCGTATGTAGCCTATAGTGGAATCTCTAGAAAGACTTATATTTAGGAACGGAGGTACGAGGTAGTATCATGTATGACATCTACATATCTAATTTAGCAGCCAGTAGTAGAAATCATTGTCTGCACAAAGGGATTACTGGTCGAAAATCCTAGCAAAGCACGCTGGCAGGCACAGAACAATACAAGAGAGAGAGACGCGCTTACAAGATCATAGCAATGCCTCGGTCCAGGATCTTGGTTGGCCAAGCTGTTAGATTCATAAGAAACATCGTCCTTGTAATTTTTGCCAGCTGCATAACAGGTAACAGCGACCGGTTAGTATATTTGAAGTACATCGGGCAGGTGATGCTGGACGGGTTTAAAGGTGACAAGTACCTAGGCCATGGCGGGTGCTTGGCATCTCTCCAGACTGTGGGAATCAGGTTAGAAACGTCGAGGGTGATGACGCTGCGCTGGCTGTCGGGGTCCGGTAAGGAGATCTAGAACCGTCGAGTAGGGTGTTTGTGGAGCGGCTCCGGTAGGGTGGACTACGGTGTGGGTGAAGCGGATCTATGGCTGTGGACGAGGGCGTAGGTGAAGCTGCTCCGGTGGTTGGGTTAAGGATGGTGTCGACGATGCGGATCCGCGGCCGTGGACGGGGCGTTAGAAGCTGCTCCGGTGGTTGGGTAAGGGTGGTGTCGACGATGCGGATCTGCGGCCGTGGATGGGGCATCAGAAGCTGCTCCGGTAGGTTGGATGAGGGTGCGAGGAAGCGGATCTGAGGCCGTGGACTTGTGAGTTGGCAAAGCAGCCACGGTAGGGTTGAGAATGGTATAGGCAAAGCTACTCCGGTAGGGTTGAGGAAGGTGTCAGCGAAGCGGCTCTGGTAGGGTTGAGGAAGGTGTCGGCGAAGAGGATTAGAGGCCATCGACGGGGCGCCGGTGGGGCGGCTCCGAAGGGTGTGGACGAAGCAACTCCGGTGGGGAGTACGAATGAGCCGCTGCAGATGCGCGGCGGTTGACGAGAGTACCGGCGAAGCAGATCCGGTGCCATGGACAAGGCCGGCACTGAATGGGCTATGGTACAGTGGTGGATGAGTAGTCTACTTGTTTCTAGGGGAGGTGGGAGGGGTAGATGCGGCCGCAAAAGCAGATCTGGCGAGGTGGACGCCGCTGGCAGTGAATGGGCTATGGTACGCCGGTGGATGAGCAGTCTAGGGTTTCGAGAGGGGAGGGGAGAAAGGGGGATGAAGTACGGACGGCGTGCCGTGTAGTTAGTCATTTTTGCGGGAGGGGGAGAGGAAATGGGGGTGCCGTGTAGTGGGGGAACCGGAAGTTACCAAAGCAGCCCCAACCTATCATGTAGATGAGGGCGGTATTGTAACTGTTGGTCTCCGTGCACCAAGGACAAAATGGGGATTTCGCATGCTAAAGACTAAGGTGGCGGAAATTTTAGAAGGAGGCGGGAGATTTTGCCGCCCGCGGGATCGTTCGTATCCAGTTTCAACTAATTTTGGACCATGCTAGCGGGAAGGTCATGCTAGACTGTGTACACGGGGAACGCATCAGCAGTTAATAAATGGTGTGAAGTCCACCCCAGAAAAAAGACAATAACTCAGGATGATGCGCCGATAACTTGGACGTTCACACGGGCGCGGCCAATCGTACGGGTGTAGTGGCGCGTTCACAAAAAAGGGATCAAACGATCAGCCTATGTATTTCTCGTGTAAATAGATAATTTAGTGCCATTTGTTATTTACTTTAAACATAATGCATTGACGTGTTAGTGTAGAGGCGCAGAAAAAGAAATGGATATTGTAGTCAGCTACTTAAAAGTGTTACCTCATATGATTACATAGCCTCCATTTCATAAATTATGTATCCGTTGAATTCATATATGAATATTACATATATTACTTCAAAATAGAAACTTAAATCATCCAAGACTAATGAATTTGAATGCAAGAGTAACAATGGTGCATGTTCATGATAACTACATTGGTTGTTTGAAGAAACATCACTGTAACTTTGGCATGCACAACTAAAAAGGCTTATTTAAATAGAAAAACTGTGATATGTGAGTGTCCAATCTTTATAGCATTGAATCGATGTTGTACCTTTGGCCATGATACGAAGTAGATATTGACTTATGTTCAAGCGATGCACGTTAACGATCGCTAGATAGTGATACGTCAATGAATTGTTCATTCTCTCTCACACGCATACATATCTCATTTCCCTGTGGGCATCGGAATCACACACGCGCACTTCGTGTATTTCTTTCCCTCCGTCAGGGTTAAATTCGTCTTTCTACCCCGTCCTACAAGTCTCTCACACAGAAACACACACGCTCTCTATGTCTAACACGCCCACCCCTTTAATTCCGCCCACCCACAGCCACTAATGTCTCTCACACATATGCTATCTACCTATCCCTTAATATAGCTAGATATGTGTCACACAAACTCCTTCTCCCTACTAGCAAGATGCCCATGCGTTGCACGGAACATCAAGATGCATTTGTATGAGAAGTTTATCTTGTGGGAGAAAAGGATGAATGAGGGAATGCCTTATTTGCAAATGCGGAGAGGGGTGTGGGTATCTTTTAGCAAAATTGCCATAGTTTCCTTCCTGTCCGTCGGATATAAATCGGATAGCCTATATTGCAGGATGGCAGGAACACCATCATCACCAACTCTGTTTTTTTATAAGAGTAGAGATATGTGAGTGTCACTGCCACCCCCCCCCCCCCCCACACACACACACCCACACTTCCCAACACCGAAGGAGTAGGGTGACACCTCGATCTTGATACTAATCTATCGACTGGCTTCTCTCTCAAACATACACACACACACTACCCGGCACCAAAGGAGTAGGGTGGCACATCGATCTTGATAATAGTCTATCTACTCCTCTTTCAAACACACACACACACACACACTCGCTAGTTGTGCCTCTGTGTCTACCCCACACACTCTCAATACATCTTTCTCTCCCACTCACCCCCCAACAATGACAGCGGAAGGGTGACAACTCGATCTGATCATATTCTGTCAATTGGTTTCTCCCTCAAATATTGTGTCTCGGTGCCTCGCTCGGTAGCCCCCTCGATATGTAGACTTCTCGCGCGCGCACAGCTGTAGTGACGATGACGCTGAACCCAATGTGCCTTGTTTTTACCGGCCTCATGTGATAGTTTTCACCCTGTTTTCTGTTAATTAACAAGGCAACCTTTTCTTTGTTACTACTATTGAATCTGAAGTCATTCGGGGCAGACATAAAATATATCACTTCAACCCAATTATCGCAGCAACTATTTTAAAAGAAATTAGCTAGCTGCCCGAGCGTTGCACGGAACATCAAGATGCATTTGTATGAGTAGTTTATCTTGTGAGAGAAAAGGTTGAATGAGGGAAGGCCTTATTTGCGAATGTGGAGAGACGTGTGGGTATATTTTTGCAAAATTGCCATAGTTTCTTTCCTATCCGTTAGATATAAATCCGACGGCCTATATTGCAGGATGGCACGCACACCATCAGCGCCAACTCTTTTTCTACTCCCTCCATCTGAAAATACTAGTCATCAAAATGGATAAAAAGAGATGTATCTAAAACTAAAATACGTCTAGATACATTTCCTTTTATCCATTTTGATGACAAGTATTTCCGGACGGAGGGAGTATTTGTCTTTTTAGAGATTTCAACAAGTGACTATGACCGGACCTTACCAACATACTCAAAAAAGTAGTCCATAATTTTGATGTTACCCTCTTTTCTTGGCGGTGCAGTGCCATTTGGATACCTCATAAATAAATCAAGGACAAATCTGACCCCTTCCTAAAAAGACATACGGAGCAAAATGAGTGAATCTACACTCTAAAATATGTCTACATACACATCTGTATGTGGTAGTCCATTTGAAATCTGAAAAAGACAAATATTTAGGAATGAATGGAGTATATATAAGAGTAGACATGGAGATATATCTCCAGCATGGTCTACAACAAAAATGTGCTGGGCTGGTTAGCGCCAGATGCTCGCAACACGATGACATGAGTTCGTATTCTGTCTTTTAACTTTATATTTTTATATTATATATTACTCTACTTATTTGATATATACTTATTTCGCCACTGTACTGACAGTGGAACCCACAGAGTACTTAGAATACAAGATTAAGGATGGAATTGTTTCTTTTTAACTTTCTATACGAAGCTGTAGCCACCCTGCAAGTCACGTGTACGCTGTGCATGCAATTAACTTTTTATAGAGGGACAATCATACAGGCAATTAGCTCAAATGGATTGGATGTCACTCTATTATTTCCAGCATAAAGAGCATCTCCAACGGCAGCCGGCAAATTTCCTCCTGCTTCCTTAAGCGGAGGACGACATCAAACGCCAGCGGCATACATTTTTACAACTCTAACCAACCAGATGAAATTCGTGCAAACACGGACTGATTTCATATAAGCATGAAGGATTTTGTATAAAAAAGCCGGATCTTCATATAAACATCATGGATTTCAATACATTTACATGAACTAAGAGGTGCCAATCCGGCTCTCTTGTATAATTAATACTCCCTCCGTCCGGAAATACTTGTCCTAGAAATGGATGTATCTAGACTTATTTTAGTTATAGATACATACTCCCTCTATTTCTTTTTACTCCGCATATAAGATTTGGTCAAAGTCAAACTGCACAAAGTTTGACCAAATTTATATAAAAAATATGAACCTCTACAATACTAAAACTATATAGTATAAACATACGTTTCATGGTGCATCCGATAATATTAATTTCATATTATGAATGTTTATATTTTTTAATATAAAGTTAGTCAAATTCTACAAAGCTTGACTTTGACCAGACCTTATATGCGGACTAAAAAGAAACGGAGGGAGTACAATTTATCCATTCTTAGAACAAAAATTCCCCGCCAGCTGGAGAGGGAGTACATAATCTAAATGGCCGCCCGTGGATCCCTTTGTCTTCCTCATGTCCGTCAAACACTTGCGGGGTCGATGAAGGTCCTTGGAAGAGACAAAGCAGCAAAGAAACCACCTGAATCTGTGGTCGTCGCCTCGGCGGTGGCCTTCATGGGTCTCAAGTGGCGGCGGCCTCCCGTGTTCTACTTCTCCTCGATGATGGCGGCGGACACGGAGAATCTGGCCACCGACTCGTCGCTCTACACGCACCCGGCTTTTGTCTCTGCCTGCATGGCGCTGCCGCAGGCACGGGAGGCGCGCCCACTGACACAGGAGGCGCGGCCACCGCAGACACTGGTGGCACGGTACGACGCGGCAGCGACGGCGCCCGTACCGGCGTGCTCGCCGCCGTGCCGGCGTGGAGCAACTCGCCACTCCTCATCGAGCCGAACTGGAGCGGCGAGTTGCTGAACCACGCGCCTGCTTGGGGCGGCAACTGGCTCCGTCGGGCCAAGCAAGGTTGGTGAAGCACGGAGCGGCCTCGCCCGTATCCGGAGGGCTCGGCGGCCACCCAGTCGGGTAATATGCCGGAGAACGGCTCATCGGAAGCCATCGGAGGAGTGGAGAAAATGGTGAAGGAGGAGATGGGGGAGCGGCAGAGGGGTGCGACTCTTGCCCGCTGTCTGGCTGGCCTCGTGTAAATAGAGGGCGGACGGTAGGAGCTTCGTCGGCGGCTGGCCTCGTTTAAACTAAGGGTGGACGGGAGGAGCTCGGCCGGTGTTACGTTTAATTTCGGCCCGCTCATGAACGGACGTGTGGCCGGAGTAGGATTCTCGGTTTGCATGCGGGTTTAAGGGAGAGGTTTAATGGAGGCGCCGGGCGTGCAGCGGGCGGCGCAGTACTATTCGATTTGACAGCAGTAATGAGCCGTCAAATCACAAAGGCCCTTGCCTCTCGTGAAACCGACCGAGCTAGACTGTCCCGCCCTCTAGCCTTTTAAAAAATGTATATACTCCACTTTTGTATAGTAGTAGTATCGATGGATTGCGCCATGGAGCAAAACTTGAAATTAAAACAAAAGGTGGTACATATAGAGAGCGCTCGTCGCCAAATTATGCATATAGTACTATTAAAAAGGCTTGTCACAATAATTGTGTCCAGCACAACTGCACAACCCACCCCTCAAATAAAACTAAGCACCCTGGAATTCTTTGACAAAACTAAGCACCCTGAAATTCTTTGACAACTAAATTGTTGGCTATATGATGTTGGCCATATATATTGTACGTATATAATGTGAAGAAACGAGTGGTAGTATTGTACCAACTAAAAGATGAAATGTAAGAAATACTTGTATGTACGTACTGAAGAGTTAAAGTAACAATAAGAAACATAGCATAGTTCTGCTGGGGACTCAGCACAACACACCCCTCAAATTAAATTAAGCACACCTGAAATTAAACTTTGCAACTATTCCGGTAGACACTGCATTAGAACCACCATGAGCAACGACACTGCCACCTTACTCAGAGTCCTCGTCCACGTCCTCGACTTCGTCCTTGTCCCTCTTCCTCTTGGCCGATACTTCTTTGCTTGAACCGCACACTTGGCTGTTGCTCTTCATCCAACCCTTGTAGATATTGAAGCAAAGGTAGCCATCCATTGCAGCGTACTGGATGTGACCTATATCTAGTACATTCCGCTGCCATGCATGACGATGAAACGTGTATGGATGTTTCTCCAGTTTACCGTACGAAGGATGAACCATGGCTCCTGCCAGGGTCAGCATTGAAGGTTGAAGAGAGGACACCAGACGATTCTTCTGGAGGTCAAAGGTGTTGCCTACAACGAGGCCTACCCGACGAGGGACTTCTTTATCGTTACCAAAGTCTACAGTAACGAATTTGACTAGGTTGCTCCCGAGGAAGTCCTTAAAATCCTGGCACTCAACGTCGGCATGGCATATGTGGTAGACCAAGCATAAGTCATGCACGCAAACCTGGATCACGGCGGGCTTCTTCCTCTCTTCGTCCTTTAGATCCTTCTCTCATCCCAGGACTGTGGTGTACTCAACATCTAGCCCAGCGACCCACTCATCATCTGAGTTTTTGAACATGCGTCTGAAGCGAGAAAGGCATCCTTTCACCGTCGCAGAAGAACGGGTGTAGATGATGTCGAACTCATCGCCGGTGATGGTTCTAACCTTGTAATCACCGCCGATCCTGGAGATTTGGGACGACATGGATTTGGGAGGGGGGTTAGTATTAGTGGAACTGCCGTAGTGTGAATGGACGGGACGACTAGTAGCGAACCGCCGTAGTATTGAAGGACGTGCAGGGACGAGTAGGAGCGAACTGCCAGGGTGAGAATGGCAGGGTAGTGGCTTTCCATTCTCCCATGATACGGGCTTCCGAGAGCCCTTGGATCTGAGATCGAACGGTTGCATGGAGTGATTCTAGACCTATGGGTGAATATCCTATTCTGGAGGGTTATTCTACAAATTTTCAACAACTTAGCATGCGACCGTTTGATCTCAGATCCAAGGGCTGCCAGCAGCCCGTATCGTGGTCGCGCCTACCACGACCGTCGCGTCGCTCGTGCGGTCGCGCCCTTGGAGATTTAACATGGTGCGTTAGGCTATCTGATGTTTGGCATGTTATACATAGTCATCACTTAGTCACTCATACTACAACAAGGTTGGCTATAAGTGTATTTTTTACTCCTCTCTATCTCTTTCTTTGCACTCCCTCTGTCCCATAATATAAGAACGTTTTTGACACTAGTGTAGTGCCAAAAACGCTCTTATATTATTGGACACATGGAGTACTAGTATTTATTGCATTTGCCAAGGAGTGACCTCTTCCAATGAAATGGTGTTGCTAAGTTTGCTTCATTTAATTAGCTATAGACTCAAAATTGTCTTTTCACCTAGGTACACGCGCTCAGCACCGTTTCTTCCTTGGGTCACCAAACTAGTCTCTCTCTCTTCTTGAATAACTTGCCACATCAGACTTTATGCCTATGTAGCAAGCTTAAGCACCTGTAGGAGCAAGTAAAAGTAAGTACAATAGTGCGCTTTACATGGCATTTTTGCATATGTGGAGGAAATAGAGGCAAGGAAAAAGTGGAGAAGTGGGCTCTCATGCAAGAGCCAGCCTCTACTACATGGTGGAGCATTGGGAGAGGCACTTGTATGGAGGTGGTCAGGAATCTAGGAGACTCACGCCGGTCGTAGCGCCGCAGTTAAAATGATAATGGCAAGTCAAATCACGGGGCCCCACCTATCCAGCAGTAACTCGCTGTCAAATCGCACAACCCTACGTTTGCAGCAGCCTACTCCCTCGTCTTCTCGCGTCTCTGTCGAAGCGACTAAAGCGCTATGTTACAGTAACATATTATGTTACCACAAGCACCTCTTTCCTCATTAAATAGTTGCCACATAAGCAAAATTGTCTGGGGATGTGTTAAGTTACTACTCCCTCCTTTCCGGTTTATAAGGCTCAATTCAAAATTCTCACCAACCAAGGTAGATGGTGAGTGGTGGAATACTTTTTGTAGTTTGCAAAAGCACCCAATTAATGTTCTTGTTTTCCTCAAAAAAGTATGTTTACCAATGCATTAATTGCAATGCATGCATGCATAAATTACATGCATTGGTCAATTTTCTCTTAGTACTTGAATGCAATGATTTAATGCACCTTGGAATCTGAACATGTGATGGAAAACAACCAAATTGAGCCTTATAAAATGGAAAAACTAAAATTTTGAGATAAGCCCTATAAACCGGAAAGGAGGGAGTACCTAAGTTACTCCCACTATGGCTAGCCTAAGAAACAACGTGAGAGTTAATGCACCATGCCTATGTGTTTACTATTTGGTTTTCGTAAGATGACTTAATACTCACCTAGACGGAGGGAGTATTCGATTTGAAAGCGGGTGGCGCAGTTACCGATATGGCTTTAATGCAGACGAGGGAGGGAGTAGCGGTTCCCGATATGTTGAACGGCCAATGCATCCTCCTCAATTAATGCACGAGGGAAGTAATGGGAGGAGGTCCGGGAAAAGAGGTTGCACGATGTGAATGCAAAGCAGTTTGCCCTCATTGCCCTCATATAAAGGTGCCCCTCCATTCCAATGCATCTACCACATCGTACGCACCTAAGCATTTGCCTAAGCACCTACACTAAGCGCAAAAGAGCTCACTCCAGACCCATGGCGGCGATGCGCGTGAGCGGCCAGCGGCTGCACCAGATGGTCCACGACGCCGGCCTGCGGCATGGCGCCAAGGATCGTCTCCAGACGGTGTTGGAGACCAGCTGGTGGATGGCCGCCGTCGACGCCAACTACGACTCTCAGTTGGACCAGATGATCGTTGACACCAGCAACAAGTTCACCGTCATCAAGAAGCTCGCGGACGACATCGCCGTACTCCTCTAGCCCGCGTGCCCGGGCTCCTCATTGCCTGCCACCCTAATCGGCCCCCATGGCCGGAACCTCTTTCAAGCACTGGTGGCCCTGCGACTGCCCGCCGACGCCACGAAGAATGTCCACCTGGAGGTCGCGCTCGCTGCGAGGTGCCTCGCCCTGCAAGAATTCGTCGACCTACACATCCACGTGTACGAGCATATCATGTACATAGGTATCTACAATGCCAGTGAGGACGCTACGAGGTTGGCCTTCCTCAACCGGCTGGAAGCCTTGGATGGCTTTGCTGAGAAGCACCTCGACCTCGCCACAAAAGCCACCGCTCCTTAGCCGCCGGTCGGTGGCCCGGCGCACTAAGTTGAGGAGGAGGAGGTCGTACGTTCGTGGATCCATCTTTCTTCTTGCCTTCTGTAACCACCACTGCGATCGCATCATCGTGGCCTTAATTCTTATTGTGCTGTTGCATTCTCGTTCCAGTCAATACCGACATGTGCGATCCCTTTGCTTAATTATATGCATCATTGTAACTAGTACTTGATCCGTCAATTTATAAGATGTGCTTACCTTTTCCATCAACTTCGTGCAACGCGCGGGCATCTTGCTAGAAACACTAGAATATGTCTATATAATCCGTATGTGATAGTCCATTTGAAATCTCAAAAAAGACAAATATTTAGGTACGGAGGGAGTAATATATTAGGAGTATATCATGCACACAAAGGCAGAGGAGCGGTGGGGCCGAGAGGGATGAGGGGCACGTCGGGGGGATGAGGATCCCCTGACGCGAACAATCCTACAATTTTGTCACTGACATGTGGGACCCATAAGCGTGGGTCCCACCTGTCGGTGAAGGAAAGGCAGGGCAAGGCAGTGATAGCCACATCATAGGATCCATGTCCACGTCGGGGGACGTCGTGCCGTGGGTTGAAGCGTCGTCGTGGGAATCACGTGTGGGTGTGGTAGTGGTAGAAACAAGAAACGTGATGGTCGTTGTGGTTCAACTTCCATGGACAAGCTGTCATGTCTGCTGAGACATGTATACCAAAACTAGAGTGTTTATATTTCAAGCACATGAACAAGTATTATTCTACTACTTTGGATCCATTGCAACGCACGGGCCAGCACATTGGTAGTAGTAGTGTCCATCTCTATCTCTAGAGGCCTTCCCTCGTTCGTCCTTTTCTCTCACAAGATAAACTACTCATACAAATGCATCTTGATGTTCCGTGGAACGCACGAGGATGTTTCCTTGGGGGTCTCTCCAGCGCGGCGTGGCCGTAGTTGCAAGTTGATGCCCCTTGATATGCCGACGTTAAGGGGCACTCGGATATCCTCCGATGAGCAGGTAAGATGAGTTTGATCACGTAGTAAATGCATTCTAAAGACTACTTCCGTGTCCATTTCCTAATTCTCCCCCTGCCCGCTGTTTCACAGGTTAGGCTCGGTGCGAGTGGAGATTGGCTTGCATATGTACGGGAGGGTACCAACATCAATTTGCACAACATTTACAACGGTGACACCGTTCCCGTAGAACCTTTGTCCAACATTGGGATCAGCCATGCAACGGTCCACCGCATGAATTGGTACGATGGAACCACGGTGAGATTGAATAAGAAAGCACGAACCTTGCACATGGCGGTCAAAGGCGGACCATGCTGTCTGCGGACGATTTGTTGCCGTACGAGTAGGAAGACATTGTGCTCCTTTCTAACCGCATCTTCGCGGTGACAAACCAGGGGACTTATTTTGTATGGGACACATCCTACGATATACTCCCTCTCTCCTAGTTTATTTGTTTTGAATCTTTTCGTTTTGTAAGTTTCAAATTCAAATTTAGAGCTCCCCATCACATGTTGAGATTACAATGTCCATTAAATCGTTGCATGCATGTATAGTAAAGAAACAAATCTCGAGTTTGGCATGAGTTCGTGCTGCGGGAGCACCACAAGCCCTGGCGTAGGAGTTACATTTCCCTCTCAGGGTCGTCGGGACTGAGCTTTAGCGCCTTACTACACCTACCTTTGAGTCAATAACATGTGGACCCGATAGGTGACTGGTCCACATGTAATGCTCCCGTAGGCAGAGGGGCAGTGGGCCAAGAGGGGTGAGCCGCAGGTCGGGGGACGTGTGGTTTCATGGGTTCGAGCGGCGTCATGGGAATCGCGGGTGGCTGTGGTAGAAACTTGATGCTCGCCGCATTTTAGGTGGCCCACATGTCATGCACACAAAGGCAGAGGGGCGGTGCGGCCGAGAGGGGTGAGGCGCACGTCGGGGGGCGTGGTGCCATGGGTTGGAGAGGCGTCGTGGGAATCGCGAGATGAAACGTGATGGTTGCCGTAGTTGAACTTCCATGGACAAGTTGTCATGTCTACGGACACATGCACTGCATACCGATCACTGGAAGGAGTAGCAGAGAAAGCTATATATGCGGATAAATAGTTCCTTACAGTCAAGCGGACCCACGCTACTACTCTATTCCAAAGACATGCACACCATCGAAATAGTCCATCTATATCAATATACACCGAGAGGGAATAATTTTTTTACAAGAGAGGAAATAGTTCATCCATCCATAATGCCCTCCTGCTGGTGCAGCCTTTTCCTCTTCTTCTTCTTCTTCTTCTTCTTCTTCTTCTTCTTCTTCTTCTTCTTCTTCTTCTTCTTCTTCTTCTTCTTCTTCTTCTTCTTCTTCTTCTTCTTCTTCTTCTTCTTCTTCTTCTTCTTCTTCTTCTTCTTCTTCTTCTTCTTCTTGTTCTCATTCTCTACGGGAGACGGCTTCGCAACAAGCTCTTTGGACCTTGCAGCTATCTCGAAACTCACACGGGGATCGAGGGCAGCATATTTTATCCGCTCGTACGTCAAGCGATAATTCTCCCATCCAGACGACCTTAATGCCACCGTCTCGTCACCCTTCTGAAGATTTGTACCGAGCACAAAATTTGCTATGTCGAATAGGGATGGTGTCTGTTTATCACAAACTTCTACAGGAATTTTGATTCTGGTTTGTAGGTCAACGATGCTTTTCAAATCAAGGTTGTACTGCTCCAGCTTCTGTTTGTCCCCTTCGATGGCTGCCCCACAGAAGTATACGTCCTCCCGAGACAAGAAATCGTGAAGCTCACCTTGTATGGAGGTTGAGTGTATGATGTGGTACACCAAAACATCATCTTCGAGGCACAGCTGAAGGACGGCGGCGCGCTGGATCTTCCCAGGGGCACGCTCCGTGTACTCTGCGTCGAGACCGATGACCCTTGTCTCTACCTTTTCGAGGGAGTTGGATACATTGTTGATCCACTGCCGAACAACCCTTGGGTGGACGGTGACGGTGGCAACTATGCGCATCGAGCCTTCGACGAGGACATGTTGGATGCTAAAAACCTGCATCTCAATCTCTTTTGCCATTTGGAACCGCTGGAACAGAGGGCTATGGTTTGGAGAATTAGGATTAGATGGCTAGTCTAACTAAGGTAGTAGATGATTATTTAAAGAGGTTAAAATAATGTGAACGCAGTGGGGTTTGGATGCAAAAGAAGACGAAGGGGAGGTGAAGAAGCCGAGGAGAATCGGTTCCTGATGGAGAAGGAGTAAATGGGAGAGTGGCGTGCATGCAGTTGATTAGACGGCTAGGTAGACTAAACGAAAAGGCTATGCGGGTAGACTGGTGAGTCGTACCTGTTCGTGTATGTGCCCATCCTTCCTGATAGGTGGGACCTATGCAAATAGATAAAAAAATGTGTCATAGTTTTTTTAGTGTGTGAGTGGGAGACACAACATTCTCTGGTTAAGTAATACTCCCTTCGTTTAGGTGAGTATAAGTCACCTCATGAAAATCAGGTTTTTCCAAAACTTTTAGGCGTGGAGCATTAACTTCCTGCTCGATCCCCTCCTAGCCTCGTTAGCCTGCGTTCTCTTCCTCTAATGCCGCGTTCTACCTTTCCATTTTTCCTCTTCTCAAGTGTGGAACGATCTGCATGCCGTCCTTGATGCACCAGAATGACCACTGCATGCATCGCAGCAGAGCGTTGATTGGGCATGCACGAGAATTTGGTTCTGCTCGCAATATGGATGATACCTGAACGATGAAGTGAACAGGCATGCTAGCACGGGAGACCTATTTACGCTATACAATACTGGGGTACTCATGTACCTACTACTACTACTAGTAGTAGTAGTAGTAGTAGTAGTAGTAGTAGTAGTAGTAGTAGTAGTAGTAGTAGTAGTACAACTATGGTACACTTGATGGTCACAATACTATTCATCTGGTCCTCACAGCAAAGTGACAACAGCCTGCGCCAGACACTAGTCCAGGTGGCGTGTTCGGGTTACCAAAGTCAGCCTCACCCTGTGCACAATGTAGTTTGTCACCGCCGCTATACAACACATTGGCGCCTCGCCTCGTCTCCCTCTTCGCTCCCATAGCACCACTCCATCTCCATCTCCTTCTCCGACTCCATCTCACTGTGCCCCCGTGTACCGTCGCCTCACTTGCCTCCCCAGTACCACTATTCCCTTGCTAGCCGCTCCAACACCGACATCCTTCTCCCCCGTAAATCAAGCCCCCTTCCAAACTCCACCATGGCCGAATGCGAACCACGCAACATCCATATGAGCCGCGATTGGAGCAATCTCCCCAGTGACATCCTCGACCTTTGTTGTTCGTGTATGGATATGTTGAGCGCCCTGCGGCTGGCTGCATGCTCGAGGGACACGCACACGGCCATCGTCGAAGCGAGGCCTAAGCTTTTCAAGACACCCTGCTTGCTGCTATCTGGTCTTGCGAGATTCGCTCACCATGATACGGAGGCGTGCATGATGCCCCTTGACTTCAGTCCGATCTCCATTAGCTGAAACTTCTTTGCAGGTATGTAGTGGGTCGTCGTACATCATTTCCCTCAACATCGATCCGATCACCATCGCCCAAAACTTCTTGGCAGGTATGTACTGGGTCGACATGAACTCCCACTGGATGGCTGCCTTCAGAGAAGACGGTAAAAAGTTGGTGCTCATGAACTTCCAGACCTCCCATGAGATTATCCTTCCTCCGTTGGATTATATAGAGTATTACCATCGCGGTCCAAGTTATCTAGATTACTACGTCAGTTGGACGGACCTTGTTTTGCAGAAGATTGTAATCTGCCAAGTGCCCACACGACATGCGAATTACGCAGACTTCAAGCTAATTGCCTTGTTCGACCGCGGACTCGCCTATCTTTACGCCGGTGCCTTCTTTAGCTGGAGACAACTCGGCTCGTAGTGGATCATTGTCAAAGCTGATACACACTTCTGTGATGCTACTGAACACAATGGCATCATCTACGTGATCGACAAAGCAGATGGCACCACGTATTGCTGGGACGGCGCGTGTAAGTTGTTTCCTCTCATGTTAGTTTCCTCATTTTCATGATGTAGAAACATGCACCACACTGTTGGTTTCATCTAACCATACATTAGGGAAGTAATTGTGCATATGGAGAACTCTATATTTGGAAGTAGTGAAATCCTGCAATGTTTACCATGTGTACATACCTATATTCGCCCTTCAGCAATCAATGGCTAGAATAATATCCTCACAAAATTTTTGCCCACAAAACACGAGTATATAACAATGCATGGTCTGTTAGTTACCTTGAAGAATTTGTTTGTGAGGACAGAACATGATTACATAACATGCATGACATGGTAGTTTCCTGTGAAGAATCGATTGCGAGATAACATGAGTATAACCATGCATGGCACTTCTATATTTTCGAACCCAGTATACATTTCCCTGTATTTTCCTCCCAGTTCCAATAGGGACATATCAATGTTGTTTCTTGCATTATCCTACTCATACTCTGAACAATGCTGATCTTACATTAACAATGCATGTCCTTTTTGATATGATGCAGTGTCCCTACAGTTACTGCCCTTTGTAATCACACCACCTTTGCCAAAAACAGGAAAGCACAACTGGTTCCTCGCTCGATCAGACGATGGCAAAAGACTGATGATCATTCGGACACATGATCCGGAAAAGTTATATTGCAAAAACCTCACTGTATACAAGCACCGTGTAATACGTGAGTATCCGGACAGTGGTTGTTACGTCTATGAGCAGGATACCAGCTTGTTGGGGCCTTTAGGATTTTTTAGTTGGAGGTGGGTAACCAGCCTTGGTTCACACTCTCTGTTTCTCGGACGCAATTATTCGATTAACCAGGAGATCACCGTTGGCAAGGACCTTGATGGCAGAGAGGCTCTGTTTGCTATGGAAAACTGTGTCTACACGGCGAGCCCTAGGAGTTCGGGAGCAAACTCCCCTGATTGTCAACGATACAGCCTGCAGCCAAAAGAAGGTGAGAATGACAAAGGCATCCAGATTAACTTTGATCCTTGGATGTCTCAATTACGACAGGCAGTGATGTGGTTCGAGCCTTCAGGTTGATAGGTAATTGGGCTGTTGCATCGAAAGGGTGGAGTACTGGTGTCTCCGGATCACTGGTCGCTGAAGCGGGGCTGCAAATTATGATGGTGTTGGATCATCTCTTCGAATGACTTTGTTGTCTTTGCTGCTGGTTCTGGATGGGTAGTTCTTTCTTTTTTTATGCATATTCCTTGTCATTTGGTCATCCTCGTCTATGTCACTCTTACTATGTAATAGTTGCTTCTGTTTAGAATGTCATTGTCATCTGGATCACGAGAGTCTGAGCGCTGCAGATGGGTGTGTTTTGGTGGTGTAGCAAGACTTCTTATGAACTATCATGTATTGTTGTTTATGTCAGTAGTAGTCACTAGTCAGTGTTTGAATGTTGTATATATCGTTGTTTCGAACTGTTTATTGTCTCGAACTACTGGTGGGCTAAATGAGGGCATCACCATTCTCCTGTGTTTAGAGTATATCTCCTTTTTTCAAGTTATATAATTTGAGCTCAGTGTCTTTTCGATGATGTACACTTGTTTGGGCCAGTGAGGTGTCCTTGAATATGGGTCGAGTAGTAACGCAATGCCAAACAGGTCAATTATGACTCTCAGGCCGGGCTCTCAAAAGATCTTGAAAAAAAGGTCGGGCTCTCCAAAAAAGAAAGAATAAGGACTCTTAGGCCGACATGTTGGCGCCACCGGTGTTTTCGTGCGCTTGCGCGCCGAGAGCATATTGGCGCATGCTCGAAATTCATGCTACCTTTTCATCCCCAGTCTCCCGCCCCTCCCCCACCTCTGGAATCTCGATTCCTACTCTAGTTCCCCCAAATCCCCCTCCTGTACTCCCTGTACTCAAGTGCGCTATCATGTCGCCGGTCAACGCAGATCTCCGAGCTGGAGATCCTGAGGTCCGTCCTGCCTTCGGTCGCTGCGTGCTGTCGCTCAACAGTGGCATGGCGGCGCTTGACGACCAGTTTGCCGGCAAAGTGCTGATGGTAACCATCAACGGCGACCGGCCTCCCGTCTCACCAGATGACCTTGTCAAAGCTCTTGGCATTGCGCACGGCATCCAAAGCTTACCTTCCACGGCATGCCTCGACGTGCTTGGAACGGCGAGTCCATGAACGAGCTTATCAACGACCTTGGAGGTGAGCTCGTAAGTATGTTTGTTCCTCCAGACAGCTGGGCTCTGACGGTTATGGCATGGATGAAGAAGCCGTCCAGCATACCTAAGGTGATTGGTGTTGAGATACCGGTGCAGGAACCGGGGTTGTACTATTCGTCGCCACCAAGGCCGCCGCGGACCACGTTAGGGATGTACCTGTATCGAGTGTTTGTGCATGTCGAAGAAGTGGTCAATCCATCAATCGAAGTCCTGCCGACGCCGCTGGTGCCAGGGTCCGTCGACGACGTCCATTACAGGAGTCAATGTCAAACTTTCCCTGTGTTTCTCGGAATGATGGATGGCACAGGGCCTACTCCATCGCGCGGCGGAGGCCACTGCTTCTTTGGGAGAAGAGGCAGGGCTGGCTGCCTGGATGTGCTCTAATTTGAGGTAACAACTAAATCTTGTCAGATACTAGTTAAATCCGAGCTATGGGTGTGAAACACTAATATGCCAGTACATTTGATTGTGACCTGTTCTAATTTTGTACCTGAACTTTTTTAGAAAGGGTTGTATGTCAACTTAATGTGTTAGCAGAACTTATTGTGTTGTCTGTCTGTTTTCTTTCCACAACATTCAAGATATTTCTCCGTCATTGATAAAGACGATGAACCGTTATGTACGACTTCGTTGGTTTCAACATAGCCCTTCCCGTAGCGATCCATTGCTTCCATCCTGATTGTGCCGCCTGCGTGAAATTTGTGTATGCAAGTTCAGTGTGCTATGATATTCTATATGATTGTGTCAACTACATAAGTTTTTACTAAGCATCAGCAATGCATATGGCTGAAAGATGTATTTACGAGCATCGGTCGATGGGTCTCTCTCTCTCACACACACACACACACACGCACACGCACACGCACAAGAGGGACCCGTTGAATTATTTATTTGCTCGTGACAGCTTTTAATTAGGTTCCACTGTAATCTAACTTTTTTCTTAAGTTATTAATTGAGCTCAGTGACTTCAAAAAGTTGTACAGAAGCCTTGTTTGGGCCTTTCCGGCGTCACTGAATGTGGGCTGAGTAACCATGTTAGGTTGTACTGTACTACACAAGCCTTTTTTCGCTATTTTTTTAAATAATACTTTTTTTGTTAATTTTCATAAATATTACGCTGGGTAATTTTTTTTCAAAAATAATACACCGTCGGCCCGCTGCAGGCCGACTGGCCCTAGTCGGCCCACAGCCGGCCGATTGGATTCCAGTCGGCCTACACCTGGCCGACTGGCCCCTGTCGGCCCACTATGGGCTGACTGGGTCCTGTCGGCCCACTATGGGCCGACTAGAGCTAATTGGCTCGCTGTGGGCTAACTGTTTTTGCAAAAGTGTTAATCATGTATTTAAAAAAATATGTGTATTGTGACCTGCTCCGCTCGCTGTGGGCCCACTGTTGACTAAAAATATGTTTTAGAAAGTGTTAATCATGTATTTAAAAATTGTTAAATGTGTGTATAAAAAATGTTCCTTATCTATACAATTTTTTTAAAATGTGTGTATAAAAAATAACTTTTTTTTCAACATCAGCAATGCAACTGGGCCGACAGCTATACAAATATCCGGGTCAGCTTGTTATTCTCTGCCCCGCTGGGCTGCAAACTTTCCTAGGAGGTATGCATTAGGCTTAACAAGAAAATGGACTTTAAGAAATAATAAATGAGATGTAGTTATAATAACTGGACAATTACTATGCACCAAACACGTAATTAGTTTGAAAAATATATTATTTTTGGAATTTGAAAATTTGAATTTCATTACTTGTTGCGCCCGCAATATTTCGTTGGATTTTAACGTAATACAACTTTAATTTCAAATTATATTTAACCTGACTAGAATTTTCGGATAAAAATATTTTGGATCCCATCAAAATGTGGGAATTTTTTTGAATTCTGTTTTGAGCGGTTGTTTGAAATTATTAATCGTTGTCCTAGCTAGAAGTTCGGCTGTACTTTTAACAAACTCTAAATGGGCTGTAGTAAATTCCATTAGAATTAAAAAATGGGTTGTACATTCTTACAAATCAAAAATGAGATATATGTTCTCTGCCAAATCCGAGTTGTGGGCCTACTAAGTTGACGCGTACCAAGGGCTTTATCAACTTAGTCAATATAAACGATTCTAGCTGCAGTGATCGTACGATGTCCATCCAACGGCCGTAGTGCTTTTTCAACCTCTGGTCTTCTTGCTCTAGCCGCCCAAAGCAGCGCCGGTCGTGTCGCGTGCTTCTGCCTCCCATGGCCGGCTGTGATGCCGCGGAGGCCTCACCGCCCCGTACTACTCCCACCGCTGGCCAGGCCATCCCTCTACTCACCCACACCCCCTGTTATTCTGCGGCGACGGCAGCCTCACACCGCAGCCGAACTAGTGAACCCTCGTACTCCTCTCCGTGCGGGCTTCCACTGCTGCGTCTTCCCCGGCTCCGCGCCGTCCCCTTCCTAGGCCTCGCCGTCGTCCACTGCCCTGGTGCTCTCGGCGTGGCGTGGTCAACGTGGTCAAGGAACGAGTTCCATCGGACGTGGACTGTACGTGGAGAGGCTGACAGCTGGGTCCACGGCCGCAGCAAGGAAGTGCCTCCTTATTACGCGGAAAATAATGTTTCCTCCACCTGATAGCAGGGACCCACCAGACGGGCCATCATATTTCGTGAAAAAAACGTTCCCCCCTCTGTCAGCTCGGACCCACCGGAAGTGCCTCCTTATTACGCATAAAAAAATGAATACTCCCCCAGCTAGCTGGGACCCACCTTGGTGGGAGGCTGACTTGTGGGCCTACTAAGTTGACAGGGACGAAGGGCTTTGCCAACTTAGTCAATATGAACGATTCTAGCTCCATTGACCGTACGATGTCCATCCAACGGCCGTAGTGCTTCTTCAACCTCTGGTCTTCTTGCTCCAGCCGCCCAAAGCAGCGCCGGTCGTGCCGCATGCTCCTGCCTCCCGTGGCCGGCTGTGCTGCCGCGGAGGCCTCACCGCCCCCTACTATTCCCACCGCTGGTCAGGCCCTGCGGTGACGGCAGCCTCATACCACAGCCGAACCAGTGAACCCTCGTACTCCTCTCCGCACGCGCGGGGGCTTCCACTGCCGCGTCTTCCCAGGCTCCCCGTCGTCCCCTTCCTAGGCCTCGCCGTCGTCCACCGCCCTGGTGCTCTCGGCGCGGCGTGGTCAACGTGGTCAAGGAACGACTTCCATCGGAAGTGGACTGTACGTGGAGAGGCTGACATCTGGGTCCACGACGGCAGCAAGGAAGGGCCTCCTTATTACGCGGAAAATAATGATTCCTCCACCTGACAGCAGGGACCCACCAGACGGGCCACCATATTTCGCGAAAAAACGTTTTCCCCCTGACTACTGGGACCCACCAGCTACACCTTCGCACGCAAGGAAGTGCCTGACAGTCGGGACCCACCTGGTCGAAGCATACGTAGCGTTGTCATTCTGGTCGCGAACGTGTACGTACATATATACTGGTGGATGTAGAGGCACGCACGTGTCGTAGTAGAGGCGGCCAGGGTGCAAGAAAGAAAATATGGCCACGTATGTGTACATACGGGCGGGGTCTCGAACGCCTACTCGTGCATACGTACAGTGAGGGCTCATGTACATGGCTGGGTCGGAACGAAGAAACAGCGTCATCGTCGTGTTCATGGGAAGGCAACAAATTGCGTCATGTTCATCGGGTGGCAACGCGGCTGGGTCGGAACGGAATGCGTGGTCGTGTTCATCGGGAGGGCTTGGACGGAAGAGGCGATGGAAACGAGGCCTGGCGCACCGCACAACGGAGGAAACGGACCTCCTACGGTCGAAACGGGGGTCCTGTTGATCGGGAGGGGTGTGGCGTACCGCAAAACGGAGGAAACGGACCTCCTACGGTCGAAACGGGGGTGTGGCGTACCGCAAAATGGAGGAAACGGACCTCCTACGGTCGAAACGGGGGTCCTGTTGATCGGGAGGGGTGTGGCGTACCGCAAAACGGAGGAAACGGACTTGTGTTGGAGCGCTACGGTCGAAACGAGGGTCCCGTTCATCGGGAGGGGTGTGGTGTACCGCAAAACGGGTCTCCATGGGATACTGTTCATCTCCACCGTTGACCCCCTCCAGCCTCCACGAGCTACTGTTCATCCATCGTCAAATTCCTCCAGCCTCCACGGGCTCCTGTTCATCCAGCCTCCATCGCGCGCTACTCCACAGGCTACTGTTCAACCACCCCTCCACCGTCTACTGTTCATCCAGCCCTCCACACCACGGGGTCCTGTTCAACCACCCCTCCACGGGCACCCCTCCACCGTCTACTGTTCATCCTGCCCTCCATGGGGTGGTCCTATTCATCCAGCCCTCCACGGGGTCCTGTTCATCCAGCCCCAACCGGCTCGATCGATCGGGGTCCTGTTCATCCAGAGGCAACACCATGGGGTCCTGTTCATCCACCCCCACCGGGAACTGTTCATCCAACCCCCCCCCCCCTTCCCCCCGCAACGCTCACTGTTCATCCAGAGGCAGCATCGATTGGCTTCAGTTAGCAGCAGTAGCCAAGGAATAGCTCGATCGGGTTCAGTTAACAGCCATCGATCGATCGCTCGGGTTCAGTAACGCGTAGCCTGCAGTGCAATTGCTCGGGTTCAGTTAGAGCCCAACACCTCGCTCGGGTTCAGTTAGAGTCAACTCCTAGCACACACATGCGTACGTGTACGACAGAAACGCGCATCGCTCGGCCCCCGGCCTCCCACCGTAACCGGGAACTCCCCGAAATTTTCCTCCCCCTCGCTTCTACCACGGTTTTTCCCGTCATGGACGGCCCAAAGATTGTCATGCAGCTGCGTCTCCGGCCCGCCCAGGACGAAAATCCCATTTTCTGTCATGATTTTTTGTCATAGAAGTAGGAGCCCACCACATCTATGATGATACCGGGTTTTGTCACAATTATCGTCATAGAAGTGTCATATGTATGACAGAAAAAAAATTCGTTCAACCCAAAATGTCACGGATGTGTCTTTTTTTTGTAGTGTTTGTGAAAGTCCAATTAAGCGTCTTGATCTATCTCTATAGATCTTGATGCACAATATATAAGCAGCTTCACCGAGGTCTTTCATTAAGAAACTCTTATTCAAGTATCCCTTTATGCTATCCAGAAATTCTATATCATTTCCAATCAGCAATATGTCATCCACATATAATATCAGAAATGCTACATAGCTCCCACTCACATTCTTGTAAATACAGGTTTCTCAAAAAGTCTATACAAAACCAAATGCTTTGATCACACTATCAAAGCGTTTATTCCAACTCCGAGAGGCCTGCACCAGTCCATAAATGGATCGGTAGAGCTTGCATACTTTGTTAGCTCCCTTTGGATCGACAAAACCTTCTGGTTGCATCATATACAACTCTTCTTCCAGAAATCCATTCAGGAATGCAGTTTTGACATCCATTTGCCAAATTTCATAATCATAAAATGCGGCAATTGCGAACATGATTCGGACAGACTTAAGCATCGCTACGGGTGAGAAAGTCTCATCGTAGTCAATCCCTTGAACTTGTCGAAAACCTTTCGCAACAAGTCGAGCTTAGTAGACAGTAACATTACCGTCAGCGTTGGTCTTCTTCTTGAAGATCCATTTATTCTCAGTTGCTTGCCGATCATCGGGCAAGTCAACCAAAGTCCACACTTTGTTCTCATACATGGATCCCATCTCAGATTACATGGCCTCAAGCCATTTTGCAGAATCTGGGCTCACCATCGCTTCTTCATAGTTCGTAGGTTCATCATGGTGTAGTAACATGACTTCCAGAACAGGATTACCGTACCACTCTGGTGCGGATCTTACTCTGGTTGATCTACGAGGTTCAGTAATAACTTGATCTGAAGTTTCATGATCATCATCATTAACTTCCTCACTAGTTGGTATACACGTCACAGGAACCGGTTTCTGTGATGAACTACTTTCCAATAAGGGAGTAGGTACAGTTACCTCATCAAGTTCTACTTTCCTCCCACTCACTTCTTTCGAGAGAAACTCCTTCTCTAGAAAGGATCCATTCTTAGCAACAAATGTCTTGCCTTTGGATCTGTGATACAAGGTGTACCCAACAGTCTCCTTTGGGTATCTTATGAAGACACATTTTTCCAATTTGGGTTCGAGCTTATCAGGTTGAAGCTTTTTCACATAAGCATCGCAGCCCCAAACTGTAAGAAACGACAACTTTGGTTTCTTGAAAACCACATTTCATAAGGCGTCGTCTCAACGGACTTTGACTGTGCCCTATTTAACGTGAATGCGGCCGTCTCTAAAGCATAACCCCAAAATGATAGCGGTAAATCAGTAAGAGACATCATAGATCGCACCATATCCAGTAAAGTATGATTACGATGTTCGGACACACCATTACGCTGTGGTGTTCCGGGTGGTGTGAGTTGCGAAACTATTCCGCATTGTTTCAAATGTAGACCAAACTCATAACTCAAATATTCTCCTCCACGATCAGATCATAGAAACTTTATTTTCTTGTGACGATGATTTTCAACTTCACTCTAAAATTCTTTGAACTTTTCAAATGTTTCAGACTTATGTTTCTTTAAGTAGATATACCCATATCTGCTTAAATCATCTGTGAAGGTGAGTAAATAACGATATCCGCCATGAGCCTCAACATTCATCGGACCACATACATCTGTATGTATGATTCCAATAAATCTGTTGCTCTCTCCATAGTACCGGAGAACGGCATTTTAGTCATCTTGCCCATAAGGCACGGTTCGCGAGTACCAAGTGATTCATAATCAAGTGGTTCCAAAAGTCCATCAGTATGGAGTTTCTTCATGCGCTTTACACCGATATGACCTAAACAGCAGTGCCACAAATAAGTTGCACTATCATTATCAACTCTGCATCTTTTGGCTTCAACATTATGAATATGTGTATCACTACTATCGAGATTCATCAAAAATAGACCACTCTTCAAGGGTGCATGACCATAAAAGATGTTACTCATATAAATAGAACAACCATTATTCTCTGATTTAAATGAATAACCGTCTCGCATCAAACAAGATCCGGAAATAATGTTCATGCTCAACGCTGGCACCAAATAACAATTATTTAGGTCTAAAACTAATCCCGAAGGTAGATGTAGAGGTAGTGTGCCGACCGCGATCATATCGACTTTGGAACCATTTCCCACGCGCATCGTCACCTCGTCCTTGGCCAATGTTCGCTTAATCCGTAGTCCCTGTTTCAAGTTGCAAATATTAGCAACAGAACCAGTATCAAATACCCAGGTGCTACTGCGAGCTTTAGTAAGGTACACATCAATAACATGTATATCACATATACCTTTGTTCACCTTGCCATCCTTCTTATCCGCCAAATACTTGGGGCAGTTCCGCTTCCAGTGACCAGTCTGCTTGCAGTAGAAGCACTCAGTTTCAGGCTTAGGTCCAGACTTGGGTTTCTTCTCTTGAGCAACACCTTGCTTGCTGTTCTTCTTGAAGTTCCCCTTCTTCTTCCCTTTGCCCTTTTTATTGAAACTAGTGGTCTTATTGACCATCAACACTTGATGCTCCTTTTTGATTTCTACCTCCGCAGCCTTTAGCATTGCAAAGAGCTCGGGAATCGTCTTATCCATCCCTTGCATGTTATAGTTCATCACGAAGCTCTTGTAGCTTGGTGGCAGTGATTGGAGAATTCTGTCAATGACGCTATCATTCAGAAGATTAACTCCCAGTTGAATCAAGTGATTGTTATACCCAGACATTTTGAGTATATGCTCACTGACAGAACTATGCTCCTCCATCTTGCAGCTGTAGAACTTATTGGAGACTTCATATCTCTCAATCCGGGCATTTGCTTGAAATATTAACTTCAACTCCTAGAACATCTCATATGCTCCATGATGTTCAAAACATCGTTGAAGTCCCGGTTCTAAACCGTAAAGCATGGCACATTAAACTATCGAGTAGTCATCAGCTTTGCTCTACCAGACGTTCTTAACATCGTCAGTTGCATCAGCAGCAGGCCTGGCACCCAGCGGTGCTTCCAGGACGTAATTCTTCTGTGCAGCAATGAGGATAATCCTCAAGTTACGGACCCAGTCCGTGTAATTGCTACCATCATCTTTCAACTTTGCTTTCTCAAGGAACGCATTAAAATTCAACGGAACAACAGCACGGGCCATCTATCTACAATCAACATAGACAAGCAAGATACTATCAGGTACTAAGTTCATGATAAATTTAAGTTCAATTAATCATATTACTTAAGAACTCCCACTTAGATAGACATCCCTCTAATCTTCTAAGTGATCACGTGATCCAAATCAACTAAACCATAATTGATCATCATGTGAAATGGAGTAGTTTTCAATGGTGAACATCACTATGTTGATCACATCTACTATATGATTCACGCTCGACCTTTCGGTCTCAGTGTTCCGAGGCCATATCTGCATATGCTAGGCTCGTCAAGTTTAACCTGAGTATTCTGCGTGTGCAAAACTGGCTTGCACCCATTGTAGATGGACGTAGAGCTTATCACACCCGATCATCACGTGGTGTCTGGGCACGACGAACTTTGGCAATGGTGCATACTTAGGGAGAACACTTTTATCTTGAAATTTAGTGAGAGATCATCTTATAATGCTACCGTCAATCAAAGCAAGATAAGATGCATAAAAGATAAACATCACATGCAATCAATATAAGTGATATGATATGGCCATCATCATCTTGTGCTTGTGATCTCCATCTCCGAAGCACCGTCATGATCACCATCGTCACTGGCGCGACCCCTTGATCTCCATCGTAGCATCGTTGTCGTCTCGCCAATCTTATGCTTCTACGACTATCGCTACCGCTTAGTGATAAAGTAAAGCATTACAGGACGATTGCAATGCATACAAAAAGCGACAACCATATGGCTCCTGCCAGTTGCCGATAACTCGGTTACAAAACATGATCATCTCATACCATAAAATTTAGCATCATGTCTTGACCATATCACATCACAACATGCCTTGCAAAAACAAGTTAGACGTCCTCTACTTTGTTGTTGCAAGTTTTACGTGGCTACTACGGGCTGAGCAAGAACCGTTCTTACCTACGCATAAAAACCACAACGATAGTTTGTCAAGTTGATGTTGTTTTAACCTTCACAAGGACCGGGCGTAGCCACACTCGGTTCAACTAAAGTTGGAGAAACTGACACCCGCCAGCCACCTGTGTGCAAAGCACGTCGGTAGAACCAGTCTCGCGTAAGCGTACGCGTTATGTCGGTCCGGGCCGCTTCATCCAAAAATACAGCCGAACCAAAGTATGACACGCTGGTAAGCAGTATGACTTATATCGCCCACAACTCACTTGTGTTCTACTCATGCATATGACATCTACGCATAAAACCAGGCTCGGATGCCACTGTTGGGGAACGTAGTAATTTCAAAAAAAAATCCTACGCACATGCAAGATCATGGTGATGCATAGCAACGAGAGGGGAGAGTGTGTCCACGTACCCTCGTAGACCGAAAGCGGAAGCGTTAGCACAACGCGGTTGATGTAGTCGTACGTCTTCACGATCCGACCGATCAAGTACCGAACGCACGGCACCTCCGAGTTCAGCACACGTTCAGCCCGATTACGTCCCTCGAACTCCGATCCAGCCGAGTGTTGAGGGAGAGTTTCATTAGCACGACGGCATGGTGACGATGATGATGTTCTACTGACGCAGGGCTTCGCCTAAGCACCGCTACAGTATTATCGAGGTGGACTATGGTGGAGGGGGCACCGCACACGGCTAAAAGATCAAACGATCAATTGTTGTCTTTAGGGTGCCCCCTGCCCCCGTATATAAAGGAGCAAAGGGGGAGGTGCGGCCGGCCTAGAGGGGCGCGCCAGGAGGAGTCCTACTCCCACCGGGAGTAGGACTCCCCCCCCCCTTCCTAGTTGGATTAGGACTTGGGGGGAAAGAGGAGGGAGAGAGGCAGGAAGGGGGGGCGCCCCCCTCTCCTTGTCCTATTCGGACTAGGGGGGAGGGGCGCGCGGCCCAGCCCTAGCCGCCTCTCCTCTTCTTTGCAAAGTCCCACTAAGGCCCATTAACCCTCGGGGGGTTCCGGTAACCCCTCCGGTACTCCGGTAAAATCCCGATTTCACCTGGAACACTTCCGATATCCAAACATAGGCTTCCAATATATCAATCTTCATGTCTCGACCATTTCGAGACTCCTCGTCATGTCTGTGATCACATCTGAGACTCCGAACAACCTTCGGTACATCAAAACAAATAAACTCATAATATAACTATCATCGAAACGTTAAGCGTGCGGACCCTACGGGTTCGAGAACTATGTAGACATGACCGAGACACGTCTCTGGTCAATAACCAATAGCGGAACCTAGATGCTCATATTGGCTCCCACATATTCTACGAAGATCTCTATCGGTCAGACCGCATAACAACATACGTTGTTCCCTTTGTCATGGGTATGTTACTTGCCCGAGATTCGATCGTCAGTATCTCAATACCTAGTTCAATCTCGTTACCGGCAAGTCTCTTTACTCGTTCCGTAATACATCATCCCACGACTAACTAATTTGTTGCAATGCTTGCAAGGCTTAAGTGATGTGCATTACCGAGAGGGCCTAGAGATACCTCTCCGACAATCGGAGTGACAAATCCTAATCTCGAAATACGCCAACCCAACAAGTATCTTTGGAGACACCTGTAGAGCACCTTTATAATCACCCAGTTACGTTGTGATGTTTGGTAGCACACAAAGTGTTCCTCCCGTAAACGGGAGTTGCATAATCTCATAGTCATAGGAACATGTATAAGTCATGAAGAAAGCAATAGCAACATACTAAACGATCGAGTGCTAAGCTAACGGAATGGGTCAAGTCAATCACATCATTCTCCTAATGATGTGATCTCGTTAATCAAATGACAACTCATGTCAATGGCTAGGAAACATAACCATCTTTGATCAACGAGCTAGTCAAGTAGAGGCATACTAGTGACACTCTGTTTGTCTATGTATTCACACAAGTATTTTGTTTCCGGTTAATACAATTCTAGCATGAATATTAAACATTTATCATGATATAAGGAAATAAATAATAACTTTATTATTGCCTCTAGGCATATTTCCTTCAACGACGACAACGTCGCGCCACCATTTCCCTCGTGGACCTCACGTCCACCGGCAACGGACAAGGCGGAGACTCCTCCGAGAATGAGTAGGCCACGGGTGGTTGCGGGGCCTGGCGTCCCATGTGGGCTGACCCGTCTCCCGTGTTCTACTCTTCCTCGTCGAAGACCACACCTTCACTTCATCGGTCTTATCGCTGGGGCTCATGGAGACGGTGGATGGAGTACGACACGGGCTTGGACGCCGAGCGTCGCCGCCGTAGGATAGATTTAGGGGCGGTTTTTTTTCTTGATGTTCGAAATGTAATTAAATCCGTCTTGTTTATATGAAATCCGTCAAGTAGAGGCATACTAGTGACACTCTGTTTGTCTATGTATTCACACAAGTATTTTGTTTCCGGTTAATACAATTCTAGCATGAATATTAAACATTTATCATGATATAAGGAAATAAATAATAACTTTATTATTGCCTCTAGGGCATATTTCCTTCATGGAGGGCGCGCCCCCTACCTCGAGGCTCCCTCATTTCTTTTGTGACGTGCACTCCAAGTCTATCAGGTTGCTTTCCTTCCAAAAATAACTTCTCCAGAAGGTTTCATTCCGTTTCGACTCCGTTTGATATTCCTTTTCTTCGAAACACTGAAACAAGGGGAAAAACAGGAACTGGCACTGGGCTCTGGGTCAATAGGTTAGTCCCAAAAATAATATAAAAGTGTTTAATAAAGCCCATAAATATCCAAAACAAATAATATAATAGCATGGAACAATCAAAAATTATAGATACGTTGGAGACGTATCAGGGACATAAATTCCCAATCCAAAAACCAGTATATTATGTATCGGCGGTCCTTACACCATGCAAATCCCGATACCCACACTATCAAAAGATAGCGTTTGCGGTTTTTATGGCATCCCGGAAGCTGCGACACTACTTTCAAGAGTGTTCGATCATGGTGACTTGCGAAGTACCACTCAATGACATCATAAACAATCGGGACGCCACTGGCCGCTTTGCCAAATGGGCCATCGAGCTCTTACCATTTGAAGTTACATACAAGCCACGCCTAGCTATCAAATCGCAGGTGTTGGCCGACTTTGTCGCCGAACGGACAAAAGCCGAGCTCCCTAAACAGTACAACGCATACTCCAACTAGGTGATGTACCTCGACGGCTCTAAAATGTTAGCCGGATTGGGGGCTGGTGTCATCCTAACACCCCCTACAGGGGACAAAGTCCGTTATGTATTACAAATCATGTATACGGATTCCAACAATGCTGCCGAATATGAGGCACCACTGCACGGTCTTCGGATGGCTGTTTCTATGGCATACAACGCCTCGAGGTGCGTGGGGATTCGAACCTTGCAATATCCCAAATAAAAGGAGAATTCGATGCAAAAGATCCAAAGATGGTGGCCTACCGCAATGCCGTACTCAAAATATCAGCTCGGTATGAGGGACTCGAGTTTCATCACGTGGCTCGAGACAGTAATCAAGCGGCAGACATCCTTGCTTCAATGGGCGCTAAATGCGACCCTGTCCCACCTAACACATTTGTGGAAAGGCTTTTCAAGCCATCCGTGGTATGGCAGGACGAGAGTGGTGACGGCGTCCTGGACTAGGAGGTACTCACCACGCCATCTCCCGATCCGTTGGATTGGGCCGAGGACCCCCATGGCCATTTACTCATGGGCCAGTTCGAGCAACCAATGTATACACGAGGAAGATTGCACAAGACTTGGTTATCAAGACAAGGACTCCTCTCCACCGATGTATTCGACTAGGACTCTTGTTATCCTAGGCCTCTGGTACATTATATAATCTGAGGCCGGGCTAGTTGATAGGGATATGCTAGATCATTATGAAATTATTCATCATACCCTTAGGTTTTAGACCACAACATATGATCTCGAGGTAGATCAACTCTCGTAATCTCTATATTCATCAAGATCAATCAAGTAGGAAGTAGGGTATTACCTCCATTAAGAGGACCCGAACCTGGGTAAACATCGTGTCCCCTGTCTCCTGTTACCCATCGATCCATGACACACAACTTGGGACCCCTTACCTGAGATCTGCCGATTTTGACACCGACAATGGTGCTGTCATTGAGAGTTCCGCTGTGAGATCAACGAAGGATCAATGGCTCATCTGCAGATTAACTGCGACGTCGGCATCTTCGTCACTAGCTCGACTGGTCACCTTGGCTCGACCGAAGACTGCACTCTGCGTCAGATCATCATGTTCGGACAATGACCTTCATCAACATCAACTCCTATCTCTCTCAAGATCATTTAGGAATCATTCATGGAGCCCGGGGGCTCAACGTCAACATTGCCCTTGAGCGACCGTGTTATTTTTCTGGACAGCGAACTTGTATCTTCCGCCACTGCCTCCTCAAGTGTCGTTTTAACGATTGCTTCAGTGGAATTGTGCAGAATTAAGTCTACAACAACCATGAAAAATTTCGTCGAGTTCCGATGGAGGAATCTCCGGCAATCTACGATATACCGGAGCCCTGTCAAATCTAGATGGGAATCTGGACGAGTTTAGGGTGTGGTCTCCAGATCCCAGCTCGGAGGTTCTTTGGAAGATCCAACCGTTCATCTGCTGCCGAATTCCCATATCTAACACCCCTCAAAATTTCATCTCGATCCGACGGTTCAAAGTCCGGGAACCTTCCGATGAGTGGACCAATTTTCTGATCTATTTTTTGCGCGAATACGGATCTGACCCGAATTCATGTTTCTTTATGAACATGATATTGGACAACCTTTTTAAAGGAATTTTCTTCTAGGGTATTGTGCGTTGTTCTTAACACGTGCCCATAAAATTTTAAGCCTTCTCTGAGGTACTCTGCACCAGCACGCTGGTGTCAAACCAGTCCAGTAACATTGCACCACGGCTGCCGACTTGCGCTAGACACGTCGTCGCTTTGTTGAGCCGAGCTCAACTTCTTCGGATCATCATCTCAGCGAGCTGAACAAGAGTTTGGCATCACGAAGGATAAATCATCACCAACATCGCCTCCCCACGGATTAGATGGAGCGGGCACACCGGCATCGTCGCACGGTCACTTCATCAAGCCGGCATTGACCACATCACGAGTTACGACCTGCATGGGCATGGCCGCGCTGTTGCTTGTTCAAGACGATGTCCATCACGCCAACCTACTTTGACTCATCGGCTGACATGGAGGCTCCGATACCTCGGCTGGACCGGGGGCTCCGTTATTTGGTCATCAACATGCTCCGGTGACTTCGGCGTCACAGGCCGACCAGCTTCGACACATCGGCTAGCATGGTGGCAGCAACATCACCTTACCGACCTGCTCCGTCACCTCGGCATTCAGGCCATATTTCTTAACTTATTTACTTCACTTAAATTAATTAAGTAGAAGAATCTGTTAAGCATATTATTGTTATTATTTCTGGCTTGCACTATTTTATGTGTGCAGGCGATTGGTTCAGACCGGGCCGCGCTGTCACCTCGGCGTGCCGACGTCGTCGTCCCACCTCTGTCGACACAATTGTGTGATCGCCTTGGCGTGCTTCCCTGTGTTGGTAACCCCACGCCGTTCGCCTAGTCAACCTACTCGGCCAGAGACTCCGACGTCATCCGCCACACCTCGGCTAGACCGGGGGCTTCACCTCTCCGGATTGTCGAGCTCTTTGCTCGGACACCTCGGGACCGGTTTGGGGGCTGGGACCTCGTCCCGCGGTAAGCTCAGGCCGCGTCACCAATGATGAGCACATTAACCAGCTAAGTCATTTTCATGCTCAAGTTTCTTTTTCATGTTTAATTTTTGTTCGGTTCGACCAAACATTATATTTGTGTTAAAAACATTTTGCTAAAACAATGTTTATTACAAACAGTGTTTGCTAAAAAAAATCTTTACCCAAGTTAACTGGGGGCTCTTCAAATTATATGAGCCGTTTTACAGTAAATTTGTTTTCTTCTTGGTCGTTGCAAAGTCTTTTTCTACCGCTCCTTTTTCGACTCGAGTGTGTGGTCAATAGCCGAATAGCCTGGTTTCTCTTTAAAGCCGCTCGAGTTTAGTTTGCTAAACTGGCCTCGGAGAAGCACTCCACCTTTGGGATAAGGAGGTTGAAGCCAAAGGCTGGCCTGCTTGAAGTTTCGAGATTGGATGTGTCATGTTAAAGCACGACAGAGGCATAATTTTTTTAAAGACCAATGTTCGGATTGGCACAATAATCTTGATTTAGTTCGCATGTCAAGATTTTGTGTAAGTTTTTTGTTTTTTAATCTTATGGAACTTTTGATCTATTTGTGTGTTTTCATTTTATGAGGCGGGACATCCTCTTGACCGAGGTACCCTCCCTAATAATCCAGCTTGGGAAATCATTTTTGACCAATAGTTCGGCATTTTTCCTGCTGACCTGCACCTTGGTGTTGGGTCCGAGCATAAATTCCACAGTACACTGTCGGACACTTTTTAAGCATCGACAATATCAACAGGGGGCTGCGACTTGAGCCGAACCCACCAAAAGCCAAGGTACTCTAAGGATTCCTAGGCAAAATGTTCTTGGATATTGCTTTATATGCATCGGTTTCAAATTGTGTCTTCTGTCAATAGTTGGGTTGCCCGGCTCCTGTGCTTGCCTCCTACGTTCCGCTTTGTTCAGCTAGGTGTGCAAAGGGAGAACCACTATGATTGTGCTTCAGCTAGCATGGTTAAGTGCCTCAGTGGAGAAAGCCCAAAACTGACTGTCACAATAAGCGTAAACTGGTAAGCGGTCCGATGACTGTATTAAACTATAAGACCAATAGAGGTCACCCTATGTTAAATGATGGTTTGTTCATAACATGGGCCGAAGTGTTTACAGCTTGACCTTGACTGTCGCGGAATACTAATCGAGGGCTAGTAACTGGCCTCCCAACTTTAAGCTCCTATGACTAAGTGAAAGTTATAAAGCCCGCATATCTGATTGCCTTGTTTCTGCTAGCACAACCGCCTCCGGGCACCCAGACGTCGACTAAGGGTTGCCTTGGTATTGCGGAAACACCCTGCATAGCATCTACAAAGGGGTAGAAGCCGATGATGGGCCACTTTCAAATGATAAACGGTCGCAACGGAGTCAAAATAAACATATATCATCAGTGTTTGTACTCATTACACAAGTGCTGCCTTCCGTAATTATCGTTATAAAGCCATAAATATGCATCAATTTGACTTAAGATTTTGGCCAAGTTGGGTTGCCTGGCTCCTGTGCTTACCCCTACGTTCCCGATCGTTCGGCTAGGCGGTAAATGGAGCACCTCCTTGATTGTTACTACCGGGTCATCCGAGTTAGTACCTCAGACTGGGTGAAGCCGAAAGCTAGCCATCTTAAAGGATATAATTGCTCGGCAACGACCGAAATGAAAGTTTAGGTTCGCTATAGACCACATAGTTCGGGAACTTTCCCCAAACTAAATCCTCAATATTTTCCTCCCACATTGATCGGAGGTGAGGTTTCATGATCAGCATGACAACCCAAAGAAAGGAACCGATAGCGGGCCTATTTTCTTTGGAAGATGTTTTTTACATTTAATAGCAATATAGCATATCTCTCGACATACCTTTGTTTATAAAACCATATGGCCGGATTGCCTTTCTTGTCGTAAAACTTTGCCCTTGTAAAGGTTTTATAAAGTAGGACAAACACTCCCCAGCTACTGGCCGACGAGGTTGAAGCCGATGGTCGGTCAATATAGTTTTGTATAATGCGGATCCGAGCATTAATGATGTAAAGTACTTGGATACATAGAATCATTACACATAAAAATTGCGAGTAAAATCCGTTTACTACAACCCATCTTTTAAACCCCTTGGGGCCTACCTTGGCGAGCTCGGATTTCGACCAGCTCTAAGCTCCTTTAAGAGATCTTATTCTCTTTTTGAGAAGTTTGTGTTAAACACAACAAATTTTTCTGTCAAACGAATATCGATCCTTAATTTTTGCACCCGTGCCCACATTAAGGCTCAGGGGCTACTGGGCTTCGTGCTCATTATTTATACATATTAAAGGGGCACATCGATCCCCTGACCTGGTGTTGCCACCCGACCAGTGGCTCGGGACTACTGCATTGCCTATTCAATACAGAAAATTCAAAGTGCTCAGTGTTCGGCATGACCAAACTATGGACAAGCGCGTCTTCGGACAACAATAAGTACCATCTGGCTCTTATCCGGCATCAAGCTAATATATCACGGCGACTTCTCACCACCCTCTTTCAGGGGCCCGTTCGCCAATCATTATTACCTCCAATATATTACATTGCGTTTCTATTCCTATGTATGCTGCCGAGCTAGGAGTTGATCCTCAGGCCGATTTCGCGAATCGACCTGAGTCTCAGGGGCTACTAGGATCAGCGGTTTCATGTTTTCCTTCAGGTGCATCTTGGGTTTTAGGCCGACACACACCTTGAGGGTTACTGGTTATACATATTGACAACAAATAAATTTACACGCATCGGCAATAAAATCCGCAAACAATCAGCCCATGACCGAGGTGCTGAACCACCTCGAAAGCATTTCAGGATATAGCTCGGATGCAAGTGGCTGTCCCCATAGACGGCATTTCCGGCATTAAGCTCGGGTAAACCCCTTCAACTTTTTTGAACCAAGGTGATCTATGACACCTCAGATACAGTCCGGCGTTGGAGCTTGGACATAGTCCGGCGTTGGAGCTCAGATACAATCCGACGATGGAACTTGGACATAGTCCGGCGTTGGAGCTCGGACATGGTCTGCCGTTAGAGCTCGGATAGGGTTTGGCTTTGGAGCTCGGCTGCCAAAGGACAACTCGGATGGAATCCGGCATTGGAGCTCGATCGCGGAAGGGGATACCGTCAAGCGGGAAAAACTTCAAACCCAAGGTGTGGCATAAAAATAACGAGGCATTGATAAAGGCTGAAGACTTAAAAGGCTCCTCGGATACCCGACGTGTGAAATCTTCAGATTTACCTCGACAATCCTCAAGATAGAAGATGGGAAGATTTGTTGAACCAGTTTTCAAGACCGACGATCAAAGACGAAGAACGGTTCGGAAGAACTGAGGAGCGTCCCCAACTTGAAGACGGGTTCAGGGGGGCTATTGATGGTGTCCTGGACTAGGAGGTACTCACCATGTCATCTCCCGATCAGTTGGATTGGGCCGAGCACCCCCATGGCCGTTTACTCATGGGCCAGTTCGGGCAGCCGATGTATACACGAGGAAGATTCCACAAGACTTGGTTATCAAGACAAGGACTCCTCTCCACCAACGTATTTGACTAGGACTCTTGTTATCCTAGGCCTCTGGTACATTATATAAGTCGAGGCCGGGCTAGTCTATAGGGATATGCTAGATCATTATGATATTATTCATCCTACCCTTAGGTTTTTGACCACAACATATGATCTTGAGGTAGATCAACTCTTGTAATCTCTATATTCATCAAGATCAATCAAGCAGGAAGTAGGGTATTACCTCCATTAAGAGGGCCCGAACCTGGGTAAACATCGTGTCCCCTGTCTCATGTTACCCATCGATCCTTGACACACAGCTTGGGACCCCCTACCCGAGATCTACCGGTTTTGACACCAACAAGCGGCAATACTAGTCGGGAGCCGATCATACCCTCAGATGCCGAACACAATCCTGGTGTCATCGGGGGCTCGGGCACCGAAATGACGCCTTCCGCCCATGAAATGATGGCAGTAATCGCTCCATGGACCGAACCTTTCCTGGCCTACCTTAATAGGCGGGAGCTCCCTGGTGACCAGAATGAGGCACGTCGCATTGTTCGACGCTCGAAAGCTTACAAGGTTCATGAAGGGGAACTCTATAAGAAAAGTACTACTGGAGTTCTTCAAAGATGTATCTCCGAAGAGAAGGGACGACATCTCTTGGTTGAAATACATGCAGGTCTCGGTGGCCATCACGCCGCAGCTCGGGCCCTCATAAGTAAGGCCTTCCGTACAGGTATCTTTTGGCCCACGGCCCGAGCAGATGCACACGCACTTGTACATCGTTGTGTCGGATGCCAGCTGTTTGCCAATCAAAGTCATATGCCGCCCACCGCCCTAAAAAAAAATCCCATTACCTGGCCTTTTGCGGTCTGGGGGCTAGATATGGTTGGACCCCTTAAAGGGGGAAGCCATAAGAAGAAATATCTGCTGGTTATGGTGGATAAATTCACTAAGTGGATAGAGGCCAAACCAGTAAAAACGGCTGAAGCTGGGCCGGTGATCGACTTTATATCTGGCGTTGTACACCGTTATGGTGTCCCGCACAACATTATTATTGACAATGGATCCAACTTCACAGCCGATGAGGTGAAAAATTGGTGTGCTAATCTGGGCATTAAGCTCGATTACGCCTCAGTATATCACCCTCAAACAAACGGTCAGGTCGAACGGGCTAATGGCCTGATAATGAGCGGCATCAAACCCAGACTAGTGTGATCCCTAAGGGAGTCGGATAAACACTGGGTCGAGGAACTCGATCCCGTACTCTGGGGATTGGGGACCACGCCCAATCGCATGATCTGATACACACCTTTCTTGATGGTGTACGGCGTAGAGGCTGTCTTGCCCTGCGACATTATTCATGACTCACCTCAAGTGTGCATGTACGAAGAGAGAGAAGACGAGCTCGATCGACATGATGACCTAGATGGCCTGGAAGAGGAGCGCGATGTTGCAAAAGCCCGTTCCGCATTCTATCAACAACATGCTCGGAGATACCAAAGCAGAGAAGTGCGGGCAAAGAATTGTAATGTCGGAGAGCTTGTTTTATGCCTCCCTGAGAATAAAAAGGACAAGCTCAAACCAAAATAGGAAGGTCCCTTCATTATAGATGAAGTTCTCATTGGAGGAGCCTACCGCCTTCGCAATGCATCGGATAATCGCTTAGAGCCGAACCCTTGGAACGCTGCTCGGCTCCGAAGACTCTACGCATAAGTCCGGCCATACTCCTTATTCGTTCCTTTGTCTCCTTTTCAATTTTTCTTTTTCTCGTTTTTATACGTTTTCCATGATGTGTTCGGATAAGCCAAACACTTGTGGGGTAAACATCCTTAAATGTACACACCTCCCCATGACTGGGGGCTTCTGTAAGTAGAAGCTTATTATTATCCCGAGCCTAGAGCTCACAATACATGTGTCATTTGATGATATACATCCTTTTTTGCCATTATATGCACATCTATGACTTAAGTTTTTGCCAAACTGGGTTGCCTTGCTCCTGTGCTTATGCCCTACGTTCCCGATTGTTCGGCTAGGGCATAAAGGGAGCACTTTGTTACAACCGGGTTATCCGGACATGTACCTCAGATGGGTAAAGCCGAAAGCTAGCATTCTTAAGGGAATAATTGGTCGGCAACCAAACGATAGATTGTTGTCGTATTGCAACCACTTTAAACACTGCGAGATAGTTTTGCCGTATTATGGATCACACACCCCGGCACGTGTAATTATAGTATGCCGACCCAAGGAAAGGAACCCTTAACGGAACTATTCTCCTTGGAAGATGTTTCTTACATACATAATATAACATACATCCCGAACTCGGATTTTTCTCTGTTCGAGCACAATGACTGGGTTGCCTGGTTTCCGGATATAATAAATACTTCCTTTTCATTTTGAATAAGTATCCGAAAACACTCCACCATTTTGGTTTGGAGGTTAAAGCCAAAAGCTTGCGATGAAAAATCATTTCACATGTTCGGATAAAAACAAAGGTTGATCATACATGTACATTGATACATTAAGTCAAAAACCTATTGCTTATTTATTCCATCTATAAGACTGTCTAACCTACTATAAGGGCATCTCCTACCTAGGCTTTTGGTGATGATGACAATTCACGTGCGGACTAATCGTGCGTCATAAATTACTCGGGTACACATCATGTGACGCGAGACGATTAGGCCTTCCCTCTCTAAGGAAAAGATCGAAGACGGTGTTTCCTGCGCTTTTATTCCGTTTGGTCGTAGGAAATCCGTACTACTAAGAGGGAACCCACATCGGAAGGTTTTGGGTGAATCAAGTCACGTACACAGTTACTTTGCACCCACCATATAGCCTTCGTTCGAGGAGAGAGAGGTTCCCTTGGTCCTATGTGTGTGTGCAGCCTCTGTCATGGCAGTAGTACCGTTGTTCTCAGCGGTAGTACCGGTGGCCGGTAGTTCCGGTCAAACCACCGCCCCAAGTACCGCATGGGGGTGATTCCTCTCTGTGCTATGTGCGGTGGTAGACCGGTGGCAGCCCGGAAGTACCGTTTTGTTCTTGATAAACCGGTACTACCGGTATCAAGTTCGGTTGTACCGCTTGGATCGCCACCACCCAGGAACCACTGTACCAGCGGATGTTCCGGCTCTACCACCGCCCCAACTACCGCTTTGGCTGGTAGTTCTCTGGTCTAGTTGCGGTTGTTGACCGGTGGAGGAGTGGTAGTTCCGGTTTTCTCCAGAAAACCGGTACTACCGGGCGCCCCTCCGGAAGTACCGCCCTGGTACCATGGGTGCGGTTTCCTACACGCACCGGTTCTTTCGGTGGTGCGTGCGGAAGTACCGGCCCTATGCGATTCTGCACATAACGGTTGGATCTCGGGGACCCTATTTAAGGAGGTGTTTCCCCCACCTCCCACCTACCTCTTGCCTCTCTCTCTCCTCCATTAATCCCCTTGAAGCTTTCTTGCCTGATCTCTCTCTCTAGCCACTCAAACTCGTTGATTTGCTAGGGATTGAAGGAGGAGACCTAGATCTACACTCTCACCAAAGGAAATTTGATTCCCCCTCACTTTCTTGTGTGGATTTTGTTACTCTTGGGTGTTTGAGCGCCCTAGACGGAAGAGGTCATTTCGGAGCCACATTCCATTGTGGTGAAGCTCCGGGGTTTCGTTGGGAGCCTCCAATTAAGTTGTGGAGAGAGCCCCAACCTTGTTTGTAAAGGTTCGTTCGCCGCCTCCAAGGGCACCAATAGTGGATTCACGGCATCTCGCATTGTGTGAGGGCGTGAGGAGAATACGGTGGCCCTAGTGGCTTCTTGGGGAGCATTGTGCCTCCACACCGCTCCAACGGAGATGTACTTCCCCTCAAAGGGAAGTAACTTCGACAACACATCCTCGTCTCCACCGGCTCCACTCTTGGTTATCTCGTGCCTTTACTTGTGCAAGCTTATTTGTGTTGTATATCTTGCTTGCTTGTATTCTTATCGTTGTTGCATCATATAGGTTGCTCACTTAGTTGCATATCTAGACAACCTACTTTGATGCAAAGCTTAAATTGTTAAAGAAAAGCTAAAAATTGTTAGTTGCCTATTCACCCCCCCCCCCACTCTAGTCAACTATATCGATCCTTTCACCAACAGTCTTCCTGCGAATATTTCGCAGCTATCATCACTTGATCATACACCAAATTTAATGGGATTTCTTTCCCATCTGGTCCATGTGGTTCTACTCGGGCCATATGATTTGGGTCCAGTTTAGTGAAGCGTGTCTTCACCATGGCCCAGGCTTCTCGTGCGCCTTCACGGCAGGCGGATGTCTTCCATAGCTCGAACCGGCGCCGGGCACCTTTGAACAGGTTGGCCAGTCCCTCCATACTTTCTGGAGGGGTATCAGACAGCCATAACGCCTTCACCATACTATTCATGGCTTTCCGGGCCGAGCATGCACCACGGAAAACTCCTTTAGCACGTCACCTTGAAATCCGGATAGTTCCTCTTCTCGCCGACCAGTTAACATACATACAACAACAGAGTCATGATATCCCACATTATGGACTAAACATGAGCACCTAGGGTGGTTCTAAACAGGAGTGGAAGACATACCGAACATGCCGCCCTTCAGTTTCTCATTCTCCTTCTGAACGGCCGATAACTGAGCCTTCAAGCTCTCTATCTCTTCGGATTGTTTGTCCTTTCCCTCCTCGAGATTTTTCTCCCTAGATGCGCCCATCGCGATCTTTTTCAATTCCGCCAGTTCGGCGGTGACCGCGTTCAGTTTGCGTCTGGTTTGTGTTCAACTCCTGGGCTAGCATAGTGTTCTTTTCTTCCAGAACCTGCAAAATATTATCGATCCTTAAATCGGTTTGCTTCACTACTTCAAGTCTCGGGGGCTACTGGCATATGACCATATAAATTGCATAAAATTTTACCTGTATGTCCTTCGAAAACAACTGAGTGACTCCAGCAAGTCCGTCTCGAGCGGATCGGATATATGCATCCACCAAACTAAGTACGGCAAACTCTTGTTCGGAATAGGCCGGAGCACGCATAGCCTCTTTTAGTCGACGGTGATTCATCACGCTCTCCACTTTGGAATTCGTGACTAATACGTCATCCAAATCCTCTTGTGGAGGCGGAACTGGCATTGCATCGGCTCGCGTCCTAGTTGGCGAGTCCGGCACCGGATCAGTGGACATTTGGCTAATCGGGCGTTTTCCCACCGTCTGCCGCGTACTCCTCCTAATGTCAAGGATAAAAGGAGACTTTTAAATCCAGACTCATGCCTAGGCATGTATTAAAGTACACATACCTCTTGGAAGACCGTGAGGTCTCAGCAGTACTCCCGGTCCCTTTTCGTTTTGAACGATGGCCTTGTGTAGGGGCCACCCTTGAGGAGATACGGTCCCTAGAGTGCCGATCCTATTAAAATCCAGATCAGTACGAAACAGGTAAAGATCAAGATAAGGATTTCCTTTTAAGAACCCTCCGGATACTCACGATGCAGAAAGGATAGAGGCGGGAGTAGTCGGCGGTGATTGCCACTTCCGAACCATCAAGGCTCGCTTGATAGAATACCCCATCGCCGAACTATATATATATATATGTGTGTGTGTGTGTGTGTGTGTGTGTGTGTGTGTGTGTGTGTGTGTGTGTGTCCACCTCGCAAAAGCCAGGATCTTTATCATGGTTATGATCCTCTTGCTGGGGAGTAGGATAGTGGACGTCATCGGTCATCTTCCTCCATGACGGTTGGTGGCAATAAAGGGCGAATTTGATTAGTGTCCGTACCGCAGTAAAATAAACACAGACGATCGAGATATTACCCATTCAATAGTGGTGTACATAGAATAACCCTCCCGACAGTTTAACCAGAGAAAATCTTCTTTCTCGCCCTTATACAGATAGGCCAAAACTGAGGCCAGCTCGGCTGGGGTATCCGGATCCTTCCATCTGTAGCGGGATGCGTCGTATTCTCCGTTATAGCACCATAAGGGAGTTACTCTGGATTGAAGAGGCTGGACACACCTCCTGATTGCAATAGCCATGACCTCAAATATCGAGAGCTCGATATGGGCTAGCAACCTGACCTTGCTGACCAACCTCTTTATCTCTGCACTATCCTCTTCCTTGGGACTTCGGGGACGCCACTTGAGGCACTTCTTTAAAGGAGCACTGGAAAATTCAGGGAGACCACGCCGAACTTGGTCCGGTAGCAGGACATCGTCCATGTAAAACCATTCCGAAGACCATTGCGGGTATACCTCTTTGGGAGTCCCTACGAGGTATCCGGATCCGGCTATACGCCATACTTCGGCACCTCCCACTTCAAATATTGAACCTCCTCGATGGAGGGGAACGAGGCAAAAGAACTTCCTCCATAATTCAAAATGGGCCTCGATGCCTAAGAATAGCTCGCAGAGGCAACGAAACTGAGATGTGCAAAATCGAACCTGGGATGAGGTTGTGTAGTTGGATGCCGTAAAATTCCAATAACCCCCTGAGAAAGGGATGGATTGGAAATCCTAGACCCCGCAACAGGAATGGGACGAAGCACACCCTCTCCTACTTATTGGGGTTAGGGAAGTTCTCAGCCATCAAGTCGTTGCCGATTGAGGCCAATCCCGCTCGAACAGAGACTAGATCCACGAGGGGAAGGTAGCCCTGCGTCTGGAGACGATTTAGATAAAGATGAGGAATAGAACAGCTCTGCCAATCGCCCTCTTGAGGGCCATGGGGGTGTGAAGAGGAGCTTGGGGCATCGGCCATGCTGGAAGGCCTTGTTCGTGGCTAATCTTGGCGATTTTCCTTTTGCACGATACGAGATGGCATTTGGGGATCTACGTCTCCTTATATAGATGTCGTCTGAGCGTGGTGAGGGGTTTATTTGCAAAAAAGCATGGACCGTTCGTATTCGCCTGGCGCACGAAAATCGAAGCATAGACAGGGGGGAATTGTAAAAGATGAAAACATCTAGGTTATCGCCGGATTGTCCTTGGTCCGAATTATGATGAAGAACCCGCTTTGCAAAGCCGAAGACATGAGTCGGATACTATGTCGTCATTGAAGGCAAGTTCGGGGGCTACTGAGGGAGTCCTGGATTATGGGGTCCTCGGGTGGTCGGGCTGTGTGATATGGGCCGAACTAATGGGCCGTCAAGATACAAGAAAGAAGGCTCTCCCCCGTGTCCGAACAGGACTCTCCTTTGCGTGGATGGCAAGCTTGGCGTCCGGATGTGTAGTTTCCTACCTTTGTAAACCGACTCTGTACAACCCTAGGCCCCTTCAATGTGTATATAAGCCGGAGGGTTTAGTCCGTAGAGGCTATCAGAATTCACATAGGCTAGACAGCTAGGGTTTAGCCATTACGATCTCGAGGTAGATCGGATCATGTAACCCCCATACTCATCAAAGTCAATCAAGCAGGAAGTAGGGTATTACCTCCATTAAGAGGGCCCAAACCTGGGTAAACATCATGTGACCATTGTCTCCTGTTACCTTCGATCCTCAGACGCATAGTTCGGGACCCCCTACCCGAGATCGGCGGGTTTTGACACCCACACTCGCCCCTTCCATATTCATCCAGAGGGGGAAGGAAGGAGGAGGGAGGAGAGAAGGAAGGGGGAGGCCGAATCCCTCCCCTTCCTTTCTATCTTACCCTCTTTCCTTCCCCCTTATTTTGGCCTACATGGGGCGCACCAGCCCCCTAGGGGCTGGTCTGTCCCCTTCTTGGCCTATTAGGCCCATGTAGTTGTCGGGGGGATGCCCGGAACCCCTTCGGGTGACCCGATATGTACCTGGTACCCCCGAACACTTCCGGTGTCCGAATACTATCATCCTATATATGAATCTTTACCTCTTGACCATTTCAAGACTCCCCGTCATGTCCGTGATCTCATCCGGGACTCCAAACAACATTCGGTCACAAAATCACATAACTCATATAATACAAAATTGTCATCGAACGTTAAGCGTGCGAACCCTACGGGTTCGAGAACTATGTAGACATGACCGAGGCACCTCTCCGGTCAATAACGAATAGCGGAACCTGGATGCTCATATTGGTTCCTACATATTCTACGAAGATCTTTATCGGTCTTACCGCGATGACAACATACGTTATTCCCTTTGTCATGGTATGTTACTTGCCCGAGATTCGATCGTCGGTATCTTCATACCTAGTTCAATCTCGTTACCGGCAAGTCTCTTTACTCGTTTCGTAATACATCATCCCGCAACTAACTCATTAGTCACATTGCTTGCAAGGCTTATTATGATGTGCATTACCGAGAGGGCCCAAAGATACCTCTCCGATACTCTGAGTGAAAAATCATAATCTCGATCTATGCCAACCCAACAAACACCTTCAGAGATACATGTAGAGCATCTTTATAATCACCCAGTTACGTTGTGACGTTTGATAGCACACAAGGTATTCCTCCGGTATCCGGGAGTTGCATAATCTCATAGTCAAAGGAATATGTATATGACACGAAGAAAGCAATAGCAATAAAACTTAACAATCATTATGCTAAGCTAACGGACATGTCTTGTCCATCACATCATTCTCCTAATGATGTGATCCCGTTCATCAAATGACAACACATGTCTATGGTTAGGAAACTTAACCATCTTTGATTAACGAGCTAGTCTAGTAGAGGCTTACTAGGGACACCGTGTTTTGTCTATGTATCCACACATGTATCAAGTTTCCGGTTAATACAATTCTAGCATGAATAATAAGAATTTATCATGATATAAGGAAATATAAACAACAACTTTATTGTTGCCTTTAGGGCATATTTCCTTCAACTTTATCACTAAGTAGATTTTATTTTCTGTTCTAAGTTGTTCTCTATCTTTAGTTATGGATATGGAACACGAAATACCAAAGAAAAAATAGGTGTACTTGCTACTCATGGATATGGGGAACCTCCTAAAACCCTCGATGCTCGTTATGTGGAAAATATTAAACACTACTTTGATAATCCTGAGAAAACTTTGGACAAGAAATGTCATAAATGCCCCTTTGGACATGACCGTTGTCAGGATATGAATCCACATGACAACTGGCATGTGGCGCAACAACGGTCGAAAAATTGAACTCTTAATTTCGCCGAGGCACTCAATTTCCACACGGTAGGCAGCTCGCGCTGGCGAACTCCTAACTCCTCAAACTGACGTAATTCGTCAGCAGCCAGATAAACTGTGTCATCATCGCTAGAAAATTTGTCATCTATTCCGGAGATTTTCAAAGGCTTCACTTGAAGCGGCAAGAGCGTGTATAGATTTGAGCAGCAAATTGGAAATGTAATATATATGTATCACCTAGACTCCTTTTAACAATACGGTTTTCTTTGACTCAAATAAGAAGAAAGAAATAATGAAAACAGAAGTCTTCAAGCTTCAAAGTCTTCACGTCAATTTCCTTATAGGCCGCACCAAATTCTTCACTTGAAGAAATACATTTTTAGGGGTCGTCTTTTTTCTGTTAAACCAAATCTTCAGGGACTATAACACTTGTGTACACTCACAAACACATTAGTCCCTTAATTTATTTGTCTTCAATAATCGTAAACCACTAAGAGGACACTTGATGCACTTACACCTTACTTTACACTCTTTTCTTATCAAAAGAAACAACTTATGCTATATGTTGGAGGGATTGCACCACTAATTTATCAACGTTTCTCTACTAGCACAAGAAAAAAATCCTTTAAGACCAACTGGATTCTGCCACCAATGTGATCAAACTTTTCGTCTTTTTCTTTTTTTGCTTCTTCCTTTTCTTTTTTTCCTGTTCTCTTTTTCGTTCTCATTTTAATTTTTCACTTTTATTGTATTTTGTTCTTAAATCACAAAAAAAGAAATTAGCGGAAAAAAAATTCAACTCATGAACGTTGTTCGAATTTACATTTTTTCAGATTCATAATTTTTTTCCTAAATTCATATGTTTTTTCTGAATTGGCAAACTTTTTTCAAATCCTTAAACTTATCTCAAGTACAAGTTTTTTTCTTTTAATTCATGATTTTTTTCATATTCATGTGCTTTTATTTTTCAAAATATTGTACTCTTTGAAATACATAAACTTTTTCAATTTGGGAAACATTTTTCATCTACGCAAAAAAAAATTAAATTTGGGATTTTTTTAAAAATTTATAAAGCTTTTCCAACTTCATAAACGTTTTTTCAAATCCATGCACATTTTTTTCAATTCCATCATTTTTTTTTCAAAATCTGGGATCTCATTAAAGTCAACCGTCGACCAGTTAACTGTTGACCGAGCGAATGAAGCAGAGGAGGTGACTACCAAGCGAGAGTGCATGTTAGCCACACCGCGTTGATGGTCCGGCCTGTGAGAACAATCATGAAGTAGGCCGAGCGAATAGCGTTAGTTCACTAGATTGCGTTCTTTCGTTAGTTTTCAATTTTCTTGTTTTTGCCTTTTGTTTATATAGATAACTATTATTAATACATATGTCTCACAAAATAATTTAGTTAAATATTAAATGTCTTCATCGACCATATACAGAATGTTCAAGCTGGGTAAAATAATGTACATGACATTTAAAAAATCACACATTTCAAATATATGTTGGTGACGTTTACAACACAATTATGCAATGTACGAAAATCATCATGTAATTTTAGAAACATGTTCATAGAATTCAAAGAAAATGTTTGTGAAAAAGTTCAGGAATTTGATAGAAGAGTTTGTGACATTTCAAAAACTATACAATGAAAATAATACATGCATAGTTTATGAAACAAATACACATCATTCAATTGTAACATTATAAAAATGTCCGTGCATTTCGAAAAATTGTAAGTGAAAATTTTAGAAATTATTTATTCAATGTACAGAACATACACGTAAATGTTCTAGAAATGTTTTGTGCCATTAAATAAAGTTCAACGTGTATTAAAACCATGTATTAAAAAATTCTCAAAACATGTATTTGGGCCTGTAAAATGAATAAAAATAAAATAAAAAATAAACTGGTAAATGAACATGAAAACAGAAATGTAAAGAAAATCAGATGGAATGATACAAAACCGGTCGATGTTGGTCTGTAGAACCTTCCTACAACTTAGTTAATGGGCCGGGCCAGTAAAGCAAGAGCGCACTCTTCTGCAGAGGCGAGGCGAGTCTACGTCTCGCATCGAGCGAGATATAGCGCTCGCAAGCGAGTTTTTTTTAGCGGTTATGTATAGGCATGCTCATGTACACGAATAGCGCAAATACATGGGAAACTGATGCTCATAGAAAACGCACACTCATGAGTCTCCTGTATTAGGTCCATTTTTCGATTTTCTAGCTTGGATTTTAATTTATTTGGCTTCTTATTTCTAGCTATGACTAGGACTTTACTGCTTTTGTTTGGTTATTTCCTTGGGTTTTGTTTAACATTCAGGTTTTATTTTCTCAAGTTTTTATTTTTTTTACATTTCAAAATTATTTTCTATATCTATGCATTAACATTTTTCAAATATGCTCATTAAATATTTTTAAAATGCATAGCAAACGTTTTTTTAATAAATGATATTTTTTAAATATATGAAAAACATTTTGAACACATGGTGAACATGTTTATGAACAAGCACTGGAATTGTTTCAAGTACACAACATGCATTTTTTAATACATGGCCCTTTTTTTCTATTTTCAGTTTTTTTAAGGAAGAAAATTTGAAAAAATAATTAGAAAAATGTAAGCTACTCAACAGCGCTGTGGGGTGCTCCTATTCGGCACGTTCAACGCCAATGAAGCTTCCTGGTGCCCACGCGCCATCGATCGTAAGCTGGCCCATGTACATGGTGAGCGCTCGATCGCACGTTCATTTGATGATTCTTCATCCAAGTGTACAACAATTGAGTTTCTGCAAACTCAGATGTTTTTTATAACCTAGAGCTCAGGCAATACATTTCAGCCAGCAGTTACTAAGCGAACTAAGCATAGCTCAGATGATTATGTTTCTTGTGGTGGAACCAACCCATCAGGGTTCAAGTTCTATAATTGGCATCAACATGGCAATGGGTACCTACAACCCACGAATCCGGCTGGTAAAAACCTATTAAGGTAAGGGTTTGTGAAAAACAAATACCCATAGGTTTATAAATGTGAAACAATTATACCCACTGGGTAAGACGGGGACGGGTATGCGAAGGCAATACCCACACCAGTGTACCATCATACCCATATACTAATTTCTTCTAGCAGTAAGTTCCATGTGTCATTTAGTAAGGGGCAAAAAAACCTAGCCATATTAACCTAGGCTAACGCAGCCTCTAGCCTCAACCCTAAATCCCCCCCCCCCCTAGTATGTCTATGATCTTGTTTAAAATGTGTTGATCTTATTTTGTGAACTAATGATTTTGTCTCTTATATTGTTGATCTTATTATATAGTCTCCTTCATTTGATTATATCAAAGTAGGAACTGCAGAAGTATCTTCAATAAAATAAAATTAGGAAAAAAAATGTGTCCCTTTTGTTTGTCTCGTAATTGGGAAAAAGAAGGAAAAACAGTTGGTGTCCGAGATAGTTATGCAGAAATGCTGAAAATACATGGTAAAGTGCCAATTAAGTAAGGTGTCCGAGATAGTTATTTTTACCTATTAGCAGCACCTGACTGGATACGGGTATGTGAACAGTTTGAAACCTGAGGTGCGGGTATGTCTACGGGTTTGTGCGAGAAATATCGAGACAAGTACGGATTTGGGCGGCCATTATCCGCACCAGAACCCCACGGGTGCCATTGTCAACTCGCACTAATGGTCGCATTTACTAGATTTACTTTGGAGCTTTCGGTGACATGCGTTTAGTGGAAGAAGATGTTGTCGTAGGCTACAAAGATGTCTAGGACATTGTCAGTTTAAAGATATTGTGTCGGCCCATTATCTGGAAGGTGCTAATATAGGTAGGGTGCATGATACTAGCACCCGAGTTGGCTGTGCAAAGTGCGTGTGTATGTGTTCGCTTGTTGTACCCTGATGTTTCTACGAGCATCTACAACCGCCACCTGCAATCCGGGCCCTCAACCACCCGCGGACGCGCCCGGGCGCCTTCGCAGGCACTAACCGGGCACTTCTCAAAGCATGTTGTCCACATCCGTATATCTCATATCCGGTACCTCATATCCATAAAGCATGCAATGTAGATAAAAACAACGTCGATCATCACACAAACATAGAATCAGAAATAGAAATGCACATTACGATCACTAAAAGATCACCGACGGATGTCCAAAAGATCGCCAAAGTTCACATAATTCACATAAACGACGGACAAATTTAAACTAGATTATTAAAAACTTGAAATTTAAGATGGAGATGGCGGAGCTTCACCACTTCCTCGCCGGTCGTTTGCCCTTCCGGTCGCTGGCGGATCAGTAGGTGTCGACGGCTGGTGGCGGATCGTCCGAGTCGTCGGACGAGGAGCCGTGGTGGTCGTCGTCGGAGGTGTCCGAGAGGATGATGGGCCCTTTCAACCACCGGACCTCCCTGTCCTGCTGCCGCTTGAGCTTCGCGAGCCGAGCCGCCTCCACCGCCTCGCGCTCGGACTGCTCAATGGCAATCCGGAGCGCCTTGGCGTGATTCAAGCGGACCCGCCGCGCGTCCGTCTCCGCGGTCGTAAGCGACCGGCGGTAGACCCACTCGAGGAGCTGCACGTACTCGTCGGGCTCCGCCTGCATCCTGCGGCGGCGGCGCATGGACGGCTCCACCTCCTTCCTCTCCCTTTCCTGCTTCCTCTTGCAGCAGACGGTGCGCGCCTCTAATTCTAGCGAGCGCGTCAAGGCCGGCGGGGTGGGCACAAGCACCTACCGCTGCCCACCTGGGGGAGCAGCAGCCGGCAGGGGCAGGGGACGACGTAGCGGAGGCACGGATTACGCAGGCCGCCTGTCAGAACTGTGCACGGGCTAGGAGGGGCCAACGTCCGTGTCTGAACTGCGCCAGGGGGGAAGTTGCGTGTGCGGCGACGCTGAAGATCCGGAGCTGCCCCCGGTCTCCACCTTGAACCGCTCCAAGGCAATGCGGTGGACTAGAGATTTGTCAGTATCCATAAGCACAAGGCAACGATATTTTCCAAATATCACGATCATGTTTAGATCACAAAGCATTGAGACAGACATTAAGTTGTATCCAAGGAATTCAACAAGCATCATTTTATCCATGTGTTGATCCTTTGAGATAACAACTCTACCTAGGTCCAATACCTTGCTTTTACCAGTGTCAGCGAATGTGATGTGGCTTTTAGTAGATGGTCCTAGGGTTGAATCCATGGAAAGACTTTGATCACCAGTCATGTGGTTAGTGCATCCACTGTCCATAATCCATTCAGTATCTTTCGGAGTCGTACCCTACAGTGCAGTTAGCAGGATAGGCTTCACCAAGAGTATTGTGAAGCATAAACATTTCACCTACAAGCATACTATCAAAGTTAGGATTCTTGGATGGTAAGATGGGATGATCATCAAGAAATCCAGGGATGAAATTGTTGGGGAACGTAGTAATTTCAAAAAATTTCCTACGCACACGCAAGATCATGGTGATGCATAGCAACGAGAGGGGAGAGTGTCGTCTACGTACCCTCGTAGAACGAAGCGGAAGCGTTGACACGACGTAGAGGAAGTAGTCGTACGTTCTCCTCGCGATCCAACCGATCACAGCACCGTTACTCCGGCACCTCCGAGTTCTTGGCACACGTTCAGCTCGATGACGATCCCCGGGCTCCGATCCAGCAAAGCGTCGGGGAAGAGTTCCGTCAGCACGACGGCGTGGTGACGATCTTGATGTGTTACCGGCGCAGGACTTCGCCTAAGCACTGCAACGATATGACCGAGGTGGAATTTGGTGGAAGGGGGCACCGCACACGGCTAAGGAACGATCCGTAGATCAACTTGTGTGTCTATGGGGTGCCCCCTGCCCCCGTATATAAAGGAGCCAAGGGGGAGGGGCTGGCTGGCCAGGCCTTGGCGCGCCAGAGAGTCCTACTCCCTCTGGGAGTAGGATTCCCCCCCCCCAATCCTAGTTGGACTAGGATTCTCCAAGGGGGAGAGAGAGAGAGAGGAGGCGCCCACCTCTCCTAGTCCTAATAGGACTAGGGGAAGGGGGGAGGCGCGCAGCCCATGGGGCATCCCTCTCACCTCTCCTCCAAGGCCCATGTTGGCCCATTATGCTCCCGGGGGGTTCCAGTAACCCTCCCGGTATTCCGGTAAAATCCTGATTTCACCTGGAATGCATCCGATGTCCAAACATAGGCTTCCAATATATAATTCTTTATGTCTCGACCATTTCGAGACTCCTCGTCACGTCCGTGATCACATCCGGGACTCCGAACTCCTTCGGTACATCAAAATGCATAAACTCATAATAACTGTCATCGTAACGTTAAGCGTGCGGACCCTACGGTTTGAGAATAATGTAGACATGACCGAGACACGTCTCCGGTCGATAACCAATAGCGGGACCTGGATGCCCATATTGGCTCCTACATATTCTACGAAGATCTTTATCGGTCAGACCGCATAACAACATACGTTGTTCCCTTTGTCATCGGTATGTTACTTGCCCGAGATTCGATCGTCGGTATCCAATACCTAGTTCAATCTCGTTACCGGCAAGTCTCTTTACTCGTTCCGTAATACATCATCTCGCAACTAACTCATTGGTTGCAATGCTTGCAAGGCTTTATGTGATGTGCATTACCGAGAAGGCCCTGAGATACCTCTCCGACAATCGGAGTGACAAATCCTAATCTCGAAATACGCCAACCCAATATGTACCTTTGGAGACACCCGTAGAGCACCTTTATAATCACCCAGTTACGTTGTGACGTTTGGTAGCACACAAAGTGTTCCTACGGTAAACGGGAGTTGCATAATCTCATAGTTAAAGGAACATGTATAAGTCATGGATAAAAGCAATAGCAACATACTAAACGATCGGGTGCTATGCTAATGGAATGGGTCATGTCAATCAGATCATTCAACTAATGATGTGATCTCGTTAATCAAATAACAACTCTTTGTTCATGGTTAGGAAACATAACCATCTTTGATTAACGAACTAGTCAAGTAGAGGCATACTAGTGACACTTTGTTTGCCTAGTTATTCACACATGTATTATGTTTCCGGTTTAATACAATTCTAGCATAAATAATAAACATTTATCATGACATGTAAGGAAATAAATAATAACTTTATTATTGCCTCTAGGGCATATTTCCTTCAGTCTCCCACTTGCACTAGAGTCAATAATCTAGTTCACATCGCCATGTGATTTATCAGCAATAGTTCACATCAATATGTGACCAACACCCAAAGGGTTTACTAGATTCAGTAATCTAGTTCACATCGCTATGTGATTAACACCCAAAGAGTACTACGGTGTGATCATGTTTTGCTTGTGAGAGAAGTTTAGTCAACGGGTCTGCCACATTCAGATCCGTTATGTATTTTGCAATTTTCTATGTCTACAATGCTCTGCACGGAGCTACTTTAGCTAATTGCTCCCACTTTCAATATGTATCTAGATTGAGACTTAGAGTCATCTAGATTAGTGTCAAAACTTGCATCGGCGTAACCTTTTATGACGAACCTTTTTGTCACATCCATAATCGAGAAACATATCCTTATTCCACTAAGGATAATTTTGACCGCTTGTCCAGTGATCTACTCCTAGATCACTATTGTACTCCCTTGCCAAACTCAGTGGTAGGGTATGCAATAGATCTGGTACACAGCATGGCATACTTTATAGAATCTATGGCCGAGGCATAGGAAATGACTTTCATTCTCTTTCTATCATCTGCCGTGGTCGGGCTTTGAGTCTTACTCAATTTCACACCTTGTAATACAGGCAAGAACTCTTTCTTTGACTGTTCCATTTTGAACTACTTCAAAATCTTTTCAAGGTATGTACTTATTGAAAAACTTATCAAGCGTCTTGATCTATCTCTATAGATCTTGATGCTCAATATGTAAGCAGCTTCACCGAGGTCCTTCTTCGAAAAACTCCTTTCAAATACTCCTTTATGCTTTACAGAATAATTCTACATTATTTCCGATCAACAATATGTCATTCACATATACTTATCAGAAATGTTGTAGTGCTCCCACTCACTTTCTTGTAAATACAGGCTTCACCGCAAGTCTGTATAAAACTATATGCTTTGATCAACTTATCAAAGCGTATATTCCAACTCCGAGATGTTTGCACCAGTCCATAGATGGATCGCTAGAGCTTGCATATTTTGTTAACACCTTCAGGATCGACAAAACCTTCTAGTTGCATCGTATACAACTCTTCTTTAATAAATCCATTAAGGAATGTAGTTTTGTTTATCCATTTGCCGGATTTCATAAAATGCGGCAATTGCAAACATGATTCGGACAGACTTAAGCATAGATACGAGTGAGAAACTCTCATCGTAGTCAACACTTTGAACTTGTCGAAAACCTTTTTGCGACAATTCTAGCTTTGTAGATAGTAACACTACTATCAGTGTCCGTCTTCCTCTTCAAGATCCATTTATTTTCTTTGGCTTGCTGATCATCGGGCAAATCCATCAAAGTCCATACTTTGTTCTCATACATGGATCATATCTCAGATTTCATGGCCTCTAACCATTTCGTGGAATCTGGGCTCATCATCGCTTCCTCATAGTTCGCAAGTTCATCATGGTCTAGTAACATGACTTCCAGAACAGGATTACCGTACCACTCTGGTGCGTATCTCACTCTGGTTTACCTACGAGATTCGGTAGTAACTTGATCTGAAGTTACATGATCATCATCATTAGCTTCCTCACTAATTGGTGTAGTAGTCACAAGAACAGATTTCTGTGATGAACTACTTTCCAATAAGGGAGAAGGTACAATTACCTTATCAAGTTTTACTTTCCTCCCACTCACTTCTTTCGAGAGAAACTTTTTCTCTAGAAAGGATCCATTCTTAGCAACGAATGTCTTGCCTTTGGATCTGTGATAGAAGGTGTACCCAACTTTCTTGTTTGGGTATCCTATGAAGACATATTTCTCCGACTTGGGTTTAAGCTTATCAGGATGAAACTTTTTCACATAAGCATCACAACCCCAAACTTTAAGAAACGACAACTTTGGTTTCTTGCCAAACCATAGTTCATATTGTGTCATCTCAACGGATTTAGATGGTGCCCCTTTTTAACGTGAATGCAGCTGTCTCTAATGCATGATCCCAAAACGATATTGGTAAATTGGTAAGAAACATCATAGATTGTACTATATCCAATAAAGTATGGTTATGACGTTCGGACACACCATTATGCTGTGGTGTTCCAGGTGGCATGAATTTGTGAAACTATTCCACATTGTTTTAATTGAAGACCAAACTCGTAACTCAAATATTTGTCTCCGCGATCAGATCGTAGAAACCTTATTTTCTTGTCACGATGATTTTCACTTCACTCTAAAATTCTTTGAACTTTTCAAACGTTTCAGACTTATGTTTCATCAAGTAGATATACCCATATCTGCTCAAATCATCTGTGAAGGTTAGAAAATAATGATACTTGTCGCGAGCCTTAATGTTCATCGGACCATATACATCAGTATGTATGATTTCCAACAAATCTGTTGCTTGCTCCATTGTTCCGGAGAACGGCGTTTTTAGTCATCTTGCCCAAGAGGCATGGTTCGCAAGCATCAAGTGATTCATAATCAAGTGATTCCAAAATCCAATCAGCATGGAGTTTCTTCATGCGCTTTACACCAATATGACCTAAACGGCAGTGCCACAAATAGGTTGCACTATCATTATTAACTTCGCATCTTTTTGGTTTCAATATCATGAATATGTGTATCACTGCGATCGAGATCCAATGAACTATTTTCATTGGTGTGTATGACCATAGAAGGTTTTATTCATGTAAACAGAACAACAATTGTTCTCTAACTTAAATGAATAACTGTATTGCAATTAACATGATCAAATCATATTCATGCTCAACGCAAACACCAAATAACACTTATTTAGTTTCAACACTAATCCCGAAAGTATAGGGAGTGTGTGATGATGATCATATCAATCTTGGAACCACTTCCAACACACATCGTCACCATGCCCTTTAACTAGTCTTTGTTCATTCTGCAACTCCCGTTTCGAGTTACTAAATTTTAGCAACTGAACTAGTACCAAATACTAAGGGGTTGCTATGAACACTAGTAAAGTACACATCAATAACATGTATATCAAATATACTTATGTTCACTTTGCCATCCTTCTTATCCGCCAATCACTTGGGGTAGTTCCGCTTCCAGTGACCAGTCCCTTTGCAGTAGAAGCACTTAGTCTCAGGCTTAGGACCATACTTGGGTTTTTTCACTTGAGCAGCAACTTGCTTGCCGTTCTTCTTGAAGTTCCCCTTCTTTCCTTTTGCCCTTTTCTTGAAACTAGTGATCTTGTCAACCATCAACACTTGATGTTTTTCTTTGATTTCTACCTTCGCTGATTTTAGCATCGCGAAGAGCTTGGGAATTTTTTCCGTTATCCCTTGCATATTATAGTTCATCACGAAGTTCTACTAACTTGGTGATGGTGACTAGAGAATTCTGTCAATCACTATCTTATCTGGAAGATTAACTCCCACTTGATTCAAGCGATTGTAGTACCCAGACAATCTGAGCACATGCTCACTAGTTGAGCGATTCTCCTCCATCTTTTAGCTATAGAACTTGTTGGAGACTTCATATCTCTCAACTCGGGTATTTGCTTGAAATATTAACTTCAACTCCTAGAACATCTCATATGCTCCATGACGTTCAAAACGTCTTTGAAGTCCCGATTCTAAGTAGTTAAGCATGGTGCACTAAACTATTAAGTAGTCATCATATTGAGCTAGCAAAACGTTCATAACGTCTGCATCTGCTCCTGCAATAGGTCCGTCACCTAGCGGTGCATCAAGGACGTAATTCTTCTGTGCAGCAATGAGGATAAACCTCAGATCACGGATCCAATCCGCATCATTGCTACTAACATTTTTCAACACAATTTTCTCTAGGAACATATCAAAATAAACATAGGGAAGTAACAACGCGAGCTATTGATCTACAACATTGATATGCTAATACTACCAGGACTAAGTTCATGATAAATTAAAGTTCAATTAATCATATTACTTAAGAACTCCCACTTAGATAGACATCCCTCTAATCCTCTAAGTGATCACGTGATCCAAATCAACTAAACCATGTCCGATCATCACGTGAGATGGAGTAGTTTCAATGGTGAACATCACTATGTTGATCATATCTACTATATGATTCACGCTCGACCTTTTGGTCTCCGTGTTCCGAGGCCATATCTGTTATATGCTAGGCTCGTCAAGTTAAACCTGAGTATTCCGCGTGTGCAACTGTTTTACACCCGTTGTATTTGAACGTAGAGCCTATCACACCCGATCATCACGTGGTGTCTCAGCACGAAGAACTTTCGCAACGGTGCATACTCAGGGAGAACACTTCTTGATAATTAGTGAGAGATCATCTTATAATGCTACCGTCAATCAAAGCAAGATAAGATGCATAAAAGATAAACATCACATGCAATCAATATAAGTGATATGATATGGCCATCATCATCTCGTGCTTGTGATCTCCATCTTCGAAGCACCGTCATGATCACCATCGTCACCGGCGCAACACCTTGATCTCCATCGCAGCATCGTTGTCGTCTCGCCAATCTTATGCTTCTACGACTATCACTACCGCTTAGTAATAAAGTAAAGCATTACATCACGATTGCATTGCATACAATAAAGCGACAACCATATGGCTCCTGCCAGTTGCCGATAACTCGGTTACAAAACATGATCATCTCATACAATAAAATTTAGCATCATGTCTTGACCATATCACATCACAGCATGCCCTGCAAAAACAAGTTAGACGTCCTCTACTTTGTTGTTGCAAGTTTTACGTGGCTGCTACGGGCTTAAGCAAGAACTCATCTTACCTACGCATCAAAACCACAACGATAGTTTGTCAAATAGACTCCGTTTTAACCTTCTCAAGGACCGGGCGTAGCCACACTCGGTTCAACTAAAGTTGGAGAGACAGTCTTCCGCAAGCCATCTATGTGCAAAGCACGTCGAGGGAACCGGTCTCGCGTAAGCGTACGCGTAAGGTTGGTCCGGATCGTCTCGTCCAACAATACCGCTGAACCAAAGTATGACATGCTGGTAGGCAGTATGACTTGTATCGTCCACAACTCACTTGTGTTCTACTCGTGCAAATAACATCAAACCATAAAACCTAGGCTCTGATACCACTGTTGGGGAACGTAGTAATTTCAAAAAAATTCCTACGCACACGCAAGATCATGGTGATGCATAGCAACGAGAGGGGAGAGTGTCGTCTACGTACCCTCGTAGACCGAAGCGGAAGCGTTGACACAACGTAGAGGAAGTAGTCGTACGTTCTCCTCGCGATCCAACCGATCACAGCACCGTTACTCCGGCACCTCCGAGTTCTTGGCACACGTTCAGCTCGATGACGATCCCGGGGCTCCAATCCAGCAAAGCGTCGGGGAAGAGTTCCGTCAGCACGACGGCGTGGTGACGATCTTGATGTGTTACCGGCGCAGGACTTCGCCTAAGCACTGCAACGATATGACCGAGGTGGAATTTGGTGGAAGGGGGCACCGCACACGGCTAAGGAACGATCCGTAGATCAACTTGTGTGTCTATGGGGTGCCCCCTGCCCCCGTATATAAAGGAGCCAAGGGGGAGGGGCTGGCCGGCCAGGCCTTGGCGCGCCAGAGAGTCCTACTCCCTCTGGGAGTAGGATTCCCCCCCCCCCCCAATCCTAGTTGGACTAGGATTCTCCAAGGGGGAGAGAGAGAGAGAGGAGGCGCCCACCTCTCCTAGTCCTAATAGGACTAGGGGAAGGGGGGAGGCGCGCAGCCCATGGGGCATCCCTCTCACCTCTCCTCCAAGGCCCATGTTGGCCCATTATGCTCCCGGGGGGTTCCAGTAACCCTCCCGGTATTCCGGTAAAATCCTGATTTCACCTGGAATGCATCCGATGTCCAAACATAGGCTTCCAATATATAATTCTTTATGTCTCGACCATTTTGAGACTCCTCGTCATGTCCGTGATCACATCCGGGACTCCGAACTCCTTCGGTACATCAAAATGCATAAACTCATAATAACTGTCATCGTAACGTTAAGCGTGCGGACCCTACGGTTTGAGAATAATGTAGACATGACCGAGACACGTCTCCGGTCAATAACCAATAGCGGGACCTGGATGCCCATATTGGCTCCTACATATTCTACGAAGATCTTTATCGGTCAGACCGCATAACAACATACATTGTTCCCTTTGTCATCGGTATGTTACTTGCCCGAGATTCGATCGTCGGTATCCAATACCTAGTTCAATCTCGTTACCGGCAAGTCTCTTTACTCGTTCCGTAATACATCATCTCGCAACTAACTCATTGGTTGCAATGCTTACAAGGCTTTATGTGATGTGCATTACCGAGAAGGCCCTGAGATACCTCTCCGACAATCGGAGTGACAAATCCTAATCTCGAAATACGCCAACCCAATATGTACCTTTGGAGACACCCGTAGAGCACCTTTATAATCACCCAGTTACGTTGTGACGTTTGGTAGCACACAAAGTGTTCCTACGGTAAACGGGAGTTGCATAATCTCATAGTTAAAGGAACATGTATAAGTCATGGATAAAAGCAATAGCAACATACTAAACGATCGGGTGCTATGCTAATGGAATGGGTCATGTCAATCAGATCATTCAACTAATGATGTGATCTCGTTAATCAAATAACAACTCTTTGTTCATGGTTAGGAAACATAACCATCTTTGATTAACGAACTAGTCAAGTAGAGGCATACTAGTGACACTTTGTTTGCCTAGTTATTCACACATGTATTATGTTTCCGGTTTAATACAATTCTAGCATAAATAATAAACATTTATCATGACATGTAAGGAAATAAATAATAACTTTATTATTGCCTCTAGGGCATATTTCCTTCAGAAATAAATGGTAAGACCATTTTGGCATTTTATCTTGCGTCCCACAAGATGTTTTAGGTCCCCAACATTGTCTTTAGAAGTCAATGATTTCCGGCTGGACACCTTTCCCCGCAAGAGAAGTTAATTCTTCTTAACCACCCACATTCTAAGGGGTGGCTTAGAAGCAACGAGTCTAAGTGCAGCATCTGAGAACTTTGGCTTTGGAGCCCTGTCAAATAGTTTTGCAGGAGCAGACTAGTACTCATAAGAATATGTAGAAAAGTTCTTTGACTTGTGAACATAGCGGTTTGAAGAAACACACCCATATTCATGAGTCTGATGTTGTTTTCCCTGCAAAACATTGGCGTTAGGGTGACATAGTGAGGTCCTCTGTATCTATGAAGCCTTTGGGCCATATGAAGCCTTTGATCTGGTGCTTGTCTTCTTCCCTGGTGGTGACATGATGACATTCATAGAAAGATTCTCAAGACAAATTTTGGGAACCCAGATCTTCTTCATAGGAGACCCATTCTTGTAGTTGGCTCCAATGAACCTAGCAAACACTTCACCGTTCTGATTCTTGAACAGTTTATAGTTTGAGTCAAATGACTCATCAATGATAATAGGGTTAGCACAGGTAAAGCCAGATAAAGTGGATGGATCCACTGAAGGGCCTTGTGCAGGAACCCATGTGGTTTTGGGGTACTGCTCCGGCTTCCAGTAAGAACCATCAGCATTCATTTTCGTCTCTAAACCAACACCCTCTTTCCTAGGATTTCAATTCAGAATCTGTTTCTTGAGGACATCACATTGTGTTCGATGCCCTTTGAGGCTTTTGTACATGCCTGTTTCAAGCAATGTCTTCAAACTGGCATTCTCATCAGCAATAGTAGTGGCATCCTCGGAAGAGGGGTTAGTTACCACATCAGCAGGTGAAGATATTGTAACTTCAGAGGCAATAGAACATTTAGCAATAGAGATATTGTCACGCTCAAGGCATTTTAAACAAGGTGGCACAAATTCTTCCTGAGCGGAACTAATCTGTTGAGCGAGTAATGAATCATTTTCCTGTTGAAGATCTTCATGAGACGCTCTCAGTTTCTCTAGATCTTGCTTCCTTTGAATATAATCATAGGAAAGCTTCTCATGAGTAGCTGAGAGGGTTTCATGATGACTTTCAAGTTCCTCGTACTTAACGCGAAGGTTTTTGATGTCTTCGATTAGGGACTAGGTTCGATTCATTTCCACGTCCAATAGGCCATCGCTTTTGTCTAGCAATTTTTTAATCTTTTCCATGGATGTTTGTTGTTCAGTTGCAATTTTAGCAAGAGTCTTTTAACTGGGTTTGGATTCACAATCAGAGTCATCTTCACTGGAGGTCTGAAAGTAAGCATTGCGTGAGTTTACCTTAGCACCTCTTGCCATGAAGCAGTAAGTGGGAGCAGAGTCGTCGTCGTCATTGACTTCGGTGTCGATGTCGTGACCATTGTCTTCAGGTTGAAGATGGACTTGGCAATGAATGTTGAGGCCAGAGCCACGCTTGCCACGCCTGAATCAGACTCCACCTCCGCCTCCTCAGAAGCAGACTCCTCCTCTGAATCCATCTCCTTGCCAATGAATGCACGAGCCTTGCTAGATGAGCTCTTCTTGTGTGATGAAGACTTTGAAGATTTCTTCTTCTTGTCGTCGGAGTCATATTCTTTGCTCTTCTTATTTTTTCTTGGCTTCCTTGTCCCATTGAGGACATTCAGATATGTAGTGACCTGGCTTCTTGCATTTGTGGCATGTTCTCTTCTTGTGGTCACGAGTGGAAGCCTCATCGTTCTTGGAGCTGAATCTTGAAGACTTTCCGAAGCAAATTTTCTTGTGGAACTTTTGGAACTTTCTCACGAGCATTGCTAGCTCTTTGCCAATGTCTTCAGGTTCTTCAGAACCGCAGTCAGATTCTTCTTCAGATGAGGAAACGGCTTTTGCCTTCAAAGCACAAGATCGGCCATAATTGTGGCCATAGACATCTCTTTTCTCAGATAGCTGGAACTCATGTGTGTTGAGCCTCTCAAGTATGCCAGACGGATCGAGATCTTTGAAGTCATGGTGTTCTTGAATCATCAGGGCCAAGGTGTCAAATGAGCTGTCAAGTGATCTCAATAGCTTCTTCACTATTTCATGCTTGGTGATTTCAGCGGCGCCAAGTGCGTGAAGCTCATTTGTGATATCAGTGAGGCGGTCGAAAGTGAGCTGGACATTCTCATTGTCATTCCTCTTGAAGCGGTTGAAGAGATTGTGTAGCACATCAATCCTTGAATCTCTCTGTGTTGAGACGCCTTCGTTGACCTTGGACAGCTAGTCCCAGACTAGCTTTGCAGTATCCAGAGCACTCACATGTCCATACTGCCCTTTGGCCAGATGACCACAGATGATGTTCTTGGCGGTTGAGTCCAGTTGTGCGAATGTCTTCACATCAACAGCGGTGACACCCTCATCGACTTTGGGAACACCAGTCCTGACGACATACCAGAGGTCGATGTCAATGGCTTCAAGATGCATGCGCATCTTATTCTTCCTATAGGGGTAATCAGTGCCATCGAAGATGCGGCATGTAAGCGGAGACCTTGATTATCCCTGCAGTCGACACAACTAAAACTCCAGGTGGTTAAACTGAATCACACAGAACAAGGGAGCGCCTTGTTCTGATACCAATTGAAAGTGCTAGTTATCAACTAGATGGGGTGAGTAGGCGATTTTTATGAAAGTCTTCGAAAGATGCAAGATCTTCAAAGACAGACAACCAACAATACCTATATGATATGCGGCGGAAGATAAAATAAGCTAGACAGGCCATAGTCAAGTAAATGATACATTGAAAGCATAAAGACTAATACCAGCTAGGTAGAGCAGATCGGAATATGGAAGACAGTATGAAGCCAATTACAGGAAAGTCTTCACACAGTGAAGTGAAACAGAACAGGTCGACAAGCAATGACTTCACGAAGACAAACTGAAATGTAAAGTGAGTAAGGGATAGAACCAGTTGCTTGATGAAGACAAGGATTTGGTAGACCAGTTCCAGTTGTTGTGACAACTGTATGTCTGGTTAGGGAGGCTGAGATTAAACTCAAAAGACCACGTCTTCACCTTATTCCCCTTAAGCTAAGGACACTTAGTCCCCGCCCAATCACTCAGGTAAGTCTTCAAGGTAGACTTCCAAACCTTTGCAGACTCCATTCATCGGTGATCCATAATGACTCTTGGATCCTCAGAACATGACGCCTAACCGGTAGGAGGATACACAGTCGTCAAGTGTAACAAGTCTTCAGGTCACGCGGACAAAAAGACTTTAGTGATGCCTAACACTCTTTGGCTCTAGGTATTTTGGGCTTTGTCCTCGAAAGGATTCTCTCTCTCAAAGGCTTCGGAGGTGGGTTGCTCTCAAACGACAAAAGTCGTGTACTAACTCTGAGCAGCCGACAATTTATGGTGGAGGGGGTGGGCTATTTATAGCCAGTAGGCAACCTGACATGATATGTCTGAAATGACCCTGGGTCACTAAGGAACCGACATGTGTCCAACGGTCGGCTTTAAAACACACGCGGTAGCTTGGCTTGGGCTACAAGCAAAGCTAACTCATCCAACTCTAGATAAGATTTGCTCTCATTATCTTCACTCGAAGACATAGGATTTGGGTTGAGCATCACATGAGTCTTCCGACTTTGTTCATTTGGACCCTACTTAATAGTTCGGTGGTTCCTATGACTCAATAAACAAGAAAATGAAACTACGAAAGAAACTATGTCTTCGCACTCCATAGTATTCAAGTGAATGTCTTCACACATCATTATCTTCAATGTGAATGTCTTCACGAACCACCATTGTCTTCTATGTCTTCATACATTTTTAGGGGTCATCTCTGGTAGATAAACCGAATCAATGAGGGACTACTACCTGTGTTATCCTGGAATTCTCACAAACACATTACTCCCTCAACCATGTTTGTCGTCAATACTCCAAAACCAATTAGGGATGGCACTAGATGCACTTATAGTTATGTTTCTTGTGGTGGAACCAACCCATCAGGGTTCAAGTTCTAGACTTGGCATCAGGATGGCAATAGGTACCCGCAACCCACGAATCCGGTGGGTAAAACCCTATTAGAGTAAGGGTTTGTGAAAAAAATCCCATAGGTTTATAAATGTGAACAAATTATACCCATCGGGTAAGCCGGGGATGGGTATTGGAAGGCAATACCCACACCTGTGTACCATCATACCCATATACTAATATCTTCTAGCAGTAAGTTTCATGTGTCATTTAGTAAAGGGCAAAAAAAACTAGCCATATTAACCTCGACTAACGCAGCCGCTAGCCTCAACCCTAAACCCCCCTAGTATGTCTATGATCTTGTTTAAATGTGTTGATCTTATTTTTGTGAACTCATGATTTTGTCTCTGATTTTGTTGATCTTATTATATAGTCTCCTTCATTTGATTATATGAAAGTAGTGTTGGAAATATGCCCTAGAGGCAATAATAAAAGCATTATTATTATATTTCCTTATTCATGATAATTGTCTTTATTCGTGCTATAATTGTGTTATCCGGAAATTGTAATACATGTGTGAATAACAGACAACAACGTGTCCCTAGTAAGCCTCTAGTTAACTAGCTCGTTGATCAATAGATAGTCATGGTTTCCTGACTATGGGCATTGGATGTCAATGATAACGAGATCACATCATTAGGAGAATGATGTGATGGACGAGACCCAATCCTAAACATAGCATAAGATCGCATAGTTCGTTTGCTAGAGTTTTTCAATGTCAAGTATCCTTTCCTTAGACCATGAGATCGTGTAACTCTCGGATACCGTAGGAGTGCTTTGGGTGTGCCAAACGTCACAACGTAACTAGGTGACTATAAAGGTATACTACGGGTATCTCCGAAAGTATCTGTTGGGTTGACACAGATCGAGACTGGGATTTGTCACTCCGCTTGACGGAGAGGTATCACCGGGCCCTCTCGGTAATGCATCATCATAATGAGCTCAATGTGATCAAAGTGTTTGATCACGGGATCATGCATTATGGTACGAGTAAAGTGACTTGCCGGTAACGAGATTGAACGAGGTATTGGGATACCGACGATCGAATCTCGGGCAAGTAAAATACCAATTGACAAAGGGAATCGTATACGGGATTAATTGAATCCTCGACATCGTGGTTCATCCGATGAGATCATCGTGGAGCATGTGGGAGCCAACATGGGTATCCAGATCCTGCTGTTGGTTATTGCCTGAGAGCCGTCTCGGTCATGTCTGCATGTCTCCCGAACCCGTAGGGTCTACACACTTAAGGTTCGGTGACGCTAGGGTTGTGAAGATATGTATATGCAGTAACCCGAATGTTGTTCGGAGTCCCGGATGAGATCCCGAACATCACGAGGAGTTTTGGAATGGTCCGGAGATAAAGAATTATATATAGGAACTGTTGTTTTGGCCATCGGGACAAGTTTCGGGGTTATCGGTATTCTACCGGGACCACCGGAGGGTCCCGGGGGGGTCCACCGGGTGGGGCCACCTATCCCGGAGGGCCCCATGGGCTGAAGTAGGAAAGGATCCATCCCAAAGTGGGCTGGGGCGCCACTTCCCCAGGGCCCATGCGCGCCTAGGGTGGGGAAACCCTAAAGGGGGGCGCCCCCTTGCTTGGGGGGCAAGCCCCCCACCCCTTGGCCGCCGCCCCCCCTAGGAGATTGCATCTCCTAGGGCCGGCGCCCCCCTAGTGGGCTATATATATGAGGGGAGGGGAGGGGGCAGCCTCACCCCTTGCCATTGGCGCCTCCCTCTTCCTCTCCAACACCTCTTCCTCCTCCATAGAGCTCGGCGAAGCCCTGCCGGAGTACTGCAGCTCCACCATCACCACGCCGTTGTGCTGTTGTTGGAGCCATCTTCCTCAACCTCTCCTTTTCCTTGCTGGATCAAGAAGAAGGAGACGTTACGCTGACCGTATGTGTGTTGAACGCGGAGGTGCCGTCCTTTCGGTGCTAGGATCTCCGGTGATTTGGATCACGTCGTGTACGACTACCTCATCCCCGTTTATTGAACGCTTCCGCTCGCGATCTACAAAGTGGTATGTAGATGCAATCTCTCTCCCATGACTCGTTGCTTAGATGAACTCATAGATGGATCTTGGTGAAACCGTAGGAAAAATTTTAATTTTCTGCAACGTTCCCCAACAGTGGCATCATGAGCTAGGTCTATGCGTAGTTCTCCATTGCACGAGTAGAACACAATTTGTTGTGGGCGTAGATGTTGTCAACTTTCTTGCCGCTACTAGTCTTATCTTGCTTCAGCGGTATTGTGGGATGAAGCGGCCCGGACCAACCTTACACGTACGCTTACGTGAGACCGGTTCCACCGACTAACATGCACTAGTTGCATAAGGTGGCTGGCGGGTGTCTGTCTCTCCCACTTTAGTTGGAGCAGATTCGATGAAAAGGGTCCTTATGAAGGGTAAATAGAAGTTGACAAATCACGTTGTGGCTTTCACATAGGTAAGAAAACGTTCTTGCTAGAACCCTAATTCATCCACGTAAAACTTGAAACAACAATTAGAGGACGTCTAACTTGTTTTTGCAGCAAGTGCTTTGTGATATGATATGGCCAAAGTTGTGATGAATGATCTATATGTGATGTATGAGATGTTCATGCTATTGTAATAGGAATCACGACTTGCATGTCGATGAGTATGACAACCGGCAGGAGCCATAGGAGTTGTCTTTATTTTTTGTATGACCTGCGTGTCCTTGAGAAACGCCATGTAAATTACTTTACTTTATTGCTAAATGCGTTAGCCATAGTAGTAGAAGTAATAGTTGGCGAGCAACTTCATGGAGACACGATGATGGAGATCATGATGATGGAGATCATGGTGTCAAGCCGGTGACAAGATGATCATGGAGCCCCAAGATGGAGATCAAAGGAGCTATGTGATATTGTCCATATCATGTCACGTTTATTATTTGATTACATGTGATGTTTATCATGTTTTGCATCTTGTTTACTTAGAACGACGGTAGTAAATAAGATGATCCCTCATAATAATTTCAAGAAGTGTTCCCCCTAACTGTGCACCGTTGCGACAGTTCATTGTTTCGAAGCACCACGTGATGATCGGGTGTGATAGATTCTAACGTTCACATACAACGGGTGTAAGACAGATTTACACATGCAAACACTTAGGTTAACTTGACGAGCCTAGCATGTACAGACATGGCCTCGGAACACAGAAGACCGAAAGGTCGAGCATGAGTCGTATAGAAGATACGATCAACATGAAGATGTTCACCAATGTTGACTAGTCCGTCTCACGTGATGATCGGACACGGCCTAGTTGACTTGGATCATGTAATACTTAGATGACTAGAAGAGGGATGTCTATCTAAGTGGGAGTTCATTAAATAATTTGATTAAGATGAACTTTATTATCATGAACTTAGTCTAAAATATTTACAATATGTCTTGTAGATCAAATGGCCAACGTAGTCCTCAACTTCAACGCGTTCCTAGAGAAAACCAAGCTGAAAGACGATGGCAGCAACTATACGGACTGGGTCCGGAACCTGAGGATCATCCTCATAGCTGCCAAGAAAGATTATGTCCTACGAGCACCGCTGGGTGACACACCTGTCCTCCCTGCAGAACAAGACGTTATGAACGCTTGGCAGTCATGTTCCGATGATTATTCCCTCGTTCAGTGCGGCATGCTTTACAGCTTAGAGCCGGGGCTCCAAAAGTGTTTTGAGAGACATGGAGCATATGAGATGTTCGAAGAGCTGAAAATGGTTTTCCAAGCTCATGCCCGGGTCGAGAGATATGAAGTCTCCGACAAATTCTTTAGCTGTAAGATGGAGGAAAATAGCTCTGTCAGTGAACACATACTCAAGATGTCTGGGTTGCACAACCGCTTGACTCAACTGGAAGTTAATCCCCCGGATGAAGCGGTCATTGACAGAATCCTCCAGTCGCTTCCACCTAGCTACAAGAGCTTTGTGATGAACTACAACATGCAGGGGATGGTAAAGACCATTCCTGAGGTATATGCTATGCTGAAATCAGCGGAGGTAGAAATCAAGAAGGAACATCAAGTGTTGATGGTGAATAAAACCACTAAGTTCAAGAAGGGCAAGGGTAAAAAGAACTTCAAGAAGGAAGGCAAGGAAGTTGCCGCGCCCGGTAAGCAAGTTGCCGGGAAGAAGCCAAAGAATGGACCCAAGCCCGAGACTGAGTGCTTTTATTGCAAGGGAAGTGGTCATTGGAAGCGGAACTGCCCCAAATACTTAGCGGACAAGAAGGCCGGCAAAACAAAAGGTATATGTGATATACATGTAATTGATGTGTACCTTACTAGTACTCGTAGTAGCTCTTGGGTATTTGATACCGGTGCAGTTGCTCACGTTTGTAACTCAAAGCAGGAGCTGCGGAATAAACGGAGACTGGCGAAGGACGAGGTGACGATGCGCGTCGGGAATGGTTCCAAGGTCGATGTGATCGCCGTCGGCACGCTACCTCTACATTTACCTACGGGATTAGTTTTAAACCTCAATAATTGTTATTTAGTGCCAAGTCTGAGCATGAACATTGTGTCTGGATCTCGTTTAATTCGAGATGGCTACTCATTTAAATCCGAGAATAATGGTTGTTCTATTTATATGAGTGATATGTTTTATGGTCATGCTCCGATGGTTAATGGTTTATTCTTAATGAATCTAGTACGTGATGATACACATATTCATAGTGTGAATACCAAAAGAGTTAAAGTTGATAACAATAGTCCCACATATTTGTGGCACTGCCGCCTTGGTCACATAGGTGTCAAACGCATGAAGAAGCTCCATGCAGATGGACTTTTAGAGTCTCTTGATTATGAATCATTTGACACGTGCGAACCATGCCTCATGGGTAAAATGACCAAGACTACGTTCTCAGGAACAATGGAGCGAGCAACCAACTTATTGGAAATCATACATACCGATGTGTGCGGTCCAATGAGTGTTGAGGCTCGCGGTGGCTATCGTTATGTTCTCACCCTCACTGATGACTTGAGTAGATATGGGTATATCTACTTAATGAAACACAAGTCTGAGACCTTTGAAAACTTTAAGGAATTTCAGAGTGAGGTTGAAAATCAACGTGATAGAAAGATCAAGTTTCTACGATCAGATCGTGGAGGAGAATACTTGAGTCACGAATTTTTCACACACTTAAGAAAATGTGGAATAGTTTCACAACTCACGCCGCCTGGAACACCTCAGCGTAATGGTGTGTCCGAACATCGTAATCGCACTCTATTAAATACGGTACGATCTATGATGTCTCTTACCGATTTACCGCTATCTTTTTGGGGCTATGCTTTAGAGACTGCCGCATTCACTTTAAATAGGGCTCCGTCTAAATCCGTTGAGACGACACCGTATGAATTATGGTTTGGGAAGAAACCTAAGCTGTCGTTTCTAAAAGTTTGGGGATGCGATGCTTATGTCAAGAAACTTCAACCTGAAAAGCTCGAACCCAAGTCGAAAAAATGCGTCTTCATAGGATACCCTAAAGAAACTGTTGGGTATACCTTCTACCTCAGATCCGAAGGCAAGATCTTTGTTGCCAAGAATGGATCCTTTCTAGAGAAGGAGTTTCTCTCGAAAGAAGTAAGTGGGAGGAAAGTAGAACTTGATGAAGTGTTACCTCTTGAACCGGAAAATGGCGCAACTCAAGAAAACGTTCCTGAGGTGCCTGCACCGACTAGAGAGGAAATTAATGATGATGATCAAAATACTTCTAATCAAGCTCCTACTGAAATTCGAAGGTCCACAAGGACACGTTCCGCACCAGAGTGGTACGGCAACCCTGTCTTGGAAATCATGTTGTTAGACAACGGTGAACCTTCGAACTATGAGGAAGCAATGGCGGGCCCGGATTCCGACAAATGGCTGGAAGCCATGAAATCCGAGATAGGATCCATGTATGAAAACGAAGTATGGACTTTGACTAACTTGCCCGTTGAACGGCGAGCCATAGAAAATAAATGGATCTTTAAGAAGAAGACAGACGCGGATGGCAACGTGACCATCTATAAAGCTCGGCTTGTCGCTAAGGGTTATCGACAAGTTCAAGGGGTTGACTACGATGAGACTTTTTCACCGGTAGCGAAGCTGAAGTCCGTCCGAATCATGTTAGCAGTTGCCGCATTCTACGATTATGAAATATGGCAAATGGACGTCAAAACGGCATTCCTTAATGGTTTCCTTAAGGAAGAATTGTATATGATGCAGTCGGAAGGTTTTGTCGATCCTAAGAATGCTGACAAGGTGTGCAAGCTCCAACGCTCGATTTATGGGCTGGTGCAAGCATCTCGGAGTTGGAACATTCGCTTTGATGAGATGATCAAAGCGTTTGGATTTACACAGACTTATGGAGAAGCCTGCGTTTACAAGAAAGTGAGTGGGAGCTCTGTAGCATTTCTCATACTATATGTAGATGACATACTTTTGATGGGAAATGATATAGAACTCTTGGACAGCATTAAGGCCTACTTGAATAAAAGTTTTTCAATGAAGGACCTTGGAGAAGCTGCTTATATATTAGGCATCAAGATCTATAGAGATAGATCAAGACGCCTCATAGGTCTTTCACAAAGCACATACCTTGATAAGATATTGAAGAAGTTCAATATGGATCAATCTAAGAAGGGGTTCTTACCTGTGTTACAAGGTGTGGAATTGAGCTCAGCTCAATGTCCGACCACGGCAGAAGATATAGAAGAGATGAGTGTCATCCCCTATGCCTCAGCCATAGGTTCTATTATGTATGCCATGCTGTGTACCAGACCTGATGTAAACCTTGTCATAAGTTTGGTAGGAAGGTACCAAAGTAATCCCGGCAAGGAACACTGGACAACGGTCAAGAATATCCTGAAGTACCTAAAAAGGACTAAGGAAATGTTTCTCGTTTATGGAGGTGACGAAGAGCTCGTCGTAAAGGGTTACGTCGACGCTAGCTTCGACACAGATCTGGATGACTCTAAGTCACAAACCGGATACATGTATATTTTAAATGGTGGGGCAGTAAGCTGGTGCAGTTGCAAGCAGAGCGTTGTGGCGGTATCTACATGTGAAGCGGAGTACATGGCAGCCTCGGAGGCAGCACATGAAGCAATTTGGGTGAAGGAGTTCATCACCGACCTCGGAGTCATACCCAATGCGTCGGGGCCAATCAAACTCTTCTGTGACAACACTGGAGCTATTGCACTTGCCAAGGAGCCCAGGTTTCACAAGAAGACCAGGCACATCAAGCGTCGCTTCAACTCCATTTGTGAAAATGTTCAAGATGGAGACATAGAAATTTGTAAAGTGCACACAGATCTGAATGTCGCAGATCCGTTGACTAAACCTCTCCCTAAGGCAAAACATGATCAGCACCAGAACTCTATGGGTGTTCGATTCATCACAATGTAACTAGATTATTGACTCTAGTGCAAGTGGGAGACTGTTGGAAATATGCCCTAGAGGCAATAATAAAAGCATTATTATTATATTTCCTTATTCATGATAATTGTCTTTATTCGTGCTATAATTGTGTTATCCAAAAATTGTAATACATGTGTGAATAACAGACAACAACGTGTCCCTAGTAAGCCTCTAGTTAACTAGCTCATTGATCAATAGATAGTCATGGTTTCCTGACTATGGGCATTGGATGTCAATGATAACGAGATCACATCATTAGGAGAATGATGTGATGGACGAGACCCAATCCTAAACATAGTATAAGATCGCATAGTTCGTTTGCTAGAGTTTTTCAATGTCAAGTATCCTTTCCTTAGACCATGAGATCGTGTAACTCCCGGATACCGTAGGAGTGCTTTGGGTGTGCCAAACGTCACAACGTAACTGGGTGACTATAAAGGTATACTACGGGTATCTCCGAAAGTATCTGTTGGGTTGACACGGGTCGAGACTGGGATTTGTCACTCCGCTTGACGGAGAGGTATCACCGGGCCCTCTCGGTAATGCATCATCATAATGAGCTCAATGTGATCAAAGTGTTTGATCACGGGATCATGCATTACGGTACGAGTAAAGTGACTTGCCGGTAACGAGATTGAATGAGGTATTGGGATACCGACGATCGAATCTCGGGCAAGTAAAATACCGATTGACAAAGGGAATCGTATACGGGATTAATTGAATCCTCGACATCGTGGTTCATCCGATGAGATCATCGTGGAGCATGTGGGAGCCAACATGGGTATCCAGATTCCGCTGTTGGTTATTGCCCGAGAGCCGTCTCGGTCATGTCTGCATGTCTCCCGAACCCGTAGGGTCTACACACTTAAGGTTCAGTGACGCTAGGGTTGTGAAGATATGTATATGCAGTAACCCGAATGTTGTTCGGAGTCCCGGATGAGATCCCGGACATCACGAGGAGTTTCAGAATGGTCCGGAGGTAAAGAATTATATATAGGAAGTGTTGTTTTGGCCATCGGGACAAGTTTCGGGGTTATCGGTATTGTACCGGGACCACCGGAGGGTCCCGGGGGGGTCCATCGGGTGGGGCCACCTATCCCGGAGGGCCCCATGGGCTGAAGTAGGAAAGGATCCAGCCCAAAGTGGGCTGGGGCGCCACTTCCCCAGGGCCCATGCGCGCCTAGGGTGGGGAAACCCTAAAGGGGGGCGCCCCCTTGCTTGGGGGGCAAGCCCCCCACCCTTGGCCGCCGCCCTCCCTAGGAGATTGCATCTCCTAGGGCCGGCGCCCCCCCTAGGGGGCTATATATATGAGGGTAGGGGAGGGGCAGCCGCACCCCTTGCCATTGGCGCCTCCCTCTCCCTCTCCAACACCTCCTCCTCCTCCATAGAGCTCGGCGAAGCCCTGCCGGAGTACTGCAGCTCCACCATCACCACGCCGTCATGCTGCTGCTGGAGCCATCTTCCTCAACCTCTCCTTTGCCTTGCTGGATCAAGAAGAAGGAGACGTTACGCTGACCGTACGTGTGTTGAACGCGGAGGTGCCGTCCTTTCGGTGCTAGGATCTCCGGTGATTTGGATCATGTCGTGTACGACTACCTCATCCCCGTTCGTTGAACGCTTCCGCTCGCGATCTACAAAGTGGTATGTAGATGCAATCTCTCTCCCATGATGACTCGTTGCTTAGATGAACTCATAGATGGATCTTGGTGAAACCGTAGGAAAAATTTTAATTTTCTGCAACGTTCCCCAACAAGTAGGAGTTGTAGAAGTATCTTCAATAAAAGAAAATTAGGAAAAGAATTGCGTCCCTTTTATTTGTCTTGTAATTGGGAAAAAGAAGAAAAAACAGTTGGTGTCCGAGATAGTAATGCAGAAATGTTGAAAAATACATGGTAAAGTGTGAATTAGGTACGGTGTCCGAGATAGTTATTTTTACATGTGGGTATTACTCGTACCTGACCGGGTACGGGTATGTGAACAGTTTGAAACTTGAGGTGCGGGTATGGGTACGAGTTTGTGCGAAAAATATTGAGAGAGGTACGTATTTGGGCTGCCCCCGCACCCGAACCCGGCGGTTGCCATTGTCAACTGGCACTAATGGTCTCCAGAGCTTTCAGCAACGTGCGTTTAGTGGAAGAAGACGCTGTCGTTGGCTACCAAGATGTCTATGACGACTTCGTCAATTTAAAGATATTGTGTTGGCCATTATCTTGAAGGTGCTAATATAGGTAGTGTGCGCGATACTAGCACCCGAGTTGGCTGTGCAAAGTGTGCGCGCATATGTGTTTGCTTGTTGTACCCCGACGTTTGTAAGAGCATCTATAGTCGCGACCTGCAAATCCGCGCCCTCAAACACCCGCGGACGCGCTTACGTGCATTCACGGGCACTACCGGACACTTCTCAAATCCTATCGTTCACATCCGTATATCTCATATCCGGTACCTCATATCCATGTTAAGCATGTAGTGTAGATAAAAACAACGTAAATAATCACACAAACATAGAATCGGACATAGAAATGCACATTCTGATCATCAAAAGATCACCGATGAATATCCCGCAGATCGCCAAAGTTCACATAATTCACATAAACGACGGACAATTGTATACTAGATTATTAAAAACTTGAAACTGAAGACGGAGATGGCAGAGCTTCACCACTTCCTCGCCGGCCCTTTGCCCTTCCGTTCCCCGGTGCAGTTATAGGCGTCGGCAGCTAGTGGTGGATCGTCCGAGTCGTTGGACGAGGAGCCATGGTGGTGGTCGTCATTGGAGGTGTCAGAGAGGATGATGAGCCCTTTCAACCGCGAGACCTCTCTGTCCTGCTACCGCTTGAGCTTCGCGAGCCGAGCCGCCTCCGCCGCCTCGTGCTCGGACTGCTCAATGGCAATCCAAAGTGACTTGGCGTTCTTCCGGCGGAGCCGCCACACGTCCATCTCCATGGTCATAAGAGACCGGCGGTCCTTGTCGAGCTCCGCCTGCATCCCGCGGCGGCGGCGCACGGACTGCCCCGCCTCCTTCCTCTCCCTTTCCCGCTGCTTCTCGCGGCGGGCAGCGTGCACGTCCGGACCGGCGGGGCAGGCACAAGCACCCACTACTATCCACGTGGGGGAGCAGCAGCCGACAGGGGCAGGGAACGACGTAGGGGAGGCGCAGATTGCACAGGTCGCGTGTCGAAACTGCGCACGGGCGGGGAGGGGCCAATACCGGTGTCCGAGCTGCGCGTGCGGAGAAACTACGTCTGCAGCGACACTGTAGATCCGGAGCTGCCCCCGGAGGGCAAGCTCATAGTTAGGATGCAGCTTAGAGTCAGAGCGACTGCTGGAGCTCGATATCGCGCCGAATTCGACCGAAATCGATGCTGGGAGAGGAGAGTGTGAGTGAGCTAGGGTTTCAGAGCGATTAGTTGGATGCATTTTTTTGTTGGACATCCTGGAGTCGGTGGTGGGTCGGGCTCGTCAGGCGGACGCGACCGGGCATGCCCGTGCCACCCCATATCCGCCCCATATTTAGGCTGGATATGAGGGATGCCGGTCAGTCCAGACATTTGAGGCCCGTTTGAGTTACGTTTGGGTCGAAAAATCGTGACCGGTCAGTGATTGGATAGGCCGCCTGAACGGTTGTCCGGATGTTTGAGACCATTTTCGAACGCCCTGTTGTAGATGCTCTGACGAGGGTGGCTCTAAGGCCAACTCCACCGCGCGACCCCATCCTGTCCGCGCGCGTCCATTTGGGGTAAAGCGGACGAACCAGACGGCCCAGCGCGTGGGAGCAAACAAACTTTTGTCCGTTTTCTGTCCGCTTTCGACCATCCCCAACCAAAGTTTACGCCGACTCTGGGGTGAAATGGACAACGCGCGCACGGGCGGGACGCGCGCGCTTGTCCTCCCCTGGCCCGCCTGTCGGTGGCACAAAGCAAACCCTCCCGCGCCCCCTTTGGTGCCATTTCCCCCAAACCCTCCCACGTCCCACCGCCCCCTCCCTCCATGTCCATGGCCGACGCCCAGCCGAATTCCAGCGGCCTAGCCGTCGACCCGCCCGGAAAGGGCAAGAAAAAGTTGGCTAAGGCGCCAAGGAAGCCGCGGTCGGAGTGCACGCCGGAGGAGCTCGCCAAGTTGGACAAGGAATCGGCGTAGAGGAGGGACCGGAGGGCGGTCGTCAAGGTCAATGCCGCCGCGGCCAAGTTCACCGCCGAGCGCGATGCAATAGAGGCCGCGTGGCGCAAGGCCGAGGTAGAGGAGAAGGAGGCCATCATCAACAAAGTGCACGCCCTCCTCATGCTTGGCATTTGTCGTCCGGCGGGTTTCTTCGCAGCGGCCGTCGGCCCGGCGAGCACAAGCTCGTCTGTCGCCCGGCCTCCGCACTGCCAGTCACCGACGTCGCGGACCACGCCTATGTCGCCCAGCTTTCCCCCGCCAAGGCACGACGGCCAGACCCATTTCTCGGGGTCGCCAGATGTTGGCGTGATCACGCCGTCCATCCCGCGCCCCTCGGCCGTCATCAACCTCAACGTCACGTCCGGGTCCAGCAGCAGCGGCCGGCCGTCCGTCGATATGCAAAGAAAGCAAGCACGGCCAACATTTACGGGCACCATGCCGTCTCCCCACGTCTTGTTCAACGGAATGCCAACACCAACGCCACCGGTCGACAACCCCGTCTACAACTAGTTCATGGAAGATGTGATCTACGAGGGTGGACATGGTCGTGCCTACGATCCTGACGAGACCCAAAGTCAGGATGGCCGCGCCCAGTACGTTGTCGATGAAGAGGCCGACGATCGTGCTGACTACGACCATGGTGACTCGTGGCATGAAGACGATGACATCTATTGCGAAGGTGATGATGATGAAGAAGGAGGCAATGACATTGATATTGGTGGCGAGCCATTGTTCATCGACGAGCTCACCCAAAGAGCGGAAGCACAAAAGAGGAGGAAGAGCATTCGCACGGGTTCATATACAGAAGAGGAGGACAAGTTGATTTGCCAATGTTGGATGGAGATTAGCCAAGATCCGAGGATGGGTGGGCAACAAAAGGGCCTTGCTTTTTGGACGAGAGTCCACAAAATTTCCATGAAAGGAAGATGTTTGAGCCCTGCCAAATTACAAGCAACCGTGGAAGCACCTCGATTTAAAAGAGGTGGTTGTTCATCCAACAAGAGTGCAACAAGTATTGTGTCGCATTTAAGAGTGTTGAAGCACGCCCTGTGAGTGGTCTCGGTGTTGGGGACATGGTATGCTCTCCTCATCCTAGTCCTTTCCTTGCTACGGCCATGAGACTTCGGCCTTGTATATGTTTGCATGTCCAATTGTTGTTGATCATGTGGTGTAGGCATTTCAATCATTGGAAACATTCAAGGCCCGGCACAATGACAAGCCATTCACTCTTACGAATTGTTGGACGATCATCAACAATTGCCCTGAGTTCAAGGATCAATACCGTGAAGTTCAAAGGAAGAGAGACAAGAAGACGGCCAAGTTCGACAGAGGTGGAGATGGCAAGGCATTGAAGAGGCCGAGGGGCAAGACTAACTCCAAGGTGGACGACATACGTGATGCCTCATCCATGGTCTTGCATGAGACTTTGCATGGCATGATGTCTCAAAAGGATGTGAGGGACGAGAAGAAGCGACAAAGCAAGGACGTGCAAATGAAGCAATACCTAGAGCTACAAAGGAAGAAGCTTGAGATGAAGGAGGCAACCAAGAAGAGCAAGATCGACATTGAGGAGGCGTCTCGGCAAAGGCAGCTCGACATCGAGGCCGCCAATGTCAAGGCCAGGCAGAGGCAGCTCGACATCAAGGCCACCAATGCCGCAACCAAAGCAAAGGAGGTGGCCCTTGCAATCATGAGCGTGGACTTGACCAAGATGAGCGAGAAGACGATGAGCTAGTTCGAGGCCAGGCAGAAGGAGATGTTCGACGCCAACGGCCTGAACTAGGTCGTCCGATCGGCCGTGGCCATTCTTTTTTGGAGGCTGGCATGGGTGCCGCCCGCTGGGCCGCTGGCTGTGTGCCGGCGAGAAACACATTCATTTTGGAGGTTGACTGTGTTGCCGGCCGCTGGTTGTGTTGCCGGCGAACAAAACTATTCACTTTAAAGGTTGGTTGTGTTGCCGGCGAGGACGCGTAGGCCGCTGGATGTGTTGCCGGCGTGAACTAGGACCGCTGGCATGAACTAGGACTTGATATTTGAAACGTTGTTCTTTTTTTAAAATGAAGGCGGACAAAATGGGGCCAAAGAATGCGGCGCGCGCTGGACGCACGACCATCGCATTCCAGGGCACGTTCGGATACGACTTCATCGCCTTACCCAAATGGAGAGAATTCGGGTAAAGCGGACGTCTGTTTGGAGTCGCGCGGTGGAGTTAGCGTAAGGAGGAAATGCCACCGTGGACACAATCATGAGCGACATTTCCATGGCAAACGCCCCTTCCGTTCATACCGCAGCCGCCCCCTACAAACCACAGAGCTGCCACGGCGGAGCACTGAGCGAAGCGCTTATCCAGCGGCAACATGGCATGGCATGGCAGGGCACATCGTCGTCACAGGCGCCCGCGCGGCGCGGGCCAGGCGGCACGCCGTCCGCCCGCGGCTCACATGGAATCGACCGAGCGAGAGCCCCCGATGGTTACGCGGTCGCTGTTCGGCCGTTCGCCGGGCCAGCAGACCGCGCGCACCCGCCGCTGCCCCCGGCCGTGCCGGTAGTTATAGTTAGTGGTCCCTGGCCGAATGGCTTCGCCCGCGGAGCAAGCTCCGTCTCTGTCTCTTCAATCTGGCCGTATCTAGCAGTGCATCTTTCATCCTATCCCCACGACACCCGCCGCTGCACCGGATCGGACGCCCCACCCGTCGGCCGCGCCCGTGCTCTTGCTCCTGCTCCACGACCACACCCATCGCTGCTGACCCCAGATGTTTGGGAGTTAACGGATCCTAGTCACGAGTTCGGCCTCTCGTTATCGTGCAAGCCATGGGTCCGAAGGACGCATCAATGAGTAACGAACGGATTGTGGAGCCCGCGCACGTGGGGGGATCCTGGGGAAAAAAATCCTATACAACCCGGGTCGTATCATTTCAGTCGTGAGACCCACTCACTTGCGCGACATGTGGCATTGTGAATCTCAAAGCAACAGGCTACCTTCTTCCCCAATGCCTAGCGATGAAATCGAACGCCGTGGCCACTCCCAGACCATCCCAACCTGCCGCTGGTGCTAGCTCCGCCGCCGCCGACAGAGTCAAACTTCTCGCCGCCGGCGTGGTTTTCCTCTGCTCACATCGTGCGTCCGGGCTGCTTGCCCGATTGGCTGCGTCCAAACTCTTCGACGCCGGCTCAATCACACTGCTCAGCCCGGCCGGCCGAGGGCAGGCTCCTGACGCCGAGCAAGTCCGCTGCTCACCGCCGGTGTAACTCCACTGCTCGCCGCCGTCGTGAGCCCTCTCACTTGTCTGGGCACCGGTGCAGTCCAAGAAAATCAATCTAGTCAGAGAAGACGAACGCCAATGGAGTTTGCTGGTTGGTTGCTGCCCTCTGGCTATGTCATCGCCGTCTTGCCGCGATGACTTCGCCGTCGGGAACGAGCACGGCAAGGTGAGAATCGAGATTTGGCAAAGGGAATCGGGGAAGAAGTTACCTTGTTGCGTCAAGATTCGCGCAGCCATGTGGCACTCGATTGAGTGGGTCTCCCAGCTGAAACGATACGACCCGGTCGTATAGGATTTTCTTCCGGAGCCTGGTTTGCTGATTGCTGTGTCGCCCCTTTCATCTCTGATTAAGTGCGAGTTTTGCTGGACTTTTCTCATCTCTTCCAAAGCACAAAATTGAGCACAGCTTCACATAAGTGCGTGTCGCTCTCCTTTGCTCCCCAGGTCAAAGCGGCATCTCCCTTTTCCCTCAAGGAAGATACGCATCTCCGTTCCGCAACAGCGGACTGTTGTGTCCCCGAGGTGAAATCTCCGAGCAAACAGCGGCCGACGTGCGTGTATCGTGTTCGTGCACTCTAACAATCAATCAGCACCCCGTGATATCTGTATGGAGAAAGGACGTGACGGCCATTCCTTCCTTGGGGTTGGGGGTAATCCACGATCCCCGATCGTACTTATTGACCTTGACCACACGGCCATGCCATGCCACGTGAACTTGTGTGCAGATGCACACTCGCATGTTCGCTTGCTTAAGCTTATAAGCAATGCCAACATGCGCATCCGTGTCTCGTCGTCGACCACTGCACCCTCAACTTCAGGTTAACTGCTCGTCCGGGGAAAGAAAACAACACCACCTTCATTGCACTGCACGCATTCAAGCCGCATTGTTGCGAGTAAACGTACTACGAGTGAGCCGCAATCCTGGCTCACCGGATCAACGAGCGAGCGTGCACGTCCACGCCTTCCTCACCGACGGTGCACAATGGTTAGCTCAGCTCAGCCCGGCGTCGCGCACATGCACCCCAGTGAGCGGGCATGGGTTAGAGTCAGCTCTCAGATAGCCGCTGCGTGCGCGCCACGAGATACTCATTTTGAGATGGGCATCGCGTGCCAAGTAGCTAGTCGATTAGTCGAACAATGTTGTGGCAGTAACAAAATAGTAGCAAGAGGAGAATCCGCATACAAGTTGGGCGCACCTCACATGCGCCGCAGCCATCGGCGTCCAACTTCTCGCCTGCACATGCACCTGACCCATCATGAGTCGGGGTCGGTTACCTTTTGTCCCTTTCACTGGCGAAGCGTTTGGATAAACCAGGACGGCGTCGCGTTCTGATAGGCCAGTGCATGTGCCTTTTTTTGCCTCAGTATCTTCCGGAAAAATAAAAGTGAAATTTTGCCGATCAAGCAGACTGCTATGTGCCTAGATATCGGTTGGATGTGCACTCCAAGGTCCGTGTATATCAGCCTGATATGTCCAGACACCGGGTATCGCTGAGCTCCAAAGAGATAAGAAGATATGTATGACTTCCTTGGGTGGTTTTCACCTTTCAGTGGAGGTACCAGCACAAATGTATGACCATCTTCATAGTCATAGGCTATATATGAGTCTATGAGTCCATGGAATTGCGGAACGTACCGCAATTTCCTCCGATTTCAGCACACAGCCAGAGACCCGTCCTCGATCATCGCCTAACGCTACTCCTAGCTACGTAAAACAAGACAAGTTCATGACAAGACAAAGCTAAACAAGACAAGTTCTTCAGCATATATCACGGCAGGCATTCATTAACACCTAGTGCAGTCGCCTGTTGACTCTGTTCCGCGCGCCGCGCACCTGCAGTGAATCTACGTATACTACCTTATTGCAGTCAGTCCCTGAGATCAGTGAGGGTGTAAACGCCAGTAATTACGGCGAGAATCTAGCAGGTGTAAACGCCAGTAATTACGGTGTACTCTACTCTATGCTCGTACGTCTGAAGGTAGTGTTATTTTAGACTAGCCACAGTGAGAGTAACTTCAACAGTAACATCGAGTCCAACTCAGCTAATTTGCTTATGTGTCAATGAGTTAATGAGGAGAGAGGGAGTTGTAGTAACTTAGCTAGTTACTGTAACATCACATGTTCCAATGCAATATGAGTATATAACATAATAAATGAAGCTGTGCATGTTACCACACTTATGTTACTATTCATTATGAAGGTAGTAACATAGTGTAGGATTATGTGTATGTTACTACTGTATGTTACTCTCCATTGTGGCTAGTCTTAGAGAAGTCTGAAGGTAGTGCGGGAATGAATATTAAGCAGCCATGTTGCCGACTTTCTCATAAAAGGGAGAAATCACCGGTGAACATCTGCAGAATACTCTACTCCCTGTCGCAAAAAGAGCACTCCTACACAGCTAAGACTGACGGTTATACACTGATAAGCTTTAAGCGTTTGTTGGCTGCACTAATCACTGACTCAACAATAATTATGTAAGCTCGCTCTGGTGCTCGTGATGATTATGCTGATACTTTTTCTGGATGGGCAGATCAGAGAATGAAAACTATTGAGCCTTTTGCGCACCCTTTGCTCCGACTGATGGCTGGCACTCTTCTGAAAAGCTATCGTACTGTTTATCACAATATCAGCTGAATATCCGCTTGTACTGTAGGAGTACAAAAGTTGCAAACAACTCCGAGCCGCGTGACGGCAAAATTAACAAATTTAACCTTAGAGCAAAAATATTTCACAAACCAAACTGTTTTTGAAAAAAATTCACCGTGCTAACCCTTTTGTGCAGCGCCCAACAGCATGGAGCTACACTTTATTGTGAAACTCCTAATAGCTAGTCGCCGCACATTGTAGTGCAGCGCTTAGCTGTTAGGAGTTACACCAGTGTGGCGCCTGAGTGTTAGGCGCTGCACAGTAGAGTGCAGCGCCTTGCTGTCAGGCGCTGCATATTAGGGGTTAGCTGGATGGGATAGTATCAAAAAAACAGTTTAGTTTGTGAAAAAGTTTCACCCTGAGGTTAAATTTGTAACTTTTGCCCCGCCTCACCGGTGCATGAGTGCATCGCTTGGAGTCCATGAATTGAACCATGGAGGCATAAACCTCAATCTTGGAGCCGGCTCATCCGTTATATGCGGATCTGATAGAACATACTCCCTCCGTTCCACAGTATAGAACGTTTTTTTGCAAGCAATGGAGAGAGTAGTATAACTTTGATATGTCATTGTGAAAATGCAAGCACGAGAGCAGGAGACAGCGGCTCACTCACTCTTCAAATTTCGATACTCGGTGCGGATTTGGAATGTGGTGAATGATTGAGTTGGATGGCATAATCTCGACCCCCTTTCTTGGCGCAACCAGGACTCTCATTCTTCAATGGGGGGAGGCGGTCTCTCACCGCATGGTAGTCGCTAAATCTAATACGTCCATTCTCACGCTCGCCTCTTGGCAATTTTGAAACGAGCGCAATGCTAGTATCTTTCGTCATATCTCGACAAATGCCTACAATTATCTTCTCCAAAATCAAGAAAAACCAGCCATTCACAGTTTCATAGTTCAAACTGGTTCATACTTGCACATGCATGGCTTAGGCCCCGTTTGGTAGCTCAATATTTTTAAAATATTCTAAGAATAATGTAGTTTTTCAGATTACCATAGTTTTAGTTACAAAAAGGTGTTTGGCTGCCATTGGAAACTATGTTTTTAATACTGCATTATCTGCAAAACCGTGGTATTATCTCTGTTTTAAAAAAAGAACCCCGGACCTCTTTTTTAAAAACTGAGCTCGGGAAAGAAAGGGGTCCCTGTTATCTTCTTCCTTTCTTCAAGCCGCTGCTGCCCCTCCTTCATTCTTCCATTGCTTCCGCTCGGTGACCTTGTTCTGCCGGATCTCGTCCTTGAGCTATGCTACGTCAGTGTGGTCCGCCTAGAACTTGCTGCCCTGAAGCGCTTTGCCTCTGCTGCGCTAGCTGCAACGGTGCACTATACATTGGCAGCTTGTTGGGTCGTCGTACACTGCCTCTCCATGTCGGCCCCCGTCTAACTCCGCCAAGGTAGCCGAGAGGAACGGGGCAAGCAAATCCTGCTGGGCTCAAGCTTGCTACTCTGCAAAGCTGAGTTGTTGTTGTTCTTGCTCGTGCGGTTCTTGTCTATCGGTGTCGGCCACAACATACGAGTGTCCATACCCAACTAATCAACTCTGATCAACCAAACCATTGAGTGATTGCAACTAGCTAGGAACATGCGTGTTTGTAGCTGCTATCAACTGGCTAGCTAGTTAGCTAATTACGTTGTTGCATAATAAAGCACTAGCCAAACAGGTCACAGTATTTCGAATACTGAAAAATACTTTAATATGTCAAAACTGTGGTATCTTCCACCTACGGGCTAAAACAGTAGTTTTTCAATACTTTGGTTTTTATAACACCTTGCTATCAAACGCAGCCTTAATCTTTGAGACAAGCCCTTTAGGTCAAAGCCGGAGCAAATCACCTTAGAGTTGTAATTCTAGGAGAGTAACTCATTCGTTTGGGCTGCGGCCCGTCTCTTGTACTACACACTTTCTCTCCTTAATGAAATGACAAAGCTTTTGCGTTGTTTCAAAAGAAGAAGAAAAGCGGGAGCTGATAAGAAGAGACTCAGAGAAATAAGTAGTAGAAAAACTGTACGTATATAATTTATAATAACTTGGATTTGGTTACACACAGGTAGTGTCATCTCATGTATGGTACTCTACACAGAGTCAGTGGGCGGGAGAGCACATGCAAACTATGCCTCCTGCATTTCCCACACATGCTCAAGATGCTAGACGACGACGACCCCACATATGACACCAGACAGACGGCATCTCAAGCTCCTTGATCCCACGCAAAATACAAAAATAAAATAAGGCAAATGATTTCGATCGGCCGACTGATTAACCCGTAGCCAGCAGAGGGGCCAGAGCGCGCGCATGCATGCATGATGCAGGCGCACGTGGCTGCCCATGGGCCGGTCGGTCGGATCAGCTGAACTGGACGAAGGAGCGGTAGTCGGTGTTGGGCCTCCAGTTCGCCGGGATGACATCGTTGGCCACGAGCTTCTTGCCGGAGTCGCTGGTGATGCGCATGGAGAAGGGCCCCTGGAGGCGGTGGTTGGAGTCCATCCGCCAGATGGAGCCCCAGGACTCGCGCATCGGCGTCCACGACCCCGACTTGGCCTCCTTCATGTCCACCTGGATCACGTCTCCGTCCATGTCCTCGTACTCGATCAGCACCGCCAGGTACACCGCGTTGGAGCCGTCCACCACGTGGAAGTTGATCTTGAGGCCCGGGAAGTTGCAGGGCACCCGCCGGAACTGGATGTCGATGATGCCCGAGTGGCGCAGCTTCTCGTTGAGCCCCGGCTTGGCCAGCGCGCCGAAGGCCGTGCCGCTCAGGTCGAAGTGGTACTGGGCCACGGGGTAGTAGTTCATGTCGGTGATCATCACCGTCTCGATTTTGCCGGAGCAGGATTTGTCGCCGCTGCATCGTATCTGAAAGCACAAGGCAAGATGGCCAACGAGGTCAACACACTGTGATACTAGCTGATAGCTGTGTGTTGTGCAGTGTGCCATGTTCAATTTTTCACCAAGGCCCATAACTGATAACTGATAAATGTAATCTCATCTATAGTAGTACCTGGTAGCATGAGCCGCATCCCTTGCCGTCCTTGAACAGGGGCTGGTTGCCGCAGGAGGTCATGGAGGAGAAGGGGTACTGGTTCACGTGCTTGAAGCCGCACGCGCCGCCTGCATGTACACCGGTGAACCAAATTGAGCAACGGCATTAGAAAAGAGAACATCGCTGCATCAAGCATCCACACGGCTCGGTCAGCAGGTACGTACCGTTGTCGTCGGGCCCGGCGCCGTTGGGCGCTCCGTACCAGGTTGCTCTGGCCGGAAGCCACGCGGAGCTATAAGACACGGCGGAGGCGTCGAGGTCCGCCGCCCCCGGCTGCTCAGCGGCGGCGCAAGAGACATACGCGGCAGCAAGCACCGCGGCGAGCGCGACGGCCTTGACAGAGAGTAGCCCAGCCATCTTTAGCTAAGCTGCTCGAGCCTTGTCAGGGTTGCCACTGGGGGTGGTAGTAGTGGTGCTCTGCTGTGGACTCTGGTCTGTGTCTTGATGGTCCAAGGGGAGGACCTTTGCCGGACTATTTATAGGCAGGCAAAACGGCCGCGGGGCGGGCGGGCGGGCGATTGGACCGGCGTCGTCACCCTCACCCACCATCCATCGGCAACGGCCGTTTCACTGCACCGGAGGAGCTGTGGCTCACCGGTCGTATGCTCACATGGGGTTGGGAGGAAATCATGGGGGATTGGAGGCTTCGGTTCACGAGCATCGCCATTATAAAATCGCATCTCGGCCGCTATGCCATGTTACGTTGGTATGGACAGGTGCGTACCGGCCAATGATTTACCCAAAAATAATCTCTTGGGGCGATTGAGATGGGCAACTCGATGTGGATTAGCTGAGAACGCGGTTGTTGATCCCAGCACATGCGGTGGGAAACCACAGGAACGACCCACCATCGCCTCCGCCAGCGCCAGGTCCATCACAATACTACAAGGAAACTAGCTAGTCTCGGAATCAATGGAACTCCGGAGGCAATCATCGTATCCGGCATTTCTAGACTGATAATTCATCGTCGCATCGATTGATCCTCTGGGTGGCCACAAGTCTGCAACCGCAACAACAAAATAAATGGGCACGGAACGATACAGTTACCGCCGTCTCAAAATCATTTTCTCTTCTCTACTCCTAAAAAATCACAGTCGGTGATGATGACGAACCTGTCATATGTCGTTTTTGACCGTATGATCTGGATCGGACGGATAGGAGGCAACCCCACTTCAAATTTGTAAACAAACCCCTCATTCTTTTCATCCATCTTCATCCTATCTCACCTTAGCCAATCAGCCAAGCAATTGATCCGTTTGAAAAAAAAATGAAACCGAAGTATTAGCGGTGCGCCTTCCTGTCATCTTCGACAAGCGCAACAACTAGAGACAATATCACCTGGAAACCACATATTCAGTGGAATCCTGAAAACCTTAGCACAGACTGTTGGATGCTATTTGTATGGACCAGATTGACTCATAACTGCTCAGCCCTATTTGCAAAACAACGCCCGCAACCAGAGAGTACATTTTACATGGAACCCCTCAGGCCTACAAGTAAACACAGCTAGCCTCTTGCCACTTATTTCCAGTTTTTTGTCAGCAAGTAGGATCTGTAAGCCATGCCACCACGCATGCCAGACATGTATACACTTCGATTTAAAATGGAAAACTAGCTGCAATGGATACCCGAGACATAAGCCAATTCTAAATAGTCTCCTAATAGCAGAATACCAGCAAAATCGCATTTAGTAAACTAAAACAACTAACAGGAAATGCCACAGACCAGACAACAGAAAACTGAAGGAAGCTAATTTTAGTAGTACAAAACTCACTTGCAGTACTGCATCACACATTATGCTAGGGAGTTTTGTTACAACATAGACACATACAGTAGTTAACCGCATTATGCTAGGGTGTTTTGTTACAACATAGACACATCACTAACTCATTAGCCATTAACAGTCACAGTAAATATCATGTTTATACATCGGACATAACTCGAGTACAAGTTGAAGATCGTATCAGTGCACCACTACGACTCCAAACATCCTGCAGTAGTCTTTGTTTATGAAACCTTCACAGGTCTTTACTGCCACCAGCAAACCTGAAACATAAGAGTTGAACTTTTTATACTTATATTTTAAAACGAACTTAACAACAATCTATGAAAATAGATACATCAGTGCATGTTATCTTTATTAGCAAGAACCATTTTAGAATTATTCTCAACTAAGTCCAGAGAAATGTACCTTAATCATGTAGTTGCACTTTCTTAGGACAAGCGCAGCTATCATTCTTGTTCACATTCTTATCTTTCTTGCTTTGCTTTCCACCCTTGTCCCTGTATCCTTTAAGTCTTTTTATCCTACCCCTTGATCGATTATCATTTGGAGGATGAATGTCAACCTCACTTGGAATCGAACAACACAAGTACTTACATAGAAAGGTGCACTATACATTTTTTGCGGTGTGGTAAATGCAATTTCGGCACTTGGTCTAGTGTGGACGGCAGATTCTGCATCAGACTGGGCGTCACAAATAGCCAAAGGTGGAGCCTTGCTCACCTCGCTCTGGCATTCCATAATTACTGCAGAAAGAGAAGATATAACGCTTGTAAGTGGAAAACACATTATCATAAGAGCCCGGCAATACATGCCGTCCGGAATAGCATAGAATAAAATAAACTGGTAGAAAGAACGTTCAAAGTGTCAGCAGTACCTAATCTCAGCTCACTCCACCAATCAATTGCAATATAAATTAAAACTGGCAGCTGAAGTCATTTCTACAATTTATCTACGCTCAAATAGTTTCAACTCCTTTCTTGTTCCCATTGTACTACACACAAGTCTGCAATAAGTAATGGTTTTCTTAATTTCTTATTCCGATTATGGTGTACAGTATTGACAAATTAGCATGATAGGATCTCCCTGTTGCTGCATTAATATAAAACTAGCTTTCCAAATAAATTAGACTTTACCAACTTCTGGAAGACCAAAATCTGGACAGTAGACTTAGGGGCAATCAACAGTTGCAGCCAAAGATACTACTGCCTCGTTCCCTCCCCTACTCTATCTGCTTTGATTTGCAAACCTAGCCCAACTAGAAGTGCTAATCTTTGAGGAGACAACCAGAATCCACGCCCATGTCATCTATATTTGCTTTACAAACCTAGCCCAACTAGAAGAGATGGAACTACTAGATGAGCCACGAAAAGAAGACAATGGCAAAGTATAGAAGATGAACAATGTAACAGAAATCTTCATACCTTGAAACTTAGATCCAATACCAATCCGATGGGGAATGCTCAGAGGATGATTGGCGTGTTAGCCCAGCCGCCAGAGAAGAGGGAAGGCCGGAGAAGAATTAGCCGCGCTGGTCGCCGGTCGCCGGGGCGTACTGCTGGGTTGTCGCGGTAGGCCAGCCGCCAGAGAGGAGAGAACGAATTAGCCACGGTCGCCGGTCGCCTGAGATGAGAGAAGGAATTAGACGCGGTCGCCGGCCGCCGGCCCTGCGCGGAACAAGGCCGTCGTGCTGGGCGAAGCGACCATCTCCTAACCCTAGTTGATGGGGAAAAAATGAATCGTCATAGCTCCATAGGGAAAGGGACGGATGGCTCATCTTCCATCAAGGATTTGTACCGAGGTACATGAAGATTATGGGGTCCTTTTTGCATTTCGTCCATCTTTTCATCTCACATCGCACAATCCTCATCCAACGACACAAGATCAAGTTTCCGTGCTTCCACTGAATACATGGTTTCCATCAGATATGTTCTCCAACAACTACCACATCGAGCTCATCGACTTCGACGTCGCCCACATCAGTCTCCCGTATAATGCCATCCTCGGGTAACGTGCCCTCGCCAAGTTCACAGCGGTAAACCCACCATGGTTATGACGTCCTCAAGATGCCAGGGTGCAGTGGCGTCATCATGGCCGCCTGCGATAGCCGAGAACTCTGATGACGAAGGCGGCGTCTTGCCTCCCGAAGCCACTCCTGCGAAGAAGAAGCAGCTTCTCCTCGAGAACCGTCCGGAGACCAAGAAGCCCGCAGGCATCGCCTCTCCCTCCCGCATAGAAGGCGCGCTTGGCGCCTCCTTCAGGATGGGCTCGGGGGCTTCCGTGTGGTGATCCTCTGACCCGACCAACGCGATGAGGGAAGTGTTCGGGCACCACTTGGAGACGTGCTTCGATGCCCCCCCCCCGCGAGCAAGGAGCACGGCGCGAGGCGCCAGGGGCAAGAGAATTCATCATCAAGGCGATTGAGGAGCTTCAGGAGGCGCAAGCCATGCGCGGCGAGCGTCCCCCCGTACGGCCCACCAGTGCAGCAGCTGCCCCCGATGTGGGTGGCGAGCCGCACGTCTGCATCAATATCGCATGCCTCAATGGGGCCGCTTCCCAGGACCTCTTATGGCCGTCGCGCGTCGGCCGGAGTGGGGGCTACCCCTGCAACTATGTTCGCATGCCGTTCAGCCTGCTGAACATGGGTGCCTCGTACCAGCACCTGGCGCGGCTTGCCTGTTGGAAATATGCCCTAGAGGCAATAATAAATAAGTTATTATTATATTTCCTTGTTCACGATAATCGTTTATTATCCATGCTATAATTGTATTGATAGGAAACTCAGATACATGTGTGGATACATAGACAACACCATGTCCCTAGTAAGCCTCTAGTTGACTAGCTCGTTGATCAATAGATGGTTACGGTTTCCTAACCATGGACATTGGATGTCGTTGATAACGGGATCACATCATTAGGAGAATCATGTGATGGACAAGACCCAATCCTAAGCCTAGCACAAAGATCGTGTAGTTCGTATGCTAAAGCTTTTCTAATGTCAAGTATCATTTCCTTAGACCATGAGATTGTGCAACTCCCGGATACCGTAGGAATGCTTTGGGTGTGCCAAACGTCACAACGTAACTGGGTGGCTATAAAGGTACACTACAGGTATCTCCGAAAGTGTCTGTTGGGTTGGCACGAATCGAGACTAGGATTTGTCACTCCGTGTGACGGAGAGGTATCTCTGGGCCCACTCGGTAGGACATCATCATAATGTGCACAATGTGATCAAGGAGTTGATCGCGGGATGAAGTGTTACGGAACGAGTAAAGAGACTTGCCGGTAACGAGATTGAACAAGGTATAGGGATACCGACGATCGAATCTCGGGCAAGTACAATACCGCTAGACAAAGGGAATTGAATATGGGATTGATTGAATCCTCGACATCGTGGTTCATCCGATGAGATCATCGTGGAACATGTGGGAGCCAACATGGGTATCCAGATCCCGCTGTTGGTTATTGGCCAGAGAGTTGTCTCGGTCATGTCTGCATGGTTCCCGAACCCGTAGGGTCTACACACTTAAGGTTCGGTGACGCTAGAGTTGTTATGGGAAATAGTATGTGGTTACCGAAGGTTGTTCGGAGTCCCGGATGAGATCCCGAACATGACGAGGAGCTCCGGAATGGTCCGGAGGTGAAGATCGGTATATTGGACGAAGGGTATTGGAGTCCGGAATTGTTCTGGGGGTACCAGGTGATGACCAACGTGTCCGAAAGGGGTTTCGGAGGCCCCGGCAAGCGTTGGGGGGCCTTATGGGCCAAGGGGAGAGGGCACATCAGCCCACTAAGGGGCTGAGCGCCCCTCCCAACCCCATCTCACGTAACCAGAGAGGTGGGGGCGCCACCCCTAGGGCAGCCGCCCCTCCCGGCTTGGGGGGCAAGTTTCCTAGGGGGTGGGGGCGCCCAAACCCATCTAGGGTTTCCCCTGTGGCCGCCGCCCCTCCCCTAGGGAACCCTAGGGCGCCTCCCCCTCCTCCCTTACCCCTATATATAGTGAGTAAGAGAGAGGGCAGCCGCACCCTTCCCCTGGCGCAGCCCTCTCCCTCCTCCAACACCTCGTATTCCTCCTTAGTGCTTGGCGAAGCCCTGCCGGAGAGCCACGAGCTCCATCACCACCATGCCGTCGTGATGTCGGAGTTTTTCCCTCAACTTCTCCTCTCCCCTTGCTGGATCAAGAAGGAGGAGATGTCCCCGGGCTGTACGTGTGTTGAACGCGGAGGTGCCGTCCGTTCGGCACTAGGATCATCGGTGATTTGGATCACGGCGAGTACGACTCCATCAACCCCGTTCACTTGAACGCTTCCGCTTAGCGATCTACAAGGGTATGTAGATGCACTCTTCTTCCCCTTGTTGCTAGTTTCTCCATAGATAGATCTTGGTGACACGTAGGAAAATTTTGAATTTCTGCTACGTTCCCCAACAGTGGCATCATGAGCTAGGTCTATTGCGTAGATTCTATGCACGAGTAGAACACAAAGTAGTTGTGGGCGTCGAATTGTCAATTCTTCTTGCCGTTACTAGTCCTATCTTGATTCAGCGGTATTGTGGGATGAAGCGGCCCGGACCAACCTTACACGTACGCTTACGTGAGACCGGTTCCACCGACTGACATGCACTAGTTGCATAAGGTGGCTGGCGGGTGTCTGTCTCTCCCACTTTAGTTGGATCGGATTCGATGAACAGGGTCCTTATGAAGGGTAAATAGAGATTGACAATTCACGTTGTGGTTTTAACGTAGGTAAGAAACGTTCTTGCTAGCAACCTATAGCAGCCACGTAAAAACTTGCAACAACAATTAGAGGACGTCTAACTTGTTTTTGCAGCAAGTGCCATGTGATGTGATATGGCCAAAGGATGTGATGTATGATATATGTGATGTATGAGATGATCATGTTCTTGTAATAGGAATCACGACTTGCATGTCGATGAGTATGACAACCGGCAGGAGCCATAGGAGTTGTCTTAATTTATTTATGACCTGCGTGTCAACTTAAATCGTCATGTAATTACTTTACTTTATTGCTAAAGCATTAGCCATAGTAGTAGAAGTAATAGTTGACGTGACAACTTCATGAAGACACGATGATGGAGATCATGATGATGGAGATCATGGTGTCATGCCGGTGACGATGATGATCATGGAGCCCCGAAGATGGAGATCAAAAGGAGCAATATCATATTGGCCATATCATGTCACTATTTGATTACATGTGATGTTTATCATGTTTATACATCTTATTTGCTTAGAACGACGGTAGTAAATAAGATGATCCCTCATTAAAATTTCAAGAAGTGTTCTCCCCTAACTGTGCACCGTTGCTAAAGTTCGTCGTTTCGAAGCACCACGTGATGATCGGGTGTGATAGATCCTTACGTTCACATACAACGGGTGTAAGACAGTTTTACACATGCAAAACACTTAGGGTTAACTTGACGAGCCTAGCATGTACAGACATGGCCTCGGAACACAGAGACCGAAAGGTCGAGCATGAGTCGTATGGTAGATACGATCAACATGAAGATGTTCACCGATGATGACTAGTCCGTCTCACGTGATGATCGGACACGACCTAGTTGACTCAGATCATGTAATCACTTAGATGACTAGAGGGATGTCTATCTGAGTGGGAGTTCATAAGATGAACTTGTTTATCCTGAACATAGTCAAAAGAACTTCACAAATTATGTCATAGCTTACGCTTTAGTTCTACTGTGTTAGATACGTTCCTAGAGAAAATATAGTTGAAAGTTGATAGTAGCAATTATGCGGACAGTAGAAGGCTTATGTCGTTAATGCACCGCTCGGTGTGCTGGACCTCGAACGTGGTCTGTGGATGTTGCGAACATCCGACATACACGTTTTGATGACTACATGATAGTTCGGTAATGTTAAATGGTTTAGAATTGAGGCACCGAAGACATTTTTGAAATGTCGCGGAACATATGAGATGTTTCGAGGGCTGAAATTGGGATTTCAGGCTCGTGCCCACGTCAAGAGGTATAAGACCTCCGACGATTTTCTTAGCCTGCAAACTAAGGGAGAAAAGCTCAATCATTGAGTTTGTGCTCAGATTGTCTGAGTACAACAATCACTTGAATCGAGTGGGAGTCGATCTTCCAGATAAGATAGTGACGTTTCTCCAAAGTTACTGCCACCAAGCCGTTAGAGCTTCGTGATGAACTATAACATATCAGGGATGGGTATGATGATCCTTGAAATATTCGCGATGTTTGACACCGCAAAAGTAGAAATCAAGGAGGAGCATCAATTATTGATGGTTAGTGAAACCACTAGTTTTAAGAAGGGCAAGGGTTGAACCCAAACCCGAGACTAAGTGCTTCTGTAATGAGGGGAACAACTACTGGAGCAGAATTACCCTAGATACTTGGTAGATGAGAAGGCTGTCGATAGAAGTATATTGGATATACATTATGTTAATGTGTACTTTACTAGCACTCCTAGTAGCACCAGGGTATTAGATACCGATTCAGTTGCTAAGTGTTAGTAACTTGAAATAAAAGCTACGGAATAAACGGATACTAGCTAAAGGTGAGCTGGCGATATGTATTGGAAGTGTTTCCAAGGTTGATATGATCAAGCATCGCACGCTCACTCTACCATCGAGATTGGTGTTAAACCTAAATAATTGTTATTTGGTGTTTGCGTTGAGCATAGACATGATTGGATTATGTCTATCGCAATACGGTTGTTCATTTAAAGAGAATAATAGTTACTCTGTTTATTTGAATGATACCTTTAATGGTCTTGCACCTAAAGGAATGGTTTATTGAATCTTGATCGTAATGATACACATTTTCATGCCAAAAGGTATAAGATAGTACCACTTACTTGTGGCACTGCTGTGTAAGTCATATTGGTATAAAACGCATGAAGAAGCTCCATGTTGATGGATCTTTGGACTCACTCGTTTTTGAAAAGTTTGAGACATGCAAACCATGTCTATTGGTGTATACGCATGAAGAAACTCCATGCAGATGGATCGTTTGGACTCACTTGATTTTGAATCACTTGAGATATGCAAATCTTACCACATGGGCAAGATGACTGAAAAGCCTCGTTTTCAGTAAGATGGAACAAAATAGCAACTTGTTGGAAGTAACACATTTTGATGTGTGGGATCCAATGAGTGCTGCGGCATGCGGTGAATATCGTTATGTTCTTACTTCACAGAAGATTCGAGTAGATGTTAAGTATATCTACTTGATGAAACACAAGTCTGAATTATTGAATGGTTCAAGTAATTTCAGAGTGGAGTTAAAGATCATTGTGACAAGAGGATAAAAATGTCTATGATACGATCATAGTGATGAATATCTGAGTTACGAGTTTGGCACACAATTAAGACACTGTGGAAATTGTTTCACAACTAATACTGCCTGGAACACCATAGTGTGATGGTGTGTCCGAACATCATAGTTGCACCCTATTTGATATGGTGCGTACCATGATGTCTCTTGTCGAATTACCACTATCGTTTATGGGTTAGGCATTAGAGACAACCGCACTCACTTTAATAGGGCACCACGTAATTCCGTTGAGACGAAACCGTTTGAACTATGGTTTGGAGAAACCTGAGTTGTCGTTTCTTAAAAGTTTGGGGCTGCGACGCTTATGTGAAAAAGTTTCAGGTTGATAAGCTCGAACCCAAAGCGGATTAAATGCATCTTCACAGGACACCCAAAACAGTTGGGTATACCTCCTAATTCAGATCCAAAAGCAATAGGGATTGTTTCTAGAATCGGGTCCTTTCTCGAGGAAAAGTTTCTCTCAAAAGAATTGAGTGGGAGGAAGATAGAACTTGATAAGGTTGTTGAACCTTTACTTCAGGCAGAGAGTAGCGCAAGCACAGGAAAAATGTTTCTGTGGCCCCTGCCTCAGTTGAAGAGAAAGCTAATGATGATGATCATGGAGCTTCAGATCAAGTTACTATCGAACCTCATAGGTTGATGTGTACAACTTCTAAGTGGTAACCCTGTCTTAAAAGGTCACATTGTTGGACAACGATGAACCTATGAGCTATGGAGAAGCGATGATGGGCCCGGATTCCGAAAAATGGCTCGAGGCCATAAAATCCGAGAGAGGATCCATGTATGAAAACAAAGTGTAGACTTTGAAAGAACTACTTGATGGTCGTAAGGCTGTTGGGCACATATGGATTTTAAAAGGAAGACAGACAATGATGGTAAGTGTCACCATTGAGAAAGCTCGACTTGTCGTTAAGGTGTTTCCCGACAAGTTCAAGGAGTTGAGTACGATGAGACTTTCTCACTCGTAGCGATGCTAAGAGTCTGTTGGAATTAGCAGGTACTGCATTATTTATGAAATCTTGCAGATGGGATGTCAAAATATCGTTTCCTTGTTCTTGAGGAAAGGTTGTATGTGATACAACCAGAAGATTTTGTCGATCCTGAAAGATGCTAACAAGTATGCAAAGCTCCAGCAATCCTTCTAAGGACTGGAGTAAGCATCTCGGAGTTGGAATGTACACGTTCATGAGATGATCAAAGATTTTGGGTTTATACAAAGTTTATGAGAAACTTGTATTTCCAAAGAAGTGAGTGGGAGCACTATAGAATTTCTGATGAGTATATGTTGTTGACATATTGATGATCAGAAATAATGTAGAATTTCTGGAAAGCATATAGGGTTATCTGAAAAGTGTTTTTCAATGGAAAACCTGGATTAGGCTGCTTAAACATTGAGCATCAAGATCTATAGGGATAGATCAAAACGCTTAATGGTACTTTCAAATGAGCACATACCTTGACATGATCTTGAAGGTGTTCAAGATGGATCAGTCAAAGAAGGAAGTTCTTGCCTGAGTTGTAAGGTACGAAGTTAAGACTTAAAGCTCGACCATGGCAGAACAGAGAGAAAGGACGAAGGTCGTCCCTTATGCTTAGACATAGGCTCCATAGTATGCTATGCTGTGTACCGCACCTGACATGTGCCTTGCCACATGTCTGGCTAGAGGGTACGAAGGTGATCTAGGAGTAGATCACCAGATAGCGGTCAAAATTATCCTTAGAGGAATAAGGATATGTTTCTCGGTTATGGAGGTGATAAAGAGTTCGACATAAAGAGTTACGTCGATGCAAGCTTAACACCTATCCGGATAGCTCTGAGTAGAGATACCGGATACGTATAATGGAGCAACAATTTAGAATAGCTCCAAGTAGAACAGTTATTTGAAATGGCTCCAAATATAGCATAGAGATTTGCGAAGTACATACGGATCTGAATGTGACAGACCCGTAGACTACAACCTCTCTCACAAGCAACATGATCAAACCCAGAACTCATTGAGTGTTAATCACATAGTGATGTGAACTAGATTATGAACTCTAGTAAACTCTTTGGATGTTGGTCACATGGCGATGTGACCTGTGAATGTTAATCACATGGCGATGTGAACTAGATTATTGACTCTAGTGCAAGTGGGAGACTGTTGGAAATATGCCCTAGAGGCAATAATAAATAAGTTATTATTATATTTCCTTGTTCACGATAATCGTTTATTATCCATGCTATAATTGTATTGATAGGAAACTCAGATACATGTGTGGATACATAGACAACACCATGTCCCTAGTAAGCCTCTAGTTGACTAGCTCGTTGATCAATAGATGGTTACGGTTTCCTAACCATGGACATTGGATGTCGTTGATAACGGGATCACATCATTAGGAGAATCATGTGATGGACAAGACCCAATCCTAAGCCTAGCACAAAGATCGTGTAGTTCGTATGCTAAAGCTTTTCTAATGTCAAGTATCATTTCCTTAGACCATGAGATTGTGCAACTCCCGGATACCGTAGGAATGCTTTGGGTGTGCCAAACGTCACAACGTAACTGGGTGGCTATAAAGGTACACTACAGGTATCTCCGAAAGTGTCTGTTGGGTTGGCACGAATCGAGACTGGGATTTGTCACTCCGTGTGACGGAGAGGTATCTCTGGGCCCACTCGGTAGGACATCATCATAATGTGCACAATGTGATCAAGGAGTTGATCGCGGGATGATGTGTTACGGAATGAGTAAAGAGACTTGCCGGTAACGAGATTGAACAAGGTATAGGGATACCGACGATCGAATCTCGGGCAAGTACAATACCGCTAGACAAAGGGAATTGAATACGGGATTGATTGAATCCTCGACATCGTGGTTCATCCGATGAGATCATCGTGGAACATGTGGGAGCCAACATGGGTATCCAGATCCCGCTGTTGGTTATTGGCCGGAGAGTTGTCTCGGTCATGTCTGCATGGTTCCCGAACCCGTAGGGTCTACACACTTAAGGTTCGGTGACGCTAGAGTTGTTATGGGAAATAGTATGTGGTTACCGAAGGTTGTTCGGAGTCCCGGATGAGATCCCGGACATGACGAGGAGCTCCGGAATGGTCCGGAGGTGAAAATCGGTATATTGGACGAAGGGTATTGGAGTCCGGAATTGTTCTGGGGGTACCAGGTGATGACCAACGTGTCCGAAAGGGGTTTCGGAGGGCCCGGCAAGCGTTGGGGGGCCTTATGGGCCAAGGGGAGAGGGCACATCAGCCCACTAAGGGGCTGAGCGCCCCTCCCAACCCCATCTCACGTAACCAGAGAGGTGGGGGCGCCACCCCTAGGGCAGCCGCCCCTCCCGGCTTGGGGGGCAAGTTTCCTAGGGGGTGGGGGCGCCCAAACCCATCTAGGGTTTCCCCTGTGGCCGCCGCCCCTCCCCTAGGGAACCCTAGGGCGCCTCCCCCTCCTCCCTTACCCCTATATATAGTGAGGAAGAGAGGGCAGCCGCACCCTTCCCCTGGCGCAGCCCTCTCCCTCCTCCAACACCTCGTCTTCCTCCGTAGTGCTTGGCGAAGCCCTGCCGGAGAGCCACGAGCTCCATCACCACCATGCCGTCGTGCTGTCGGAGTTTTTCCCTCAACTTCTCCTCTCCCCTTGCTGGATCAAGAAGGAGGAGACGTCCCCGGGCTGTACGTGTGTTGAACGCGGAAGTGCCGTCCGTTCGGCACTAGGATCATCGGTGATTTGGATCAGGGCGAGTACGACTCCATCAACCCCGTTCACTTGAACGCTTCCGCTTAGCGATCTACAAGGGTATGTAGATGCACTCTTCTTCTCCTCGTTGCTAGTTTCTCCATAGATAGATCTTGGTGACACGTAGGAAAATTTTGAATTCTGCTACGTTCCCCAACAGTGCCATGGCGTATCACGAGGCCAGGCGCTCGGCGGTCGCGTCTTAGGAGGTCCCAGAACCTCGTGAGCCTCCCAGGCTTCTGGAGCCGCCCGGCTCATGAGGAGCAATCTCCATGGAACGCCTCTTCAGCTACCTCGACGCTTCTACAACACCGGTGCCAGGTGACTTTTTGGTTTGTTCAGTTAAGGGCACCCCTCGAGCTGCATTATCCTCAGACTGCGAGGGTACGCCCCTACAGTCATCTCATTTCGTTCATGTACCTTGAACCAGTTAAGATTTCATAAGCTTCTATGGTTGTTAACCTTGTGGCTGATGTATGTCACTTCTGAAGTTGCCCTTGCCGGCCTAGCGCTTGCCAGCTCTCCCCTTGAACGTCCCATGAGGGGGCTACCGACACGGCACCGGTGCTCGGGCCCGTCCCTGCAGCGCTGAAAAACCTAAGAGACTGAGCTTTGACTCGCGGGCCGGCCCCGTGCACGTCACCTCACCAAGCCCTTAGTGCCTTCGTCTTTCTCACGGGACAATCATGAGCAGATCAGCAAGCGTGCATCGCCTCTCGTACTTCGTAATTGGCTAACACGCAGGAACCTCAGGAGATAGGCACTTGTGCGGCCTTGACGACACCTTGCCGCCTCAGGAAGACCCACCTCGATCAGGCAGCAGTTTTGTCCGCAAAAGGCTAAGTAAAATTGCTTCGTATACCGCGTGTCACTGGTTAAAGCCCTTTCCTGGGCACATCCGCAAGGAGAACCGCTCCTTAATTTTCCATGCAAATTGCTTGCACGTTAAGGGGGGGCTCTTAAGCATCGCGCCTCAGGAGCCCCTACTAGTTATCAGGCCCTCACCCCCTGGCCTTGTTCCAGGCATCACAACCTGACATACCAGCGGCGGGCGAGCTTGTTTGAGGGCCGGGTCCCGAGGATGTAGAGCACCTTGGTGAGCAAGAATAGGAGGGGCAAACCATGCGTGAGGGCATGGGAAGTCACGCGTGGCCCGGCCACATAGGTGCCGCTCGAAATGCTAAATTACGCCAGTCCTCTCACGCACCCCTATCAGGGCTTTCCTTGATGCATTTCAGGACAAAAGCAGAGGACCGGGCTCCAAGAAAGCGCACCCTCACAACGCAGGAACACCTCGTGAATCATGAGCACCCAGAGCTAAGTCACCTTCCCTGCACCAGGCGCGAGCCTTACTATTGACACCACACCTCTGTTTCCGCGATCTCGTTTAGGCGAAAATCCTTTCCTATCTGAAAGTTGCCTGGGCGTCAAGGGGGACCCCTTGAGCATCGCGCCTCATGAGCTCTTACCGGACGTCGGGTCCCTCACATCCTGGCCTTGCACACGGCATCATGACCTGGCATACCAGCGACGGCGGAAGCTTACCTGGGGACTGGGTCTCGGTGACGCAGGGGGCTAAGCTATCACGAGGAGGAAAGGGCTCGAGCTTAAACGAGAGACGCCAACATGACTCAGAAACACAATAAAACATTAAGTAAAAGGCACGAGCGCTGCTGTTTATTACACGCCCCGCGGGGCCCTTCACGACTTCTGGTGCAGTACATAAAAACGAAAGAAATGGCCTCCCAAAGGCCGCAGCTCCTAAGGCGCTGGCTCCGACGCCGCAGCGCCTAGTTGGAGTCCTCCTCCTCCTTGATCGTGGCACGGCGACGGGGCGGCTCGCCGTGGTCGCCGTCACTCGAGCCTTTCTCGAAGGAAGCGTCATTGCCACTAGAGGCTCGTGTTGGGGAACGTAGTAATTTCAAAATTTTCCTACGCACACGCAAGATCATGGTGATGCATAGCAACGAGAGGGGAGAGTGTTGTCTACGTACCCTCGTAGACCGAAAGCGGAAGCGTTATATCAACGCAGTTGATGTAGTCGTACGTCTTCACGATCCGACCGATCCAAGCACCGTTACTCCGGCACCTCCGAGATCTTGGCACACGTTCAGCTCGATGACGTTCCCCGGGCTCCGATCCAGCAAAGCTTCGGGGAAGAGTTCCGTCAGCACGACGGCGTGGTGACGATCTTGATGTTCTACTGTCGTAGGGCTTCGCCTAAGCACCGCTACAATATGACCGAGGTGGAATATGATGGAGGGGGCACCGCACACGGCTAGGGAACGATCTCAAGGATCAACTTGTGTGTCTGGGGTGCCCCTGCCCCCGTATATAAAGGAGTAAGGGGGAGGGCCAGCCGGCCCTAGGGGCGCGCCAAGGAAGGGGGAGTCCTCCTCCTAGTGGGAGTAGGACTCCCCTTTCCTAGTCCAACTAGGAGGGGGAAGGGGGGAAGGAAGGAGAGGGAGAGGGAGAGGGAAAGGGGGGCCGCCCCCCCTCCTTGTCCAATTCGGACTCCTCATGGGGGGGGGGGGCGCCACCTCCTGGCGTGGCCCTCTCTCTCCCCTCGCGGCCCAATAAGGCCCATACTTCCCCCGGGGGGTTCCGGTAACCCCTCCGGCACTCCGGTAATATCCGAAACCTCTCGGAACCATTCCGATGTCCGAACATAGCCGTCCAATATATCAATCTTTATGTCTCGACCATTCCGAGACTCCTCGTCATGTCCGTGATCACATCCGGGACTCCGAACTCCTTCGGTACATCAAAATGCATAAACTCATAATAACTGTCATCGTAACCTTAAGCGTGCGGACCCTACGGTTCAAGAACAATGTAGTCATGGCCGAGACACGTCTCCGGTCAATAACCAATAGCGGGACCTGGATGCCCATATTGGCTCCTACATATTCTACGAAGATCTTTATCGGTCAGACCGCATAACAACATACGTTGTTCCCTTTGTCCATCGGTATGTTACTTGCCCGAGATTCGATCGTCGGTATCCAATACCTAGTTCAATCTCGTTACCGGCAAGTCTCTTTACTCGTTCCGTAATACATCATCCCGCAACTAACTCATTAGTTGCAATGCTTGCAAGGCTTTAAGTGATGTGCATTACCGAGAGGGCCCAGAGATACCTCTCCCACAATTGGAGTGACAAATCCTAATCTCGAAATACGCCAACCCAACATCTACCTTTGGTGACACCTGTAGTACTCCTTTATAATCACCCAGTTACGTTGTGACGTTTGGTAGCACCCAAAGTGTTCCTCCGGCAAACGGGAGTTGCATAATCTCATAGTCAAAGGAACATGTATAAGTCATGGATAAAAGCAACAGCAACATACTAAACGATCGTGTGCTATGCTAATGGAATGGGTCATGTCAATCAGATCATTCAACTAATGATGTGACCTTGTTAATCAAATGACAACTCCTTTTGTCTATGGTTAGGAAACTTAACCATCTTTGATTAACAAGCTAGTCAAGTAGAGGCATACTAGTGACACTCTGTTTGTCTATGTATCCACACATGTATTATGTTTCCGGTTAATACAATTCTAGCATGAATAATAAACATTTATCATGATATGTAAGGAAATAAATAATAACTTTATTATTGCCTCTAGGGCATATTTCCTTCAGTCTCCCACTTGCACTAGAGTCAATAATCTAGATTATACAGTAATGATTCTAACACCCATGGAGTCTTGGTGCTGATCATGTTTTGCCCGTGGAAGAGGTTTAGTCAACGGGTCTGCCACATTCAGATCCGTATGTATCTTGCAAATCTCTATGTCTCCCACCTGGACCAAGTCCCGGTTGGAATTGAAGTGTCTCTTGATGTGCTTTGTTCTCTTGTGAAATCTGGATTCCTTCGCCAAGGCAATTGCTCCAGTATTGTCACAAAAGATTTTCATTGGACCCGATGCACTAGGTATGACACCTAGATCGGATATGAACTCTTTCATCCAGACTCCTTCATTTGCTGCTTCCGAAGCAGCTATGTACTCCGCTTCACATGTAGATCCCGCCACGACGCTTTGTTTAGAACTGCACCAACTGACAGCTCCACCGTTTAATGTAAATAAGTATCCGGTTTGCGATTTCGAATCGTCCGGATCAGTGTCAAAGCTTGCATCAACGTAACCTTTTACGATGAGCTCTTTGTCACCTCCATACACGAGAAACATTTCCTTAGTCCTTTTCAGGTACTTCAGGATATTCTTGACCGCTGTCCAGTGATCCACTCCTGGATTACTTTGGTACCTCCCTGCTAAACTTATAGCAAGGCACACATCAGGTCTGGTACACAGCATTGCATACATGATAGAGCCTATGGCTGAAGCATAGGGAACATCTTTCATCTTTTCTCTATCTTCTGCAGTGGTCGGGCATTGAGTCTGACTCAACTTCACACCTTGCAATACAGGCAAGAACCCTTTCTTCGCTTGATCCATTTTGAACTTCTTCAAAATCTTGTCAAGGTATGTGCTTTGTGAAAGTCTAATTAAGCGTCTTGATCTATCTCTATAGATCTTAATGCCCAATATGTAAGCAGCTTCACCGAGGTCTTTCATTGAAAAACTCTTATTCAAATATCCCTTTATGCTATCCAGAAATTCTATATCATTTCCAATCAGTAATATGTCATCTACATATAATATCAGAAATGCTACAGAGCTCCCACTCACTTTCTTGTAAATACAGGCTTCTCAAAAAGTCTGTACAAACCCAAATGCTTTGATCACACTATCAAAACGTTTATTCCAACTCCGAGATGCTTGCACCAGTCCATAAATGGATCGCTGGAGCTTGCATACTTTGTTAGCTCCCTTTGGATCGATAAAACCTTCTGGTTGCATCATATACAACTCTTCTTCCAGAAACCCATTCAGGAATGCAGTCTTTACATCCATTTGCCAAATTTCATAATCATAAAATGCGGCAATTGCTAACATGATTCGGACAGACTTAAGCATCGCTACGGGTGAGAAGGTCTCATCGTAGTCAATCCCTTGAACTTGTCGAAAACCCTTTGCGACAAGTCGAGCTTTGTAGACAGTAACATTACCGTCGGCGTCAGTCTTCTTCTTAAAGCTCCACTTGTTCTCTATTGCTTGCCGACCCTCGGGCAAGTCAACCAAAGTCCATACTTTGTTTTCATACATGGATCCCATCTCAGATTTCATGGCTTCCAGCCATTTTGCGGAATCTGGGCTCACCATCACTTCTTCATAGTTCGTAGGTTCGTCATGATCTAGTAGCATGATTTCCAGAATAGGACTGCCGTACCACTCTGGTGCGGATCTCACTCTAGTTGATCTACGAGGTTCAGCAGTTACTTGATCTGAAGTTTCATGATCATCATCACTAACTTCTTCTCTGATTCGTGTAGATGTCACAGAAACCGGTTCCTGTGATGAACTACTTTCCAATAAGGGAGCAGGTACAGTTACCTCATCAAGTTCTACTTTCCTCCCACTCACTTCTTTCGAGAGAAACTCCTTCTCTAGAAAGGATCCATTTTTAGCAACAAATGTCTTGCCTTCGGATCTGTGATAGAAGGTGTACCCAACTGTTTCCTTTGGGTATCCTATGAAGACACATTTCTCCGATTTGGGTTCGAGCTTATCAGGTTGAAGCTTTTTCACATAAGCATCGCAGCCCCAAACTTTAAGAAACGACAACTTTGGTTTCTTGCTAAACCATAGTTCATAAGGTGTCGTCTCAACGGATTTTGACGGTGTCCTATTTAACGTGAATGCGGCCGTCTCTAGAGCATAACCCCAAAACGATAGCGGTAAATCTGTAAGAGACATCATAGATCGCACCATATCTAGTAAAGTGCGATTACGACGTTCGGACACACCATTGCACTGTGGTGTTCCGGGTGGCGTGAGTTGCGAAACTATTCCGTATTGTTTCAAATGTAGACCAAACTCGTAACTCAAATATTCTCCTCCACGATCAGATTGTAGAAACTTTATTTTCTTGTTACGATGATTTTCAACTTCACTCTGAAATTCTTTGAACTTTTCAAATGTTTCAGACTTGTGTTTCATTAAGTAGATATACCCATATCTGCTTAAATCATCTGTGAAGGTGAGAAAATAACGATATCCGCCACGAGCTTCAATATTCATCGGACCACATACATCTGTATGTATGATTTCCAATAAATCTGTTGCTCTCTCCATAGTACCGGAGAACGGTGTTTTAGTCATCTTGCCCATGAGGCACGGTTCGCAAGTACCAAGTGATTCATAATCAAGTGGTTCCAAAAGTCCATCAGTATGGAGTTTCTTCATGCGCTTTACACCAATATGACCTAAACGGCAGTGCCACAAATAAGTTGCACTATCATTATCAACTCTGCATCTTTTGGCTTCAACATTATGAATATGTGTATCACTACTATCGAGATTCATCAAAAATAGACCACTCTTCAAGGGTGCATGACCATAAAAGATATTATTCATATAAATAGAACAACCAGTATTCTCTGATTTAAATGAATAACCGTCTCGCATCAAACAAGATCCAGATATAATGTTCATGCTCAACGCTGGCACCAAATAACAATTATTTAGGTCTAATACTAATCCCGAAGGTAGATGTAGAGGTAGCGTGCCGACCGCGATCACATCGACTTTGGAACCATTTCCCACGCGCATCGTCACCTCGTCCTTTGCCAGTGTTCGCTTAATCCGTAGTCCCTGTTTCGAGTTGCAAATATTAGCAACAGAACCAGTATCAAATACCCAGGTGCTACTGCGAGCTCTAGTAAGGTACACATCAATAACATGTATATCACATATACCTTTGTTCACCTTGCCATCCTTCTTGTCCGCCAGATACTTGGGGCAGTTCCGCTTCCAGTGACCAGTCTGCTTGCAGTAGAAGCACTCAGTTTCAGGCTTAGGTCCAGACTTGGGTTTCTTCGCTTGAGCAGCAACTTGTTTGCTGTTCTTCTTGAAGTTCCCCTTCTTCTTCCCTTTGCCCTTCTTCTTGAAATTAGTGGTCTTATTGACCATCAACACTTGATGCTCCTTCTTGATTTCTACCTCCGCAGCCTTTAGCATTGCGAAGAGCTCGGGCATAGTCTTATCTATCCCTTGCATATTATAGTTCATCACGAAGCCTTTGTAGCTTGGTGGCAGTGATTGAAGAATTCTGTCAATGACACAATCATCCGGAAGATTAACTCCCAGTTGACTCAAGTGATTGTAATACCCAGACATTCTGAGTATGTGCTCACTGACAGACCCATTCTCTTCCATCTTGCAGCTATAGAACTTGTTGGAGACCTCATATCTCTCAATCCGGGCATTCTGTTGGAATATCAACTTCAACTCCTGGAACATCTCATATGCTCCATGGTTCTCAAACCGTCGTTGAAGTCCCGGTTCTAAGCCGTAAAGCATGGCACACTGAACTATCGAGTAGTCATCAGCTTTGCTCTGCCAGACGTTCATAACATCTGGTGTTGCTCCAGCAGCAGGCCTGGCACCTAGAGGTGCATCCAGGACGTAATTCTTCTGTGCAGCAATGAGGATAATCCTCAAGTTACGGACCCAGTCCGTGTAATTGCTACCATCATCTTTCAACTTTGCTTTCTCAAGGAACGCATTAAAATTCAACGGAACAACAGCACGAGCCATCTATCTACAATTAACATAAACAAGCAAGATACTATCAGGGACTAAGTTCATGATAAATTTAAGTTCAATTAATCATATTACTTAAGAACTCCCACTTAGATAGACATCCCTCTAATCTTCTAAGTGATCACGTGATCCAAATCAAACTAAACCATAACCGATCATCACGTGAAATGGATTAGCTCTCAATGGTGAACATCATCATGTTGATCATATCTACTATATGATTCACGTTCGACCTTTCGGTCTCCGTGTTCCGAGGCCATATCTGCATATGCTAGGCTCGTCAAGTATAACCCGAGTATTCCGCGTGTGCAAAACTGGCTTGCACCCGTTGTAGATGGACGTAGAGCTTATCACACCCGATCATCACGTGGTGTCTGGGCACGACGAACTTTGGCAACGGTGCATACTCGGGGAGAACACTTCTTGATAGTTTAGTAAGAGATCATCTTATAATGCTACCGTTAATCAAAGCAAGATAAGATGCATAAAAGATAAACATCACATGCAAATCAATATAAGTGATATGATATGGTCATGATCATCTTGTGCTTCGTGATCTCCATCTCTGCAGCACCATCATGATCACCATCGTCACCGGCGCGACACCTTGATCTCCACCGTAGCATCGTTGTCGTCTCGCCAATCTTATGCTTCTACGACTATCGCTACCGCTTAGTGATAAAGTAAAACATTACAGGGCGATTGCATTGCATACAATAAAGCTACAACCATACGGCTCCTGCCGGTTGCCGATAACTCGGTTACAAAACATGATCATCTCATACAATAAAATATAGCATCATGTCTTGACCATATCACATCACAACATGCCCTGCAAAAACAAGTTAGACGTCCTCTACTTTGTTTGTTGCAAGTTTTACGTGGCTACTACGGGCTTAAGCAAGAACTCATCTTACCTACGCATCAAAACCACAACGATAGTTTGTCAAATAGACTCCGTTTTAACCTTCTCAAGGACCGGGCGTAGCCACACTTGGTTCAACTAAAGTTGGTGTGACAGTCCCCCGCAAGCCATCTGTGTGCAAAGCACGTCGAGGGAACCAGTCTCGCGTAAGCGTACGCGTAAGGTTGGTCCGGGTCGTCTCATCCAACAATACCGCTGAACCAAAGTATGACATGCTGGTAGGCAGTATGACTTGTATCGTCAACAACTCACTTGTGTTCTACTCGTGCAAATAACATCAAACCATAAAAACCTAGGCTCGGATGCCACTGTTGGGGAACGTAGTAATTTCAAAATTTTCCTACGCACACGCAAGATCATGGTGATGCATAGCAACGAGAGGGGAGAGTGTTGTCTACGTACCCTCGTAGACCGAAAGCGGAAGCGTTATATCAACGCAGTTGATGTAGTCATACGTCTTCACGATCCGACCGATCCAAGCACCGTTACTCCGGCACCTCCGAGATCTTGGCACACGTTCAGCTCGATGACGTTCCCCGGGCTCCGATCCAGCAAAGCTTCGGGGAAGAGTTCCGTCAGCACGACGGCGTGGTGACGATCTTGATGTTCTACTGTCGTAGGGCTTCGCCTAAGCACTGCTACAATATGACCGAGGTGGAATATGGTAGAGGGGGGCACCGCACACTGCTAGGGAACGATCTCAAGGATCAACTTGTGTGTCTGGGGTGCCCCCCTGCCCCCGTATATAAAGGAGTAAGGGGGGAGGGCCGGCCGGCTCTAGGGGCGCGCCAAGGGAGGGGAGTCCTCCTCCTAGTGGGAGTAGGACTCCCCTTTCCTAGTCCAACTAGGAGGGGGAAGGGGGGAAGGAAGGAGAGGGAGAGGGAGAGGGAAAGGGGGGCCACGTCCCCCCTCCTTGTCCAATTCGGACTCCTCATGGGGGGGCAAGCGCCACCTCCTGGCGCGGCCCTCTCTCTCCCCTTGCGGCCCAATAAGGCCCATACTTCCCCCGGGGGGTTCCGGTAACCCCTCCGGCACTCCGGTAATATCCGAAAACTCTCGGAACCATTCCGATGTCCGAACATAGCCGTCCAATATATCAATCTTTATGTCTCGACCATTCCGAGACTCCTCGTCATGTCCGTGATCACATCCGGGACTCCGAACTCCTTCGGTACATCAAAATGCATAAACTCATAATAACTGTCATCATAACCTTAAGCGTGCGGACCCTACGGTTCGAGAACAATGTAGTCATGACCGAGACACGTCTCCGGTCAATAACCAATAGCGGGACCTGGATGCCCATATTGGCTCCTACATATTCTACGAAGATCTTTATCGGTCAGACCGCATAACAACATACGTTGTTCCCTTTGTCCATCGGTATGTTACTTGCCCGAGATTCGATCGTCGGTATCCAATACCTAGTTCAATCTCGTTACCGGCAAGTCTCTTTATTCGTTCCGTAATACATCATCCCGCAACTAACTCATTAGTTGCAATGCTTGCAAGGCTTTAAGTGATGTGCATTACCGATAGGGCCCAGAGATACCTCTCCCACAATTGGAGTGACAAATCCTAATCTCGAAATACGCCAACCCAACATCTACCTTTGGTGACACCTGTAGTACTCCTTTATAATCACCCAGTTACGTTGTGACGTTTGGTAGCACCCAAAGTGTTCCTCCGGCAAACGGGAGTTGCATAATCTCATAGTCAAAGGAACATGTATAAGTCATGGATAAAAGCAACAGCAACATACTAAACGATCGTGTGCTATGCTAATGGAATGGGTCATGTCAATCAGATCATTCAACTAATGATGTGACCTTGTTAATCAAATGACAACTCCTTTTGTCTATGGTTAGGAAACTTAACCATCTTTGATTAACAAGCTAGTCAAGTAGAGGCATACTAGTGACACTCTGTTTGTCTATGTATCCACACATGTATTATGTTTCCGGTTAATACAATTCTAGCATGAATAATAAACATTTATCATGATATGTAAGGAAATAAATAATAACTTTATTATTGCCTCTAGGGCATATTTCCTTCAGCTCGCGGCCGTCGCCAAGGGCAAGTTCGCCGCCGAGGGCGTCGTCGTCAGAAGAACGATGGTTGCCGCCGTCGCTGTCGCTCTCCGGGCAGGATTCTAGGCATCTGTCATCTTCCCCGAAGATCTTTACGAAGAGCATCGTCGCCCCGACATACTTGAAGTGGAGGGTATGCCTCCTGTTGGTGTTAAAACCGGCGGATCTCGGGTAGGGGGTCCCGAACTATGCGTCTAGGCGGATGGTAACAGGAGACAAGGGACACGATGTTTTTACCCAGGTTCGGGCCCTCTCGATGGAGGTAAAACCCTACTCCTGCTTGATTAATATTGATGATATGGGTAGTACAAGAGTAGATCTACCACGAGATCAGAGAGGCTAAACCCTAGAAACTAGCCTATGGTATGATTGTTGTTGTCCTACGGACTAAACCCTCCGGTTTATATAGACACCGGAGGGGCTAGGGTTACACAGAGTCGGTTACAATGGGAGGAGATCTAAACATCCGTATTGCCAAGCTTGCCTTCCATGCCAAGGAAAGTCCCATCCGGATACGGGACGAAGTCTTCAATCTTGTATCTTCATAGTCCAACAGTCCGGCCAAAGGTTATAGTCCGGCTATCCGAACATCCCCTAGTCCAGGACTCCCTCAGTAGCCCCTGAACCAGGCTTCAATGACGACGAGTCCGGCACACAGATTGTCTTCGCAATTGCAAGGCGGGTTCCTCCTCCGAATACTTCATAGAAGATTTTGAACACAAGGATCGTGTCCGGCTCTGCAAAACAAGTTCCACATACCACCGTAGAGAGAGAGAGAGAGTAATATTTCCACAAATCCAATCTGCTGATGTATTCTGTAGCGTGACATCACACCACAGCCAAGTTTTTATTTGAATCGTTTTTTACTGTCCCACCTCAGCACGTTTTGCGAGGCGGTTTCCTTGGCACGTCTTGTCGAAGCAGAGATCGTGTCCCCTTTATTTACGGGATCCTCATCATTACAGATGTGGGTAACCCAGTCGTGTCCATTGGTATATCCCCTTGATCAAAGGCAAGTCCCAAACGATCAGAGGGAGAGCTCTTGGTATTCAACCTCTTATAAAGAGACTAAGGCTTTACTCCTTTCTTTCGATCTCAATTGAATCCGCCTTCCGCCTCGAGTTCCAGCACCCAAGGCACCACATTTAGGCGCTTCGGACCTTCGACGATGTCCGGCTCCGACCTTCAAGGCCGATGGATGCCTTCCTCCATCACGGAGGAAGACGTACTAAAGCTGAGGGGGGCCAGGTATTTGACCAGCGAAATCCCGCATAGGCTGCCTGCTCAAGGGCAGGTTATTCCCACTCCAAGCCTGGTGAGAGCGTTGTGTTCGTGTCTCACTTCCTCCGAGGGCTAGGCTTCGCGACGGATCCCTTCGTGAGGGGGCTCATGTTCTATTATGGGCTGGAATTCCATGACTTAGCTCCGGAGTCTATCCTCCACATCTCATCGTTCATCGTCATGTGCGAAGCTTTCCTCCGTGTTACTCCTCACTTCGGACTGTGGCTTAAGACCTTCAAAGTGGAGCCAAAGATGATCGAGGGAAAGCACGCAGAGTGTGGAGGTGCCGTAATAAGCAAGGTAGCTGACGCTCCGTGGCCCGAGGGCCTTCTTCAAGAGGAGTCCAGTTTATGGCAACAAGAGTGGTTTTATATCACAGCTCACAGGGGTACCAAGTGGGTGGCGCCACCTGCTTTTCGCTCGGGCCCCCCACCCCGACTAACGTCATGGGTAAACATGGGGCTGGACTGGGGGCTGGCAAAGGATGTGCCCCTATTGCAGAGCCGCATCCGAGATCTCCTGGAGAGAGGTGTCAGTCTGGTCGTGGTGACGCAGGTCATGTTGATTCGCCGAGTCCTGCCCTGCAAACGCCGCCCCCTCCGCCTGTGGGAATTCAATCCGGAGGGACCGCGAGCTCTCCAACATTTTCTTGGCATGACGCCCGTGGAGATGTATAAGTTGCTCTTCGGACCACAAGCAGTGTGTCCGGATTTGACTAAGGACGCAGGCCTGAACTGCAATCGTCCGGATACTCAAGTAAGTAGCCCTGTGCCCGGACCCGCTATCTGTTCATTTATCGCAATATTGCCCTTAAAAAGGAACCGTTCTTGAACCAGGAGTGGATAGCAAAGGCGAAGTTGATCAGGTGTCCGACCCCCCTTCTTGAGACCTCGCCAGATCCCGTGTTAACCAGGATGCTGGAGATCGCGCCTTCGGAAGGAAACGGAGGGGGGGAACAAGGAAGCTGCTGCCTCCACGGAGGAGGTTGTCCGGAAGGAAAAAATTAAAAATTCCTCTCCTCAGGGGAAGAACAGGAGAGCCTCTGAAGACCCGGAGACAATAATCTCAAAGCGGGGGAAGAAGTCTTCGCCAGAGGGTCCTGTGCCGGGGGATATCCCGGCCGTACTGTGCCCTCAAGGGGATCAGCCCTCCACCGAGCTGTAAGTAAAAATGGTGTTTAATAATGAGATAAATCCTTGCTTCACTTCTGAGGAAACTAACCGAAAAAAATTACCTTGTAGTTCGGATCTTAGCCCTTCTAAGCAGAGCTCATCTTCGGAGGATCTTCTTCCGGAGATGATGGAGAGCGGAACGCCTCCCCCTTCCATACCGCCTTATGAGGCGGGCGACCCCGAGGTGTCGTCGCGGAGGGTTTCGCCTAGTCCGGTAAGGCCGGAAGGTAGTAGTATGGCCACCCGAAGAACTCCGTGTCCGGCCTCTGGGAGAGGCAATTGAATGAGTCCGGCACCGCCTGGTGCACGGTTGGAGGTACTGAAGGATCTGTTAGGGCGGGCGTCAATCTCAGAAGAGCATCGTGCGCTGATGGGTGCGGCAATTGAAAGGATTTCGTCCGCGGAAAGCGGGCTGCAGGAAGCTGCCATGAGTCTACTAACGGTCTTTGAGGTACGTGGAATGATGCACCTTTTTGGCAGTACCGCATACTTTAAGATGCGCCCTGTGTAGATAGTAGCCCCTGAGACCCTGGGTGTCGTCGCAGACGACGGCGCGCAGAGGATCATAGTCCCGCGTTTTTAATTTTGCCGGCTTGTTATGCAGGTGGCAAAGTGTCTGATGGCCAGCCGGACTGATGAATTTGCTGAACTAAAGCGACAACTTGACGTGACAGATGCCGACATCGCGCTTGTCAACAAGCGGCTTGATGAATCACAAGGTATGTGATTTATCCGGAGATGCCTCTTAAGAGGGGCTTAACGCCAATATCTTATAACGTGTGTGCTTAACGCAGATGGGGCCGCCGCCGTGGAGAACCTTCGGGCAGAGCTTGCCCGAGCTAAAGATCAAGCCAGGAAAAGCGACGCGGCTGCCTTAAAGGCGGTTGAGGAGCTAAAGGCTGAACAGGCTGCTCACTGCCGAAGCAAGGAGGAAATGGCCGATATGGTTGTGAAGTTAAAGAATGTTGCGGACCGCTATAAGCTCCTTGAAAAGGAAGACCGGGTGGAGCGGACCGACCTGGAGAAGGCCACTACGGCAGCCAAGGATGCTCGTTCTGCAATGAGAGCGATGAAGGAGGAGCTGCATCAGGCCAGAGATATCGCGGCTGGGAAGCCCTTTATGCTGCGGATGAAGTTCAGAGATCCAAAATATGCTCCGTTGGACCGGATGTGGAGTTCGGCGGACGCGTATCTGGATTTAGCGGCGAGTGCTGCTGATGCGACCGAACACTTCCAAGATCAGAAGGGTCGCGAAGTGGAAAAGCTATTCTGGTCACAGTTCCACAATCTAGAGCGTCCGCTTCCCTTGACCGATCGTTTGGCCGAATGGGCCGAACTCAATAGGTTATCCGGTCTTGCCATGAGGTATGTCGTGGATCATCTGTGGCCGGAGAGGCTAAAGCCGAACAATTATTTTAGCTTGGTGCGGCAGTTCCTTGGTGTGGTGCCGTATATCGCCGCGATGAGGAGGTCAGCGTGCGCGGATTGCCCTTGCCCGTGTCAAAACATACTGGCCGGAGATGGAGGCCGCCGCCGTTGCAACCCAAGATTCGGTCGAAAGCCGAGTACCTGCCGAGCACTACTTTCAAGAAGTCCTGGAGGGCGCTCGTTTAATAGAGACGCAGTGCTCGAAGGATGTTATGTTCAAATAACATGTATTCGTATTGAGAACAATACTTCGCTGAAATGTAGAAGCTTTTTATACTTGTGCCTGCAAGAATTATAATACCTCCCGTGCGGCCGTTTACGTATATGTATATATAACATGAAAGATGGCAGTCGTCGGCTTTAGCCCCCACGCATATAATGTGGGGGTGTTCGCGGAAGACGCATCATCACACTTGATCCAATGTCTTGGTCCTTTAAGGAGGTGGTAGCGCAGCGAACTAGGCAACCAGACTATAATGCTTTATCACTTTCACTTAGCCATAGGAGTTTGACAGTGGGGCTACTATATAGCCCCTGGTGGCGCCGCGCTCGCTCGGATTATAATAGCCCCTGGCGCGCGTATGTGCTTGGCTCGGAAACGGCCCTTCGTCAATGCGGAGTAATCCCGAAGATTCTGATAGGTCATCGAGTGGTTGACCAGTCTCGCGCTACATCATGACAACCAGTTTTTGTCTTTCTCTACTGAGGTGCTCGCCTGGCTGAACCGGGGCACAATCGCAGTAGTTCTCCTGGTGCCATCTTAGACGATAGGGCGGAACGTAAGGCAGCAAAACACAGGAGCCGGGAAAACCCAACATTTGACCAAAGACATGATTCGGAGCTGATACATATAAGGCTAAACTCGCGACGCCGAACACTCCCTAAGGTATTCGGTCTTTATGATTGTAATCAGGCTGATCAATGCCCTTTGGTATAAGCCCATAGTGTCCAGGTACGTGCAATATTCTGACATGGCCACATGCCAAGACGTCAGCCCCCTTCTCGGTTGTACGGTGAATCCGGGGGATATGTATCAACAAGAGACAGTAAAAAAGGTTTACGCAGGGTCTTAATCTAAAGAGAATCCTTGGAACGGGTCCCTACTACACGTCTGCGCCTGTGTCTCCGTTGTGCCGTGTCCTGGACGGGTGTAGCATGATGTTCATCTGTAAAGGAGAGGAACTGAGTTTGAAAAAGTAGTCGTGCAAAATGCATGTTATAATACATAAACGAAGTATGATTCAAGGTGGGAGGAATTGAGTTTTGTTGCTGCTTGTTTACGTGTGCGGAGCCCCTTGTATAGGGATGTATAACCATCATACTGTTAGTGATTATGTAGTTACGCCGGACTCGTCAAGCCGTGTCCGTGGTCTTAATGACCCGTTATGCGCTCTGGTTGGTGGGGTAGTTTAGTGTGCGGCTGTCAAGGCAGCCGCACAGTCTTCTGCGCGCAAGGAGCGCTCAATGTTTCCCTTTACTGAAATGATGCCTTGTGGACCGGGCATCTTAAGCGTGAGAGACGCATAGTGCGGTATTGCGTTAAAGCGAGTGAAAGCTTCGCGTCCCAGTAGTGCTTGACAACCAATTTTAAATGGAGCGGTGTGGAAGGTCAGCTTTTCGCTACGGAAGTTATCGGGTGAGCCGAACGTAACTTCTAGCAGGAGGGAGCCCGTGCAATGAGCCCCTGGGCCTGGTGTAACTCCTTTAAAGGAAGTATTGCTATGGCTGATTTTTGTTGGGTCTATCCCCATTTTGCGGACCGTGTCCTGATATATCAGGTTTAAACTGCTGCCGCCGTCCATCAGGACTCGCGAGAAGTGGTATCTGTCGATTATCGGGTCTAATACCAAGGCAGCCCAGCCTGCATGCCGGATACTTTCGGAGTAATCCCGATGGTCGAATGTGATTGGTTTTGACAAACAGTGGCGAAACTCTTTTGTGATAGGCCGCATGGCACGTATCTCTATGGGCGCCACTTCGTTTTTCCCTTTTTTCACGTGTAGTACGTTCACTGTTTTGATTTCTTGTGGGAATTTCTTTTGTTCCCCACTGCTTTGTTTGTGGGGTCCGTCGTCGTCTTCACTTGGTGTATCCAGCCCCTTGTGTTCGGCGTTGAGTTTGCCGGATTGCTTGAAGACTCAACATTCTCTGTGGGTATGATTTGCAGGTTTCCCAGGGGTGCTGAGGATTTGACATATCTTGTCCAGGATTTTGTTTAGATTAGACAATTCCTCTCTGTTATCTTTGAGGGTCAGCTTTTACTGACCCTGCCGGGAGCTTTTGAATCCGGCGTTAACTGCCGTGCTCTTCGGAATGTTTCCCTTATTCCGGCACTGGTCTTTGCTGCATTGTGGCTTCCCGTTCCCATCCTTGACTTCAGATGTACTTGGGTCGCTGGTGCTGCATCTTGCCAACCAGCTGTCCTCACCCGCGCAAAAGCGGGTCATGAGGCTTGTTAATGCGGCTATTGTTCTTGGCTTTTCTTGACCAAGGTCTGGCGAGCCATTCGTCTCGAACGCTACGTTTGAAAGCTGCTAAGGCTTCAGCGTCCGGACAGTCGACTATTTGGTTCTTTTTAGTAAGAAATCTGTTCCAGAGCTTCCGGGCTGACTCTACGGGTTGTTGAGTTATGTGACTTAAATCGTCAGCATCCGGTGGTCGGATATAGGTCCCTTGAAAATTTTCCCGAAAAGCGTCCTCGAGCTCTTCCCAACTTCCAATGGTGTTTTCGGGGAGGCCTTTAAGCCAATGTCGGGCTGGCCCTTTGAGCTTGAGGGGTAAGTACGTGATGGCGTGGAGGTCATCTCCTCGAGCCATGTGGATGTGGAGGATATAATCCTCAATCCAGACCCCCGGGTCTCTAGTTCCGTCATATGCCTCTATGTTTACGGGTTTGAATCCCGCTGGGAATTCATGGTCCAGCACCTCATTGGTGAAACATAGGGGGTGTGCGGCACCCCTGTATTTAGGTGTGCCGTGGTGTTCGGATATTTGGTGTGTTGCATTGCTTGCTAGAGCTTGCTTTCTTGGCCCATAGATAGATCTGGCTGGGCCATCTTTTTGATGTGAATCCTCGTGTGGACCGCGTGTTGGCTTGTGTGCGGCGCCGTTTGCCGCTCCATGTTGGCCATGAGGTCGTCTATCCGACCGGATGACCGTTTTGTTTTTTAATCGCGGGGGCCTTAAGGCCTCCTCGTCAAATTCGGGCAGCAGTTTTCGCTTCAGGTAGCTCTTTGTGTGGCAACTACCGCCATATTTATCTGCGGTGTTGAGTACCTTGCTCCATCTAATTCTGAGTGCATCTTCCATAGTCTTGAGCTTTCGCTTCTGCTTTTTTAGGCTACACGCAGTGGCGATGAGCCTTTTATAGAGGTTCTTCTGCTCCAGGAACTTGTCCGGCGTGAGGTTATCCGGACTGTTATTTTTGCTGAGGATGGGTTGTTCGGTTTGGTTATCCAAGTTGCCTTGTTCGGATGGTTGCTCGATGCCATGTTCATCGTCCGCTGGCTCGCCTTGCTCTGTGGCTAGGTCTGTATGACCGCTGACTCTGTCGAGGTGGGGTTTGGAGCGGCGCTTACGCCGCCGCTTTGACTGCTTTTCGGAGGAACGATCCTTCGTTGCGTCTTCCCCTTCCTCGCCGTCGTTTCCTTTGGGTGTGTCCACCATGCATACATCATGGGATGAGGTGGTTTTCCAGTGCCCTGTGGGCACTGGTTCCTGTTCGTCTCCTATATCATCGTCTATACCTTCGATGTCTTCGGAGTCGAAGTTGAGCATGTCGGTTAAGTCCTCGACAGTGGCTATGGAGTGGGTGGTGGGTGGGCGTAGAATTTCTTCGTCGTCCGCATCCCAATCCTGCCGGTCATAATCCGGCCAGGACTCGCCTGACAAAGAGAGAGACTTTAGTGAATTCATTATATCGCCAAAGGGCGAGTGCTAAAAAATATCCGCGGCGGTGAACTCCATGATCGGCGCCCAATCAGATTCGATTGTCAAGGGCGTGGAGGGTTCAGAGTCCGGCAATGTGGAGTCACGGGCCTCACAAAGGATAAGGCTGGTGTTCGGCTCGATCGCCGTTGAGGTTGCAGCCTCCGCGGTGGGGTATAGCCACCCGCTCTCGGTCGGCGCAGTTGGCTCCAAATTGAAGGTCGGAGCGGATGTGGGTGCAGCCTCTGGGGCACTGTTCGGCGGCAGAGCTAAATCATGCCCATCGTGACAGTGCGACGCACTCGGAAAGGGCTCGAACCCGTCGAAGATCAAGTCTCCACGGATATAAGCCGTGTAGTTTAGGCTTCCAAACCTAACCTGATGGCCAGGGGCATAGCTTTCAATCTGCTCCAGGTGGCCAAGCGAATTGCCCGCAGTGCGAAGCCGCCAAATACAAAGATCTGTCCGGGGAGAAAAGTCTCACCCTGGACTGCATCGCCAACGATGATCGAAAGAGCCATCAAGCCTGACGACAACGGCACAGAGGAACTCTCAATGAAAGCACCAATGTCGGTGTCAAAACCGGCGGATCTTGGGTAGGGGGTCCCGAACTGTGCGTCTAGGCGGATGGTAACAGGAGACAAGGGACACGATGTTTTTACCCAGGTTCGGGCCCTCTCGATGGAGGTAAAACCCTACTCCTGCTTGATTAATATTGATGATATGGGTAGTACAAGAGTAGATCTACCACGAGATCAGAGAGGCTAAACCCTAGAAGCTAGCCTATGGTATGATTGTTGTTGTCCTACGGACTAAACCCTCCGGTTTATATAGACACCGGAGGGGCTAGGGTTACACAGAGTCGGTTACAATGGGAGGAGATCTAAACATCCGTATTGCCAAGCTTGCCTTCCATGCCAAGGAAAGTCCCATCCGGATACGGGACGAAGTCTTAAATCTTGTATCTTCATAGTCCAACAGCCCGGCCAAAGGTTATAGTCCGGCTATCCAGATACCCCCTAGTCCAGGACTCCCTCACCTCCCCTCAGGCCGGGGCGTGGGTGAGCGTCTGCCACAGATAGACGTAGCCTGAGGGGGTGGCCTCAACCTCCACCCACGAAGACCGTTTGCAGCAGCCATCTGGCTGCAACCACAGCCTGACGGGTCCTCCCGCCGGCAGCTCCTCCGCGAAGGACCGCGGGAACCAGATCTAGGTGCCCGACGGCCTCTCCATCCACACCACAAACTTGCGGGCCATGTCATTCGAGTGGGCCCGCAGGCGAAGTGGTCAGGCGGCCACCACACGCCTTTCCTCTCGTCCTCGGCTCTCCGGCTCCCGCGGCCGCTTTCACAGGAAGGATTTCTCCCGCGCCTTCCGGAGCCGATGTGGACCCCCAGCAGGGCACATTCGCACCCCTTGGAAACTGCCGTGGACGTAATGGTGGACTTGCGAGGGCGTCCGCTCCCCCTCTTTGGCGGAGGCACCTCTGGCTCCTCCCTAGGGGCTTTGCCTTTTTCCTCGGTAGTGAACCTCCTCACTGGTGCCATGGTTGCTTTGGCAAGATGGTTGCTGCGGCGAGGATTGGAGGAGAACGGGTGAGAAGACAGAGATGGGATGGGACTCTACACCCTCGCCTTCTTATAGGCTGTTGGAGGAGGCCAACCAGTGCCCCTCCATGTTCGTGAAATGATGGTCTCGTAGCATGCATGTCCAGACTTGTCAGTCTGGGCAGTTGCCGAGGCGACGTTGGAAAGTGGAGGTGTCCGCGCCCCATCGTGCGCCACATGTCAAGCCTGGCCCGCGGGCGATTGGGGCCCGTGTCGCTTTGCCCTTCATTTACTGCCTTTGCTTTGAAGCTAGGCCCAGTGCGCCTTGGGCCCGGGGGATACTTTCTGCGTTTTGTGATTAGGGTACCTAGACTTGCCTACCTACGGCCCAACGCGTGGCCCCGTCAATGGCCCGATACAACCCGGTTGCAAGACTCTGCGAGCAAGACCGTCGCGAGGGCCCCCCGGCCTCACGAGGTGGGTGACACCAAGACCTCCCGAGGGGCGGCTTGCCGAGCCTGCGTCCTGAGGAGCGGATATCTCTATGCAGGTACTCCGCCTCACGAGGCTCGCGATGACGTGAGCCATGACAACCAAGGCCAGGCGGGCGCCAGTGGGCGCAGAGGAGGACAATTTCCTATTTGGTGCTAAGTAGGCAAGGACAAGCGCGGGTTCTCGAGGGATCCCCCAAAGGTTTCCATTCCGGTGCAAAGAGACCATGACCATGAGCTCGGTAGGACGGATGTCATCGCCGAGTCCACCACTGCGTCATGTCCAGAAGCTTTGCAGGCTAAGACCACCTTTCGTCAGGATAAGACATACCTCTTGTCCCCTTTCAAAATTGGCCACTTTGGTATTCCTTCCCACCTAAGCTATGAGGGAACAGGACCAAGGCCACAATAATATAGGCTAGTCTCCACCATACAGAGGGGACGGATCCATTCTTATCCTATGAGCCCTCGCGAGGCAGCTCACCCACTGTACTAGTTCATCCTCAACCTCCCCATGAGGCCAATACACCCCAAAGCAGGAGTAGGGGTTTTACATTGCAAGGTGGCCGAACCTGGGTAAACTGCTGTGTCCACTCTTTTCCCCGCTCACATGAACTCGACGAGGCCAAGCCATGAGGCGATGAGCTTGAGGTTGTAGCTAGGCAAGGTCTTCGCACACGCCCCAGAGTTCGAACCTTGTTTGGATTCCGATATCTTTTACATTAATGTATTTACTTTTATTCAAGAGTCATCTGTGTTAATCCCTATTCCTCTCTATGTACTCTTTAGTGGAAAGCATCATGTGGTAGATAGATCTAGACATACACACACACACACACACACACATATCCAGTTGGATGTAGGTGATCATGAGTTATTATTGTTGACATTACCCTTGATGTAAATAAGTTGGGAGGCGGAACTATAAGCCCCTATCTTTCTATGTGTCTGACACATAGTTGAACTTGCTAAACAAGCTCTTACACAGATTCTTTGTGAAAATATGATGGATTGTGATAGTTTAATTGACCAAAAACATAGTTTGTTAGTTTCCAATAAAGTTTAAGTTCCATACTTTAGCATGTGAATGAATTGTTAATCTAGCATGAGAAGTTTTATGATAGTATATTGTTGTTATGTTAATGACCATGATGCTTTCATGTCCATAATTTAATTTTTATGACACCTCTATCTCTAAACATGCATGTGGTCATGATTATCAATATCGCCTCTCGCTTGAGGACAAGCGAGGTCTAAGCTTGGGGGAGTTATTACGTCCATTTTGGTTAATGTTTTCATGTTGATATTTATTGCATTATGGATTGTTATTTCACCTTATAATACAGTTCTTATGCCTTTTCTCTCTTATTTTGCAATAATTATACGAACAGGGAGATTACCGGCAGGTAGAATTCTGGACCGGGAAGGGATATATCGGAGGCAACTTTTCTGAACATCTCCAAATGAGCAGAAAACTTGTGGAAATTTATTTTTAAATATATTAATATTATTGGCAAAATAAATACCAAAGGGGGACCCACCAGGCAGCCACAAGCCTGTGGGGCGCGCCCTACCCCCTGGGCGTGCCCCACGAGCTTGTGGTGATCCTGGCCGGCCTCTGATGTTTGCTAGAACTACGCCGATATTTCCCCAAAGAGGAAGGGATGATGCAGCACATCAATGGTAGGTATTTCCCTCAGTGATGAGAGAAAGGTTATAAAACCAGTAGGAGAACCATGAAACACCACGTAAACATCTCCTGCACACAAAGAATAAATATATGCAACCCGACGTAAGAGAGGGGTTGTCAATCCCTCACGGGTAAAAAGATAGATAAAACTGCAGTAGATTGGATAAATAGATCTCGCGGGAACGCGAGATAAAATAAATAAACAAAAATTGCAGCAAGGTATTTTTGGGTTTTTGGAAATACAGATCTGAAAATAAAAGCAAATAAAAATAGAACGCAAAGGCAAATATAATAAGGAAGAGACCCGGGGGGCGTAGATTTTAGTAGTGGCTTCTCACGAAAAAAAATAGCAAACGGTGGGTAAATGAATTACTGTTGGGCAATTGATAAAACTTCAAATAATCTTAACGATATCCAGGCAATGATTATTATATAGGCATCACATCCAAGATTAGTAGACCGACTTCTACCTGCATCTACTACTATTACTCCACACATCGACCGCTATCCAGCATGCATCTAGTGCATTAAGTTCATGGAAAAATGGAGTAATACAATAAGAACGATGACATGATGTAGACAAGATATATTTATGTAGAAATAGACCCCATCTTGTTATCCTTAATAGCAATGATACATACGTGTTGGTTCCTCTTCTGTCACTGGGATCAAGCACCGTAAGATTGAACCCATCATAAAGAACCTATTCCCATTGCAAGATAAATAGATCAAGTTGGCCAAAAAAACCCAAATATCGGAGAAGAAATACGAGGCTATAAGCAATGATGCATATAAGAGATCAAAGAAGACTCAAATAACTTTCATGGATAAAAAGATAGATATGATCATTAACTCAAAGTTCATCGGATCAAAACAAACACACCGCAAAAAGAGTTACATCATATGGATCTTCAAGGGACCATTGTATTGAGAATCAGAAGAGAGAGAGGAAGCGTCTAGCTACTAACTACGGACCCGTAGGTCTACAAAGAACTACTCACGCATCATCGGAGAGGCACCATTGGACATGATGAACCCCTCCGTGATGGTGTATAGATTGGATCTAGGGGTTCTAGAACTTGCGGCCGCTGGAATTGATTTTCGTCGACTCGCCTAGGGTTTCTGGAATATTGGGGTATTTATAGAGCAAACAGGCAGTGCGGGAGGCCACCAAGGTGGGCACAACCCACCAGGGTGTGCCTGGGCCTCCAGGCCCAGGCACGCCCTAGTGTCTTGTGCTCACCTTGGTCTCCCTCTTCGTTACTTCTTTGGCCCACAGGATGTCTTCTCGTAAAAAAAATCCACAAAAAGTTTCACTGCATTTGGACTCCATTTGGTGTTGATTTCCTGTGATGTAAAATACATGCAAAAAACATCAACTGGCACTTGGCACTATGTCAATAGGTTAGTATCAAAAAATGATATAAAATGACTATAAAATGATTGTAAAGCATCCAAGAATGATAATACAACAACATGGAACGATAAAAAATTATAGATACGTTGGAGACGTATCAACATCCCCAAGCTTAATTCCTACTCGTCCTCGAGTAGGTAAATGGTAAAAACAGAATTTTTGATGTGGAATGCTGCCTAACATGCTCATCTCCTTTCTTTGTAGCACGGACATTTGGACTTTTATATGGTTCAGGGCAATAGTCTAGTTTTGACATGAGGACTTTAATACTCAAGCATACCAACAAGCAACCATGTCTATCAAAATATCAACGCTAAAACCCTAGCCAATTATGCTCAATCATTGATCCATTCATGAAACACACTCGCATATTAGCTACACCCAATGCTCAAGTACGATCATAGTGCCCGTTAGTTGGCGCTTTATAAGAGAAGATGGAGACTCAAATAAAAATACAAATTGCATAAAGTAAAATAAAGGCCCTTCGTGGAGGGAAGTAGGGATTTGTAGAGGTGCCAGAGCTCAAAACGAAAAAGATAGAGATAAAAACATTTTGGGAGGCATGCTTTTCCTGTCAACAATAACGATCTAGTAGTTCCCAATACTTTCCATGCTAGATATATCATAAAGTTTATTCCCTTTTCAACCATGCTTTCACTTTCCATGGCTAGCCGTATCCACAGCTACCTTCCATACCAACACTTTCCAAGGATTTATTATTTGACAACATAAACTAAATTCATTTCTCATTTCGGGACTGGGCATCCCTAATACCTTTGCCTTACTCTCGTGCAGTGACAAGTGAATAAACACTCATCTTGAGAATAACACATCTAGCATGGAAAATATTAGCCACCCTTCACCGCTCCGCGAGCAAAACAAACACACAAAAGAGAAGTTTATTTTGAAAATTAGAGATGGCACATACAAATTTGCTTAGAATGGCAAAAGAATACCACATATAGGTAGGTATAGTGGACTCATGTGGAAAAACTGGTTTAAAGGATTTTGATGCACAAGTAGTGATCATACTTAGTGTAAAATGAAGGCTAGCAAAAGATTGAGAAGCAACCAACCAAGAAACGAAAAATCTCATTAGCGAGCATTAAGCATAATTAACACCGAATAATGCACCACAAGTAGGATATAATTTCATTGCATAACTATTGACTTTCGTGCTTGCATAGGGAATCACAAACCTTAACACCAATATTCTTAATAAAGCATAATTACTCATCAACATGACTCACATATCACATCATCATATCTCAAAAGTATTACAAGGAATCAAGTTCATTTTGTCCAATGATCTTCATGAAAGTTTTTATCACATCCTTCTTGGATATCTATAAGCTCAAACAAATATAAGTGAAGATCATGAGCATAATATTTCTTTCTCTCAAATTAATTTAAGTGAAGCAAGAGAGAATTTCTTGAAAATTTTACTAACTCTCAAATAAATCTAAGTGAAGCAAGAGAGTATTTCTTCAAAAATACTAAAGCACACCATGCTAGAAAAGATATAAGTGAAGCACTAGAGCAATTCCATAGCTCATAAAGATTTAAGTGAAGCATAGAGAGCAATTCTAACATGTCATGACATAATTTTGGTTCTCTCAAATAGGTGTGCCCAACAAGGATTCAAGACTTAAAATAAAAAGCAAATCAAGAAAAGACTCATATCATACAAGACGCTCCAAGCAAAACACATAGTATGTGATGAATTAAAATATAGCTTCGAGTAAAATACCGATGGTCGCTAGAAGAAAGAGGGGATGCCACTCGGGCATCCCCAAGCTTAGTTGCTTCCTTCTCTTTGGATAATAGCTTGCGGTGCCATAGGCATCCCTAAGCTTAGGCTCTTATTACTCCTTATTCCTTCATCCATCATAACATCACCCAAAACTTGAAAACTTCAATCACACAAAACTCAACAAAATCTTTGTGAGATCCGTTAGTATAAGGAAGAAAATCACTGCTATAAGTACTGTGCAAACCCATTCATATTTTAGTTTTGTATTATATATACTGTATTCCAACTTTTCTATGGCAAAAACTCTTCAAAGAAAACCATAGAATCATCAAAACAAGCACACAACACAAAGAAAACAGAATCTATCAAAAACAGAACAGTATGAAGCAATCTGGATATTTCGAATACCTCTCTAACTCCATAAATGCTAAAAAATTAGGACAACCTGAGAAATTTGTGTATCAATCTAGTTTAAAAAATGCAGAATTTTTCGTCGCTTCTGTGATTTTTAAAAATAGTAACTCTGGACGCAAAAGTTTCTGTATTTCAGCAAGATCAAAGCAACTATCACCCAAGAAGATCCTAAAGGATTTGCTTGGCACAACCACTAATTAAACATAAAAAACACAATCATAACAATACCATAATTGTGAAATTACTCAAGAACAGAAAGCAAAGACAAAAATAAATTTTATTCGTTCGGTTGCCTCCCAACAAGCTGTGACGCCCCCGATTCAATCGTACACTAATCATGCACGCAAATGTGTACGATCAAGATCAGGGACTCACGGGAAGATATCACAACACAACTCTACAAATAAAATAAGTCATACAAGCATCATAATACAAGCCAGGGGCCTCGAGGGCTCGAATACAAGTGCTCGATCATAGACGAGTCAGCGGAAGCAACAATATCTGAGTACAGACATAAGTTAAACAAGTTTTGCCGTAAGAAGGCTAGCACAAACTGGGATACAGATCGAACGAGGCGCAGGCCTCCTGCCTGGGATCCTCCTAACTACTCCTGGTCGTCATCAGCGGGATGCACGTAGTAGTAGGCACCTCCAGTGTGGTAGGAGTCGTCGTCGACGGTGGCGTCTGGATCCTGGGCTCCGGCATCTGGTTGCGACAACCAGAAGAAAGGAAAAGGGGAAAAGGGGGAAGAAAGCAACCGTGAGTACTCATCCAAAGTACTCGCAAGCAAGGAGCTACACTACATATGCATGGATATATGTGTAAAGGGCCATATCAGTGGACTGAACTGCAGAATGCCAGAATGAGAGGAGGATAGCTAGTCTTATCGAAGACTACGCTTCTGGTCGCCTCCGTCTTGCAGCATATAGAAGAGAGTAGACTGAATGTCCTCCAAGTAGCATCGTATAGCATAATCCTACCCGGCGATCCCCTCCTCGATGCCCTGTTGGAGAGCAATCACCGGGTTGTATCTGGCACTTGGAAGGGTGTGTTTTATTAAGTATCCAGTTCTAGTTATCATAAGGTCAAGGTACAACTCCGGGTCGTCCTTTTACCGAGGGACACGGCTATTCGAATAGATAAACTTCCCTGCAGGGGTGCACCACATAGCCCAACACGCTTGATCCCATTTGGCCGGACACACTTTCCTGGGTCATGCCCGGCCTCGGAAGATCAACACGTCGCAACCCCACCTAGGCACAACAGAGCGGTCAGCACGCCGGTCTAAACCTAAGCGCGCAGGGGTCTGGGCCCATCGCCCTGAGCACACCTGCACGTTGCGTACGCGGCCGGAGAGCAGACCTAGCAACCTCCATTACAAAGGAAGTCACATTACGCGGTCCAACCCGGCGCGCGCCGCTCAGTCGCTGACGTCACGAAGTGCTTCGGCTGATACCACGACGTCGGGATACCCATAACTACTCCCGCGTAGGTGGTTAGTGCGTATAGACCAAATGGCCAGACTCAGATCAAATACCCAGATCTCGTTAAGCGTGTTAAGTATCGCGAACGCCGACTAGGGCCAGGCCCACCTCTCTCCTAGGTGGTCTGAACCTGCCCTGTCGCTACGCCACAAAGTAACAGTCGGGGGCCGTCGGGAACCCAGGCCCACCTCTACCGGGATGGAGCCACCTGCCCCTTCAGCCCCCATCTCCGAATAGTATCACATGTAATGTAACAGTGTAAAGTATATAGTATATGCCCGTGATCACCTCCCGAAGTGATCACGGCCCAGTAGTATAGCATGGCAGACGGACAAGAGTGTAGGGCCACTGATGGAACACTAGCATCCTATACTAAACAGTAGGATAGCAGGTAAAGGTATCAACAGCAGTATCAAAGACAGGCTATGCATCAGGATAGGAATAACGAAAGCAGTAACAAGCTACACTACTCTAATGCAAGCAGTATAGGGAAGAGTAGGCGATATCTGGTGATCAAGGGGGGGGCTTGCCTGGTTGCTCTGGCAAGAGAGAGGGATCGTCAACTCCGTAGTCGAACGGGGCAGCAGCAGCGTCGGTCTCGGTGTCTATCGAGAGAAGAGGGGGGAGAACAATAAATATTTAAGCAAGCAGTTGCATAGTGATGCATGACATGACAAGTAACGGCGTTAGAGGTGCCCTAACGCGGTATGGGATGATACCGGTGAAGGGGGGAAACAACCGGAAAAGTATCCCCGATGTTTCACGTTTTCGAGCAGAGGAGCCGGAGGGGAAAAGTTGCGAGTTTGATATGTTAGGAATGTGTGGCGGACGAACGGGCTGCGTATCTGGGTTTGACTCGTCGTTCTGAGCAACTTTCATGTTGAAAATATTTTAATCCGAGTTACGGATTAAAAGATATGATTTTCTAAAGATTTTATTAATTTCTGGAATTTAATTAATTATTTAAATATAACATTATCCAAAACAGTGCTTGCTGACGTCATCATGACGTCCGCGTGACGTCAGCAGTCAACAGGGGCGTTGTCTGGTCAAACTGACGTGTGGGTCCAGTGGGACCCACCTGTCATTCTCTGATTATGTTAATCAGGGTTAACTTAACTAATTACTGTTTAATTAGACTAATTAGTTAATTAGGTTAACCTGATTATGATTAGTTAACTTAATTAATTCCTTAATTAATTAATTAATTAATTAATTTAATTCCTTTTTTTTCCTTTTCTAAAATCGTTCTGGGCAGGGGCCCACTAGTCAGTGACCCGGGGGGGCCTTAACGGGCGCCGCCAGCGGGCGGAGGCGTTGGACGCGCCCGAGCGGGCGCACGCCCAGTGCGGCGGACCCGGCAGGGGCCGGCACAGGGGGCGGTGGCGAGGCCAACGGCATCGAGGGAGCCCGCCGAGCAGCGCGGCGAGGTCGGAACGCCGGGGAGCGACGGGGTCAGAGGCAGAGCGGGGGCTGCGTAACCGGCTAGGCGCGAAGGTGGGCAACAGCACCACGACGCGAGACACGCGGCCGGGGGCGCGATGCGAGGCCGACGGGCGCGGTTGGGCGCCGGTCAGGGGGAAACGGGCGTCGGGCGCAGGCGTTGCGGGCGGCCGACGTCGGCGACAGCCGGTGACGACGGCAGGAGGCGGAGCCGTGGAGCGCGGCCAGTGCGAGCGCGCGCACGAGGGCGCGAGACGCGGCCTGGACAGACGGGGGGGGCGCGGCGACCGCGGGTTCGGGCGTGCCCCGGGCATGGCGGCCGCGAGCGAACGGCGACGAGGGAAGGGGAGGAGGAGGGCCTCACCACGGGCCATGGGGTCTAGGGCGTGTGCTCGGGGAAGGTCGGGGTTGACGGGGACGAGCGGCGGAGCGGGAGGAGGCCGGCCGGCGAGGTCCAGGGGCGTCGGGGCGCGGCGTCGGGGCGGCGCCCGATGACGGCGCTCGGGAAGTGGACGAGGAGGCGAAGCGGCGACGGTGGGGAGGGGGACGATGACGGGCGGCGGCGAGGTGGCCTCGGCCTGTGAAGCCACCGGGCGGCGACCGGCGATGGTGCTCGGGGCGAGGGGCGCCCAGATCGGGGAGAGGGGGAGGGGACTGGATCGGGGGGGTTGTGAGGGAGGGGATTAGGGTTTCCAGGGGGTGGGGGGATATGGGCGCGGGGTGGGCCGGCCTGGCGGCCCGGTGGCCGTTGGCTGGGCCGGGTGGCCCAGCGGGGGGGGGGGGGTGTTCCCCTTTCTTTCTCTTTTTTTTTATGTTTGTATTTTCTTTTATGATTTCTTTTCTGTTTTAATCATTTAAAATTGCTTAGGCATTTTCTAAAAATGTGGTTACTTCACCACAATTACCTTTGTAATATTTAGCAACCACCGAACAATTTTGTTTTAATTTTTGAAAACTTTTATTGTTAATTTTAAATTTGAATTTGAATTTGAACGGTTTCGGATTATTGCGAGGTTAGCAACAGTAACACAGATGACATGGCATCATCAGAAAAGTTTTACTGTAGCCAAATTATCCGGGCGTTACACAAGCGCTATCGTTTCACGCCCCTAGCTATGCCTAAAGCACGGATCTAAGTATTGTCATCTTTGTTTCTAGATCCATAAGATGCCCTCATGATTGATTCATATGGTGGCCTAGTTCTTGTTTTAGGGAAGTGTTCCATACCCTTCCTTAGTGGAAATTTGAATTTAATATTGCCTTCTTTCATATCAATCACAACACCAATAGTGCGCAAAAACAGCCTACCAAGAATAATTGGACAAGGCAGATTGCAATCAATACCAAGAACAATAAAATCTATGGGCACATAATTCCTATTTGCAAAGATAAGAACATCATTAATTTTTCCCATAGGCTTTTTAATAGTGGAATTTGCCAAGTGTAAATTTAAAGACCATTCTTTAATATCGGTAAGACCAAGCACATCGCATAAAGATTTCAGAATTGTAGAAACACTAGCACCCAAGTCACATAAATTAAAACACTCATAATTTTTAATCTTTAATTTGATAGTAGGTTCCCACTTATCATGTAATTTTCTAGGAATTGAAACTTATAATTCCAACTTCTCTTCTAAAGCTTTCATCATAGCATCAACAATATGTTTAGTAAAAGCTTTATTTTGTTCATAGGCATGGGGTGCATTTATCATGGATTGCAACAAAGAAATACAATCAATCAAAGAGCAACTATCATAATTAAAGTCTTTTTAATCCAAAAGAGTGGACACATCACTAGTTAAAGTTTTGACCTCTTCAAACCCACTTTTATCAATTTTCTCAACAAGATTTTCACCCTTCGATTTATCGGGATGCCTTCTAACTAAAGTTGACTCTTCTTAAGTCCCTTTATTATCAATATTAATTCTACTAAACAAAGAATCAATAGAAGAAACACCAATCATTTTAAGATCTTCATCATTTTTATGAAATCAATCACTAGAAAACGATTTTTCTAAAAATTCTCTTCTAGCTCTAAGCATAGCGGTTCTTTTCTTACTTTCATCCATAGAAACATAGAGAGCTTTAATTTATTCCTCAACCTTAGGCACAAAAAATTTCATCTTGAGATTTTCTACATCATGAGAAATTCCATCAACACTTCTAGACAAATCATCAACCTTATTCAACTTTTCTTCTATTGTAGAATTGAAAACTTTTTGAGTGTTGATAAATTCTTTAATATTATACTAAAGATCATAGGTGTTCCTATTATTATTATAAGAAGAACTTCCATAGAAATTACCATAATTATTAGAGGAATTACTAGGAAAAGGCCTAGAATTAAAATTACCTCTATAAGCATTGTTATTGAAATTGTTTTGCGAGATAAAATTCACATCTACGACATCACTATTTTGCTCAATCAAAGTAGACAAAGGCATATCATTGAAATCAATAGGAGCACTTTTATTAGCAACCATTTTCATAAGAGCATCGACTTTTTCACTCAAAGAAGAAATTTCTTCAACCGAATTAACTTTTTTTACTAGTAGGGGCTCTTACGATATTTCATTGTGAATAATTTGCCATAATATTGTCAAGCAATTTGGTGGCTTCACCCAAAGTAATTTCCATAGAAGTACCACCCATGGCGGAATCTAAAAGATTACGAGAAACAAAATTCAACCCCGCATAAATTTTTTGTATGGTCATCTAAAGATTTAACCCATGAGTTGAGCAATTCCTTAGCAACATTTTCATCCTTTCCCAAGATTGCACGACATGCTCATGTTCAAGTTTCTTGAAATTCATGATCTGGGTTCTAAGGGAAATAATTTTCACAGGAGGAAAATACTTAGTAATAAAAGCATCTTTGCACTTATTCCAAGAATCAATACTATTGCGAGGCAAAGAAGAAAACCAATTTTTTGGCATGATCTCGCAAAGAAAACGGAAATAATTTCATCTTCACAACATCATTGTCCACATATTTTTTTCTTTTGCATATCGCATAATTCCACGAATGTGTTATGATGGGACGCGACATCCTCATTAGGAGTACTGGAAAATTGATCTTCCATAACAAGATTCAGCAAAGCGGTATTAATATCACAAGACTCCGCACCAGTGGCGGGAGCAGCAATCAGTGTGCTAATAAAATCATTGTTGTTGGTATTGGAGAAATCACACAATTTTGTGTTCTCTTGAGTCATTGTGACTACGCAACAAGATTGCACGCAAAAACAGATCCGGCAAGAAAACGTGACATAGCTGGCAGGGGCTACATCAGCAGACTCCATCTCATAGGTGATGTCACGGAGCCAGTCATCGGCATCCAGAGGCTGAGTTGAGCTGCGGTACACAGTTGGGTTCAGGCGTATGAAATCCTGCAGAGTCACTGTGTTTGGCTGCTGGTTCATATTGGGGCGAGGAAACTGCGCCATCATGTTCTCCATGAACTGGCGATTCATCTCAAGCTGTTGGATCATACCAGCCATGTACTCAGGCGGTGGTGGGAAGTTGCCACCACGACCACGACCAGCTGGTCTAACCATCCTGCTAATATATAACAGGGGTATTTCAGTATTTGAGAAATTGGCAAATACAAGAATCATTCAAGATGAAACATGCATAATGAAAGCAGCACGATAGATACCACATAACAGTTGGCACATCTTACAAAAGGGATCATGCATAGGGTTCGGTACATAGAGTTCAGTACATAGACTAAGACATCATAGGCGGCACGCAGGCTCGCGGCGAATGCAGCTAACACTAATAAGCAAGTCTACATCAATCCCACACGACACTGCGGAGGTAGGTGTAGCCTGAAAGCTGGTAGTGTGGCAACGGGTACACCACGTCGGCAACCTGGGGTCCGCGGGGGCTCTGGTGCTGAACCCGACGCTCAAGTGGCAGAAGAGGACCAAGTGCGGGAGAGTAGCCTCCCACCTCCGGCCAACCGACACCCTGAGGCATCACGGTCCTGGCTGGATAGATAGCAGAACGTGGCAGCTCCCCAGATCCAACAAAGGGGTGTAACATCGTCAAAGCACGGTAGAGGTGCTGGCGAGTGGTGTACAACTCGTGGCGAAGTGCTCGGTTAGCTCGATCCAGACCATCAGCATGCAGAACAAAGTTCTGATGGTGGAAGGGCTCGCGGGTGACAGTGGAGTAGGCAGCAGTGTAGTAACCCTCCGCACCAATATCAGATGCGATAGCAATGTGCCTGAAGGGGGAGGTGTCCAACTCCCGGTACTCCCTACGAAGGCGTGTCAGAGCAGCATAGGCAGCATCGTGAACTGCCATATCAATGGTCACTCCAACACCATAAGCGGTGTGCAGCACTGTAGTGGAGTCATACTCCCGAGAGTAGAGGTGGACGGTGGCACGGTACTGCTCCTGGTTAAAATCCTGGTACTCCTCGGTGACGGTGTACTCGGGGTGCCAGCGATAACCCAGATAGGTCATCATCTCAGCTAGCACAGCCGGTGATCCCGAGGCACCCATGGCCGTCGTGTGGCGCACGACCTGCCTCGTGGGTTCCATCTGAAAACAAAGATGTTTCAAGGAGTCAAATGACAGTGTGGAAATTTTGCAAAACACTATACCAAGGAATAACTATGGCTTTTATCCAACTTTGGGGTGAATGTCGTCGCGGGATCCTAGTGTCAGGGTTAGTAAATTCGTTTAACCCGAGTAGAGGAGAGTTTAGAGTCCCAGAGTAAAGGTCGAGGAGTAAAAGATCCTAGTACCATCTGATGGCGACGTGGGCCCGTAAGGCACACAACCAATGTTAGTAAAGTTTTTGGTAATGTCTAGACTCGACTTCGGCCAAGGAGTGTGGAAGGGGGATTCCTACAGGCAGTCGGCTCTGATACCAACTTGTGACGCCCCCGATTCAATCGTACACTAATCATGCACGCAAATGTGTACGATCAAGATCAGGGACTCCCGGGAAGATATCACAACACAACTCTACAAATAAAATAAGTCATACAAGCATCATAATACAAGCCAGGGGCCTCGAGGGCTCGAATACAAGTGCTCGATCATAGACGAGTCAGCGGAAGCAACAATATCTGAGTACAGACATAAGTTAAACAAGTTTTGCCGTAAGAAGGCTAGCACAAACTGGGATACAGATCGAACGAGGCGCAGGCCTCCTGCCTGGGATCCTCCTAACTACTCCTGGTCGTCATCAGCGGGATGCACGTAGTAGTAGGCACCTCCAGTGTGGTAGGAGTCGTCGTCGACGGTGGCGTCTGGATCCTGGGCTCCGGCATCTGGTTGCGACAACCAGAAGAAAGGAAAAGGGGAAAAGGGGGAAGAAAGCAACCGTGAGTACTCATCCAAAGTACTCGCAAGCAAGGAGCTACACTACATATGCATGGATATATGTGTAAAGGGCCATATCAGTGGACTGAACTGCAGAATGCCAGAATGAGAGGAGGATAGCTAGTCTTATCGAAGACTACGCTTCTGGTCGCCTCCGTCTTGCAGCATATAGAAGAGAGTAGACTGAATGTCCTCCAAGTAGCATCGTATAGCATAATCCTACCCGGCGATCCCCTCCTCGATGCCCTGTTGGAGAGCAATCACCGGGTTGTATCTGGCACTTGGAAGGGTGTGTTTTATTAAGTATCCAGTTCTAGTTATCATAAGGTCAAGGTACAACTCCGGGTCGTCCTTTTACCGAGGGACACGGCTATTCGAATAGATAAACTTCCCTGCAGGGGTGCACCACATAGCCCAACACGCTTGATCCCATTTGGCCGGACACACTTTCCTGGGTCATGCCCGGCCTCGGAAGATCAACACGTCGCAGCCCCACCTAGGCACAACAGAGCGGTCAGCACGCTGGTCTAAACCTAAGCGCGCAGGGGTCTGGGCCCATCGCCCTGAGCACACCTGCACGTTGCGTACGCGGCCGGAGAGCAGACCTAGCAACCTCCATTACAAAGGAAGTCACATTACGCGGTCCAACCCGGCGCGCGCCGCTCAGTCGCTGACGTCACGAAGTGCTTCGGCTGATACCATGACGTCGGGATACCCATAACTACTCCCGCGTAGGTGGTTAGTGCGTATAGACCAAATGGCCAGACTCAGATCAAATACCCAGATCTCGTTAAGCGTGTTAAGTATCGCGAACGCCGACTAGGGCCAGGCCCACCTCTCTCCTAGGTGGTCTGAACCTGCCCTGTCGCTACGCCACAAAGTAACAGTCGGGGGCCGTCGGGAACCCTGCCCCTTCAGCCCCCATCTCCGAATAGTATCACATGTAATGTAACAGTGTAAAGTATATAGTATATGCCCGTGATCACCTCCCGAAGTGATCACGGCCCAGTAGTATAGCATGGCAGACGGACAAGAGTGTAGGGCCACTGATGGAACACTAGCATCCTATACTAAACAGTAGGATAGCAGGTAAAGGTATCAACAGCAGTATCAAAGACAGGCTATGCATCAGGATAGGAATAATGAAAGCAGTAACAAGCTACACTACTCTAATGCAAGCAGTATAGGGAAGAGTAGGCGATATCTGGTGATCAAGGGGGGGGCTTGCCTGGTTGCTCTGGCAAGAGAGAGGGATCGTCAACTCCGTAGTCGAACGGGGCAGCAGCAGCGTCGGTCTCGGTGTCTATCGAGAGAAGAGGGGGGAGAACAATAAATATTTAAGCAAGCAGTTGCATAGTGATGCATGACATGACAAGTAACGGCGTTAGAGGTGCCCTAACGCGGTATGGGATGATACCGGTGAAGGGGGGAAACAACCGGAAAAGTATCCCCGATGTTTCGCGTTTTCGAGCAGAGGAGCCGGAGGGGAAAAGTTGCGAGTTTGATATGTTAGGAATGTGTGGCGGACGAACGGGCTGCGTATTTGGGTTCGACTCGTCGTTCTGAGCAACTTTCATGTTGAAAATATTTTAATCCGAGTTACGGATTAAAAGATATGATTTTCTAAAGATTTTATTAATTTCTGGAATTTAATTAATTATTTAAATATAACATTATCCAAAACAGTGCTTGCTGACGTCATCATGACGTCAGCAGTCAACAGGGGCGTTGTCTGGTCAAACTGACGTGTGGGTCCAGTGGGACCCACCTGTCATTCTCTGATTAGGTTAATCAGGGTTAACTTAACTAATTACTGTTTAATTAGACTAATTAGTTAATTAGGTTAACCTGATTATGATTAGTTAACTTAATTAATTCCTTAATTAATTAATTTAATTCCTTTTTTTTCCTTTTCTAAAATCGTTCTGGGCAGGGGCCCACTAGTCAGTGACCCGGGGGGGCCTTAACGGGCGCCGCCAGCGGGCGGAGGCGTTGGACGCGCCCGAGCGGGCGCACGCCCAGTGCGGCGGACCCGGCAGGGGCCGGCACAGGGGGCGGTGGCGAGGCCAACGGCATCGAGGGAGCCCGCCGGGCGGCGCGGCGAGGTCGGAACGCCGGGGAGCGACGAGGTCAGAGGCAGAGCGGGGGCTGCGTAACCGGCTAGGCGCGAAGGTGGGCAACAGCACCACGACGCGAGACACGTGGCCGGGGGCGCGATGCGAGGCCGACGGGCGCGGTTGGGCGCCGGTCAGGGGGAAACGGGCGTCGGGCGCAGGCGTTGCGGGCGGCCGACGTCGGCGACAGCCGGTGACGACGGCAGGAGGCGGAGCCGTGGAGCGCGGCCAGTGCGAGCGCGCGCACGAGGGCGCGGGACGCGGCCTGGACAGACGGGGGAGGGGGGGGCGCGGCGACCGCGGGTTCGGGCGTGCCCCGGGCATGGCGGCCGCGAGCGAACGACGACGAGGGAAGGGGAGGAGGAGGGCCTCACCACGGGCCGTAGGGTCTAGGGCGTGTGCTCGGGGAAGGTCGGGGTTGACGGGGACGAGCGGCGGAGCGGGAGGAGGCCGGCCGGCGAGGTCCAGGGGCGTCGGGGCGCGGCGTCGGGGCGGCGCCCGATGACGGCGCTCGGGGAGTGGACGAGGAGGCGAGGCGGCGACGGTGGGGAGGGGGACGATGACGGGCGGCGGCGAGGTGGCCTCGGCCTGTGAAGCCACCGGGCGGCGACCGACGATGGTGCTCGGGGCGAGGGGCGCCCAGATCGGGGAGAGGGGGAGGGGACTGGATCGGGGGGGATTGTGAGGGAGGGGATTAGGGTTTCCAGGGGGTGGGGGGATATGGGCGCGGGGTGGGCCGGCCTGGCGGCCCGGTGGCCGTTGGCTGGACCGGGTGGCCCAGCGGGGGGGGGGGGGTGTTCCCCTTTCTTTCTCTTTTTTTTATGTTTGTATTTTCTTTTATGATTTCTTTTCTGTTTTAATCATTTAAAATTGCTTAGGCATTTTCTAAAAATGTGGTTACTTCACCACAATTACCTTTGTAATATTTAGCAACCACCGAACAATTTTGTTTTAATTTTTGAAAACTTTTATTGTTAATTTTAAATTTGAATTTGAATTTGAACGGTTTCGGATTATTGCGAGGTTAGCAACAGTAACACAGATGACATGGCATCATCAGAAAAGTTTTACTGTAGCCAAATTATCCGGGCGTTACAAATCTCCTCCACTACAAGAAATCTCGTCCCGAGATTTAGGAGGTAGAAGGAAACAGTGCGGGGTATTCTTCACGAAGACGATCCTCGCGTTCCCAGGTGGCTTCGTCTTCAGAGTGATTCGACCACTGGACCTTGAGGAACTTGATCGCCTTCTGACGTGTGCGGCGTTCAGCTTGGTCGAGAATGCGGACCGGATGCTCTTTATAGGAGAGGTCCTGTTGCAATTCGAGCACTTCATGATCCACAGCTCGGATTGGGTCCTTGAAGCAACGGCGGAGTTGTGACACATGGAACACATCGTGAAGCTGAGAAAGGTTCGGCGGAAGCTCCAATTGATAGGCCACTTTTCCACGCTTTTCGAGAATAGTGAATGGGCCAATATAGCGAGGAGCTAGTTTGCCTTTGATCCCGAAGCGGTGAGCACCCTTCATTGGTGTAACTCGAAGATAGGCCTTTTCGCCAGGTTGATAGACCATGTCTTTATGATGACGGTCATAGTTACTCTTTTGGCGTGACTGAGCAGTCTTGAGATTCTCGTGAATAATGCGGACTTGTTCTTCGGCATGTTGGATAATATCCGGACCAAAGAATGGACGTTCCCCAGTTTCTGACCAGTTCAGAGGGGTTCGGCACTTTCGTCCATATAACACTTCTAAGGGGGCCATCTTCAGACTAGCTTGATAGCTATTATTATAAGAGAACTCAGCATACGGGAGAGATTCCTCCCATTTCTTGCCAAAGGAAATAACACAAGCTCGAAGCATGTCTTCGAGAACTTGGTTGACACGTTCAACTTGTCCTTGAGACTGCGGATGAAAAGCAGTACTGAACGATAGATGAGTTCCCATAGCTTCTTGGAAACTTGCCCAGAATCTTGAAGTGAATAAGCTGCCACGGTCCGAACTGATAACCAGTGGAATACCGTGAAGTGAAACAATTCTGGACATGTAGAGAGTTGCAAGCTGGCTAGCAGTGATCGTTTCCTTGACCGCCAGAAAATGTGCAACTTTAGAAAGCCGGTCAATGACGACAAGAATAGCATCATTACCTTTCTGAGATTTGGGAAATCCAGTGACGAAGTCCATTTCAACATGGTCCCATTTCCATTCCGGAATAGAGATAGGTTGCAGAGTTCCAGCAGGCCTTTGATGTTCTGCTTTGATACGATGGCAAACGTCACACTCGGCAACATAGCGAGCAATGTCTTGCTTCATATTAGACCACCAGAATCTTTGACGAATGTCCTGGTACATCTTAGTACTACCAGGATGGATACACAAAGGCGTATCATGAGCTTCTTTCATAACTTTCCGAGTCATATTCAGGTTTTCCTCCTTACACGGCACCACTAGGCGGCCTTTGAAGTACAAGGCGCCATCACCAGCAATAGTGAAGTATGAGGGCTTTCCTTCCTTGAGATCGCGCTTAATCTTGTGGACTTCAGAGTCGTATCCTTGTATTGTCTTGATGGAGCTCACGAGATCGGGTTCGACAGCCAGGGTATAGAGGGAACCCTTGGGAATAACACGGAGGTTCATCTTCTGAAACTCCTCAGGAGGGGGAGCGAGTGCACCCGGTGGAACAATATGGAGGTTCAGCTTTCTGAATTCTTCAACGAGCGAGGGCTGAACTTTATGAACCTGGAGGTGGTTGCAGTAAGACTTGCGGCTCAAGGCATCTGCCATTACATTCGCCTTGCCTGGTGTATAGGAAATACCCAAGTCAAAGTCTGCAACAGTCTCCATCCATCTCTGCTGACGGAGGTTCAGGTCTGGCTAAGTAAACAGATACTTCAGACTTTGATGGTCAGTGAATATCTCGCAACGATTACCGAGAAGGTAATGCCGCCACTGCTTCAGTGCATGAATGACAGCAGCAAGCTCGAGATCGTGAACTGGGTAGTTCTCTTCATGAGGGCGCAATTGACGAGAGGCATAGGCAATCACTCTGCGCTCTTGCATTAGGACACAGCCTAATCCTTGACGGGAAGCGTCGCAGTAAATGACGAAGTCCTTCTTTGTATCAGGTGGAGCTAGCACTGGGGCAGAAGTCAACTTGTCTTTAAGTGCCTGGAAGCTTTCCTGACATTTGTCTGTCCATTGGAACTTGACGCCCTTATGCAGCAAGTTAGTCAGAGGCCTGGCAATCTTGGAGAAGTTCTCGACGAATCGACGGCAATAGCTGGCGAGACCGAGAAAACTTCTGACTTGCTTGACATTCTTCGGAGGAGTCCAATCAAGAATAGCCTGAACTCGTTCAGGGTTAATGGCAATACCATCCTTAGAGATGACATGTCCAAGATAGGTTACTTCAGGGAGCCAGAATTCACATTTAGAGAACTTGGCATACAGCTGATGTTCTCGTAGCTTTTCCAGCACAAGTCGAAGATGTTCAGCATGTTCTTCTTCGTTCTTGGAAAATACCAGGATATCATCCAGATAAACCACGACGAACTTGTCGAGGTAATCCATGAATATATAGTTCATCAGGAGAGAGAAGGTGGCTGGGGCATTGGTTAAGCCGAAGGACATGACAGTGTACTCGTATGAACAATAACGAGTCACAAAGGCGGTTTTTGGGATATCCTCTTCACGAACACGGATCTGGTGGTAACCCAATCTCAAGTCGAGTTTAGAGAACACTGATGAACCAGCCAGTTGATCATACAGATCATTGATCCGGGGAAGAGGATACTTGTTCTGAATGGTAGCTTGGTTAATAGGACGGTAGTCTTGGACCAGTCGGTTTGTCCCATCCTTCTTCTTGACAAAGAGAGAAGGTGCTCCCCAAGGAGAGCAACTTGGGCGAATGAAACCACTTTGAAGAGATTTGTCGATTTCCTCCTTAAGCTCAAGGAGTTCATGTGGGGGCATCTTGTAGGGTCGCTTGGCAATAGGAGTGGTGCCTGGTTTCAAGTCGATGACAAATTCGACAGCTCTAGTAGGGGGAATCCCTGGAAGTTCTTCAGGAAAGACGTCGAGGAAGTCACGCACGACGGGGATGTTTTCGATGCCCTCGAGTGGTGCAGAGTTCAATGCATTCAAGGCATAAAGCCTTGCCTCGGCATTTTGCACCAGGCGAGCGTGGTATGTAACTATTTCATCTGAAGGATGTAGCAGATGGACGGTCTTAGTGGCGCAAACTATGGAAGCAGTATGCACTTTCAACCAATCCATCCCCAGAATGAGGTCGATGTTAGACGTCTTCAGGATAATGGGCGCGACATAGAATTCCAGCCCTTCGATTTCCACGGGAACGTCGACACCAACCATGGAGGTTTGACATTGTCCCACGGGGGTTTTTACCACTACCGAAGTGTTCATCGCCTCACACTTAACGTCGTGCTTGTATGCAAATTCTTCTGACATGAATGAATGCGATGCTCCTATATCGAATAAAACAGATGCAGGTACTGAATTTACGAGGAGTGTACCCATCACAGTAGCAGACTGGTCTTGAGCTTCGTTCAGATCAACGTGGTTGGCATGAACACGACCATAGGACTTGGCTTTGCTGTTACGGTTCTGGTTGCTTCCACGGCCTGTTGCTGGAAGGGCCAGTTGATTCTGTTTCTGGTTGCATTCCCTAGCACGGTGCCCTGGTTGTCCGCACCTGAAGCACAAGCCATTCTCAGGAGTAGGAACAGGAGCTTGGGGTGGTGGAGCTGGAAGTCTTGGCTGCCTAGTAGGAGCAGTAGGCAGACGAGGTGCAGCATAGGACTGCCTAGGGACAGGTGCATTCGACTGGTACATGCTGTTGGGAATCCATATCTTGCGCTTCTGCGAGGACGGGCCCGAAGATGAGCCCGTGTCACGGCTGCGCCTGTGAGAGCTCTGGTATTCCTGCAGACCAGTTTCGACGTTGATGGCTTTGTTCACCAAGGTGGCGAAATCAGCAAAGTCGTGCACTAGAAGTGCGAACTTGATGTCAGCTTGAAGGCCGTCACGGAACTTCTCCTGTCTGCGTGAATCAGTAGTAATGTCCTCTTCAGCATAGCGGGACAAGTCCAGAAACTCCCGCTGATAAGCTTCAACAGTTTTGTTGCCTTGGATGAGGTTGCGGAACTCACGCTTCTTCCGGTCCATGACTCCCTGAGGAATGAAGCGGGCACGGAAAGCAGCTTGGAAGTCTGGCCAGGTGATGATTGTTCCAACTGGCAGAGTACGCCTGTGGCTGTCCCACCATTGAGCTGCGGGTCCCTTCAGGAAGAAGGAAGCAAACGTGACATAGCTGGCAGGGGCTACATCAGCAGACTCCATCTCATAGGTGATGTCACGGAGCCAGTCATCGGCATCCAGAGGCTGAGTTGAGCTGCGGTACACAGTTGGGTTCAGGCGTATGAAATCCTGCAGAGTCACTGTGTTTGGCTGCTGGTTCATATTGGGGCGAGGAAACTGCGCCATCATGTTCTCCATGAACTGGCGATTCATCTCAAGCTGTTGGATCATACCAGCCATGTACTCAGGCGGTGGTGGGAAGTTGCCACCACGACCACGACCAGCTGGTCTAACCATCCTGCTAATATATAACAGGGGTATTTCAGTATTTGAGAAATTGGCAAATACAAGAATCATTCAAGATGAAACATGCATAATGAAAGCAGCACGATAGATACCACATAACAGTTGGCACATCTTACAAAAGGGATCATGCATAGGGTTCGGTACATAGAGTTCAGTACATAGACTAAGACATCATAGGCGGCACGCAGGCTCGCGGCGAATGCAGCTAACACTAATAAGCAAGTCTACATCAATCCCACACGACACTGCGGAGGTAGGTGTAGCCTGAAAGCTGGTAGTGTGGCAACGGGTACACCACGTCGGCAACCTGGGGTCCGCGGGGGCTCTGGTGCTGAACCCGACGCTCAAGTGGCAGAAGAGGACCAAGTGCGGGAGAGTAGCCTCCCACCTCCGGCCAACCGACACCCTGAGGCATCACGGTCCTGGCTGGATAGATAGCAGAACGTGGCAGCTCCCCAGATCCAACAAAGGGGTGTAACATCGTCAAAGCACGGTAGAGGTGCTGGCGAGTGGTGTACAACTCGTGGCGAAGTGCTCGGTTAGCTCGATCCAGACCATCAGCATGCAGAACAAAGTTCTGATGGTGGAAGGGCTCGCGGGTGACAGTGGAGTAGGCAGCAGTGTAGTAACCCTCCGCACCAATATCAGATGCGATAGCAATGTGCCTGAAGGGGGAGGTGTCCAACTCCCGGTACTCCCTACGAAGGCGTGTCAGAGCAGCATAGGCAGCATCGTGAACTGCCATATCAATGGTCACTCCAACACCATAAGCGGTGTGCAGCACTGTAGTGGAGTCATACTCCCGAGAGTAGAGGTGGACGGTGGCACGGTACTGCTCCTGGTTAAAATCCTGGTACTCCTCGGTGACGGTGTACTCGGGGTGCCAGCGATAACCCAGATAGGTCATCATCTCAGCTAGCACAGCCGGTGATCCCGAGGCACCCATGGCCGTCGTGTGGCGCACGACCTGCCTCGTGGGTTCCATCTGAAAACAAAGATGTTTCAAGGAGTCAAATGACAGTGTGGAAATTTTGCAAAACACTATACCAAGGAATAACTATGGCTTTTATCCAACTTTGGGGTGAATGTCGTCGCGGGATCCTAGTGTCAGGGTTAGTAAATTCGTTTAACCCGAGTAGAGGAGAGTTTAGAGTCCCAGAGTAAAGGTCGAGGAGTAAAAGATCCTAGTACCATCTGATGGCGACGTGGGCCCGTAAGGCACACAACCAATGTTAGTAAAGTTTTTGGTAATGTCTAGACTCGACTTCGGCCAAGGAGTGTGGAAGGGGGATTCCTACAGGCAGTCGGCTCTGATACCAACTTGTGACGCCCCCGATTCAATCGTACACTAATCATGCACGCAAATGTGTACGATCAAGATCAGGGACTCACGGGAAGATATCACAACACAACTCTACAAATAAAATAAGTCATACAAGCATCATAATACAAGCCAGGGGCCTCGAGGGCTCGAATACAAGTGCTCGATCATAGACGAGTCAGCGGAAGCAACAATATCTGAGTACAGACATAAGTTAAACAAGTTTTGCCGTAAGAAGGCTAGCACAAACTGGGATACAGATCGAACGAGGCGCAGGCCTCCTGCCTGGGATCCTCCTAACTACTCCTGGTCGTCATCAGCGGGATGCACGTAGTAGTAGGCACCTCCAGTGTGGTAGGAGTCGTCGTCGACGGTGGCGTCTGGATCCTGGGCTCCGGCATCTGGTTGCGACAACCAGAAGAAAGGAAAAGGGGAAAAGGGGGAAGAAAGCAACCGTGAGTACTCATCCAAAGTACTCGCAAGCAAGGAGCTACACTACATATGCATGGATATATGTGTAAAGGGCCATATCAGTGGACTGAACTGCAGAATGCCAGAATGAGAGGAGGATAGCTAGTCTTATCGAAGACTACGCTTCTGGTCGCCTCCGTCTTGCAGCATATAGAAGAGAGTAGACTGAATGTCCTCCAAGTAGCATCGTATAGCATAATCCTACCCGGCGATCCCCTCCTCGATGCCCTGTTGGAGAGCAATCACCGGGTTGTATCTGGCACTTGGAAGGGTGTGTTTTATTAAGTATCCAGTTCTAGTTATCATAAGGTCAAGGTACAACTCCGGGTCGTCCTTTTACCGAGGGACACGGCTATTCGAATAGATAAACTTCCCTGCAGGGGTGCACCACATAGCCCAACACGCTTGATCCCATTTGGCCGGACACACTTTCCTGGGTCATGCCCGGCCTCGGAAGATCAACACGTCGCAACCCCACCTAGGCACAACAGAGCGGTCAGCACGCCGGTCTAAACCTAAGCGCGCAGGGGTCTGGGCCCATCGCCCTGAGCACACCTGCACGTTGCGTACGCGGCCGGAGAGCAGACCTAGCAACCTCCATTACAAAGGAAGTCACATTACGCGGTCCAACCCGGCGCGCGCCGCTCAGTCGCTGACGTCACGAAGTGCTTCGGCTGATACCACGACGTCGGGATACCCATAACTACTCCCGCGTAGGTGGTTAGTGCGTATAGACCAAATGGCCAGACTCAGATCAAATACCCAGATCTCGTTAAGCGTGTTAAGTATCGCGAACGCCGACTAGGGCCAGGCCCACCTCTCTCCTAGGTGGTCTGAACCTGCCCTGTCGCTACGCCACAAAGTAACAGTCGGGGGCCGTCGGGAACCCAGGCCCACCTCTACCGGGATGGAGCCACCTGCCCCTTCAGCCCCCATCTCCGAATAGTATCACATGTAATGTAACAGTGTAAAGTATATAGTATATGCCCGTGATCACCTCCCGAAGTGATCACGGCCCAGTAGTATAGCATGGCAGACGGACAAGAGTGTAGGGCCACTGATGGAACACTAGCATCCTATACTAAACAGTAGGATAGCAGGTAAAGGTATCAACAGCAGTATCAAAGACAGGCTATGCATCAGGATAGGAATAACGAAAGCAGTAACAAGCTACACTACTCTAATGCAAGCAGTATAGGGAAGAGTAGGCGATATCTGGTGATCAAGGGGGGGGCTTGCCTGGTTGCTCTGGCAAGAGAGAGGGATCGTCAACTCCGTAGTCGAACGGGGCAGCAGCAGCGTCGGTCTCGGTGTCTATCGAGAGAAGAGGGGGGAGAACAATAAATATTTAAGCAAGCAGTTGCATAGTGATGCATGACATGACAAGTAACGGCGTTAGAGGTGCCCTAACGCGGTATGGGATGATACCGGTGAAGGGGGGAAACAACCGGAAAAGTATCCCCGATGTTTCACGTTTTCGAGCAGAGGAGCCGGAGGGGAAAAGTTGCGAGTTTGATATGTTAGGAATGTGTGGCGGACGAACGGGCTGCGTATCTGGGTTTGACTCGTCGTTCTGAGCAACTTTCATGTTGAAAATATTTTAATCCGAGTTACGGATTAAAAGATATGATTTTCTAAAGATTTTATTAATTTCTGGAATTTAATTAATTATTTAAATATAACATTATCCAAAACAGTGCTTGCTGACGTCATCATGACGTCCGCGTGACGTCAGCAGTCAACAGGGGCGTTGTCTGGTCAAACTGACGTGTGGGTCCAGTGGGACCCACCTGTCATTCTCTGATTATGTTAATCAGGGTTAACTTAACTAATTACTGTTTAATTAGACTAATTAGTTAATTAGGTTAACCTGATTATGATTAGTTAACTTAATTAATTCCTTAATTAATTAATTAATTAATTAATTTAATTCCTTTTTTTTCCTTTTCTAAAATCGTTCTGGGCAGGGGCCCACTAGTCAGTGACCCGGGGGGGCCTTAACGGGCGCCGCCAGCGGGCGGAGGCGTTGGACGCGCCCGAGCGGGCGCACGCCCAGTGCGGCGGACCCGGCAGGGGCCGGCACAGGGGGCGGTGGCGAGGCCAACGGCATCGAGGGAGCCCGCCGGGCAGCGCGGCGAGGTCGGAACGCCGGGGAGCGACGGGGTCAGAGGCAGAGCGGGGGCTGCGTAACCGGCTAGGCGCGAAGGTGGGCAACAGCACCACGACGCGAGACACGCGGCCGGGGGCGCGATGCGAGGCCGACGGGCGCGGTTGGGCGCCGGTCAGGGGGAAACGGGCGTCGGGCGCAGGCGTTGCGGGCGGCCGACGTCGGCGACAGCCGGTGACGACGGCAGGAGGCGGAGCCGTGGAGCGCGGCCAGTGCGAGCGCGCGCACGAGGGCGCGAGACGCGGCCTGGACAGACGGGGGGGGGCGCGGCGACCGCGGGTTCGGGCGTGCCCCGGGCATGGCGGCCGCGAGCGAACGGCGACGAGGGAAGGGGAGGAGGAGGGCCTCACCACGGGCCATGGGGTCTAGGGCGTGTGCTCGGGGAAGGTCGGGGTTGACGGGGACGAGCGGCGGAGCGGGAGGAGGCCGGCCGGCGAGGTCCAGGGGCGTCGGGGCGCGGCGTCGGGGCGGCGCCCGATGACGGCGCTCGGGAAGTGGACGAGGAGGCGAAGCGGCGACGGTGGGGAGGGGGACGATGACGGGCGGCGGCGAGGTGGCCTCGGCCTGTGAAGCCACCGGGCGGCGACCGGCGATGGTGCTCGGGGCGAGGGGCGCCCAGATCGGGGAGAGGGGGAGGGGACTGGATCGGGGGGGTTGTGAGGGAGGGGATTAGGGTTTCCAGGGGGTGGGGGGATATGGGCGCGGGGTGGGCCGGCCTGGCGGCCCGGTGGCCGTTGGCTGGGCCGGGTGGCCCAGCGGGGGGGGGGGGGTGTTCCCCTTTCTTTCTCTTTTTTTTTATGTTTGTATTTTCTTTTATGATTTCTTTTCTGTTTTAATCATTTAAAATTGCTTAGGCATTTTCTAAAAATGTGGTTACTTCACCACAATTACCTTTGTAATATTTAGCAACCACCGAACAATTTTGTTTTAATTTTTGAAAACTTTTATTGTTAATTTTAAATTTGAATTTGAATTTGAACGGTTTCGGATTATTGCGAGGTTAGCAACAGTAACACAGATGACATGGCATCATCAGAAAAGTTTTACTGTAGCCAAATTATCCGGGCGTTACACAAGCGCTATCGTTTCACGCCCCTAGCTATGCCTAAAGCACGGATCTAAGTATTGTCATCTTTGTTTCTAGATCCATAAGATGCCCTCATGATTGATTCATATGGTGGCCTAGTTCTTGTTTTAGGGAAGTGTTCCATACCCTTCCTTAGTGGAAATTTGAATTTAATATTGCCTTCTTTCATATCAATCACAACACCAATAGTGCGCAAAAACAGCCTACCAAGAATAATTGGACAAGGCAGATTGCAATCAATACCAAGAACAATAAAATCTATGGGCACATAATTCCTATTTGCAAAGATAAGAACATCATTAATTTTTCCCATAGGCTTTTTAATAGTGGAATTTGCCAAGTGTAAATTTAAAGACCATTCTTTAATATCGGTAAGACCAAGCACATCGCATAAAGATTTCAGAATTGTAGAAACACTAGCACCCAAGTCACATAAATTAAAACACTCATAATTTTTAATCTTTAATTTGATAGTAGGTTCCCACTTATCATGTAATTTTCTAGGAATTGAAACTTATAATTCCAACTTCTCTTCTAAAGCTTTCATCATAGCATCAACAATATGTTTAGTAAAAGCTTTATTTTGTTCATAGGCATGGGGTGCATTTATCATGGATTGCAACAAAGAAATACAATCAATCAAAGAGCAACTATCATAATTAAAGTCTTTTTAATCCAAAAGAGTGGACACATCACTAGTTAAAGTTTTGACCTCTTCAAACCCACTTTTATCAATTTTCTCAACAAGATTTTCACCCTTCGATTTATCGGGATGCCTTCTAACTAAAGTTGACTCTTCTTAAGTCCCTTTATTATCAATATTAATTCTACTAAACAAAGAATCAATAGAAGAAACACCAATCATTTTAAGATCTTCATCATTTTTATGAAATCAATCACTAGAAAACGATTTTTCTAAAAATTCTCTTCTAGCTCTAAGCATAGCGGTTCTTTTCTTACTTTCATCCATAGAAACATAGAGAGCTTTAATTTATTCCTCAACCTTAGGCACAAAAAATTTCATCTTGAGATTTTCTACATCATGAGAAATTCCATCAACACTTCTAGACAAATCATCAACCTTATTCAACTTTTCTTCTATTGTAGAATTGAAAACTTTTTGAGTGTTGATAAATTCTTTAATATTATACTAAAGATCATAGGTGTTCCTATTATTATTATAAGAAGAACTTCCATAGAAATTACCATAATTATTAGAGGAATTACTAGGAAAAGGCCTAGAATTAAAATTACCTCTATAAGCATTGTTATTGAAATTGTTTTGCGAGATAAAATTCACATCTACGACATCACTATTTTGCTCAATCAAAGTAGACAAAGGCATATCATTGAAATCAATAGGAGCACTTTTATTAGCAACCATTTTCATAAGAGCATCGACTTTTTCACTCAAAGAAGAAATTTCTTCAACCGAATTAACTTTTTTTACTAGTAGGGGCTCTTACGATATTTCATTGTGAATAATTTGCCATAATATTGTCAAGCAATTTGGTGGCTTCACCCAAAGTAATTTCCATAGAAGTACCACCCATGGCGGAATCTAAAAGATTACGAGAAACAAAATTCAACCCCGCATAAATTTTTTGTATGGTCATCTAAAGATTTAACCCATGAGTTGAGCAATTCCTTAGCAACATTTTCATCCTTTCCCAAGATTGCACGACATGCTCATGTTCAAGTTTCTTGAAATTCATGATCTGGGTTCTAAGGGAAATAATTTTCACAGGAGGAAAATACTTAGTAATAAAAGCATCTTTGCACTTATTCCAAGAATCAATACTATTGCGAGGCAAAGAAGAAAACCAATTTTTTGGCATGATCTCGCAAAGAAAACGGAAATAATTTCATCTTCACAACATCATTGTCCACATATTTTTTTCTTTTGCATATCGCATAATTCCACGAATGTGTTATGATGGGACGCGACATCCTCATTAGGAGTACTGGAAAATTGATCTTCCATAACAAGATTCAGCAAAGCGGTATTAATATCACAAGACTCCGCACCAGTGGCGGGAGCAGCAATCAGTGTGCTAATAAAATCATTGTTGTTGGTATTGGAGAAATTACACAATTTTGTGTTCTCTTGAGTCATTGTGACTACGCAACAAGATTGCACGCAAAAACAGATCCGGCAAGAAAACGGTGATACGTCTCCATCGTATCTACTTTTCCAAACACTTTTGCCCTTGTTTTGGACTCTAACTTGCATGATTTGAATGGAACTAACCCAAACTGACGCTGTTTTCAGCAGAATTGCCATGGTGTTATTTTTGTGCAGAAACAAAAGTTCTCAGAATGACCTGAAACTTCACGGAGAATATTTTTGGAATTAATAAAAAATACTGGCGAAAGAAACAAGACCAGGGAGCCCACAACCTACGAGGGTGGGGGCGCGCCCCCTACCTCGTGGGCCCCCTGGTGCTCCACCGACCTCAACTCCAACTCTATATATTTATGTTCGGGGAGAAAAAAACAGAGAGAAGGATTAATCGCGTTTTATGATACGGAGCCGCCGCCAAGCCCTAATCTCTCTCGCGAGAGCTGATCTGGAGTCCGTTTGGGGCTCCGGAGAGGGGAATCCGTCGCCATCGTCATCATCAACCTTCCTCCATCACCAATTTCATGATGCTCACCGCCGTGCATGAGTAATTCCATCATAGGCTTGCTGGACGGTGATGGGTTGGATGAGATTGACCATGTAATCGAGTTAGTTTTGTTAGGGCTTGATCCCTAGTATCCATTATGTTTTGAGATTGACGTTGCTATGACTTTGCTGTGCTTAATGCTTGTCACTAGGGCCCGAGTGCCATGATTTTAGATCTGAACCTATTATGTTTTCATGAATATATGTGAGTTCTTGAACTTATCTTGCAAGTCTATAGTCACCTACTATGTGTTATGATCCAGCAACCCCGAAGTGGCAATAATCAGGACCACTCTCCATGATGACCGTAGTCTGAGGAGTTCATGTATTCACTATGTGTTAATGCTTTGGTCCGGTACTCTATTAAAAGGAGGCCTTAATATCCCTTAGTTTCCATTAGGACCCCGCTGCCACGGGAGGGTAGGACAAAGATGGCATGCAAGTTCTTTTCCATAAGCATGTATGACTATATTCGGAATACATGCCTACATTACATTGATGAATTGGAGCTAGTTCTGTGTCACCCTATGTTATAACTATTGCATGAGGAATCGCATCCTGCATAATTCTCCATAACCAATCCAATGCCTACGAGCTTTTCACATATTGCTCTTTGCTTAGTTACTTTACCGTTGCCAGTGTTACAATTGCTACAAAATTACTATTGTTACTTCTATCGCCGTTACCTTTACTTCCATACTACTATGCTACTAAATACTTTGCTGCAGATACTAAGTTATCCAGGTGTGGTTGAATTGACAACTCAACTGCTAATACTTGAGAATATTTCTTGGCTCCCCTTGTGTTGAATCAATAAATTTGGGTTGAATACTCTACCCTCGAAAACTGTTGTGATCCCCTATACTTGTGGGTTATCAAGACTATTTTCTGGCGCCGTTGCCGGGGAGCATAGCTCTATTCCTTGAGTCACTTGGGATTTATATCTGCTGATCACTATGAGGAACTTGAAAGATGAAAGAACTAATATTTTTCGCTCAACTACGATGGGAGGTAAGGAACTGCCATCTAGCTCTGCACTTCATTCACCTTCTATTTTGAGTAAGCTTGCGATGCCTAAACCTGCTTCTGCTATTAATTCGGATATGTCGCATGTTATTGATGATGCCACTTCTGCTATGCATGATACTTATGGTGAAACTACTTCTATGCTTGATACTATTGTGCCACTAGGTGAATTTCTTGATGAACAACTTGCTAGGGCTAGAGAGAATGAAATTATTGAAACTGATAATATTGGTGAAAGTGATGATGAAGATTCTCCCCCTAGATATGAATTGCCTGTTGTGCCTGAGGGTTATGTTATGGATGAAGAAACTGCTAGAGACTTTCTTGCTTGCAATGATAGAAATGAGCTTAAGAAATTATTAGTTAAGATGAAAGAAAAATCTTTGAATGCTAGAATGAAGTATGACCCTACTTTTGCTACTTCACCTATCTGTGTTACTGATAAGGATTATGATTTCTCTGTTGATCAGGAGATGATTACTTTGGTTGAATCTGATCCTTTTTATGGATATGAATCTGAAACTGTTGTGGCACATCTTACTAAATTAAATGATATTTCCACCCTGTTCACTAATGATGAGAAAACTCGCTACTACTGTATCCTTAAATTATTTCTGTTCTCATTAAAGGGTGATGCTAAAACATGGTTTAATTCTCTTGATCCTGGTTGTGTGCGTAGTCCCCAGGATATGATTTATTACTTCTCTGCTAAATATTTCCCCGCTCATAAGAAACAAGCTGCTTTAAGGGAAATATATAATTTTGTGCAAATTGAAGAAGAGAGTCTCCCACAAGCTTGGGGGAGGCTTCTCCAATTACTTAATGCTTTGCCTGGTCATCCTCTCAAGAAAAATGAAATAATTGATATCTTTTATAATGGACTAACCGATGCTTCTAGACACCACCTGGATAGTTGTGCTGGTTGTGTTTTCAGGGAAAGAACAGTTGATCAAGCTGAATTGCTATTGAATAATATGTTGACTAATGAAAATAACTGGGCGCTTCTTGAACCAACTCCTAAGCCAACTCCGAAGAAGAGGGGTATTCTATTCCTCAGTCCTGAGGATATGCAAGAGGCAAATAAATCTATGAAAGAAAAAGGTATTAAAACTGAAGATGTTAAGAATTTACCACCTATTGAAGAGATACATGGTCTTAATTTACCGCCTGTTGAAGAAATACATGGTCTTGATAACCCGGCACAGGTAGTAAAGGTAAATTCTCTCTATAGATTTGATGAAGGTGATATTCCTCGTTATAAATCTGCTAGACAATTCTTAGATGAGTTCGATAATTTTATTGTTAAACAAGAAAACTTCAATGCTTTTGTTGGTAGACAATTGAAACGTAATGCTTATATGATTGAACACTTGAATGATTATATGTCTAGAGTTAAAGGTGAACTTAGACTCATTAGTAAACATGCTTCTATGGTTACCACTCAAGTTGAACAAGTGCTTAAAGCTCAAAATGATTTGCTCAATGAATTAAATAATAAGAAGAATGATAATGTTGTTAGAGTTATGACTAGAGGGGTTAAAATGACTCAGGAACCTTTGTATCCCGAGGGTCACCCTAAGAGAATTGAGCAAGATTCTCAGAGAACTAATGTTGATGCACCTAGTCCTTCTAAGAAGAAGAACAAGAAAAATGATAGGACTTTGCATGTTTCTAGTGAACCTGTTGTAGACACACCTGAGAATCCCAATGATATTTCTATCTCTGATGCTGAAACACAATCTGGTGATGGACATGAACCTAGTGATAATATTAATGATGATGTTCATGTTGATGCTCAACCTAGCAATAACAATGATGTAGAGATTGAACCTGCTGTTGATCTTGATAACCCACAATCAAAGAATCAACGTTATGATAAGAGAGAATTCGTTGCTAGGAAGCACGGTAAAGAAAGAGAACCATTACTATTTTAAAGGACTTTGTTATTCTTGATATTCCCGAGGACAATAGTATGTCAATTATCCTTGGTAGACCCTTTTTGAATACTGCAAGGGCTGTTATTGATTGCAACAAAGGCAATGTCACTTTTCATGTTAATGGTAATGAGCATACGGTACACTTTCCGAGGAAACAACCTCAAGTCCACAGTATCAATTCTATTGGAAAAATTTCATCGATTACTATTGGAGGCTTTGAAATTTCCTCTTCCTACTGTCAAGAAGAAATATGATATTCTTATTGTTGGGGATGTGCACATCCCCGTTGAGGTAACCTAGTGTTATTCGAAATTTCTCTGGTTTCATGTTATTCGAAAAGAGTTTGTTAACAAGACTTGATCAACCTTGTTAGTGGATTCCTTTTGATGAACATGTGATGGATGAAGTTAGAAAGCACAACCTTCTGTACCCTCCTTTTACTTTCTATTATTTAGATTAAATAAAGAAAAATAGTATTTTCTGAATTATCCGCGCAATAAAAAATACCCTAAAAATAAAAGTTCTCCAAATGCCTTGAAAATGAAATATGATTTTTTCTAGAATATTTGAGAATATCTGGCACTGAGAACACATCAGGGGAGCAAGCACCTGGCCATGAGGGTTCATGGCGCGCCCACCCCCTGGGCGCGCCCCCTGCCTCGTGGGCCCCTAGTGGCCCCCCTCCACTTATTCCAGCCACCACACACTCCTTCTTCCTCCCAAAAAAATCACCAACCAGCTCAAGCACGAGTTCTAGCTTATCTTGCTACGATTTTCGATCTCCTTGCTCAAAGCTCCACTTACAAAACTGCTTTGGGGGATTGTTCTTTGGTATGTGACTCCTCCAATGGTCCAATTAGTTTTTGTTCTAGTGCTTTATTCATTGCAAAATTTTGCTGCCTAGGTGAACCTGTTCTTGAGCTTGCATGTCAAATTTATATGGTCCCAAGTAGTTCTAATGCATGATATAGTCTCTAGGCACTTGTGGGAGGAGTTGCTATCAATTTTGTTGAGTTTGGTTCACTTTTATTTTAAGATACTAAAAAATTTAGAAAATTTCAGAAAATGATGAAGAGATTATTGAGGGCCTCTTCTAGCTGAGGCTCGATGGATAAGCAAAGTGAAGAAGATAAAAGGCCCAAATATAATCTCCCTCGCACCATGGAGGTTCGGCAGTGTGAATGGCCTTGTGATGAGTTCTTAACAGCAGCCGGGATCCATGATGATTTTTATTCTTTGGATGAAAATGCGGGCCTCACCGACTTCCTCCGCGAACAGTATCTCTTACTCACTAATATTCTCGTGCAAAATTTTCATTTCCATGCTAGGAGATCACCACCTCCAATGGAATTTTTTTATATGATGAGCATAAGGAGATATCTCTTTTTTATTTCTGTCGGGTCTGTAAGATACCCTTTACGGGTAACATAGAGGAACCACATCGTAATGATGTGGAAGGGTTTATTGATATGATTGTTGTAGGGGAAACGACGAAGGTTTCCGATGCAAGAATTACTAGCATACACTTCCCTGTTGTGCGTTACTTTGCAATATTTGCTAGTAGATCGCGGAAACTGTGGAAACCTTAGTGCCCCTCATATTGTTATTTTGTGCCATGCCCTATTTTGTGATAACAGTTTTAGTCTAGGCGCTATTAGTGACAAGCGGTTAAACCTGAACCGCACGAAGGGTCCCATCTTTGGAGGTATCTTCGCCTCGCGCCTCGCTGCACACTTTAACATACCTATTAGGCATTATGAGAAAGAAGAAAAGTTGTTGCCTCCTGTGTTTCTAGACCATAAGAGTATGGTAGCACATGATTTTATTGTTAAGAATAAGAAAAAGATGCTAGACTATAGACTGATATTTGATAAAAAATCACGTTGAGACTATCACTTTGCCTGCTCCTTCCTTTGTTTAAATTATCTTCAGGCAAGTATCTTGTTCTGCTGGAGGCATTTCATGCCTACCAGAACCTCACATCAGCTCCAGAGCCTGAGTCGGAGCCACAACCCGATTCTCCCCGTCAGTATGTTTATCAGTGGGATCCGGAGGAGATCGCCAGTCAGTGGCACCCCGAGGTTCCATCTAAATACGACCCTAGCTATAATTTTGGATATCTGCCAGGCTAGCCGTGGCCCTAGACCAACTTAGGCCAAAAGCCTAAGCTTGGGGGAGTACGTATTTCTCAACGACATTACATTCATGTTCACACACTCATTCTAGTCGTCGGTTCTCATACTTTTTCATTGTACTATCCATGCTAGTTCATTTCCCTTTTTTATGCTTTCTTCTTATGTGTTTGATAAACCTTAAGAAAAACAAAAAAAATTAGTTGTAACTTTTAGGTAGTTTACTTTTCATGCTCGTAGTATTAATAACTAAAATAAAACCCAAAAAGAGTTCTTGTTCTTCTTTTACTTGTTGGGAGCTTTCCCATGTAAATAGTTTCATTCCTTTTCTTGTTCTTTGGGGGTCGAGAGGAGAAGACCATGACGAAAATGTTAAGTGGCTCTCATATGCAGTATTGTTGATTTAACCAAGAGCCATATTACCTTGTCTTTTCATGTGTATCAGATGCTTGCAGATTCCAGCTTAGCCCAATGCACGTACACTATTATTATTATTCACACTGTTCGATCATGCAAGTGAAAGGCAATAATGACGATATATGATGGACTGATTGAGATGAGAAAAGCTGGTATGAACTCGACCTCTCTTGTTTTTGTAAATATGATTAGTTCATTGTTCCTGATTCAGCCTATTATGAATGAACATGTTTGCAATGACAATTAGAGATTATAGTTGCTTATGCCATGCTTAATTAGCTAGGAGTTTATAATGGTTTACCTTGCGTGCCAACATGCTATTAAAATGGTTGTGATGTGGTATGATGGGGTGGTATCCTCCTTTGAACGATTCGAGTGAATTGACTTGGCACATGTTCATGCATGTAGTTGAAACAAAATCAACATAGCCTTCACGATATTTATGTTCATGGTGGATTATATCCCACTCATGCTTGCACTCAATGTTTATTAATTTTAATGCATGTTCATGACTGTTGTCGCTCTCTAGTTGGTCGCTTCCCAGTCTTTTTTTAGCCTTCACTTGTACTAAGCGGGAATACTGCTTGTGCATCCACTTCCATAAGCCCCAAAGTTATTCCATATGAGTCCACCATACTTTCCTATATGCGGTATCTACCTGTCGTTCCAAGTAAATTTGTATGTGCCAAACTCTAAACCTTCAAATAAAATTCTGTTTTGTATGCTCGAATAGCTCATGTATCAACTAGAGTTGTCTGTATCTTCCATGCTAGGCGGGTTATTCTCAAGAGGAGTGGACTCCGCTCCTCACTCACGAGAAAATGGCTGGTCACCGGGATGCTCAGTCCCATGCTCTAAGCAAATCAAATTGAAATAATTGCAAACAAAACTCCCCCAGGACTGTTGCTAGTTGGAGGCACTCGTTGTTTCGAGCCAGCCATGGATTGATGCTTGTTGGTGGTGGGGGAGTATAAACTTTACCATTCTACTTGGGAACTGCCTATAATGTGTGTAGCATGGAAGATATCGAGATCTCTCGGTTGTTATGTTGACAATGAAAGTATGCCGCTCAAAATATTATTCATCTCTATTTCAAAATCGACCTCTGGCACCTCTACAAATCCATGCTTCCCTCTGCGAAGGGACTATCTATTTACTTTTATGTTGAGTCATCATCCTCTTATTAAAAAGCACCAGTTGGAGAGCACCGCTATCATTTGCATCCATTACTATTAGTTTATATTGGGTATGACTATGACTGTATCTCTTTTACCATGAATTACAATGTTTATGTTTTGCAGTCTCAGAAAGGGCTAGTGAGATACCATCTTGTTATATCATATCATGATTGTTTTGAGAAAGTGTTGTCATCCGAGATTTATTGTTATTGCTCGCTAGTTGATTATGCCATTGGCATGAGTAAACATGAGACCTAAATGTTATTGTGAATATGGTTAGCTCATAATATTTGCTGAAAACTTGAATGCTGGCTTTACATATTTACAACAACAAGAGCAAACAGAGTTTGTAAAAGTTTTCTTTATCACTTTTAGTTTATCAACTGAATTGCTTGAGGACAAGCAAAGGTTTAAGCATGGGGGAGTTGATGCGTCTCCATCATATCTACTTTTCCAAACACTTTTGCCCTTGTTTTGGACTCTAACTTGCATGATTTGAATGGAACTAATCCGGACTGACGCTGTTTTCAGCAGAATTGCCATGGTGTTATTTTTGTGCAGAAATAAAAGTTCTCAGAATGACCTGAAACTTCACAGAGAATATTTTTGGAATTAATAAAACATACTGGCGAAAGAATCAATGCCAGGGGGCCCACACCCTGTCCATGTGGGTGGGGGTGCGCCTACCCCCCTGTGCACGCCCCTGCCTTGTGTGCTCCCTGGTTCTGCACTGACCTCAACTCCAACTCTATATATTCACGTTCGGGGCGAAAAAAATCAGAGAGAAGGATTCATCGCGTTTTACGATACGGAGCCGCCGCCAAGGCCAAATCTCTCTCTGGAGGGCTGATCTGGAGTCCGTTCGGGGCTCCGGAGAGGGGAATCCGTCGCCATCGTCTTCATCAACCTTCCTCCATCACCGATTTCATGATGCTCACCGCCGTGCGTGAGTAATTCCATCATAGGCTTGCTAGACGGTGATGGGTTGGATGAGATTTACCATGTAATCGAGTTAGTTTTGTTAGGGTTTGATCCCTAGTATCCATTATGTTCTGAGATTGATGTTGCTATGACTTTGCCATGCTTAATGCTTGTCACTAGGGCCCGAGTGCCATGATTTCAGATCTGAACCTATTATGTTTTCATGAATATATGTGAGTTCTTGATCCTATCTTGCAAGTCTATAGTCACCTACTATGTGTTATGATCCGGCAACCGCGAAGTGACAATAATCGGGACCACTCCCGGTGATGACCGTAGTTCGAGGAGTTCATGTATTCATTATGTGTTAATGCTTTGGTCCGGTACTCTATTAAAAGGAGGCCTTAATATCCCTTAGTTTTCATTAGGACCCCGCTGCCACGGGAGGGTAGGACAAAAGATGTCATGCAAGTTCTTTTCCCTAAGCATATGACTATATTCGAAATACATGCCTACATCACATTGATGAATTGGAGCTAGTTCTATGTCACCCTATGTTATAACTATTGCATGAGGAATTGCATCCGACATAATTCTCCATCACTGATCCAATGCCTACGAGCTTTTCACATATTGCTCTTTGCTTAGTTACTTCACTGTTGCCACTGTTACAATTGCTACAAAATTACTACTGTTACTTTTATCGTTGTTGCCATTACTTCCATACTACTTTGCTACTAAATACTTTGCTGCAGATACTAAGTTATCAGGTGTGGTTGAATTGACAACTCAACTGCTAGTACTTGAGAATATTCTTTGGCTCCCCTTGTGTCAAATCAATAAATTTGGGTTGAATACTCTACCCTCTAAAACTGTTGCGATCCCCTATACTTGTGGGCTATCAAACGGCGAACGAAAAAAAGGGTGAATAAAACGGCATTTTTTTGTGAAGTGGGGGAGAGGAAAACAAGAGGCAAGTGGCAAATAATGTAAATTGCAAGGAGATGATATTTGTGATTAGGAACCTGGTAGATGTTGATGATGTCTCCCCGGCAACGGCGCCATAAATTCCTTTTGACGTTTCCTAGAACTACATTGGTATTTCCCTAAAGAGGAAGGGATGATGCAACACAACAATTGTAGGTATTTCTCTCAGTGATGAGACCAATGTTATCGAACCAGTAGGAGAACCACACAACACCACGTAAACAGCTCCTGCACACAAAGAACAAATACTTGTAACCCGATGTAAAAGAGGGGTTGTAATTCCCTCGCGGGTAAAAGATATATAAATTGTAGTAGATTGGATCAATAGATCTCGCGGGAATGCGAGATAAAATAAATAAACAAAAATTCAGCAAGGTATCTTTGGGTTTTTGGAAATATATATTTTTAAATAAAAGCAAATAAAAATAGATCGCAAAGGCAAATATAATAAGGAAGAGACCTAGGGGCCGTAGATTCCACTAGTGCCTTCTCTGGAGAAAAATAGCAAACAGTGGGTAAACGAATTACTGTTGGGCAATTGATAAAACTTCAAATAATCATGACGATATCCAGGCAATGATCATTACATAGGTATCACGTGCAAGATTAGTAGACCGACTCCTGCCTGCATCTACTGCTATTACTCCACACATCGACCGCTATCCAGCATGCATCTAGTGTATTATGTTCATGGAAAAATGGAGTAATGCTATAAGAACGATGACATGATGTAGATAAGATCTATTTATGTAGAAATAGACCCCATCTTGTTATCCTTAATATCAACGACACATACGTGTCGGTTCCCCTTCTGTCACTGGGATCAAGCACCGTAAGATAGAATCCATCACAAAGCACCTCTTCCCATTGCAAGATAAATAGATCAAGTTGGCCAAACAAAACCCAAATATCGGATAAGAAATACGAGGCTATAAGCAATCATGCATATAAGAGATCAAAGAAGACTCAAATAACTTCCATGGATAAAAAGATAGATCTGATCATAAACTCGAAGTTCATCGGATCCCAACAAACACACTGCAAAAGGAGTTATATCATATGGATCTCCAACAGACCATTGTATTTAGAATCAAAAGAGAGAGAGGAAGCCATCTAGCTACTAACTACGGACCCGTAGGTCTACAATGAACTGTTCACGCATCATCAGAGAGGCACCAATGTACATGATGAACGCCTCCGTGATGGTGTCTAGATTAGATCTGGTGGTTCTTGAACTTGCGGCGACTGGAATTGATTTTCATCGACTTCCCTAGGGTTTCTCGAATATTGGGGTATTTATAGAGCAAAGAGGCGGTGCGGGAGGCCGCCGAGGTGGGCACAACCCACCAGGGTGCGCCTGGGCCTCCAGCGTGCCCTGATGTCTTGTGCTCACCTCGGGCTCCCTCATCGGTACTTCTTCGGCCCGCTGGATGTCTTTTGGTCCAAAAAAATCCACAAAAAGTTTCGTTGCGTTTGGAGTCCGTTTGGTATTGATTTCCTGCGATGTTAAAAACGTGCAAAAAACAACTGGCACTTGACACTATGTCAATAGGTTTGTACCAAAAAATGATATAAAATGACTATAAAATGATTGTAAAACATCCAAGAATGATAATATACAACATGGAACAATCAAAAGTTATAGATACGTTGGAGAAGTATCAGCCTCTAGGGCCCATCTTCTGGTATATAATGCCATTTGCCCTAGAAAAATAGAGGGAGAGCTTTTGGGACGAAGCACCGCCGTATCAAGGCGGGACCTAGGCAGGAGTACTTTTGCTCTCCGGCGGAGCGATTCCGCCGGGGAAACTTCCCTCCGGGATGGGGAAGTCGAAGCCATCATCATCACCAATGACCCTCTCATCATGGGAGGACTAATCTTCATCAACATCTTCACCAGCTCAAACCCTAGTTCATCTCTTGAATTCAATCTTTGTATATAAACCTCAGATTGGTACCTGTGGGTTGCTAGTAGTGTTGATTACATCTTGTAGTTGATGCTAGTTGGTATATTTGGTGGAAGATTGTATGTTCATATCCATGATGTTATTCAATACACCTCTGATCTTGAACATGAATATGATTTATGAGTAGTTGTTCTTATTCTTGAGGACATGTGAGAATTCTTGTCATTAGTGATCATGTGGATTTGGTATTCAGTCGATATTTCGATGATGTGTATCTTGTGATTCCCTAAGTGGTGTTATGTGAACGTCGACTACATGAAACTTCACCATATTTGGGCCTAAGAGAATCCATTGCGGAGTAGTTATTAGATAATGGGTTCCTAGAGTGACAGAAGCTTAAACCCTAGTATATGTGCTATTCTGTAAGGGGTTGATTTGGATCCATATGTTTCACGCTATGGTTAGATTTATCTTAATTTTCTTTTGTACTTGCGGATGCTTGTGAGAGGGGGTAGTCATAAGTGGGAGGCTTGTTCAAGTAAGGACAACACCCAAGCACTGGTCCACCCGGATATCAAATTATCAAAGTAGCGAACCCGAATCAAACAAACATGATGAAAGTGATTAGACGAAATTCCCGTGTGTCCTCAAGAACATTTTACTTGCTATAAGAGAAAATTCCAGCCTGTCCTTTGCTATAAAAAGGATTGGGCTACCTTGCTGCACCTATTGCCACTATTGTTACTTGTTGCATGTTACAAATGATCTTGCTAACAAACTATCTTTTACCGACAATTTCAATGCCTGCAGACAATAGCTTGCTAAAAATCGTTTGTCATTTCCTTCTGCTCCTCGTTGGGTTCGACACTCTTACTTATCTAAAGGACTACAATTGATCCCCTATACTTGTGGGTCATCAAGCAAATTTTGAAGCTTCATGCCTGTTGTGGTCTTCAACCACTTTTGTGGTGGCAGTGATGAATATGTCCCTAACGCCATAGTAGTGGTTGGCCTGACGCTCATATTCGTCACACAACTATTGTATTTGTGATTGCAGTGTCACGAGTTGCTGAGGACATATAGAGGGCATGTTCTTCCTCAACTCCTTCTCCTTCTATTGTTGTTGTTTCTTCACCAGCTTTGCTTATGCAATCTTGTGCTTCTCATTGATGATAAAGGAAGAAAGAACATGGCTTGGACCAGGAGGCAAGTCAAGGTCGTCAAGTGGGGTGTATGGTTTTTTCACCCATATCTCGATGAAGTCAAGGATCTTCTTCGGATCCAGCAACAGAGGAAAAAATTATTGGTGATGGTTGCCTGTTCTTGTTTTCTTTTGAGGAACTCAGCAAGCTCATCTTCGTCGGCCATCCCATGTTCGTCAGCTTGAGGCACGATGGCCTTTCTCTTTGGGCTTGGCCTGATGCCAGGGCCTGCAGTGGACTTGGTCTTCAGCTTGGGCATTGTTGAAGAGATATGCCCACTAGCTGAGGCACCTGGTGTAGCAATGGTGGCTGTTGGAAAGCCTCTGGTGCGCTGGCAAGATGCGAGCACGACCGATGTTGAAGTTCTAGCTGCAGGCACTGAAGAACTTGTGCCAGGCGGAGGCGCTGAAGACTATGCTCCCTTAGAAACTAATGCCTTTGAAGAAGCTGGCTTGGCCACTGAGGACTTTGCTGCTAAAAGCTTCTGTTCTGAAGGCTCTGGTTTGCGTGCATCCTTATTTGGCATGGCCTTCTTTGGTGCACTGGTACTGGCACCTGCTTCAGCTGAGGCCTTTGAGGTCCTGTTGAATTCATCAACGGCCTTCTTTGCCTGTTTTGCCAGCTTGGCCTGACGCCTAGCCCATTCTTTGGGGAATTCTTCACCCCTTCCCATGCTTGTGGGATCAGCTGTATGGCCTTTAGCTAGAGGTAGCCTATTGCATCGAGGATTCATAGAAAAGTCCTTCATGTACTTATGAGTCATGTATCTATATTCCCTTCATTCGTATGCCCATCTGCTTTGATCCTTTGCATGCACATTTTGCGCTGCTCCTTGGTTTCTTTGCCATGAATGGATGCATTTGGCATGTAGTACCCTGAGTAAATGTCCTATGGGATCTCAAAAGTTGTCTGCTCCTCCTTTTTTTCCTCACTTCAGAGGCCTTTTACCATCAGACGTTTTTTGAGGTTTTTGAACTCTTGGTGACTCTGAAGATGTTTGAAGGTTTTCCTCAAGCAACACTCCAAATGAATTAATTTGATGAGAACCAAGAGATTCGTCGGAGAACATGTGTATAGTGAATAGAGTATAGTTGCGAGGAAATTGGGAAGAGTCACATGTGTACTGAGATGTTTTTCAAAATAATCTAGTTGACGAAATTGAGCCTTACCATCCTGAAGAAATTCACTAAGTGTTCTTGACTTCGGTTCTTGAGTTGTACAAATTGTGGCAATTGCACAATTGAGGAATCTAACAGTGAAGCATAACTTAGTTGAAATAATGAAGACTGGCCCAAAGGAAGTGTTGAAGAATTAGAAAGCGAGGTAAAAAAACAACACTTTAAAGATTTTTAGGTAGTGAAGAGATCAAGCTGGGCTGTAAAATGAACTTTTAATTACCCCAAGGTTTAACTCGATGAACTGGACGATGAAGCGAAGGAAATCATTAGTTCAGATCTCCCGTGCCCTAACTTGGCGATGAAAGATAGCTACGGCAGTGGAGGAGGTGAAGAAATTCGAGGCCAGCACAAGTACATCGATGAAGAAGTCATGGCAGTGAAGCTTTTCTCCTTCCATGGCGATGAATTCCAGCGGCAGCGCTAGGGTTCGGGAGTGAGAGAGACAGGGGAGAGGGAGCGAAGTGAAATTAGGTTGACGATGTCAAGCATATTTATAGCCGAGGTGAATACCGAGCTGTCCGAAGATTTTGGATGGATAAGCCCCTCGCGATTCGCATTCATGCAATTTTCACGTCCTTATCCACGCGAGTAGTGTGTTGGATTAAGTTACTGTGGCGACCGCCAAAAATGATTTGGATATTTTTTTTAAATGTGTTTGCAATTTCTTCAGTTGTCAAGGACACATTGAAGACTTTGAATGGTGTCAAGTAGAATGCATATGAAGAATTTGTGAACAGAGTGGGTTGAGTTTAGCATAGAGGGGAGCGGGTCCGATCATATTCACATAGACAAGAAAATCGACTTGAAGAATTAGCAATATATATATATATATATATATATATATATATGGTCTATTCTGTTTCGTGTATATGGGCTATTCTATTTCGTGTATTCTGTTACCCTACTTGAACTGATGGTTTCAGACGGTTGTACTGATGAATTTCATCTCGTCGAACTGGTCGTTTTTTTGTCGGAAAGGGGCGTGTAATATATCATTGGAAAGCCCTTGACATCTACATTAAAAATATATAGGGTTTTTCTTGCAAAATCATCACGGTTTAAGAGCAGTTTTGGAAAAACCATTTTTTTCAAGATTGAAAACGCAAATCATATTTTGGACTCAGTTTTCAAACGGTTTGTTGGAATTTGATACGTCCATTTTGCATCATGCTTTTATATTGATATTTATTGCATTATGGGCTGTTACTACACATTATGTCACAATACTTATGTCTATTGCCTCTTATTTTACAAGGTTTACATAAGGAGGGAGAATGCCGGTAGCTGGAATTCTGGGCTGGAAAAGGAGCAAATATTAGAGACCTATTCTGCGCAACTCCAAAAGTCCTGAAACTCCACGAAAGTGATTTTCAGAATATATAAAAAATATGGAGCGGAAGAAGTTCACCAGAGGGGGCCCCACCTGGCCACGAGGGTGGGGGGCGCGCCCTACCCGCCTGGGCGCGCCCCCTGCCTCGTGGGCCCCCTATTGGCCCTTCGATGCCCATCTTCTGCTATATGAGGTCTTCCGTCGAGAAAAAATTGATAGGCAACCTTTCGGGACGAGACTCCGCCGCCACGAGGCGGAACCTTGGCGGAATCAATCTAGGGCTCCGGCAGAGCTGTTCTACCGGGGACACTTCCCTCCAGGAGGGGGAAATCATCGCCATCGTCATCACCAACGCTCCTCTCATCGGGAAAGGGCAATCTCCATCAACATCTTCACCAGCACCATCTCCTCTCAAAACCGTAGTTCATCTCTTATATCCAATTCTTGTCTCCAAGTCCGGGATTGGTACTAGTAGGTTGCTAGTAGTGTTGATTACTCCTTGTAGTTGATGCTAGTTGGTTTATTTGGTGGAAGATCATATGTTCAGATCCTTTATGCATATTATTACCCCTCTGATTATGAACATGAATATGCTTTGTGAGTAGTTATGTTTGTTCCTGAGGACATGGGAGAAGTCTTGCTATTAGTAGTCATGTGAAATTGATATTCGTTCGATATTTTGATGAGAAGTATGTTGTCTAGCCTCTAGTGGTGTTATGTGAACGTCGAATACATAACGGTTCACCATTATTTGGGCCTAGAGGAAGGCATTGGGAAGTAATAAGTAGATGATGGGTTGCTAGAGTGACAGAAGCTTAAACCCTAGTTTATGTGTTGCTTCGTAAGGGGCTGATTTGGATCCATATGTTTCATGCTATGGTTAGGTTTACCTTAATACTTTTTTGTAGTTGCGGATGCTTGCAATAGAGGTTAATCATAAGTGGGATGCTTGTTCAAGTAAGAACAGCACCCAAGCACCGGTCCACCCACATATCAAATTATCAAAGTACCGAACGTGAATCATATGAACGTGATGAAAACTAGCTTGACGATATTCCCATGTGTCCTCGGGGGCGCTTTTCCTTATGTAAGAGTTTGTCCAGGCTTGTCCTTTGCTACAAAAAGGATTGGGCCACCTTGCTGCACTTTATTTACTTTTGTTACTTGTTGCTCGTTACAAATTATCCTATCACGAAACTATCTGTTAACACTAATTTCAGTACTTGCAGAGAATACCTTGCTGAAAACCGCTTATCATTTCCTTCTGCTCCTCATTGGGTTCGACACTCTTACTTATCGAAAGGACTACGATAGATCCCCTATAATTGTGGGTCATCAAGACTCTTTTCTGGCACCGTTGCCGGGGAGTGAAGCGCCTTTGGTAGGTGGAATTTGGTAAGGAAAAATTTATATAGTGTGCTGAAATTTACTGTCACTTGTTACTATGGAAAGTAATCTTCTGAGGGGTTTGTTTGGGGTATCTTCACCCCGACCAGTAGAGCAAAGAGTTGCTCCTCTACCTACTGAACCTACTGAAAATGAAATTGTTCCCTTTGAAGTTCCTTCAGGTATGTTAGAAAAACTGCTAGATAATCCTTTTACAGGAGATGGAACAAAGCATCCTGATGAACACCTAATTTATGTGGATGAAGTTTGTGGATTATTTAAGCTTGCAGGCATACCCGATGATGTTGTTAAGAAGAAGGTCTTCCCTTTATATTTGGAGGGAGATGCATTGACATGGTATAGGGTATGTGATGATACGAGGTCATGGAACTATAAACGATTGAAATTGGAATTTCATCAGAAGTATTATCCTATGCATCTTGTTCATCGTGATCGCAATTATATATATAATTTTTGGCCTCGCGAAGGAGAAAGCATCGCTCAGGCTTGGGGGAGGCTTAAATCAATGTTATATTCATGCCCCAATCATGAGCTCCCAAGAGAAATAATTATTCAAAGTTTTTATGCTCGGCTTTCTGATAACAATCGCACGATGCTCGATACTTCTTGTGCTAGCTCTTTTATGACGAAGACCATTGAATTCAAATGGAATTTATTGGATAGAATTAAACGCAACTCTGAAGATTGGGATCTTGACGAAGGTAAGGAGTCAGGTATGACACCTAAGTTTGATTGTGTTAAATCTTTTATGGATACCGATATTTTCCGTAAGTTTAGCACTAAATATGGACTTGACTCTGAGATAGTAGCTTCTTTCTATGAATCTTTTGCTACTTATGTTGATCTCCCCAAGGAGAAGTGGTTTAAATATCATCCTCCCATAGAAGTAAAAGTAGCTGCACCTATTAAAGTTGAAGAAAAGACTGTCACTTATAATGATCCTATTGTTCCTACTTCTTATGTTGAGAAACCACCTTTCCCTGTTAGAATAAAGGATCATGCTAAAGCTTCAACTGTGGTTCATAAAAGTAATATTAGAACTTATACACCTCCTGAGCAAGTTAAAGTTGAACCTAATATTGCTATTGTTAAAGATCTCTTGTCTGGTAATATTGATGGGCATGTTATTCAGTTCTGCGATGAAACTGCTAGAATTGGTAAACCTTGTGCTAAGGATAAACATACACCTGTGGTAGGCATGCCTGTTATTTCTGTTAAAATAGGAGATCATTGTTATCATGGCTTATGTGATATGGGTGCTAGTGCTAGTGTTATACCTCATGACTTATACAAAGAAATTAAGCATGAAATTGCACCCGCTGAGTTAGAAGGTATTGATGTTGCAATTAAACTTGACAATAGAGATACTATATCAGCAGTGGGAATTGTTAGAGATGTTGAAGTCTTGTGTGGAAAAACTAAATATCCCGCTGATTTTCTTGTTCTTAGTTCCCCACAAGATAACTTTTGTCCCATTATATTTGGTAGACCCTTCTTGAACACCGTTAATGCTAAAATAGACTGCGAAAATAATGTTGTTACTATTGGCTTGGGTGATATGTCTCATGAGTTTAATTTCTCTAAATTTAGTAGACAACACCGTGAAGAAGAATTGCCTAGTAAGGATGAAATTATTGGTCTTGCTTCTATTGCAGTACCTCCTAGTGATCCTTTAGAACAATATTTGCTAGACCATGAAAATGATATGTTTTTGAATGAAAGAAGGGAAATAGATGAAGTATTCTTTAATCATGAACCTATTCTGAAACACAATTTGCCTGTTGAAATCCTAGGGTATCCTCCTCCACCCAAGGGTGATCCCGTGTTTGAACTTAAACCGTTGCCTGATAATCTTAAATATACTTATCTTGATGAAAAGAAGATATATCCTGTTATTATTAGTGCTAACCTTTCAGAGCATGAAGAAGAAAGATTATTGAAAACTCTGAAGAAGCACCGTGCTGCTATTGGATATACTCTTGATGATCTTAAGGGCATTAGTCTAACTCTATGTCAACATAAAATAAATTTGGAAGAAGATGTCAAACCAGTCCGTGATCCTCAACGAAGGCTTAATCCTAAGATGATAGAAGTGGTAAGGAAAGAAATACTAAAGCTTTTGGAGGCAGGTATAATTTATCCCATTGCTGATAGTCAGTGGGTAAGTCATGTTCATTGTGTCCCTAAGAAGGGAGGTGTTACTGTTGTTCCTAATGATAAAGATGAATTGATTCCATAAAGAATTATTACAGGTTATAGGATGGTAATGGATTTCCGCAAATTAAATAAGGATACTAAGAAAGATCATTACCCCTTACCTTTTATCGATCAAATGCTAGAAAGATTATGCAAACATATACATTATTGCTTTCTAGATGGTTGTTCTGGTTTCTCTCAAATACCTGTGTCGGCTAAGGATCAATCAAAGACTACTTTTACATGCCCTTTTGGTACTTTTGCTTATAGACGTATGCCTTTTGGGTTATGTAATGCACCTGCTACCTTTCAAAGATGCATTATGGCTACATTCTCTGACTTTTGTGAAAAGATTTGTGAGGTTTTCATGGACGACTTTCCGTCTATGGATCCTCTTTTGACGATTGCTTGAGCAAACTTGATCAAGTTTTGCAGAGATGTGAAGAAACTAATCTTGTCTTGAATTGGGAAAAGTGCCACTTTATGGTTAATGAAGGTATTGTCTTGGGGCATAAAGTTTCTGAAAGAGGTACTGAAGTTGATAAGGCCAAGGTTCATGCTATTGAAAAGATGCCATGTCCCAAGGACATCAAAGGTATAAGAAGTTTCCTTGGTAACGCCGGATTTTATAGGAGGTTCATTAAGGACTTCTCAAAAATTTCTCGGCCTCTGACTAATTTATTACAAAAAGATATACCATTTGTCTTTGATGATGATTGTGTAGAAGCATTTGAAATACTTAAGAACGCACTAATCTCTGCACCTATTGTTCAGCCACCTGACTGGAATTTACCCTTTGAAATTATGTGTGATGCTAGTGATTATGTTGTTGGTGTTGTTCTAGGGCAAAGAGTTGATAAGAAATTAAATGTTATCCATTATGCTAGTAAAACTTTAGACAATGCTCAAAGAAATTATGCTACTACTGAAAAGGAATTCTTAGCAGTTATATTTGCTTGTGATAAGTTCAGACCTTATATTGTTGATTCTAAAGTAATTATTCACACTGATCATGCTGCTATTAAATATCTTATGGAAAAGAAAGATGCCAAACCTAGACTTATTAGATGGGTTCTCTTGCTACAAGAATTTGATTTGCATATTGTTGATAGAAAGGGAGCTGAGAACCCCGTTGCAGACAACTTGTCTAGGTTAGAAAATGTTCTTGATGACCCACTACCTATTAATGATAACTTTCCTGATGAGCAATTAAATGTCATAAATACTTCTCGTTCAACTCCATGGTATGCTGATTATGCTAATTACATTGTTGCTAAATTTATACCACCTAGTTTCACATAACAACAAAAGAAAAAGTTCTTCTATGTTTTGAGAAATTACTTTTGGGATGACCCACATCTTTATAAAGAAGGAGTAGATGGTGTTATTAGACGTTGTGTACCTGAGCATGAACAGGAACATATCCTATGCAAGTGCCACTCCGAAGCTTATGGAGGACACCACGCGGGAGATAGAACTGCACATAAGGTATTGCAATCCGGTTTTTATTGGCCCACTCTCTTCAAGGATGCCCTTAAGTTTGTCTTATCCTGTGATGAATGTCAAAGAATTGGTAATATTAGTAGACGTCAAGAAATGCCTATGAACTATTCACTTGTTATTGAACCATTTGATGTTTGGGGCTTTGACTATATGGGACCCTTTCCTATCTCTAATGGATATACACATATTCTAGTTGTTGTTGATTACGTTACTAAGTGGGTAGAAGCTATTCCAACTAGTAGTGCTGATCATAACACCTCTATTAAAATGCTTAAAGAAGCTATTTTTCCAAGGTTTGGAGTCCCTAGATATTTAATGACTGATGGTGGTTCACATTTTATTCATGGTGCTTTCCGTAAAATGCTTGCTAAGTACGATGTTAATCATAGAATTGCATCTCCTAATCACCCGCAGTCTAGCGGTCAGCTAGAATTGAGTAATAGAGATCTCAAATTAATTTTGCAAAAGACTGTCAATAGGTCTAGAAAGAATTGGTCCAAGAAACTTGATGATGCACTATGGGCCTATAGAACTACATATAAAAATCCTATGGGTATGTCTCCGTATAAAATGGTTTATGGAAAAGCATGTCACTTACCTCTCGAACTAGAATATAAGGCATAATGGGCTATTAAAGAGCTCAACTATGATTTCAAACTCGCCGGTGAGAAGAAGTTATTTGATATTAGCTCACTCGATGAATGGAGAACCTAAGCTTATGAAAATGCCAAGTTGTTTAAAGAAAAAGTTAAAAGATGGCATGACAAAAGAATACAAAAGCGTGAGTTTAATGTAGGTGATTATGTATTGCTATACAACTCTCGTTTAAGATTTTTTGCAGGAAAACTTCTCTCTAAATGGGAACGCCCCTACGTTATCGAGGAGGTCTATCGTTCCGGTGCCATAAAAATCAACAACTTCGAAGGCACAAATCCGAAGGTGGTGAACGGTCAAAGAATTAAACATTATATCTCAGGTAATTCTATAAATGTTGAAACCAATATTATTGAAACCATAACTCCGGAGGAGTACATAAGGGACACTTTCCAGAATGTTTCAGACTCCGAAAAGGAATAGGTATGTGGTACGGTAAGTAAACCGACTCCAAAACAGTTTTTAAGGCAATATTTCTCCGTTTTGGAATATTTAGAAAAATAGAAAAATAAGTAGCAGTCCGGGAAGGGCACGAGGGCCCCACAATAGTGGAGGGAGCGTCCTACCCCCTGGGCGCGCCCCCCTACCTCGTGGGCACCTCGTGTGCCTTCCGAACTTCGTTTTCTTGCATGATACATATTTTGGTCGGTAAAAATTCATTATATATTCTCCCAAAGGTTTTGACTCCTGTATCACGCAATTATCCTCTATTCTTGTTTCGAGCTGTTGCTGCTGCGGATTAGAGCAAGATGTCTTCTCAAGAGTCAGTCGGGGAGAGCCGGGTGTCTCATCCGGCATCAGAACCAAGGGCAAACAGCAACGCTGACCACTTTGGGACAGCAACGGGGGAAGAGATGGAGGCTGACTTGATGAGGATAGATGCCATGGAGGATCAAGAAGTCACTTCTCGCTTCCGAGCTGGGTTCACGATGGGGAAACTAGAGAGCTCAGCTACTCCAAACTCGGCTATCCCTTCCAATGTTAGATTTCTTTCTTATGAAAATATGAAGAGGAGTGTCACTTGTTCTCCAGCAGCTATGCAACACCCTTGGGTGCAAGGAGCCTTAGCAGTTACAGGAAAGCTTCGTGAAGAAATAATGGACTTCAAGCGGCAGGTCAATAAGCTCGAGGAGGAGAATCGTATCCTGAGGGGCATCATCGCCAAGAATATTTCACCAACAACAAAGAAGGAGACATAACCACATGGGTATGGGCACTCCCCTTGGCAACTGCCAAGCTTAGGGGAGGTGCCCCAGTATCGTATCACAATCACACTCCTATCTTTACCGTTTTTCTTAGTTTGATCCTACTAGTAGTATCTTGATCTAGTAGAATAAAGTTTATGGCATGATCTAGTTTTTCAGTTTTGCTTTATGATCTCTCTATGTAATCGAGTCCGTGAGATATATATAATAAATATTAGTATTGAGTCAAGGGCTTGATTATTTTGCCATGATCTTGAGTGAATAAAAGAAAAGAAGAAAAAGAATAAAGAGAAACAAAGAGTTCATATTGATCTTGTTGAGAGTAATGACTTCACATAAAAAGAGTATCATGATTAAAAGTTGTTGGGAGTTGACAAACATAGCTTTGGTCATCGTTGCAATTAATAGGAAGTAATAAGGAAAGAGAGGTCTAACATATAAATATATTATCATTGACATCTCTTACGATTGGGAGCACTCATTAAAATATGACATGCTAAAAAGTTGATGTTGGACAAGGAAGACAACCTAATGGGTTATGTTTTCTTATATCTGAGATAAAGTATGTTGTCATGGATCATCCAACATGTTGAGCTTGCCTTTCCCCCTCATGCTAGCCAAATTCTCAGCACCAAGTAGAGATACTACTTGTGCTTCCAAAACCCTCAAACCAGTTTTGCCATGAGAGTCCACCATATCTACCTATGGTTTGAGTAAGATCCTTCAAGTAAGTTGTCATCGGTGCAAAGCAATAAAAATTGCTCTAAATATGTATAATTGATTGGTGTGTAGGAAATAAGCTTTATAGGATCTTGTGATGTGGAAGAAATAAAAGCGACAAACTACATAATAAAGGTTCATATCACAAGGGGCAATATAAAGTGACGTTCTTTCGCATTAAGATTCTGTGCATCCAACCATAAAAGCGCATGGCAACCTCTGCTTCCCTCTGCGAAGGGCCTATCTATTACTATTATCTTCTACATTACGCAAGAGTCATGGTGATCTTCACCTTTTCCCTTTTACATTTTATCCTTTGGCAAGCACAGTATGTTGGAAAGATCCCGATAGATATATCTAATTGGATGTAGGGGAGCATGAGTTATTATTGTTGACATTACCCTTGAGGTAAAAGGTTGGGAGGCGAAACTATAAGCCCCTATCTTTCTCTGTGTCAAATTAAAACTCCGTAACCACAAGTATCGCGTGAGTGTTAGCAATTATGAGAGACTAAACGATACTTGAGTATGTGGACTTGCTATTAAGCTCTGACATAGACTCTTTCTGATGTTATAATAAATTGCAATTGTTACAATGACCGAAATTATAGTTTGATTGGTTCCCAATAAAGTTTCTGATTCATACTTTTGCATTGTGAATAGATCATCACTTGAACATAAGTAATCATATGACAATATCTATATATGTTGCTGCTATGAAAATAATCATGATGCCTTCATGTCCATATTTTATTTTTATCGACACCTCTACCTCTAAACATGGGGACATATTTATCGTTATCGGCTTCCGCTTGAGGACAAGCAAGGTCTAAGCTTGGGGAGTTGATACGTCCATTTTGCATCATGCATTTATATTGATATTTGTTGCATTATGGGCTGTCACTACACATTATGTCACAATACTTATGTCTATTCCCTCTTATTTTAAAAGGTTTACATAAGGAGGGAGAATGTCGGCAGCTGGAATTCTGGGCTGGAAAAGGAGAAAATATTAGAGACCTATTCTGTGCAACTCCAAAAGTCCTGAAACTCCACGAAAGTGATTTTCAGAATATATAAAAATGCGGAGCGGAAGAAGTTCACCAGAGGGGGCCCCACCTGGCCACGAGGGTGGGGGGCGCGCCCTACCCCCCTGGGCGCGCCCCCTGCCTCGTGGGCCCCCTGTTGGCCCTCCGATGCCCATCTTCTGCTATATGAGGTCTTTCGTCGAGGAAAAATTGATACGCAACCTTTCGGGGCGAGACTCCGTCGCCACGAGGCGGAACCTTGGCGGAACCAATCTAGGGCTCCGGCAGAGCTGTTGTGCCGGGGACACTTCCCTCTGGGAGGGGAAATCATCGCCATCCTCATCACCAATGCTCCTCTCATCGGGAGAGGGCAATCTCCATCAACATCTTCACCAGCACCATCTCCTCTCAAAACCCTAGTTCATCTCTTATATCCAGTTCTTGTCTCCAAGTCCGGGATTGGTACTAGTAGCTAGGTTGCTAGTAGTGTTGATTACTCCTTGTAGTTGATGCTAGTTGGTTTATTTGGTGGAAGATCATATGTTCAGATCCTTTATGCATATTATTACCCCTCTGATTATGAACATGAATATGCTTTGTGAGTAGTTACGTTTGTTCCTGAGGACATGGGAGAAGTCTTGCTATTAGTAGTCATGTGAATTTGGTATTCGTTCGATATTTTGATGAGATGTATGTTGTCTAGCCTCTAGTGGTGTTATGTGAACGTCGACAACATAACACTTCACCATTATTTAGGCCTAGAGGAAGGCATTGGGAAGTAATAAGTAGATGATGGGTTGCTAGAGTGATAGAAGCTTAAACCCTAGTTTATGTGTTGCTTCGTAAGGGGCTGAGTTGGATCCATATGTTTCATGCTACGGTTAGGTTTACCTTAATAATTTTGTTGTAGTTTCGGATACTTGCAATAGAGGTTAATCATAAGTGGGATGCTTGTTCAAGTAAGAACAACACCCAAGCACCGGTCCACCCACATATCAAATTATCAAAGTGTTGGTGTACAAAAAGAGGGGTACACTTTTTTGTACCCCTATAACTGTGCACGGGCAGTCTGAGCCACGGGCACCACCACACTGAGCAAGGCAAGGGAGGTGAGCCAAGGTAAGACCGAAGCTCGAGAGAAGCAGAACGACGCCAAGACCAAGATCACAAAGAGCAAAGGGGACGAAGCGGACTCCCCCGACAAGATCCTTGCCGGGAGGTGGTTTTAGCAAACCCGGCAAGACCCTTGCCGTGGAAGCTCGCCCCACACCTACGGAGCGAGTCACCCTTGAGTCCACTGCCCCCATGGGGCGAGGATTCGGGAGACATCCCTGTGGTGGCATGCAGATCTTTGTGAAGACATTCAAGATCAGATACACACTTTAGAAGATGATGATCCTCGGCGGGATCCCAGCCAAGGAGGACCACAAGGCCCCCGGGAAGAGCCTTGCCGGGGATGACAGCAGGCGCCACGGCAAGACCCTTACCGGGGCCCCGGCAAGGCCCTTGCCATGAACACCCGAAGGGCCACCATCAGGCCCACACCAATCAGACCTCCACTACCGTTCGCATGCAGCTGCCGACCCAACCAGCTGGGCAGGCACCTGCGTGGCGGCAAGCGGATCTTCGTGGAGACCCACCACTGCGCCACCTCAGCTGCCTGCCTGCCTACATGGCACTGCAGGCACCGCTGGCCAGGGCGCTTGTTGACGCAAGAGGGAGCGGCGACGGACGAGACAGGGCTCTTCACCGTCCCCGATAAAGCACGGACACCTAAGCAAGACGCATTAAAGGCGCCTTGTCATGTAATGCGAGGGATAACCTCGCATCACTATGCCCTTTCCCCCTCCTGTGTGCCACTATGGCAACCCCTTTCGCTATAAAAGGAGGCCCAAGGCGACCAGGAGGGGGATTCGGCTTTTTGGAGCTCCTCACGCCCCATTGCTAGTTCAAGAACACAAATAAACAATCCACCAAAGCAGGAGTAGGGTTTTACGCATCCTCGCGGCCCGAACCTGGGTAAAGAAACTGTGTGCTATCTGTTTGATCTGCTCTTCTCACGACCCCGCGCCCCGCAACCGTAGTAGGGATTCTTGTGATCCCATAGGTGAAGTTCCCACCGACATCTTTGGCGCGCCAGGTAGGGGGCGAAGTTGCGAGAATTGGCTCTAGCAGTTAGTTCGACGCTTCTTCATCGTCATGGCGCCAAAGCAGAAGATGACGGTGGCGGTTGGCCCGTCGGAAGCCGGACATCCCGTCCCGACGCGGGCGAGCAGCGGACCGGTCGCAGAAAGGACCCGGGGCGCCGTTCGCGAACACCAACACCGTCCCAGCAGCCGGAGTTTGGGAGGCGGCGATGTTCGTGCACCTGTTAACGGGCCGCATGCCGCCAAATCCAAAGACGGAGCCAGGCCCTCCTTGGGTGGCGCGGGGCCGTCCAAGATCGCTGCCACCCTACCCGAAGGCGACACGAGGGCTTCCAAGACTCCCACGCCAGCGCTGACGGAGCGCTCCTCTCAAGCGGCGCGCGACGAGCGGCGTAATCACGCCGAAGACCCCGGGTGTCGCCGCGGAAAGAGCCCCGAGCGCCACTCCCGGGATGTAGAAGACCTGCCCGCTCGCCGAGGCGCTGGTGAAGATGGCATGCAACCGCGGGGTCGTGATAGAGCTCCTTCTGACATGGTCAGAAGTCGAAGAGCGTCGTGATCCGTGCAGGTTTCGCTGCCACCAACGCTAGCAGAAGCCCTGGCGCGCGCAGTTGCTCCTCGATTTTCCTCCCACTACGGGGAAACTCGACGAATGGAGAGCCACTATCCGAAGCCTTGTTGCGGTGGCCAACAAAGACGAACCGAGTCCGGTGGAGCCCCAGGGTCGACGCTCCGACGGAGTCCCACGCACCAGTGGCAGGAAAGCCGACGACGCCGCGACCACGGTGCACTCGCCTCCTCCTCGCCCGGTACCGCGGACGCCAGCCCGTCGCGACGTTACGGGCGACGAAATCTCCATAGTGTTGTCCGACCCGTGGGCGCACTGTGACCAGCGCCAAGTTCTTCGGGAACGAGAACATGAAGACACTCGAACCACTATCGAGCGTCAGCGTGGAGCGCGCCACCAATCGGACAGGCGAGCAGGGCCTGCTGTAAACCACCAGGCACCGGAGAGCCCTGGAGGCCTACCTTATGAGGTAGGTTGTCCGGCTTTTACCCGTGAGCTGTGGCAGTTCCAGTCGCGCACTCATCGCACCTTCAAACCTGACGTGGGCGAAAAGTACAACGGCAAGACCCACCCGTCCGAGTTCCTCAGCATCTACACCATCGCGATGCAAGCTGCCGGAGCCCGTGACGACAAGGTGCTTGTGAATTACTTTCCGTTGGCTCTTAAACCCAACACCATGTCATGGTTGATGCACTTGCCGGTAGACTCTATTTCCTCTTGGTCGGATTTGTGCCATGAGTTCGTGGGCGCCTTTACTGGAGGCCACCAAGCCCATGGCCAAGCGAGCGACATGCACGTCATTCCCCAGAAGGGAGGCGAGAGTCTCCGCAAGTATATATGGAGGTTCATCCGGATACAGTACAATATCCCTGATGTTCACCCTGCCGCCATCATCAGCGCGTTCCATCAGAACGTGCGTAACCGCAAGATGCGTGAAGAGCTGGCAATGAACAAGGTGAAAGCTGTAGCAGAACTCTATGTTCTTGCTGACAGATGTGCCCGAGCCGAAGAGGGAAGGAAGTACCCCGGCGAAGATGCCGACGTGGAAACCGACTCCTCAGATGAGGATACTACCGCCCCGGCGAAGAAGGGCCGGCGCCGCAACAGGAAGCACAAAGGTAAAGCCGTGCTTGCCGTCGAGGGATCTGATGACACCGGATCCGCCAAGAAAACCAAGGCAGATGACCCCGGCAAGGAAAATGCCGGATGTGTCGCCTGCCGGGCCTTGGCGGCTGCTGAGAAGCCAGGAAACTCCGACAAGCGATATTGCAAGATCCATCGCACCAAAGGCCATGCTCTCCAAGACTGCCGACAGGTTGAGCTCCTCGCTGAGAAGTAGAGGGCTGAGTATGAGAGGCGGGACAAGGAGAAGGGCCAAGACGGTGCTGAGGGGTCTGGCAAGAAGCTTGACGGCCAGGCGGGCCGTCGCGGCAAGGATAAACAACAGGAGAGGCCCGCCCGGGGCCGTGACAGAAAGCCAGAAGACGATGATCACGAAGAGGACGACGAATCCGGCGACCAAGAGTTTCAGAAAGTTACAGAGGCCAAGTGTGTCGATGGCGGCGTCTCGCTGCATACTTCTCACCGCCGGCTTAAACAGTGGGCGCGAGAGATTACAGCGGCAGAGCCGTCGTTTGATGCCCAAAGGCCGCTGAAGTGGTCCAGCACACCTATCATTTTTGAAACTGAGGATCACCCTGATCGCACTACTGCGGTCGGGTGCTTGCCATTGTTGGTTTCACCAACAATACGCAACCTCAAGGTGACAAAGATGCTAGTCGATGGCAGGGCCGGTCTGAACTTGATCTCGCCTGCCGTGATCGAGAAACTGCAGATTCCTGATGGAGACCTCGAAGAGACGGGCACGTTTCAAGGGGTCAACCTGGGAAGAAGCCAACCCAAGGGAAAGGTCATGCTGCCTGTGACTTTTGGAAGTGACCTGAACTACAGGACAGAGAGGATCGTGTTTAATGTTGCCAAGATCCCCTTGCCCTACAACGGGATCCTTGGCCGCCCAGCGCTGGCCAAGTTCATGGCGGCGTCACACTACGCCTACAACACCCTGAAGATGCCAGGACCTGTGACGATCATCACCATCCCCTCCGATAAGAAAGATGAACTGATTTGCGCTGACCAACTATACAAGCAAGCAGTTGCAGCAGCTGCCGCCACTAGGGCACTTGCTCCTGCCGCTGGGACCCCGGGAGGGAAGAAGAAGAAGAAGACCGGTGAGACCTTGGACACCCACTCCGGCAAGCGCACCTCTTCGGAGTGTAGCGCTGCCGTCGAGGACGTGCCAGAGAGCTCCACCAGCGGAAACAAGAAGCCCAGGGCCGTACTGCCGGGAACCAAGAAGGTTTCTGTCAATGAGGACGGCACGGGAAGAGCTTTCACCATAAGGTCCACCCTTGACGACAAATAGGAAGATGCGCTCGTCACCTTCCTGCGGGCGAATGTCGATGTGTTTGCATGGAAAGCTTCCGACATCCCCGGCGTTCCCAGGGAGGTGATTGAGCACCACCTTGCTGTCTGTCCTCATGCGCGGCCCGTCAAGCAGAAGGTCAGAAAGCAAGCTTTGGAACGACAAGATTTCATCACAGAAGAGATCCGGAAACTGGAAGCAGCGGGTTTGGTAAGAGGAGTGCTCCATCCAACGTGGTTGGCCAATCCGGTCGTAGTGCGCAAGGCAAATGGGAAGTGGAGACTGTGTATTGATTACACAGATATCAATAAGGCTTGCCCTAAAGACCCCTTCCCGTTGCCGCGCATCGACCAGATTGTTGACTCCACAGCTGGGTGTGATCTGTTGTCATTCCTCGACGCCTACTCCGGCTACCACCAGATCTTCATGACAAGAGAAGACGAAGAGAAAACAACATTCATCACCCCATCTGGTATGTATTGTTTCATGCGGATGCCTTTCGGGTTGAAGAGTGCTGGTTCGACGTTTGCAAGGGCGGTCCAGATTGGTTTTGAACCCCAGCTCCATAGAAATATGGAAGCTTATATGGATGACATAGTGGTCAAAACCAAGGACAGGGCAACTCTCATACCAGATTTGCAAGAAACATTTGCAAACCTGCGCAAGATCAATCTCCAGCTGAACCCTGAGAAGTGCGTCTTTGGCGTCCCGTCCGGCAAGCTTCTCGGGTTCTTTGTGTCACAGCGTGGGATAGAGGCCAATCCGGACAAGATCAAAGCTATAGAGCAGATTGAAGCACCCAAGCAAATCAAGGATGTGCGTCGGCTTGCTGGTTGCGTCGCCGCCATGGGCAGGTTCATTTCCAAGTCTGCCGAGCGCGCCCTTCCCTTTTTCAAGATCCTGAAAAAGGCGGGCCTGATGGAGTGGACGCCAGAAGCCGAAACAGCATTGCAAGATTTGAAGAAGTACCTCTCCTCCGCACCAATACTAGTTGCGCCTAGGCCACAGGAGCCATTGCTGCTATACCTGGCGGCAACGAACCAGGTGGTCAGCGCCGCACTAGTGGCGCAGAGAGAGGTTGACGACGAGGTAATGGCAGGGACAGAGCCCTACACCACCAATGTAGAGACGACACAGCCAGTTGAAGTGCCACTGAAGAAGAAAATGATGCAGCACCCGGTCTACTTTGTTAGTTCCCTCCTGCAGGGGGCTAGATCAAGGTACTCCGGCGTGCAGAAACTGCTCTTCGGCCTTCTTATGGCCTCGAGGAAGATGCGTCACTACTTCCAGGCACACGAGATCACTATCGTCACTCGCCTCCCTCTGCAACAGATATTGCACAATCCAGATGCAACGGGAAGAATTGTGGAGTGGGCACTGGAGTTGTCCAGCTTTGGCCTCAAGTTTGAAAGTACTTCGACGATTCAGAGCCGAGTCCTGGCGGAGTTCATTGCAGAATGGACCGCAACACCTGACGAAGAAGCTCAAGAGACTGCTCTCCCCGGCAAGGAGGCAAGTTGTGATTGGATCATGTACTTTGATGGAGCTTTCTCCTTACAAGGCGCCGGGGCTGGCGTACTACTTGTCGCGCCCACCGGAGAGCACCTCAAGTACATGATCCAGATGCACTTCCCCAGGGAGGTGTCAACAAACAACACGGCAGAGTACGAATGGCTGCTTGCCGGTCTTAGGATCGCGGCGGACCTTGGAATCAAGAAACTCATCGTCAGGGGTGACTCGCAGCTTGTCGTCAAGCAAGTCAACAAGGATTACCAGAGCCCATTGATGAAGGCCTACGTCGATGAAGTGAGAAAGCTAGAAGAGCGTTTCGACGGTATACAGGCTGAACACGTTCCCCGAGCGGAGAACGATATCACCGATTACCTGTCAAAACGTGCTGCCCTCAAACTACCTGTGGAACCAGGTACCTTTGTGCTTCAGCTAACTCAGCCATCCGTTGATCCATCAACAGAGCAGAACAAGAGGAGGAAATCAGGGCCCGACAAGTACTTTCCCACCGAGCTCCCCGTAGCCGCCGGCAAGGATGTTGCCGGGGACACTGAGCCCGCCATAGGACGGCTAGCTCCGGCGGAGCATCAAGCTCTTACCGTCGAGATAGCCGCTCCTATAGCGGTGGAAATGCCTTTAGTCCTCGCCGTCGAGCCCCAGGCTCCGGCGTGGGCACATCATACCGTCCGATTCCTCCAAACAGGGGAACTTCCTGAGGAGCGGGAAGAAGCGGAAAAGGTAGCCCGTCTCTCTACCATGTACCAGTTCGTCGATGACGTCCTGTACAGAAAGAGGCCGAACGGTGTGAAATTGAAGTGTATCCCTCGAGAGGAAGGACTGGAGCTGTTGGCGGAGATACACGGAGGCATATGTGGATCCCACATCGGGTCAAGGGCCCTTGCCGGCAAGGCATTTCGGCAAGGCTTCTTCTGTCCCACCGCCCTCCAGGATGCGACGACACTAGTCACCAGGTGTGAAGCGTGTTAGTTCCATTCAAAGAAGCTTCATCAGCCAGCTCAAGCCCTTCAAACCATTCCTCTCTCCTAGCCCTTCTCGGTCTGGGGGCTCGACATACTGGGCCCTTTCCCCCGCGCTGTCGGGGGCTTTGAGTACTTGTACATTGCAATCGACAAGTTCACAAAGTGGCCGGAGGTGGAGGCAGTGAGGAAGGTCACAACTCAGTCAACCGTCAAGTTCTTCAAGGGACTAGTGTGCCGTTTTGGCGTACTCAACAGGGTTATCACCGACAACGGCACACAGTTCACAAGCCACACCTTCATGCAATATACCCAAGACCTCGGCAGCAAAGTCTGTTTCGCTTCCGTTGCCCACCCACGAAGCAATGGTCAAGCTGAGAGGGAAAATGCTGAAGTACTGTGAGGCTTAAGGACCAAGACCTTTGACAGGCTGCACAAGAGTGGAAGGCGCTGGATTGATGAGTTGTCGACGGTTCTTTGGTCGATCAGGACGACGCCAAATCGAGCCACCGACCAGACACCCTTTGCCCTAGTATACGGGGCAGAAGCAGTTCTCCCCACTGAACTCATATACGGGTCACCTCGAGTGCTCGCTTATGATGAGCTTGAGCAAGAGCAACTGCGGCAAGATGACGCAATGCTCCTTGAGGAAGATCGTCTTCGGGCGGCTGTGAGAGCAGCACGCTACCAGCAAGCCTTGCGCCGCTACCATAGCCGCAAGGTTCATGCCCGAAGCCTTGAGGAAGGCGACCTTGTCCTTCGACGCGTTCAATCGGCCAAGAATTCCAACAAGTTGACGCCAAAGTGGGAAGGCCCTTATCGGGTAATACGAGTCACCAGGCCCGGCGCAGTCCACCTGGAGACCGAAGATGCCGTTCCGGTGAGTAACTCCTGGAACATTGAGCATCTTCGCAAGTTTTACCCATGAGGCGCGGCTTGCCGGCCCCCCCGGCAAGCCACCTTTTGTACAAGCATTGCCGATGATGCATGTAACCCTTTGTACAAAGCCAGGCGCAGACCCTGAGCATAAGTCAATGAAGCGCTGGCGCCCTAAGTTATAGCATGCATGCTAGGTCGAGTCTCGTCCTTGGTTAGGGTTGATAGTGCTTAGCGGCGACTAACCCCTAGCTTAGAGGTCGAGTGTGCGTCTCTTTGCCGTTATTTTGTCTTCTTTGGTTCGCAGGACTCACAGATATCCTTGCCGGATCACTTGAGGACGAAAAGGAGAAGAGGGACAGACCAGCATCTAGACCCTGGCAAGCCAGTCTTGCCGGGGACTGCAAGAGCAAAGATTCACCCACGGCAAACCAGGGTTGCCGGGGGCTACAGCTTCAGATAAGTTTTTCATCCCTTATCATGCATTCCCTTATGGACTGAGGTATGTGAAACCTTGTTTTTTCCTAAAGCTACTGTGCTCCCCTAAACTCTAGGCCCTAGGGCTCGTTCCTGGGGCCAGGTTTGGTCGTAGTCGCGGCAGCGAAAGGATGAAACAAGGAGCCCGAACCCACCTCATCCCTGCCTCCGCCAAAAGCGTGAGAAAGGTCGAGCGACGTGGGAAGACGGCAAGGCCTGCTGCCGGGCAAGGAAATGTTTATCTTGGAGATATCAAGGATTTACTCCTTGACGTGGGTTCTACCCGCAAACAAATGACCCGGCAAGCATCCCCTTTTCATTAAAAACATTCCACTCAGGTACAGTCCATAGGGAATGAAAAACATGAATGATGGGATTACAAGTTTTAAATTCAGCCAAGCCCCAAAGGCTTACAAACTAAAAAGAGATAAGGTTCCCGTAATCCCTTTCTTGTCCCTCTCCTCAGGAGGCAGGTCAAGGAGGCAAAAAGGGCAAAAGGGGCGCCTAGGCGAGCTACGGATGGCAGAAGACACCAAGAGAACATCTCGGTGGCCGTCCGAAGGCTGGATGGTGATGGCGGCGCTGGAAGCAGAGCTCGAAGACGAGGCGGCAGGACGTCAGCACGCGTCGAAGGCGTCGGTCCCCGCGTACTCCGATTTGACGGCCTTGCCGCCCGACCTCTTCCTCTTCCGCAGCCTCCCAACGCCAGCCGCCCAAGGAGACGACCCCGAGAAGTTCACGGAGCCAGCAACACGGATGATGGGGTCGCCGGTGCCGCATGGAGCGGCGCCCGACACCTAGTCGGACCCGTCATCCTGTCGCCTGCTACCCTCGTCGTCGCTGCCGCTGTCCTCCTCGTCACTCCCGCCCGAGGAGGAGTCTTCGCTATCAGAAGAGCTCTTCACGCAGCACCTTGCACGGGTCCCGAAGAGCCCGAAGACCTTGACGGAGAGGAGGCCGCCCTCCATCAGCTTGAAATGGAGAGTGAGCCCCTCCGTCAAGCGGTGGATATGAGCGAACGTCTTCCATAACCGACGAAGATACATCACGTGAGGGGCTGGGAAGTCGACGCGAACCCGCGTGCCGCTGATCCCACAGCCCCTCATGTGCAGCCGCAATGACTCCGGCGGATCCAGCTCCATCTCCCGCACGAATGGAGTCGGGAGACGAAGGCGACGACGAGGCGGTCGGCGCCGCCTGACGAAGAACTCGCAAGGGTCATCCCCAACGTGGCCCTCCATGGGGGGAGGAACTGCTGGCGGAGGCGAGGCCGGTGCGCCGCCCCGTCCTCCTCTTCCCCGAGCGCCTCGGCCTCGCCCACGGCCTCGCCTCCTCCCCTTTCCCCTCGTGGCTGGCTCTGCCACCGCAGGTGCAGGAGAAGGAGGGACGCGTTGTCGAGCGGCGACCCTCGCCGCCACCGTTGATGGACCAGGATTCCCTCTGTCCATGGCGGATGGAAGGGGGGAGCAGAAGCTGAAGGAAGGAGGAGATGAAAGAATGCGGGACGCCATCCTCCCCTCCCGCTCTTTATAAAGGAACGGGGTGGGGGCTCGGCCACCCCGCTCAGCCAACCAAGACGCGGAAGGCGCAGGGAACTGGGACCGACCCGCTGCCCTAGACCGCGATAGCCCGGTTTCCCGCCTCCACCGTTCGCCACCCCAAGCGCATGAGAGCCACGTGGCAGGCGTGCAGGACCGAGGCGACGGGTGAGGCAACCTCTCCCCACCCCGTGATCGTGGGGAGTGGATGCCTTGAAGACCACGCCTCAGCCCCGTTCAATAAATGGGCCGCACCTCCACGCCTCCCTCCGTTTATAGGGAAGGCGCGAACCGCCCCCTTTACTGTGACGTGACGCATGCGTGCAGAGCTCAGCCCCACGCATGCCGCCCACGTCACACACGCCTCCTGACGCCGCGCCACGCGCGGGAAGCGTGGGAAGCGCAGCGCGCGAAGAGACTTACCGCGGTAAAAACCGCTCCGCCTGCCCGCGCACCATTTTTGGGCCTAGCCCAACGACGCGATTGCGCTTACGTGTGGCCCAGGCCCGGGGGCTCCTGTCGGTGTACAAAAAGAGGGGTACACTTTTTTGTACCCCTATAACTGTGCACGGGCAGTCTGAGCCACGGGCACCACCACACTGAGCAAGGCATGGGAGGTGAGCCAAGGTAAGACCGAAGCTCGAGAGAAGCAGAACGACGCCAAGACCAAGACCACAAAGAGCAAAGGGGACGAAACAGACTTCCCCGGCAAGATCCTTGCCGAGAGGCGGTTTTAGCAAACCCGGCAAGACCCTTGCCGTGGCAGCTCGCCCCACACCTACGGAGCGAGTCACCCTTGTGTCCACTGCCCCCATGGGGCGAGGATTCGGGAGACATCCTTGTGGTGGCATGCAGATCTTTGTGAAGACATTCAAGATCAGATACACACTTTAGAAGATGATGATCCTCGGCGGGATCCCAGCCAAGGAGGACCACAAGGCCCCCGGGAAGAGCCTTGCCGGGGATGACAGCAGGCGCCACGGCAAGACCCTTACCGGGGCCCCGGCAAGGCCCTTGCCATGAACACCCGAAGGGCCACCATCAGGCCCACACCAATCAGACCTCCACTACCGTTCGCATGCAGCTGCCGACCCAACCAGCTGGGCAGGCACCTGCATGGCGGCAAGCGGATCTTCATGGAGACCCATCACTGTGCCACCTCAGCTGCCTGCCTGCCTACATGGGACCGCGGGCACCGCTGGCCAGGGCGCGTGTCGACGCAAGAGGGAGCGGCGACGGACGAGACACGGCTCTCCCCCGTCCCCGATAAAGCAAGGACACCTAAGCAAGATGCATTAAAGGCGCCTTGTCATGTAATGCGAGGGATAACCTCGCATCACTGTACCATTTCCCCCTCCTGTGTGCCACTATGGCAACCCCTTTCCCTATAAAAGGAGGCCCAAGGCGACCAGGAGGGGGATTCGGCCTTTTGGATCTCCTCACGCCCCATTGCTAGTTCAAGAACACAGATAAACAATCCACCAAAGCAGGAGTAGGGTTTTACGCATCCTCGCGGCCCGAACCTGGGTAAAGAAACCGTGTGCTATCTGTTTGATCCGCTCTTCTCACGACCCCGCGCCCCGCAACCGTAGTAGGGATTCTTATGATCCCATAGGTGTCGTTCCCACCGACACAAAGTACCGAACGCAAATCATATGAACGTGATGAAAACTTGCTTGATGATATTCCCATGTGTCCTCGGAAGCGCTTTTCCCTATATAAGGGTTTGTCCAGGCTTGTCCTTTGCTACAAAAAGGATTGGGCCACCTTGCTGCACTTTATTTACTTTTGTTACTTGTTGCTCGTTACAAAATATCCTATCACAAAACTATCTGTTACCACTTATTTCAGTACTTGCAGAGAAACCTTGCTGAAAACCGCTTATCACTTCCTTCTGCTCCTTGTCGGGTTCGACACTCTTACTTATCGAAAGGACTACGATAGATCCCCTATACTTGTGGGTCATCAGAATTGAGCAAATAAGATGGCGTTGGAAAGCTGGTAAAAATCCGCATCTTCCATATATCTAGTGTTTTTTCAAATTATATACAATTTAAAAGTATTTTGAAAAACGGTGAAATATTGGGCGAAATGTATTTTCACATTTTTTTTGCAAACGGTTTGTCGGATTGATGCAAATGATACGGCGTTGGAAAGCTATGAAAAATGCGCAACTTTTTCGTATAGAAATGTTTTTTCTAATTACTGACGGTTTAAAAAGGAATTCGAATACAGTCATATTTGATTTTGAACATGTTTTTTTAAAAAGTTTGTCGAAATGGGGAAACTAATATACCGTTGGATAGCTATCAAAAATGCGAAACTTAGTCATGTTGAACGTTTTCTCTACTTCGCAACCGTTTAAGAGTAATTTTGAATAAGGTGAGACGGATCCTGCAATTTTCCCGTCTGGAAAACAGAGTAGTCGTACTGATCGATGTGTGTGTGCATATTGATTTATTTTTGATTGAGTAATTTTGAATGGTTCTAGAAAAATAGTACTTGAACTGATGTCCGTATAGGGTTGTACTAAGCGTGATTTCACAGACACTTTAATCTATTTTTTTATTGAAAATTGTTCCATCATTTGTTCGCAAACGATCGTACGAGCTAAGATATGTGCGTGTTTGTACTGAGCATTTGTTTCATCATTTGTTCACAAATGATAGTACGAATGGAGCTTTGTTCATTTTTGTACTGAGCATTCTCGTCACAGTGTCAGGATCTCCAAATTTATGCTGTTTTGTTCTGTGAACTTCCTCAAATTTTTTTGGTAAATCACCCATGTTCTTCTTATTTTTGCTAAATTTTTGTCATCTGAACTTATGACCTCTGGAGTTTGTACTGATATGAATCGTTTTGCTGAACCACTGCAAATTTTTGTGTATTGCATCACTATATGACTTAGAACCAAATTGTTTTTTAACATATATTTGAACTTTTTTCTATATGTACATTGAATTGGGGGAAGAGTAGCAATAGTTATATATACTTTCTGGATAGTAATGCATGAACTTCTTGGTAAATTGAAGAATGTACTCTGGACGGTAATACATGCCCTCTCGAGTTTGTACTGATGTATATCCTTTTGAACTTGCTTTGGACGGTAATACGTGGACAAGCTCGTGGCCAAGTGCAGCCAAGGAGACCACCGGGGGGACTGTAGGTGATTGTGCTTATTCTCAGCAGCGAATTCACACAAGGTGGAGGTGATTAGGGGAAGCATGGTTCACGGGTGACCTTCATCTTGCCGCCGGATACAGGCTGCTCGCGCTCGTGGACGCCGTCGACCGGACGTGAGGCAGCACCACTCGTGGACGGAGATCAATAGAGCCTGACATGCACTACAACCCAATCCAATCCTGTCATATAACAAGGAACAAATAATAATTTATATCTTGTTAATTTTTGAAGGCATCTGTACAACAAATTAGAACTTCAGAGAGGTATTTTTCATACAAACTGTGTCTACACTACAGGTTTGAATAAATTGAGAGAGAGAGAGAGAATTATGTACTAAATTATGCGCTCGGGAGGTTCCTCGCATGTATGGTTCATCTTGTTGGGCTACTAAAATAGACAAAAAATCACGTTGGAGCAAATCATCATAAACCTTTTTACAAAACTGCTTGCCAAATCCCGGTTTAGTGAATTTACTATATAATCAACTGCCGAACTATTTATTTAACACAAATAAAACTTTTTTGTAATACACACTGATATAGCATAAAACATATTGATAACATCACTTCTCCTAACTGCACTATGGTCTATCCCTTCAAGTGAGTTTGAACTACTGCACTATGATCTATCCCTTCAAGTGAGTTTGAACTTGCTAGCATCATCTCCTAACTGCAGCCATCCCATTAACTTTTACAAAACAATTCTCAATATGGAGCAAATAACAATAGGAAGGAGGCCTCCACCATGCACATACAACATCAACATGCTAGTTTACTACCCTTGTGAGCCTCCAAAGCAAATGTGTTACATCTAGGTGATATCTCTGTACTTATAAAGTTTTTGAAGGTGAACTATAGCAAATGTTTATAGTCCACATAAAAGTTTAAATACGTGTACTGCTCCATAGCAAATGTTTTATAGTCCACATGTGCATAAAAGTTAGCTTTTAATTAACAACAAAGAAACATCACAAAAGATTATTTCAGTGCTTCTAGGCATATCAACAAACAGCTTGCGAGCAACAGGAATAGAATAATTCTCCCATGCAAACTGAAGAAGTTCTCCAAGCATAAGAATTAACAACTAGACTCCCGTCCTGAACCCTTAAAGATGAAATATGCAGATGCATGTTTTTACCGGAATGAAGTTATCCACATTTTTGCATACTTGGCGCACCGGAGAACCTGCACTGCTCGATTTTTCGAGAGAGGACTGAGGGCAGCACATTCCTGTGGCTCTTTTTTGGAGTAGTCGCTCTAAAGCACAAGTAAACAAATGCACAGTAAAATGACAGCATTACACATACTCAAGAACTAACAGATTATTGGGAAACGCTGCCAAAATTCTATTTCATGCAAATTTTGTGTCTACTTATTTGGATATCTACAACAACCATGTCATACACTAACCAAATATCTTCGAAATGAGACCAATCAAAGCACAAAGACAACCTGCAATCATCAACCAAAGTTGTGTTCTTCAGTTACTCTGACCAAGTTCGGTTTTCTTCAGAAAATGAATTAAAAATAGCATCGACTTTGCCATATATATTTTTAGCATGTATGGGGACGGATAGGTGATGAGAAGACGGACCTTCTCATGGTGGAGAAAAGCTACCATCGGGGGTGGTAGGAAGACGTACTTGTGGAGGTTGTCGATGGTGCAGGGTGTTCCCCGGCAAGTCGTCCCAGGCGGCTCTCACTATCTCAAACTGGAAAAAGACCGAAGGCAATGGAGTAGGACGGACGCCGGATACCGGATCGTTGAAGGTCTGATTCAAGAGCAACATCAGTTCAATTCAAAATAAATTGGCAGTTTATGAATTTTGTGCTAAGCAAGCATACACATCAGCACATGGAATGCCTTGGTAAAATGCACTCACTCAGTCCCCAAAATCAAAAAAGAAAACTACAGAGGCAGAAGAAAATGGGAGGACAAATTTTGAGTTCTGACCATTGCTTTTGTTGAACTGCCCCTCGTTGAACGACGTTGATTGGCAGTGGTGAACGGACTGGGGTAGCGGTTGTCAACAACGTGGGGCGGCATCGCAGTGCGAGGGGGATGGGGAAGCACAGCAAGGTGGAAGGCCGGCTAGAGCAGCGTGGCGTGGTGGGACGCCGGCTAGAGTATCGCGATGGCGAGGTAGGGCCTGCCAGTGCAGACGAGGAAGGTAGGCGGCGCGGTGGAGGTGGCCTGGTAGTGCGGCGGCCTTGGCCTGGTGGCATGGCGGAGGCGGCCTAGCGGCCGGGGCCTGGGGTCGCAGCTGAGGTAGCAACGCAGCGCGGTTGCGGGGGCCTGGGGGCGCGGCAGCGGGAGATTGGGGACATGGCGACCGGGGCCTGGGGCGCGGCGGCGGGGGCCTGGGGGAGCGGCGACCGGGGCCTAGGGGCGCGGCGGAGGTGGCCTAGAGACGCGGCGGCGAGGGGTCCAGCGAGGGATTGTGGATTGGGAAGGTCGGGGATGACTGCGGAAAGGCCGAGCTGTTTTTTTTATCGAAAACACTAACGCCCACACATGTGGGCGTTAGCCAACTCGGCCACATGTGTCCGTCTCCGTCCAACGCTTTTTGCACGAATCTTGGCATTAAAAGACTGAATTTGTGTGTCACGTAGGACAACTCGTGTGTGTGGCGTGTGAGGGAGTTCGCCCGCACGCTGCTTTCTCTCCGCGGTCAACGTTTTCGTCAGTCGGGGCGTGCGATGAAACTGCTGTCGCGCCCGCACGCCGCGCACCACTTCTGTTCCCCATCTCCTATGACTGCCCATTCTCCCACTCTTCCATACCCAAGCTGTCATTTGCCATATTTTTGAATGGTACATGGCAACTGCCCTATTTGTGAGCATGAGCAGATGGCAACTCTCTTTTTACCTTGAAGATGTTATTGTTGCCACGTCTGTTTGTAGCGCTACATGGCAACTGTCTAGTGTTAGTAGGTGGCAACTCCTAAAGATACCACCATCGCCCACATGGCCGTCTCCTCTCCAACACACCAAAAGCTATCAGTTGCCATGTGTTTTGCAGGGTACATGGCAACTGCCCTAGCGTGCTTGTAAGCAGATGGCAACTCTCTTTTTCGAAACATGTTTTTTGCCATGTATTTTAATGCTACATGGCAACTGTCCAGTGTTAGTAGGTGGCAACTCCTAAAGTTTTTTAAATCATGGTAACTGTAGTAAACCAGACAATAGATGGCAACAGCTGCAGTTGCCCAAAAATGGCATCAGGCACTTGACCTAAGATGTCAACTGCAGTTGAGCAACCATGGCAATTGTAGTTGTCCGACATGGCAACTGTAGTTCAGCAACATGGCAACTGCAGTTCAGCAACATGGCAACATGGCAACCGAAGAGGTCCGGACCATGGCAATCGCGGCGGGACGCGTGGTAACTGACACGCGGGGCGTGTGGCTCGCACGCGGGGATGGGTGACGGCCGAGACGGGTCGTGCGGGCCGCGCGCTCGCTCGCGCGGACGTGCTCGTGTGGGGCGATCGCGCTGCACGGGACGTGCGGGATGTGGCGGCGCGCGCCCATACGCGGTCGTGCGGGGGGGGGGTCGTCTCCGTGCCACACAGGGTGTGCGGCACAACCACCCGATACACCACACGTGTGGCAGTTATCGAGACCCTTTTTTATTTGGGCTGCTTCTGGGGTCCAGGAACATGGATCGGGCCTATATAGGGCACGAGGGTAACAGAATAATATTCTGTTACAAATAATAGAATAGTCCAGTCACCGAGCAATCTAAAAATTTGATACCATTTGATAGAGGCAAAGGTGTCCTGTCTTCCGATGAGATGGTGGCTATTGTTTTGGAGGAAGTCGACTTTGACAATCCGACTACAAACGTCTGAGGACGTCATGCCTTAGCAATTGCTAAACCAACTCCGAGAGGTTATTGACCACGCCAGAGCATGATCAACCTGACCACGAAGGTCTGTTTCTTGCAGGCAAACGAAGAACAAGCAAGAAACTAAGATTGCAATCTGGATATTGCGAATATAAGAGAAAAGCTTTATTGATGAAGGTGGGGTTCTGTGATGCCTTTGTCTGGTCGTTGAACACAAACGAAGTACATGAAGTTGCAGCTATGGTGTAGTTTTAATCTAAACAAAACCCAAAGTCTAAACGTCGCCCTAAGGGTTGTATATATGGACGAAGAGGGGGAAATTTTGTGTCCCTTGAGGGAGGGGTCCGAAACCAACCCTAACTCTTGTTTCCCCACACATACGGACTCTAAAAACAACCTATATTAAGTATTTCGAAATTACATGGGCCTGGCCCAATAATAAGGTGACGCGGCACCTAGAATAGCCTCTGGACAAATATTATGAAGTGGAATCTTGTATATTTCATCCAAGACTTCATGCACTCATTATGGTGGCTTCAAAGTCCTGAAATCATCACTTGAAACTCTGTTCTTGTTTCCCTTGCGCATGCCATCAACTCCATGCTTGTTCTTGCTCTAATGTTCATCCTTTTCCAAGCTAGGCCCTTCATTTGTAAGCAAAATAAATGTATCCAATTTAGGCAGCATCATATTCTCATGAACATTAGAATCATTACCAAGAAACAGAAGTACCTGGTAACTTAATTGGCGTGCGTGAGCTCTAGTAATCGGTCCAATATGTATAGTAGCAGGGGCTGTGGGTGTAATAATGGTATTGATGTCCTCATTATCCTGCCCTTCTTGAAGTGAAGTCGTCCTCGGCGGAAGCTCATCTTCCTCACCCAAATAAGGCAGATCAAGTTTATATGCATTATCATTTAATTTCTCTAACTCCTTAAAAGGACCATCAGCACGTGGCATTAGCTTTGATTTGTGTAAATCAGGAAATCTATCCTTACGCAAATGTAACCAAACAAGATCTCCAGGTGCAAACACAACATGTTTTCTACCTTATCTCCCACAAGTTTATATTTAGCATTCATACACTCAATGTTTTCCTTAGTTAACTCATGCATTTTTAAAATCAATTCAACACGTTGTTTAGCATCAAAACTAACCTTCTCCGAAGATGGAAGAGGCAACAAATCAATAGGTGCACGAGGTAGGAAACCATACACAATTTCAAAGGGGCACATCTCAGTAGTAGAATGCAATGAACGATTATAAGCAAATTCAATATGAGGCAAGCATTCTTCCCGCATTTTCTTATTATTCTTCAAAATAGCCCTAAGCATAGTTGACAATGTTCTATTTACTACTTCAGTTTGTCCATCAGTTTGGGGGTGACAAGTAGTACTAAAAAGCAGTTTAGTCCCCAACTTACCCATAAACATCTCCAAAGTGGCTAAGAAATTTAGTGTCATGATTTGAAACAATAGTATTTGGCACACCATGCAAGCGAATAATTTCACGAAAGAACAAATCAGCAACATTAACAACATCATCGCTTTTATGACATGGTATAAAGTGTGCCATTTTCGAAAACCTATCCACGGCAAGAAATATGCTATCCCTCCCCTTCTTTGTTCGAGGTAAACCTAAACAAAGTCCATAGATATATCCTCCCAAGGAACACTAGGTACAGGCAAAGGCATATATAAACCATGAGGATTGAGTCATGACTTAGCTTTTTGACAAGTATAGTGCAGCGAGCAACAAAATGCTCAACATCCCGTCTCTTCTTTGGCCAAAAGAAATGTGTAGCAAGTATATCCTCCGTCTTCTTCACGCCAAAGTGTCCCATTAGTCCTCCTCCATGCGCCTCCTACAACAACAAAAGATAACGGAGCTAGCTAGAATGCATAGCTTGTTAGCACGAAACGCAAATCCAACGTTAACGACGAACTTGTTCCATGTTGTACCTTGTTTACAATTCTGCAATACATCTTTAAATTCAGCATCATGCACATATTGATCTTTGATGGTCTCCAAACCAAATATTTTAAAGTCAAGTTGTGAAAGCATAGTATAATGATGAGACAATGCATCAGCAATAACATTTTATTTACCCTTCTTGTGTTTAATGACATAAGGGAAAGTCTCAATGAATTCAACCCATTTTGCATGTCCACGGTTCAGTTTTGCTTGACTTTAAATGCTTTTCAAAGACTCATGATCAAAATGTATAACAAATTCTTTGGGCCATAAATAATGTTGCCATGTTTCTAAGGTCCAAACAAGAGCATACAATTCCTTATCATAAGTAGAATAGTTCAGGCTAGGCCCACTCAATTTTTCAGAAAAGTATGAAACAGGTTTGACATCTTGTAATAACACACCTCCTAATCCAATTCCACTAGCATCACATTCGAGCTCAAAAGTCCTATTAAAATCAGGAAGTTGGAGTAAAGGAGCATGTGTCAACTTATCTTTCAATACCAAGGAGGCTTCTTCCCTTGCGGTACCCCAAACAAAAGGCACATCCTTCTTTGTAAGCTCATTGAGAGGTGCAGCAATGGTGCTAAAATCTCTCACAAAACGCCTGTAGAAACCAGCGAGTCCAAGAAAACTCCTCACTTGTGTGACCGTTTTGGGTTGCGGCCAACTCTCAATAGCTTCAATCTTGGCTTTATCAACTTCAATTCCCTGTGGAGTAACAACATAGCCAAGAAAAGATACTCGGTCGGTGCAAAAGGTGCACTTCCCAAGGTTATGTTGGGGAATGTTGCAGAAAATTAAATTTTTTCCTACGGTTTCACCAAGATCCATCTATGAGTTCATCTAAGCAACGAGTCATGGGAGAGAGATTGCATCTACATACCACTTTGTAGATCGCGAGCGGAAGCGTTCAACAAACGGGGATGAGGTAGTCGTACACGACGTGATCCAAATCACCGGAGATCCTAGCACCGAACGGACGGCACCTCCGCGTTCAACACACGTACGATCAGCGTAAAGTCTCCTTCTTCTTGATCCAGCAAGGCAAAGGAGAGGTTGAGGAAGATGGCTCCAGCAGCAGCACGACGGCGTGGTGATGGTGGAGCCGCAGTACTCCGGCAGGGCTTCGCCGAGCTCTATGGAGGAGGAGGAGGTGTTGGAGAGGGAGAGGGAGGTGCCAAGGACCAGGGGGTGCGGCTGCCCCTCCCCCCTTTATATAGGAGGGCCAAGGGGGGCGCCGGCCCTAGGAGATCCAATCTCCTTGGGGCGGCGGCCAAGGGGAGGTTTCCCTCCCCCCCAAGGCACCTAGGAGGTGCCTTCCCCTTGTGGGACTCCTTCCCTTTGAAACCCTAGGCGCATGGGCCTCTTGGGGCTGGTTCCCCTTGGCCCATGTAGGCCAAGGCGCACCCCTAGAGTCCATGTGCCCCCCCGAGGCAGGTGGCCCCACCCGGTGGACCCCCGGGACCCTTCTGGTGGTCCCGGTACAATACCGGTGACCCCGAAACTTGTCCCGATGGCCAAAACAGCACTTCCTATATATAATTCTTTACCTCCGGACCATTCCGAAACTCCTCGTGACGTACGGGATCTCATCCGGGACTCCGAACAACATTCGGGTTACTGCATATACATATCTTCACAACCCTAGCGTCACCGAAACTTAAGTGTGTAGACCTTACGGGTTCGGGAGACATGCAGACATGACCGAGACGGCTCTCGGGCAATAACCAACAGCGGGATCTGGATACCCATGTTGGCTCCCACATGCTCCACGATGATCTCATCGGATGAACCACGATGTCGAGGATTCAATTAATCCCGTATACGATTCCCTTTGTCAATCGGTATTTTACTTGCCCGAGATTCGATCGTCGGTATCCCAATACCTCGTTCAATCTCGTTACCGGCAAGTCACTTTACTCGTACCATAATGCATGATCCCGTGATCAAACACTTTGATCATATTGAGCTCATTATGATGATGCATTACCGAGTGGGCCCGGTGATACCTCTCCGTCAAGCGGAGTGACAAATCCCAGTCTCGATCCGTGTCAACCCAACAGACACTTTCGGAGATACCCGTAGTATACCTTTATAGTCACCCAGTTACGTTGTGACGTTTGGCACACCCAAAGCACTCCTACGGTATCCGGGAGTTACACGATCTCATGGTCTAAGGAAAGGATACTTGACATTGGAAAACTCTAGCAAACGAACTAAGTGATCTTATGCTATGTTTAGGATTGGGTCTCGTCCATCACATCATTCTCCTAATGATGTGATCTCGTTATCATTGACATCCAATGCCCATAGTCAGGAAACCATGACTATCTATTGATCAACGAGCTAGTCAACTAGAGGCTTACTAGGGACATGTTGTTGTCTGTTATTCACACATGTATTACGATTTCCGGATAACACAATTATAGCACGAATAAAGACAATTATCATGAACAAGGAAATATAATAATAATGCTTTTATTATTGCCTCTAGGGCATATTTCCAACAGTCTCCCACTTGCACTAGAGTCAATTATCTAGTTACATTGTGATGAATCGAACACCCATAGAGTTCTGGTGCTGATCATGTTTTGCCTTAGGGAGAGGTTTAGTCAACGGATCTGCGACATTCAGATCCGTGTGCACTTTACAAATTTCTATGTCTCCATCTTGAACATTTTCACGAATGGAGTTGAAGCGACGCTTGATGTGCCTGGTCTTCTTGTGAAACCTGGGCTCCTTGGCAAGTGCAATAGCTCCAGTGTTGTCACAGAAGAGTTTGATTGGCCCCGACGCATTGGGTATGACTCCGAGGTCGGTGATGAACTCCTTCACCCAAATTGCTTCATGTGCTGCCTCCGAGGCTGCCATGTACTCCGCTTCACATGTAGATCCTGCCACGACGCTCTGCTTGCAACTGCACCAGCTTACTGCCCCACCATTCAAAATATACACGTATCCGGTTTGTGACTTAGAGTCATCCAGATCTGTGTCGAAGCTAGTGTCGACGTAACCCTTTACGACGAGCTCTTCGTCACCTCCATAAACGAGAAACATTTCCTTAGTCCTTTTTAGGTACTTCAGGATATTCTTGACCGCTGTCCAGTGTTCCTTGCCGGGATTACTTTGGTACCTTCCTACCAAACTTACGGCAAGGTTTACATCAGGTCTGGTACACAGCATGGCATACATAATAGAACCTATGGCTGAGGCATAGGGGATAACACTCATCTCTTCTATATCTTCTATCGTGGTCGGACATTGAGCTGAGCTCAATTTCACACCTTGTAACACAGGTAAGAACCCCTTCTTAGATTGATCCATATTGAACTTCTTCAATATCTTATCAAGGTATGTGCTTTGTGAAAGACCTATGAGGCGTCTTGATCTATCTCTATAGATCTTGATGCCTAATATATAAGCAGCTTCTCCAAGGTCCTTCATTGAAAAACTCTTATTCAAGTAGGCCTTAATGCTGTCCAAGAGTTCTATATTATTTCCCATCAAAAGTATGTCATCTACATATAGTATGAGAAATGCTACAGAGCTCCCACTCACTTTCTTGTAAACACAGGCTTCTCCATAAGTCTGCGTAAATCCAAACGCTTTGATCATCTCATCAAAGCGAATGTTCCAACTCCGAGATGCTTGCACCAACCCATAAATCGAGCGTTGGAGCTTGCACACCTTGTCAGCATTCTTAGGATCGACAAAACCTTCCGGCTGCATCATATACAATTCTTCCTTAAGGAAGCCATTAAGAAATGCCGTTTTGACGTCCATTTGCCATATCTCATAATCATAGAATGCGGCAATCGCTAACATGATTCGGACGGACTTTAGCTTCGCTACCGGTGAGAAAGTCTCATCGTAGTCAATTCCTTGAACTTGTCGATAACCCTTAGCGACAAGCCGAGCTTTATAGACGGTCACATTACCATCCGCGTCTGTCTTCTTCTTAAAGATCCATTTATTTTCTATGGCTCGCCGTTCAACGGGCAAGTCAGTCAAAGTCCATACTTCGTTTTCATACATGGATCCTATCTCGGATTTCATGGCTTCTAGCCATTTGTCGGAATCTGGGCCCGCCATTGCTTCCTCATAGTTCGAAGGTTCACCGTTGTCTAACAACATGATTTCCAAGACAGGGTTGCCGTACCACTCTGGTGCGGAACGTGTCCTTGTGGACCTTCGAATTTCAGTAGGAGTTTGATTAGAAGTATCTTGATCATCATCATTAATTTCCTCTCTAGTCGGTGCAGGCACCTCAGGAACATTTTCTTGAGTTTCGCCATTTTCCGGTTCAAGAGGTAACACTTCATCAAGTTCTACTTTCCTCCCACTTACTTCTTTCGAGAGAAACTCTTTCTCTAGAAAGGATCCATTCTTGCCAACAAAGATCTTGCCTTCGGATCTGAGGTAGAAGGTATACCCAATAGTTTCTTTAGGGTATCCTATGAAGACGCATTTTTCCGACTTGGGTTCGAGCTTTTCAGGTTGAAGTTTCTTGACATAAGCATCGCATCCCCAAATTTTTAGAAACGACAACTTAGGTTTCTTCCCAAACCATAATTCATACGGTGTCGTCTCAACGGATTTCGACGGAGCCCTATTTAAAGTGAATGCGGCAGTCTTTAAAGCATATTCCCAAAAAGATAGCGGTAAATCGGTAAGAGACATCATAGATCGCACCATATCTAATAGAGTGCGATTACGATGTTCGGACACACCATTACGGTGAGGTGTTCCAGGCGGCGTGAGTTGTGAAACTATTCCACATTTTCTTAAGTGTGTGCCAAATTCGTGACTCAAGTATTCTCCTCCACGATCTGATCGTAGAAACTTGATCTTTCTATCACATTGATTTTCAACCTCACTCTGAAATTCCTTGAACTTTTCAAAGGTCTCAGACTTGTGTTTCATTAAGTAGATATACCCATATCTACTCAAGTCATCAGTGAGGGTGAGAACATAACGATAGCCACCGTGAGCCTCAACACTCATTGGACCGCACACATCAGTATGTATGATTTCCAATAAGTTGGTTGCTCGCTCCATTGTTCCTGAGAACGGAGTCTTGGTCATTTTACCCATGAGGCATGGTTCGCACGTGTTAAATGATTCATAATCAAGAGACTCTAAAAGTCCATCTGTATGGAGCTTCTTCATGCATTTGACACCTATGTGACCAAGGCGGCAGTGCCACAAATATGTGGGACTATTGTTATCAACTTTAACTCTTTTGGTATTCACACTATGAATATGTGTATCATCACGTACGATATTCATTAAGAATAAACCATTAACCATCAGAGCATGACCATAAAACATATCTCTCATATAAATAGAATAACCATTATTCTCGGATTTAAATGAGTAGCCATCTCGAATTAAACGAGATCCAGACACAATGTTCATGCTCAAACTTGGCACTAAATAACAATTATTGAGGTTTAAAACTAATCCCGTAGGTAAATGTAGAGGTAGCGTGCCAACGGCGATCACATCGACCTTGGAACCATTCCCGACGCGCATCGTCACCTCGTCCTTCGCCAGTCTCCGTTTATTCCGCAGCTCCTGCTTTGAGTTACAAATGTGAGCAACTGCACCGGTATCAAATACCCAAGAGCTACTACGAGTACTGGTAAGGTACACATCAATTACATGTATATCACATATACCTTTTGTTTTGCCGGCCTTCTTGTTCGCTAAGTATTTGGGGCAGTTCCGCTTCCAGTGACCACTTCCCTTGCAATAAAAACACTCAGTCTCGGGCTTGGGTCCATTCTTTGGCTTCTTCCCGGCAACTTGCTTACCGGGCGCGGCAACTTCCTTGCCGTCCTTCTTGAAGTTCTTTTTACCCTTGCCCTTCTTGAACTTAGTGGTTTTATTCACCATCAACACTTGATGTTCCTTCTTGATTTCTACCTCTGCTGATTTCAGCATAGCATATACCTCAGGAATGGTCTTTACCATCCCCTGCATGTTGTAGTTCATCACAAAGCTCTTGTAGCTAGGTGGAAGCGACTGGAGGATTCTGTCAATGACCACTTCATCCGGGAGATTAACTTCCAGTTGAGTCAAGCGGTTGTGCAACCCAGACATCTTGAGTATGTGTTCACTGACAGAGCTATTTTCCTCCATCTTACAGCTAAAGAATTTGTCGGAGACTTCATATCTCTCAACCCGGGCATGAGCTTGGAAAACCATTTTCAGCTCTTCGAACATCTCATATGCTCCATGTCTCTCAAAACGCTTTTGGAGCCCCGGCTCTAAGCTGTAAAGCATGCCGCACTGAACGAGGGAGTAATCATCGGAACGTGACTGCCAAGCGTTCATAACGTCTTGTTCTGCAGGGAGAACAGGTGCGTCACCCAGCGGTGCTCGTAGGACATAATCTTTCTTGGCAGCTATGAGGATGATCCTCAGGTTCCGGACCCAGTCCGTATAGTTGCTGCCATCGTCTTTCAGCTTGGTTTTTTCTAGGAATGCGTTGAAGTTGAGGACTACGTTGGGCATTTGATCTACAAGACATATTGTAAATATTTTAGACTAAGTTCATGATAATAAAGTTCATCTAATCAAATTATTTAATGAACTCCCACTTAGATAGACATCCCTCTTCTAGTCATCTAAGTATTACATGATCCAAGTCAACTAGGCCGTGTCCGATCATCACGTGAGACGGACTAGTCAACATTGGTGAACATCTTCATGTTGATCGTATCTTCTATATGACTCATGCTCGACCTTTCGGTCTTCTGTGTTCCGAGGCCATGCCTGTACATGCTAGGCTCGTCAAGTCAACCTAAGTGTTTGCATGTGTAAATCTGTCTTACACCCGTTGTATGTGAACGTTAGAATCTATCACACCCGATCATCACGTGGTGCTTCGAAACAACGAACTGTCGCAACGGTGCATAGTTAGGGGGAACACTTCTTGAAATTATTATGAGGGATCATCTTATTTACTACCGTCGTTCTAAGTAAACAAGATGCAAAACATGATAAAACTCACATGTAATCAAATAATAAACGTGACATGATATGGCCAATATCACATAGCTCCTTTGATCTCCATCTTGGGGCTCCATGATCATCTTTGTCACCGGCTTGACACCATGATCTCCATCATCGTGTCTCAATGAAGTTGCTCGCCAACTATTACTTCTACTACTATGGCTAACGCGTTTAGCAATAAAATTAAGTAATTTACATGGCGTTTCTCAATGACACGCAGGTCATACAAAAAATAAAGACAACTCCTATGGCTCCTGCCGGTTGTCATACTCATCGACATGCAAGTCGTGATTCCTATTACAATAGCATGAACATCTCATACATCACATATAGATCATTCATCATTCATCACAACTTTGGCCATATCATATCACAAAGCACTTGCTGCAAAAACAAGTTAGACGTCCTCTAATTGTTGTTGCAAGTTTTACGTGGCTGAATTAGGGTTCTAGCAAGAACGTTTTCTTACCTACGTGAAAGCCACAACGTGATTTGTCAACTTCTACTTACCCTTCATAAGTACCCTTTTCATCGAATCCGCTCCAACTAAAGTGGGAGAGACAGACACCCGCCAGCCACCTTATGCAACTAGTGCATGTTAGTCGGTGGAACCGGTCTCACGTAAGCGTACGTGTAAGGTTGGTCCGGGCCGCTTCATCCCACAATACCGCTGAAGCAAGATAAGACTAGTAGCGGCAAGAAAGTTGACAACATCTACGCCCACAACAAATTGTGTTCTACTCGTGCAATAGAGAACTACGCATAGACCTAGATCATGATGCCACTGTTGGGGAACGTTGCAGAAAATTAAAATTTTTCCTACGGTTTCACCAAGATCCATCTATGAGTTCATCTAAGCAACGAGTCATGGGAGAGAGATTGCATCTACATACCACTTTGTAGATCGCGAGCGGAAGCGTTCAACGAATGGGGATGAGGTAGTCGTACACGACGTGATCCAAATCACCGGAGATCCTAGCACCGAACGGACGGCACCTCCGCGTTCAACACACGTACGGTCAGCGTAACGTCTCCTTCTTCTTGATCCAGCAAGGCAAAGGAGAGGTTGAGGAAGATGGCTCCAGCAGCAGCACGACGGCGTGGTGATGGTGGAGCTGAAGTACTCCGGCAGGGCTTCGCCGAGCTCTATGGAGGAGGAGGAGGTGTTGGAGAGGGAGAGGGAGGCGCCAAGGACCAGCGGGTGCGGCTGCCCCTCCCCCCTTTATATAGGAGGGCCAAGGGGGGGCGCCGGACCTAGGAGATCCAATCTCCTTGGGGCGGCGGCCAAGGGGAGGTTTCCCTCCCCCCAAGGCACCTAGGAGGTGCCTTCCCCTTGTGGGACTCCTTCCCTTTGAAACCCTAGGCGCATGGGCCTCTTGGGGCTGGTTCCCCTTGGCCCATGTAGTCCAAGGCGCACCCCTAGAGCCCATGTGGTCCCCCGAGGCAGGTGGCCCCACCCGGTGGACCCCTGGGACCCTTCTGGTGGTCCCGGTACAATACCGGTGACCCCGAAACTTGTCCCGATGGCCAAAACAGCACTTCCTATATATAATTCTTTACCTCTGGACCATTCCGAAACTCCTCGTGACGTCTGGGATCTCATCCGGGACTCCGAACAACATTCGGGTTACTGCATATACATATCTTCACAACCCTAGCGTCACCGGACCTTAAGTGTGTAGACCCTACGGGTTCGGGAGACATGCAGACATGACCGAGACGGCTCTCGGGCAATAACCAACAGCGGGATCTGGATACCCATGTTGGCTCCCACATGCTCCACGATGATCTCATCGGATGAACCACGATGTCGAGGATCCAATTAATCCCGTATACGATTCCCTTTGTCAATCGGTATTTTACTTGCCCGAGATTCGATCGTCGGTATCCCAATACCTCGTTCAATCTCGTTACCGGCAAGTCACTTTACTCGTACCGTAATGCATGATCCCGTGATCAAACACTTTGATCATATTGAGCTCATTATGATGATGCATTACCTAGTGGGCCCGGTGATACCTCTCCGTCAAGCGGAGTGACAAATCCCAGTCTCGATCCATGTCAAACCAACAGACACTTTCGGAGATACCCGTAGTATACCTTTATAGTCACCCAGTTACGTTGTGATGTTTGGCACACCCAAAGCACTCCTACGGTATCCGGGAGTTACACGATCTCATGGTCTAAGGAAAGGATACTTGACATTGGAAAACTCTAGCAAACGAACTAAGTGATCTTATGCTATGTTTAGGATTGGGTCTCGTCCATCACATCATTCTCCTAATGATGTGATCTCGTTATCATTGACATCCAATGCCCATAGTCAGGAAACCATGACTATCTATTGATCAACGAGCTAGTCAACTAGAGGCTTACTAGGGACATGTTGTTGTCTGTTATTCACACATGTATTACGATTTCCAGATAACACAATTATAGCACGAATAAACACAATTATCATGAACAAGGAAATATAATAATAATGCTTTTATTATTGCCTCTAGGGCATATTTCCAACAGGTTACTGATAACCCCCAAGTATAGGGGATTGCAACAGTTTTCGAGGGTAGAGTATTCAACCCAAATTTATTGATTCGACACAAGGGGAGCCAGAGAATATTCTCAAGTATTAGCAGTTGAGTTGTCAATTCAACCACACCTGGTGTGACGCCCCCGATTCAATCGTACACTAATCATACACACAAAAATGTACGATCAAGATCAGGGACTCACGGGAAAATATCACAACACAACTCTAAAAATAAAATAAGTCATACAAGCATCATAATACAAGCCAGGGGCCTCGAGGGCTCGAATGCAATTGCTCGATCATGGACGAGTCAACGGAAGCAACAATATCTGAGTACAGACATAAGTAAACAAGTTTGCCTTAAGAAGGCTAACACAAACTGGGATACAGATCGAAAGAGGCGCAGGCCTCCTTCCTGGGATCCTCCTAACTACTCCTAGTCGTCGTCAGCGGGCTGCACGTAGTAGTAGGCACCTCCGGTGTAGTAGGAGTCGTCGTCAACGGTGGCTTCTGGCTCTGGACTCCATCGTCCGGTCGCAGCAATCCGGTAAAGAAAAGGGGGAAAAGGGGAAACAAGGCAACCGTGAGTACTCATCCAAAGTACTCGCAAGCAAGGAGCTACACTATATATGCATGGGTATATGTGTAAAGGGCCATATCGGTGGACTGAACTGCAGAATGCGAGAATAAGAGGGGGATAACTAATCCGGTCGAAGACTACGCTTCTGGCAGCCTCCGTCTTGCAGCATGTAGAAGAGAGTAGACTGAAGTCCTCCAAGTAGCATCGCATAGCATAATCCTACCCGGCGATCCCCTCCTCGTCGCCCTGTTAGAGAGCGACCACTTGGTTGTATCTGGCACTTGGAAGGGTGTGTTTTATTAAGTATTCGGTTCTAGTTGTCATAAGGTCAAGGTACAACTCCAAGTCGTCCTGTTACCGAAGATCACGACTATTCAAATAGATAAACTCCCCTACAGGGGTCCACCACATTTCCCAACACGCTCGATCCCATTTGGCCGGACACACTTCCCTGGGTCATGCCCGGCCTTGGAAGATCAACATGTCGCAGCCCTACCTAGGCACAACAGAGAGGTCAGCACACCGGTCTAAATCCTATGGCGCAGGGGTCTGGGCCCATCGCTCATTGTACACCTGCACGTTGCGTTGGCGGCCGGAAGCAGAACTAGCCCCCTTAATACAAGAGCAGGCTTACGTTCCAATCCGGCACGCGCCGCTCAGTCGCTGATGTCACGAAGGCTTCGGCTGATACCACGACGTCGAGTGCCCATAACTGTTCCAGTGTAGTTGGTTAGTGCGTATAGGCCACTGGCCAGACTTAGATCAAATACCAAGATCTCGTTAAGCATGTTAAGTATCCGCGAATGCCGACCAGGGCCAGGCCCACCTCTCTCCTAGGTGGTCTCAACCTGCCCTGTCGCTCCACCACAAAGTAACAGTTGGGGGCCGTCGGGAACCCAGGCCCACCTCTACCGGGATGGAGCCACCTGCCCCTTCAGCCCCCATCTCGGAACAGTAACATAAGTAATGTAACAGTATAAAGTATATAGTATATGCCCCTGATCACCTCCCGAAGTGATCATGGCCCAGTAGAATAGCATGGCAGACGGACAAGAGTGTAGGGACACTGATGGAACACTAGCATCCTATACTAAGCATTCGGATAGTAGGTAAAGGTATCAACAATTGTAGCAACAATGACAAGCTATGTAACAAAATAGGATTAACCGAAAGTAGTAACATGACACACTACTCTAATGCAAGCAGTATAGAGAAGAATAGGCGATATCTGGTGATCAAGGGGGGGGGGGGGTTCCTGATTGCTCTGGCAAGAAGGAGGGGTCGTCAACACCGTAGTCGTACTGGGTAGCAGCGGCGTCGGCCTCGGTGTCTAGCGAGAGAAGCAGGGGAAGAAACAATAAATACAATGCAAACAAATGCATGACGATGCATGACATGACAAAGCATGATGCTAGGGGTGCCCAATCGTGGTAGAGAATGATACCCGCGAAGGGGGAAAACATCCAAGAAAGTATTCCCGGTGTTCCGCATTTTCGGACAAATGAACCGGAGGGCAAAAGTTGCGAGTTCGATAGGTTAGGGATGTGTGGCGAACGAACGGGCAGCGTATCCAGATTCGTCTCATCGTTCTAAGCAACTTTCATGTACAAAGTTTTTCCATCCAAGCTACGGTTTATTTTATATTAATTTCTAAAGTTTAATGTTTTTTCTAGATTTATTATTAATTTGAATTAAAACAGAATAAACATTTGTCACCTAGCTCTATACTAGCCTGAGTGTATGACCAGTGGGGTCCCAGAGTGGTCCAGTCAGCAGAGTTGACCCAGTCAACATTTGACTGGTCAAAAGGTGAATAGTGTTTAGGTCCCACTTGTCATTGTCTCTGGCTTTATTATAACAATCATTTTTGTTTAACAATAGTGGGGCCCTTCTGCCATAGGATAATTAGGCAATTTAGGTCCTAATTAAACTAACTAAAACTAGTTAGCACTAACTAAAAGGGGGTGGCCCCACTAAACAGTGGCTCAGCTGAGCCACACATGCGCACGCACACAACACACACGGGCGCTCGGGCACACGGCCATGGCCGGTGGCATCAGCGGGCAGCGGGGCCGGCAAGGCCGGTCAGGACTAGGTGCGGGCGGCAGCCAGCGGTAGGCGGTGTGGCGAGCGCGGCCGGCCGGAGAAGGGGGGCGGCCGCGGGAGCGCGTGGCAGGGGCGGCTGCGTCGGGCGTGTGGCCGCGGGCGGTGGAGCCGGTTGGCGCGAGCTGGGACAACGCAGGCTCGCGTGAGGGGGAGCGGAGCGGCGGGCGTGCAGGGCGGCGATGCGACGGCGAGGAGGAGCGACCGGCGCGGGCGGGCGCCGACGGGCGCGCGGCCAGAACGGCCCAGGGGGCAGGGAGCGCGGCGGGGCAGCAGAGGTGCTTCGGCGACTGCGTGCTCGTGGTGAGCTCGCGCGTCAGGGATTCGCGGACGAACGGAAGCACAAGGGGGGTCAGCAGAGGAAGGGAAGCTCATGGGGCCCTGTAGTCGTGCGAATGCGAGCTCGAGGAGGACCGGGAGACGTCGGAGCAGCGAGTCGACAGCGGGTGGCGGTGGTGGTCGAGGTGGACAGGGACGATGAAGACGTGGCCGACAACGGAGATGCTGGTGAACGCGTCGGAGGGGCTCGAGGTCGGTGGTGGCTGTGGCTACGCGGGCGTGGCGTCCATGGCGGAGCTCGGAAGGAGGGGAAAGGGGATCTGGGCGAGGGGATAGGCGGAGGAGAAGGAAGAGAAATATCTGCGCGAGGGAAGGGGGAGGAAGCTGACGAGGCCAAGGGGATAAGGCCGATGCCCTCGGCAGCGAGACGTGGGGGGTGAGCGGGTTCGACAGCGACGCCCTCACGCGGGGTGCGCGCCTCGGTCGGATGAACAGGGGGAAGCGGACGACCGCAGGGGAGTGAGTGGGCTGGGCTAGGCCACTTGGACCGGTTCGGTGGTTAAGGCCCAGGGGGATTTTCCATTTATTTTGTTTCCTTTTGTTTGTCTTTGCTTTGTTTTCTATTTTACTTTCTTTTGCACTTTAACAATAATCCACGTTTGTAAAATGTGTGGCTGGTCTCAATATTTAGTATGCAATATACCTTACTGCCTTAAAAAGTTTGGGAGTGTTTTGAAGTTGCTTGTATTTTGATTAAAAACTAAATGACTTAAAATGGGGCTATTTTGGTACTATTTTCATATCCACGACCATTTTAAACATCTCTAAAAATGTTGGTTAAGGCATGAAAATTATCTAGTGAATATTTTCAACCCATTGAACATTTTAGTTTTGACATTCGAAAACTTTTATTGTTTGCTTGATTTTGAATTTGAATTCGAACCGGTTTTCGAACTAACGCGAGATTAGCAATGGTAATCGAGGTGACGTGGCATCATTAGCAGAGGTTCACTGTAGCTTAATTATCCGGGCGTCACACCTAGATAACTTAGTATCTGCAGCAAAGTGTTTAGTAGCAAAGTAGTATGGAAGTAACGGTAACGGTGGCAAAAGTAACTGTGATAGTTTTGTAGTGATTGTAACAGTGGCAATGGGAAAGTAAATAAGCAAAGAACAATATGTGAAAAGCTCGTAGGCATTGGATTGGATGGTGATCGAGAATTATGTCGGATGCGATTATTCATGCAACAGTTATAACATAGGGTGACACAGAACTAGCTCCAATTCATCAATGTAATGTAGGCATGTATTCCGAATATAGTCATACATGCTTATGGAAAAGAACTTGCATGACATATTTTGTCGTACCCTCCCGTGGCAGCGGGGCCCTAATGGAAACTAAGGGATATTAAGGCCTCCTTTTAGTAGAGTACCGGACCAAAGCATTAACACATAGTGAATACATGAACTCCTCAAACTACGGTCATCACCGGGAGTGGTCCCAATTATTGTCACTTCGGGGTTGCCGGATCATAACACATAGTAGCTGATTATAGACTTGCAAGATATGATCAAGAACTCACATATATTCAAGAAAACATAATAGGTTCAGATCTGAAATCATGGCACTCGGGCCCTAGTGACAAGGATTAAGCATAGCAACATCAATCTCAGAACATAGTGGATACTAGGGATCAAACCCTAACAAAACTAACTCGATTAGATGATAAATCTCATCCAACCCATCACCGTCCAGCAAGCCTACGATGGAATTACTCACGCACGGCGGTGAGCATCATGGAATTGGTGATGGAGGATGGTTGATGATGACGATGGCGACGGATTCCCCTCTCCGGAGCCCCAAACGGACTCCAGATCAGCCCTCCCGAGAGAGATTAGGGCTTGGCGGCGGCTCCGTTTCGTAAAACGTGATGAATCCTTCTCTATGATTTTTTTCTCCCCGAACACAAATATATAGAGTTGGAGTTGAGGTCGGTGGAGCTCCAAGGGGCCCATGAGGCAGGGGGCGCGCCCACGAGGGTAGGTGCCATCATTTTTTATTAATTCCAAAAATAATCTCCGTTGATTTTAAGATCATTCCGAGAACTTTTATTTATGCACAAAAATAACACCGTGGCCATTCTTCTGAAAACAGCGTCAGTCCGGGTTAGTTCCATTCAAATCATGCAAGTTAGAGTCCAAAACAAGTGCAAAAGTGTTTGGAAAAGGAGATACGTTGGAGACGTATCAACTCCCCCAAGCTTAAACCTTTGCTTGTCCTCAAGCAATTCAGTTGATAAACTAAAAGTGATAAACAAAATCTTCTACAAACTCTGTTTGCTCTTGTTGTTGTAAATATGTAAAGCCAGCATTCAAGTTTTCAGCAAAGAGTATGAACTAACCATATTCAAGTTTTCAGCAAAGAGTATGAACTTAGGTCTCATGTTTACTCATGTCAATGGCATAATCAACTAGCGAGCAATAATAATAAATCTCGGATGACAACACTTTCTCAAAACAATCATGATATGATATAACAAGATGGTATCTCGCTAGCCCTTTCTGAGACCGGAAAACATAAATGCAAAGCACCTTTGAAGAGGACGCTTGGTATCCGGCCTCTTTATAAAGAGACCAAGGCCTATCCTGTTTTACTCCTCGAACTCAATCGAATCCTTCCCCCGCCTTGAGTTCCAACTCCAGAAGCTCAGGTCTGGCACTTCGGACCTTCAACCATGTCCGGATCCAACCTTCAGGGTTGGTGGATGCCTTCCTCCGTCACGGAGGAGGACGTCAAAAAGTTAAGGGAGGCCAGGTTTTTGACTGGCGAGATTGCGCACCGGCTGCCTGCTCGAGGGCAGGTCATTCCCACTCCCAAACCTGGCGAAAGCGTCGTGTTCATATCTCACTTGCTTCGAGGGCTAGGCCTCGCTCTAGACCCCTTTGTGAGGGGGCTCATGTTCTACTATGGGCTGGATTTCCATGATCTGGCTCCGGATTCTGTCCTCCACATCTCGTCGTTTATCGTCGTGTGTGAAGCCTTCCTCCGCATTACCCCTCACTTCGGCCTGTGGCTCAAGACCTTCAAGGTGGAGCCGAATATGATCGAGGGGCTCCACGCAGAGTGCGGAGGCGCCGTAATAAGGAAAAGTGCCGATGCCCCATGGCCCTAGGGTTCTTTCCCAGAAGTGTCCAGCTTATGGCAACAAGAGTGGTTTAATATCATAGCTCCCAGGGGTACCAAGTGGGTGGCTCCCCCTGCTTTTCGCTCGGGCCCCCCGCCTCGACTAGCGTCATGGGTCAATATGGGGCTGGACTGGGGGCCAGCAAAAGATGTGCCAATATTGCAGAGCCGCATTCGAGATCTCCTCGAGAGATATCAGTCTAGTCACGGTAATGCAAGTCATGTTAATTCGTCGAGTCCTACCCTGCAAATGTCGTCCCCTCCGCATGTGGGAGTTCAACCCAGAGGGACCGCGAGTTGTCCATCATTTCCTCGGCATGACGCCCGAGGAGATGTACAAATTGTTCTTCGGACCACAAATAATGTGTCCGGACACCACCGAGGATGCGGGGTTGAACTGCAATCGTCCAGATACCCAAGTAAGTAGCCATGTGATCGAACATGCCGTATCTTTATTTATCACAACATCATTCTGAAGGATCGCTCTTTGCCCAGGACTGGGTAACAAAGGCAAAGATGATCAGGTGTCCGGCCCCCCTCCCCGAGGTCTCACCGGATCCCGTACTGACAAGGATGCTGGAGCTCGCGCCCTATCAAGCGCCCTCAGGGGAAGAAGAAGGGGGGAAGAAAAAGGCTAGCGCCTCCGCGAAGGAGGATAACTGGAGGGAGGAAACTGAAATCCCCCTTCCCAAGGAAGGAAGAGGACCGCCTCTAAAGACCCGGAGACAATGGTCTCCAAACAGGGGAAGAAATCTTCGCGAGAGGGTCCTGCCCTGGGGGATACCCCGGCCGCACAATGCCCGCAAGGGGACCAGCCTTCAACCGAACCGTAAGTAAAAAGGGAAGTTCAATAAGAAACATCCTGCTTTGCTTCTGAGAAAAATAACCAAAATATTTGTCTTGTAGTCCGGATCATAGCCCTTCTCAGCAGAGTTCGTCTTCGGGGGATCTTCTTCCGGAGATGATGGAGAGCAAAACGCCTCCCCATGCCCTCCCGCCTTACGAGGCGGGCGACCCCGAGGTGTCGTCGCAGAGGGCTTCTCCTGATTCGGCGAGGCCAGAGGGTGATCCTTTGGCCGCCCAACGTCCTCAGTATCTGGCTCTTGAAGAGAGCAACCGAAGGAGTCCGGCGCCGTCAGTTATGCGGTCGGACGCACTGACGGATTTGCTAGAGCAAGCGACTATCTCAGAAGCGCATCGTACGCTAATGGGTATGGCGGTTGAGAGGATCTCGTCCGCCGAAAGCGGGTTGTATGAAGCCTTTATGAGTCTGCTGAAAGGTTTTGAGGTACGTGAGATAGTGTACATTTTTTACAGTACCACACACGTTAAGGTGTGCCCTATGCAGATAGTAGCCCCTGAGACTCTGGTTGCTGCCGAAAACAGTGGTAAACAGAGGATCGTAGTCCTAGGTAATAATCCGGCCGCCCTCACATGCAGGTGGTAGGAGGTCCGGTGGCTAGCCGGACTAGAGAGGTTGTCGAGCTCAAGCGGCAACTAGATGCGGCGGAGGCCGACATCGTGCTTGTCAACAAGCGGCTTGACGAGGCACAATGTATGTGATTTCTCCAGTGATCGATACATAATAAGAATAGCATGATGCCAGTGTCTTTAAGATGTTGCGCCTGCAGATGGAGCTGTGGCCGTGGAGACCCTTCGAGCAGAACTTGCCCGGGCCAAAGAACAAGCCAGGAAAAGTGATGCGGCTGCCCTGAAAGCGGTCGAGGAGCTGAGGGCCGAAAAGGCTGCTCATTGCCAAAGCAAGGAGGAAGTAGCCAAGATGGATGTGGAGTTGAAGGATGCCGCCGGTCATTACGAGCTTCTCAAAAAGGAAGATCGAGCGAAGATGACGGACCTGGAGAAGGCCATGGTGGCAGCCAAGGACGCCCGCTCTACTATTAGAGCGAGGAAGGAGGAGTTGCGTCACGCCGGGGATATCGCGGCTGGGAAGCCATTTATGCTGCGGATGAAGTTCATACATCCTAAGTATGCTCCTTTGGACCGACTGTGGAGTTCTGCAGATGCTTATCTGGATTTGGCAGCGAGTGCCGCTGATGCGGCCGAGTACTTCAAAGATCAAAAAGATCGCGAAGTGGATAAGCTGTTCTGGTCACAATTTAATGGTCCATCGCGTCCGCTTCCTCTAAATGAGCGGATGGCCGAGTGGGTCGAGCTCCATAGGTTGTCCGGACTCGCCATGAGGTCTGTTGTGGATCACCTGTGGCCGGAAGGGCCAAGGCTGAACAGTTACTTTAGTTTGGTGCAGCACTTCCTTGGTGCTGTGCCGCGCATCGACACGGTGAGGAGGTCAGCGTGCATCGAGGGTGCGCGGATGGCGCTTGCCCGTGTCAAGACGTACTGGGCGGAGATGGAAGCCACTGCAATTGCAACCTCGAGTTCGGCAGTTAGCCGAGTAGCTGCCGAGCACTACTTCGACGAGGTCCTTGAAGGCGCTCGGTCAATAGAAGTACAGTGCTCGAAAAATATTATGTTCTAGTGACATGTATTCTCATTGAAAAACAATGTTTTAATGAATTATAAAGGCTATTTTTATACTTTTGCTTGAAAGTATTGTTATGCCTCCTATGCGGCCGTTTATGCATATATGTATATGACCTGAAAGTTTGCAGTCGTCGGTTTCAGCCCCCACGCATATAATGTAGGGGTGTTCGTAGAAGACGCGTGTTCACACTTGATCCAACGTCTTGGTCCATTAAGGAGGTGATAGCGCAGCAAACTAGGCAATCGGACTATATTGCTTTAACACTTTCACTTAGCCATAGGAGTTTGACAGTGGGGCTACTATATAGCCCCTGGTGGCTCCGTGCTCATCCGAATACGGGGCGCGTACATGCCTGGCCGGGAAACGGCTGTCGGTGTCAAAACCGGCGGATCTCGGGTAGGGGGTCCCGAACTGTGCGTCAAGGCCGGATGGTAACAGGAGACAAGGGACACGATGTTTTTACCCAGGTTCGGGCCCTCTCGATGGAGGTAATACCCTACTCCTGCTTGATTAATATTGATGATATGGGTAGTACAAGAGTAGATCTACCATAAGATCAAGGAGGCTAAACCCTAGAAGCTAGCCTATGGTATGATTGTATATGAAGATGATTATCCTACAGACTACAACCCTCCAGTTTATATAGACATCGGATAGGGTTAGGGTTACACAGAGTCGGTTACATAGGTAGGAGATCTTGAATATTCGCATCGCCAAGCTTGCCTTCCACGCCAAGGAAAGTCCCATCCGGACACGGGACGAAGTCTTCAATCTTGTATCTTCATAGTCCAGGAGTCCGGCGAAGGTATAGTCCGGCTACCCAAACACCCCCTAATCCAGGACTCCCTCAGTAGCCCCTGAACCAGGCTTCAATGACGACGAGTCCGGCGCGCAGATTGTCTTCAGCATTGCAAGGCGGGTTCCTCCTCCAAGTCCTTCATAGAAGATTGTAAACACCAAAAATAGTGTCCGGCTCTGCAAAATAAGTTTCCACATATTTCCATAGAGAGAATAACATTAACACAAATCAAATCTGCTGACGTATTCCGCAGTGCGTCATCACACTACGGCCAAGTTCTTTATGAATCGTTTTTACTTTTCCACCTCAGCACGTTTTGCAAGGCGGTTTCCTTGGCACGTCCTGTCGAAGCAGAGATCGTGTCCCCTTTTTACGGGATTCTCATCATTACGGACGTGGGTAACCCAATCGTGCCCTTTAGCACGTTTCCCTCGATTAAAGTCGAGCCCCAAACGGTTACGGGGAGGGCTCTTGGTATTCGACCTCTTATCAAGAGACCAAGGCCTTATTTCTTTATTCAATCTCAAGCGTGTTTCCCGTCGCCTCGAGTTTCAACACCCCAGGCTCTTCGGACCTTCGACAATGTCTGGTTCAGACCTTCAAGGCCGGTGGACGCCCTCTTTCGTCACGGAGGAGGACGTGCTAAAGTTGAGGGAGGCTAAGTTCCTAACTGGTGAAATTTCACATAGGTTGCCTGCTCAAGGGCAGGCTATTCCCAGTCCCCAGCCCGGTGAGAGTGTGGTGTTCATGTCTCACTTCCTCCGAGGGTTGGGCTTCCTAATGGATCCCTTTGTGAGGGGATTGTTGTTTTATTACGGGCTGGATTTTCATGATTTAGCTTCAGAGTCCATCCTCCATATCTCCTCGTTCATCATCGTGTGTGAAGTGTTCCTCCGTGTTACCCCCCACTTCGGATTATGGCTCAAGACCTTCAAGGTGGAGCCGAAGATGATCGAGGGACGGCACGCAGAGTGCGGAGGCGCTGTTATAAGTAAAAATGCCGATGCTCCATGGCCCGAGGGCTCTTTTCAAGAGGAGCTAGGCTTGTGGCAACGAGAGTGGTTTTATATCACCGCTCCCCGGGGCACCACGTGGGTGGCGCCTCCTGCCTTTCGCTCGGGTCCCCCACCACGGCTAGCGTCATGGGTCAACAGAGGGTTAGATTGGGGTTTGCCCAAAGATGTGCCCTTGCTGCAGGGCCGCATTAAGGATCTCTTGGAAGGAGACCTCAACCTGGTCAAGGTGACACAGGTCATGCCGATTCGTCGAATATTGCCCGGCAAACGTAGCTCCCTTCGCCTGTGGGAGTTCAATCCAGAGGGACCACGAGCTCTCCGGGATTTTATGAGCGCAACGCCCGCGGAGATGTATAAACTGTTCTTCGGATCACAAGAAGTGTGTCCGGATTTAACCGAGGACGCAGGACTAAGCTGCAATCGCCCGGATACTCAAGTAAGTAACCTTGTGCCCGTACCTTCTATCCGTATAATTGTCATAAACTTGCCCTTAAAAGAGCTGTCCTTTTAAACAGGAGTGGATAGCGAAGGCAAAGCGAATAAGGTGTCCGGCTCCCCTTCCCAAAACCAAGCCGGATCCCGTGCTAGTCAGGATGCTGGAAATAATGCCTTTGGAGGGAAGCGAGGGGGAGGACAAGGAAATTATGGCCTCCTTGAAGGAGGCCGCTCCGAAGGGAGGAACCGACAATTCCTCTCCTAAAGGGAAAAAGAGAGCTGCCTCTGACGACCCGGAGGACATGGCCTCAAAGAGGGGGAAAAAGTCTTCGTCAGAGGGTCCTATGCCGGGGAGTTCCTCGGCCGGACTACGTACTCAAGGAGATCATCCCTCCAACGAGCCGTGAGTAGAGAAAGATTTTCCTTTCGAGTGATGAGAGAAATCCGCGATTTATATCTGAGAAGTTTAACCGAATTTTTACCTTGTAGTTCGGACCTCAGCCCTTCTCAGCAGAGCTCGTCCTCGGGGATCTTCTTCCGGAAATGATGGAGAGCGGGACGCCTCCTTCTGCTGTGCCGCCTAATGAGGCGGGCGACCCTGAGGTGTCGTCACGAAGGGTTTCTCCGAGTCCGGCAGGGGCGGAAGATCGCTATGGGCCCCCCCGAGGTTCTCCGCGTCCGGCCTTCGAAAGAGGTCATGGGACAAGTCCGGCACCGCCTGGTGCTTGGCCGGAGGAGCTAAAGGTTCTGCTTGGGCGAGCTTCTATTTCGGAGGAGCACCGTGCATTGATGGGCATGGTGATTGAAAGGATTTCATCCGCAGAGAGCGGATTGCGTGAGGCCGTCGAAAGTTTATTGACGGGTTTTGAGGTATGTTAGATACTGTACACTTTTGTCAGTGGCGCATAAATAGGATGCGCCCTATGTAGATAGTAGCCCCTGAGACTCTGCGCGTTATCAAGAAATGACGACACGTGGAGGATCATAATCCCAGGTCTAAAATGTCGCCTTTTAATGTAGGCTGCAGGGTGTCCGGAATCAAGCCGAACTGCTGGTTTTGCCAAACTAAAGCGGCAACTGGACGTGGCAGATGCCGACATCGCGCTTGTCAACAAGCGGTTGGATGAGGCTCAAGGTATGTGATTCCTTGGGCAACATTAGGTAATAAGAGCTTTATGCCAGTGTCTTACGATGTGTGTGCTTGAAGCAGATGGTGCGGCCGCCGTGGAGAGTCTTAGGGCAGAACTTGCCCGAGCTAAAGATCAAGCCAGGAAAAGTGATACGGCTGCCAAGAAAGCCCTTGAAGAGCTGAGAGCCGAACAGGCTGCTCATTGCCGAAGCAAGGAAGAGATGGCCGATATGGCCGAAAAGTTAAAGAGCACTGCAGACTGTTGCAGACTTCTTGAGAAAGAAGACCAGGCGAGGCAGACGGTCCTAGAGAAGGCCATTGCTGATGCCAAGGACGCGCGCTCTGTGATGAGAGCTGCGAAGGAGGAGCTGCGTCAGGCCGAACAGATTGCGGCTGGAAAGCCCTTCATGCTGCGAAGAAAATTTTGCGATCCAAAGTTTGCTCCGTTGGACCGGATGTGGAGTGTGGAGGACACCTATGTGGATTTGGCAGCGAGCGCTGCTGATGCGACCGAACACTTTCGAGACCTGAAAGATCGCGAAGTGGAAAAGCTGTTCTGGTCGCAATTTCACAATCCAGAGCGTCCACTGGCGGTGGACGATCGTTTGGCTCAATGGGCCGAACTTAATAGGTTGTCCGGACTCGCCATGAAGTACGTCATGGGTCATCTGTGGTCGGGGAGGTCGAAGCCGAAGATTTATTTCAGCTTGGTGCAGCAATTCCTTGACGGGGTGCCGCGCATTAATGCAATGAAGAGGTCGGCGTGTGTAGAGGGTGCAAGGATGGCTCTTGCCCGTGTCAAGACATACTGGGCAGAGATGGAGACCACCGTTATTGCGTCCCGAGATTCGGATAAAAGCCGAGTGTCCTCCGAGCACTATTTTCAGGAAGTCCTTGAAGACGCTCGTGTAATAGAGACGCAGTGCTCGAAGGATGCTATGTTATTATAGCATGTGTAATGATGAAGTGATATTTTGATAAACTGTAGTGGCCTGTTTATACTTTTGCCTTCAAGTGTTGTGAACACCTCCTGTGCGGCCATTTAAAATATATATATATATATATATTTATATATATATATATATTTATATATATATATATATATATATATATATATATATATATATAATCTGAAAGATTGCAGTCGTTCGCTTCAACCCCCACGCACATAGTGCGGGGGTGCTCGCAGAATACGCATTTTCACACTTAACCCAACGTCTTGGTCCTACAAAGGAGGTGATAGCGCAGCGGGCTAGGCAACTGGACTATAATGCTTTAACACTTTCACTTAGCCATAGGAGCTTGACAGTGGGACTATTTAGGTAGCCCGTTAGTGGCGACTGCGCTCGCCCGAGTTCGAGGCGCGTGTGTGCCTGGCCGGGAAGCGGCCCTTCTTTAAAGCGGAGGAATCTGATAGATTCTGATAGGTCATCGAGTGGCTGACCAGTCTCACGCTACATCATGACAGTCAGTTTTCGGCTTTCTCTACTGAGGTGCTCGCCCGGCCGAACCGGGGCACAATCGCAGTAGTTCTCCTGGTGCTACCTTAGCCGATAGAGCGGAACGTAAGGTAACCGAACTCAGGAGCCGGGCAACCCAACATTTGACCAAAGAATTGATTCAGAGCTGATGCATATAATGCCAAAACTCGTGACGCCGAACACTCCCTAAGGTGTTCGGTCTTTATGAGTGCGGGCGAAACAACACTCTTTGCTAAAAATCCCCTAGTGTCCAGGTACGTTCAAAAATTCTGACGTGGCCACATGCCAAGACGCCAGCCTCCACCTTGGTTATATCGAAAAAACTAGGGGATGTTTAGCAACAAGAGACAGTAAAAAAGGTTCACGCAGGGTCTTAATCTAAAAAGAATCCTTTAGGACGGGTCCCTACTTCACATCTGCGCTTGTGTCTCCGTTGTGCCGTATCCTGGACGGGCGCTGCACGACGTTCATCTGTAAAAGAGAGGAACTTAGTTGAAAACGGGTCGTGCCGAAAAAAAGTTTAAAATAAACAAGATGTAAAGTAAGTTTATATAAAATTGAGCTTTATTGTCTCTGCATGTAGCCCCTCGTGCGGGGGTATATGGCCACTGAGCCTGCATCGATGATGATTTTTTACCGAACTCGTCTATCCGCGTTCGTGGTTTTTAATGACCTATTTCACAGTTTTTTGGCCGGTGAGGCCATTTTGCTGTGTGGCTGTCAAAGCGGCCGCATAGTCCTCCGCTTGTGGGAGGCGTGCTTTAGTGCGTCCCATTTAAAGAGATGATGCCTCGTGGACCGGGCGTCTTAAGCGTGAGGGATGCGTAATGCGGTATCGCGTTAAAGCGAGCGAAAGCTTCGCGTCCCAGTAGTGCTTGATAGCGACTGGAGAACGGGATGATATGGAAGGTCAGCTTTTCGCATCGGAAGTTATCGGCCGAGCCGAATATAACTTCGAGCCGAAGACTGCCCATACAATGGGTGTCCGGACCAGGTGTTACCCCTTGAAAGGAGGTTTTGCTGTGGCGGATTCTTGCTGGGTTTATCCCCATGTGATGGATTGTATCCTGATGTATCAGGTTTAGTTCACTGCCGCCGTCCATAAGGACATTTGAAAACTAGAGTCCGCCAATTATTGGATCGAGTATCAGGGCAGTCCAGCCTGCGTTCTTGATGTTTCTAGAATAGTCTAGCTGATCGAAGGTGATTGGTTTTAATAACCAGTGGCGGGACCCCTTGGGGATAGGTCGGGTGGTGCGTACCTTTATGGGTGCCACACGTTTTGTTACGTGAAGTAAGTTCACTGTTTTTACTTCTTGTGGGAAGTTCTTTTGTTTCCTGGTGCTCTGCTTCTGGGGTTCGTCCTCGTCTTCATTTGGTGTGTCGAGCCCCTTGTGTTCGGCGTTGAGTCTGCCGGATTGTTTGAAAACCCAACAATCTCTGTGGGTATGGTTAGCAGGCTTCCCAGGAGTACTGTGTATCTAACATATCCTGTCCAGGATTCTATTTAAGTTGGACGGATCATCCCTATTATCCTGGAGGGGTGGTTTTGTCTGATTTTGTCGTGAGCCTTTGAATCCGGCATTAACTGCCGTGCTCTTCGGACTTTTTTCTTTAGTCCATCGACGATCCTTGTTGCCTCGTGATTTTCCGTTTCCATCCCTTGTTTCGGATGTACTTGGGTCGTTGGTGCTGCGCCTTGCCAACCAGCTGTCCTCTCCTGCGCAGAAGCGGGTCATGAGGCTTGTGAGTGCGGCCATTGTTCTTGGCTTTTCCTGGCCGAGGTGTCTGGCGAGCCATTCGTCTCGGACATTGTGCCTGAAAGATGCTAAGGCTTCGCCATCCGGACAGTCGACTATCTGATTCTTTTTAGTGAGGAATCTATTCCAGAACTCCCGAGCTGATTCTCCGGGCTGTTGAGTTATGTGACTAAGATAGTCTGCATCCGAAGGGCGAACATAGGTCCCTTGAAAGTTTGCTCGGAAAGCATCCTCGAGCTCTTCCCAACTTCCAATTGTGTTTTCGGGAAGACTCTTAAGCCAATGCCGGGCTGGCCCTTTAAGCTTGAGGGGTAAATATTTGATGGCGTGGAGATCATCTCCTCTGGCCATATGTATGTGGAGGATATAGTCCTCGATCCAGACTCCAGGGTCTGTTGTTCCATCATATGCCTCTATGTTTACGGGTTTGAATCCCGCTGGAAATTCATAGTCCAGAACCTCATCGGTGAAACATAGGGGGTGTGCGGCGCCCCTGTATTTGGGTGTGCCAGATTCTGACGATGGCTTTATTGTATTGCTTGCGAGAGCTTGCTTTTTTGGCCCATAAATGGACCGAACTGGGGCATGATGCGAATCCTTGGGTGGGTCGCATGCCAATTTAAGTGTGGCGCCGCTTACCGCTTTATGGGGTCGTTTATCCGACCGTGCGGCTTTCTTATTTTTTGAATGCGAGGGCTCTACGGCCTCTTCGTCGAATTCAGGCAGTAGCTTTCTCTTCGGATAGCTTTTAGTACGGCGACCGTCGCCGTATTTATCTGCGGTGTTGGTTACTTCACTCCATCTAATCTGGAGTGCATCTTCCGCTGTCTTTAGCTTCCGCTTTTGCTTTTTCAGGCTGCGTGCAGTTGCAACGAGCCTCTTGTGGAGACTCTTCTGCTCCATAGATTTATCCGGCGTAAGGTCGTCCGGAATGCCGTTTTCGCCGGGGAGGGAGTTTCGGTTTCTCTATCCGTGTTGCCTTGTTCGGACGGCTGCTCTAAGGCCTGCTCGTCGCCTACTGGCTTTTCCCGCTCTATGGCTGGGTTTTTATTGAGGCGGGGCTTGGGTCGGCGTTTATGCCGACGCTTTGATTGCTTTCCGGGGGGGTCTATCTCCCATTCCATCCCCTTTTTCTTTGTTGTCATTTCCTTTAGGGGTATCCACCATGTACACATCGTCAGATGAGGTGGCTGTCCAATGCCCTGTGGGCGTTGGTTCGTCGGTATCTCCTGCATCGTCATCCATGTTGTCGATGTCTGCGGAGTTGAAGTTGAGCACGTCGTTTAGGTTGTCGACAGTGGCTACAAAGTGGATGGTGGGTGGGCTTTGAATTTCTTCATCGTCCGTATCCCATCCTTGCTGACCGTAATTCGGCCAGGGCTCTCCTGATAAAGACAGAGACTTGAGAGAATTCAGGATGTCGCCAAAAGGCGAGTGCTGAAAGATGTCCGCGGCGGTGGACTCCATTGTAGGTGCCCAATCGGATTCGATTGGTAAGGGCACGGGGGGTTCGGAGTCCAGATAATAGTCTGGACCCTTGGAGTCACGGGTCACACGGAGTGTGGGGCTGGCGTTCAGCTTGATTGCCTTTGAGATCGCAGCCCCCGAGGTGACATCGAACCGCTCATCCTCGACTGGCATAATAGGCTCCGAGTCTAGGGTCGGAACCTGTCGTGGGTTTGTCACGGCAGATGTCCTAGTGAAAGGACTTAGTCGTGGAGCCATCGCAATGGGTTAACTTGAAGGGGTTAAAACGGACATGGGACACAGGGAGTTTATACTAGTTCGGCCCCTTTGATGAAGGTAAAAGCCTACGTCTAGTTTGTGATGGAACTGATGGGGTTTCGATGACTAGGGAGCAAACAAGCTTCGCCTAGGCCTCGAGTTATTGTTCTCTGTCCTAAACCGCTATCGGGTTGTCCCCTTATATACACGGGTGACACCCGTCGGTTCATAGAGTCCCAATCTCTGGTTTATATTCGTATCCGGGTTGGTCTCTCCCTATTCCTAACTTATAATACAAGTTTATATACACGCCGGTTTACGGCGACAGATACTGAACCGACTACGGCCTTGGGCCTTTGTCTAGCCTCTGGGCTTTAGCACCTTTAGATTACTGATGAAGTCAACCCGGCCCACTTAGGCCGGTTTACGCCCAGTAGTAATATCCCCAACATTAGGCCCAGATTGATTTGAACAGGTTCATGTCAATCCTAAGCCAAAATCTTTGTCTTAATCATCTTCCTGTATCTATTGAACCGTCGTGTCGTCATCTTCTTTGGTTGCTGTAAACCAGCATGACATCATCATGAAGCTAGCTTTTATGATGCCTTCTTTGTTTAATAGATCCGCAATAATCAAGGCGACAACTCCGAAATTTGTGGCTCCTGGATTCGCGCGCCTGACACATGTCCTTTGCCTTATAAATAGGGCCGAAGGGTCATTTCCTTTTCTCTCCTTCATCCCCTTTCTCTTCGTCTTCTCCGCGCCGCCAGTCCCAGAGCTCCGCCGCCGCTGCTGACCTCTGCATCGTCTTGGGCCGCTGCATCGACCTGACCGTACCAGAAAACCGCGGCGTCCTTCCGCGTCTCCCCCGGCTCCGGTAAGATCTCTGTTTCTATCAATCTGGATCCATACTAGGGTTTCGCGTTCTTGCCGTGTTCTTGCTCACTGCTCATGTTCCTGCTCATACCTCTAGGTAGATCCAAGAAAACCCTACTGTGATTTACCAATGGGCCTTTAGCATTCGTCTTGTAGATTCATGCTTAAGTTCATAGATCCAAATAACCTTTCTGCTCTTTGAATCCATATTGTTCCGCCTTGAACTTTTAAATATTTTCCTTTTTCTGAACTGGCTTTAGATCCGTCGTTTGTAGAGAAGTCTTGTGAAATCTGTTTCTGTGTTTGTATACCCTTGATTACCTTCAATGTTCCGGCGGTTTAACCTTGGCGTAGAAAATGTGAAGGACCAGTATATATCATTAGTCCCCTTGTTTGAACCGCCAGACGTTGCCACCTTACATAACTCCAGTTTGGATAGGACTACCTTCGGTTTAAATAGATATGCATCCGGTTTAATCAAACATATACTTGAACCGAAACTACTTATCTTGTAGATTTCCTCATGGCCTAGCAAATATATGAATGCAACTGGGTTCCTTCCCGTGTTACGGAAACACAGTTGAACAACTTAGTTCTCACCGGCGCTTTAAGCAGTAAAAACACCATCCACTGGAGAGTTCCAGGCACAAAATTTCCTCCCACCCCTGAAGAGGGAGAGGTTGTTGTTTTTGCGGATCACCTGGCCCGGGGCTTTAGTACGCCCGGTTCAAAGTTTATTCGGGATGTCTTAGCCAATTTCCAACTGCGCCCACAACATACCGGTCCCAACTCTGTCACTAATATATGCCACTTCCAACTGCTTTGCGAAGTGTACCTCCAAGAGGAACCCACAGTGGAATTGTTCCGAGATTTCTTTCACTTGAACCGTCGCACAGAGTTTACTGATGGCCCCAATATGGAACTGGGTGGTATGGCAATCCAGAAAAGGAAAGAAGTCACTTATCCTCATGCAAAACTGCACAGTCATCCCCAGGAGTGGAATAATTCCTGGTTCTATTGCAAAGACACCTCCCCTGCCGAAGAGAATCCCTTGCCTGGTCTCCGTCCGGAACGGCTTAGCAACACTCACCCTTTTCCTGAGAGGTTAACTGGCAAAGAGAGGAGTAAGTACGCTCCCCAATTGTCCAAGCTCAGAGCTTTCCTAGCCAACGGTTTAACTGGAGTTGATCTTGCCCGTTGTTGGATATCCTGGAGTATACTGCCCCTCAGCCGACGCTCCGGTTTGATGTGTGAATATACGGGCAGTGTTGATGATCCGCTGCGGCATGTAAACATCCAGCTTACTGATGAAGAAGTCACAGAAGCTGTAAAGAAAATTTTGAATGAACCGGAGCACGTCTGCGCTCGTACCGGCCTGCTTCCTTTTTGCGCCATCAACAAACCGCCACCCGTAAGTCTGCATTTTTCCTTTGTACTAGCCTTGATGCTATTGTACTTGTTTATTACTGATGCCGACATCTGTGTGATGCAGGGTAATGATCCGTTTTGGAGAAAGAAAATCCCACAAGAGAAAACCGATAAACCGGACAGACCAGTCCGGCCCAAGACCAAGGTTGTTAAGAAGTCTGCTCATAAAAGGAGAACCACCGCTTCCTCTGATCCGCCCGCTGATGATGATGTGGGTAATCCGGACCTTGAGGCAGAACTTGATTCCCTTGGTTTACTTTTTGTACACCTTATTGATGATAATATTTGTCAGGATGATGCTGAAGCTAGTCATGCTGACGATGTAGAGGTAATTGTCCTTTCCTCTGACTCAAGCCTTCCACCTTCACATAAAATCCGTCGGGCAAACCGCAAAGTTAAATTTTCTCATCCCCTTGCTTATTTGGATCTCAACTTTCTTATGAAGACCCAACTGCATGAGGTGCGCCGCACAACTCGTCACAGTGGTCAGGTAGTTACCTCCGCCGGTTTACCGAACAATCCGGTTCGAAGACATCATTCAGAGGTCTCTAATTTGCTTGTCAGTATTCGTCCTAAAGCGGGCCGTTTTCGTCAACCGCTTAATCCGTCTGTCGCGGGGGATGGCTGACCCCCGCGGGCACCTATGGGGCCGGAGCCCCTTTCGTTGTCCGGAGGGGGGCGGAGGGAGCGCGGAGAGCAGATCGAAGCGGGCACACGGGCGGTTTACCCAGGTTCGGGCCGCGATGGACGCGTAAAACCCTACTCCTGCTTAGTTGTATTGAACTGGGGAGCTCGGGAGCTTGGGGAGCTAGCTGCACCAAGCGTATGGCTGTCTGGGTGCCGATTCTCCGAACCCCGGAACCTGGAACCGAACCCTGGAACCTGGAACCGAACCCTTGGAACCTGGAACCGAACCCTGGAACCTGGAACCGAACCCCTTTCTACGTCGCACACGGGCCTCCTTTTATAGCGCAAAGGGGTCACCGACAGGTGTCAACGTAGGAGAAAGGGGTAAAAGTGTAAAAGGGGTGGTAGCTGTAATAGTGCGGGAACGGTGGCGCTATAGTGCGGCACAGTGTTATCATACCTACTTCTGACGGTAGGGGACAAGGGCATTAAATGCCCGTCACGGTCGCCCGGACAGCACCGAGGCGGACCGTTAGGTGCGCCACCGTTCGCCACGATGGCGGTCTGCATGCCACCGCATGCCCCAGGCTGCGCGGTGCCTCGCCACGTGCCCTCGGGGTAAGCCCCGGAGCGACGCGTGGCGGGCGAGCTGGAGCGCAGCCTTGAGGTGGCGATCTTGCCGCGGCAAGTGGCTTGCCGCGGGGGTCGTCTTCCTGTGCCTGATAGCGTGCCAGCTATCAGGCCTTGCCGGGGCGCTTGGCGGGCCACGGCGGGCTTCTCTTGTGATGCCTGGGTTCGGCCTTCCCGACAAGCTCCTCTTGTCGGGGGCTCGATCTTCTGTCTCGTTATACTTTGTTCTTGGATGGCCTTAAATGGGCGCAGTCGTCCCGGCAAGCTCCTCTTGCCGGGGTCTTGTCTTCTCGGCCCGGCAAGCTCCTCTTGCCGGGGGCCTTGTCTTCTTGACCCGACAAGCTCCTCTTGCCGGGGGCCTTGTCTTGAATGCTTGGTCTTCTCTTGGCGCTTCCGGGGCGGGCCTTGCCGCAGGGTGCTACAACTGCCCGTGCACAAGTCTGGGGTACTAAGGTACCCCTACTTTAGTACACCGACAGGAGCCCCCGGGCCTGGGCCACACACGGTGCCGAGCGTCGTTGGGCCAGGCCCTAACAGTGCACGGGCACGCGTGGCCTTGGTCGCGCTGCTCCTTAACTCCGCATCTGCCGCGCCTTCCCCAGGCGGCGCGCGCTTACCGCGGCGTTGCGGGGGCGGGGCGTGCGAGGTGAGCGTGACGTGGGTGGCGTGCGCGGAGCTGAACCGCGCAGGCGCACGTCACGTCGCGCACGATCTCTCGATGGCAAGAATGGAGCGCCCGCCCCTTCCCCCATATAAGGCAGAGGAAACGGGAGCGGCTCCCCTCCTTCGCCCTTACTGCGTCCTCTCCCTTCTCCAGAGATCCCATCTGCGCCCCGCGTCCATTTTTCCTCCGCCGCTCGCGCGTACTTGCGGAGCTACCGGATTCTTCGTCTCCCTCCTCTCGCCGCCTCCGCCATGGCCCCGAAGACTGAGAAGGCGAGGGCGGAGAAGACCAAGAAGGAGAAATCGGAGCACGCGGCGATGCTCACCTTGCTGCGGAAGCAGAACCTCGTCTTCGCGCCGAAGCTTGGCGCGCGGGAGCTCTGGAACAAGTACTACTTGTTCTGGGCGGAGGAGACCAAGGCGCATCCCCGCACCCGAGTCTATCCGGCCGCCGCCAAGGGCAACTACCCCGGTGGGTATTATTTCTTCGCAGCCTTCTTCCACTGCGGTCTTTGCCCTCCTTTTTCTGATTTCTTCTGCGACATAATGAACACCTTCGGCCTCCACCTTCTTGACTTCACTCCCAACGCCGTCCTCACGATGGCGGTTTTCGCGCATATGTGCGAGAACTACGTTGGGGTATACCCAAACGTCGCGCTGTTCAGGCACTTTTTTATCCCCAGAGTGGAGGCCGGCGCCCCCCTCGCCGGGGGGATATCTTGGGTCTTCCGCCTGAACAAGAAGGATTCCTACTTGCCGGGGGAGCTCCGTGGCAAGTGGGAGGAGTGGCGCGCCGACTGGTGCTGGGTCGTCGAGGACCAGCCGCAACCTTTCACCGTGCCGCGCACAACACCTATTATGCGCGGCAAGGATTGGAGCGAGCTGGATTCGGACGACGGCAAGCTCAACGCCGCCATCATCAGGATTCTCCGTCTTCGGGCAGCAAGGCTGTCCGTCGGAGAGGTGGGCGCAGACTTTCTCCGCCGCCGCATCGCCCCTCTTCAAGATAGGAAGAGGCCAGCCTGGGAGTATAGCAACGCGGCGGACATAATGAGGCTGCGCCCCGGGCTCAACTTCAACTTCACGTCGGTGGAGCTGAAGGGGATGGTCCGGGAGCTATTCAAGCATGACCCGGCCCACCCAGAGTGGTTCAGGGAGCCCCGGGGAGTCGTGCCTCTTTGCAACAGCTCGGCCCGGGATTCCCTTCACGCCATGATGCCCGCGTGTGACTCGCACGGCGTCGACCGCACGTGGATTCCGCCCAGGCCAGACGTCATCTTGAACTTCTTCGACAACCTGGCGGAGGTGGCGAAGAAGAAGGACGAGGCCCGGGGGCTGACGCGGGACACTTCCGCGCGAGAGGCAGCCTGCACGGCTTCTTGGGCTGAAGAGGCCGCCGCAGCCGCAGCGGCCGGGGAGTTCGGCTTCTCGCCCGAAGAGGCGGAGGCCGCAGAGGCGTCCCGCCAAGCGGAGGTGGCGGAGATCTGCGAACTGCTGAAGCTGCCCCCCGACGAGCTCGCCGGGGTTCCCTCTCTGAGGCACTCCGGGATCCAGGGGATCTTGATCGAGGCCGCGGCGAGGGCCACCACCGCCGGAGGACAAGGAGCCACAGCGCAGGATGCTGGGTCCAGCGGGCTCGCCGGGGTGGAGGAGGAGGACGGTGGTGACGACGACTCCGACGGATCCTTGGAGCTCTACGCCGATGACCTTCCCTCAGCGTCGGAAACCTCCCCGTCCCGCGTAAGCCCCCGGCGTTCTGCGGCGAAGCGTCTCCGCCGGGCGGCGATGGGGGCAAAGGCGCCGGCCTCCCGGCAGCAACCACCCCGCCAAGCGGCACGAGTCTCCCGGGGGAGCCGGGTTGCGGCGGGGGCGCCAGGCGCGTCAGCTACGTCAGTGGCGCCCCGTGAGGCAGCGCCGCACGGAAAGGAGCCCTTGGAGGGTGGAGCGACGACTCCGCCAGCTCCCCGGGCCCCGGCAACCGTCGGGACCGCCAAGCGTCCGAGGGAGGCCCCGCTGCCCGCTCCCCGCGTGGCCGCGCGTCAGGTGGAGTTTGATTTCTCCGCCCTGAGCGACGACGACGACGAGGACGAACGGGAGTAAGAGCTTTTGAGGTTTCGCATCTTCAAGGACTTGGCCTTGATTGTCGCAGGCTCTGATCCTGTTCCTCGTCTTAACTTCAGGACCTTGGCGGAGCGAGTGGCGAAGAAAGCCAAGGCGCCCGTGGTTGAGGTTGTGGACGACTCGCCCACCGCGGCGACTGGGGGCGTGCCGGAGCCCAGTCTGCCGGATCCGAGCGCTGCCCCGAGGGGCAGCCCCCAGCGTAGCCCTCAGCGCAGACCCCAGCGTAAGTCTGGGTTCCGTACTTTCGCTCGTCGGGCGTGCTTGAGGGATCGTCCCTGCGCTGGTATCTTGATAATACTGTGTCGTGCAGAGGTGGGGCCGCAGCCGCAGGAGCGTTCAGAAGCCGCCCCCGAGGAGCCGCGGGCCCCGCCGTCCCTGCCAAGGCCGAGCTCTCCGATAAAGGAGAGCGTCCCGCCAAGGGTGAGCACCCCGCCGAGGGCGAGTACCCCGCCAGGGGCGGGTAGCCCGGCGAGGGCGGTGACCCCGCCAAGGCAGAGCTCCCCGGCGAGGGAACCCGCCGCTGATGACGTCTGCCAAGGTAAGCTCTGTGACTTAGTCATCTTGGGCTCGTCTTTTCCTTTTGGATGTTCGCTTGAATTTCTTTTGCTCCCTGTTCTCCTTCTTCTAGATTCCCCTCCCCCCGAGCAGATGGAGACGGAGGTCATCATCGTCGAGGAGGAGGAGGACGCGCGCGGTGGCAGCGGCGACGCCCCTGTCGCCGAGGACGCGGCGGAAACCGCCGAGTCATCCGCGCAGGAGACTGCCCCCGCGGCGGACGCAGCGGCCGGGGAGGGGGATGGCGGCCGCACTGCCGACCCGGAGGCAGCAGGAGCGTCGGGCGCTGCGCCGGCCGCCGACCCCTCCGCCGAAAAGGAGCGGCCGGGGCATTACCTTGAAGCCCCCAACGGCATCTTCATCCAGGTGCCATGGGGCTCTTCTGCGCGGGCCCCCGCGGAGGGCGAGGCCCTCGATGGGGAGGTCCTTGCCTCCGCGGGCCTGAAGATTGTCGAGGCGCCCGGCGGGGCCGAAGAGCCCGAGGAGGAGAAGCTGCTTCGCCGGCTCCTGGCCCTTTACCGGGCCAGGCAGGCGAAGCTCGCTTCCCGGGAGGCCCTCGCTGCGGAGGCGGCCGTCGAGATGGAGAAGCGTGCGGCGGAGCTCCGCGCCGCCAACCAAGCTGCCCTCCGCGGTGTGGCGGAGGAGCGCGAGAGGCTCGCCGGGGAGTACCAGGAGTGGGTGCTGCAGAAGGCCGACGCCGAAGAGCAGCAGCGGCTCGCCGGGGAGGAGCTGTCTCGGCGAGAGGGAGAGCTTGCCCAGCTGCAGGCCAATCTCAACTCCCACGAGGAGGAACTTGCCGCTCGGGAACGGGCCCTTGGCGGGGAGCTGGAAGGAGCGAAAGCCGCCGCGGCTGCCGCGGAGACCGCCAGGGAGGAACTTGTCGTCAGGGTCGCGCAGCTGGAGGAGTTGTTGAAGGCGAGCGCGGAGAGGGCTGGCGCGCTCAATGCGGAGCGGGAGAAGGACGCCCGCGCCAACTCCGAACTCCAGGCGCGTCTCTCCAAGCAGGGCGACGAGCTGAAGGCCGCCAAGGACTCTATCGAGGCCCTGGAGCTGAAAGTCTTCGCGCTGGAGGAGGAGCTCCGCAAGGAGCGAAGCTTGGCGGAGAGTGCCAACACCGCGGCCGAGGACTTTCGTCGGACCGTCGCGGTGTGGACCGAGGACCTGGTGTCTTCCGCGTCCAACATCGACCAGGAGTTGCTGGCGTTGAAGTTGGAACACCTCATCTACTCTCCGGACCCGGATCTCCCTCACAGCACCAAGCTCAGCCTCTTCTTCAGAGGGGTCGCGCCGGCTCTTGCGGATCTTCGGAAGAAGATCCCCGCGCAACTGGCCGAGGAGACGCGCCGGGCCTGCGCGGGAACCTTGGAGCGTGTGCTGACGAAGATTGTATACCGCAACCCCGGTATAAATCTCATCAACGTCCTTCGCAGCCTGCCGGCCGACGCTGACATGGAGGCGCTGAAGGAGCAGGTCGCCGACATCATCGCCAGAGTGGGCAAGATTTCCCGGATCGAGGGCGACCGCGTAGACTAGGCCCCCTTTATCTTATCTCTTTTTTTTGCTGCACACGGCGTTATGAGCTCATTAGTCACAGTGACAAGTTACGCAAGGTTTCTTCCTTAGCTGAACAAAACGGTGCATCGCTATCTTCCTTGTCCTGGCCCTTTACTTTGCACGCTTTTCGCCCTACGCTCCCTTGGGCTTATAGCAGCCTGCTGGCCAAGGCCTCACCGGGAAGCAACCTCGCCGTAGCCAGTCGCAATCGCGCTCCGCTTGTTGAGTGAGCTCGGAAACGAAACAAGGGCGCGACGCTCATCGCAGCTCGCTTGAATCGTTGAGCGTACTCGAAACAAGGTGAGGGTGCGGCTAGCCGCGGGTAGGTTCCTCCGCGCACAGGTTTTCCATACAAAGTGTGACCGTCCAAGGAAGACAACCAAAAATTAAGAATCTGAACTGCTCAAATTCTAATAACTTATCTTATGCATAATGCTTGCTTCTTGGCAAGGCTTTCCTTTCTTGAACAACATTTGGTTCCAGCACCTGGTTCCTCTCCCATCTCCTTCCCCCGGCGAACTTCGTGCGCGAGGAACGCTCCCTCTGTCTAAGAGGCAAGGAAAATAAAGAGGGAAGCAAGCACATGGCCTTTCGGCGTGCTGGTGCTCACTAGCCATGCATGTCACGCAGGATGCCAAATAACACATGCAAATACCAAGAGGAGCATGTAAGAGGCAAAACAGCGCAAAGCATAGAAGCTTTTACTGATGCGCGGGTCTGCGCCCGCCCCTGCGCCAAGGATTACATGCAACTTCGGCAAGACTTGGGCAGAGAGGTTGGTTGACGGAACGGGTTCCGGCAACCGCGCTGGCGAAACTCCTCCCATGGTTGGCGTCGACTCGTTTGGATCTTGGCGAACGAAGCGCGCCGAAGAACGAGGTCGCCTTTCTTCGCGGCTTCCGGCGCTAACCGCTGCGGCTACGGGAGCGGCGCAGGGTTCACTGGAGGCGAGCGGTTCGCCCAGCGGCCGGAAGGCGGTCCTCCTCAAGGAGCAGCTGCTTCTTGCCCGAACTCTGCGTGAGTGGGTACTCGAGGAGGGCCGTGCACGATTCCGTAGGGAGGAATGCCTCCGCCCCGCGGAGCGGGGCGGATAGGTACCTGTTCATACCTGAGCTTACCAGTGTTCGCTTGGATCAGATCCGCACAACCTCGACGCGCGCCCCTACCTGGCGCGCCAAAGATGTCGCGGGGGATGGCTGACCCCCGCGGGCACCTATGGGGCCGGAGCCCCTTTCGTTGTCCGGAGGGGGGCGGAGGGAGCGCGGAGAGCAGATCGAAGCGGGCACACGGGCGGTTTACCCAGGTTCGGGCCGCGATGGACGCGTAAAACCCTACTCCTGCTTAGTTGTATTGAACTGGGGAGCTCGGGAGCTTGGGGAGCTAGCTGCACCGAGCGTATGGCTGTCTGGGTGCCGATTCTCCGAACCCCGGAACCTGGAACCGAACCCTGGAACCTGGAACCGAACCCTTGGAACCTGGAACCGAACCCTGGAACCTGGAACCGAACCCCTTTCTACGTCGCACACGGGCCTCCTTTTATAGCGCAAAGGGGTCACCGACAGGTGTCAACGTAGGAGAAAGGGGTAAAAGTGTAAAAGGGGTGGTAGCTGTAATAGTGCGGGAACGGTGGCGCTACAGTGCGGCACAGTGTTATCATACCTACTTCTGACGGTAGGGGACAAGGGCATTAAATGCCCGTCACGGTCGCCCGGACAGCACCGAGGCGGACCGTTAGGTGCGCCACCGTTCGCCACGATGGCGGTCTGCATGCCACCGCATGCCCCAGGCTGCGCGGTGCCTCGCCACGTGCCCTCGGGGTAAGCCCCGGAGCGACGCGTGGCGGGCGAGCTGGAGCGCAGCCTTGAGGTGGCGATCTTGCCGCGGCAAGTGGCTTGCCGCGGGGGTCGTCTTCCTGTGCCTGATAGCGTGCCAGCTATCAGGCCTTGCCGGGGCGCTTGGCGGGCCACGGCGGGCTTCTCTTGTGATGCCTGGGTTCGGCCTTCCCGACAAGCTCCTCTTGTCGGGGGCTCGATCTTCTGTCTCGTTATACTTTGTTCTTGGATGGCCTTAAATGGGCGCAGTCGTCCCGGCAAGCTCCTCTTGCCGGGGTCTTGTCTTCTCGGCCCGGCAAGCTCCTCTTGCCGGGGGCCTTGTCTTCTTGACCCGGCAAGCTCCTCTTGCCGGGGGCCTTGTCTTGAATGCTTGGTCTTCTCTTGGCGCTTCCGGGGCGGGCCTTGCCGCAGGGTGCTACAACTGCCCGTGCACAAGTCTAGGGTACTAAGGTACCCCTACTTTAGTACACCGACACCGTCTGACTCCGATTATCAGGTCACCTCGCACTCCTCTTCTGGCGAGTCAACTGGCACCCAGCTGCGTCCACTTAAAACCGTGCTTGGGTAAGCTTGCACCTATCATAACGTTGTTGATTTTTGTAGTTTTCAACATGTACTGTCCTTGATTTTGCTGCTTCTTTTTAGGGCCAAACCGAGGCCAAGTAAGAAAGCTCGCCTGGATAAGGCAGCTGAAGAAGACGCTGCTCCTGAACCGGATGTTACCCCAGACATTGAAGCGGTCATCCATGAAGATGTGGTTGATGACCCGCTAGTACGAGATGAAGTTGTTACTGCTGATGAAGGTTTTGTTAACACCTCCGGTCCTACTGACCAGCCAGCCAGTCCCATCCAGATTGAGAAAACCACCAGCCCTTCCAGACCTGCCGATAAACCGACTACGCCGGTTCAAACCGGCGAGTCTAAGGATGATGAAGTTATAATCACTGGCATTGGTCGTTCTGAACCGGGGAATCCCATCGCCTTAGCCAAGCATACTGCCAAAGAAGAAATTTCTGCCATGAGTAAAGGCAAATGGGATGTTGATCTGGCAACATATACTGCTCTGGGCGCCCAAGATGTGCATTCTGGATACTTGAACCGGCTGTATACTAGCCGTGATTATGAAGCTAATCTGGTAAAGCTGATGAAAGAGAAGCTTGAGGTAACTTCCATGAATTTGTTCCTGCTTCTCACCATTGTAGCCCCCAAGGGCCGGTTCAACCTATCATAGTTGAATCGGTTCTTGACATAAAAAATTCCATGCTTCAAAATTCCTTGATATAGCCCCCAAGGGTCGGTTTAACTTGATGTAGTAAAACCGAAACTTCAATCTTCATACCGTGGCATCAGAAACTTATCAGAGCAAATAGGCATTAGCCCCCAAGTGCCAAGTTGAATATTTGTATTGAGCTTGGGACTTTGTCAATTAACTGATAGCTATAGATCAAATAAGCATTAGCCCCCAAGTACAAAGCGTATAACTTGTTATGTGGTTGGTACTTCATTGTTCATGTTTGTTGTTAAACCGTATAACTGTCGGAATGCAGGCTGAAGTAAGGGCCAAAGAAAACCAAGTTGCCGACCTTCAAGAGAATTTGAAAACCCAACAAGCTGAAACCTCCAAGGCAAAGGAAGAGCTAACCAGCGCTTTTAGCAGTATGGAGCAGTTGAAGGAGGACTTCAAGAAGGAACGGGCTAACTGGGCCACAGAAAAGGCCACTTTAACCAAGAAGATTGAAAATGCGGAGGCTGCCCTAAAACCGGCAACTGATGAATTAACCAGCGTAAAGCGACAAGTGCACGCCATGACTGCCGCCATCTTTGGTAAGCTTCTTCCAACTTGTATAATAATAGTGATCCTCTTATAAAACAGACCGGTTTGTAAACTGTTGATCATGTTACAGGCACTCGTATTAACCACTTGGGGTCAGACGTGCGGATGAAACTGAAAGCCGCCTACACCTTAATCGAGCAGCTGTACACTGGAGCGCAGCGGATTATTGCAACTGCATCACACAATAATCCAGCACCCACTTTAATCCAAGATACTCTGAAGAGACTGTCAATGCTCCCTTCTCGGATTGATGAGCTAAAAAAGTCTGCTGCTCGAACCGGAGCCATTAATGCCTTAATCTGGGTAAAAGCATGGGTGCCCGATTTTGATCCTGTTGAAGCGGCTCAAGGCTATCCCAGCTTGAAGGAGGATGGCTCAGAATTCAGCGAAGAGGATTTAAGAGAGATAAACCGGGCGGTGCGCCCTCTGGCCTGCCAATTGGTGGAGGAAGCAAATTTGTCGCATTATCAAGCTCAGTATAATGACCAGAACAAAAGAGTGGCTGCACCAATCCCTGAAGCGGAAAACCTGATTCCTCCAATCCGTAAGCATACTTACGCCCCTGATATTGAACCGTCTTCACTGATCCATGAAGAGGCTGTCTTTCAAGCATTAATGGGAATCGACTGGACCACTGTTGACTTCCAGCCGCTGGATAGAGACGAGGAAGCTGAAGCGGCGCAGGATGATCCAGAACAATCAAACCGGGGTGGTCAGCAGGCGTAAACCGAAGGCAACTTTATCGAGCTTCCTTGTTATATCTTGTCAAGAAAACAATTATCTCATTTGGGTTCCAAACCGCCTTGTAATAGGATAGACAATACTTTTTGCTTCCTGAGATGCCTTCGTGCATCTATGCTGATACCTTTATTTGGAAGGTCAATATTGCCAACTTATATCTCCTGCAATCATAAAATCTTAAACTACTAGGGCGGTTGTTCCGCCATCCGGTTTATGAATCTTCATGTAGATACGCCAGGAGATTTGCCAATATGATCAAGTTTTGTGATACAAAATACCTGCCATTTATTGGGCACGAAGTAGGCGCGTAATTAATCTTGAAGCGGGGGTTTGATAACCCTAAACCTCATGGGAGAAAGCAGCTCCTGTATATATAACGTCGGCTTACTGTGTAAACCGTGCTTTGATCATAATAGCCTTTTGTTACTCCAAAAAGGATGTGAACAGAAAAAATTAAACTGGGCAAATAATCCTTGGTTTAAAAAATGGACCGTGTTCCGCCAATTTGGCTGTTTGAACCGGTACAAAGCACTGTCGGTTTAAAAACGCAACTAAGATAAATAGCAACTCCTTAAGAAAAACTATTTAAAGCAAAAGCAATGGTAAAACTTTTTGCAAAAAGAGAGGCTGTACTGAGCCGGTCAGATGGTGTTACCATGGTCAGATGCAACCAAGCTCCCCAAAGGTGTAGCTATGGTGCCAGTCGGCCAGGTCCCCAAATGACTCGTGGCATTACGCCGGTCAAGTGGCATGGCAATGGTTCGGGTTCGACCAAGCCCCCAAGTGACTCTAAGGCCTGTAGGCCGACCAAGAGGCGTGACCGGTTCAGACTTGACCATGTCCCCAAGTGATCTGGTGGCTTTCACCGATCAAGAGGTGTTGCATCGGTTCGGACATGACCGAGCCCCCAAGTGATCTGGTGGCTTTCGCCTATCAAAAGGTATTGCATCGGTTCAGACATGACCGAGCCCCCAGGTGATATTGATAATATTTGCAAGGGGTAAACAGGAGGTCATTTTAAAACAGAACAACTCCGTGTAACCACGCATGATAGAAACGAACAGATACCCCGCTTTAGCCGAGGATCCGGTTTATTATATTGAGAATATATACATTGTCATAATATGTACATAAACAGAGCCAATGGCTCAGGTGTAGTAAGGCCGAAGATGAGCTATGTTCCATGGCCTGCCGGTCTCCTCTTCTGACTTACGTGAGTCCTTATGCTCTCGAATATCAATCAGATAGTATGATCCGTTGTGCAGATTTTTGCTGACCACGAACGGTCCTTCCCAAGGTGGAGATAACTTATGCATATCGGTTTGATCTTGAATGATTCGAAGCACCAAATCTCCTTATTGAAAGGTTCTGGTTCTGACCCGACGGCTGTGATAGCGACGAAGATCTTGTTGATAAATCACCAAGCGGGCAGCTGCTGTGTCTCGCTCTTCATCCAACCGGTCTAATGCATCTTGCCGGGCCATCTCGTTGTCCGCTTCAACATAAGCCGCAACCCGAGGTGAATCGTGACGGATATCACTAGGGAGATCCGCCTCTGCTCCATAAACCATGAAGAACGGCGTGTATCTAGTTGATCTGTTACGCGTGGTATTGATGCTCCATAATACAGAGGGTAACTCTTCGACCCAACAACCCGGTGTTCTCTGCAAGGGAACCATAAGCCGGGGTTTGATGCCTCTCAAGATCTCCTGATTAGCTCTTTCTGCTTGACCGTTGGACTGCGGGTGTGCCACCGATGAAACGTCAAGGCGGATGTGCTCCCGTTCGCAGAACTCTCTCATGGCACCCTTAGACAAATTGGTACCATTGTCTGTAATGATACTATGTGGAAAGTCAAACCGGAAAATCACCTTTTTAATGAACTGAACCGCAGTGGCTGCATCACACTTGCTAACGGGCTCTGCCTCCACCCATTTTGTAAATTTATCAACCGCCACCAGGAGGTGGGTCTTCTTGTCTTTGGAACTTTTGAAAGGCCCAACCATATCCAGCCCCCAGGTTGCAAACGGCCAAGTAATTGGAATCATCCTCAATTCTTGAGCCGGAACATGAGCGCGTCTTGAGAACTTTTGGCAACCATCACATCGCCTGACCAGATCCTCCGCATCAGCATGGGCAGTCAGCCAATAGAAACCGTGGCAAAACGCCTTAGCCACCAAAGACTTTGAATCGGCGTGGTGACCACAATCCCCTTCATGGATCTCACGCAAAATTTCACAGCCTTCCTCAGGAGACACACAGCATTGAAATGCTCCTGATACACTGCAATGATGCAACTCGCCATTGATGATTGTCATGGATTTGGACCACCGTATTATTTGTCTGGCCAGAGTCTCATCCTCTGGTAACTCGCCCCGGTTCATGTACGCCAGGTAAGGAAGTGTCCAATCCGGAATGACGTGGAGTGCCGCCACCAACTGAGCCTCTGGATCAGGAACAACCAAATCTGCTTCTCCAGGTAGCTGAACCGATGGGTTGTGTAATATGTCGAGAAAGACATTAGGTGGGACCGGTTTACGCTGTGACCCTAGCCGGCTCAAAGCGTCCGCTGCTTCATTCTTCCGACGGTCCATGTGGTCCACCTGATAACCCTTGAAATGACCAGCAACAGCATCCACCTCACGATGATATGCCGCCATGAGTGGGTCCTTAGAATCCCAAGTACCAGACACTTGTTGAGCTACCAGGTCCGAGTAACCGAAGCACTTAACCCGGCTTAAGTTCATCTCTTTAGCCATCCGGAGACCAAGGAGCAAGGCTTCATACTCAGCTGCATTGTTAGTACAAGGGAACATTAAGCGGAGAACATAACAAAACTTGTCACCTCGTGGGGAAGTTAATACGACTCCAGCCCCCGAGCCCTCCAATTGTCGTGATCCATCAAAATGGATGGTCCAATATGTGTGATCCGGCTTCTCTTCAGGGGCCTGCAGCTCTGTCCAGTCGTTAATAAAATCGACAAGTGCTTGGGACTTCACCGCCGTCCGAGGCATGTATTTTAAACCGTGTGGCCCAAGTTCTATGGCCCACTTGGCAATCCGACCTGTTGCTTCACGGTTCTGGATGATATCACCTAAAGGGGCAGAGCTGACCACTGTGATGGGATGCCCTTGGAAATACTGCTTTAGCTTCCGGCTTGCCATGAAAACTCCATATAGCAGCTTCTGCCAATGCGGATATCTTTGTTTAGACTCAATAAGCACTTCGCTGATATAATAAACCGGACGCTGCACCGGGTACTCTTTGCCTGCCTCCTTCCGCTCCACCACTATAGCTACACTGACCGCACGAGCATTAGCAGCGACATACAGCAATAATGGTTCTTTGTCAACGGGGGCGGCGAGTATAGGCGGATTGGCCAATTGCCGCTTTAAATCCTCCAAAGCCTGATCCGCGGTAGAACTCCAGATAAACTGATCCGTTTTCTTCAACATCTGATACAACGGGATCGCCTTCTCGCCGAGGCGACTGATAAACCGGCTCAACGCGGCAATCTGGCTAGCTAAGCGTTGAACATCATTAATACATTTCGGTTTAGCCAGAGAAGTGATAGCCGTGATCTTTTTCGGATTAGCCTCAATTCCCCTGTTGCACACCAGAAAACCCAATAGCTTGCCTGCTGGTACACCAAAGACACATTTGGCCGGATTGAGCATCATCTTATACGTCCTCAGGTTATCAAAGGTTTCCTTCAAGTCATCGACCAAAGTCTCCTTCTTCCTTGATTTAACAACGATATCATCCACATAAGCATGCACATTACGGCCAATCTGTTTGTGGAGACAATTTTGCACACACCGTTGATAGGTTGCCTGGGCACTTTTGAGCCCAAAAGGCATAGACACATAGCAGAAGGCTCCAAAAGGAGTTATGAACGCCGTCTTCTCCTGGTCCTTCACTACCATTTTGATCTGATGATAGCCGGAATAAGCATCCAGGAAACACAAACACTCGCAACCCGCCGTAGCATCAATAATCTGATCAATACGGGGGAGGGCAAAAGGATCTGCGGGACAGGCTTTGTTAAGATCAGTATAATCCACACACATGCGCCAGGTGCCGTTTTTCTGAAGGACTAGCACCGGATTAGCAAGCCACTCAGGGTGGAAAACCTCAACAATGAAGCCAGCTACTAAGAGCCTGGCCACTTCTCCTCCAATAGCTTTTCGCCTCTCCTCGTTGAACCGACGGAGGAACTGTTTCACCGGTTTGTATTTAGGATCCACATTAATAGTGTGCTCAGCGAGTTGCCTTGGTACACCAGGCATGTCAGAAGGCTTCCATGCAAATATGTCCCGATTCTCACGGATGAACTCGATGAGCGCGCTTTCCTATTTCGGATCCAAATTGGTGCTAATACTAAAGTGCTTGGACGAATCGCCAGGTACGAAGTCAACAAGCTTAGTCTCAGCGGCTGATGTAAACTTCAGGGCCGGGTCATGCTTTGTAGTAGGCTTCTTTAAAGGAGTCATATCCGTCGGATCAACATTATCTTTGTAATACTTGAGTTCTTCGGTACTGCAAACTGATTCTGCGTAAGCTGCATCTCCTTCTTCGCATTCCAAAGCGATCTTGCGGCTTCCGTGAAACGTGATGGTCCCCTTATGACCTGGCATCTTGAGTTGTAAGTAGACATAACAGGGTCGTGCCATGAACTTCGCATAGGCCGGTCTACCGAACAGGGCGTGATACGGGCTTTTGATTTTCACCACCTCGAATGTCAGCGTCTCAGATCGGGAATCGTGATCATCTCCGAAAGCCACTTCTAATGCTATCTTCCCAATGGGGTATGCTGACTTGCCAGGTACCACACCATGAAAAACCGTATTTGAAGGCCGGAGTTCCTTATCTGTTAGCCGCATTCGACGAAAGGTCTCATAGTACAGGATGTTAATGCTGCTACCTCCATCCATGAGTACCTTGGTGAACTTATAACCTCCAACCTGGGGTGCCACCACTAATGCTAGCTGACCCGGATTGTCAACCCGGGGAGGGTGATCCTCTCTACTCCATATGATTGGTTGCTCCGACCAGCGCAGATACCGGGGCACGGCTGGTTCAACAGAATTAACTGCCCGCTTCTGGAGCTTCCTATCCCGCTTGTCCAAGCTAGTGGTGAATACATGATACTGCCCACTATTTAGCTGCTTTGGATTGCTCTGGTAACCCGATTGCTGCTGTTGCTGATTGTTACCACCCTGGTTATTCTGATTATGCTGGTTGTTATGCCCGCCCGGGTTACCATTAAATCCTGAACCAGAATTTCCACCACCGTGACTCGGTCCAGACCCAGAGCCTCCACCAGAGCTGGGGTCATACCGGAAGGCATTGGAATTCTTGAATTCGTGCATGATATAACAATCTTTCCAAAGGTGATTTGCCGGTTCCTCCCTAGTTCCATGCTTTGGACATGGCTGGTTTAACAGATAGTTCAAGCGTTCCGGATTAGGACTGGGCCCTCCACTGTGGTTTTTGCCCTTCCGTCGCTGGCCTCCGTTCTGTGTGTTAGTATTGGCCACAAAATCCATGTTGCCATCCGCTTTACGCTTGCCTCCCCCATCATTTCCAGCTGAGTGATGGTGCTGACCTCTGAAGTTGCCGTTCTTCTTTCCCTTCCCTGTCTTTTCATCATCAGACTCGGGATCCTTGGTACTATCAGAATCAGCGTACTTTACCAAAGCGCCCATGAGGGTTCCCATGTCAGTACAATGGCGTTTCATTCGTCCTAACTTCAACTTCAAAGGTCCAAACCGGCAATTGCCTTCCAAGATTACAACTGCGGTGTCTGCATTGATGCGGTCTGAAGAGTGCAGAACTTGTGAGACCCTACGAACCCAATGAGTCGTTGACTCTCCTTCCTCCTGGACACATGCAGCTAAATCCACTATTGACATGGGCTACTTACACGTGTCTTTGAAACTATTGATGAACCGGTCTCTTAGCTAATGAACTAATAGAATTGGGCGGCAGGCTTTTTAACCAAGTGCGGGCTGTCCCTTCAAGCATCATGGTAAAATATTTTGCACACGCCGCTTCATCAACATCAAGCATGTCCATGGCCATCTCATAACTCTCCACCCACGTCTCTGGGGGTTGATCCGCCGTGTAGTTCGGCACCTTGCGCGGGCCTTTAAAATCCTTGGGCAGGCGCACATTGCGTAAAGCAGGGACAAGACAAGGCACTCCCAGGGCGCTAGACGTGAGCCCCGGTTCAACCGAAGTGGTGGGACGAACCGGCGTGAACTGATGAGTCTAATACTGTGCTGCTAACTCAGCTTCCCTGCGCGCTCGGGCCCGGTCTACCACCTCCTGGGCATCGGGAGCCGGATTGTTGCCGCGGGGTGCTTCACGGTGCGCGTTACTTGATACAGCCGGGTCCTCCATACGCCTGCTATAACTCTGAGCCGGACGTGGGGTGGAATGAATCCGGTCGCGGCTGTATGAGTATGCTTCCTTTTGGATCAAGGCCGTCCTGAGGAGCTCCTTAACCCGGCGTGTTTCGATCGCCTGTAATGAATCACCTTCAACCGGAATAGCCTCTAGCCGTGCCGCAGCTGCAACGAGGTTATCCATCGGATTGGAGTAGTGACCCGGAGGTGTAGGCGCGGCTTGCAGTACACCAGCATTATGACGAGGCAGATCTATTAAACGGGGTTGAACCGGTGCTCCTGCCGCAGGTGCCTCCGCCCGGTTCACTACTGGCGGATTATTGATTCCTGCTTCAGGGGTGTTGAAAAGGTTCCTTCCTTAAAAAACTGAGGGTAACCGAGATCGGTACTTCCTCCTCATGACTTCCTGTGAGGCGTTCTGGTCCAGCATGAGTTTATAAGCTTGGTCATCCAAAGCGGCCCGCTCCGTGGTCATCCTGACCTCTTCTGCTGCCAGATCCGCTTTGGCCTGGGTAATCCGCTCTCTCACCTTTGCGATCTCCGCGTTATGAGCATCCTGATCCACCGGATTAGCCTCCGCCATGAGTGCAGCCAATGCGTCGAATAGGTCTGATAACACTTGAACCAGCGGCCGCACCGAGCCTCCTGCTCCGGCAGCCGTTGCTGCTGCTGAACCGGAAATCATCGCCGCGGCTGTCGATGAGTGAGGTGCTGCCTGTGTACCGGCCATGAATATCCCGACCCGGTTGGGCAGATCGGAGGGGTCCGGAATACTGTCGCCATCGGAACAGCCCCCAATCCGGCCATCTTGTAGCTGATACAATGACTCAGTCTCTCCGGTCAATGACTCGTCGCCAGAGTAAACGACGGTGTCACCACCAGATCCTGATCTGTCCTCATAGCTTCCTCCATGGATGACTCCCACGAAGGCACGCTTCACGGCCGGTTTAACCCGGTCAGGTCATGCGCGCTGAGCTGTCTCGACGAGGTCGGTGCAGGTGTCCAGCTCAGGGCCCGGTTCACCGATCTTGCCGATGAAGACATGTATGCCACCAAAGGGGACCCGGTACCCGTACTCAATTGAGCCGGCCTCGGGGCCCCAGCCTGCGTCGTCGATGTAGATCTTGCCACGACGACTCTTGGTCATCCGACCCACGGCGTATCCCTCGAGTCCTTCAAAGCGGCCCTCCAAGAACTTGAAACCATCGTGCGATAGCCCCATGGTGGGAGCCAACTGTCGTGGGTTTGTCATGACAGATGTCCTAGTGAAAGGACTTAGTCGTGGAGCCATCGCAACGGGTTAACTTGAAGGGGTTAAAATGGACAAGGGACACAGGGAGCTTATACTAGTTCGGCCCCTTCGATGAAGGTAAAAGCCTATGTCTAGTTTGTGATGGAATTGATGGGGTTTCGATGACTAGGGAGCAAACAAGCTTCGCCTAGGCCTCGAGTTATTGTTCTCTGTCCTGAACCGCTATCGGGTTGTCCCCTTATATACACGGGTGACACCCGTCGGTTCATAGAGTCCCAATCTCCGGTTTATATTCGTATCCGGGTTGGTCTCTCCCTATTCCTAACTTATAATACAAGTTTATATACACGCCGGTTTACGGCGACAGATACTGAACCGACTACGGCCTTGGGCCTTTGTCTAGCCTCTGGGCTTTAGCACATTTAGATTACTGATGAAGTCAACCCGGCCCACTTAGGCCGGTTTACGCCCAGCAGTAATATCCCCAACAGAACCGGTGCGTGTGCGGCCTCCAGGACACTGTTCGGAGGCAGAGCTAGGTCATGCCCCTCAAGGTAGTGCGGCGCGCTTGGCTGTGGCTCGAACCCGTCGAAGATCAAGTCCCCGAGGATGTCAGCCGTGTAGTTTAAGCTTCCAAACCTGACTTGATGGCCAGGGGCGTAGCTTTCGATCTGCTCTAGGTGACCAAGCAAATTGGCCCGCAGAGCGAAGCCGCCGAAGATGAAGATCTGTCTGGAGAGAAAAGTCTCACCCTGGACCTCATCGTTATTGATGATCGAGGGAGCCATCGGGCCTAAAGGCGACGACACAGAGGAACTCTCAATGAAAGCACCAATGTCGGTGTCAAAACCGGCGGATCTCGGGTAGGGGGTCCCGAACTGTGCGTCAAGGCCGGATGGTAACAGGAGACAAGGGACACGATGTTTTTACCCAGGTTCGGGCCCTCTCGATGGAGGTAATACCCTACTCCTTCTTGATTAATATTGATGATATGGTTAGTACAAGAGTAGATCTACCACGATATCAAGGAGGCTAAACCCTAGAAGCTAGCCTATGGTATGATTGTATATGAAGACGATTGTCCTACGGACTACAACCCTCCGGTTTATATAGACACTGGATAGGGTTAGGGTTACACAGAGTCGGTTACATAGGTAGGAGATCTTGAATATCCGCATCGCCAAGCTTGCCTTCCACGCCAAGGAAAGTCCCATCCGGACATGGGACGAAGTCTTCAATCTTGTATCTTCATAGTCCAGGAGTCCAACGAAGGTATAGTCCGGCTACCCGAACACCCCCTAATCCAGGACTCCCTCAACGGCCCTTCGTTAATGCGGAGGAATCCCGAAGATTCTGCTAGGTCATCGAGTGGTTGACCAGTCTCGCGCTTTATCATGACAGTCAGTTTTCGGCTTTCTCTACGCCGCCTTAGCCGATAGAGCGGAACGTAAGGTAGCAAAACACAGGAGCTGGGAAAACCCAACATTTGACCAAAGACATGATTCGGAGCTGATGCATATAAGGCCTAACTCACGACGCCGAACACTCCCTAAGGTGTTCGGTCTTTGAAATATATACTGGGCTTAAATCATGCCCTTGGATAATGAGCCCCTAGTGTCCGGGTAAGAGCAATGTTCTGACGTGGCCACATGCCAAAACGTCAGCATCCTTCTCGGCTGTATTGAGAATCCGGAGGATGTGAACAACAAAAGACAGTAAAAAAGGTTTACGCAGAGTCTTAATCTAAAGAGAAACCTTTGAACGGGTCCCAGCTGCACATCTGCGCCTGTGTCTCCGTTGTGCTGTATCATGGACGGGTGTAGCATGATTGTCATCTGTAAAAGAGAGGTACTTAGTGAAAAGTTGTTGTGCAAAAAATTGGTTATTATAAATAAACCATGTAAAAGTCGATGTCTGTGTCAAAACCGGCGGATCTCGGGTAGGGGGTCCCGAACTGTGCGTCTAGGCGGATGGTAACAGGAGACAAGGGACACGATGTTTTTACCTAGGTTCGGGCCCTCTCGATGGAGGTAAAACCCTACTCCTGCTTGATTAATATTGATGATATGGGTAGTACAAGAGGAGATCTACCACGAGATCAAAGAGGCTAAACCCTAGAAGCTAGCCTATGGTATGATTGTTGGTGTCCTACGGACTAAACCCTCTGGTTTATATAGACACCGGAGGGGCTAGGGTTACACAGAGTCGGTTAAAATGGGAGGAGATCTAAACATCCGTATAGCCAAGCTTGCCTTCCACGCCAAGGAAAGTCCTATCTGGACACGGGACGAAGTCTTCAATCTTGTATCTTCATAGTCCAACAGTCCGGCCAAAGGTTATTGTCCAGCTTTCCGGATACCCCCTAATCCAGGACTCCCTCAGTAGCCCCCGAACCAGGCTTCAATGATGATGAGTCCGGCATGCAGATTGTCTTCGGCATTGCAAGGCGGGTTCTTCTCCAAATTTCGAATACCTGTTAAATAGTGTCCGGCTCCTTGTAAACGCTGTGCTCCTTGGCTTCCATGCCCAATAATGGCCACCTTCCACGTGTCGAACGAATGTGAAGAGCCAGGGTATTTTTACATTTACCCCCTAACCATGCAAATGAGCCGTCTATTAAAGAGACGAGGATTCAGATCCAAACCACACCACTTCCCTTAGCGAGCATTCATCAGAGCGTGCCCGAAAGAAATCCATTCCATCATGGCCGATCGACGGAGCTCCTCTTCTTGTTCCTCCAGCCCCAAGCCCGGAGATTGGGAGAGGTGTTCCGTCCCGCATATCCAACTGGCGAAGCTCCAGACCCAGGGATTTCTCCCCCCAACGTATATGGTCCCGGTTCGAGCCGGGCTCACCACCTATAATGGCGGAGAGCAAGCGGAGATCTTTCCTAGTCCCTCTACGGGAGAGCGGGTATGCCTCGTTTCTTATTTGATAAGAGGACTCGGATTTCCAATTCATCCGTTTCTCTGGGGGCTTCTGGAGTTTTACGGCCTCCAGTTGCATAGCCTTACTCCTGCCTCCATACTACATATCGCCGGCTATGTAGCCTTTTGCGAGCTATTTTTGGGCTGCGAGGCTCACTTCGCACTGTGGAAAAAGTTGTTCTGCCTTGTGCCCCGTTCTCAGAGGGGGTCAATATATCAAGTGGGCGGGGCCGAAGTATGGCGCATCGCTGGGACCAGATATCCATCCGGAACCCCAAAGAAGGCATCCGAAGACTGGCCATCAGAATGGTTTTACATAGAAGACGTCCCTCTGCCGGATCCTATTAGGATTGGCCTTCCTGAGTTCGATAATGCTCCTTTGAAGAAGCGCCTGAGCTGGCGTCTATGGAGCCCCCAGGAGGAAGATGACAGAGACGTTCTTTACCCGATGAGCCGAATGAAGTTGTTGGCTCAATCAGGACTGACCATGATCGAGGTCATGGCAATATGCATCATGCCGGGGGTGCAACCGCTTCAATATCGAGGCCACCCCAAGTGGGATTTCAATGGGGAGGATGACACCACCCGCTGTGGCCGCAAAGGGTCGGACTCGTCCATCGCTCTGGCGAAAATGTTGTCTGATTTGTACAAGGGAGAAGACGAGGAATTCCTCCACGTCAGTCCACAGGGCGGTTTTTCTATGTACAATCCTCCAAGCTGGGTAAGTCGACACTTTTTGTGTCCATCCATTCCATATTCCCACCGTTAAATATTTTACCTTGAACATTCAACGCAAGAGCTGCGTAAGGTAGTAAGGGAGATCAACAGCCCACCTCCACAACCAGAGGATCCGGAGTCGTCCCTCGACCCGGCCTTCAAAGAGGATCCGGACATATGCATGGAGCTGATGGATAGGGTATTTTACCAATTAAGCCGCGATGATGCCTTGGTGGCCATTACGGTCGATTACCCTGGGCTGCTCCCAGCTTCGCAGGTAACTGAGACCGAAGTCCCGACATTTGGTAAGAAGGATTCGTCCTTGTGTACTTTGCTCGCCGTATACCAACGATGTTTTACAGGGAAGGCCCTTGGGACGCCATGCCGAGCCTGCGGCGACTAGCCAACAAGGGGCTCCGAGGCCGAGCAGGCTAAAGAGGAACACAGTCCGGACTGAGACACTGGCGCAGAGGTATGGCGTGCCACCTTACTCCATAGTATCGTCTTTTTAAAGACATATTAACGCTCGTGCTTTATAGGAAGAAAAACACTCGCCGGACTATATCCGGAGAGGTCGTCAATCACGGCTTGTCCAGTCGGGCTCAAAGGCCGAACATGGAAGCAGAAGCGAGTACAAGGCGTACGCCGGATGTTACTCCGTCGGAGGATGTGGACAGAATGAACGCCACAAATTCCGAGGTGGAGAGCGCCATGAACCACAGGCGTCGCCGAGCCGTTCTCTGAGACATTTGCTTCTCCCAAGAGGCATTTGACGCCTTTAACTCGGGAGACGCATATCTCCGTGCTGCTCAAAATGGTCTAGCCCGAGCCACGGAGCAATATGTGAAGGATGTACGGGTGAGGTAATTTGATAATTATATATAGTAGTAGCCCCTGAGACTTGAAGCAGTTAGAATAACTAATTTAAGGATCACTTGTTATGTAGGTTCTTATAGAAAAGAATACCCAACTGTCCCATGAGCTTGAAGAGTGCAAAGCCCAACTTCAGGCCGCACTAGCCGCAGTAGAGGAGCCCAAGACCCCCTCCGGTAATATATGTTTCAAATGATAGGTATCATGTAGAGTGCGGCGTATATGCGAATCTGACAATGAAATTGTAGATGACGCCGGAGTAAATCCGGATGAGCAGCACCTCCTACGCCGGCTAGAGGCCGGCGAGAGCGTGCTAACGAGGGTTAGGCAGGAGAAGAATGATCTCCTCGATGCCAACACCCAGTTGGGCGTGGAACTAAAGGATGTTCGTGCCCAACTGTCGGACTCCGTGAAGGAGAATCAATGGCTTCGACGCGACATTTTCAGTAAGTGCTTGAGCGAACTTTGAAGAAGAGTTCGTCGAAGAAGTCGACTAACAGAGTTATGTCTGTAGGTATGCTAACAGGTCGTCCCACGGAGGAAATGCCCGGTTCTACGGGTGACCTTCTGCCCGAGCTCTCACAACTGCACGAACGAGTTCGACAGGTGATGCAAGGCATCGCCCAGGCCTTGTGGCCATCCGTCTCCGTGCCCGAAGGCCTTGGAGAGCTTGTGGAGAAGCTGAAGGGAGCACAACGGCGCTTCCGATTATGGAAGATATCAGCCTGCCGTCAAGGTGCTAGGGAAGCCTGGGCCATGGTGAAGACGCGGTACACCAGAGCTGATCCGAACCACATGGCCGAGGTCGGACCTGTGGGGCCCGATGGGAAAGAGATCCCTGTTAGTCTGATGTACGGACAAGTAGAATTGGCCGCAAAGTATTCCCAATAGGATTGTAAGCTAGACAGCCTATTGGATGGTATAGAGGAAGAATTTAGTCAGTCAAAGTGACTATGTAATTAAATTGACATTTGTAATGCCTTCTAGCAGATTGTAGATCATTTGTCATGGCGGACCTTTTCGCTTCGACCTCTGGAACCTATAGTCCGGAGTGAATCCGAATACCCTCTCGGTTATGAAAAACCGGGGCATGCATGGAAACCAGGCGTAGGGGTCATTAGTGCTTGAACAGACAAGTGCCCAACTAGTTATGTTATATCACATGGTTAGTAAGAAACATCATCCAGGGAGAATAGTTCCATTAGGGGTTCCTTTCCCTGGGTATGCATGCCCGAAAGTGCATGTCTGGACTGCGAAAAGAATCGCAGGAAAAAAACATCTGGGGGCATATAAAAAATAGGTAAAAAATCGTCTTTTGTTCACCGACCGAATATTCCCTTAAGAACGCTAGCTTTTGGCTTGACCCAGTCTGAGGTACACATCCGGCTGACCCGGCGGTAACAATCACAGAGGTGCTCCCCTTATGCCCTAGTCGAATTAACGGGAACGTAGGGCATAAATACAAGAGCCAGGTAACCCAGCTTGGCCAAAACTTAAGTCATATCGATGCATATAATGGTGAATAAAAGGTACATGCGGAAGGATAACACATGTGTTGGGCATGGAGCCCGTATAAATAAATAAGCTTCTGTAAAAGAAGCCCCAGGAATAATGAGTGCGGATAGCGCATTCGTTTTCTGCAAACAAGGCACAAATTGGCCCTTAAAGGCTGTGAGGGAAAGGAAGGGGAGAAGGAGAGAAATAAAAGACATACAGTGTATAAAAAATGGATAGAGGAAGGAGACGAACACAGAGTCTGGCGCTAGGCATAGAATCTTTGGAGTCTGGTTGCGTTCCATGGGTTCGGCTCGAGTCGATTATCCGATGCATCCCGCAGACGGTACGCTCCACCAGTCAGGACTTGGTCAATAATGAAGGGACTCTCCCATTTGGGCTTGAGTTTGTCCTTTTTCTTCTCCGGCTGGCGTAGAACTAATTCGCCAAGATTATAAGTTTTGGCCTGTACTTCTTTGCTTTGGTATCTTCGAGCCTGCTGTTGATAGAATGCGGAACGGGATTTTGCCACGTCACGCTCCTCCTCCAAGGCGTCCAAACTGTCCTGCCGATCGAGCTAGGATTCTCTTTCTTCGTACATGCGCACTCGAGGTGAGTCATGAATTATGTCGCAGGGCAGAACAGCCTCTGCGCCGTATACCATAAAGAATGGTGTGTATCCGATGGTGCGATTCGGCGTGTTCCACAGCCCCCAGAGTACGGAGTCGAGCTCCTCTACCCAGTGCGTGTTAGATTCCTTTAGGGACCGCACTAATCTGGGTTTGATGCCGCTCATGATAAGACCATTTGCTCGTTCGACTGGACCGTTAGTTTGTGGGTGATAGACGGAAGCATAATCGAGCTTGATGCCCATGTTTTTGCACCAGAGTTTTACCTCATCAGCCATGAAGTTTGTGCCGTTATCAGTGATGATGCTGTGGGGGACGCCATAACGGTGTACGACCCCGAATATGAAGTCTATCACCGGTTCGGATTCGGCCATCTTAATAGGCTTGGCTTCTATCCATTTGGTGAATTTATCCACCATGACCAGCAAGTATTTTTTCTTGTGGGTTCCTCCTTTAAGGGGTCCCACCATGTAGAGCCCCCAGACCACGAAGGTCCAGGTAATGGGGATTGTGTGGAGGGCGGTAGGCGGCATATGGCTTTGGTTTGCAAAAAGTTGGCAACCTACGCATCGTTGGACCAGGTCCAGTGCATCTGCCCGGACAGTAGGCCAGTAAAAACCTGTAAGGAAGGCCTTGCTTAAAAGGGCCCGGGCTGCTGCGTGGTGGCCCCCGAGTCCGGCATGAATTTCCGCCAGAAGCTTCCGCCCCTCCTCTTCGGAGATGCACCTTTGAAGGACTCCAGTGGTGCTTTTCTTATAAAGCTCTCCCTCATGGACCCTGTAGGCTTTAGATCGCCGTACTATGCAGCATGCCTCGTTTTGGTCCTCGGGGAGTTCCTGCCTTGTTAAGTAGGCCAGGAATGGTTCTGTCCACGGGGCGATGACGACCATTATAACGTGGGCTGAAGGTGTTGTTTCGGTGGCAGAGCCTCCGATTATGTCAGAGTGTTCGGAATCGGGCATTGCGGTTGGGTCCGGTCTGTTGTTACCAGTGTCCCCTTCCCATATCACAGGTGGCTTGAATAGCCTCTCCAAAAAGATGTTAGGGGGGACTGCATCGCGTTTTGCACTGATGCATGCAAGGACATCTGCCGCCTGGTTGTTTTCCCGAGCTACATGGTGAAATTTGAGCCCTCGAACCGAGCTGACATTTTTAGTATGACATTGCGATAGGCCGCCATTTTTGGATCCTTGGCATCAAAGTCTCCGTTTATTTGGGAAATTGCGAGGTTCGAGTCCCCCCGCACCTCTAGGCGTTGAATGCCCATGGATACTGCCATCCGGAGACCGTGTAAAAGGGCCTCATATTCGGCTGCCTTGTTGGAGTCTGTATACATTATCTAGAGCACGTATTGAACTGTATCTCCGGTTGGGGACGTCAAAACGATGCCAGCACCTAGACCAGCCAACATTTTGGAGCCGTCGAAGTGCATGATCCAGTTTGAATATGCACCGTACTCTTTAGGGAGTTTGGCTTCCGTCCATTCGGCGACAAAGTCGGCCAATACTGGTGACTTAATGGCTCGCCGCGGCTTGTAAGTAATGTCGAACGGTAGGAGCTCGATGGCCCATTTGGCAATACGGTCCGTGGCGTCGCGGTTGTTTATAATATCATTAAGTGGCACTTCCGAGGCTACTGTTATCGAACACTCTTGAAAGTAGTGTAGCAGCTTTCGGGATGCCATGAAAACCGCGTATGCTATCTTTTGATAGTGCGGGTACCGTGACTTGCATGGAGTAAGGACAGTGGATACATAGTAGACCGACTTTTGAAGGGGAAATTTATGTCCGTCCGTCTCTCGTTCGACGATGAGCACTGCGCTCACAACTTGATGGGTTGCCGCAATGTATAACAGCATGGGTTCGCCAATGTTTGGTGCTGCCAGGATTGGGTTGGTTGCTAGTATGGCCTTTATTTCTTCCAATCCGGCTGTGGCGGCATCCGTCCACTCGAAGTGTTCGGTGCGCCGTAGGAGGCGGTAAAGGGGTAATGCATTTTCTCCCAGGCGGGAGATAAAGCGGCTTAGAGCCGCCACACATCCGGTTAATTTCTGGATTTGTTTGAGGTCTGTTGGGATATCCAACTGTGACAGGGCTTGGATCTTGGCCGGATTTGCTTCAATTCCTCTGCCGGATACAATGAAGCCCAGGAGCTTTCCGGCTGGTACACCGAAGCCGCATTTTTGCGGGTTGAGCTTGATGTCATATGTTCTGAGGTTATCGAATGTGAGTTGTAAGTCGTCTACTAGAGAGTCGGCATGTTTGGTTTTGATGACTACATTATCTACATACGCCTCCACTGTTTTGCCGATATGGTTTGCCAGACATGTTTGAATCATGCGCTGATATGTTGCGCCGGCGTTTTTGAGCCCAAAGGGCATTATGTTGAAGCAGAAGGGGCCGTATGGTGTGATGAATGCCGTGGCGGCTTGGTCGGACTCCGCAATCTTAATTTGGTGGTAACCAAAGTATGCGTTGAGGAAACACAACGAATCGTGTCCTGCTGTCGCATCGATAATTTGATCAATGCGGGGGAGGGGGAAGGGATCCTTTGGGCAAGCCTTGTTGAGGTCCTTAAAATCGACGCACAGGCGCCAGGATTTGTCCTTCTTTGGTACCATCACCAGGTTTGCTAGCCAGTCCGAATGTTTTATTTCTCTAATGAATCCGGCTTCCAATAACTTGGCTAGTTCCTCTCCCATAGCTTGTCTCTTAGGTTGAGAGAAACACCGAAGTGCCTGCTTGACCGGTTTGAATCCCTTTAGGATATTAAGGCTGTGTTTGGCCAGCTTGCGTGGGATTCCTGGCATGTCTGAAGGGTGCCAAGCGAAAATGTCCCAATTCTCGTGTAAGAATTCTCGCAGTGCGGCGTCTACGGCGGGGTTTAGTTGTGCCCCGATGGAAGCTGTTTTTGTAGGGTCCGTTGGATGGACTTGGAATTTGACTATTTCATCCGCCGGTTTAAAGGAGGTGGACTTGGATCTCTTATCGAGTATCACATCGTCCCTGTTCACCGTGGAGCGCAGCGCAGTCAGCTCCCCAGCCGCTAGGGCTTCAGATAATGCCTCGAGGGCCAGTGCGGCTGTCTTGTTTTCGGTGCGGAGTGCTGTGTCCGGATCACTAGCAAGAGTGATAATTACATTGGGCCCTGGCATTTTTAGCTTCATGTACCCGTAATGGGGTATGGCTTGGAATATTGTGAATGCCTCCCGCCATAACAGGGCGTGGTAACCGCTACTAGACGGGGCCACTTGGAACGTAATCTCTTCGGACCTGTAATTATCCGGTGTGCCAAACACCACATCCAGTGTGATTTTGCCTGTACAGCACGCTTCCCGACTAAGGATTATTCCTCTGAAGGTTGTGCTGCTTCGCTCAATGCAGTTCCAGTCTATTTCCATTTTTTGAAGGGTTTCCTCGTAGATGAGGTTTAATTCGCTGCCGCCATCCATGAGTACCTTGGTGAGTCGAAAGCCGTCCACAATTGGACTAAGGACCAATGCGGCTGGTGCCCGGGCTGTTCGGAATGTAGGTTCGTCACTGGCATTGAAAGTAATAGCCGTGTCACTCCATGGGTTTATTGTTGCCACGTGGTGGATTTCGGCAAGGCTGCGGAGTGTTCGCTTTTGCCTATTATTTGATGCGAATGTCTCGAAGACTGTTAATACCATACTGGTATCCCTGGGATGGTGCTCTGTGGCTTCTGGAATTAGAAGATCCTCGCCACTTTTGGCTACCTGCTGGAGTATCCAACATGCTCTAAGGCTATGTGTTGGTATGGCGCCCTCTGTACTGTGAATTTTACAGGGTCCATTGAGCCATACCTCCAGTACAGTTCCATGCCATGTAGGGGGTTTTTGATTCTTGGTAGTTGACCCGGGTGTCTTTTGATAGTGCACCCTTTTATTTCGGACTGGGTTCGTATTTAAGGCCGGATTATCCCAAAAATTTGTTTCGGTTTTCCAGGCACTTTCCATCGCACAGTACTTTCGTACTATGGACGCCAAATCAGCGAAGCATGATATCTCACGGCGATTTAAGACGTTAAGGATTCCCTTGTCTATGCAATTATTGCAGAAAATAAGATAGCGTCTTCCTCGCGACATTCCTTAACCTTGTTCATCGCAAGGAGGAATCTGGCCCAATAGTGATGTACTGTTTCATGGGGCTCTTACCTGATGTGGGAAAGATTGCTTGTGTTTGGGTGGGTGGGTGGAATTGAATCCGAACCCTTACCCGATCTGGGATCTAGGGGCCGAGGAGTTTCCAATTTTGGGAATTCTAGTTCTGGGGTGTTGCCCGGTAATCCTGGCCCGCTGCCTGACTTTAAGTCAGGGATTGGATGTTGTCTTCCCGCGAATGGGTATCCGGCTCAGAAAGCTCAGGAACTCGGACATAGTTGGTCCTCAATATGGAGGAGAGGTTGCCACATTGTTCCTCCACCACTGCGATATGATGGGTGACCGGCGGAGAGTTAATCTCCCTTTGATTGGGTTTAAGCCCAATCTGATCATAGTCCGTAGCGACTCCCAGGGCGGAGATGCGATCTAAGAGCTCGTTTAGGGAGGCGAGCTCCATTGGATCCATCTGTTCGGCGAGTGCCGATTTGACGTGGAGGCTGTTTTCGATGACCCGAGAGGTCGTCGTCGGCGTGGTGGCCGAACAGGCGGTCATGATGAAACCGCCTAGCCGGAGAGTTTGGCTGATAGCCAAAGCTCCCCCAACGGTAGTACCGTCTTTAAAGACGATAAGATACATCCTTCCTTCTGGCGGTGGCATAGTGGAACTCTCAATGAAAGCACCAATGTCGGTCTCAAAACCGGCGGATCTCGGGTAGGGGGTCCCGAACTTTGCGTCTAGGCGGATGGTAACAGGAGACAAGGGACACGATGTTTTTACCTAGGTTCGGGACCTCTCGATGGAGGTAAAACCCTACTCCTGCTTGATTAATATTGATGATATGGGTAGTACAAGAGGAGATCTACCACGAGATCAGAGAGGCTAAACCCTACAAGCTAGCCTATGGTATGATTGTTGGTGTCATACGGACTAAACCCTCCGGTTTATATAGACACCGGAGGGGCTAGGGTTACACAGAGTCGGTAACTATGGGAGGAGATCTAAACATCCGTATTGCCAAGCTTGCCTTCCACGCCAAGGAAAGTCCTATCCGGACACGGGACGAAGTCTTCAATCTTGTATCTTCATAATCCAACAGTCCGACCAAAGGTTATAGTCCGGCTGTCTGGATACCCCCTAATCCAGGACTCCCTCAGTCGAGATGGGTAGAGTTGAGCCGAATTATCGTGGCGAAGCCCCTGGTACCGTCTATAAGGGTATAACCATCAAACCAATCTCTATCCGATGATTAGCCGGACTCGTCTAACTGTGTCCGCGGTCCTAAAGACCGGTCATCTGTTCTGGTGGTGCGGCCGTCTAGTGTTCGGCTATTAAAGCAGACGTACGTTCTTCTGCTCGTAAGGAGCGCTCAACATTTCCATGTACTATGATGGTGCCGCGCGGACCGGGAATTTTAAGCTGGAGTAAAGCGTAATGCGGTATTGCATTAAAACGAGCAAAAACCTCTCGTCCGAGTAGTGCTTGATAGCCACTTCGGAATGGAGCAATGTTGAAGGTTAACCTTTCGCTTCGGAAGTTGTCGGGTGAGCCGAACACAACCTCTAGTACTAGAGAGCCCGTGCAGCGGGACTTTGTGCCTGGTATTACTCAATCTCAAAGGGAGCTATCTCTCATTGCATCCTTCCATTCCTCGTCATTGTTTTCTTTGGGTGTATCCACCATGTATATGTCATGTGATGAAGTGGCAGTCCAGCGCCCTATTGGCGGTGGTTCCTGTTCGTCTCCTGCATCGTTGTCCATACCATCGATGCATTTGGAGTCAAAGTCGAGCATGTCGGTTAAATCATCGACAGTGGCTACTAAGTGGGTGGTGGGTGGGGGGTGAATTTCTTCGTTATCCGCATCGCTTCCTAGCCGAACATAGTTCAGCCAAGGTTCTCCTGACAGGGAGAGAGATCTTAACGAGTTCAGCATATCGCCTAAGGGCGAGTGCTGAAATATATTCACGGAGGCAAAATCCATGATTGGTGCCCAATCGGATTCAATAGGCATGGGCGCAGGTGGTTCGGAGTCCGTGACCGGAGACGAGTCCAGTAGTTCGGCGACACGGCTCTCGTGAGGGGTAAGGTAAGTATTCGAATCTATCGCCACTGAGGGTGCGGCCTCCAAGGCAGGGTCTATCCGCCCATCTTCAGATGGCGCAATCTGTTCCGGACCGAAGGCCGGAGTAGTTGCTGGCGTGACCTCGCGAACACTGTCCGACGACAGAGCTATATCGTGCTCGTCGTGATCGTGCGGCACACTTGGCATGGGCCCAAATCCGTCGAAGATCAAGTCTCCGCGAATATCGGCAGTGTAATTCAAGTTACCAAACCTGACCTGATGTCCAGGGGCATAGCTCTCGATCTGCTCCAGATGGCCAAACGAGTTGGCCCGCAGTAGGAAGCCGCCGAATACAAAGATCTGTCCGGGGAGGAAGACCTCACCCTGGACCACATCATTGTCGATGATCGAGGGGGCCATCGAGCCTTACGGTGATGGCACAGTGGAACTCTCAATGAAAGCACCAATGTTGGTGTCAAAACCGGCGGATCTCGGGTAGGGGGTCCCGAACTGTGCGTCTAAGGCGGATGGTAACAGGAGGCAAGGGACACAATGTTTACCCAGGTTTGGGCCCTCACGATGGAGGTAATACCCTACTTCCTACTTGATTGATCTTGATGATATTAGTAGTACAAGAGTTGATCTACCACGAGTTCATAGAGGCAAAACCCTAGAAGCTAGCCTATGTTATGATTGTTGTTGTCCTACGGACTAAACCCTCCGGTTTATATAGACACCGGACGGGGCTAGGGTTACACAGAGTCGGTTATAATGGGAGGAGATCTACATATCCGTATTGCCAAGCTTGCCTTCCACGCCAAGGAGAGTCCCATCTGGACACGAGACGAAGTCTTCAATCTTGTACCTTCATAGTCCAACAGTCTGGCCAAAGGATATAGTCCGGCTGTCCGGATACCCCCTAATCCAGGACTCCCTCACCCGGCCACGGACTCCGAACCGCCCGCGCCCATACCTATCGAATCCGATTGGGCGCCGATCATGGAGTTCACCTCCGCGGATATCTTTCAGCACTCGCCCTTCAGCGACATACTGAACTCGTTAAAATATCTCCCCCTGTCTGGAGAACCTTGGCTGAACTATGTACGGCTAGAGTGGGATGCGGATGACGAAGAAATTCACTCCCCACCCACCACCCACTTAGTAGCCACTGTCGATGACTTAACCGACATGCTCGACTTCGACTCCGAAGACATCGATTGCATGGACAATGATGAAGGAGACGAACAAGAACCACTTCCCACGGGGCATTGGACTGCCACCTCATCATATGACATACATATGGTGGACACACCCAAAGAAGGCAATGGCGACAAGACAACGGAGGACGACCCCTCCAAGAAGCAACCCCAGCACTGACGACAGCGGCGCCGCTCTAAGTCTCGCCACAGCAAAAGCGGTGATACCGGCACAGGAGATAAAAGTACTCCGGACAGTGCCGAAGATGATGACAATCCCCTCCAGCACGATCTAGAGCCGGAGGATGAACAAGCCCGCCCTCCTAAGAGAGCGGCAAAGGGAGAAACGATGGACGCCAACTATATGCCTCTCTCCGAAGACGAAGCGAGCCTCGATGACGAAGAATTTGTCGTGCCTGAGGATCTCGTCGAGCAGGAGCGCTTTAAGCGCCGGCTTATAGCCACGACAAATAGCCTGAAGAAAAAGCAGCAATAGCTTCAAGCTGACCAGGATCTGCTAGCAGATAGATGGACTGAAGTCCTTGCGGCCGAGGAATATGAAATCGAACGCCCTTCCAAGGGTTACCCAAAGTGCAGGCTGCTACCCCGACTTGAGGAGGAAGCATGGAAACCTACATCACCAGCGTACGATGTGGCTGATCGGCCACCTCATGACCGAGATAGAGAGGCAGCCCGACCTGAAAATCAGCCTGCACCCCGCCGCCATTCAAACAAAAATACCAAGGCACCGGGAAACACGCGAGACCTGCGGGACGTATTGGAAGACAGGGCAAAACACGCAATCTCGATCTACGGATCACGAGGCCATGCCCCTATAAGGGACGGTGACCGCCCCGCCGGATACAGTAAAAGCAAGTCCGGACGGGCCGAATACACCAGGCAGGACTCATACGAGCTGCGTCGCAACATAGCCCAGCACAGAGGCGCGGCACACCCCCTATGCTTCACTGACGAAGTAATGGAGCATGAATTCCCAGAAGGTTTGAAACCTGTAAATATCGAATCATATGATGGTACAACAGACCCCACGGTATGGATCGAGGACTTCCTCCTCCACATCCACATGGCCCGCGGTGATGATCTACATGCCATCAAGTACCTCCCGTTAGAACTTAAAGGACCAGCTCTGCGTTGGCTATTGGGAGGATCTAGAAGACACATTCCTCGACAACTTCCAGTGCACTTTTGTGCGACCACCAGATGACGATGAATTGAGCCACATAATTCAGCAGCAAGGGGAATCGGCCAGGCAATTTTGGACACGGTTCCTAACCAAGAAAAATCAAATTGTCGACCGTACGGATGCAGAAGCCTTAGCAGCATTTAAGCACAACATCCGCGATGAGTGGCTTGCCCAGCACCTCAGCCAGGAAAAGCCGAAGTCTATGGCAGCACTCACAACACTCATGACCCGCTTCTGCGCGGGAGAGGATAGCTGGCTGGCTCGTAGCAATAACATATCAAGGAACCTTGGCACTTCGGATACCAAGGACAGTAACGGCAGGTCACGTAGCAGCAAACACAAGCGCCGCAGCAACGACGATAACGCCGAGGATACGACAGTCAATGCCGGATTCAGAGGCTTTAAATCCAGTCAGCGAAAAAAGCCATTCAAAAGAAGCACTCCGGGCCCATCCAGTTTGGACCGCATACTCGATCGCTCGTGTCAAATCCACGGCACCCCCGATAAGCCAGTCAATCACACCAATAGAGAATGCTGGGTGTTCAAGCAGGCCGGCTAGTTAAACGCCGAAAATAACAAGGGGCTGCGCAGCGATGACGTGGAGGAGCCACAGCCGCCGAACATGGGAGGACAGAAGAGGTTTCCCCCGCAAGTGAGGACGGTGAACATGATATACGCAACCCACATCCCCAAGAGGGAACGGAAGCGTGCGCTAAGGGACGTATATGTGATAGAGCCCGTCGCCCCAAAGTTCAACCCATGGTCCTCCTGTCCGATCACCTTCGACCGCAGGGACCACCCTACTAGTATCCATCATGGCGGATCTGCCGCATTGGTCTTAGTCCCGGTCATTGACGGATTTCACCTCACTCAAGTCCTTATGTACGGTGGCAGCAGCCTGAACTTGCTCTATCAGGATACAGTGCGCAAAATGGGTATAGACCACTCGAGGATCAAGCCCACAAAAAAGACTGAGGGAGTCCTGGATTAGGGGGTATCCGCACAGCCGGACTATATCCTTGGGCCGGACTGTTGGACTATGAAGATACAAGATTGAAGACTTCGTCCCGTGTCTGGATGGGACTCTCCATGGCGTGGAAGGCAAGCTTGGCAATACGGATATGTAGATCTCCTTCTTTGTAACCGACTCTGTGTAACCCTAGCCCCCTCCGGAGTCTATATAAACCGGAGGGTTTAGTCCGTAGGACCAACAACATATACAACAATCATACCATAGGCTAGCTTCTAGGGTTTAGCCTCTTCGATCTCGTGGTAGATCAACTCTTGTAATACCCAATCATCAATATCAATCAAGCAGGAGTAGGGTTTTACCTCCATCGAGATGGCCCGAACCTGGGTAAAAACATCGTGTCCCCTGTCTCATGTTACCATCCGCCTAGACGCACAGTTCGGGACCCCCTACCCGAGATCCGCCGGTTTTGACACCGACAATGACCTTTAAAGGTGTCATCCCAGGTGTAGAGGCCCACTGTACGGGTTCAATCATGGTGGAAGTGGTCTTCGGATCTTCGGACAACTTCCGAAGCGAGGAGTTAATCTTCGATATCGTCCTGTTCCGCAGCGGCTATCACACACTGCTGGGGTGAACCGCATTTGCAAAATTCAATGCGGTACCGCATTACGCATACCTCAAGCTCAAGATGCCAGGACCTAGGGGGGTCATCACAGTCAATGGAAACACAGAGCGCTCACTCCGTACATAGGAGCACACTGCGGCCCTCGCAGCGGAGGCACAAAGCAGCCTTTCAAGGCAATCCACCAGTTCGGCGATAAAGCCCCCGGACACCGTCAAGCACGCCTGGAGTAACCTGGAACAGGATCGCCTGGCGCGTTCAGAGCTCGCCTAGCAATTCGGCCCCCGCCCAAGTCTCCGCCGAACGGCGAAATTTGTGCAGCGCGTACATAATTGCGCATTGAAAATACCATGGGTATAGGCGGGGGCACGACCATGGCACGTCCCATAATGCGGCTCAACCGCGCTAGGGGCTTACTACCTTCATCACTCTCTCTCTCTTTCAGGACTCTACTCTCTGGAAGGCCTATCCGGCAGCATGATTGCCGGACACATGATACAACACCCAAGGGGGCAGGCGGCCGCGTCGTACAACGGAATCCCCAGTTGGTCTCTGATAACGGAATACATGCTTTAAGATACCAGTCCGCAACTTGCCCTCGGATGGGACATGTCAAATAGTCCTAATTTTTGCTTACCACACTACTTGTATCAGTACGCTTTGACGCATTTTTCGAATAAACAATGCATAGCACAAGTCTATTATCGCATTCTATATACTTTTTTATATATGTTCATTTGTGACAGTTAGCACCTGTACACTCTGGTATGGCCAACACACCAGGGGCTTCTGTATACCCCATAATACGACGTGAACAGTCCGAACACTTTCGACAGTGCGGCACCCCGAACTTATAGCATTATATGCATCAGCTCCGAATCATGTCTTGGGTCAATAGTTGGGTTTGCCCGGCTCCCACGTTTTGGCACCTTACGTTCCGCTATATCGGCTAAGGTAGCACTGGGAGAACTACTGCGATTGTGTCCCGGTTCTTCCGGACGAGCACCTCAGTAGAGAAAGCTAAAACTAACCGTCATGATAAGGCGAGCTGGTCGCTGTTCGCGAGGTCTCAAGTCCCTAAAGACTTTTTCCGCTTCGGGCGAGGAGTCGGCCTTGTACGACTTAGCTAGGCGTGTATAGCGCCCAAACTTCGGCCTTCCGAATACTAGGGGCTTCGCCAAAATTTAAAATTGTAGACTTCTATGGCTAAGTAGAGTGATAAAGCATTATAGTCCGATTACCTGGTTCGCTGTGCTGAGCACCTCCCTCGAAGGACCCAAATATGGGAAAAAGATTGCTCAGATTCATCCCAAACACCCCAGCACTAGTTGCATGGGGGCAGAAGCCGACGACTGGCCAACTCTCAGATTTTATAAACGGCCGCACAGAAGGTAATATTTTAAATACAAAAGCATTGTATAGCGCACATGAACTAGTTTGCATAATTTGGGATCACATGAGCAAGTTAATTCAAAGATTACATCTTTGGTACACTCGTCCGCCACGAGACGGGCACCCTTTAGGACACCTTCATAATACATTTCGGGGTGGCGATGCTCCTTGCCCTGCGGCGGCCCCTCCTTCACCAGCTTCTCGGCGTCCATCTTGGCCCAGTGCACCTTCGCACGGGCAAAAGCCCTGCGCGCACCTTCGATGCAGACGGACCGCTTTATGATTTCCAGCCGTGGGCAGGCATCTACAAGCCGCCTCACCAGGCCGAAGTAGCTGTTGGGAAGGGCATCGCCAGGCCACATCCGGACTATAAGGCCCTTCATGGCCTGTTCGGCCGCCTTGTGGAGCTCGACCAGTTGCTTCAGCTGGTCGCTCATGGGCATAGGGTGTTCGGTCCCAGTATACTGAGACCAGAACACCTTCTCCGTCGAGCTCCCCTCCTCGGCCCGGTAGAACTCCGTGGCATCAGACACACTGCGGGGTAGATCTGCGAACGCCCTTGGAGAGCTCCGAACTTGGGTAAGTAAATAGAAATTTTCTTTCACATGCTTGCTTTGCATAATGAATGCCTTACCCGCCGCTATCTTCTTCACCGCCTCAATCTCCTGGAGGGCCTTTTGGGCTTCGGCCTTGGCAAGCATGGACTCTCGCGTCTTCGAGTCAAGCTCCAAGGACTCGTGCTTCTACACGAGCGCCTGGAGCTCTTGCTCCACCTCGCCTACTCGGGCTTCTTGTTTTTTTTGCTCGGTGCGCTCCATGGCTGCTTTGTTTTCTGCCTCGGACAGCGCCTCCTTCAGGGTCGCCACTTCGTTCGTGGTCCCTGGCACATTCATGATGATCCTATTATCTTGCAACCAAAATTTTTTCCCATCTTCTTTATAAACAAGGTATTGCTTACCTTTGTTCTCCTCGAGCTACTTCTTGGCACGGTGAGTTCCTCCTTGGACCGCTCGAGGTTCTGCTTCAGTGCGGCGACCTATGCAGTACGTACGACAGCGGCCAGCAGTGAAGCCTGCATAGCATATAGACATATTCGGATTAGACTCCTACAATTATTATTCAATCCTCTATTCGGCTTTTCTTTCCGAACGCTGGACAGAGCATCAGGGCCTACTGTCTATGCGGCAATATTTTCCTACATTTCGATTACTCACCTCAAAGCCTATTAGGAGGCTGGCACAGGCTTCAGCCAGTCCGCTCTTGGCAGACTGAACCTTTTTGATCACCGCACTCATGATAGTGCGTTGCTCCTCGTCGATGGAAGCGCGGCGAGGCACTTCTAGCAAGTTGTCCGTTCCTCTGGGTGGACATAGGTCACCAGCATAGGCGGCTTGCCCCTCTTAGCAGGGGGTCGCCTGCCGGAGTCTGGGACCACTGGTGGGTTGATACGTCTCCGTCGTATATACTTTTCCAAACACTTTTGCCCTTGTTTTGGACTCTAACTTGTATGATTTGAATGGAACTAATCCGGACTGACGCTGTTTTCAGCAGAATTGCCATGATGTTGTTTTATGTGCAGAAAACAAAAGTTCTCGGAATGACCTGAAACTCCATGGAATATCTTAGAATAAATAATAAAAAATCCTCGCCAAAGATGAAGACCAGGGGGCCCACACCATGTCCACGAGGGTGGGGGGCGCCCCCCTACCTCGTGGGCCCCCTGGAGACTTTCCGATGCCAACTCCAACTCTATATATTTGCTTTCGGGGAGAAAAAAATAGGAGAGAAGAAATGATCGCGTTTTACGATACGGAGCCACCGCCAAGCCCTAAAAGCTCTCGGGAGGGCTGATCTGGAGTCCGTTCAGGGCTCCGGAGAGGGGGATTCGTCGCCGTCGTCATCATCAACCATCCTCCATCACCAATTTCATGATGCTCACCGCCGGGCATGAGTAATTCCATCATAGGTTTGCTGGACGGTGATGGGTTGGATGAGATTTATTATGTAATCGAGTTATTTTTGTTACGGCTTGATCCCTAGTATCCACTATGTTCTGAGATTGATGTTGCTATGACTTTGCTATGCTTAACGCTTGTCACTAGGGCCCGAGTGCCATGATTTCAGATCTGAATCTATTATGTTTCCATGAATATATGTGAGTTCTTGATCCTATCTTGCAAGTCTATAGTCACCTACTATGTGTTATGATCCGGCAACCCCGAAGTGACAATAATCAGGACCACTTCCCGGTGATGACCATAGTTTGAGGAGTTCATGTATTTACTATGTGCTAATGCTTTGTTCCGGTTCTCTATTAAAAGGAGGCCTTAATATCCCTTAGTTTCCAATAGGACCCCGCTGCCACGGGAGGGTAGGACAAAAGATTTCATGCAAGTTCTTTTCCATAAGCACGTATGACTATATTTGGAATACATGCCTACATTACGTTGATGAATTGGAGATAGTTCTGTGTCACCCTATGTTATGACTGTTACATGATGAACCGCATCCGGCATAATTATCCATTACTGATCCGATGCCTACGAGCTTTCCATATACTGGTTTACGCTTATTTACTTTTCCGTTGCTGCTGTTACAATCACTACAAAACACCAAAAATATTACTTTTGCTTCCTTTACTTTTGTTGCCGTTACCACCACTATCATATTACTTTGCTACTAAACACTTTGCTGCAGATACTAAGTTTCCAGTTGTGGTTGAATTGACAACTCAGCTGCTAATACTTGAAAATATTCTTTGGCTCCCCTTGTGTCGAATCAATAACTTTGGGTTGAATACTCTACCCTCGAAAGCTGTTGCGATCCCCTATACTTGTGGGTTATCAAGACTAATGTCTGGCGCTGTTGCCGGGGAGCATAGCTCTATTCTTTGAGTCACTTGGGATTTATATCTGCTGGACACTATGAAGAACTTGAAAGACGCTAAGAGAACAATTTATCCCTCAACTACGAGCGGAGGTAAGGAACTGCCATCTAGCTCTGCACTTCATTCACCTTCTGTTATGAGTAAGCTTGCGACACCTAAACCAGCTTCTGCTATTTGTTCTAATATGTCGCATGTTATTGATGATGCCACTTCTGCTATGCATGATACTTATGATGAAACTACTTCTATGCCTGATACTACTGTGCCCCTAGGTGAATTTCTTGATGAACAAATTGCTAGGGCTAGAGAGAAAGAAATTATTGAATCTGATTATAATGATGAAAGTGATGATGAAGATACGCCTATTATTCCTGAGAGTTATGTTTTTGATATGGAATCTTCTGCCGCTATTCTAGCTTGCAGAGATCGTCATGAACTTAAAAGGCTATTAGTTAAATGGAACAAAGAATCTCTTAAAGATAAAATGAGGCCTGACCCTGCTTTTGCTACTTCACCTATCTGTGTTCCTGATAAGGATTATGAGTTCTCTGTTGATCCTGATATAATTACTTTGGTTGAATATGATCCTTTCCATGGTTATGAATCTGAAACTGTTGTGGCACATCTTACTAAATTAAATGATATAGCCACCCTGTTCACTAATGATGAAAGATCTCGTTACTTCTATATCCTTAAAATATTTCCGTTCTCATTAAAGGGTGATGCTAAGATATCGTTTAATTCTCTTGATCCTGGTTGTGTGCGGAGTCCCCAGGATATGATTTATTACTTCTCTGCTAAATATTTCCCTGCTCATAAGAAACAAGCTCCTTTAAAGGAATTATACAACTTTGTGCAAATTAAAGAACAGAGTCTCCCACAAGATTGGGGGAGGCTTCTCAAGTTACTTAATGCTTTGCCTGATCATCCTCTTAAGAAAAATGAAATACTTGATATCTTTTATAATGGACTAACCGATGCTTCCAGAGATTACCTGGATAGTTGTGCTGGTTCTCTTTTCAGGGAAAGAACACTGGATGAAGCTGAAATTCTATTGAATAATATGTTGACAAATGAAAATAATTGGGCACCTCCTGAGCCAGCTCCTGAGCCAGCTCCTGCTCCAATTAATGATCCTATTTTTAAGGGACAATTACATTTGAGCCCCTAGTTGTGTCACACCCGTGTGTTTTGCCCCTAAATTCAAAAAACCCTCATTTCTGCCCGAGCTTGTTTGCTCTTCTTATGCTTTTGCCCTTTGACCGTTTGACCACAACTTTGAAAACTTCATAACGAATTCATACTAACTCAGAAAAATGCATATAAGATATCAAAATTTTCGGATAAACATCACCTATATGTGCATGTCATTTGCGTTCATGACAAAAGTGCCAAAAAGTCCTCATCTTAGTTTGAGCCCAAACTGAGATAGGGACTTTTGAGCACTTTTGTCATGAATGCAAATAGCATGCACATATAGGTGATGTTTTTCTGATCATTTTGATATCTTATTTGTATTTTTATGAGTTAGTATGAATTCGTTATGAAGTTTTCAAAGTTGCGGTCAAACGGTCAAAGGGCAAAAGCATAAGAGGAGTAAACGAGCTTGGACAGAAACGAGGGTTTTTTGAATTTAGGGGCAAAACACACGGGTGTGACACAACTAGGGGCTCAAATATAATTGTCTGTCGATGTACTAGAGTAGGGGTACCCTAGTATCCCGAACTTGCGCACGGGCAGTCGCAGCGTCCCGCGGCAAGGCTTGTCGGGCGACCGCCAAGGCCCTCTGTGGCCCCTTTTGAACCATTCAAGAACAAAGTATTTAAGCCAAGGAGACAAGTCCCCGGCAAGAGGAGCTTGCCGGGAAGTCCACTCAAGGCACAAGACCCCAGCAAGAGGAGCTTGCCGGGGAGGCCAACCAAGGCATCTCAAGAAACTTGCCGCGACGCGCCACGCGTCCCGACAGGGTCCGGTGAGCGACAAGCTTCCGGACGCGACAAGACAACGGCCGCGGCAAGGCTCTTGCCGCGGCAAGCAACCACTCTGTACCTGCGCTCCAGCACACCCACCTACGTGTCGCTCTAGGACCCTTCCAGGCGTACGTGGCGGGAGGCTGTGCAGCCAGGGGTACACTGTGGCAAGCGGCGCTGACAAGATCGCCATCGTGGCGAGCGGTGGCGTCCCTGACGGTCCCTTTTCTGCACTGTTTGGGCGATGTAGATAGGCATTTAATGCCTTTGTCCCTTGCCGTCAGGGTTAGGTATGATGCACTGTGCAAGTAGCTGTACCAACCGCAGCACCTTTTCCATTTTTGCCCTTGCCTACGTTGCCACCTGTCGGTGACCCCTTGAGCATATAAAAGGAGGCCCATGCGCAACGTAGAGGAAGAGGACGAACAGTAGAACACTCACGCTCGGTCTCGTTAGCTGCTGGTGTGTACTGTAGCACTCAGCGCTCCCGAGCAAGAACTCAATACAATCCACAAAGCAGCAGTAGGAGTATTATCTCTCCGGAGAGCTCCGAAGCTGGGTAAAACCCCTCGTGTGCCTCGCCTCGATCCGCTCTTTGCGCGACCTCCGCCCCCCGCTGAACCAAAAGGGGCTCCGTCCCCATAGGTGCTCGCGGAGTCAGCTTCCCTGACATTATCCCTATTTTTAAACCAACTCCGAAGAAGAGAGGTGTTCTATTTCTCAGTCCCGAGGGTATGCAAGAGGCAAAGAAATCTATGAAAGAAAAAGGTATTAAAGTTGAAGATGTTAAGAATTTACCTCCTATTGAAGAAATACACGGGCTTAATTTACCGCCTGTTGAAGAAACATATGACCTCGATCCATTACCTATTGAAGAACCTCCTGATCTTGATAACCCGACACAAGTAGTAAAGGTAAATTCTCTTTATAGATTTGACGAAGGTGATATTCCTCATTATAAGTCTGCTAGACAATGCTTAGAAGAGTTTGATAACTTTATCGTCAAACAAGAAACTTCAATGCTTATTTTGGTAGACAATTGAAATATGATTCCGATATGATTAAACACTTGGGTGATTATATGGCTAATATTAGAGGTGAACTTAAACTTGTTAGCAAACATGCTTCTATGGTTACCACTCAAGTAGAACAAGTACTTAAAGCTCAGAAAGAGTTGCTCGATGAAATGAATAGTAAGAAAAATGATTATGCTGTTAGAGTGGCTACTAGAACTGGTAGAATGACTCGGGAACCTTTGTATCCTGAAGGCCACCCTAGGAGAATTGAGCAAGATTCTCAGAGAAATAATATTGATGCACCTAGTCGTTCTAAAAGGAAGAAAAAGAAAAATGATAGAACTGTGCAAACTTCTAGTGAACCTATTGCTGAACCACCTGATAATCCAAATGATATCTCTATGTCTGATGCTGAAACACAATTTGGTAATGAACATGAACCTAATGAAAATGTTAATGATGATGCTCAACCTAGTAATGATAATGATGTCGAAATTGAACCTGCTGTTGATCTTGATAACCCACAATCAAAGAATCAATGTTATGATAAGAGAGACTTTGTTGCTAGGAAACATGGTAAAGAAAGAGAACCATGGGTTCAGAAACCCATGCCTTTTCCTCCCAAACCATCCAAGAAAAAGGATGATGATGATTTTGAGCGCTTTGCTGAAATGATTAGACCTATCTTTTTGTGTATGCGATTGACTGATATGCTCAAAATGAATCCTTATGCTAAGTACATGAAAGATATTGTTGCTAATAAAAGAAAGATACCGGAGAAACTTGGAGATCCAGGAGTACCTACTATACCATGCTCCATTAAAAGAGATTATGTTAAAACTGCTTTATGTGATCTTGGAACCGGTGTTAGTGTTATGCCTCTCTCTTTATATCGTAGACTTGACTTGAATAAGTTGACACCTACTGAAATATCTTTGCAAATGGCTGATAAATCAACTGCTATACCTGTCGGTATTTGTGAGGACGTGCCTGTGGTGGTTGCAAATGTCACTATTTTAACGGACTTTGTTATTCTTGATATCCCCGAGGATGATAGTATGTCTATTATTCTTGGAAGACCTTTTCTTAATACTACAGGGATTGTTATTGATTGCACCAAAGGCAATGTCACTTTTCATGTTAATTATAATGAACATACGGTACACTTTCCGAGGAAACAACCTCAAGTTCATAGTATCAACTCTATTGGAAAAATTCCATCGATTATATTTGGAGGTTTTGAATTTCCTCTTCCAACTGTCAAGAAGAAATATGATATTCTTATTATTGGGGATGTGCATATTCCCGTTGAGGTAACATAGTGTTATTCGAAATTTCTCCGGTTACATGGTAATCGGAATGAGTTTGTTAATAAGACTTGATCAACCTTGTTAGTGGATTCTTTTTGATGAGCATGAGATGGATGAAACTAGAAGGCACAACCTTGTGTAGACTCTTTATATTTTCTATTCTTTAGTTGAAATAAAGTAAAGATAGTATTTTTCAGTTTGTTTCCTGGTTTATCCGTGCAATATAAAAATACCCCAAAAATAAAAGACCTCAGAATGCCATGCCAATTTAATATGATTTTTTCGGGAATATTTGAGGATTTTTGGTGCAAAAATCACCGCGGGGGGAGCTGCCACCTGGCCACCAGGGTGGAGGGCGCACCCCCTGCCTCGTGGGCCCATGGTGGCCCTCCTCCACTTATTCCAGCACCCATCCTCTTCTTCTTCCTCACACAAACACGGATATCCAACTGAAGCTCGAGTTCTAGCTCTCTTTGTTATGATTTTCGATCTCCTTGCTCAAAGCACCTCTCCCAAAACTGCTTGGGGAGATTGTTCCTTGGTATGTGACTCCTCCATTGGTCCAATTAGTTTTTGTTCTAGTGCTCTATTCTTTGCAAATTTGTGCTGCATACGTGACCATGTTCTTGAGCTTGCATGTCAAATTTATATGGTTCCAAGTGGTTCCAATGCTTGATATAGGCCCTAGGCACTTGTAGGAGTTGTTGCTATCAATTTTGTTGAGCTTTGTTCACTTTTCTTTGAAGTTACTAAAAAATTCAGAATATTGCAGAAAAATAATGAAGAAATTTTTGAGGGGCTCATCTAGCCGAAGCTCGAAGGAAAAACAAAATGAAGAAGTACAGAGGCCCAAATATAATTTGCCTCTCGTACCGCGGAAGTCCGGCCATGTGAATGGCCTTCCGATAACTTCTTGAGACAAGCTAGGATTTATGAGATTTTCTATTCTTTGATTGAAAATGCTGGCCTCACCGACTTCGTCCGTGACCAACGTCATCAGTATCTCTTACTCACAAATACTTTTGTGCAAAACTTCTACTTTTCCCCTAAGGAATCACCTCCTTCAGTAGAGTTTCATTTATATGACGTTGTTAAGAAAATGCCATTAGCTGAATTTTGCAAAGTTTGCAACATACCCCATGAGGGTATATTAGATGAACCACACCGTAAAGAGGTGGAAGCGTTTATTAACACTATCTCTGTTGGAGAAACCAGGAAGGTTTCGGATGCAAGAATCACTAGCATACATTTTTCCTGTATTACACTATTTTGCCTTATTTGGTAGTCGTTGCTTGATTGGTCGCGGGAACTGTGGAAACCTTAGTGTTCCTGATATTCTTATTTTGTTCCATAGTTTATACCGCGATAACACTGTTAGTATGGGCAGAATTATTGCTAGACGGTTAAGTATGAACCATACTAAGGGTCCCATCTTTGGAGGCATTTATGTTTCACGCCTCGCTGCATATTTTAACATAGCTATTAGGCTTCATGAGAAAGAAGAAAAGTTGCTGCCTAGTGCTTATCTGGACTATAAGAGTATGCTAGCGCTTGATTTTCTTGTCAAGGGCAGGGAAAGAGAGCTCAAATATAAATTATTCTTTCATAAACATCATCCTAAAACTATTACCCTACCTGCTCCTTCCTTGTTTAATTTTATAGGACCATATCTCGTTATGTGGGCTGCCATCCAAGAGTACAAGAATCCGACACCAGCCCCGGAACCGGAACCACAAGAGGAGCCTCCACGACAATTTGTTTACTCTTGGGACCCAGAGATGGCTATCAGCCAAAGGCAGTCAGAGTCTTCTTCATCATAGTATGATCCCAACTATTCTTCATCACAGTACAACCCCAGCTACACTTACGGGTATCCGCCAGGCTACCCCTGGCAATAAACCAACTTGGGCCAAAAGCCTAAGCTTGGGGGAGTACGTGTTTCTCACCGACATTACATTTATGTTCACACACACTCATTGCTAGGTGTCGGTGCGCATACTCTTTCACTGTAATATCCATGCTAGTTTATTTTCTTTTTCCTGCTTTCTTCTTGTGTGCTTGTTAAACCTTAAGAAAAACAAAAAAATAGCAGTAGTTTACTTTTCTGCTGTAGTAGTAATTAAAAAGAAAACCCAAAAATATTTCCCGTTCTTCTTTTTCTTGTTGGGAGCTTTCCCTTGTAAATAGTTTTTATTTCTTTTCTTTTCTTTGGGGTTCGATAGGAGAAGACCATGAATAAATTGTTGAAGTGGCTCTTATATGCATTATTGTTGATTTAACCAAGAGCCCATATTGCCTTGTCTTCTCCTGTTTATTGAATGCTCACAGATTCCAGCTTAGTCCAATGCACGTACACTCTTATTATTATTCACATCGTTCGGTCATGCAAGTGAAAGTCAATTATGATGATATATGATGGACTGACTGAGAGGGAAAAGCTGGTATGAACTTGACCTCTTTTGTTTTTGTAAATATGATGAGTTCATCGTTCTTGATTCAGCTTATTATGAATAAACATGTTCGCAATAAAAATTAGAGATCATAGTTGCTTATGCCATGCTTGATTAGCTATGAGTTATAATGATTTACCTTGCGTGCCAACATGCTATTCAGATGATTATGATGTGGTATAGTGGGGTGGTATCCTCCTTTGAATGATTTAAGTGACTTGACTTGGCACATGTTCACGCATGTAGTTGAAACAAAATCAACATAGACTTCATGATATTTATGTTCATGGTGGATTATATCCTACTCATGCTTGCATCCAACGTTTATTAATTTTAATGCATGTACATGGCTGTTGTCGCTCTCTAGTTGGTCGCTTCCCAGTCTTTTGCTAGCCTTCACCGGTACTAAGCGAGAATACTACTTGTGCATCCAATCCCTTAAACCCCAAAGTTATTCCAGATGAGTCCACTATACCTTCCTATATGCGGTATCTACCTGTCGTTCCAAGTAAATTTGTATGTGCCAAACTCTAAACCTTCAAATAAACATTCTGTTTTGTATGCTCGAACAGCTCATATATCAACTAAGGCTGCCCTTATCTTCCATGTGAGGCGGGTTATTCTCAAGAGGAGTGGACTCCGCTCCTCACTCACGAGAAAATGGCTGGTCACCGGGATGCCCAGTCCCATGCTTTGTGCAAACTAAATCAAAATTAATTGCAAACAAAACTCCCCCTGGGACCTGATGTATGTTGGAGGCACTCGTTGTTTCGAGCAAGCCATGGATTGATGCTTGTTGGTGGAGGGGGAGTATAAACTTTACCATTCTGTTTGGGAACCACCTATAATGTGTGTGACATGGAAGATATCGCCATCTCTTAGTTGCTATGTTGACAATGAAAGTATACCGCTAAAAATATTATTTATCTCTATTTTGAAACTGAGCTCTGGCACCTCTACAAATCCCTGCTTCCCTCTGCGAAGGGCCTATCCATTTACTTTTATGTTGAGTCATCACCCTCTTATTAAAAAGCACTAGCTGGAGAGCGCACCTGTCATTTGCATTCATCACTATTAATTTATATTGGGTGTGACCATGATTGGATCTCTTTTACCATGAATTACAATGATCAGTCCTTGATCTTTAAAGGTGCTCTGCATTTATGTTTTGCGGTGTCATAAAGGGCTAGCGAGATACCATCTTGTTATATCATATTATGATTGTTTTGAGAAAGTGTTGTCATCCGATATTTATTATTATGCCTCACTAGTTGATTATGCTATTGATATGAGTAATTATGAGACCTGAGAATTATTGCAAATGTGGTTAGTTATAATCTTTGCTGAAAACTTGAATGCTGGCTTGACATATTTACAACAACAAGAGCAAACAGAGTTTGTAAAAGTTTTTATTTTTCTCTTTCAGTTTGTCAACTGAATTGCTTGAGGACAAGCAAGGGTTTAAGCTTGGGGGAGTTGATACGTCTCCGTCGTATCTACTTTTCCAAACACTTTTGTGTCAGGACCGGATTTTCGGGGTATTAATTTCCCAAAAATCGGCCCTTGTGCTCACCGGCCCCAGGATTACTGTTAGCTAATGAGGCACCAACTTGATACAGAAACTCCAAGCAAATTACAAGATATGTAGTACAAGACCATCCTGGCCTATGAGTACAACAAATGGTTTCTAGTGGTTGATGGTGGAAGCGGTCTGCGGATCATCAGCGTCTATGGGACTCCATTTCCCATAGGAACAACTGACCAGGGTAACTCCTATCTTCGCGAGGCTGCTATCTCCATTGCGTAAGTTCTGGGGCTGTCATCGCAACGCTCCTCTTCACGCAAGAAATCTGGCCAAGACAATAGCCAGGGACAAGCCAGTGAGTACTTTGAATGTACTCGCAAACATCATGAACAGTGGTATAATATAACAAATGATAATCATGCTCTGAAATATGCCATGATCACAACGTCAATCACGAAATAACACCCATGATGCACACCAGCAGGTTATTCATGTCAAATACGAATATGCAATAAGGGAGTAGAAATATAATGCACCGATCAGGTGTCTGAAGCGACGCCTCGAAAGGATAACAATATAAGGCATGCCTCAGTCGGGCGTCACAGCGACACCACATAAAGGGCTTATAAAGTAAATGAGTAACAAGCATGCCACAGTCGGGCGTCTCAGCGACACCACATAAAGGACTTGTAAAGTAAATGAACAACAAACATGCCACAGTCGGGCGTCTCAGCGACACCACAAAAAGGGCTTATAAAATAAATGAATAACAAGCATGCCACAGTCGGGCGTCTTAGCGACACCACATAAAGGGCTTATAAAGTAAAGGAACAACAAACATGCCATAGTCGGGCGTCTCAGCGACACCACATAAAGGGCTTATAAAGAATCATCACCGTGAATATCCGGGAGGTAGAACCGTCCCAGGGATACTCAACAATTCAAATAATGTAAATGGTTAGTCCATAATAATGATAATCATAATCATCATGAGTCACAAGTCACGATCCATGTTCTGGTTTAGTAGGTTTTCCTCCAAAGACCGACACTTGACCCATCCCAGACTGTAGTCCTTAACCATGGACACGGCTATTCGAATAGATATAATCTCTGCAGAGGGTGTACTCTTTTCCCACGAGTAACGGATTTCTTTAGCGCATCAGGACTAATTCCGCTTACGGTCTTTTGATTGAAAACACGCCCGCCCGGACACACCAGCCTAACTTACCGACGTCTGGAATCACCCACGATACCTGTTAAGCAAAACTCTAAGTGGGGAGGCTACAACCTCGGTTAGCATGGGATCAAAAAATTTATACCACGCGCAAAACTAGGGGAGCTACCCCTTCGGCCACAACCGAAAACACCCATGCCCCCGGACCAGGTGGCATGCCTACCGGAGGCCTTCCGGTATCTTCCACCATGACCTCTCTATACTGCGTGTCCTAGGAAGGGGTTGACAACTCACTGAACCATACCCTACCTGTGGCAGGGACAAGTGGTAGTACGAAACAAGTATGGGGGTTACTAGAACAAGACTCGATCTACGGTCGACTCAGGAGGTTTAAGTATTCCCTGCATGGTTAGCATAACAAACATGTTCCAACCATCAGATAAAATCACCACTCATCATGCCTCACTATGCCGTACCGAACACAACCGTCTCGATGAAGACCGGAGACAAGCTCATGTCTACCCAAGACAGAGACTTTCCCGGCTTCCTCCCGGTAGGCATGAAAGGTATACGAGAGTGATTACCATCACAAGCATATCCATTTCCAACAGCAAGAATTTTCATTATGCACTAAATGCGTATGATCATATCGTCACATAAATTAACGAATGCTCCATGTCAAGGTGGTGTTATAACCGTATCAAACAACCCACAGAATTATTATGCCAGGGTTCAGAATGCTTTCCTTCAAGGTGTGGAGAGGTGAGGTGCTCTCCAAAACTTTTGCAAGTTATAAACTCCCCTCCGAATTCCTATTTAAAAGAAATATTCAAATAACACATACTTTAAAAAATAGTACAAAAAGTTGTCCTAATTATTTTTGAAGTAAATATTAAAATAAGAGAGAGGTAGGAAAAAGAATCAATTCATTTGGAGTTTTATTTAAAAAGATAAGCCGAGTCAAAGTTTAGTCAAAGTTTTGTTTTAAAAAAAGAAAAAGGAAAACGGTTCGCCTGGACTACGTCTTCTGAGATTGGTCGCGTACTTATCGGGAATACGCTTCCACCAGAGGAAAACGCATGGGACGGGTTGCGCCACTAGTGGCTTGGGTTGGCTCACCGACACGTGGTCCCCACCTTTCGGGTTCATCTTCTCTCCCCCCCCCCTGTGCGCGCCTCGACAGAGACAAGGGCCGTTTCCAACGGCGATCCCCGGCGACACAAGCCACCATTCGACGCGCTCGCGATATGGGGTGATCGGGAGGAGGCACCACATCCATCTGCAGTGGTTAGGGGTGCGGGGGAGCTTGAGGGTGAGAGCACCTTGCTCAATGGCAGAGGTGAAGCTTCGGGAGGGAATGGGGTTTGGCATACCGTGGCTCCCGGGTGAAAATGGAAGTGGGAAAGGGTTCTCGGGGTCGATTTGGAGCTAATGGAGGAGAGCATGGAGGGGAAGCAGCTCTGGTGGCTCGGAATCGACCGGAGGGCGGCGGCGGCCCAAACTGCCTGAGACGGAGAGAACGACGTCCTCTGGAGGAATGAGAGCTAGAGGGGCCTTGCTATGGCATCGAGGAGGGTTCATGCCCAACGTGAAGAGCTTGGAGTGGGTTTATATAGGCATGAAGAGACGGTTCGTCGGTTGCCCGAGGATAAGCACGACGGTGCGCTTGCTACTGTCGCCGGAGGCAACGTGGCGATGGCCGGCTGGCTTTAGGGGCTAACGACGAACTCTCCACTGTCCAAGGAGGCGAGCAGGCGCGCTGTGGTGGTTTGGGCGGTGCCGACCTAAGCAGGGGCGGGCTGCCGACGCCTGCGTGCCACCAAAAGGCTCGCTGCGGCGGCGCTGCGAGGAGCCAGGGGTGGCAGCATGTCATGCACAAACGGACAAGATCGTGGCTTGGTCCCTCGTGCAAGAAAAGACCAGGAGGTACGGAGTAAGCGCGACGCGGCGGCTCGGGCGCGCGGCTGCAATTGGCGCGCTCTGGGCGCGCCCAGTGCACGCCCACCAACCGCTCGGCAAAATGCCATGGCACCCCAGAGGGCTTGGATGATACTGCAAGTTACCAGACTAGTTAGGGTGGTTACTAAATCTCTAGTGGACAAGCTGGCTAGGCAAATAAAGCAACTCTATAATGCTAACTAAAATCTATGCCAAAACGGTTCATGCACTCCAACTGTTCGACGAAATGCTAGGGGCATCCAGATGGCTTTGCAAGTGACCAAAATTTCCAGATCAGAGTCTCTTTTAGGTACTAGAAAACATGGCATGGTTGGTTTGGGAAAAATCAAAACTTGATAGTGCAAGTTTTTGAGAAAATCAAATCTGGACAGAAGGAAAATGGTATTATTTCATGTACCAAAAATGCTCCAATGGGTCCAACCTCCTGGACTTAAGGGTTTGGTAGGGTGTACTTCAAGCAGGGCAAATCCCATGGCAAAAAAAGCAAGAGAAAATATAGATGCAATACAATTCACCAAGCTGGACCAGAATGAAAATGAGGGTGGTTTACTCAAAATTTTCAAGGAACATCAGTGGGTTTTTGCATAACGATGAATAATATACTCCTACTAACATCCCCTAATTTTGTTGAAAGCTTTCAAGAAATATTTAAATAGGTTGCAGTGCAATACTGCCATCTGGACCAGTTTTGAAAACATGGGGTAGAGCTCAAAATCTCCAATGAATCAAATATGTTTTTGCATAAAAGTGATTTAAAAACATCACATGACATCCCCAAACTTTGGTTGAAATTTTAAAAAAATTATCAAAGGGTTGTAGTGCAAATAGAGCTCTAAAACTAATAAAAAAATTCACTTTAGAGAATAAAGCTCAGAGAGAAAGAATTTATGCAATTAAATCCACTGATAATAGAAATGTTTTTTTCTAGAGAGGGTAAACTAGTCCTATAATATATTTGGAAAGTTTTCACTTGGGGTAAAAACTCCATAAAAACAAAGAAAAGAATGGTTCTGAAATTAAAAGAAAATCCAGAAAATAAAAGTTTAAACTTCCTGGCAAAATTTTAATTAATAAAACAAGGTCAAAATTTTTGGGGTGTCACAACACTACCCCCCTTAAGAGAAATCTCCTCCTTGAGATTTGCTAAGGGTTGTTTTGAAAATATTGCTCCTATTAGCTGAAACCAAACAGTTTACTCATAGCACAAACTTGGGGTACAGTGCATCAGCTGCAACGCATAATCAAACATAGTTATGATGTTTACAATGAAAACAGCAAATGGACAGGGTCCCGAGAAAACGTCTTTGGAATTGGGGCACACTCTTCTTCTATCGGGGGAAGCGGGTTGACTAGTCAATGAACGCGTCTCTCCTAGCCGGGCCATAGTGGTCTGCCGATGGTGATCTGAGGATTTAAATCAGCGAGGCTCTGGAGATAACCCATTACTCGCTGGATCAGGCGCTCTTGAGCGATGACATACTGGGCAGGGTTGGCCAGTACTGGGTCTCTCTCAATTCGTCCACCAGGAAAGGATGTTACTCTCCGGGTGCTGCACGACTCGGGAAATAATAATACCCTCGTTCGCTGGCATAGGGTACCGCGAATCGAAGGCGGGCACACGCTTCGTATGCAGCAGCTTCTATGGCCATCTACGGAGTTTCCATTGATTTCCCTTCGAAGGAAACTTCTGTTGGGTCTTGGCTTGGGTTTGTGGGAGGGATGTGCACTACTGCCCAATATTTCGAGGTGGATGGTGTGATCCTCGACTTGAGCAACTCGTACTGGGGTGGATGGGTACCACTCATGGTGTTGCAGGTAAAGTCCCACAATATTTTAACAAAACTACCGGGGGTAGCATCTGGGGTTCTCAGATAAATACTAGGGCTCGGTATGGCAAGAAATGGCTATGAGGATTGTGCACAAGATGAGGGGTACTTGGCAAGGTCACGAGGTGGCCTTTTATATAGCAACTGGGCTTGGTTATTTACCACGGTGATGGGCAACTAGTTGTCGGTTTTGCCCTATGGGGTCGGGGTCAAAGCCACAGATACACATATCTCACAAAAGTGACGGGTTACTGTGGGTGTCATTGGGGTTGGTTTACCTAGATTTTTCGACCTGGCTAAGATAGGATTAGCCAATGGTCAGCCTGGCTTTGATACCAAGTTTGTCAGGACCGGATTTTCGGGGTATTAATTTCCCAAAAAGCGGCCCTTGTGCTCACCAGCCCCAGGATTACTGTTAGCTGGCGAGGCACCAACTTGATACAGAAACACCAAGAAAATTACAAGATATGTAGTACAAGACCATTCTAGCCTATGAGTACAACAAATGGTTTCTAGTGGTTGATGGTGGAAGAGGTCTGCGGATCATCAGCGTCTATGGGACTCCATTTCCCACCGGAACAGCTGACCAGGGTAACTCCTATCTTCGCGAGGCTGCTATCTCCATTGCGTAAGTTCCGGGGCTGTCATCGCAATGCTCCTCTTCATGCAAGAAGTCCGGCCAAGACAATAGCTAGGGACAAGCTAGTGAGTACTTTGAATATACTCGCAAACATCATGAACAATGGTACAATATAACAAATGATAATCATGCTGTGAAATATGCCATGATCACTACGTCAGTCATGAAATAACACACATGATGCACACAAGCAGGCTATTCATGTCAAATATGAATATGCAACCAGGGAGTAGAAATAGAATGCACCGATCCGGTGTCTGAAGCGATGCCTCGAAAGGATAACAATATAAGGCATGCCTCAGTCAGGCGTCTGAGCGACACCACATAAAGGCTTAGAAAGTAAATGAATAACAAGCATGCCACGGTCGGGCGTCTCAGCGACACCACATAAAGGGCTTATAAAGTAAATGAACAACAAACATGGCACACTCGGGCGTCTTAGCGACACCACAAAAAGGGCTTGTAAAATAAATGAATAACAAGCATGCCACAGTCGGGCGTCTCAGCGACAGCACATAAAGGGCTTATAAAGTAAATGAACAACAAACATGTCATAGTCGGGCGTCTCAGCGACACCACATAAAGGGCTTATAATGAATTATCACCGTGAATCTCAGGGAGGTAGAACCGTCCCAGGGATACTCAACAATTCAAATAATGTAAATGGTTAGTCCATAATAATGATAATCATAATCATAATGAGTCACAAGTCACGATCCATGTTCTGGTTTAGTAGTTTTTCCTCCGAAGACCGACACTAAGACCGAGACTTGACCCATCCCAGACTGTAGTCCTTAACCATGTACACGGCTATTCGAATAGATATAATCTCTGCAAAGGGTGTACTCTTTACCCACGAGTAACGGATTTCTTTAGTCCATCAGGACTAATTCCGCTTACGGTCTTTTGATTGAAAACAAGCCCGCCCGCACACACCAGCCTAACTTACCGGCGTCTGGAATCACCCACGACACCTGTTAAGCAAAACTCTAAGTGGGGAGGCTACAACCTCGGCTAGCATGGGATCACAAAATTTATACCGCGCGCAAAACTAGGGGAGCTACCTCTTTGGCCACAACCGAAAACACCCATGCCCCAGGACCAGGTGGCATGCCTACCGGAGGCCTTCCGGTATCTTCCACCATGGCCTGTCTGTAGGGCGTGTGCTAGGAAGGGGTTGACAACTCACTGAACCGTACCCTACCTGTGGCAGGGACAAGTGGTAGTACGAAACAAATATGGGGGTTACTGGAACAAGACTCGATCTATGGTCGACTCAGGAGGTTTAAGTATTCCCTGCATGGTTAGCATAACAAACATGTTCCAACCATCAGATAAAATCACCACTCATCATGCCTCACTATGCCGTACCGGACACAACTGTCTCGATGAAGACCGAGACAAGCTCATGTCTACCCAAGACAGAGACTTTCCCGGCTTCCTCCCGGTAGGCATGAAAGGTATACGAGAGTGATTACCATCACAAGCATATCCATTTCCAACAGCAAGAATTTTCATGATGCACTCAATGCGTATGATCATATCGTCACATAAAATAACGAATGCTCCATGTCAAGGTGGTGTTATAACCGTATCAAACAACCCACAAAAATATTATGCCAGGGTTCATAATGCTTGCCTTCAAGGTGTGGAGAGGTGAGGTGCTCTCCAAAACTTTTGCAAGTTACAAACTCCCCTCCAAATTCCTATTTAAAAGAAATATTCAAATAACACATACTTTAAAAACAATACAAAAGGTTGTCCTAATTATTTTTGAAGTAAATCATAAAATAAACTAGGTGAAATTTGAGAGAGGTAGGAAAAAGAATCAATTCATTTGGAGTTTTATTGAAAAAGATAAGCCCAGTCAAAATTTAGTCAAAGTTCTGTTTAAAAAAACAGAAAAAGGAAAACGGTTCGCGCGGACTACGTCTTCTTAGATTGGTCGCGTATTTACCGAAAATACGCTTCCACCAGAGGAAAACACATCGGCCGGGTTGCGCCACTAGTGGCTTGGGTTGGCTCACCGACAGGTGGTTCCCACCTGTCGGGTTCATCTTCTCCCTCCCCCCCCGTGCGCGCCTCGACAGAGACACGGGCCGTTTCCAATGGCGATCCCCGATGACACAAGCCACCATTCGAGGCGCTCGCGATATGGGGGTGATCGGGAGGAGGCACCACATCCATCTGCAGTGGTTAGGGGCGCGGGGGAGCTTGAGGGTGAGAGCACCTTCCTCCATGGCGAGGGGATGCTTCGGGAGGGAATGGGGTTTGGCATACCGTGGCTCCCGGGTGAAAATGGAAGTGTCAAAGGGTTCTCGGGGTCGATTTGGAGCTAATGGAGGAGAGCGTGGAGGGGAAGCAGCTCTAGTTGATCGGAATTGACCGGAGGGCGGCGGCGGCCCACACTGCCAAAGACGGAGAGAACGACGGCCTCTGGAGGAATGGGAGCTAGAGGGGCCTTGCTATGGCATCGAGGAGGGTTCGTGCCTAGTGTGAAGAGCTTGGAGTGGGTTTATATAGGCACGGAGAGGCGGTTCGTCGGCTGCCCGAGGATAAGCATGACGGTGCGCTTGCTACTGTCGCTGGAGGCAACGTGGCGATGGCCGGCTGGCTTCAGGGGCTAACGACGAACTCTCCACTGTCCAAGGAGGCGAGCTGGCGCGCTGTGGTGGTTTGGGTGGTGCTGACCTGAGCAGGGGCGGGTTGCCGACGCCTGCGTGCCGCCAAAAGGCTCGCTGCGGTGGCGCACCGAGGAGCCAGGGGTGGCAGCATGTCACGGGCGAACGGACAAGATCGTGGCTTGGTCCCTCGGGCAAGAAAAGACCAGGAGGTACGGAGTAAGTGCGACGCGGCAGCTCGGGCGCGCGGCTGAAGTTGGCGCGCTCTGGGCGCGCCCAGTGCATGCCGACCAACCGCTCGGCAAAATGCCATGGCACCGCAGAAGGCTTGGACGATACTGCAAGTTACCAGACTGGTTAGGGTGGTTACTAAATCTCTAGTGGACAAGCTGGCTAGGCAAATAAATCAACTCCATAATGCTCACTAAAATCTATGCCAAAACGGTTCATGCACTCCAACTGTTCGACGAAATTCTAGGGGCATCCAGATGGTTTTGCAAGTGACCAAAATTTCCAGATCAGAGTCTCTTTTAGGTACTAGAAAACATGGCATGGTTGGTTTGGGAAAAATCAAAACTTGATAGTGCAAGGTTTTGAGAAAATCAAATCTGGACAGAAGGAAAATGGTATTATTTCATGTACAAAAAATGCTCCAATGGGTACAACCTCCTGGACTTAAGGGTTTGGTAGGGTGTACTTCAAGCGGGGCAAATCCCATGGCAAAAAGAGCAAGAGAAAATATAGATGCAATACAATTCACCAAGCTGGACTAGAATGAAAATGAGGGTGGTTTACTCAAAATTTTCAAGGGAACATCAGTGGGTTTTTGCATAAAGATGAATAATATACTCCTACTAACATCCCCTAATTTTGGTGAAAGCTTTAAAGAAATATTTAAATAGGTTGCAGTGCAATACTGCCATCTGGACCAGTTTTGAAAACTTGCGGTAGAGCTCAAAATCTCCAATTAATCAAAGATTTTTTTGCATAAAAGTGATTTAAAAACATCACATGACATCCCCAAATTTTGGTTGAAATTTTAAAAAATAATTATCAAAGGGTTGTAGTGCAAATAGAGCTCTAAAACTAATAAAAAGTTTACTTTAGAGAACAAAGCTTAGAAAGAAACAATTTATGCAATTAAATGCACTGATAATAGAAATGTTTTTTTATAGAGAGGGTAAACAAGTCCAATAATATATTTGGAAAGTTTTCACTTGGGGTAAAAACTCCATAAAAACAAAGAAAAGAATGGTTCTGAAATTAAAAGAAAATCCAGAAAATAAAAGTTTAAATTTCCTGGCAAAATTTTAATTGATAAAACAAGGTCAAAATTTTTGGGGTGTCACATTTTGCCCTTGTTTTGGACTCTAACTTGTATGATTTGAATGGAACTAACCCGGACTGACGCTGTTTTCAGGAGAATTGCCATGATGTTGTTTTATGTGCAGAAAACAAAAGTTGTCGGAATGACCTGAAACTCCACGGAATATCTTAGAATAAATAATAGAAAATCCTCGCCAAAGATGAAGACCAGGGGGCCCACACCCTGTCCACGAGGGTGGGGGCGCCCCCCCTAGGGCGCACCCCCTACCTCGTGGGCCCCCTGGAGACTTCCTGGCGCCAACTCCAACTCTATATATTTGCTTTCAGGGAGAAAAAATAGGAGAGAAGAAATCATCACGTTTTACGATATGGAGCCGCCGCTAAGCCCTAAAACCTCTTAGTAGGGCTAATCTAGAGTCCGTTTGGGGCTCTGGAGAGGGGGATTCATTGCCGTCGTCATCATCAACCATCCTCCATCACCAATTTCATGATGCTCACCGCCGTGCGTGAGTAATTCCATCATAGTCTTGCTGGACGGTGATGGGTTGGATGAGATTTATCATGTAATCGAGTAAGTTTTGTTAGGTTTTGATCCCTAGTTTCCACTATGTTCTAAGATTGATGTTGTTATGACTTTGCTATGCTTAACGCTTGTCACTAGGGCCCGAGTGCCATGATTTCAGATCTGAACCTATTATGTTTCCATGAATATATGTGAGTTCTTGATCCTATCTTGCAAGTCTATAGTCACCTACTATGTGTTATGATCCGGCAACCCCGAAGTGACAATAATCGGGACCACTCCCGGTGATGACCATAGTTTGAGGAGTTCATGTATTCACTATGTGCTAATGATTTGTTCCGGTTCTCTATTAAAAGGAGGCCTTAATATTCGGAATACATGCCTACATTACATTGATGAATTGGAGCTAGTTCTGTGTCACCCTATGTTATGACTGTTACATGATGAACCGCATCCGGCATAATTATCCATTACTGATCCAACGCCTACGAGCTTTCCATATACTGGTTTACGCTTATTTACTTTTCCGTTGCTGCTGTTACAATCACTACAAAACACCAAAAATATTACTTTTGCTTCCTTTACTTTTGTTGTCGTTACCACCACTATCATATTACTTTGCTACTAAACAGTTTGCTGCAGATACTAAGTTTCCAGATGTGGTTGAATTGACAACTCAGCTGCTAATACTTGAGAATATTCTTTGGCTCCCCTTGTGTCGAATCAATAAATTTGGGTTGAATACTCTACCCTCGAAAGCTGTTGCAATCCCCAATACTTGTGGGTTATCATGGGTCCGGCGCGGTGTTCGGATGAGGGCCGAACTTGGAGCCCGTGGGAGTCTTGCTCCCTTTACGCCCAGGGTCTGGAAGGTTGCCTTGAGGCACCTCCAGGACTACCTCCCCTCAGCTTGGTGCCCTTCGAGACAACACCTCGACGTTGTCCGTAGGGCGAGGGGTGGAAGCGGTCGGAAGTGATCCGCTACTCATAGCCGACGGGTCCAAGGAACCGTCCAACGAAGATACATCGATGCGGGCTCAAGGCGGACTGCATAATTATAATCGACGTAAGGAGAAGCAGTGCAATAAAAGCGTACCATGAATTACTCTGGTATCCGAATACTTACGACTTTGCTAGGGGCTTGTCCCTGGTCAACCACTCATCTTCGTTGTGAGCGGCGGACGTGGAGCAGTCCGGAAGGAGAGTCCTTCCCTTCTTGGACCCTCCGGCTTCCCCGGTTGGGGCGGCCTTCCTCTTCTTGCCTCCCCCGACTGGAGGGGGAGAATCTTCATCTTCCTCCTCCTCGTCTTCAAGAAAGGAGTGTGTCTCGGAGTTATCGGACGATGAGTCCGATACCACCTAACGGCGGGAACTCTTTTGAGTCCCTGCGGCCTTCTTCTTGGCCTTCTTCTCCGGCACCTCGTAAGGCACCGGAGTCAGCATCTCCATTAGGAGAGCGTCTGCTGGATCTTCGGGTAGGGGCGCCAGGCAGTTGATCTGCTCTGCTGTCTCCTCCCTGTCCTGTCAAAGGCATAGAAGCTCAGATGCCGCACATGATTAAGCTGGGGCAAGTAAACATCCTACAAGGTTTAGAAAACTTACCGGATTCGCAGGTGCTTCGCACTAAGCCCGCGGTCCTAGGTAAGGGAAGGAGGGGCCTCGGCGCCCTTGAACAGCACCCTCCAGACATCCTTGTGCGTCATGTCAAAAAGATCGCGCAGAGTTTGCTGCTGGGCAAGGTTGAACTCCCATAAATTGAACGCCCGTTGTTGACACGGGAGGATTCGGAGGAAGAGCATGACCTGGACCACGTTGACAAGCTTCAACTTCTTGCTTATCATGTTCTGGATACATTTCTGGAGTCCGGTCAGCTCCACCGGTGGACCCCAGGACAGGCCCTTCTCAGTCCAGGAGGTGAGCTGCGTGGGGATTCCGGATCAAAACTCGGGGGCCGCCACCCAGTTGGTGTCGCGTGGCTCGGTGATGTAGAACCACCCTGATTGCCACCCCTTTATGGTCTTCACATAGGAGCTCTTGAGCCATGTAACATTGGGCGTTTTGCCCACCATGGCGCCTCCGCATTCCCCTTGCTGGCCGCCTACAACCTTCGGCTTGACGTTGAAGGTCTTTAGCCACAGGCCGAAGTGGGGCTGGACGCGGTGGAAGGCCTCGCACATGATGATAAATGTCGAGATGTTGAGGATGAAGTTCGGGGCCAGATCATGGAAGTCCAGCCCATAGTAGAACATGAGGCTGCGGATGAACGAGTGAAGGGGGAATCCCAGACCGCGGACAAAGTGGGTGAGGAAAACTACCCTCTCATAAGGTTCCGGGGTAGGGACAATTTGCTCTTCATCGGGCAGCTGATGTGTGATATCCGCGGCCAAGTATCCCCCCCCGCAGCCTGCTAATGTCCTCCTCCATGACGGTGGATCTCATCCACTCGCCTCCCGCTCCGGACATGGTTGGAGTAGTGTGAGGAGAAAAGTGCGAACTTGGGTGTTGGAGCTCGAGTGCGCGAGAGTGGATGAGCAAGGAGGAAGAAGGCGTGGGTGAGAAGGGGTGAACTCTCATCCCTTTATAAAGGCCGACAAAACTAAACGCCCCTACTAGCCTGGTAAACCCGCTTATTCCCCAAGCGCCGCGATGGATGGCGCGGTTGGGTTACCCACACCCTTATTGATGAGAATCCCGTGATAAGGGGACACGATCTCTGCTTCGACAAGACTTGCCAAAGAAACTGCATCGCGATATGCGCCAAGGCTGGTTGAGGAAAACGGTTTGAATAACGACCGGGCCGTGGTATGATGTCGTGAAATCGAATGCGTCGGCAGATTAGATTGCTGGAAATATTATTATCTCTACGGTGGTATGTGGAACTTGTTTTGCAGAGCCGGACACTATTCTTGTGTTCAAGATCTTCTATGGAGTATTCAGAGGAGGAACCCGCCATGCAATGCCAAAGAAAATCTGCGCGCCGGACTCATCGTAATTGAAGCCTAGTTCAGGGGCTACTGAGGGTGTCCTGGATTAGGGGGTATCCGGACAGCCGAATAATATCCTTTGGTCGGACTGTTGGACTATGAAGATACAAGATTGAAGACTTCATCTTGTGTCCGGATGGGACTCTCCTTGGCGTGGAAAGCAAGCTTGGAGATACGGATATGTAGATCTCCTCCCTTTGTAACCGACTCTGTGTAACCCTAGCCCCTTCCGGGGTCTATATAAACCGAAGGGTTTAGTCCGTAGGACAACAACAATCATACCATAGGCTAGCTTCTAGGGTTTAGCCTCTACAATCTCGTGGTAGATCAACTCTTGTACTACTCATATCATCAAAATCAATCAAGAAGGAAGTAGGGTATTACCTCCATCGTGAGGGCCCGAACCTGGGTAAACATTGTGTCCCTTGCCTCATGTTACCATCCGCCTTAGACGCATAGTTCGGGACCCCCTACCCAAGATCCGCCGGTTTTGACACCGACATGCACACTTAAAGATCTACTAATAAAAAAGTGCATGTGATAGAAGAAATTAATGTTCTGAGTGGAAAGATGGATGAACTTATGAAATTATTTGCTAGTAAGAGTGTTTCTTCTGATCCTAATGATATGCCTTTGTCTACTTTGATTGAGAATAATAATGAATCTATGGATGTTAATTTTGTTGGTAGGAACAATTTTGGTAACAACGTGTATAGAGGGAACTTTAATCCTAGGCCTTATCCTAGTAATCCTTCTAATAATTATGGAAATTACTACAACAACTCTTATGGAAATTTTAATAAGATGCCCTCTGAATTTGAGACTAGTGTTAAAGAGTTTATGAATTCACAAAAGAATTTTAATGCTTTGCTTGAAGAGAAATTGGTTAAAGTTGATGAATTGGCTAGGAACATTGATAGAATTTCTCTTGATGTTGATTCTTTGAAGCTTAGATCTATTCCTCCTAAGCATGATATCAATGAGTCTCTCAAAGCCATGAGAATTTCCATTGATGAGTGCAAAGAAAGAACCGCTAGGATGCGTGCTACGAAAGATGCTTCTATTAAAGCGTGTTCTTCCAATTTCTATGAAAATCAAGATGAAGATCTAAAACTTATTGATGTGTCCCCTATTAAATCTTTGTTTTGCAATATGAATCTTGATAATGATGGGATTGAATATGATCCACCCTTACCTAGAAGGCGTTCTAAGAATTCGGAGTTTTTAGATCTTGGTGCTAAAATTGATAAAAGTGGGAAAACCCTAGATGTTGCTAAACCCACTATTTTGGATTTCATGGAATTTAATTATGAAAGTTGCTCTTTAATTGATTGTTGCAATCCGTGCTAAATTCTCCTCATGCTTATAGTCAAAATAAAGCCTTTACTAAACATATCGTTGATGCCTTGATCCAATCTTATGAAGAAAAACTTGGGTTGGAAGTTTCTATCCCTAGAAAACTCTATGATGAGTGGGAACCTACTATTAAAATTAAAATTAAAGATCATGAGTTTTATGCTTTGTGTGATTTGGGTGCTAGTGTTTCCACTATTCCCAAAACTTTATGTGATTTGCTAGATTTCCGTGATTTTGATGATTGCTCTCTAAACTTGCACCTGCGGATTCCACTATTAAGAAACCTATGGGAAGAATTAATGATGTTCTTATTGTTGCAAATAGGAATTATGTGCCCATAGATTTTATCGTTCTTGATATAGATTGCAATCCTTCATGCCCTATTATTCTTGGTAGACTTTTCCTTAGAACGGTTGGTGCAATTATTGATATGAAGGAAGGGAATATTGGATTCCAATTTCCATTAAAGAAAGGCATGGAACACTTCCCTAGGAAGAAAATAAAATTACCATATGAATCTATCATGAGAGCCACTTATGGATTGCTTCCTAAAGATGGCAATACCTAGATCTATCCTTGCTTTTATGCCTAGCCAGGGGCGTTAAACGATAGCGCTTGTTGGGAGGCAACCCTTTTTATTTTTAGTTTTTTTCTTTTGATTATGTTTAGGAATGAATATTTGTTCTAGCCTCTGGTTAGATGTGGTTTTATGTTTTAATTAGTGTTTGTGCCAAGTTAAACCTATAGGATCTTCTTGGATGATAGTTATTTGATCTTGCTGTAATTTCCAAAATCTTTCTGTTTATGAAAACAATTGTTAATAATTGCCGGAACGTGATAAAACACTGATTCTAATTGCTTATTATCAATAAGAAAACTGCCTAGGTCTTCCTATTTTGGTAGAATTTTTGTAGTACCATAAGTTTGCGTTAGTTACAGATTACTACAGACTGTTCTGTTTTTGACAGATTCTGTTTTTCGTGTGTTGTTTGCTTATTTTGATGAATCTATGGCTAGTAAAATAGTTTATAAACCATAGATAAGTTGGAATAAAGTAGGTTTAACACCCATATAAAGAATGAGTTCATTACAGTACCTTGAAGTGGGCTTTTGTTTTCTTTCTCTAACGGAGCTCACGAGATTTCTGTTGAGTTTTGTGTTGTGAAGTTTTCAAGTTTTGGGTGAAATCTATTGATGGAATATGGAACAAGAAGTGACAAGAGCCTAAGCTTGGGGATGCCCATGGCACCACAAGATAATCTAAGGACACCCAAAAGTCAAAGCTTGGGGATGCCCCGGAAGGCATCCCCTCTTTCGTCTACTTCCATCGGTAATTTTACTTGGAGCTATATTTTTATTCACCACATGATATGTGTTTTTCTTGGAGTGTCTTGTATTATTTGAGCCTTTTTTTGTTAGGTTACCACAATCATCCTTGCTGTACACAACTTTTGAGAGAGCCATACATGATTTGGAAATTATTAGAATACTCGTTGTGCTTCACTTATATCTTTTGAGCTATATAGTTTTGCTCTAGTACTTCACTTATATCTTTTAGAGCACGGTGGTGGATTTGTTATCAATAAACTATTGATCTCTCATGCTTCACTTAGATTATTTTGAGAGTATTAATTAGCATGGTAATTTGCTTAAAATCTTAATATGCTAGGTGTATAAAAAAATAGTAAAAGCTTTCTTATGAGTGTGTTGGATACTAAGAAAGGTTTGATGCTTGATGATAGTTTTGAGATATGGGGGTGATAATATCAAAGTCGTGCTAGTTGAGTAGCTGTGAATTTGAGAAATACTTGTTGAGGGAGTCCTGGATTAGGGGGTGTTCGGATAGCCGAACTATATCTTCAGCCGGACTCCAGGACTATGAAGATACAAGATTGAAGACTTCGTCCCGTGTCCGGAAGGTTCTTTCCTTGGCGTGGAAGGCAAGCTTGGCGTGCGGATATTCAAGATCTCCTACCAATGTAACCAACTCGGTGTAACCCTAACCCTATCCGGTGCCTATATAAACCGGAGGGTTGTAGTCCGTAGGACGAACACATCATAACCATCATCATACCCATAGGCTAGCTTCTAGGGTTTAGCCTCCTTGATCTCGTGGTAGATCTACTCTTGTACTACCCATATCATCAATATTAATCTAGCAGGAGTAGGGTTTTACCTCCATCGAGAGGGCCCGAACCTGGGTAAAATAAAGTGTCCCTTGTCTCCTGTTACCATCCGACCTTGACGCACAGATCGGGACCCCCTACCTGAGATCCGCCGGTTTTGACACCGACATTGGTTCTTTCATTGAGAGTTCCTCTGTGTCGTCGCCTTTAGGCCCGATGGCTCCTTTGATCATCAACAGCGATGAGGTCCAGGGTGAGACTTTTCTCCACGGACAGATCTTCATCTTCGACGGCTTCGCTCTGCGGGCCAACTCGCTTGGCCATCTGGAGCAGATCGAAAGCCACGCCCCTGGCCATCAAGCCAGGTGGGGAAGCTTAAACTACACGACAGATACCCTCGGAGACCTGATCTTCGACAGATTCAAGCCACAGCCAAGCGCGCCGCACTATCTCGAGGGGCATGATATAGCTCTGCCTCTGAACAGTGTCCTGGAGGCCGCATACGCTCCGGCCCCGATCCTCGATCCGGAGCCCGCTGCGTTCTTTGAGGATGAACGGTTGGACGTCACCTCGGGGGCTGCGATCTTAAAAGCCATTGAGCCAAACGCAAGCCCCGCACTCCGCATGGCACATGACTCCAAGGAGCCGGACTCTTCTCGGAACTCCGAACCTCCCGCGCCCCTGCCAATCGAATCAGATTGGGCGCCGGAAATGGAGTTCACCGCCGCGGACATCTTTTAGTATTCGCCTTTCGGTGATATTCTAAAATCTCTCAAGTCTCTGTCTTTTTCAGGAGAGCCCAGGCCGAACTATGGCCTGCGAGGTTGGGATTCGGACGACGAAGAAATTCAAAGCCCACCCACCACCCACTTAATAGCCACTGTCGACGATTTAACCGGCATGCTTGACTTCAGCTCCGAAGACTTCGACGGTATGGACGACGAAGACAGAGATGAACGGGAACCAGCGCCCATAGGGCACTGGACCTCCACCCCACTTAATGACGTATTCATGGTGGATACACCTGAAAAAACTCACAATGAGGAAGAAGGGGGCGAAAAGAAGGGTAAACCCTCCGAAAAGCACTCAAAGCGGCGACGTAAACGCCGAGCGAAGCCCCGCCTCGATCAAGACCCAACCATAGAGCAGGACGAGCCGGCAGATGACGAACGCATCCCAGAACAGCCGTCCGAACAGGGTAACACGGGCAGAGAGGACGAACAGTCCTCCCCCGGTCATAACAGAACTCCGGACGATACCACGCCGGATAAAATCATGGAGCAGAAGAATCTCCAAGAAAGGCTCGTCGCCACAGCACGAAGCCTGAAGAAGCAGAAGCAAAAGCTAAAGACGACGGAAGATGCACTCAAAACAAGATGGAGCAAAGTAATCAAGACCGCAGACAAATACGGCGGCAGCCGCCGCACCAAAAGCTATCCGAAGAGAAAGCTACTGCCCGAATTCGACCAGGAGGCCCTAGAGCCCCCAAACTCGAAAAACAAAAAGGCTACACGGTCGAATAAACGACCTCTCGGCCACTACAATACGGCAAACGGCGCCGAACTCAACGCGGCATGCGACACAGTCAAAGACTCGCATCATGGCCCAGCCAGGTCCATTTACGGGCCAAGAAAGCAAGCTCTCGCAAGCAATGCAAAAAATCCACCATCAGAATTCGGCACACCCAAATATAGGGGTGCCGCACACCCTCTATGTTTTACCGATGAGGTCCTGGAATATGAACTCCCAGAGGGATTTAAACCCGTTAACATAGAGGCGTACGATGGAACAACAGACCCGGGAGTCTGGATCGAGGATTATATCCTCCACATACATATGGCTAGAGGAGATGATCTCCACGCCATAAAATATTTACCCCTTAAGCTTAAAGGGCCAGCCCAGCACTGGCTTAAAAGCCTTCCCGAAAACACAATACGAAGTTGGGAAGAGCTCGAGGACGCTTTCCGAGCAAATTTTCAAGGGACCTACATCCGTCCCCCGGACGCAGACGACCTCAGTCACATAACTCAGCAATCCGGAGAATCAGCTCGGCAGTTCTAGAACAGATTCCTCACTAAAAAGAATCAGATAGTGGATTGTCCGGACGCCGAAGCCCTAGCGGCTTTCAGGCACAATGTTCGAGACGAATGGCTCGCCAGACACCTCGGCCAGGAAAAGCCAAGAACAATGGCCGCACTCACAAGCCTCATGACCCGCTTTTGCGCAGGAGAGGACAGCTGGTTGGCACGATGCAGCCCCAGCGACCCAAGTACATCAGAAATCAGGGATGGAAACAGGAAACCACGGCGAAACAAGGACCTTCGCCGAATCAAAAGAAAAAGTCCGAAGAGCACGACAGTCAATGCCGGATTCAAAGGCTCACGGCAAAATCAAACAAAATCACCCCCTCAGGATAATAGGGAAGATCCGTCCAGTGTAAAGAGAATCATGGACATGATATGTCAGATACACAGTACTCCTAGAAAGCCTGCTAATCATACCCACAGAGACTGTTGGGTTTTCAAACAATCCGGAAGGCTTAATGCCGAACACAAGGGGCTCGACACACCAAGTGAGGAAAGAGGACGAACCCCAAAAGCAGAACACCAGGAAGCAAAAGAACTTCCCGCAAGAAGTCAAAGCAGTGAACTCACTTCACATAAGAAGGCATGAGGCACCCATAAAGGTCCGCACATTCAAGCCTATCCCTCAGGAGTCTGGCCACTGGTCACTAAAGCCAATCATTTTTGATCAGCTAGATTATTCTCGCAATATCAAACACGCAGGCCGGACTGCCCTGATGCTTAATCCAATAATAGACGGATTCCAGTTTACCTACGTCCTTATGGATGGTGGCAGTGGACTAAATCTGATATATCAGGATACAATTCACCGCATGGGCATAAACCCAGCACGAATCCGTCACAGTAAAACCTCCTTTCAAGGAGTAGCACCAGGCCCGGACACCCACTATATGGGTTTTCTCCGGCTTGTGGTTATATTTGGCTCTGCCAATAACTTTCGTCGTGAAAAGCTTATCTTCCACATAGTCTCGTTTTCTAGTCGCTATCAAGCACTAATGGGACGCGGAGCTTTCGCGAGCTTTAACGCAATATCGCATTATGCGTCCCTCACGCTAAAGATGCCCGGTCCTCGAGGCATCATCTCTTTAAAGGGAGCATACTAAACTACATCTCCTCCAAACGGAGGATTGTGCGGCCGCTTAAACGGCCGCCCAACAAAATGGCCTCGCCAGCCAAAAGACTTTTTCGATGTAAGTCACAAAAGGCCGCGGACCCGGACTCAATGAGTTCGGCACAAGCCCATTTTCGTTATAGGCTTGGTACGCCTCACCAGGGGCTGTACGCAGAGACAATAAAACTCGACTGTATCTATTTCTCACTTCACATTTTATTTATTATTCTTTTTGATCCGCACGACCCATTTTTCAATTTAGTTCTTCCCTTTTACAGATGAATGTCGTACGGCGCCCGTCCAGGACACGACACAGCGGAGACACAGGCGCAGACATGCAGTAGGGACCCGCCCCAAAGGATTCTTCTTAGATTAAGACCTTGTGTAAACCTTTTTTACTGTCTTTTGCTGCTATACATCCCCTGGTTTACCTCACTATAACCATGGAGGAGACTGGCGTTTTGGCATGTGGCCACGCAAGAATTCTTGCTCGTACCTGGACACAAGGGGCTTTTTTCTTTTTCAAGGGTGTTGTTTCACACGCACTCACAAAGACCGAACACCTTAGGGAGTGTTCGGCATCGCGAGTTTTGGCACTATATGCATCAGCTCCGAGTCATGATTTTGGTCACATGTTGGGTTGCCCGGCTCCTGAGTTCGGCCACCTTACGTTCCATTCTGTCGGCTAAGGTTGCACCAGGAGAACTACTGCGATTGTGCCCCGGTTCGGCCGGGTGAGCACCTCAGTAGAGAAAGCCGAAAACCGACTGTCATGATGTAGCGTGAGACTGGTCGCCACTCGATGACCTATAGGAATTTATCGAATTCCTCTGTTTTGATGAAGGGCCGCTTCCTAGTCAGGCACATATGCGTCCCGAATTCGGGTAAACGCAGTCGCCATTAAAGGGCTACCTAAAGAGTCCCACTGTCAAGCTCCTATGGCTAAGTGAAAGTGTTAAAGCATTATAGTCCGGTTGCCTAGCCCGCAGCGCTATCACCTCCTTTGTAGGACCAAGACGTTGGGTTAAGTGTGAAAATGCGTTCTCCGCGCGCACCCCCGCACTATGTGTGTGGGGGCTGAAGCCAACGACTGCAATCTTTCAGAATTTATATATTAAAACAGCCGCACAGGAGGTGTTATTAATACTTGAAGGCACAAGTCTAAATTACGCCATTACAATTTATAAAAATATTGATCTACGATTACATATGCTGTCATAAAACAGCATCTTTCGAACACTGCGTCTCTATTATACGAGCGCCCGCGAGGACTTCCTCAAAATAGTGCTCGGAAGGAATTCGGCTTTTATCCGAATCACGGGACGCAACAACGGTAGGCTCCATATCTGCCCAGTATGTCTTGACACGGGCAAGAGCCAGCCGCGCGCCCTCTATGCAAGCGGACCTCTTTAGAGCTTCAATCCGAGGCACCAGGTCAAGAAATTGCTGCACCAAACTGAAATAGCTTCTCGGCTTCGATCTCCCCGGACACAGGCGGTCCATGGCATACTTCATGGCGAGTCCGGACAACCTATTCAGCTCGGCCCATTGGCCCAGGCGATCATCCACTAATAATGGACGCTCTGGATTAGTGAACTGCGACCAGAAGAGCTTTTCCACTTGATGATCTTTCTTATCTTGAAAGTACCTGGTCGCATCAGCGGCACTAGCCGACAAATCCAGATAGGTGTCCTCCATGCTCCACGCTCGGTCCAACGGGGCGAACTTCGGATCACAGAATTTTCTCCGCAGCAGGAAGGGCTTTCCATCCGCAATTAGTCCGGCTTGAAGCAGCTCTTCCCTTGACGCTCTCATACCAGAGCGGGCGTCCTTGGCGTCGGCGACGGCCTTCTCTAAATCCGTCTGCCGGGCTCGACCTTCCTCCTCAAGAAGTTTGCAACGGTCAGTAGCACTTTTTAACTTCACGGTTATATCAGCCATCTCCTCCTTGCTTCGGCAATGGGAAGCCTGTTCGGCTTTTAGCTCTTCACGGGCTCTTCTGGCAGCCGCATCACTTTTTCTGGCTTGTTCCTTTGCTTTGGCGAGCTCGGCCCTAAGTCCTTCTACGGCCGCCGCACCATCTGCATCAAGCATACACAAGGTAAGATATTGACATAAAGCTCCTCTTACTAACAATCACCAAATAAACTCAATACCTTGAGCATCATCAAGCCGCTTGTTAACAAGCACGATGTCGGCTTCTGCCTCATCAAGTTGCCGTTTCATTTCGGCAAAATCTCGAGTCCGGCTCGACTCCGGACAACCTTCCACCTACATACAAAGGTGCCACTTAAAGGACCTGGGATTAAGATCCTCTGCGCGCCGCTAATCTTTGCGGCACACAGAGTCTCAGGGGCTACTATCTATACAAGGCGCATGTTATTATGCGCAATTAACACTAATGTTCGTTATTCAAAACGTACCTCAAGGCCCGCCAGTAAACTCTTGACGGCCTCGTTCAGTCCGCTTTCCACGGATGAAATCTTTTCAATCACCGTGTGCATCAACACACGATACTCCTCTGAAACAGAGGCTCGGCCCAGCAGAACCTTCAGCTCCTCCGACCGAACACCAGATGGTGTCGGACTCGTCCCATGGCCTTCTTAGGAAGCCGGACACGGAGAACCCCGAGGGGCCGCATGATCACCTTCTGCCTCTGGCAGATTCGGAGAAATCCTCTGCGACGACACTTCGGCGTCGCCCGCCTTGCTAGGCGATGAAGGAGGAGGCGTTCCGCTCTCCATCATCTCTGGAAGAAGATCCCCCGATGACGAGCTCTGCCGAGAAGGGTCGAGGTCCGAACTACAAGGTAAGGTTTCGGTTAAAACTTCTCAGATATAAATTAAGGATTTCTCTTAAAAGAATGACTCTCTTTCTACTTACGGCTCGTTGGAGGGCTGCTCCTTTTGAGGATTTAGTTCGGCCGAGGGGCTCCCCGGCGTCGGGTCCTCTGACGCGGATTCTTTCCCCCGCTTTGGAGCTACTGCTCCCGGGTCGTCAGAGGCGGCCCTTTTCTTCCCCTTTGGAGAGGAGTTGTCGATTCCCCCCTTTGGGATGGTCCCTTTCGAAGAGACCACGGTTTCCTTGTCCGCCCCTTCATTTTCCTCCAGAGGCGCCACCTCCAACATCCTGACTAGCACAGGATCTAGCCTGGTCTCGGGAAGGGGAGCCGCACACCGGACCAGCTTCGCCTTCGCTATCCACTCCTGCGTAAAAAGGAGAAGTATTGTTAAAAAATAAGTCAATTGTACGGATAGAAGGTCCGGGCGCAAGGTCACTTACTTCTGTATCCGGGCGGTTGCGGCTTAAACCAGCATCCTCGGTCAAATCCGGACTCACTCTTTGTGGTCCGAAGAACAGTCTATACATCTCCGTAGGCGTCACGCCATGAAATTTCGGTGAACTCGCGGCCCCTCTGGGTTGAACTCCCACAAGCGGAGGGTGCGACGTTGGCTGGGCAGTGTCCGGCGAATCAGCATAACTTGTGTCACCTTGACCAGGTTGAGGTCTCCTTTTAGGAGATCCTTTATGCGGCCCTGCAACAAAGGAACGTCTTTGGGCAAGCCCCGATCTAACCCTGTGTTGATCCACGATGTTAAACGTGGTGGGGGGCCCGAGCGAAAGGCGGGAGGCGCTACCCAAGTGGTGCCCCGAGGAGAGGTGATCTAGAACCACTCCTGTTGCCATAAGCCGAGCTCCTCTTGAAAAGTGCCCCCGGGCCATGGAGCATCAGTATTCCTTTTTATAACAGCACCTCCGCACTCTACGTGACGCCCCTCGATTATCTTCGGTTCTACCTTGAAGGTCTTGAGCCATAATCCGAAGTGAGGAGTGATATGGAGAAACGCTTCACACACAACAATGAAGGAGGAGATATGGAGGATGTACTCCGGAGCTAGGTCATGGAATTCCAGCCGATAATAAAACATCAGCCCCCTTACGAAAGGATCCGTTGGGAAGCCTAATCCCCGAAGGAAGTGGGAGATGAATACTACGCTCTCACCAGGCTGAGGGCTTGGGATCGCTTGTCCTTGAGCAGGCAACCTGTGCGGGATCTCGCTGGTCAGGAGCCTAGCCTCCCTCAACCTTTATACGTCCTCCTCCGTAACGGAGGAGGGCATCCATTGGCCTTGAAGGCCGGAGCCGGACATTGTCGATGGTCCGGTGCGCCTAGAATCTAAAAGCCTGGGGTGTTGGAACTCGAGGCTATGGGCGAGCTTGTTTTGAGAACACAAGAGGGGAGCAAGGTCTCGGTCTTTTTATAAGAGGCAGAATATCAAGAGCCCTCCCCGTAACCGTTTTGGACTAGCCTTTAATCAAGGCAGGACGTGCTTAACGGGCTCGGTTGGGTTACCCACGTCCGTATTAATGAGAATCCCGTTAAAAGGGGCACACGATCTCTGCTTCGACAAGACGTGCCAAGGAAACCGCCTCGTTGAACGTGCTGCGGTGGAACAACAAAAAATAATCCATACAGAAGGCTTGGTCGCAGTGTTATGACACACTGCGGAATACGTCAGCAGATTTGTTTGTGTTTGTATTATTCTCTATATGGCAATACGTGGAAACTTGTTTTGCAGAGCCGGACACTATTTTTTGGTGTTTATTATCTTCTTGAAGAATTTGGAGGAGGAACCCGCCTTGCAATGCCGAAGACAATTAGCGCGCCGGACTCGTCGTCATTGAAGCCTGGTTCAGGGGCTACTGAGGGAGTCCTGGATTAGGGGGTGTTCGGATAGCCGAACTATATCTTCAGCCGGACTCCAGGACTATGAAGATACAAGATTGAAGACTTCGTCCCGTGTCCGGAAGGTTCTTTCCTTGGCGTGGAAGGCAAGCTAGGCATGCGGATATTCAAGATCTCCTACCAATGTAACCGACTCTTTGTAACCCTAACCCTATCCGGTGCCTATATAAACCGGAGGGTTGTAGTCCGTAGGACGAACACATCATAACCATCATCATACCCATAGGCTAGCTTCTAGGGTTTAGCCTCCTTGATCTCGTGGTAGATCTACTCTTGTACTACCCATATCATCAATAATAATCTAGCAGGAGTAGGGTTTTACCTCCATCGAGAGGGCCCGAACCTGGGTAAAATAAAGTGTCCCTTGTCTTCTGTTACCATCCGACCTTGATGCACAGATCGGGACCCCCTACCCGAGATCCGCCGGTTTTGACACCGACACTTGTGTTGAAGTTTGCAAGTCCCATAGCATGCACGTATGGTAAACGTTATGTGACAAATTTGAAACATGAGGTGTTCTTTGATTGTCTTCCTTATGAGTGGCGGCCAGGGACGAGCGATGGTCCTTTCCTACCAATCTATCCCCCTAGGAGCATGCGCATAATGCTTTGGTTTTTGATGGCTTGTAGATTTTTGCAATAAGTATATGAGTTCTTTATGACTAATGTTGAGTCCATGGATTATACGCACTCTCGCCCTTCCATCATTGCTAGCCTCTTCGGTACAGCGCATTGCCCTTTCTCACATTGGGAGTTGGTGCAAACTTCGCCGGTGCATCCAAACCCCGTGATATGATACACTCTTTCACACATAAACCTCCTTATATCTTCCTCAAAACAGCCACCATACCTACCTATTATGGCATTTCCATAGCCATTCCGAGATATATTGCCATGCAACTTTCTACCATACCGTTCATCATGACACATTTATCATTGTCATATTGCTTAGCATGATCATGTAGTTAACATAGTATCTATGGCAAAGCCACCGTTCATAATTCTTTCATACATGTCGCTCTTGATTCATTGCATATCCCGGTACACCGCCGGAGGCATTCATATAGAGTCATACTTTGTTCTAGTATCGAGTTGTAATCATTGAGTTGTAAATAAATAGAAGTGCGATGATCATCATTTTCTAGAGCATTGTCCCAAGTGAGGAATATAAAAAAAGAAAAAAAGAAAAAGAAAGGCCATAAAAAAGAGAAGGCCCAAAAAAATGAGAGAAAAAGAGAGAAGGGACAATGCTACTATCATTTGCCACACTTGTGCTTCAAAGTAGCACCACAATCATCATGATAGAGAGTCTCTTGTTTTGTCACTTTCATACACTAGTGGGAACTTTTCATTATAGAACTTGGCTTGTATATTCCAACAATGGGCCTCCTCAAGTGCCCTAGGTCTTCATGAGGAAGCAAGTTGGATGTACACCCACTTAGTTTCTTTTGTTTAGCTTTCATACATTTATAGCTCTAGTGCATCCGTTGCATGGCAATCCCTACTCCTTGCATTAACATCAATCGATGGGCATCTCCATAGCCCATTGATTAGCCTCGTTGATGTGAGATCTTCTCCTTTTTTGTCTTCTCCACATAACCCCCATCATTATATTCTATTCCACCCATAGTGCTATATCCATGGCTAACGCTCATGTATTGCGTGAAGGTTTATAAGTTAGAGATTATTAAAGTATGAAACAATTGCTTGGCTTGTCATCGGGGTTGTGCATGATGAGAGCATTCTCGTGTGATGAAAATGGAGCATGACTAAACTATATGATTTTGTAGGGATGAACTTTCTTTTGCCATGTTATTTTGAGAGGACATAATTGCTTAGTTAGTATGCTTGAAGTATTATTATCTTTATGTCAATATGAAATTTTGTCTTGAATCTTTCGGATCTGAATATTCATACCACAATTAAGAAGAATTACATTGAAATTATGCCAAGTAGCACTCCGCATCAAAAATTCTGTTTTTATCATTTACCTACTCGAGGACGAGCATGAATTAAGCTTGGGGATGCCTGATACGTCTCCAACGTATCTATAATTTTTGATTGCTCCATGCTATATTATCTACTATTTTGGACAATATTGGGCTTTATTATTCACTTTTATATTTTTTGGGACTAACTTATTAATCGGAGGCCCAACCGAGAATTGTTGTTTTTTGCCTCTTTAAGAGTTTTGTAGAAATAGAATATCAAACGGAGTCCAAACGGAATGAAACCTTCGGGAATGTAATTTTCTCACCGAATATGACCCAAGAGACTTAGACCCTACGCCAAGGAAGGTTCGAGGTGGGCACGAGGTAGGAGGGCGCACCCTCCCCCCAGGCGCGCCCCCACCCTCGTGGGGCCCATGAAGCTCCACCGACGTACTTCTTCCTCCTATATATACATACGTACCCCCAAACGATAAGATACGGAACCAAAAACCTAATTCCACCGCCACAACTTTCTATACCCACGAGATCCCATCTTGGGGCCTGTTCCGGAGCTCCGCCGGAGGGGGCATCTATCACGGAGGGCTTCTACATCATCATAGCCCCTCCGCTAAAGTGTGAGTAGTTTACCTCAGACCTTCGGGTCCATAGTTAGTAGCTAGATGACTTCTTCTCTCTTTTTGGATATCAATACAATGTTCTCCCCCTCTCTCGTGGAGATCTATTTGATGTAATCTTCTTTTTGCGGTGTGTTTGTTGAGACCGATGAATTGTGGGTTTATGATCAAGATTATCTATGAACAATATTGGAGTCTTCTCTGAATTCTTTTATGTATGATTGGTTATCTTTGCAAGTCTCTTTGAATTATTAGTTTGGTTTGGCCTACTAGATTGGTTTTTCTTGCAATGGGAGAAGTGCTTAGCTTTGGGTTCAATCTTGCGATGTCCTTTCCCAGTGATAGTAGGGGCAGCAAGGCACGTATTGTATTGTTGCCATCAAGGATAACAAGATGGTTTTTTTATCATATTGCATGAATTTATCCCTCTACATCATGTCATCTTGCTTAAGGCGTTACTCTATTTTCATGAACTTAATACTCTAGATGCATGCTGGATAGCGATCGATGAGTGGAGTAATAGTAGTAGATGCAGGCAGGAGTCGGTGTACTTGTCTCGGACGTGATGCCTATATACATGATCATACCTAGATATTCTCATAACTATGCTCAAATATCTCAATTGCTCAACAGTAATTTGTTCACTCGCCATAAAATACTTATGCTCTTGAGAGAAGCCACTAGTGAAATCTATGGCCCCCGAGTCTATCTTCATCATATTAATCTTCCATCACTTTATTATTGCCTTTGCTTTTATTTTACTTTGCATATTTATCACAAAAATAGCAAAAATATTATCTATCATATCTATCAGATCTCACTCTCGTAAGTGACCGTGAAGGGATTGACAACCCCTTATCACGTTGGTTGCAAGGAGTTATTTGCTTTGTGCAGGTACGAGGGACTTGCGCATAGCCTCCTACTGGATTGATACCTTGGTTCTAAAAAACTGAGGGAAATACTTACGCTACTTTGTTGCATCATCCTTTCCTCTTCAAGGAAATCCAGCGCAGTGCTCAAGAGGTAGCAAGATGCAGCGGCTATTGCATCGTGGGCTGCAGCTTGGAGGCGAGCTGTCTCAGTCCTCCTCTCGTACTCGTTCGCCTCCTCCCTGGTTATAACATGTCTCCCTTTTTCCTGAAAGTCAAAGAAAGTAGGAGCAGGGAGAGCGACATGATAGGTGCATCGTCTGTCAAAGATTAGTCGGTACTGGAGGAACTGATCATTCCTCTCAACAAACTGATGATGAACCATAGCCTCATAATCTAAATAAACAGGAGGCAACTCAATATCATACCCACGTATGGGTATATCAAGAAAATTAGCTAGACGGGTTGCATAAATTCCACCGAAGAAATCTCCATTAATTCTATTATTATGCAACCTACGTGCAACAATGGCTCCCAAATTATAATGTTTATCTCCTAATACAACACTCCTGAGAACACTGAGGTCAGGGACACACATGTGACATGCTTCATCCTTACCATTAATGCACCTACCTATGAAGAGAGCAAAATAATGTATAGCAGGAAAATGAATGCTCCCTATGGTAGCGTGTGTTATATCTCTAGACTCCCCCATAGTTATACTAGCAAGAAAATCTCTAAACTCAGATTTGCGAGGCTCACTAGTGCTAGCCCATTGTGGAAGTTTGCAAGCAGTATTAAAATCCTCTAAGTCCATAGTATAAGAATTTTCATAAAGATCAAATAGGACAGTTTGGGAATTGCGTGATGATGAAAATTCAAACCTTCTCACAAAGGAATCAGTGAGATAGTGGTACTGGCGACACTTATCTGCCTCGAAGCTCTCAAGATCAGCGTTACGCACATATGCGTCAGTTTCCTCCTTGATTTCTGCTCGAACCATAAAGTCCTCTAACGGCCATTCACAAGCCCGCACTTGAGCTTCCCTCGGTGGTTCATCGTCCGCATCACGTATTGCGAGCCTAGGTCCTTGCTTCCTCAAAGGACCACCTTGGTACATTTTCCTAAGCATATTTCTTCCTCTGAAAAATTTCTGAAAATTTTAGCAACTCAAAAAAATTGAACCAAACTCAACAAATGTGATAGCAATTACTCCTACAAGTGCCTAGAGGCCATATCATGCATTAGAACTACTTTTGACCACATAAATTTGACATGCAAGCTCAAGAACAGGGTCACCTAAGCAGCAAAAAATTGTAATGAATAAAGCACTAGAACAAAAACTAATTGGACCATTGGAGGAGTCACATACCGAAGAACAATCCCCCAAAGTAGTTTTGTGAGTGGAGATTTGAGCAAGGAGATCGAAAATCACAACAAAATGAGATAGAACTCGTGCTTGAACTAGTTGGTGATTATTTTGGGAGGAAGAAGGAGTGTGTGGTTGCTGGAATAAGTGGAGGGGAGCTACCATGGGCCCACGAGGCAGGGGGCGCGCACTGGACCCTCATGGCCAGGTGCTTGCTCCCCCTGCTATGTTCTCAGTGCCAGATATTCTCAAATATTCTATAAAAAATCATATTTCATTTCGGGGCATTTGGAGAACTCTTATTTTCAAGGTATTTTTTATTGCACGGATAATTCAGAAAACTGACAGATATACTAATTTTTCTTTATTTAATCTAAATTACAGAAAGTGAAAGGAGGGTACATATGGTTGTGCTTTCTAACTTCATCCATCTCATGCTCATCAAAAGGAATCCACTAACAAGGTTGATCAAGTCTTGTTAACAAACTCATTCTGAATAACATGGAACTGGAGAATTTTCGAATAGCACTAGGTTACCTCAACGGGGATATGCAGGTCCCTGATAATAAGAATATCATATCTCTTTTTGATAGTAGGAATTGGAAATTCAAAACCTCCAATAGTAATCGATGAAAATTTTCCAATAGAATTGATACTGTGGACTTGAGGTTGTTTCCTCGAAAAGTGTACCGTATGCTGATTCCCATTAACATGAATAGTGACATTGCCTTTGTTGCAATCAATAACAACCCCTGAAGTATTCAAAAAGGGTCTTCCAGGAATAATAGACATACTATTGTCCTCGGGAATATCAAGAATAACAAAGTCCATTAAAATAGTAACGTTTGCAACCACAACAGGCACATCCTCACAAATACCGACAGGTATAGCAGTTGATTTATCAGCCATTTGTAAAGATATTTCAGTAGGTGTCAACTTATTCAAATCAAGTCTACGATATAAAGAGAGAGGCATAACACTAACATCGGCTCCAAGATCACATAAAGCAGTTCTAACATAGTTTCTTTTAATGGAGCATGGTATAGTTGGTACTCCTGGATCTCCAAGTTTCTTAGGTATTCCACCCTTAAAAGTATAATTAGCAAGCATGGTGGAAATTTTAGCTTCCGATATCTTTATTTTATTTGTAACAATATCCTTCATATACTTAGCATAAGGATTCATTTTAAGCATATCAGTCAAACACATACGCAAGAAGATAGGTCTAATCATTTCAGCAAAGCGCTCAAAATCCTCATCATCCTTTTTCTTGGATGGTTTAGGAGGAAAAGGCATGGGTTTCTGAACCCATGGTTCTCTTTCTTTACCGTGCTTCCTAGCAACGAAGTCCTTCTTATCATAACATTGATTCTTTGATTGTGGGTTATCAAGATCAACTGCAGGTTCAATCCCTACATCATTGTTATTACTAGGTTGAGCATCAACCTGAATATCACTATTAACATTATCACTAGGTTCATGTTCATCACCAGATTGTGTTTCAGCATCAGAAATAGAAATATCATTGGGATTCTCAAGTGTGTCAACAACAGGTTCACTAGAAGCATGCAAAGTCCTATCATTTTTCTTTTTCTTCTTTTTAGAAGGACTAGGTGCATATACATTAGTTCTTTGAGAATCCTGATCGATTCTCTTAGGGTGGCCCTCAGGATACAAAGGTTCCTGAGTCACTTTACCTCCTCTAGCTGCAACTCTAATAGCAAAGTCATTATTCTTTCTATTCAATTCATTGAGCAAATAATTCTGAGCTTTAAGTACTTGTTCTACTTGAGTGGTAACGATAGAAGCATGTTTACTAATGAGTTTAAGTTCACCTTTAATTCTAGACATATAATCACTCAAGTGTTCAATCATATAAGCATTGCGTTTTAATTCTCTGCCAAAATAAGCATTGAAGTTTTCTTGCTTAACCATAAAGTTATCAAACTCATCCAAACATTAGCCAGCAAACTTAGCAAGAGGGATTTCAGCTATATCATATCTATAAAGAGCGTTTACCTTTACTACCTGTGTCGGGTTATCAAGACAGTGTGTTTCTTCAATAGGTGATGAATTAAGACCATGTATTTCTTCAACAAGAGGTAAATTCTTAACATCTTCAGCTTTAGTACCTTTTACCTTCATAGATTTCTTTGCCTCTTGCATATCTTCAAGACTGAGAAATAGAACACCCCTTTTCTTCAGAGTTGGCTTAGAAGTTGGTTCAAGAGTTGGTTCAGGAAGTGTCCAGTTATTTTCATTCGTCAACATATTATTCAATAGAATTTCAGCTTCATCTGGTGTTCTTTCCCTGAAAACACAACCAGCACAACTATCCAGGTGGTCTCTGGAAGCATCGGTTAGTCCATTATAAAAGATATCAAGTATTTCATTTTTCTTGATAGGATGATCACGCAAAGCATTAAGTAATTGGAGAAGCCTCCCCCAAGCTTGTGGGAGACTCTCTTCCTGAATTTGCACAAAATTTTATATTTCCCTTAAAGCAGCTTGTTTCTTATGAGCGGGGAAATATTTAGCAGAGAAGTAATAAATCATATCCTGGGGACTACGAACATAACCAGGATCAAGAGAATTAAACCGTATCTTAGCATCACCCTTTAATGAGATAGGTGAGTAGCATAAGCAGGATCATATTTCATTCTAGCATTCAGAGTTTTTTCTTTCAGTTTAGCTAATAATTATTTAAGATCACTTCTATCATTGCAAGCAAGAAAGTCTCTAGCAGTTTCTTCATCCATAACATAACCCTCAGGAACAACAGGCAATTCATATCTAGGGCGAGAATCTTCATCATCACTTCCATCCATATTATCAGTTTCAATAATTTCATTCTCTCTAGCCCTAGCCAGTTGTTCATCAAGAAATTCACCAAGTGGCACAGTAGTATCAAGCATAGAAGTAGTTTCATCATAAGTATCGTGCATAGCAGAAGTGGCATCATTAATAACATGCGACATATCATAATTAATAGCAGAAGCAGGTTTAGGTGTCGCAAGCTTACTCAAAACAGAAGGTGAATCAAGTGCAGATCTAGATGGTAGTCCCTTACCTCCCTTGTAGTTGAGGGAAAAATCTTAGTTTTCTCGTCTTTCAAGTTCCTCATAGTGATCAGCAGATATAAATCCCAAGTGACTCAAAGAATAGGGCTATGCTCCCTGGCAACGACGCCAGAAAATAGTATTGATAACCCACAATTATAGGGGATCGCAACAGTTTTCAAGGGTAGAGTATTCAACCCTAATTTATTGATTCGACACAAGGGGAGCCAAAGAATATTACCAAGTATTAGCAGTTGAGTTGTCAATTCAACCACACCTGGATAGCTTAGTATCTGCAGCAAAGTATTTAGTAGCAAAGTAGTATGGAAGTAACGGTAACGGTGGCAAAGGTAACAGTGATAGTTTTGTAGTGATTGTAACAGTGGCAACGGGAAAGTAAATAAGCAAAGAACAATATGTAAAAAGCTTGTAGGCATTGGATCGGTGATGGAGAATTATGCCGGATGCGATTATACATGCAATAGTTATAACATAGGGTGACCAAGAAATAACTCCAATTCATCAATGTAATGTAGGCATGTATTCCGAATAGTCATACGTGCTTATGGAAAAGAACTTGCATGACATCTTTTGTCCTACCCTCCCGTGGCAGCGGGGTACTATTAGAAACTAAGGGATATTAAGGCCTCCTTTTAATAGAGAACCGGAACAAAGCATTAGCACATAGTGAATACATGAACTCCTCAAACTATGGTCATCACCGGGAGTGGTCCCGATTATTGTCACTTCGGGGTTGCCGGATCATAACACATAGTAGGTGACTATAGACTTGCAAGATAGGATCAAGAACTCACATATATTCACGGAAACATAATAGGTTCAGATCTGAAATCATGGCACTCGGGCCCTAGTGACAAGCATTAAGAATAGGAAAGTCATAGCAACATTAATCTCAGAACATAGTGGATACTAGGGATCAAACCTAACAAAACTAACTCGATTACATGATAAATCTCATCCAACCCATCACTGTCCAGCAAGCCTACGATGGAATTACTCACGCACGACAGTGAGCATCATGGAATTGGTGATGGAGGATGGTTGATGATGACGATGGCTACATATTCCCCTCTCCGGAGCCCCGAACAGACTCCAGATTAGCCCTCCCGAGAGAGATTAGGGCTTGGCGGCGGCTCCGTATCGTAAAACGCGATGCATCCTTCTCTCTGATTTTTTTCTCCCCGAACACGAATATATAGAGTTGGAGTTGAGGTCGGTGGAGCTCCAGGGGGCCCACGAGGCAGGGGGCGCGCCCAGGGGGTAGGCGCGCCCAGGGGGTAGGCGCGCCCCCACCCTCGTGGATAGGGTGTGGGCCCCCTGGCCTTGATTCTTTCGCCAGCATTTTTTATTATGTCCAAAAATAATCTCCGTTGATTTTCAGGTCATTTCGAGAACTTTTATTTCTGCACAAAAATAACACCATGGAAATTCTGCTGAAAACAGCGTCAGTCCGGGTTAGTTCCGTTCAAATCATGCAAGTTAGAGTCCAAAACAAGGGCAAAAGTGTTTGGAAAAGTAGATACGTTGGAGACGTATCAGTTACCAAACAAAGGTGCATCACGTAGAGCAATAAAAACAGCACGTAAATGTTCCAAATGTTCTTCCAAAGATTTGCTATAAATCAGTATATCATCAAAATAGACTACCACAAATCTACAATGAAAGCACGTAAAAATTCGTTCATTAGTCTCTTGAAAGTACTAGGTGCATTAGTTAACCCAAAAGGCATGACTAATCACTCATATAAACCAAACTTAGTTTTAAAAGCTGTTTTCCATTCATCTCCCAATTTCATACATATTTGATGGAATCCACTACGCAAATCAACTTTGGAGAATATTGTAGAGCCACTCAATTCATCAAGCATATCATCTAGCATAGGAATAGGATGACGATAATGAATAGTAATATTATTAATGCCTCTACAATCAACACACATACGCGACATACCATCCTTTTTAGGCACTAGTATAGTAGGAACAACAAAAGGACTAAGAGATTCGCGTATATAACCTTTGTCGAGCAGCTCATGTACTTGACGCATAATCTCCTTCGTCTCCTTTGGATTGGTACGGTATGATGCACGGTTGGGTAGCGATGCACCGGGAATGAAGTCAATCTGATGCTCAATCCCTCGAATAGGTGGTAATTCTGGTGGCACGTCTTGTGGAAAGACGTCAGCGAACTCCTGCAAAATGTTAGTAACAGCTGGAGGCAAAGAGGAAGGCATGTCCTAGAATGAAAATAATGCCTCTTTGCACACAAAAGCATAGCAAATAGATTTGCTAAAATCTAGCTCATCTATATCAGATTTGGTGGCAAGTAAACATGCACTTTCAATTTAATTTCAGAAGCAACACTAGATGGTTTTTATTAGGTTTCATTTGGTGCTCAAATTCTTTTGCCACAATCTGATTTTCACTCTAATTTTTCTCCTGTTTTGCTGTATTAGCTCTATTAATATCATCTTTCAAAATGGTATCAGATTTTCAGGCAGCTCGGTGAGATTTTACAGTTTTTCGTAGTTTAGATCGAGTCTGTTCTTCATACCTATAGTCCAAATAAAAAAATATGGTTAGTTCATCCTATCTGAACCAGTCTGAGCCTTTGCATAGTCTTTTTAGTATTTTGCTTTGTTGAATTTGTGGTTGCATCGTCGTGTCAAGTTGCTGGTCTTGCCTTTAGTCTTTTAGAGTTCCGTGTTCTGGTCATAAGTTGTCACGCCGCCGGCGCACCATCATCATCGCCCCTGCCATCTACCACCACCGCTTATCCGCCACCACTCTGAATCCATATCCATATACCACCACCAATTCGTATCCATATACCACCACCGATCTGTATCCATATACCACCACCGCTACCACCACCGCTGCCATATACCACCACCGCTGCCCTATCCTATCACCATATATCCACCACCAATCTGAGTTCTTTTCATGTTAGGTTAGTTTTTGAGATCCATCTAGTTTCTGATTCGTGTTTCCTTGCCTGAGTAGGTTTCGAAAAAAACGAGTCTAGAGACCCCCGGGCAGTTTTTAGGCCAAAATTTCGGCAACCGAAAATATTTTTCTCCTATCCTATTTTTAGGCTTTTCTGAGTCTTTTGAGCCACATGCCATCATAGTGATTTTTTGTCGCACTTTTTCGTCGTCGCTGCCCTGATTTCCTAAAAAAAATGTCACAAAAAATTTCGTGCCATCCTATCATTTTGACTTGGGAAGAGTTTTGAGACACTCGCGATTATAGTGATTTTTCCTAAAAAAGGGTTTTTTATTTCTGTGCCCCTAGTTCCTTAGCTCTACTCATTCATCCCCACTTTGTTAACTTTTGCTCACTTTTCCCCACTCCCTTGCCCGAAACCCTCATAACTGGTTACAACGGACGTTGTCGTCGGGTCAATGCCTTTGACTGTTACCTGACGAGTGGGGCCGCGTATACGTGGGTGCATGCAAGACCGCGGTTGTGGGGTAGCACATCATATAAAGAGGGCAAGCACCTCCATCGCCCATACCATTTTCGCCAAATCCCCTCGCTACGCCCAACGCGTTTGGGTCGGCTCGTTCGGCCAACGCTGGCCCGACCCATTTTGATGGCGCCGACAAAAAAAACTGTGCATGCATATTTAAAATAAAAACAACTTAATTAAACATTAAAGCCATCCAGGAAGGCCGGCGATAGTCCACGCGTCCACATTAGCATTAAAAGAAATTAAAAATAACCTAACTACGAGGCGGCGCGCTGCCCAGTGTGCTCTAGGCGTCGTCGTCGTCGTCCTCGGGGTGGGTGAGGTTGATGAGCATCGGCGCAGGGCCAGCCTAGGGGAACACCATGTTTCAAGCGGCGGCGATGTAGGCCGCGGGCAGCTGTTCCGGCGGGGGCAGTGCCTGCGCGGGGGGCTGTGCGCCTGCCTGTGCAGCCGCGGCTTGGCGCGCCTCCTCCTCAACCTCGTGCGCCTCCTCCTCGAGGTCGCGCTTGAGCATCTCCTCGTACTCGCCACGACGGCGCTCCTCGGCGAGCCGTCACTGGCGCCACATCTCGAGGTACGACGCCTCCTACTCCGGGGTCGCCCCCATCCAAATCGGTGGCATGGAAACCCACTCGCGCACCACTCCTGTCCAGGAGAAGCGCGTGATGGGCTCCGGCTCCTGCTCAGGCTCCGGCTGCGGCTCTTGTTCGGCCTTGACGAGCCGTCGGGGAGGGGACGGCAGGGCTACTAGCAGCACGACGCAATCGCCGACCGCGGAGAGGGCGAGGGTCTGCTCCATGGCCGCCTCATAGCGAGCCTCCTCTTCCTCCACCGCCTTCACCCTGCGTCGCTCATCCTTCTTGCTCTCGCGGTAGACCGCCTCAAGGGCCGCCTGGTAGGCGGCTTCCGCCGCCTGGTCTTCCTCCCGGACGATGAGCGAGGGAGGCGGCACGCTGCTGTCGACCTTCCGCATGCCGCATCGCCTCGCCTCCTTGTGCTCGAAGGCGAACCACCTCGCCCAGTTAGGCTAGTCGGTGGCGTAGGTCCCGTCGCTGCGCTGCTTTGGCGTCAGCATTGCCCGCCGGCGCCACACCTCCTCTGCGTGCGACCTAGTCGACCATGGTGCCACCGGCACTGGGATCCTCTCTAGATCCAGATGTCAGTCATGCGGCAGGGTGACGTCGGGGTACGGCAGAGGGACGCGGTGCTGCCAGTGCCACTCCGCCTGGTGCACTAGCACGCTCACTCACACCCTCTACCGGCGAGCCGGCGCCGGTGGAGGCGGTACGAACTCAGAGGGTAAAGGGATGGCGAGGGCCTTGCCCTTGGACTTGCTGCTGCCGGCGCCAGAGAAGAGCCCCATTTGGCTAGGGTTGGCTAGGGTTTTTTCTAGGGTTTGCCGGCGACGGGGGAGCGAGCTTGCCTAGATGGAGACGACGAGTTTGGATGAGGATGGCCCCGCCGCACGGTCGGCTTAAAAAAGGGCGACCACCCTCGCTGACGCGTGGGCCCATGGTCATAAATTAAGCTGACCGCGAGTGGGTGGCCGCCAGGTGGGTACGCGGCGGACAGCGAGAAGGCGCGCGTGGCGTCCGTTCGACGTCCGCGTCGACGCATTTGGGGCGCAAATTTGAAGTGATTTAGTGGAGGTCAAATAAATTTGAATTTGAGAAAATATGCTCCAAATGAGCTCCCAGGCTATGGTAAACACCCCATTTGTAATCAAGTTTTTTTGAACCTACTCTAAATGAGCCAAATGTTTTTTATTAACACATATTCACTTTCCATAGTGTAGATTCGAAGTCTCACTATTTTTTGATTTTTTTGATTTAAAAAAAATAAAAAACAGAAGGTAACACCACCTCCTCTCCTTGAACCCTATGAAATCATGTACATGATAGCTCATATGTGTGAAGGTTTTCTCATGAAAATGACCATAGAGCAAGTTTATGATTTTTGGTTGGTAACATGTCACATAAGACAACATTGTGTGCAAGTTTTATATTTTTTTTGATTTTTTTAAAATTAATGGTGTTCATTTGACCTTGATTGTGCCAGCTAGGGTTTTTTCATGAAAATGACCATAGACCAAGTTTAGTATTTTTTTCTCGTTAGTTTGTCTTATAAAACGACGAACGATGAAGGTTTCATATTCTTTTGATTTTTTAAAATTAGTTATGCTCAGTCAAAGCCTTCGAAACCCCGTTGACCAACTCAAAACCCCTCTAAATCCCGTGGGGTTTCGCCTAACCCTAGCTCCCAACGTCAGTCGTCTGATCATACCCTCGCACCAAGTGGCAACCCTCAGATCTGGCCTTCTAGAAGGAACAAGGTGGGCTGGCTGTGTGCAGGCTCCGCGCCGTTGGATCACAAGAACGGCTCTGCATCATTGGATCGTGGGGCGATCCGCGAGAGGCGATCCTATTGGTTGTGCTCAGCTGCTCGCCCACCACTGACTCTGTGAAAAAAACGTTGTTATTGGGCCCAAAAGGAAACCAAGCTTTGGGTCGTCGAATTGCGTCATTTTTTGCATCGTTTGCTCTGTTTTTGTGAACGTGCTGGCTTTATATATTTGCATCGTTTTTTGCATCATTTGCTCTGTTTTTTGCATCGTTCTTTTTGTTCTATACAAATGTAAAACGACCAAATTTATAAGGGCTAAATTTATTTTTATCATGTAAAATGGCCACAAACTATCAAAAAATGGGTCATTTTGCATTTGTATAATGGCCACAAGCCCTGTATCTCTTTTTATCATGCAAAATGACCAAATTTTTAAGGGACAAATTTATTTTTATCATTCAAAATGGCCACAAGCTCTTGAAAAATTGTCTCATTTTGTTCACATAATATAGGGTATGACCGTAGATTCCCGCGCGTGCAATTAGCTTCTTTTTCTTCTTCTTTTCAAACCACCGTTTCCCACGCGTGTACACTCCCGATACTGCGGTGGGTTTGAAAACGGGCTACTAACTTCACATTTGACCCTGTTATTGCCACGGCCAAATAACACGTAGTACTACGGCTATTTAAGCTACATATTGGCATCGGTGCATGCAGTCTCGATTGATGCATGCAGGCAGGGTTTGCTAGGTGCATGCATAGCAGGCTTCTGTCCTGGCGGCGCGCGCAGATGTTTAATGCAAGGGACGGCCCAACAAAACCATGGCCCAATGGTCGAACAACGACACCACCCAACACGGCATAGTCCAGCGTGGCCCCACTAGTCAGAGTTAACGGTCAAGCCTTTGACCAGACGGCAACGTCCATTGTGCCCAGTTATGAGGGTTTCTGGCAAGGGAGTGGGGAAAATTGAGCAAAAGTTAAGAGCGCGGGGATGAATGAGTAGAGCTAAGGAACCAGGGGCACAGATGTAAAAATCCCAAAAAAAGAGGAGTGCAAAAAAACATAGCAAAATATTCTGTGTGTGTTTTTCCCTTGTTTACGTGCAGCGCCGTGATTTTGTTAGTGTTCTAGGCTCGCGTCTCTAGTACGGTCTAGCCTAGGACCAGCACATTATTGTAATTGAGCGTTTACTCAACTTTGCATCTCTGAATTGATTATTGCTGACCCTTTTTGCTACCATATTATAAGCATTCCTAGCTCCACATACATCTATGTTGTGCGTTTGACACTCCCTGGTAATCGCTCTATCTAAGCTTTGAGAGTTTTTGACTACAGCGGTTGCCGATCACCGCCTGCTGCTAGGTAAGAACTGGTAAGAATTTGAGATTTGCTTGATGGATCTGTGACACCCACCACCACCACTTGTTAGTAGTCTGTAGGATCATATTCTTTTATGTTTCTATTGCTGCTAACCTAATTTTTTTTGCTTTTTCGTGGACTATAGGCATGAAGAATAGACTCGATCTAAACTACGAAAAACTGTAAAATCTCACCGAGCAACCTGAAAATCTGATACCATTTTGAAAGATGATATTAATAGAGCTAATAAAGCAAAACAAGAGCTAAATAAGAGTGAAAATCAGATTGTGGCAAAAGAATTTGAGCACCAAATGAAACCTAATAATAAACCATCTAGTGTTGCTTCTGAAATTAAATTGAAAAATGCATGTTTACTTGCCACCAAATATGATATTGATGAGCTAGATTTTAGCAAATTTGTTTGCTATGCTTTTGTGTGCAAAGAGGCATTACTTTCATTTGAGTACACGCCTTCCTCTTTGCCTCCTGCTGTTACTAACATTTTGCAGGAGTTCGCTGACGTCTTTCCACAAGACGTGCCACCGGGATTACCACCTATTCAAGGGATTGAGCATAAGATTGACTTAATTCCGGGTGCATCACTACACAACCGTGCACCATACCGTACCAATCTAGAGGAGACAAAGGAGATTATGCGTCAAGTACAGGAGCTGCTCGACAAAGTTTATATAGGCGAATCTCTTAGTCCTATTGTTGTTCCTATTATACTTGTGCCTAAAAAGGATGGTACGTCGCGTATGTGTGTTGATTGTAGAGGCATTAATAATATTACTATTCGTTATCGTCATCCTATTCCTAGGCTAGATGATATGCTTGATGAATTGAGTGGCTCTACAATATTCTCCAAAGTTGATTTGCGTAGTGGATACCATCAAATTCTTATGAAATTGGGAGATGAATGAAAAACAGCTTTTAAAACTAAGTTTGGTTTATATGAGTGATTAGTCATGCCTTTTGGGTTAACTAATGCACCTAGTACTTTCATGAGACTAATGAACAAAGTTTTACGTGCTTTCATTGGACGATTTGTGGTAGTCTATTTTGATGATATACTGATTTATAGCAAATCTTTGGAAGAACATTTGGAACATTAACGTGTTGTTTTTATTGCTCTACGTGATGCACGTTTGTTTAGTAACTGATACATCTCCAACGTATCTACTTTTCCAAACACTTTTGCCCTTGTTGTGGACTCTAACTTGCATGATTTGAATGGAACTAACCAGGACTGACGCTGTTTTCAGCAGAATTGCCATGGTGTTATTTTTGTGCAGAAATAAAAGTTCTCAAAATGACGTGAAAATTAACGAAGATTATTTTTGGAATTAAGAAAAAATGTTGGCGAAAGAATCAAGGCCATGGGGCCACACCCTGACCACGAGGGTGGGGCGCGCCCCCCTGCCTCGTGGGCCCCTGGAGCTCCATCGACCTCAACTCCAACTCTATATATTAGTGTTTGGGGAGAAAAAATCAGAGAGAAGGATTCATCACGTTTTACGATAAGGATCCACCGCCAAGCCCTAATCTCTCTCGGGAGGGCTGATCTGGAGTCCGTTCGGGGCTCTGGAGAGGGGAATCCGTCGCCATCGTCATCCTCAACCATCCTCCATCCCCAATTCCATGATGCTCACCGCCGTGCGTGAGTAATTCCATCGTAGGCTTGCTGGACGGTGATGGTTGGATGAGATTTATCATGTAATCGAGCTAGTTTTGTTAGGGTTTGATCCCTAGTATCCACTATGTTCTGAGATTAATGTTGCTATGACTTTGCTATGCTTAATGCTTGTCACTAGGGCCCGACTGACATGATTTTAGATCTGAACTTATTATGTTTTCATGAATATATGTGAGTTCTTGATCCTATCTCGCAAGTCTATAGTCACCTACTATGTGTTATGATCCGGCAACCCCGAAGTGACAATAATTGGGACCACTCCCGGTGATGACCATAGTTTGAGGAGTTCATGTATTCACTATGTGTTAATGCTTTGGTCCAGTACTCTATTAAAAGGAGGCCTTAATATCCCTGAGTTTCCATTAGGACCCCGCTGCCACGGGAGGATAGGAAAAAAGTTTTCATGCAAGTTCTTTACCATAAGCACGTATGACTATATTCGGAATACATGCCTACATTACATTGATGAATTGGAGCTAGTTCTGTGTCACCCTATATGTTATAACTGTTGCATGAATAATCGCATCCGGCATAATTCTCTATCACCGATCCAATGCCTACGAGCTTTTCACATATTGTTCTTTGCTTATTTACTTTCCCAAAACGGTCACACGAGTGAGGAGTTTTCTTGGACTCGCTGGTTTCTATAGGTGTTTTGTGAGAGATTTTAGCACCATTGCTGCACCTCTCGATGAGCTTACAAAGAAGGATGTGCCTTTTGTTTGGGGTACCGCACATGAAGAAGCCTTCATGGTATTGAAAGATAAGTTGACACATGCTCCTTTACTCCAACTTCTTGATTTTAATAAGACTTTTGAGCTTGAATGTGATGCTAGCGGAATTGGATTAGGAGGCGTGTCATTACAAGATGGAAAACCTGTTGCATGCTTTTCTAAAAAATTGAGTGGGCCTAGTCTGAACTATTCTACTTATGATAAAGAATTATATGCTCTTGTTCGGACCTTAGAAACATGGCAACACTATTTATGGCCCAAAGAATTTGTTATACATTCTGATCATGAATCTTTGAAACACATTAAAAGTCAAGCAAAACTGAACCGTAGACATGCTAAATGGGTTGAATTCATTGAGACTTTCCCATATGGCATTAAACACAAGAAGGGTAAATAAAATGTTATTGCTGATGCATTGTCTCATCATTATACTATGCTTTCACAACTTGACTTTAAAATATTTGGTTTGGAGACCATCAAAGATCAATATGTGCATGATGCTGAATTTAAAGATGTATTGCAGAATTGTAAAGAAGGTAGAACATGGAACAAGTTCGTCGTTAACAATGGATTTGTGTTTCGTGCTAACAAGCTATGCATTCTAGCTAGCTCCGTTCGTCTTTTGTTGTTGCAGGAGGCACATGGAGGAGGACTAATGGGACACTTTGGCATGGAGAAGACAGAGGATATACTTGCTACACATTCCTTTTGGCCAAAGAAGAGACGGGATGTTGAGAGTTTTGTTGCTCGCTGCACTACATGTCAAAAAGCTAAGTCACGACTCAATCCTCATGGTTTATATATGCCTTTGCCTGTACCTAGTGTTCCTTGGGAAGATATATCTATGGACTTTGTTTTAGGTTTACCTCGAACAAAGAAGGGGAGGGATAACATATTTGATTTCGTGGATAGGTTTTCGAAAATGGCACACTTTATACCATGTCATAAAAGCGATGATGCTGTTAATGTTGCTGATTTGTTCTTTCGTGAAATTATACGCTTGCTTGGTGTGCCGAATACTATTGTTTCAGATTGTGATACTAAATTTCTTAGCCACTTTTGGAGATGTTTATGGGCTAAGTTGGGGACTAAACTGCTTTTTAGTACTACTTGTCACCCCCAAACTGATGGACACACTGAAGTAGTAAATAGAACATTGTCAACTATGATTAGGGCTGTTTTGAAGAATAATAAGAAAATGTGGGAAGAATGCTTGCCTCATATTGAATTTTCTTATATTTGTTCATTGAATTCTACTACTAAGTTGTGCCCCTTTGAAATTGTGTATGGTTTCCTACCTCGTGCACCTATTTATTTTGTTGCCTCTTCCATCTTCGGAGAAGGCTAATTTTGATGCTAAACGACGTGCTGAATTGATTTTAAAAATGCATGAGTTAACTAAGGAAAACATTGAGCGTATGAATGCTAAATATAAACTTGCGGGAGATAAGGGTAGAAAACATGTTGTGTTTGCACCTGGAGATCTTGTTTGGTTACATTTGCGTAAGGATAGATTTCCTGATTTGCACAAATCAAAGCTAATGCCATGTGTTGATGGTCCTTTTAAGGTGTTAGAGAAATTAAATGATAATGCATATAAACTTGAGCTGCCTGCAGATTTTGGGGTTAGTCCCACTTTTAACATTGCAGATTTGAAGCCTTATTTGGGTGAGGAAGATGAGCTTCCGTCGAGGACGACTTCACTTCAAGAAGGGGAGGATAATGAGGACATCAATACCATTGTTACACCCACAGCCCCTGCTACTATACATATTGGACCGATTACTAGAGCTCGCGCATGCCAATTAAATTACCAGGTACTTTCGTTTCTTGGTAATGATTCTAATGTTCATGAGAATATGATGCTGCCTAAATTGGATACATTTGTTTTGCTTACAAATGAAGGGCCTAGCTTGGAGAAGGATGAACATTGGAGAAAGAACAAGCATGGAGTTGATGGCATGCGCAAGGGAAACAAGAACGGAGTTTCAAGTGATGATTTCAGGACTTTGAAGCCTCCATAATGAGTGCATGAAGCCTTGGACGAAATATACAAGATTCCACTTCACAATATTCTAGGTGCTGCATCACCTTATTATTGGGCCAGGCCCATGTAATTTCGAAATACTTAATATAGGTTGTTTTTAGAGTCCGTATGCGTGGGGAAACAAAAGTTAGGGTTGGTTTCAGACCCCTCCCTCAAGGGCCACGAAGTTTCCCCCCTCTTCCTCCATATATACAGCTCTTAGGGCGACGTTTAGACTTTGGGTTTTGTTTAGATTAACAGTTCGTCATATCTGCAACTTCCCATACTTCGTTTGTGTTCAACGACCAGACAAAGGCGTCACAGAACCCCACCTTCATCAATAAAGCTTTCCTCTTATATTTGCAATATCCAGATTGCAATCTTAGTTTCTTGCTTGTTATTCATTTGCCTGCAGGAAACAAACCTTTGTGGTCAGGTTGATCATGCTCCGACGTGGTCAATAACCTATCAGAGTTGGTTTAGCGATTGCTAAGGCGCGACGTCCTCACACGTTCGTAGTCGGATCTTCAAAGTCGACGTCTCCAAAATGATAGCCACCATCCATCAAAAGATGCGACACCTTTAACTCTAGCACATGGTATCAGAGCTTCTGATGAGATGGTAAAGGTGTCCCGTCTTTTGATGAGATGGTGGCTATCGTTTTGTATATACATATACATATATATACATATATGTATGTATGTATGTATGTATCAGCTCAAGCAATGAAGAATAACCTCAAATGACGGATTTGAAAAGATTGACGAAAGTGCAAATGGCGAAAAACTCAAATTTGAAGAATGTCAAGAAGAGGTGGTGGTGTTACCCACTATATAAGAACTATGATGACTTCAGACACCGCGTACAATTGTCGTAGGGATCTGAGAGTCAAGTTCTTCATTAATTTCTTCACACTTAGAGGGTAAGTCTTCATTGATTGAAGACATACGTTACTTCGTGCATTGTGCATCAAAGTCATCAAAAATTCATAAGCGTTAGGATGTGTGTCCATGATGCGGCTTGAACTACGTCGGTATTTCCCCAAAGAGGAAGGGATGATGCAGCACAACTACGGTAGGTCTTTCCCTCAGTAATGAGACGAAGGCTATCAAACCAGTAGGAGAACCACGCAACACCACGTAAACAACTCCTGCACACAAAGAACAAATACTTGCAACCCGACGTAAGAGAGGGGTTGTCAATCCCTCATGGGTAAAATATAGGTAAAATTATAGTAGATTGGATAAATAGATCTCGCGGGAACGCGAGATAAAATAAATAAATAAAAATTGCAGCAAGGTATTTTTGTATTTTTGGGTTAATAGTTCTGAAAATAAAAGCAAATAAAAATAGATCGTGAAGGCAAATATATAAAAAAGAGAACCGGGGGCCGTAGATTTCACTAGTGGCTTCTCTCGAGAAAAATAGCATACGGTGGGTGTCGTTGCCAAAACCGGCGGATCTCGGGTAGGGGGTCCCGAACTGTGCGTCAAGGCCGGGATGGTAACAGGAGACAAGGGACACGATGTTTACCAAGGTTCGGGCCCTCTCGATGGAGGTAAAACCCTACTCCTGCTTGATTAATATTGATGATATGGGTAGTACAAGAGTAGATCTACCACAAGAGCAAGGAGGCTAAACCCTAGAAGCTAGCCTATGGTATGATTGTGTATGATGATGGTTCTGTCCTATGGACTACAACCCTCCGGTTTATATAGACACCGGATAGGGTTAGGGTTAGACGGAGTCGGTTACAATGGTAGGAGATCTTGAACATCCGCACCGCCTAGCTTGCCTTCCACGCCAAGGAAAGTTCCTTTCGGACACGGGACAAAGTCTTCAATCTTGTATCTTCATGGTGCAGGAGTCCGGTGAAGGTATAGTCCGGCTACCCGAACACCCCCTAATCCAGGACTCCCTCAGTAGCCCCTGAACCAGGCTTCAATGATGATGAGTCCGGCGCGCAGATTGTCTTCGACATTGCAAGGTGGGTTCCTCCTCCATGTCCTTCATAGAAGATTGTAAACACCAAAAATAGTGTCCCGCTCTGCAAAATAAGTTTCCACATATTGCCATAGAGAGAATAATATTAACACAAATCAAATCTGCTGACGTATTCCGCAGTGCGTCAACACACCGCGGCCAAGCTCTTTATACAAATTGTTTTCACTTTTCCACCTCAGCGCGTTTAGCGAGGCAGTTTCCTTGGCATGTCTTGTCAAAGCATAGATCGTGTGCCCCTTTTAACGGGATTCTCATCAATACGGACATGGGTAACCCAACTGCGCCATTTACCACGGCGCTTGGGAGGCAAGCGAGTTTTATTAGGTAGGTGGGGACGCATAACCGCATCCGCCCATATAAGGGGATAAGGATTCACCTTTTCACCTACGCCTTCTTCCTCCTTTGCCAATCCATCTCTTCGCGCACTCAAGCTCCAGCGCCCAAGCCCGCTCTTCCCACCTCAACCTTCTCCAGCAATGTCTGGAGCGGGAGGCAAGTGGATGGTCTCCTCCATTACGGAGGTTCAAGTAAAAAAGCTAAGGGAAGCCGGATACCTGTCCAAGGACATCCCGCACCGGCTTCTTGAGGAGGGGCAGCTTCTCCCCATCCCAAGGCCCCATGAGAGGGTAGTTTTCCTTCCCCACTTCCTCCGCGGACTGGGTTTTCCACTTCACCCATTTGTCCGGGGACTCATGTTCTACTATGGCCTAGATTTCCACGATCTGGCCCCGAACTTCATCCTCAACATCTCGGCGTTTATCGTCGTGTGTGAGGCCTTTCTCCGCGTCCGCCCCCATTTCGGCCTTTGGCTCAAGACCTTCAACGTCAAGCCCAAGGTGGTGCGCGGCAGCCAAGCGGAGTGCGGAGGTGCTATGGCTGGCATGATAGCCAACGTCCTCTGGTTCGATGGCTCCTTTGTGGAGACCCTAAAGGGGTGGCAAGCCGGGTGGTTTTACATCACCGAGCCCCGTGATCCGAAATGGGTCGCAGCCCCCGAATTCAGATCCGGACCCCCCACGCGGCTTGTGTCCTGGAAAGAGACGGGCCTGTCGTGGGGCAACGAGGAAGAGGTGACCGGACTGAAGACCTGCATCAAGTCCCTGGTAAAGCCAATCCGGCTGGTCAATATAGTCTAGGTCATGCTCATTCGTCTGATCCTCCCGTGCCAACAACGAGATTTCAATTTGTGGGAGTTTGACCCGGCGCAGCACCGAACCCTCAACAGGCTCTTCGACACGTCGTCTGAAGACGTCTGGAAGGTGCTAATCAAAGGCGCCGGAGCCCCCGCATCTGCTTCCGAGGACCGCAGATACAACACGCAGCGTCATGCTAGCGAGGTAAGCTATCTATGCCTTTGAAAGGATTATTAAGCTCTTTTTCATAGATTAACTCTATGCGGGATCTAAACTCCCTTACCTTTGACAGGCTTGGCAGGCGATATCTGGACCAATTAACTGTCCGGCTCCCCTGCCCGAAGACCCAGCCCCAGCTCTCCTGGTGCACCTGCTGACTCCGGCACCTTACGTGGTGCCGGAGAAGAAGGTCAAGAAGAAGAAGACCACCGGGACTCGAAAGAGTGCCCGCAACTTGGTGGTGTCGGACTCGTCGTCTGACGAGTCCGAGGCGCCCTTCTCTTGTGAAAACGAGGAGGAGGAAGAAAAAAGCTCTCCCCCCCAATGGGGGGAGAAAAGAAGAAGAAGGCCGCCCCATCGGGGGAGGCCGAGGGGTCTAGGAAGAGGAAGACCCCTCCGCCGGACTACTCCCACGATGCCGCAGAGAGCGGAGAGGAGTGGGTGGACAGGGCCAAGCGTCTGGTGAAATCATAAGTATTCGTATACCAGAGTGACTCATGATATTCCTTTAATGCACAACTCTCCCTAATGTCGAATGTGATTTATGCAGCCCGCCCCGGGCCGAACTCGACGATTCGTCGAGCGGCTCCCTGGATTCATCGGACGTGAACTCAGTTCCGCCCGCTGTCTCCCCCCGCACTGCGGGCGACGTCGAAGTGGCGTCGCAACAAACTCCGGGGCAGGAGGAGGTGGTCCTGGAGGAGCCCAAAGGCGACCTCCCGGACTCCAGGAATAAAGGGGACAAGACCCCCCAGGGCTCCGAGTCCAGCTTTGTGCCAGACGCCGCGCCGGACTCTTCAACAGTTCCGGTTCGCGGTAGGCGAACTCCTTCCAAGAGGAGCAAGCCTTCTGAGCCGGCAGCCTCCGTCCAACCGGAGGTGCCGGACAATCTGCTGGAGGTGCTTGACGGCGCCTCCATCGACGAGGAACATCGTACTATTATGAGTACGGTGATCCGAAGGGTTCAGTACGCCAAGAGCGGACTGACTGAAGCTTGCGCTAGCCTTCTGACAGGCTTCGAGGTAAGTAGAAATATGTCAAAATATGACCGCATAGACAGTAGCCCCTGATGCTCTGTTCAGCGTTCGAAAAGAAAAGTCGAATAGAGGATCTCATAGTTTTCGCGGGAGTCTAACAATAAAGAGTCAATATGCGTATGCAGGCTTGGCTGCTATCCACCGCCGCACTGACTGCACAGGTGGAAGTCCTAAAAAAGGACCTCGGGCGGACCGAGCAAGAGCTCGGCCTTGCCAAACGGCAGCTCGAGGAAAAAGAAGGTAAGAAATACCCTACAAAGAAAAAAGTTGCCTACAGAGAGGCGTGATTGCAAAAAATAACATGATCGTACTGCTTATTGTAGGGGACACAAATGAGGTGGCGACCCTCAAGCAGGCGCTAACTAAGGCCGGAAAGAAAACGACCGAGGAGCGCATCGAGCGAGAAAGACTTGGTGCTTAGGTTGGCGAGGTGCAGCAAGAGCTGCAGGCTCTCATGGAAAAACATGAGAGCCTGGAGCTTGAGTCAAAGGCGCAAGCATCCGAGCTCGCGTCGGCCCTTGAGTCCGCCAAGGGTGCCAAGGCCAAAGCCCAAAAGGCCCTCCAAGAGTTGGAGGGGATGAAAAAGATTGCAGCGGGTAAGGCATTCTTAATGCAAAGTAGGAATATAAAAGTAAACTACTTGTCACTTACCCGAATCCGGAGTTCTCCAGGGGCGTTCGCAGATCTTCCCCACAGCGTATCCGACACCGCCGAATTCTACCGAGCTGAAGAGGGCAGCTCGACAGAGAGTGTGTTCTGGTCTCAGTATTCTGTGGCCGGACACCCTGTGCCTTTGAGCGATCAGCTGAAACAGCTGGTCGAGCTCCACAAGACGGCCGGACAAGCCATGAAGGGCTTCCTAGTTCGGCTGTGGCCCGGAGAGGCCCTGCCTGGGAGCTACTTCGGGCTGGTGCGGCGGCTGGTGGAGGCCTGTCCACGGCTTGAGGTCATCAAGCGTTCCGCCTGCATCGAAGGTGCCCGGAGGGCCCTTGCCCGTGCAAAGGTGCACTGGGGTAAGCTTGACGGAGAGAAGCTGGTGAAGGACGGGCCGCCGCAGGGGAAGGAGCATCGCAAGCCCGAGAACTACTACAAGGATGTTCTTGCCGGTGCCCGCCTTATTGCGGATGAATGTACTAGAGATGTAATATTTGAATGAACTCGCTCGTGTTTATCCTGTGCGCTGAAAACTTGTTCATATGCGCTAAGCAATGCTTATGGAATTTAAAATATTATTTTCTGTGCGGACCTTTATCAAAAATTGAGAGATGGCCAGTCGTCGGCTTCTGCCCCCATGCCGCTAGTGCTGTGGTGTTCGGGATAAACCTGAGCGCTCTTTTTCCCATGGTTGGGTCCTTCGAGGGAGGCGCTCAGCACAACGAACCAGGCAATCAGACTATAATGCTTGAACACTCTCACTTAGCCATAGAACTTTATAATTTTAAATTTCGGCGAAGCCCCTAGTTCGGAAGATCGAATTTGGGGTGCTATCCACGCCTTTGGCCGGACAGAGCCAGCTCCTCGCTCGAAGCGGCATAAGTCTTTAGGGACTCGAAAAACCTCTCGAACAGTGACCGGTCTCTCGCCTTATCATGACAGTCAGTTTTAGCTTTCTCCACTGAGGTGCTTAACCCAGCTGAACCGGGGCATAATCGCAGTGGTTCTCCTAGTGCTACCTTAGCCGATATAGCGGAACGTAAGGCACCAAAACATAGGAGCCGGGCAAACCCAACTATTGACCCAAATCATGATTCGGAGCCGATGCATATAGTGCTATAAGTTCGGGGTGCCGCACTTGTGAAAGTGTTCGGACTTCTCACGCCAGATCGAAGGGTACTGAAGCCCCTGGCGTGTTTGCCGTACCATGGTGTACGGGTGCGATCATGTTATTTAATAAAAATATATATTAAAAGAAAATAATGCAAAAAATAGGCAAAAAGCTATGCATTGTTTATAAAGAGGCTATTTATCAAAGCCGAACGATACAAGTAGTGCGATAAGCAAAAAGATATTAGACTATTTAACATTTCCTGACCAGGGGCAGGCCGCAGAATTGTGTTCGAAATAGATATACTGCTCGTAATAGAGACCACCTGAGAGTTCCATAATGCGGCGTAACTTTGTCTGCTTCCCTGGGTCTTGCAACGTTTGTACGGCAATCGAATTGCCGAATAGGTCGTCCAAAGTGTGATGTCCTGAATGTAAAAAATAATCCGGCAGCCCCTAGTACGTTTTAAGCCGTATTGCGGGCGTGCCATTACTGTGCCCCTTCCCCTGTGCCCAAGTATTTCAAGGGCGTAATTATGTACGCGAGGTACTAGCTCCGCTATGTCGCGATGGCTGGGGTTGGGGCCGCACTGCTACGCCTGCTCAGAACGGGCCAGGCGGTCTTGTTGTAGGTTACTCCGGGCGCGCTTGGCAGTGTCTGGCTTTTTAACTGCCGGACTGGAGAGTTGCCTAAAAAGGCTGCTTTGTACTTCCACTGCGAGAGCCGCCGTGTGCTCCTCCGTACGGAGCGAGCGTTCGGTGTTTCCATTGACCGTGATTACTCCTCGAGGGCCTGGCATCTTGAGCTTGAGGTATGGATAGTGCGGCACCGCATTGAATTTGGCAAATGCGGTTCGTCCGAGCAGGGCGTGATAGCCACTGCGGAACGAGACTATGTCGAAGATTAACTCTTCGCTTCGGAAGTTATCCGGAGATCCGAATACCACATCAAGTGTTACGGAGCCTGTACAGTTGGCTTCTACACCTGGTATAACGCCTTTAAAGGTCATTCTTGTGGGCTTAATCCTTGATGGATCTATGCCCATTTTCCGCACTGTATCCTGATAAAGCAGGTTCAGACTACTGCCGCCGTCCATGAGGACTCTTGTGAGATGAAATCCGCCGATGATTGGGTCGAGAACCAATGCGGCAAAGCCGCCATGACGGATGCTAGTGGGGTGGTCCCTTCGATCAAAAGTGATCGGGCAAGAGGACCATGGGTTGAACTTTGGGGCGACTGGCTCCATCACGTATACGTCCCGTAGCGCACGCTTCCTCTCCTTCTTGGGAATGTGGGTTGTTATATCATGTTCACCGTCCGCACTTGTGGGGGAAACCCCTTCTGTCCATTGTTGTTCGGCGGCCTGGGCTCCTCTTCATCATCGGTATGCAGCCCCTTGTCTTTGTTTTCGGCTCTTAACTTGCCTGACTGCTTGAACACCCAACAATCCTTGTTGGTGTGATTGGCTGGCCTTTCGGGGGTGCCATGGATCTGGCACAAGCGGTCGAGTATTCAGTCCAAACTAGATGGGCCCTGAGTATTCTTTTTAGATGGCTTTTTCCGCTGACCGGATTTATAGCCTCTGAATCCGGCATTGATTGCCGTATCTTCATTGCTGTCGCTGCTACCGCGACGCTTTTGCTTGTTTCGACGTGTCCTGCCACTTTTGTCCTTGGTATCCGAATTACCAGGGTTCTTTGATAAGTTGTTGCTGTGAGCTAGCCAGCTACCTTCGCCCGCTCAAAAGTGGGTCATGAGTGTCGTGAGGGCTGCCATAGATTTCGGCTTTTCCTGTCCCAGGTGCCGGGCAAGCCACTCGTCGCGGAGGTTATGCTTGAAGGCTGCTAGGGCCTCTGCGTCCGGATAGTCGAATATCTGGTTTTTCTTTGTTAGGAACCGTGTCCAGAATTGCCTGGCCGATTCCTCTGGCTGCTGAATTATGTGGCTTAGGTCGTCGGCATCCGGTGGTCGCACATAAGTGCCCTGGAAGTTGTCGAGGAATGCGGCTTCTAAGTCCTCCCAAGAACCGATTGAGTCCGCTGGCAGGCTGTTAAGCCAATGCCGGGCCGGTCCTTTGAGTTTGAGAGGGAGGTATTTGATGGCGTGTAGATCATCGCCACGTGCCATGTGGATGTGAAGGAGATAATCCTCGATCCATACCGCCGGGTCTGTAGTGCCATCGTATGATTCGATGTTTACGGGTTTGAAACCCTCTGGGATTTTATGATCCATTACTTCATCTGTGAAGCATAGTGGGTGTGCGGCGCCCCTGTACTGGGCTATGTCACGACGCAGCTCGGAAGAGCTATGTCTGTTGTGTTCGGCCCGGCCGGATTTATTGTGTCCGGAGTGAAGATCATCGTCACGTGTCGTCGGGCGCCTGCGCGATCCGTAGATCGATCTTGTTTGCCTTGCTTTATCCTCCAGTACATCTCGTAGGTCTGGCGCATTTTCCCGTGCCTTGGTTGAGTGGCGTCGGGGCATGGCTTGGGTGGAGGTTCGACAGGCCTCTCTGTCGCGGCCGCGAGGTGGCCGGTCTGCCATGTCGTGCGCTGGTGATGTAGGTGCTTCCTCCTTTGATCGGGGTAGCGGCCTGCGCTTAGGATAATTCTTGGAGGGGCGCTCGAGTTCGTACTCTTCGGCCGCAAGGACTTCAGTCCATCTATCAACTAGAAAATCTTGACCAGCTCTAAGCTGTTGTTGCTTTTTCTTTAGGCTGTTCGCCGTGGCTAAAAGCCTGCGTTTGAAATGCTCTTGTTAGGAGGGGTCTGATGGTACGAAGAATCCGTCGTCATCGAGGTTTGCCTCGTCTTCGGAGGGAGGCATATAGTTATCATCCTCAACCTCTCGTTTTGCCGCTCTCTCATGAGGGCTGGCTTCTCCATCTTCCTGCACTGAATCTTGCTGGGTTGGGTGTTCTTCGGCGCTATCCGGGGTAGTATTATCTCCCGTGCCGGAATCACCGTTTTTGCTTTGGCGGGATTTAGAGCGGCGCCGCTGACGTCGGCGCTTTGGCTGTTTCTTGGAGGTGTCATCCCGCTGTTCCATCGCCATCTCCATCCTTTGGAGTATCCACCATATATACGTCATATGACGAGGTGGCCGTCTAGCGCCCTACAGGTGCTGGTTCCTGTTCTTCTCCTACCTCGTCGTCCATACCGTCGAAGTCTTCGGAGCCGAAGTCAAGCATGTCGGTGAAATCGTCGACAGTGGCTACCAAGTGGGTGGTGGGTGGGTTTTGAATTTCTTCATCATCCGTATCCCATCCTTGCTGACTGTAATTCGTCCAGGGATCTCCTGATAAAGAGAGAGGCTTGAAAGAATTCAGGATGTCGCCAAAAGGCGAGTGCTGAAAGATGTCCGCGGCGGTGAACTCCATTATCGGCGCCCAATCGGCTTCGACTGGCAGGGGCGCGGTGGGTTTGGAGTTCGGGGAGGAGTCCGGACCTTCGGGATCACGGGTCACGCGGAGTGCGGGGCTGGCGTTCGGCTCGATTGCCTTTGAGATCGCAGCCCCTGAGGTGACGTCCAACCGCTCATCCTCAATTGGTGCAATGGGCTCCGAGTTAAGGGTCGGAACCGGTGCGTGTGCGGCCTCCAGGAGAATGTTCGGAGGCAGAGCTAGATCGTGCCCCTCGAGATAGTGCGGTGCGCTTGGCTGTGGCTCGAACCCGTCGAAGATCAAGTCTCCACGGATATCCGCCGTGTAGTTTAAGCTTCCAAACCTGACTTGATGGCCAGGAGCGTAGCTTTCGATCTGCTCCAGATGACTAAGCGAGTTGGCCCGCAGAGCAAAGCCGCCGAAGACGAAGATCTGTCCGGGGAGAAAAGTCTCACCTTGTACCTCATCATTGTTGATGGTCAGAGGAGCCATCGGGCCTAAAGGCGACGACACAGAGGAACTCTTAATGAAAGCACCAATGTCGGTGTCAAAACCGGCGGATCTCGGGTAGGGGGTCCCGAACTGTGCGTCAAGGCCGGATGGTAACAGGAGACAAGGGACACGATGTTTACCCAGGTTCGGGCCCTCTCGACGGAGGTAAAACCCTACTCCTGCTTGATTAATATTGATGATATGGGTAGTACAAGAGTAGATCTACCACGAGATCAAGGAGGCTAAACCCTAGAAGCTAGCCTATGGTATGATTGTGTATGATGATGGTTCTGTCCTACGGACTACAACCCTCCGGTTTATATAGACACCGGATAGGGTTAGGGTTACACGGAGTCGGTTACAATGGTAGGAGATCTTGAATATCCGCACCGCCTAGCTTGCCTTCCATGCCAAGGAAAGTTCCTTCCGGACACGGGACGAAGTCTTCAATCTTGTATCTTCATGGTCCAGGAGTCCGGTGAAGGTATAGTCCGGCTACCCGGACACCCCCTAATCCAGGACTCCCTCAGTGGTTAAACAAATTACTGTTGGGCAATTGATAAAAATTCAAATAATCATGACGATATCCATGCAATGATCATTATATAGGCATCATGTCCAAGATTAGTAGATCGACTCCTGCCTGCATCTACTACTATTACTCCACACATCGACCGCTATCCAACATGCATCTAGTGTATTAAGTTCATGGAGAAACGGAGTAATGCAATAAGAATGATGACATGATGTAGACAAGATCTATTTATGTAAAAATAGACCCCATCTTTTTATACTTAATAGCAATGATACATACGTGTCGGTTCCCCTTCTGTCACTGGGATCAAGCATCGTAAGATCGAACCCATCACAAAGCACGTCTTCCCATGGCAAGAATAATCGATCTAGTTGGCCTAACTAAACCAAAGATTCAAGGAAGAAATATGAGGCTATAAGAAGTCATGCATATAAGAGATCAAAAGACTCAAATAACTTTCATGGGTAAAAACATAGATCTGATCATAAACTCAAAGTTCATCGGATCCCAAAAAACACACTGCAAAAGGAATTACATCAAATAGATCTCCAAGAGACCATTGTATTGAGAATAAAAAGAGAGAGAGGAAGCCATCTAGCTACTAACGAAGGACCCGTAGGTTGTTGGAAATATGCCTTGTTCATGATAATTGTCTATTATTCATGCTATTGTTGTATTAACCGAAAACCGTAATACATGTCTTAATACATAGACAACAGCATGTCCCTAGTGAGCCTCTAGTTGACTAGCTCATTGATCAATAGATGGTTATGGTTTCCTGACCATGTACATTGGATGTCATTGATAACGGGATCACATCATTAGGAGAATGATGTGATGGACAACACCCAATCCTAAGCATAGCACAAGATCGTGTAGTTCGTTTACTAGAGCTTTTCTAATGTCAAATATCATTTCCTTAGACCATGAGATTGAGCAACTCCCGGATGCCGTAAGAATGCTTTGGGTGTATCAAACGTCACAACGTAACTGGTGACCATAAAGGTGCACTATAGGTATCTCTGAAAGTGTCTGTTGGGTTGGCACGAATCGAGATTGGGATTTGTCACTCCGTATGATGGAGAGGTATCTCTGGACCCACTCGGTAATGCTTCATCATAATGAGCACAATGTGACTAAGGAGTTAGCCACAGGATCATGCATTACGGAACGAGTAAAGAGACTTGCCGGTAACGATATTGAACGAGGTATAGGGATACCGGCGATCGAATCTCGGGCAAGTAACATACCGATGGACAAAGGGAATTGTATACGGGATTGATTGAATCCCCCACATTGTGGTTCATCCGATGAGATCATCGTGGAACATGTGGGAGCCAATATGGGTATCCAGGTCCTTCTATTGGTTATTGGCCGGAGAGATGTCTCGGTCATGTCTGCATGGTTCCCGAACCCGTAGGGTCTACACACTTAAGGTTGGGTGACGCTAGAGTTGTAATGGGAAATTGTTTGTGGTTACCGAAAGTTGTTCGGAGTCCCGGATGAGATCCTGGATGTCACGAGGAGTTCCAGAATGGTCCAGAGGTGAAGATTTATATATGGGAAGTCTAGTTTCAGTTGCCCGAAGGTTTCAGGGTTATCGGTATTGTACCGAGACCATCGAAAGGTGTTCGGGGGTCCACCGGGTGGGGCCACCCTCCCCGGGGGACCAAGTGGGCTGAATATGTGTGGGAACCAGCCCCCTAGTGGGCTGGTGCACCCCCAAGGGCCCAAGGCGCCTAGGGTTCAAAACCCTAGGGGGTGGGGGCGCCTCCCTCCTGCTTGGGGGGCAAGTCTCCCCCTTGCCCCCCTCTAGATGCATCTAGGCGGCTGACCCCCTCTCCCCTTCACCCTATAAATAGTGGGGGGGGTGGGAGGGAAACCGCACCTCAGCCCTTGGTGCAGCCCTCCCGCCTCCAACACCACCTCCTCCTCCTCCGTAGTGCTTGGCGAAGCCCTGCCAGAGAACCACAAGCTCCACCACCACGCCGTCGTGCAGCCGGAGCTCTCCCTCAACTTCTCCTCTCCCCTTGCTGGATCAAGAAGGAGGAGATGTCACCGAGCTATATGTGTGTTGAACACGGAGGCGCCGTCTGTTCCGCGCTTGGATCGGATCTTACGCGATTTGAATCACCGCAAGTACGACCCGATCAACCGCGTGCTTGTAACGCTTCCGCTTAGCGATCTTCAAGGGTATGAAGATGCACTCCTTCTCTCTCATTGCTAGCATCTCCTTGATTGATCTTGGTGACATGTAGGAATTTTTTTGAATTATTACTATGATCCCCAATAGTGGCATCATGAGCTAGGTCTATTCGTAGATTCTATGCACGAGTAGAACACAAGTAGTTGTGGGCGATGATTTGGTCAATTTGCTTACCGTTACTAGTCTTATCTTGATTTGGCAGCATTGTGGGATGAAGCGTCCTGGACCAACCTGATGGGGAAATCACTCCTTTGGATACACACAAAACTCCGCTGGATATACAAGGACTGATCACTAGAGCTCGAGCGCCATGATGATTTGGTCAATTTAGAGGAGAGCTCGTTCCTAAGCACTTCTTTATATGTTCCTGAGAATAGATTGCTACCTAATGATTATATTATGATTAGGAACCATGGAGAGAACCAGGAGATACTTGCAGAGGGGAGCTTGGAGGTGGAGAGGACCAGCAAGGGCGTCCAAGTCAAGCTGGAGGCCCAAGCAAAGTATGACTTTGTTTCAGTTTCAGAGTTCAGGAGTAGTCTACACTAAAATGGCTGTCCATGTCGCATACGGGCTCGGTTTTGGATGTTCTACATATGCACAAATATGAGAAGATAACCCTTCCAATGGATCCAGACCCATGGCCAAATTCATCCCGAGTCAACGGGAAACATCGAAACAATGGACATCCAGAATTCTATTTTGATGCTGCGCCACTGTTTTTGGCGTTTGGGCTGTGTATCTTTTTGGGACCAATTAGGGGCGCGTCCAGAGGGTCCGTGGCTGACCCTAAACTATATTTACAGCCTCCGGCGCTCAGCTTAGGGTTGCGTTTTTCTTAGATTATTTTGTCTAGAACAGTTTCGCCGTTCATCAGTTTGTGAGACCCCAACTTAGTGAGATTAATCATACAACTGCAATTTGGTTGCATTCTTTTTTGTTCTTGCTTGTGTTCTTCGATTCACAAGAAAGGATTAGCCTTCTTGGCAAGGTCAACTGTGCATCGCCAGTTGATAACCAGAGGAGACATCGCGCTGCGATTGCAGGGTTCAGAACGTGTTGTTCAGAAGCCGGATCAAGTTGTGTCAAGTTCCCACGAAATCGAGAACTATCAAAACCTTTCAGAAGATCGGGACACCCTTGTTCATACCAAGTGCTAATCAGAGCTTCATGTGGACCGTCAGGTTCGCCCTTCCCTAGTTAGTTTTTGTTTTCGCCTTCATCCTAGAGTCCACAGAAAAGTCCAAAAAAAAGGAAAATTTAGTTGTTAGGTTCAGCCATCCCTGATTTCCAGACCACGTTTAGCCTTTTGCACAATTCTATTTCAGTCTGTAGTGTTGAGTTTGTGTCCTTTGTTCATGTTTTGTTGCTGGTCTAGATAGTGTTTTAGTCCACAATGTTGTTCACAATCCGCTGCCACCACCTACGCGTCCTGTTCACAATCTTAATCTTTTTCCATCCCCTATATGTCTTGTGCTCACTACACAACACCATAACTCCAGCCAAAATCTGCTGCCACCATACCACCGTTTTTCTTTCCATTTGGTTAATTCAGCCTCCTAAAAAGCAGACAACAGAGTTGCGCCAAACTGCCTTACCTTTCGCATACACACTCGAATCAGGCAAAGAGTGAATCGGCCAAAAAAAGAAAAAAAAGCAAAAAAAAAGGAAAAAGAAAGTCACATTGTTGGTGCTCAGATTCACCGGGGTTGCCGAATTTTGATTGGCAAAATTTCTATTAAGAAAATTGTTTGTGCGCGCGTTGTAGTTTCAGCACAGTCCTTATTTTCTATCCGGGTGAGCTAAAACTTCCTCTCCTGCTTGTGAGAAAAATATCAAACAAAAAGTGCAGGAGCACAATTTTTTTAGCATTGAGTGTTTGTGCTGAGCTACTGTCCCTGCTCTGTTCTTGTCCGTTGTTGTCTTTACCCTCATGCTTGTTTCTACCTTTGTGTTCAATATCATAGTTATTTTCGAACACGAGTAGGCCAGCAACTAGGACAAGATTTTTTTGGACATTTATTCAGCATTACTATCTGTTTTTGAATTGTGTTCCACTCACATATAGTGCCTTCCAAGATCCACATACAACCTTCTGAACAGGCATAGGTTTTTGACCCTCACAATCGTCAGATTACGCCTTCCGAGTATCCTTTGCTTTGCTAGTAAGAACCTTGTAAGAGCTTGGTAAGATGCTTCCATTTGCTGTGTTGAGAGGCACCACTGCAACTGCGTAGTAGGTTATAGGGATAACCTTCACTGTGTGTTCCTGTTTTTGTGTTTACAATAGCAGGTACCTATGGAAACGGCGATAGCACTCCCAAGGATTTCAAGGAATGTGTCAGCCGAGAGCAACTAGAAGCTACCGTAGAGAAGGTTCACAACGGGATGAATGAGGCAATCAAAAAGGATGTTACTAATGCGCTCATTGAACTCAACCTCGGCAACAGCATCGAGCGGTTAGACAAATGGATATCCATGTTAACTGACAGGGTTACCGAGTTGGAAACCCGTTTAACAACCAACAACGACCACGTGTCCGGCAGCAACACTAGTGGACAAATGCCAGAAGACACGGTGTATGATGCTAATGGGAACATAGATCAAGCAGCTAAATGACAAGCAAGATTGTGCCAACATCTTTGCCGTAACACTCAAGGTATGGGTAGTACAGTTAATCAACATCGCCATCAAGGTAATAATCATCATGCTCCTGATGATCCTTATGCTAAGATTAAGTTAACAGTACCAAATTTTTCGGGTCGTTATGATGCCGAGGGCTACCTTGATTGGGACATGAAGTTAGAACAGAAGTTTAATTCCACCTTGTTCCTGAGCAACATAGAGTTCGACTAGCTACTAGTGAGTTTAAGGACTTTGCTATTATTTGGTGGAATGGGCTAGCTAGACAGGGTGCTTTACGTGATACATGGGAACAACTTAAGGTAGCTATGTGTGATCGTTTTGTTCCTCCTTCGTATCATAGAGATTTGTGTAACAAACTGCATCGTTTAGAACAAGGAGAAAAATATGTACAAGATTACTATGCTGAGCTTCAAAAGGGTTTGATGCGTTTTGGTATAGTGGAGGGGTGTGAGGATTCCATTTGTCGTTTTTATTCGGGTTTGAGGCGTGATATTCAGGACATTGTTGATTATAAAGGATTTCATACTGTCAACCACTTGTTCCGGTTTGCTATGCTTGGAGATAAGGAATTGCAGGGACGTGAGCAGCGGAACAAGAGCAACGTCCATGCCTCCTACACGCCACGCACGACGGCTCCTTCGAGGCTGCCTAATCCATCCTCTTTTCCGGTGCCCCTAATAGCGGGCCAGCAAGCTTCTACCTCAGCCAGTCGTGTTACTACAACACCTACACCACCTGCTGCACGTCCTACATATTCAGGTAAAAATTCTTTGCAGGTTCCCGCCAATAGTGCTTCGTCCGTCGCCTCGACGGGACGCACTTCCAGCATTTAGTGCCACCACTGCCAAGGACGTGGTCATATGCAGAAGGATTGCCCAAGTCAGCGGGCATACGTGGCAACCGAAGATGGAGGTTATATCAGCACCTCTGATGTGGAGGATGATGCTAATTATGATGATGCCGCCGCTGACGACGATGATGAGGGTCATGTCCTTGGGGGTGCCGATACTTCAGGCTACATGAACATTATTGTTCAGTGTGTGCTCAACACACAAATTCAGCAACCTGAGAAGCTACAACGCCACAACTTGTTTCAGATTTTCTTCATTATCAAGAACTGACGAGCACGTGTTATCATTGATGGAGGAAGCTGCAACAATTTGGTGAGTTCTGATCTAGACAAGAAGCTTGGTCTGACCACACGACCACACCCACATCCATAACATATTCAGTGGTTAAATGACTCTGGAAAATCTAAGGTAACACAAACATGTAGAGTTCCTTTTTCCATTGGGGCATATGCTGATTCTATGACTGTGATGTCGTACCTATGCAAGCTTGTTCACTTTTGTTGGGTCGGCCTTGGGAACATGATAATGATGCTACACACCATGTAAGAAGTAATAAATACACTTTTGTGCATAAAGGGCAGAAAATTACTTTGGTACCTTTGACCCCACCTGAAATTGTACAAGCTGATAGAGAGAGAGAGAGAGAGCTGCTAGTTTGAGTGATGCTAAATCTGAAAATCAGCAAGTTGCTAATTCTGTTTTTCCACCTAAAAAGGATAAGCCTGCACCTATTTCTAAGGCTGAGGGAATTAAATTGAAGGGTGGTGTTATGCTTGCTACAAAATGTGACCTTGCTGAAATGTCTGGTGATGATATTTGCTATGCTTTGATATGCAAACGAGCTTTGTTTTCGCTTGATGATATTGCTAGTTCGTTATCTCCTGCTGTCACTAACCTTTTGCAGGAGTTTGAGGACATTTTCCCGGATGAGATACCCCTAGGGCTGCCACCTATGAGAGGGATAGAGCATCTCGGGTGCAACTCAGGCAAATCGTGCTGCCTATCGAACCAACCCTGTGGAGACCAAGGAAATTCAACGACAAGTCCAAGACCTTTTGGACAGCGGGTATGTACGTGAAAGCCTTAGTCTTTGTGTTGTTCCTATACGTTTGGTTCCTAAGAAAGATAGTACTTGGCGTCTGCTGATTGTAGGGCCATCAATAATATTACTATTCAGTATCGTCATCCTATTCCTAGGTTAGATGACATGCTTGATGAGCTGTGTGGTTCTATAATTTTCACAAAGATTGACTTGCGTAGTGGCTACCACCAAATTAGAATGAAACTTGGAGATGAATGTGAAACAGCTTTCAAAACTAAATTTGGGTTGTATGAGTGGCTGGTAATGCCTTTTGGATTGACAAATGCACCTAGCAGTTTCATGCGCTTAATGAATGAGGTTTTAAGAGCTTTTATTGGTAGATTTGTGGTGGTTTACTTTGATGATATCTTGATTTACAGCAAGTCTTTGGATGAACATATCGACCATTTACGTGATGTTTTTAATGCTTTAAGGGATGCATGTTTGTTTGGTAACCTTGAGAAGTGCATTTTTTGCACGGGTCGAGTCTCTTTTCTTGGTTACGTTGTTACTCCACGGGGAATTGAGGTGGATGAGATGAACATTGACGCCATCCAAAGCTGGCCACTACCCCAAGCTATCACACAAGTGAGGAGTTATCTTGGTCTTGTAGGTTTCTACCGCCACTTCGTCAAGGATTTTAGCACCATTGCTGCACCACTGCATGAGTTGACGAAGAAGGGTGCGGCGTTCCATTGGGGGAAGGCACAAGAGGAGTCCTTTGGCACCTTGAAGGACAAGCTGATGCACGCACCATTGCTGCAACTTCCTAACTTTGGTAAGACTTTTGAGCTAGAATGTGATGCTAGTGGAGTCGGCATTGGTGGTGTTTTGATGCAAGATGGTAAACCCATTGCATACTTTAGCAAAAACTGCATGGTCCCATTCTGAATTATTCCACATATGATAAGGAATTGTATGCACTTGTGCGTTCTTTAGAATCACTGAGTCATTATTTGTGGCCTAAAGAATTTGTTATTCATTCTCATCACGAATCGCTTAAGTATCTTTGCTCTCAAAATAATTTGAATCGTAGGCATGCTAAGTGGGTTGAATTTATTGAATCTTTTCCTTATATCATCAAACACAAGAAAGGGAAGGATAATGTGATTGTTGATGCTTTGTCTAGACGATATACTTTGTTGTCTCACCTTGATTGTCGGATTTTTGGACTTGAGTCAATAAAAGAACATAAGCGCTTGATTCTGACTTTAAAGATGTTTTGCTGCAATGTCGCGAGGGACGTACATGGAATAAATTTGTCCTTAACGACGGGTTTTTGTTTCAAGCTAACCGTCTATACATTCCAGTTGGTTCCATTCGTCTATTGTTGTTACATCAGGCGCATGGAGGAGGATTGATGGGTCATTTCGGTGCGAAGAAGACGGAGGATGTTCTGGCCACACATTTCTTTTGGCCAAAGATGAGGAGAGATGTTGAGAGGTTTGTGGCTCGCTGCACCACATGTCAAAAAGCTAAATCTCGCTTGAGTCCACATGGTTTATACATGCCTCTTCCTGTTCCTTCTATTCCTTGGGCACATATTTCTATGGATTTTGTGTTAGGATTGCCTAGGACTAAGAGGGGGAAGGGATAGTATTTTTGTTGTGGTGGATCGTTTTTCTAAGATGGCACACTTTATACAATGTCATAAGAGTGATGATGCTATTTATATTGCTGACCTCTTTTTCAAAGAGATTGTCCGTTTGCATGGTATGCCTGCTACTATCGTTTCAGATCGTGATGCGAAATTCTTGAGTCATTTTTGGCGCACCATATGGAACAAGTTGGGTAAATTTTTTTTGTTTTCTATAACTTGTCACCCACACACTGATGGGCAAACTGACGTGGTGAATCGTACTTTGGGAAGCATGTTGAGGGCTGTTTTGAAGAAAAATCTGAAGATGTGGGAAGAATGTTTGCCTCATGTGGAGTTTGCTTACAACCGGGCAACACATTCTACCACCAAGGTAAGTCCTTTTCAGGTAGTTTATGGTTTCAATCCCCGTGCTCCTATTGATATCTTTCCTTTACCTACAAGTGAGAGGATTCACAATGATGCCAAAGAACATGCTGATTATATCTTGAAAATGCATGAGACAACAAAGCACAATATTGAAAAAATGAATGAAAAGTATAGAATTCCTGGTAGTAAAGGTAGACAAGAAGTTAAACTAGAACCAGGTGATTTGGTTTGGTTGCACTTGAGAAAGGATAGGTTTCCAGATTTAAGAAAGTCTAAGTTGATGCCTAGAGCTGATAGTCCTTTCAAAATACTTGCCAAGATAAATGATAACGCATATAAACTTGAGTTGCCTCCTGAGTTTGGGGTTAGTCCCACCTTTAACGTTTCAGATTTGAGGCCATATTTGGGAGAAGAGGATGAGTTTGAGTCGAGGAAGACTCCAATTCAAGAGGGGGAGGATGATGAGGACATCACTCCTTCAGCTACACACAAAACTCCGCTGGATATACAAGGACCGATCACTAGAGCTCGAGCACGACAACTGAATTTAGAGGTGAGCTCATTCCTAAGCACTTCTTTATATGTTCCTGAGAATAGTTGCTACCTAATGATTATATTATGATTAGCAACCATGTAGAGCACCAGGAGATACTTGCAGAGGGGAGCTTGGAGGTGGAGAGGACTAGCAAGGGCATCCAAGTCAAGCTGGAGGCCCAAGCAAAGTCTGACTTCGTTTCAGTGTCAGAGTTCAGGAACAGTCTGCACTAAAATGGCTGTCCAGGTCGCATACGGGCTTGGTTTTGGACGTTCTACATATGCACAGAAAGCTGAAAAGATAAGATTTCCAATGGATCCAGACCCATGGCCAAATTCATCTCGAGTCAACGGGAAACATCGAAACAATGGATGTCTAGAATTCTGTTTTGGTGCTGCGCCACTGTTTTTGGCCTTTGGGTTGTGTATCTTTTTGGGCCCAATAAGGGGCACGTCCAGAGGGTCCTTGGCTGACCCTAGACTATATTTGCAGCCGCCGGCGCTCAGGTTAGGGTTGGATTTTGCTTAGATTATTCCGTCAAGAACGGTTTCGCCGTTCATTGGTTTGTGAGACCCCAACTTCATGAGATTAATCATACAACTGCAATTTGGTTGCATTCTTTCTTGTTCTTGCTTGTGTTCTTCAATTCGCAAGAAATAATTAGCCTTCTTGGCAAGGTCAACCGTGCATCGCCGGTTGATAACCAGAGGAGACGTGGTGCTGGGGTTCAAAACGTGTTGTTCGGAAGCCGGATCGAGTTGTGTCAAGTTCCCACCAAATCGAGAGTTATCTGAACCTTTCGGAAGATCGGGACACCCTTGTTCATATCACAACCTCACATGTACGCTTACGTGAGATAGGTTCCACCAACTCACATGCACTTGTTGCATAAGGTGGCTAGCGGGTGTCTGTCTCTCCCACTTTAGTCGGACCGGTTTCGACCAAGAGGGTCCTTATGAAGGGTAAATAACAATTGACATATCACCGTTGTGGCTTTTGCGTAGGTAAGAAAAATTCTTGCTAGAAACCCATATCAGCCACGCAAAATATGCAACAACAATTCGAGGACATCTAACTTGTTTTTGCAGGGTATGCTATGTGATGTGATATGGCCAAAAGGATGTAATGAATTATATATGTGATGTATGAGATTGATCATGTTCTTGGAATAGGAATCATGACTTGCATGTCAATGAGTATGACAACCGGCAGGAGCCATAGGTGTTGTCTTAATTTACTGTATGACCTGCAAGTCAATATAAGCGCCATGTAATTACTTTACTTTATTACTAACCGTTAGCCATAGTAGCAGAAGTAATAGTTGGCGAGACAACTTCATGAATACATGATGATGGATATCATGATGATGGAGATCATGGTGTCATGCCGGTGACGATGGTGATCATGTCGTGCCTCGAAGATGGAGATCAAAAGCGCAAGATGATATTGGCCATATCATGTCAATATATGATTTGCATGTGATGTTTGTCATTTTTACATCTTATTTGCTTAGAACGACGGTAGCATAAATAAGATGATCCCTCACTAAAGTTCAAAAATATATTCCCCTAACTGTGCACCGTTGCAAAGGTTTGTTGCTTCGAAGCACCACGTGATGATCGGGTGTGATAGATTCTAACATTCGCATACAACGGGTGTAAGCCAGATTTACATATGAGAAACACTTAAGTTGACTTGACAAGCGTAGCATGTACAGACAGGGCCTCGGAACACGAGAGACCAAAAGGTCGAACATGAGTCATATGGTAGATGCGATCAACATGGAGATGTTCACCGTTGATGACTAGTCCGTCTCACGTGATGATCGGACACGGCCTAGTCGATTCAAATCATGTATCACTTAGATGACTAGAGGGATGTCTATCTTAGTGGGAGTTCATTAAATAATTTGATTAGATGAACTTAATTATCATGAACTTAATCTAGAATTGTCTTTACAATCTATCTTGTAGACCCAATGGCCCACGCTAATGTTGCCCTCAACTTCAACGCGTTCCTAGAGAAAACCACGCGGAAAGACGATGGAAGCAAATATACGGGCTGGGTCCATAACTTGAGGATCATCCTCATAGCTGCCAAGAAAGCATATGCCCTTGAAGCACCGCTAGGTGACGCACCCAATTTCCCAGCAACTCAAGATGTTATGAATGCCTGGCAGTCGGGTAGTGATTATTACTCCCTGGTTCAATTGTAATATCCCAAAATTCAAAATTTTGGAATGTTATAATAAATAGATATATTTGATTGTTTGTTTGATTGTTGTGTGGTTGATTGACTGAAAGTGAGTGAAATTCGAATTTTTTGAAAGTTAAATGAGAGGGAATAAAAGGACTTTCCCAAACTTTCATCTTGCATTTATGATCTTCGTGAATTCAAATTCTTTTCAAATACAAAACCGTAGAGACAAGATGACATGACTTCTTCCATTTATTTAAATGAAAAGGGGTGTTGAAAATATTTGAATTTCATTTGAAAATATTTCAAATTCAGAAACTTTAAGCAACTCAATGATTTTCATGAGAGAAGATAAAATGACTTCTTCAAAACATATGAAATATGAGTTGGAAGTTTAAAAGGATCGCATTCAAGTTCCTTTTGAAATTAATTTCAATTTGGAGTTATTTGAGTTTTATTCAAATTATTTTTCTCCAAAAATAAAATATATGCAAAATATGGTAACTTGACTCCCTACATCAGAAAATTGGAGATGAATAAATTTGAAATCATTTTGGTATTTTTAAAAATGATTTTTATTAGATTTTATTAGAGCAGTAGCACTGTTTGATTTATTTGAATTTGTGTGAATTTTATTTGACTTGACAAAAATGTACACGTTGTAGAAAATCTTTTTCTGAAAATTTTGATATATTGTATGCCTATATAATTTTTTTATTTTGTCGAAGAAAATGTTTTATATAAAAAAAACTCCCTCACGCCGACCGACTGAGCCACGGCCCAGCCAGCCAGCCGGCCCAAACCGAGCGCCGCCTTCGCCCCGAGTCCGGGCGCTGCACGCCCCGCCGCCGCCCGTGTCCGGTAGGGACATCGCCGCCGTTGCCCCCACCCGCAAGCTCCGCGCCGCCTCCTCCCGCATATAAATCCGGAGCCCCGGACCCCGCCTCTCTCTCTTTTTCCCGTTTTCGCCGCCGCCCCTCCTCGACTCGCCGCAACCACCACCGCCGGCGAGATCTGCCCCAGCCACGCCTCGTCCCCGCCCCCTTGCCATGCCGCCGCTTGCTGCTCGCCGCCGCACCCCACCCCGCACCATGTCGCCCCGTGTAGCCGTCGCCGCCGCCCGCACCTCCCACAGCGCACTAGAGCCGATGCCTCGCCGCCGTTGCCACATTCGCCGGAGACGCCCGCCCCACTGCCGGAGTTGACCGAACCGGCCGAACCGGTAAAACCGTTGCCCCGGTTCGAATTGGTTTATTTTCGGTTTAGTTCGGTTTTTCTGAAAAACCCTAGATTTGTTTTTTTGGTTTATTATTTAATGTACGTTTTCTGTTTATTTAGTTTTCAGTGAACGTTTTCGTTCTGTAGATCTGTGTAGTAAACGTACGCTATTTAGTCTTATTCTTTTACTTAGTTTTCGTCCAGGGACCTATCTGTGATGATTTTATTTACATATTAGTCCCTGATTTTCAAACGATCGCTGATTTTCGCTCGTTTGTCCAAATTCAATGAAACCAATGCCCACTTCTTCGTTATGATCCCCTCTATCCAGTAAAACAACTTAAACATGTTTTTGAAAGTTTTAAAATTTGAATTCAAACAGTTTTGTATTCAAATTTCGTTTGGTCGTAACTTGAGTTTATAGCTCCGTTTGAGTTGATTCTTTTTGCTAATCGAAGCTCTTGACCTAAACTTTCTGATAATGCCAAATTCGCATAATTTTGGTACTGTTAGAAAATTTTTTATGTTGCAAGAGTTATTTGCTTGGTTTTGATGTTTTCCGAATCGTATTCTTTGTTCTTTCTAATCTTTTGAGTGATTGCTTATGTATGGTTACTATTGCTTGCTTTCGATAGATTGACCGGAGTGTGATGAGTAGAACTAGTGCTGAGTGCGAATCATCTTCATCAACATTGCAGGCAAGTTCACACTTTGATCATATACCCCTTTACTACCCAGCTTTACTGCATTAGATCAATCCCCAAACAATTACATGGTTAGGATATGAATTAAGTTGTGGGTTGGGAAGTAGATGAGGTAGTACCTATTCACCTGTTTATTATCAAACCCTGGGAGTTACTTCTGCGTTATGATTATATTGCTATGCTATGCTCGTAGACGTGGATTGGGTTTGAGTGTATTCATGACAGATGTGAGATTGTTAATTAATTGTTCAACTTAAGGTGGCAACTTAAATACACATCTGGGTGGATTGAAGCACCTGGGGAATTCTAGTGATTGCCTGTATTTTTGGAAATCCCGGGGTACCGTGTGATTCTCCTATGGACCGCCACCCAGGCTCAATGGGATCATGCGATTATTCATTCTAGAAACTTCCGTGTGCAGCCACAAGCTATTATGGGCTCTAGCATAGTTGATTAAGTCGTGTGAACTCTTACAGTAGTAGACTAGCAGATGTAGGGGATGTAGGTGGTACGGTCTACCCATCATAAGGTGCTAACACTTCTGAAAGACTGTGTCTCGGTCATTCGTTTCTCAAACACCATGTAGTGCGAGGAATCCAACAGAGGAGATCGAGTCTTGTGGGGAAAAGTGCGCAAACCTCTGCAGAGTGTACAAATTAATCATGGTTAGTCGTGTCCCCGGTTATGGACATCTTGAGTATCTGGTTCTTGGATTATCGTGTTGATCTCATCATGTTACTTAAATAATTTGTTGGGTTGTTAATGTTTACTTTTAATTGGGATTGAGAGGGGGTTTACCTTCTCAATATTTTCAACCAACTTTGTAGTTAAATAAAATATATTCCTTTGTAGTAGGGAAAAATTGGCTTTCACAAAAACTTGATAACCATAGAGCTTTTCGACCAGCCAAATATGCATGTAGTGATAGCCATATTTCAGCATTGCTCTACAGTGTGAATTTGCCAGTACATTCAATGTACATTCAATCGTAACCCTAACAGTGTTGCAGGATTTTTCTTACGACGAGTAAGTGATACGTTAGGGTTACGATTTCTACACTCAACTTTGCCGTTGGTGTTGATGGGAATCCACAACCTTGTTACTTCCGCTATTTGGATTGAGGTAATGGTATTTACATTATTTTATACATGTGATTTACCTCTGTTATAAATCCTCGAGTACTGTGTGTGTCAGCATACTGATCCAGGGATGACACTTACGCACAGAGACTTGACCGTCTGAGGTCGGGTCGCTACATGAGTGCGGCATGCTTTACAGCTTAGAATCGGGGCTCCAAAATCGTTTTGAGCAACACGTAGCATATGAGATGTTCCAAGATCTGAAAATGGTTTTCCAAGCTCATGCCCGGGTCGAGAGATATGAATTCTCCGACAAGTTCTATAGTTGTAAGATGGAGGAAAACAATTATGTCAACGAGCATATACTCAAAATGTCTGGGTTGCACAATCGCTTGTCTCAGCTGGGAGTTAGTCTTCCAGATGACTCGGCCATTGAAAGAATCATCCAATCACTTCCACCTAGCTACAAGAGGTTTGTGATGAACTTAAATATGCAAAGGATGGAGAAGTCTATTCCTGAGTTATATCCGATGTTGAAATCAGCAGAGGTGGAGATCAAAAAGGAACATCAAGTGCGACCACTAGTTTCAAGAACGGCAAGGGTAAGAAGAACTTCAAGAAGGATGACAAGGGAGTTGCCGTGCCTAGTAAGTTAGTTGCCGGGAAGAAGCCAAAGAATGGACCCAAGCCTGAGACTAAGTGCTTTTATTGCTAGGGAAATGGTCGATGGAAGCAGAACTACCCCAAGTACTCAACGGATAAGAAGGCCAGCAACGCCAAAGGTATATGTGATATACATGTTATTGATGTGTACCTTACGAGCGCTTGTAGTAGCTCCTGGGTATTTGATACCGGTGCGGTTGCTCATATTTGTAACTCAAAACAGGAGCTGCGGAATAAGCGGAGACTGGCGAAGGATGAGGTGACGATGCGCGTCGGGAATGGTTCCAAGGTCGATGTGATCATCGTCGGCACGCTACCTCTACATCTACCTTCGGGATTAGTTTTAATCCTCAATAATTGTTATTAGTGCCAGCTTTGAGCATGAACATTGTATCTGGATCTCGTTTAATGCGAGATGGCTACTCGTTTAAATCCGAGAATAATGGTTGCACTATTTATATGATAGATATATGTTTTATGGTGATGCCCCGCTGGTCAATGGTTTATTTTTATTGAATCTCGACCGTGATGTTACACATATTCATAGTGTGAATGCCAAAAGATGTAAGGTTGATAATGATAGTCCCACATACTTGTGGCACTACCGCCTTGGTCATATTGGTGTCAAACGCATGAAGAAACTCCAGGCAGATGGACTTTTGAAGTCTCTTGATTAAATCTTTTGACATGTGCGAATCATGCCTCATGGGCAAAATGACCAAGACACCATTCTCCGAAACAATGGAGCGAGCAACCAACTTCTTGGAAATAATACATACTGATGTATCCGGTCCAATAAGCGTTGATGCTCATGGTGGCTATCATTATGTTCTCACCCTCACTGATGACTTAAGTACATATGGGTATGTCTACTTAATGAAACACAAGTCTGAGACCTCTGAAAAGTTCAGGGAATTTCAAAGCGAGGTAGAGAATCAACTTGAGAGGAAAATAAAGTTCTTGCTCAGATCGTGGAGGAGAATACTTGAGTCACAAGTTTGGCACGCACTTAAGGGAATGTGGAATTGTTTCACAACTCACGCCGCCTGGAACACCTCAGCGTAATGGGGTGTCCGAACATTGTAATCGCACTCTATTGGATATGGTGCGATCTATGATGTCTCTTACCAATCTACCACTATCATTTTGGGGTTATGCTTTAGAGACTGCCGCATTCACTTTAAATAGGGCACCGTCTAAATCTGTTGAGACGACACCATACGAATTATGGTTTGGGAAGAAACCTAAGCTGTTATTTCTGAAAGTTTGGGGTTGCGATGCTTATGTCAAGAAACTTCAACCTGAAAAGCTCGAACACAAATCGGAAAAATGCGTCTTCATAAGAAACCCTAAGGAAACTATTGGGTATACCTTCTACCTTAGATCTGAAGGCAAGATCTTTTTTGCCAAGAATGGATCCTTTCTGGAGAAGGGGTTTCTCTCGAAAGAAGTAAGTGGGAGGAAAGTAGAACTTGATGAGGTAACCCCTCTTGAATTGGAAAGTACCGCAGCTCAGGAAGATGTTTCTGTGGTGCCTGCACCGACTAGAGAGGAAGTTAATGATGATGATCATGAAAATTCGTATCAAGTTGCTACTGAACTTCATAGGTGCATGAGGACACCTTCCACACCAGAGTGGTACGGCAACCATGTCCTGGAAATCATGTTGTTAGACAACAGTGAACCTTCAAACTATGCTTATGTGGAGAGTAATAAAAATTCTATGCTTGTAGATCATGAAAATAATGTTCTATGTGATGGTTATATTGTTGAATTCATTCATCATTCTACTGAAATTTATTATGAAGGAGGAACATATGCTTGTAGGAATTGCAATAATATCAAGTTTCCTCTCTATGTGCTTAAATCTTGAAGTTATGCTTGTTTTGCTTTCCTATGCTAGTTGATTCTTGTTCCCATAAATTGTTTGCTCACAAAATCCCTATGCATAGGAAGTGGGTTAGAATTATATGTGCTAGTTATATTCTTCATGATGCTCTCTTTATGTTTCAATTCCTATCTTTTATGTGAGCATCATTGAAATCATCATGCCTAGCTAGGGGCGTTAAACGATAGCGCTTGTTAGGAGGCAACCCAACTTTAATTTTGTTGTTTGCTTTTTGCTACTGTTTAGTAATAAGTAATCCATCTAGCTTATTTTTATATGTGTTTTTATGTTTTAGTTAGTGTTTGTGCCAAGTAGAACCTTTGGGAAGACTTGGGTGAAGTCCTTGCGATCTTGCTGTAAAAAAACAGAAACTTTTGCGCTCACGAGTTTAGCTGCCATTTTTTTTCTGGAGAGTGATTTTAGTTTGATTATTTTTTCATATGATTAATATAAATTGCTTGGTTCCACAAATTTATTTCAGAATTTTGGAGTTACAGAAGTATTCGAATGATACATATTACTACAGACTGTTCTGTTTTTGACAGATTCTGTTTTCATTGTGTTGTTTGCTTATTTTGATGAATCTATGAGTAGTATCGGAGGGTATGAACCATAGAGAAATTGGAATGCAGTAGATATTACACAAATATGAATTTATAATAAGTTCACAACATTACCTTAAAGTGGTGGTTTATTTTCTTATACTAATGGAGCTCATGAGATTTTCTGTGTAAGTTTTGCGTTGTGAAGTTTTCAAGTTTTGGGTAAAGATTCGATGGACTATGGAATAAGGAGTGGCAAGAGACTAAGCTTGGGTATTCCCAAGGCACCCCAAGGTAATATTCAAGGACAACCAAGAGCCTAAGCTTGGGGATGCCCCGAAAGGCATCCCCTCTCTCGTCTTCGTTCATCGGTAACTTTACTTGGAACTATATTTTTATTCACCACATGATATGTGTTTTGTTTGGAGCGTCATTTTATTTTATTTTGTTTTGATTGCTGTTTTAATAAAATACCAAGATCTGAAATTCTTAAATGTTAGAGAGTCTTCACATAGTAACATAATTATTCAACTACTCATTGATCTTCACTTATATCTTTTGGAGTAGTTTGTCATTTTCTCTAGTGCTTCACTTATATCTTTTTAGAGCACGACGGTAGTTTTATTTTGAAGAAATAGATGAACTCTCATGCTTTACTTATATTATTTTGAGAGTATTTTAGAACAGCATGGTAATTTGCTTTGGCTATAAAATTAGTCCTAATATGATGGGCATCCAAGATTGGTATAATAAAAACTTCCATATAGAGTGCATTGGATACTATGAGAAGTTTGATACTTGATGATTGTTTTGAGATATGAGGATGGTAATATTAGAGTCGTGCTAGTTGAGTAATTGTGAAATTGACAAATACTTGTATTGAGGTTTGCAAGTCCCGTAGCATGCACGTATGGTAACCGTTGTGTGACAAATTTGAAGCATGAGGTGTTTCTTTGATTGGCTTCCTTATGAGTGGCAGTCGGGGACGAGCGATGGTCTTTTCCTACCAATCTATCCCCCTAGGAGCATGCACGTAGTGCTTGGTTTTGATGACTTGTAGATTTTTGCAATAAGTATGTGAGTTCTTTATGACTATGTTGAGTCCATGGATTATACGCACTCTCACCCTTCCATCATTGCTAGCCTCTTCGGTACCGTGCATTGCCCTTTCCCACCTCGAGAGTTGGTGCAAACTTCGCCGGTGCATCAAAACCCCGTGATATGATACGCTCTATCACACATAAGCCTCCTTATATCTTCCTCAAAACAGCCACCATACCTACCTATTATGGCATTTCCATAGCCATTCCGAGATAAATTGTCATGCAACTTCAACCGTTTCGTTTATTATGACACGCTTTATCATTGTCATATTGCCTTGCATGATCATGTAGTTGACATCGTATTTGTGGCAAAGCCACCGTTCATAATTTTTCATACATGTTACTCTTGATTCATTGCACATCCTGGTACACCACCGGAGGCACTCATATAGAGTCATATTTTGTTCTAGTATCGAGTTGTAATCCTTGAGTTGTAAATAAATAGAAGTGTGATGATCATCATTATTAGAGCATTGTCCCGTGTGAGGAAATAAAAAAATAAAAATATAGAAAGGCCAAAAAAAGAGAAAGGCCAAATAAAAAAAGAGAAGGCCCAAAAAAATGAGAGAAAAAGAGAGAAGGGGCAATGTTACTATCCTTTTTCCACACTTGTGCTTCAAAGTAGCACCATGATCTTCATGATAGAGAGTCTCTTATTTTTCACTTTCATATACTAGTGGGAATTTTTTATTATAGAACTTGGCTTGTATATTCCAACAATGGGCTTCCTCAAATGCCCTAGGTCTTTGTGAGCAAGAAAGTTGGATGCACACCCATTTAGTTTTTTTTATTGAGCTTTCATACATTTATAGCTCTAGTGCATCCGTTGCATGGCAATCCCTACTCCTCGCATTGACATCAATTGATGGTCATCTCCATAGCCCATTGATTAGCCGCGTTAATGTGATACTTTCTCCTTTTTTGGCTTCTCCATACAACCTCCTTAATCATATTCTATTCCACCCATAGTGCCTTGTCCAAGGCTCACGCTCATGTATTGCGTGAAAGTTGAAAAAGTTTGAGAATACTAAAGTATGAAACAATTGCTTGGCTTGTCATCGGGGTTGTGCATGATGGGAGCATTTTGTGTTACGAAAAGGAAGCATGGCCAAACTATATGATTTTGCAAGGATGAGCTTTCTTTGGCTATGTTATTTTGAGAAGACATAATTGCTTGGTTAGTATGCTTGAAGTATTATTATTTTTATGTCAATATTAAACTTTTGTCTTGAATCTTTTGGATCTGAACATTCATACCACAAAAAATAAAATTACATTGAAAATTATGTTAGGTAGCATTCCACATCAAAAATTCTATTTTTATCATTTACCTACTCGAGGACGAGCAGGAATTAAGCTTGGGGATGCTTGATACGTCTCCAACGTATCTATAATTTTTATTGTTCCATGCTATTACATTATCCATCTAGGATGTTTTATATGCTATTTTATATGATTTTTGGGACTAACCTATTAACCTAGAGCCCAGTGCCAGTTTATGTTTTTTCCTTGTTTTTGAGTATCGCAGAAAAGGAAAACCGAACGGAGTCCAATTGACCTAAAATTTCACGGAGACTATTTTTGGACCAGAAGAAGACCACGGAGTATTGGAGATGGGCGAGAAGAGTCCCAAGGCACCCACGAGGGTTGGGGGCGCGCCCTACCCCCCTGGGTGCGCCCCCTTACCTCGTGGCCGCCTCGGAGACCCCTGACTTGTTTCCGACGCCAAAAATCCCTATAAATATAGAAACCCCCAAAAATAAACCTAGACCGGGAGTTCCGCCACCGCAAGACTTTGTAGACACCAAAAACCAATCGGGACCCTGGTCCGGCACCCTGCCGGAGGGGGGATCTCTCATCGATGGCCATCTTCATCATCCCGGCGCTTTCCATGATGAGGAGGGAGTAGTTCACCCTCGGGGCTGAGGGTATGTACCAGTATCTATGTGTTTGATCTCTCTCTCTCTCTCTCTCTTGTTCTTGATATGGCACAATGTTGATGTATCGCGAGCTTTGCTATTATAGTTGGATCTTATGATGTTTCTCCCCCTCTACTCTCTTGTAATGGATTGAGTTTTACCTTTGAAGTTATCTTATCGGATTGAGCCTTTAAGGATTTGAGAACACTTGATGTATGTCTTGCATGTGCTTATCTGTGGTGACAATGGGATATTCACGTGATCTACTTGATGTATGTTTTGGTGATCAACTTGCGGGTTCAGTGACCTTGTGAACTTATGCATAGGGGTTGTGTTGTGGTTTTGTCACGGCAGATGTCCTCTTGAAAGGACTTAGTCATGGAGCCATTGCTACGGGTTAGCTTGAAGGGGTTAAAGCGGATAAAGGGACGCAAAAGAGTTTATACTAGTCCGGCCCCTTCGATGAAGGTAAAAGCCTACGTCTAGTTGTGATGGAATTGATGGGGTTTCGATGACCAGGGAGCAAATAAGCTTCGCCTAAGTCTCGAGTTGTTGTCTGTTGTCCTCAACCGCCGTCGGTTCGTCCCCTTATATACATGGGTTTACGCCCGCCGGTTTACAGAGTCCCGAGGCTGGCTCATAAACGTGTCCGGTTCAGTCTCTGCTCTTTCCACCTTACATCGCAAGTTACATACTAATGTTGGTTTACGGCTACAGGCCTTAAACCGGTTCTGGGCCTTGGGCCTCTACATAGCGTTACTGTCTGTCTCCTTGGGCTTCAAATATAACAGTTACTGATGAAGTTAACCCGGCCTCTCCTGGCCGGTTTATGCCTAGTAGTAATATCCCCAACATTAGGCCCCATATTGATTTGAACGGGTTCATGTCAATCCTTAGTAAAAAAATTCATCTTCAGCTTCTTCTTATAATTTGATAAACCGCCATGACGTCATCTTCTCAGATCGTGGTAAACCGTCGTGACGTCGTCCATTAAAAACTGTGTATGACACCTCTTCATTAATAGGTCTCCGACAATCGAGGCGACAGCTACGCCTCACTTCCAAATTCGCGGCTCCTTGGTTTTCGTGCCTGCTCTGTCTTTATAAATAAGACCGACTGGTCATTTTCTCTTTCCCCCTCGTGCCTCTTCACGTCATCCTCCTCACGCTGCCCAGCCTCAGGAGCTCCGCCGCCACCGTCGACCGCCGTCTCTACTCCGACCTTGGCCGCTGCATCACCCTGAACGCACCAGAACACTGCAGCAGTCTTCTGCTTCTTCCTCAGCTTCGGTAAGTCCTCTGTCCTTTCCGCCATAGATCTGTTCTAGGGTTCTCAATTTCTTCAGTGTTCATCACTCCTTGCTTGTTCATACGATAGGTCTGATAAACTCCTGAACATCTGCTCTGCGTAGAAATGGCCTTTAGCCTTTGTTTTCACTTATGCATCTCAAAACAGTAGATCTGATACAAATCTTTACTCATTGGTCCGGTACTGCCTCTTAAGTTTTGAACATATTTCTCTTTTCTGACTTGCCTCAGATCTAAAACTGCAACATAATCTTGTGAAACCTGTTTTCATTTACTTACGCATCTGCAATCTTGACTCTTCGATGTTTAGACTAGGCGGTTTAACTTTGTAGAAAAAATGACAATCCGGTATATACCATTAGTCTACTGGTTGAACCGCCACATCCTTTATCAGGGTACTTGCTGTATTGTTGAACTCCGGTTTGTAGATAGCTGATTCCGGTCTAGCAAATATTCATCATCAGATAACTGTCCAACATATTCTAAAACCGGCAAATATTGCATTGTAGATCTTGCTATGGCCAAACAAGCGTATGAATGCAATTGGGTCCCTTCTCGAGTGACTGAGGACCAGCTGAACAATCTGGTCAAAACAGGCGCTTTAAGCGATAAAAACGTCATTCACTGGAGGGTCCCTAGCACGGAATGCCCTCCTACTCCCCAAGAAGGAGAAGTTATTGTTTTTGCTGATCATTTAGGCCGGGGCTTCAATCCTCCCAGTTCAAAGTTTTTCTGGGATGTCTTAGCCAACTTTCAACTGCGCCCACAAGATATCGGTCCTAACTCCGTAACCAATATCTGCCACTTCCAAGTCTTTAGTGAGGCTTACCTTCAGGAGGAACCTTCAGTAGAGCTATTCAGGGACTGCTTTCACCTGAACCGCCGCATAGAGTTCAAAGATGGACCCAACACGGAACTGGGCGGCATGGCGATTCAAAAGAGGAAAGCAGTATCCTTCCCTCGTGCCAATCTTCACAGCCACCCCAAAGAATGGAACCAGACATGGTTTTACTGCAAGGACACCTCTCCTTCTGAAGAAAATCCCCTGCCGGGTTACCGTCTGGAACGTCTGAGCAATACACACCATCTTCCTCAAAGGATGATTGCCAAGGAGAGACTCAAAGATGCTCCTCAACTATCCAAGCTTAGGGCCTTCATGGCAAACGGGTTGACAGGAGTTGATTTTTGCTCGCTGCTGGATCTCTTGGAGTATACTGCCCTTAAGCCAATGCCCTTGTTTGATGTTCGAGTATACGGGAGATGTAAAGGATGCTCTGCGGCACATTGATATCCAACTGACAGATGACGAAGTTACCGAGGCTGTCAAAAAGATGTTGAATGAACCGGAAGAGAGCTGTGCTCAAAACGGCATACTTCCCTTTTGTGCCATCAACAAACCGCCAGTGGTAAGGATCATACCATCTACATATATGAAATTGCTTCTGTCCAAATATTATCTAATCATGTTATTATTTTCGATAGGGCGATGATCCGTTCTGGAACAAGAAGCCTCCGCAAGATAAACCGGTGAAGCCAACCCGACAAAAGACCAGAGTTGTTAAGAAACCTGCTCACAGGAAGAGGACCACCGCCTCCTCCGATCCACCGGTTGATGATGATGTGGGTAACCCAGATCTTGAGGTAGAACTTGACTCACTTGGTTTATTTTTCATACACCTTATTGATGATGATTATTGCCAGGAGGACGCTGAATTCAGTCACGTTGATGCGGCAGAGGTAATCATTCTTTCCTCCGATTCAGACCCTTTGCTTTCACTAAAGACCCGTCGAGCAAACCGGAAAGTTAAATTTTCTCATCCTCTTGCTTACTTGGATCCAAACTTTCTTGTGAAGACACAACAGCACGAGGCTCGCCGCACAACTCGGCACATCGGTCAGGTAGTTATCTCCGCCGGTTTACCGAATAGTCCGGTTCGGAAACGCCGTTCAGAGGTCTCTAGTTCTCTTGCCACTTCATGCCCTAAAGCGGGTTGTTTTTGTCAACCTCTTAATCCGTCTGATTCCAATTATCAGGGCACTTCTCATTCATCTTCTGGCGAGTCATCAGCTACAAAGCTTCCACCGCTTAAGACGGTGCTTGGGTAAGTTGTTCACTTGCCTTATCTTAGACATATTACTTTAACATATGCTGTACTGATCCTTCTTAATTTTTCTCAGAGCCAAGCCCAGACCAAGCAAGAAAGCTCGCCTAAACAAAACAGCAGAGTAAAATACAGCTGCTGAAACGGAGGGAATACCAAACCCTGAAGAGGCCAACCTTGATGACGTGCTGAATGACCCTCTGCCACAAGACCATGACCCTGCTGCTGAATAGACAGAGTTGATACCACAGGTCCTATCGATCAGCCGACTAGCTCTATAGCGACTGATAAACTGACAAGCCTAGCAAAAAATACTGACAAACCGGCGACCCCAATACGCGCCGCGTAAGAAAAAGATGATGATGTGCTTATTACTGGCTTTGGTCGTACTGAACTAAGCAACCCTGTTGCCTTGTCAAAACATACTGCAAAATAGGAATTCTCCGCGGTTGGCAAAGGCAAATGCAGTGCCGATGTATGCTAAAGATCTTCATTCCGGCTATCTGAACCGGTTGTACACCAACCGTGACTACGAAGCCGGTCTAGTCATATGATGAAGGAGAAATATGAGGTAACCTCCTATATGCTTCCCTTCTTGTATTATTTGGTAGCTTTATCAACTCCAATAGCCCCCAAGTAACGGTTTAAGATATCAACTTAAGTCGGGACTTGAGTAAGTATTCAATGTGAACCTCAATTCATCCGAACTTTGCTGACATAGCCCCCAAGGGCCGGTTCAACTTTATGAAGTTAAACCGGGACTTTAGAGAATAAAAATGCCTGTACCAATAGTCTTTGAACAAATAGGCATTAGCCCCCAAGTGCCAAGTTGAATACTTGTATTAATCTTGGGACTTTGTAGAAACTGTATGAGGAAGAGAAAATATGCATTAGCCCCCAAGTACAAAGGGCATAACTTGTTATGTGGTTGGTACTTTAACTTTGTACAATCATCTCATCATATAATTATCTCTATACAGGCTGAGCTGAGCAAGAGAGAAAGTCAAACCGCCGATCTCAAGGAGAATCTTAAGTTGCAACAAGCAGAAACCTCCAAGGCAAAGGAAGAACTGACCAGCGCTTTGAACGCTTAGAAAAACTTAAAGAAGGCTTCAAGAAAGAGCGGGCGGATTGGGCGTTGAAAAAATCCATTTTAACTCAACGGGATGAAAAAGCAGAAGCCGCTTTAAAGCCAGTGGTTGATGAATTGACAAGCGTGAAGCGACAAGTCCATGCCATGACTGCAGCTGTATTTGGTGAGTATTCTTGTTTTCCAAATTGTGCAGACTTTGTCATGTAACTGTCGGTTTACTAACCCTTGCAATGATACAGGAACTCGTATTGGCCACTTGGGATCAGATGTGCGGAAGAAGCTAAAAGCGGCCTATACTCTGATCGAGCAACTGTACTCTGGTGCCCAACGGATTATCTGCACTGCTTCCCACAACAATCCGCCGCCCACCTTGATTAAAGATACCCTTGAAAGGTTATCTATGCTCCCTGCCCGGGTTGAAGAGCTGAAGAAATCTGCTGCTAGAACGGGTGCTTTGAACGCCCTAATCCGGGCAAAAGCGTGGGTGCCTGACTTTGATCCTGTTGAAGCAGCTCAAGGCTATCCCAGTTTGAAGGCGAAGACGGGACAGAGTTTAATGAAGAAGATCTCCAAGCCATAAACCGGGAAGTGCGCCCTCTGGCTTGTCAACTTGTCGGATCACGGGTTCCGGCAGACCCTTAAGGTTCGAACTCTGGGGTGCGCGTGGAGATTATGCCCTCTACCTCTCCGTCTCGCAAGGATATAAACTACAGAAAGAACAGCACAAGAGACGCAGAGTTTATACTGGTTCGGGCCACCGATGTGGTGTAATACCCTACTCCAATGTGGTGTGTGGATTGCCTCTTGGGCTGATGATGATGATGAACAGTACAAGGGAGAACGACCTCGCGAGGGCCTGTTCTTGGCTAGGACGATGAACTGCTAGGAGGAGTTCAGCCGCCCTTCTCTCTCTTTCTCTACTTGTTCTCTGCTTGCTCGGATTCTGCTGGCCTGATTGCCCGATGCTAACTTGCTAGACTCCTCGATCTCTAGATGCCGGATTCCTCCTCTCTAGCTGCCTCTACCCTGGGGGTGGCTAGTTCTATTTATAGGCAAAGGCCCCGGGCCTCTTCCCAAATATTGAGCGGGAAGGGCGCCAACAATTGGCCAATTCGAAGGGGAACATCTGGTACACTTATCCTGACTAAAGTTGGTCCTCACCTGCCAAAGGCCCTGTGGTGACGCCGTTCTAGGCTCCATGGTGACCTCCTTCCCACCGTTGGACTGGTCTTGGTCTCGTTGCACCGAAATGGGTGCCTTTGCTTGATCCTCTCGCCTGCGCTTTTCCCCTTTGCACCAAAGAGGAAAGGGAGGACACTGCGCGGTCTGGCGCCCACCTGGCACCCTTGGTCGTCATGGCTTGCGTCATGGGCACCTCGCGAGGTACCCTGCCTTGATCTCTCCGCCTCCTCGTGAGCCAGAGGCCGCGCCTGAGGAAGCGCTGTGTCGTCCGCCCCGTGAGGCTTGGCCCCTCGCGAGGGTCTTGAGTCTTATGTTGATGAAGATGGGCCGCGCTGGGCCCCCATTTGAGCCACGCCGCAGGCCGCAGGCAGGCAAGTCTAGGGACCCCCGTTCCCAGAACGCCGACAATAGCCCCCGGGCCCAAGGCGCACATGGACTTGGCCGTGCCGAGAGGCGAAAGGGCAAGGGCGAAGCACCGCTGGCCCTAGCAGCCTGCGGCCTTGGGCGCCGCGTGGCGGTTGATTGGGCATGGGTGCTTCTGCAACTGCGCTGGTTATTAAAGGCATGTCATCTGCTCCGGCTTTGCACTTCTCTGTCTTCGGTTGCCGCTCAGGTCCCCTTTCTTGCGCCTCTCCTTCCTTCCTTCTAACTCCCAGATCTGCTCTTCCCTTGTGACCTAGGAAGTCATGGCGCCTTGTCAGCCCCCGGCCGAAGCTTGGTTTTCGCCCGCCCTGGATTCGCCAAACGTGTTGGAGGCGAGCCTTGCCCAGCTGCGCCGGATGGCGGCAGCGCGAGGCATTGACGGGGCGTGGGTGTTCAAGGTCGGCTCCGCCACCCCTGAGGGCCGAGGAAGCACCTTCTACGCTCTCTTCATAAGCTCCATTGCTACGGGTCTGGTGCCCCCTTTCTCTGAGTTCTTCCTCTCTGTCCTCCGCCATTACAACTTGCAAGCTCTGCATCTCCACCCCAACTCCATCCTTCTTCTGGCGATCTTCGCCTATTACTGGGAGGCTCATGTGGGGGTGCAACCCTCAGTGGCCTTGCTGCGCCACTACTTCTACCTCCGGGTCACCCGTGGTTCCCCTTCCGCATGCGTGAGCTTCGTTGCGTGCGGCGGCGCCATTGATATCTCGAATCCCGGGAAGAGGATCGAGGGCTTCATGAGCAAATGGGTCTTGGTGGACGCAGGGTGCATCCACCCTCGGCTGATCCTACCCACCGAGCAGCCCGTGAGTTCCGGCGACTGGTCCCGGGCGGAGCTTACGGACCCCCGCGCGAAGCCGGTACTGGAGAAGATGGACGCGGACCTGAAGCCTGCCAGCACGACGGCGACGAAGCTGACCGGCGCGTCGCTGCTGAGGGAGTTCCTGGAGCACCAACTGGCTCCGCTTCGGTAGTACTCATCTCCGATGTGGGGGCCTCATCCGAGCCCCGCGGCTGTAGGCAACGAGGATTTGACCGCGGTTCTCCAATCTCTGGTTGGGGGCGAGGTGGCAAGGTTGGAGGGCGCACCCACGCCCTTGTTCCTGCGTGACGACTGGAAGCAAGTGGTGGATTCCATGCCCGTGTTCAATGGGGACGGGCCCGTGCCCGTGGTGGCTCCCGAGGGACTGGTGGACGTGTCCTCCGGTGACTCCAGCGGAGAGGGGGGCGAGGAGGAGCGGGGAGAGGGCCCTGACTCTGAGGCAACCGACGGAGAGTCTAGGGATCCCCTTCCCCGGCGCAAGTCCCGCACTCTCCGCCTCTTGTTGAGCGATGATGATGAGGGTGACAACGTGCTGGGTAGCGGGAGCTCGCCCCCAATCCCGAAGAAGGACAGGACTGGGCTGATCCTCCGCGGGTCCGCCCCGGCTCCGGGGCGATCCGCGGACGCGCCTTCTGCTTCTGAGGTTGACCCCTCCAGCCGGCTCTCAGGCTTCAAGTATGGCCGGAGGCTGCTCGAGCCCTCCAGCGATGACCTGTAAGTGCTTGATCCCTCATCTTTTGTTCCTTGTTCTACCGCTGAGGCTTGATGTTCGCTCCTCTTGGATAGGCTGGCGCCCACGGCGAAGAAACCGAAGGGGGCTCCCGAGGCCCCATCCACGGCAACGCCTCCGCCTGCAGGTGGGGGCGATCGTGAGGCACGGGCTTCTCCTGCCCGCTCATCCTTGCGAGGCTTGGCTGAGCTGGCTGGGGAGAGCCCAGCCCCCATGGCCCATGTGACTCCCGAGCTGCTCCTGCCTGCTGCCGCCGCCACGGCCGTCGAGGCGCAGCAGACTCCGGCTCAGGACACTGTGGTCTTGCCGCCGCTACCTTCTCCTCCCGTTCCACCGACCGCTGCTTCCCCGACTCCTCCTGTTGTCTTGGAGCGCGCCGATGTTTCTCCGCCTTCTTCTTCCATCCTGGAGCGTGCCGCTGCTGAACTGGACCGGCTGCGGTAGGATCTTCTCGGCGCCGACCCTCGCCTGGTGGCCGGGCGTCTGGAACTGGCTTCGGGGTGGATTCGCTCTGACGCCTCGATTCGAGCGCCGTTGGTTCAGGCCTCAACGGCCTGTGACGGAGAGAGGGAGGCCACCCTCGAGGCGAAGGCCGCCCGAGACGCGGCCCTGGAAGAGGTGGTTGGAGTCCGTGGTCGCTGCAAGGAGTTGGAGGACGAGCTGCAAGGCTTGCGAGGCCAGCTTGCCGAGGAGGCCCGCCTTCGCCAAGAGCAGGAAAAGGGGACGAAGGCTCGCGAGGCGGCGCTCGAGGACCGGGAGGCCAAGCTCAAGAAGCGCCGCGACCGTCTAGGTGCGCTGAAGAAGGAGCTGGGGGTGTCGAAGGCCGAGCTGGACGCCAAGGCCCGGGTCCTCGCCGAGGATCGCGTGGCCTTCCCGGACATGGAGAAGGATGCCCGCGCTTCACTGAAGATGCTTTATGAGAGCGGCCTGGAGGGCCTGCTGGCCTGTGACGAGGATGGCCCCGCCAAGCTGCTTCCCTTCCTGGTTAAGGCCCTTGGAGATGTTGCCCTTGGCCTCGGCCCCACGGCTGAGGCCGAGGCGCGTGTCCTGTCTTCTGCTGCACTGACGCGGGTCTTCGCCCACATCTATCTTCGCGATCCCAGCATCGACGTCGACAGCTTGCTGGAGCCGGTGAGCGGCGAGGGTGCTGTCGCCGCTGTCGAAGCCGTGAAGGGGCGCGCGGAGGCACTGCTGGGGAAGTTCCGGGCCTTCAGCACCATGCCAAAGCAAGGCGTTGCCGGCCCTGCTGCTCCACGAGGCGAAGCCAGTCCACGCAGCTCCACCGCCGACAAGTGACTCCATTTCCATCCCTGCTCTTCTTTCAATTCCTGCACATGCACCACGCCTCGGGGAGGCATTTAAACTTGCGTTTGGTACTAAGACGACAGTATGGGTTGTAATATTTGCTTTTAAATTCCTTGGGTTTTATGCTTTTCTTCCCTACTTGCTTGTGTTCTACGCCGGCAGAGCCCGGCCCCGCGCGTGCCTCACCCAGCATTAGCCCCGACCGGAAACCAGGACGGGACCAAAGGAGTGAGGGGCTACGTGACAAGTTAGGCTCCTGAGTCGCGATGGTCAAGAGTCCCCCTTGGCGCACGAACTACAAGTAGGGGAGCGTGATGTAGGTGTATCTTCCGTTCTACGTCTGCAGAGCCCGACTCCGCGCGTACCTCACCCAGCATAGCCTTTCGGAACTAAGGAGTGAGGGGCTACGGAGCCTGTTAGGCTCCTGAGTCGCGATGCTCAGGAGTCCCCCTTGACGCGCAAACAGCGAGTAACGAGGTGAGATGTAAGCAGGGCTACTGTTCTACGTCTGTAGAGCCCGGCCCCGCGCGTACCTCACCCAGCATAGCCTTTCGGAACTAAGGAGTGAGGGGCTACGGGACCAGTTAGGCCCCTGAGTCACGATGCTCAGGGGTCCCCCTTGACGCTCAAACGGCCTTCATACCTTGGCTCCGCTCGGGGAGAGGCGCGCGGCGAACCAGGCCCGAAGGGCCTGGCTGGGCGGCGTACGTCTGGGCGTGACCCAGTCATAGCCCCCGTGCCTAGCCCCCTCGCGCGGCGCTCCCGAGGGGAGGCGTTGCGATGAGGCCAGCCACTGAGCTCTGGCCTCCCTGAGGTTAATGCGGCCCGGAGGCCACCCTCAGTTGTTTATCACCAGCGCGGAGCATAGCGCTCCCGTATGTGTATGGGCCTAGCCGCTCCTCGGCAGTGTCGTCAGCTAGCGCGGAGCATGGTGCTTCCACTGGTACGTGGGAGGGGGCTCCCCTCCGGGAGGAGCCCCTGGGGCGTGTACAGCCCCGCCCTAACACGTGGCCGGCACGGTAGGGCTAGGTGAGGTGTATCTGGGCACCCGTGAGCCAGCGCGGGACTCACGAGGCCCTACCTCTAGGCGGGTTGCGCCTGGCACTGGGTCGTATCTTGAGATGTGTTCCTGCAAAATTTGGTTAGATGCCGGCACTCTACGTCCTCGGGTCCCGGCCCTCGAGCTTGTCTCAGCCGTCGCTGGTATGCCAAGTCGCGATGCCGTGGACAAGGCCAGAGGGTGAGGGCTGGAGAGCCAGTAAGAGCCCTGAGTCGCGATGCTCAGGCACCCCCCCTTTAACGTGCAAGTGGTCCGCATGGAGAAGAAGAGGTGTAGTGGACAGACATCAGGTGATCAAGCATGATAGGCGAATGCATAGTTGGAAATAAACACGAGGGAGATACACCTCGCTGGGCCTAGCCCGAGCGGCTTGGGGATGATGCAGCCCGAGGGGCGCCCCCAACAAGGCAAACTAATGACCGAAAAATAAAAAGGGATACACGCCGCAGGGACAGACCCACGCAGCCTGGGAGTGATGCAACCCTGGGAGGGCGCTCCCAGCTGGAAATGAAGCTTGAAAGATGTCACCTGAAGATGTCGACGGCGAAGTGTCGTTGGTGCGACAGACTCGGTGGGCTGCGGAAGCCGATCCTCACGATCCCCCAGGCCCTGGGGCCTCGGGAAGCTCCGGAGGCACTGGTGGCTCCTCGCGAGCTGTCTCCGTCTCCGCTAGGGCCGCGGAACGCCTGTCTTCCTGAGCCTCCATGATGCTCCTCATGAGGCGCTGGTACGCCGCAGCCATGTTCGGCAAGCCGTAAGGCATGCGAACATAGCTGTGGGGTGGACCCCAGCAGCGCCCCACTTGCGAGGGCCAGAGGCGCTCTGTCGTGGCGATCTGATTGAGCCCTGGTATGTCGACGCAGACGCGCAGCCCTCCATCCTCGCCTGGATGTGGAGCCACAGCTGGTGGACGACGGCAACCTCTCATGATCCTTGACTCCTGTAGCTCTTGAGTGACCTTTTTAACGAACTCCTGCTGGTCTGACCTTCCTTGCCTGGCTCCTTCTCGAGGGAAACGTGCTTCGAAACACGCCTCCACATGGTGCCCAAGCGCCTCCCTCGTGGCCCTGGCTAGGTCGGTGGCCCTCAAGGTGAGAGCCCCCGAGCCCTGCTTGAGGAGAGCACTGGGCGCGCTTTCCTATGCGATGGAAGGAGGGTCCCCCTAGGCAGGCACGGGCCCTGAGGGGCTTGCCTCCTGAGGGGCTGAGCCTGATGACGTCTTGTTCTTCTTGGGGTGGTCTCGGGAAGCCTCCTGCTTCCGCGATCTGGGTCTTCTAGCGACGCGGCCTGAAAGGCTCGCTCCAGGGAAAACACTGCATCCTTCTCTTCACATGGCACCGTGATGACGCCGCCACACCCTGGCATCTTGAGGACATTGTAGCCGTGGTGAGTCACGGCCATGAACTTGGCCAGCGCTGGGTACCCAAGGATGGCGTTGTACGGCAGGCGGATGTGGGCGACGTCAAAGTCGATGAGCTCGGTGCGGTAGTTGCTGCGGGCCCCGAAGGTGACAGGGAGGCGGACCTGCCCGATCGGGATTGTGGAACCGTCGGTGACTCCGGAGAAAGGCTTGGTTGGCTGAAGCTGGTCATAGGGCACTTGGAGGTTGTTGAATGTTTCCACGGACATGACGTTGAGCCCTGCTCCACCATCGATGAGGGTCCTGGTGACCAGTACGTTGCTGATGACCGGGGAGCAAAGCATCGGGAGGACCCTGGCTGTGGCCGCGCACTTGAGCTGTTCTGCTGAGCTGAACGTGATGGCGCACGCCGACCACCTGAGGGGGCGCGTTGCTTCGAGCTTGAGGAGGACTGCATTCACTTCACGGGCAAACTGCTTGAAGATGCGTTGAGAGGCTGGGGCTTGAGCTCCGCCCAAGATGCAGGCGATTGCGCGCGGCTCTTGGAAGCCCCCAGCCCCCTCGTCTTGATGGCGGTCTTCGTTCCTCCTTGGCTGAGGCGGCAGCGGAGGGGGGCCTGCGTTGCCATGAGGGCGATCCTCACAAGGCTGATCCCTCCAGTCCCCCTCGCGAGGCAGGTCCCGCCAGTGGTCCTCGCGAGGTTGGTCGCGCCACCCTTGGCGCGGGCTGCGATCTTCCCAGCGTCCTGGGTTGCTTCCTCCTCCTCGGCCGTAGCCCCGGTCAGCGCGGTCAGGGCGACGACCGATCCTTCCTTCTCGCACGGCGCGGAGTTCTTGACATTTGTTGGTGTGGTGGGTGTGGACGTCGTGGTACACATAGTACCGGCTGCCCCTGGAGGATTCGGGCAGATCCTTGCCCCGCTTGGTGTCCAGTTCTGCTGCGAGTACGGCAGCCCCCTTGCGCTTCACGTCCTTGGCCTTGGGCTTCTTCCCTTCTAGGTCTGCGGCGGGCAGCTCGAGGAGGGAGAGACGTCCCTCCTCATCCCTGGCGCACTTGGTCGCCAAGTTGAACAGCTCCAGGGAGGTGCAGAGGTCTTCATGCATCGCCAGCTCCTCCTTCATCTTGACGTCGCGCACGCCATCGGAGAAGGGCGAGATGATGGCTTCCTCGGACACCTTGGGGATCTTGAGGCACGCACTGTTGAAGCGCTGGATGTACTTTTGCAGGGTCTCCCCAGGTTGTTGCTTGATGCGGCGCATGTCGCTCATGGCGGGCGGCCGGTCGCGAGTACCTTGGAAGTTGGCGATGAAGCGGGTGCGCATCTGGTCCCAGGAGGAGATCGTGCCTGGAGTCAGATTCAGGAGCCAGGTGCGAGCTCCTTCCTTCAGCGCCATGGGGAACCAGTTCGCCATGACCTTTTCATCCCCGCTGGTAGCTTCGATGCCTAGCTCGTAGAGCTGGAGGAACTCTGCGGGATCAGTTGTGCCGTCGTAGCGAGGAGGCAGGTCTGGCTTGAACTTGCCGAGCCACGCGACGCTGCGTAGCTCGATGGTGTAGGTGCGGCAGCCTGCGGTGGCCACGGGAGACTTCGGTTGAGGGAGAGCTTGGCCTTGCGGGTCCCCTTGCGCTGCAGCTGGGAGTAGCGCGGGGTCTTGACGTGCCGAAGCTGGAGCAAGGTCACGGCGAGCTGGTGCAGGAAGCGCCCGGGCAGCCTCTTGCGACCGAGGGACTTCTTGGCAGCTCCGATCTTGCTAGGCTAGCGCCTGACGGAGCGGGTTCCGCCCAGGGGCCGCGCGCCTTGGAGCCATGGCATCTTCTTGGAGAGGAGGCGGTTGGTACGCCCCCGAAGCTTCATTGCCCGCGTGGGGCGGGGTGCGGTGCAGCGGAGCGGACGGCGCAGGAGATCCCCCTGCGGCGCGGACGAGCTCGGCGACGCGGTCGAGCCACTCTTCGCAGACGTCATCGATGGGACGGTAGCGCAGGAGCTCGTTTGCTGCAATGAGAGCAGCTCGAGCCTCCAAGGGTGCGCGGAGCGCGCGGGACGAAGAGCCGGCGGGGGTGAGCGATGGAGTAGCGGTGCAGCCGTCTTGCCGCACGGACGGGTGCTGAGACGATGCCTGCTGCTCGTTCCCCACCGGGCCGGTGGCGGCGTTGACAGCGGGCGACGGGGAACAACGAGGACGCCCATCGACGGGAGCCGTCTGGGCGACGCGGGAAGCGATGACGGCCCGGCGCTCGGCGCGGGCCCGACGAGCGTCAGACATGGATGCGACGGTCGGAGGAGAGCGGAGCGGTGGAAGACAGATTCCGGCGCACCCCTACCTGGCACGCCAAATGTCGGATCACGGGTTCCGGCAGACCCTTAAGATTCGAACTCTGGGGTGCGCGCGGAGATTATGCTCTCTACCTCTCCGTCTCGCAAGGATCTAAACTACAGAAAGAACATCACAAGAGACGCAGAGTTTATACTGGTTCAGGCCACCGATGTGGTGTAATACCCTACTCCAGTGGGGTGTGTGGATTGCCTCTTGGGCTGATGATGATGATGAACAGTACAAGGGAGAACGGCCTCGCGAGGGCCTGCTCTTGGCTAGGACGATGAACTGCTAGGAGGAGTTCAGCCGCCCTTCTCTCTCTTTCTCTACTTGTTCTCTGCTTGCTCGGATTCTGCTGGCCTGATTGCCCGATGCTAACTTGCTAGACTCCTCGATCTCTAGATGCTGGATTCCTCCTCTCTAGCTGCCTCTACCCTGGGGGTGGCTAGTCCTATTTATAGGCAAAGGCCCCGGGCCTCTTCCCAAATATTGAGCGGGAAGGGTGCCAATAATTGGCCAATTCAAAGGGGAACATCTGGTACACTTATCCTGACTAAAGTTGGTCCTCGCCTGCCAAAGGCCCTGTGGTGACGCCGTTCTAGGCTCCATGGTGACCTCCTTCCCACCGTTGGACTGGTCTTGGTCTCGTTGCACCGAAATGGGTGCCTTTGCTTGATCCTCTCGCCTGCGCTTGCCCCCTTTGCACCAAAGAGGAAAGGGAGGACACTGCACGGTTTGGCGTCCGCCTAGCACCCTTGGTCGTCATGGCTTGCGTCATGGGCACCTCGCGAGCACTAGTAGAAAAAGGGTCAAACGTGAAGCACATTAGTGCCGGTTTGATTTTGGCCCGGTACTAATGGTACCATTAGTGCCGGTTCGAACGGATTTGCATTAATGCCGGTTCGTGTTGAACCTTTAGTACCGGTTCGTGGCACGAACCGGTACTAAAGGGGTGGTGGCAGGCTGGCGTCAGGCCGGGGCCCCACGAGCCTCTTTAGTCCCAGTTTGTGGCACAAATCGGTACTAAAGGGCCAACCTTTAGTACCGGTTCGTGCCACGAACCGGCACTAAAGGGGTCTAACCTATAGTCCCGGTTGGAGTCACAAACCGAGACTATAGGGCAATTTTCAAACTTGAAAAAATCATAACTAAATTATCCTAATTCAGAAAAATACATATAATATATCAAAATTTGTAGAACAAAAAGAGTTTTTGGGCGTTTTAGACGTTTTTAGACGTTTTTAGCGTTTAGTGCTAGGGTTTAGATTTCAGAGTTTAGGGTTAGGTTTTATGGTTTAAACCCTTGGTTTTTACTGTTAGCATAGAGATTCCGACGTTTTAAGTCCCGGGTTTAGGGTTTAGGACAATTTTTGAAATGACAAAATTGTAAAAGGAAAAAAAGATATGCTCTAATTTATGTTTATTTGAATTTTGGTTAAATCTTGTCAAACCGGTCAAACAACTGATTCAAGAAATATAGAGTGTTACTAAATAATTACGCAATAATATTACTGTTACTAAATAAGTATCTCAGTTTTTTTGAATTTTGGTCAAATCTGGTCAAACAGTGGTCAAACTATGGTCAAACTACTTATTCAAGAAATATTAGTGTTACTACATAATTATTCAAGAATATTAGTGTTACCAAATAATTATTTCAATTTTTTGAATTTTGGTCAAATCTGGTCAAACTATGGTCAAACTGTGGTCAAACTATGGTCAAACTTATTCAAGAAATATTAGCGTTACTAAATAATTACTGTTTTTTTAGAATAATAGTTTCAAACTCAAACGGTGAAATGTGTGACTTCATGCTCAAGCTAAACCCCTGAGGGTTAATAGGATTGACGTCTTACTATTGACAGGAAAACAACTAGTGCAGACTCGGAAACGAAGGAGAATAGAACTTGAAAGTTAAGGGTGCTCGGGCTGGAGTAGTGAGAGGGATGGGTGACCGGTCGGGAAGTTAGATGATTTGGAATGAGTGATCCACACTTGAGCAGTTAAGAGAGGTGATTAGAGACTAAATCATCAAATAATTTAGAAACCGGTACTAAAGGTCCCCCATACCAGGGCGCGAGCTCACGCCACGTGGTGGCACTTTAGCGCCGGTTCGTGCCGAACCCGTACTAAAGGGGGGGCCTTTAGTGCCCACACTTTAGTGCCGGTTCCATAACCAGCACTAAAGGCCCTTACAAACCGGTTTTAAAGCTCCGTTTTCTACTAGTGGAGGTACCCTGCCTTGATCTCTCCGCCTCCTCGTGAGCTAGCCTGAGGAGGCCGCGCCTTAGGAAGCGCTGTGTCGTCCGCCCCGCGAGGCTTGGCCCCTCGCGAGGGTCTTGAGTCTTATGTTGATGAAGATGGGCCGCGCTGGGCCCCCATTTGAGCCACGCCGCAGGCCGCAGGCAGGCAAGTCTGGGGACCCCCGTTCCCAGAACGCCGACACAACTGCCTGAAGAGGCGGATATGTCCCATTATCAAGCCAACTACGATGACCGAAACAAGCGGGTTGCTGCACCAATTCCTGAAGCAGAGAATCTTATCCCGCCAATCCGTAAGCACACTTACGCTCCTGACATGGAGCCGTCCCTGCTGATAAGTAATAAAGCTGTATTTCAAGCCTTAACTGGGATCGGTTGGGCAACTGTTGATTTCCAGCCGCTGGGTAGGGAGGAAGAGGCTGAACCGGCATGAGATGATCCGCAACCGCCAGGTCAAGCCGGCGACCAAGCATGAACCAGAGGCCGGTTTAATCTATTGCATACTGTGACATGTAAAAAACAATGATCTTTTTGGGCACTGTAACGCCTTGTAATAGGTTAGTTCATATACTTGGTCTGGTATGCCTTTGTGCATATTTATCTTCAACTGATGCTTGTTTGATTCATGTTTATCCAAACTATTTCTGCAGCGAAGAAGCTTAAAACGTCCGGGTGGTTTACCACCGGGCGGGTCACGACACCCATGTATATAAAACCAAAGGTGATAACTTAGGTTTAGAATATATAACCAAATATGGAAATATGCAATACCTGCCACCGTTGGGCATGATGTAGGCTGACCAACCTTGTATTTGGGCTAAGAACCCAAACTTTGGAGGAGAAAACAGCTCCTGGTAATACAAGGCCGGTTTACAATGCAAACCGTTCCGGGTTATAATAAACACCAGTGAGCTCCATAATAAGATGAGAGCAGAAAATCAGACCGGGCATATAGCTTCTGGTTTAAGATTGGACCATGTTCCGTCAATTTATAATTGACAGTCGAACCGGTTTAACAATGTCGGTTTGAAAACGCAACAAAAGAAACGTTTAAAGAAAAACAGAATTCAAGCAAAGGCAAAGATAAACCATTGCAAATGAGGCTTTGAGCCGATCAAGAGGCATTACCATGATCTGACACGACCAAGCCCCCAAAAGGCGTAGCTATGTTTCGGGTTCGACCAAGCCCCCAAGTGATGCTGTGGCACTAGGCTGATCAAGAGGCATGACTATGGTTCAGACGTGACCAAGTCCCCAAGTGATGTTGTGGCTTTGCGCCTATCAAAAGGTGTTGCTATGGTTTAGACACGACCAAGCCCCCAAGTGATATAATATAAAGATTTTGACAAGCTAACTCAAGGGATAAACTGGGCGACGCTTTAAAGACAGAAGCTCCGTGTAACCACTCATGATGTAAAAATAACAGAGACCCCGCTTTAGCTGAGGTTCCGGTTTATTGTATTGAGCATAATATATACATTGTCATAATATGTACATAAGTAGAGCCTATAGCTCAGGTATAGTAAGGCCGAAGATGAGCAATGTTCCATGGCCGGTTGGTCTCCTCCTCCGATGTACGTGACTCTTTGCGCTCTCGAATATCGATTAGGTAGTATGACCCGTTATGCAGATTCTTGCTGACCACAAAAGGTCCTTCCCAAGGTGGGGATAACTTGTGCATATCCGTCTGATCATGGATGAACCGGAGCACCAAATCCCCTTCTTGAAAGGTTCTGGTTCTAACCCGGCAGCTGTGATAGCGACGTAGATCTTGCTAGTAAATCGCCGAACGTGCAGCCGCTATGTCACGCTCCTCATCCAACAGGTCAAGAGCTTCTTGTCGTGCTTTCTCATTGTCCGCTTCAACATATGCCGCTACACGAGGTGAGTCATGACGGATGTCACTAGGGAGAACCGCCTCCGCTCCATAAACCATGAAGAACTGCGTGTATCCTATCGATCTGTTGGGTGTGGTGTTGATGCTCCATAACACAGAAGGTAGCTCCTCAACCCAACAACCCGGCGTCCGCTGCAAAGGAACCATAAGCCGGGGTTTGATGCCTCGCAAGATCTCTTGATTGGCCCTCTCTGCCTGACCATTGGACTGTGGGTGAGCCACTGACAACACATCAAGCCGGATGTGCTCACGTTGACAGAACTCCTTCATGGCACCTTTGGACAGATTGGTACCATTGTCAGTGATAATGCTATGTGGAAAGCCAAACCGGAAAATCACCTTTTTGATGAATTGAACCGTCGTGGCCGTGTCACACTTGCTAACAGGTTCTGCCTCTACCCACTTTGTAAACTTGTCAACCGCCACCAAGAGGTGGGTCTTCTTGTCCTTGGACTTCTTGAAAGGCCCAACCATATCCAGCCCCCAAGTCGCAAATGGCCAAGTAATTGGAATCATCCTCAATTCTTGAGCTGGCACAAGAGCACGCCTTGAAAACTTCTGACAGCCATCACATCGTCTGACCAAATCCTCCGCATCAGCATGAGCATTGAGCCAATAAAAACCGTGATGAAACGCCTTGGCCACCAAAGACTTTGAACCGGCGTGGTGACCACAATCTCCTTCATGGATTTCACGCAAAATTTCACAGCCTTCCTCAGGAGACACACAACGTTGAAACGCCCCTGTCACACTGCAATGATGCAATTCTCCATTGATGATAGTCATGGATTTGGACCGCCAGATTATCTGCCTGGCCAGAGTCTCATCCTCTGGTAACTCGCCCCGGTTCATGTACGTCGGGTAAGGAACTGTCCAGTCCGGGATAATATGAAGATCTGCCACCAATTGAGCTTTCGGATCAGGAACAGCCAAATCCTCTTCACCAGGGAGCTTGACGGACGGATTATGCAGAATATCCAAGAAGACATTAGGCGGGACCGGTTTACGTTGAGAACCCAATCGACTCAAAGCGTCCGCCGCTTAGTTCTTCCGTCGGTCCACGTGATCCACCTGATAACCTTTAAAGTGACCTGCAATAATATCCACCTCACGACGATATGCTGCCATGAGCGGATCCTTGGAGTCCCAAGTGCGAGATACTTGTTGAGCCACCAGGTCTGAGTCACCGAAGCATTTAACTCGGCTTAGATTCATCTCCTTAGCAATCCGAAGACCATGGAGTAAGGCTTCATACTCAGCAGCATTGTTAGTACAAGGGAACATCAAGCGGAGAACATAACAAAACTTGTCACCTCGTGGGGAAGTTAAGACGACTCCAGCCCCGAGCCTTCCAATTGCCTGGACCCATCAAAATGAATAGTCCAATAGGTGTGATCCGGCTTCTCTTCAGGCGCTTGCGGTTCTACCCAATCGTTGATGAAATCCACAAGTGCTTGAGATTTGACCATCGTCCGAGGTATGTATTTCAACCCATGAGGCCCAAGCTCCATAGCCCACTTGGCAATCCGGCCAGTTGCTTCCCTGTTCTGGATTGTATCTCCCAAAGGGGCAGACCTGACCACCATGATGGGATGACCTTGGAAGTACTGTTTAAGCTTCCGGCTTGCCATGAAAACTCCATACACCAGCTTCTGCCAATGTGGGTACCTTTGCTTGGACTCAATAAGTACCTCGCTGATATAGTAAACCGGATGTTGAACTGGATATTCCTTGCCTGCCTCTTTGCGCTCCACCACAATAGCCACACTGACTGCTCGAGCATTAGCTGCCACATATAACAACAATGGTTCCTTGTCAACCGGAGTAGCAAGAACAGGCGGATTGGCTAGCTGCCGCTTTAAGTCCTCAAACGCTTCATTAGCGGCAAAACTCCAGACGAAGTTATCTATCTTCTTCAGCATCTGATACAAAGGAATGGCCTTCTCCTCGAGGCGGCTGATAAACCGGCTCAACGCGGCAATCCGGCTTGCCAAGCGTTCAACATCATTGATACACTTTGGTTTAGCCAAGGAGGTGACAGTTGTGATCTTTTCCGGATTAGCCTCAATGCCCCTGTTAGATACCAAAAAGCCCAATAACTTGCCTGCCGGTACACCAAAAACGCACTTGGCCGGATTGAGCATCATCTTGTAAGTCCGCATGTTATCAAAGGTTTCCTTCAAAGCATCAACCAGAGTCTCCTTCTTCCTTGACTTAACCACAATATCATCCACATAGGCATGAACATTACGGCCGATTTGTTTATGAAGACAATTCTGCACACACCCTTGATAGGTCGCCTGGGCACTCTTGAGCCCAAAGTGAAGGAAATATGCCCTAGAGGCAATAATAAAGTTATTATTTATTTCCTTATATCATGATAAATGTTTATTATTCATGCTAGAATTGTATTAACTGGAAACATAATACATGTGTGAATACATAGACAAACAGAGTGTCACTAGTATGCCTCTACTTGACTAGCTCATTAATCAAAGATGGTTATGTTTCCTAGCCATGAACAAAGAGTTGTTATTTGATTAACGAGATCACATCATTAGTTGAATGATCTGATTGACATGACCCATTCCATTAGCATAGCACTCGATCGTTTAGTATGTTGCTATTGCTTTTATCCATGACTTATACATGTTCCTTTAACTATGAGATTATGCAACTCACGTTTACCGTAGGAACACTTTGTGTGCTACCAAACGTCACAACGTAACTGGGTGATTATAAAGGTGCTCTACAGGTGTCTCCGAAGGTACATGTTGGGTTGGCATATTTCGAGATTAGGATTTGTCACTCCGATTGTCGGAGAGGTATCTCAGGGCCTTCTCGGTAATGCACATCACATAAGCCTTGCAAGCATTGCAACCAATGAGTTAGTTGCAAGATGATGTATTACGGAACGAGAAAAGAGACTTGCCGGTAACGAGATTGAACTAGGTATTGGATACCGACGATCGAATCTCGGGCAAGTAACATACCGATGACAAAGGGAACAACGTATGTTGTTATGCGGTCTGACCGATAAAGATCTTCGCAGAATATGTTGGAGCCAATATGGGCATCCAGGTCCCGCTATTGGTTATTGACCGGAGACGTATCTCGGTCATGTCTACATTGTTCTCGAACCGTAGGGTCCGCACGCTTAAGGTTTCGATGACAGTTATATTATGAGTTTATGAGTTTTGATGTACCGAAGGAGTTCGGAGTCCCGGATGAGATTGGGGACATGACGAGGAGTCTCGAAATGGTCGAGACGTAAAAATCGATATATTGGACGACTATATTCGGACATCGGAAAGGTTCTGAGTGATCCGGGTATTTTCGGGAGTATCGGGGAGTTACGGGATTACGGGAGAAGTAATGGGCCTTGATGGGCTTTAGTGGGAAGAGGAAAAGGCTGCTGCGCCCCCCCTCCCCTTTGGTCCGAATTGGACTAGGGAAAAGGGGGCCGGCCACCTCTCCTTCTCCTCCTATTCCTTCTCTCTTCCTCCCCTTTTGGTGGACTCCTACTAGGACTTGGAGTCCTAGTAGGACTCCATATGCTGGCCGCACCTTTTGCCTTGGCCGGCCTCCTCCTCCTCCATCCTTTATATACAGGGGCAGGGGGCACCCCAAAGACACACAAGTTGATCTACGGATCGTTCCTTAGCCGTGTGCGGTGCCCCCTTCCACCAAATTCCACCTCGGTCATATCGTTGCAGTGCTTAGGCGAAGCCCTGCGCCGGTAACACATCAAGATCGTCACCACGCCGTCGTGCTGACGGAACTCTTCCTCGACGCTTTGCTGGATCGGAGCCCGGGGATCGTCATCGAGCTGAACGTGTGCCAAGAACTCGGAGGTGCCGGAGTAACGGTGCTGTGATCGGTTGGATCGCGAGGAGAACGTACGACTACTTCCTCTACGTTGTGTCAACGCTTCCGCTTCGGTCTACGAGGGTACGTAGACAACACTCTCCCCTCTCGTTGCTATGCATCACCATGATCTTGCATGTGCGTAGGAAATTTTTGAAATTACTACGTTCCCCAACAGTGGCATCCGAGCCTAGGTTTTTATGGTTTGATGTTATTTGCACGAGTAGAACACAAGTGAGTTGTGGACGATACAAGTCATACTGCCTACTAGCATGTCATACTTTGGTTCAGCGGTATTGTTGGACGAGACGATCCGGACCAACCTTACGCGTACGCTTACGCGAGACCGGTTCCCTCGACGTGCTTTGCACATAGATGGCTTGCGGAAGACTGTCTCTCCAACTTTAGTTGAACCGAGTGTGGCTACGCCCGGTCCTTGAGAAGGTTAAAACGGAGTCTATTTGACAAACTATCGTTGTGGTTTTGATGCGTAGGTAAGATGAGTTCTTGCTTAAAGCCCGTAGCAGCCACGTAAAACTTGCAACAACAAAGTAGAGGACGTCTAACTTGTTTTTGCAGGGCATGGTGTGATGTGATATGGTCAAGACGTGATGCTAAATTTTATTGTATGAGATGATCATGTTTTGTAACCGAGTTATCGGCAACTGGCAGGAGCCATATGGTTGTCGCTTTATTGTATGCAATGCAATCGCGATGTAATGCTTTACTTTATTACTAAGCGGTAGTGATAGTCGTAGAAGCATAAGATTGGCGAGACGACCACGATGCTGCGATGAAGATCAAGGTGTCGCGCCGGTGACGATGGTGATCATGACGGTGCTTCGAAGATGGAGATCACAAGCACAAGACGATGATGGCCATATCATATCACTTATATTGATTGCATGTGATGTTTATCCTTTTATGCATCTTATCTTGCTTTGATTGACGGTAGCATTATAAGATGATCTCTCACTAAATTATCAAGAAGTGTTCTCCCTGAGTATGCACCGTTGCGAAAGTTCTTCGTGCTAAGACACCACGTGATGATCGGGTGTGATAGGCTCTACGTTCAAATACAACGGGTGCAAAACAGTTGCACACGCGGAATACTCAGGTTTAACTTGACGAGCCTAGCATATACAGATATGGCCTCGGAACACAGAGACCGAAAGGTTGAGCGTGAATCATATAGTAGATATGATCAACATAGTGATGTTCACCATTGAAACTACTCCATCTCACGTGATGATCGGACATGGTTTAGTTGATTTGGATCACGTGATCACTTAGAGGATTAGAGGGATGTCTATCTAAGTGGGAGTTCTTAAGTAATATGATTAATTGAACTTTAATTTATCATGAACTTAGTCCTGTTAGTATTAGCATATCTATGTTGTAGATCAATAGCTCGCGTTGTTACTTCCCTGTGTTTATTTTGATATGTTCCTAGAGAAAATTGTGTTGAAAAATGTTAGTAGCAATGATGCGGATTGGATCCGTGATCTGAGGTTTATCCTCATTGCTGCACAGAAGAATTATGTCCTTGATGCACCGCTAGGTGACGGACCTATTGCAGGAGCAGATGCAGACATTATGAACGTTTTGCTAGCTCAATATGATGACTACTTAATAGTTTAGTGCACCATGCTTAACTGCTTAGAATCGGGACTTCAATGACGTTTTGAACGTCATGGAGCATATGAGATGTTCTAGGAATTGAAGTTAATATTTCAAGCAAATACCCGAGTTGTGAGATATGAAGTCTCCGACATGTTCTATAGCTAAAAGATGGAGGAGAATCGCTCAACTAGTGAGCATGTGCTCAGATTGTCTGGGTACTACAATCGCTTGAATCAAGTGGGAGTTAATCTTCCAGATAAGATAGTGATTGACAGAATTCTCTAGTCACCATCACCAAGTTAGTAGAACTTCGTGATGAACTATAATATGCAAGGGATAACGGAAAATATTCCCAAGCTCTTCGCGATGCTAAAATCGGCGAAGGTAGAAATCAAAGAAAAACATCAAGTGTTGATGATTGACAAGATCACTAGTTTCAAGAAAAGGGCAAAAGGAAAGAAGGGGAACTTCAAGAAGAACAGCAAGCAAGTTGCTGCTCAAGTGAAAAAGCCCAAGTCTAGTCCTAAGCCTGAGACTAAGTGCTTCTACTGCAAAGGGACTGGTCACTGGAAGCGGAACTACCCCAAGTGATTGGCGGATAAGAAGGATGGCAAAGTGAACATAAGTATATTTGATATACATGTTATTGATGTGTACTTTACTAGTGTTCATAGCAACCCCTCAGTATTTGGTACTAGTTCAAGTTGCTAAGATTAGTAACTCGAAACAGGAATTGCAGAATGAACAAAAACTAGTTAAAGGGCAAGGTGACGATGTGTGTTGGAAGTGGTTCCAAGATTGATATGATCATCATCACACACTCCCTATACTTTCGGGATTAGTGTTGAAACTAAATAAGTGTTATTTGGTGTTTGCGTTGAGCATGAATATGATTTGATCATGTTAATTGCAATACGGTTATTCATTTAAGTAAGAGAATAAATTGTTGTTCTGTTTACATGAATAAAACCTTCTATGGTCATACACACCAATGAAAATAGTTCATTGGATCTTGATCGCAGTGATACACATATTCATAATATTGAAGCCAAAAGATGCAAAGTTAATAATGATAGTGCAACTTATTTGTGGCACTGCAGTTTAGGTCATATTGGTGTAAAGCGCATGAAGAAACTCCATGCTGATGGGATTTTGGAATCACTTGATTATGAATCACTTGATGCTTGCGAATCATGCCTCTTGGGCAAGATGACTAAAACGCCGTTCTTCGGAACAATGGAGCAAGCAACAGATTTGTTGGAAATCATACATACTGATGTATGTGGTCCGATGAATATTAAAGCTCGCGACAAGTATCATTATTTTCAGAACTTCACAGATGATTTAAGCAGATATGGGTATATCTACTTAATGAAACATAAGTCTGAAACATTTGAAAAGTTCAAAGAATTTCAGAGTGAAGTGGATAATCATCGTAACAAGAAAATGAAAAGTTTCTACGATATGATCGCAGAGGTGAAATATTTGAGTTACGAGTTTGGTCTTCAATTAAAACAATGTGGAATAGTTTCACAAATTCATGCCACCTGGAACACCACAGCATAATGATGTGTCCGAACGTCATAACCGTACTTTATTGGATATAGTACAATCTATGATGTTTCTTACCGATTTACCAATATCGTTTTGGGATCATGCATTAGAGACAGCTGCATTCACGTTAAAAGAGGCACCATCTAAATCCGTTGAGACGACACCGTATGAACTATGGTTTAGCAATAAACCTAAGCTGTCGTTTCTTAAAGTTTTGGGCTGCGATGCTTATGTGAAAAAGCTTCAACCTGATAAGCTCGAACCCAAATCGGAGAAATTTGTCTTCATAGGATATCCAAAGGAAATTGTTGGATACACCTTCTATCACAGATCCGAAGGCAAGACTTTTGTTGCTAAGTTCGGAAACTTTTTAGAGAAAGAGTTTCTTTCGAAAGAAGTGAGTGGGAGGAAAGTAGAAAACTTGATAAGGTAATTGTACCTTCTCCCTTATTGGAAAGTAGTTCATCACAGAAATCTGTTCTTGTGACTACTACACCAATTAGTAAGGAAGCTAATGATGATGATCATGTAACTTCAAGATCAAGTTACTACCGAATCTCGTAAGTAAACCAGAGTGAGATCCGCACCAGAGTGGTACGGTAATCCTGTTCTGGAAGTCATGTTACTAGACCATGACGAACTTGCGAACTATGAGGAAGCGATGATGAGCCCAGATTCCGCAAAATGGTTAGAGGCCATGAAATCTGAGATATGATCCATGTATGAGAACAAAGTATGGACTTTGATGGATTTGCCCAATGATCGGCAAGCCAAAGAAAATAAATGGATCTTGAAGAGGAAGACGGACACTGATAGTAGTGTTACTATCTACAAAGCTAGAATTGTCGCAAAAGGTTTTCGACAAGTTCAAGGTGTTGACTACGATGAGAGTTTCTCACTCGTATCTATGCTTAAGTCTGTCCGAATCATGTTAGCAATTGCCGCATTTTATGAAATCCGGCAAATGGATAAACAAAACTACATTCCTTAATGGATTATTTAAAGAAGAGTTGTATACGATGCAACTAGAAGGTTTTGTCGATCCTGAAGGTGTTAACAAAATATGCAAGCTCCAGCGATCCATCTATGGACTGGTGCAAGCATCTCGGAGTTGGAATATACGCTTTGATAAGTTGATCAAAGCATATAGTTTTATACAGACTTGCGGTGAAGCCTGTATTTACAAGAAAGTGAGTGGGAGCACTACAGCATTTCTGATAAGTATATGTAAATGACATATTATTGATCGGAAATAATGTAGAATTATTCTGTAAAGCATAAAGGAGTATTTGAAAGGAGTTTTTCGAAGAAGGACCTCGGTGAAGCTGCTTACATATTGAGCATCAAGATCTATAAGAGATAGATCAAGACGCTTGATAAGTTTTTCAATAAGTACATACCTTGAAAAGATTTTGAAGTAGTTCAAAATGGAACAGTCAAAGAAAGAGTTCTTGCCTGTATTACAAGGTGTGAAATTGAGTAAGACTCAAAGCCCGACCACGGCAGAAGATAGAAAGAGAATGAAAATCATTCCCTATGCCTCAGCCATAGGCTCTATAAAGTATGCCATGCTGTGTACCAGACCTATTGTATACCCTACCCTGAGATTGGCACGGGAGTACAATAGTGATCTAGGAGTAGATCACTGGACAGTGGTCAAAATTATCCTTAATGGAATAAGGATATGTTTCTCGATTATGGAGGTGACAAAAGGTTCGTCGTAAAAGATTACGTCGATGCAAGTTTTGACACTAATCTAGATGACTCTAAGTCTCAATCTAGATACATATTGAAAGTGGGAGCAATTAGCTAAAGTAGCTCCGTGCAGAGTATTGTTGACATAGAAATTTGCAAAATACTTACGGATCTGAATGTGACAGACCCGTGGACTAAAATTATCTCACAAGCAAAACATGATCACACCTTAGTACCCTTTGGGTGTTGGTCACATATCGATGTGAACTATGGGTGTTAATCACATGGTGATGTGAACTATTGCTATTAAATCACATGGCGATGTGAACTAGATTATTGACTCTAGTGCAAGTGGGAGACTGAAGGAAATATGCCCTAGAGGCAATAATAAAGTTATTATTTATTTCCTTATATCATGATAAATGTTTATTATTCATGCTAGAATTGTATTAACTGGAAACATAATACATGTGTGAATACATAGACAAACAGAGTGTCACTAGTATGCCTCTACTTGACTAGCTCATTAATCAAAGATGGTTATGTTTCCTAGCCATGAACAAAGAGTTGTTATTTGATTAACGAGATCACATCATTAGTTGAATGATCTGATTGACATGACCCATTCCATTAGCATAGCACTCGATCGTTTAGTATGTTGCTATTGCTTTTATCCATGACTTATACATGTTCCTTTAACTATGAGATTATGCAACTCACGTTTACCGTAGGAACACTTTGTGTGCTACCAAACGTCACAACGTAACTGGGTGATTATAAAGGTGCTCTACAGGTGTCTCCGAAGGTACATGTTGGGTTGGCATATTTCGAGATTAGGATTTGTCACTCCGATTGTCGGAGAGGTATCTCAGGGCCTTCTCGGTAATGCACATCACATAAGCCTTGCAAGCATTGCAACCAATGAGTTAGTTGCAAGATGATGTATTACGGAACGAGAAAAGAGACTTGCCGGTAACGAGATTGAACTAGGTATTGGATACCGACGATCGAATCTCGGGCAAGTAACATACCGATGACAAAGGGAACAACGTATGTTGTTATGCGGTCTGACCGATAAAGATCTTCGCAGAATATGTAGGAGCCAATATGGGCATCCAGGTCCCGCTATTGGTTATTGACCGGAGACGTATCTCGGTCATGTCTACATTGTTCTCGAACCGTAGGGTCCGCACGCTTAAGGTTTCGATGACAGTTATATTACGAGTTTATGAGTTTTGATGTACCGAAGGAGTTCGGAGTCCCGGATGAGATTGGGGACATGACGAGGAGTCTCGAAATGGTCGAGACGTAAAAATCGATATATTGGACGACTATATTCGGACATCGGAAAGGTTCTGAGTGATCCGGGTATTTTCGGGAGTATCGGGGAGTTACGGGATTACGGGAGAAGTAATGGGCCTTGATGGGCTTTAGTGGGAAGAGGAAAAGGCTGCTGCGCCCCCCCTCCCCTTTGGTACGAATTGGACTAGGGAAAAGGGGGCCGGCCACCTCTCCTTCTCCTCCTATTCCTTCTCTCTTCCTCCCCTTTTGGTGGACTCCTACTAGGACTTGGAGTCCTAGTAGGACTCCATATGCTGGCCGCACCTTTTGCCTTGGCCGGCCTCCTCCTCCTCCATCCTTTATATACAGGGGCAGGGGGCACCCCAAAGACACACAAGTTGATCTACGGATCGTTCCTTAGCCGTGTGCGGTGCCCCCTTCCACCAAATTCCACCTCGGTCATATCGTTGCAGTGCTTAGGCGAAGCCCTGCGCCGGTAACACATCAAGATCGTCACCACGCCGTCATGCTGACGGAACTCTTCCTGGACGCTTTGCTGGATCGGAGCCCGGGGATCGTCATCGAGCTGAACGTGTGCCAAGAACTCGGAGGTGCCGGAGTAACGGTGCTGTGATCGGTTGGATCGCGAGGAGAACGTACGACTACTTCCTCTACGTTGTGTCAACGCTTCCGCTTCGGTCTACGAGGGTACGTAGACAACACTCTCCCCTCTCGTTGCTATGCATCACCATGATCTTGCATGTGCGTAGGAAATTTTTGAAATTACTACGTTCCCCAACACAAAGGGCATAGACACATAGCAGAAGGCTCCAAAGGGAGTTATGAAGGCCGTCTTCTCCTGGTCCTTAACTGCCATTTTGATCTGATGATAACCAGAGTATGCATCCAAAAAACTCAAACGCTCACAACCTGCCGTAGCATCAATAATTTGATCAATACCGGGGAGGGCAAAAGGATCTGCTGGACAAGCTTTGTTGAGATCTGTGTAATCCACACACATACACCATGTGCCATTATTCTTTTGGGTCAGCACCGGATTAGCTAACCATTCAGGATGGAAAACTTCAAGGATAAATCCGGCCGCTAAGAGTCTGGCTACTTCCTCTCCAATAGCTTTACGTCTTTCTTCATTGAACCGGCGGAGAAACTGCTTCACCGTTTTATACTTGGGATCCACATTAAGAGTGTGCTCAACGAGTTCTCTCGGTACACCTGGCATGTCAGAAGGCTTCCACGCAAAGATGTATCGATTCTCACGGATGAACTCGATGAGCGCGCTTTCCTATTTTGGATCCAAGTTTGCACTAATGCTGAACTGCTTGGACGAATCGCCAGGTACGAAGTCAACAAGCTTAGTCTCAGCAGCCGATTTAAACTTCAGGGCCGGATCATGCTCCGTGGTTGGCCTTTTCAACGGAGTCATGTCTGCCGGATCAACATTATCCTTGTAAAATTTTAACTCCTCCATGGCACAAACCGACTCAGCATAGGCCGCATCACCTTCTTCACACTCCAAAGCAATCCTGCGGCTTCCACGGACAGTTATTGTTCCTTTGTGACCCAGCATCTTGAGCTGCAAATAGACATAGCAGGGTCGTGCCATAAATTTGGCATAAGCCGGCCGTCCAAACAGGGCGTGATATGGACTCTGGATTTTCACCACCTCAAAGGTCAATATTTCTGATCTGGAGTCATGATCATCTCCAAAGGCCACCTCCAGAGCTATTTTGCCAACAGGATATGCTGACTTACCAGGTACTACACCGTGGAACACCGTATTGGACGGTTTAATATTTTTATCTGTTAATCCCGTCCAACAGAAGGTTTCATAATAGAGGATATTAATACTGCTTCCTCCATCCATGAGTACCTTGTTGAATTTATAACCTCCCACCCGAGGCGCCACCACCAATGCCAGTTGACCCGGATTGTCAACCCGGGGAGGATGATCCTCTTTGCTCCACACGATTGGTTGTACAGACCAGCGTAAGTAACGGGGCACTGCCGGTTCAACAGAGTTTACTGCCCGCTTATGAACCTTTCGGTTACACTTGCCCAAATTAGTGGTAAAGACATGATATTGCCCACTATTTAACTGCTTCGGGTTGCTCTGATAACCCGATTGTTGTTGTTGCTACTGATTGTAGCCACCCTGGCTGCTCTGATTACCTTGGTTGTTGTGTCCGCCTGATTACCATTGAAGCCTGAACCGGAATTTCCTCCGCCATAACCCGACCCATGAGATCCGGATCCTGAACCGCCACCTGATCCGTGATCATACCGGAAAGCATTAGAATTTTTGAACTCTTGCATGATGTAGCAGTCCTTCCAAAGGTGGTTGGCCGACATCTCCTTCGTCCCATGTTTTGGACAGGGCTGGTTCAACAGGTAAGATAGCGGTCCGGTTTAGGATATGGCGCTCCACTGCGATTCGACGGTTTACCCTTTCGTCGCCGGCCCTTATCCTGTGTGCTGGTATTATCCACAAAATCCATGCTGTTATCCACTTTATGCTTGCCGCCGTTTCCATGACCCGCCATGTTGTAGTGCTGCGTTTTGACGTTGCCGCTCTTCTTTCCCTTCCCTCCCTTCTCATCGTCAGACTCGGGATCCTTGGTACTATCAGAATCGACATACTTCACTAATGCAGCCATGAGGGTCCCCATATCGTTGCAATGGTGCTTTAGCCGTCCCAATTTCAACTTCAAAGGTTCAAACCGGTAGTTGCCTTCCAAGGTTATAACTGCAGTATCGGCATTGATGCGGCCTGACGAATGCAAAATCTTCGAGACCCGGCGCACCCAACAGGTCGTCGACTCTCCTTCTTCCAGGACACAGGCAGCTAAGTCCACTATCGACATAGGCTGCTTGCATGTATCCTTAAAATTCTGGATAAACCGGGCTCTCAACTCGGCCCATGAACTGATAGAGTTGGCTGGTAGACTTTTTAACCAAGTACGGGCCATCCCTTCTAGCATCATGGTGAAATATTTCGCACACGCTGCATCATCCACATCAAGCATCTCCATGGCCATCTCATAGCTCTCTACCCATGTTTCTGGAGATAAATCGGCAGTGTAATTTGGCACCTTGCATGGGCCCTTGAAATCCTTGGGCAGGCGTACATTGCGTAATGCAGGGACAAGGCACGGTACCCCCAAAGAACTAGAGGCAACTCCTGGCTCGACTGATGTGGTTGGACGAGCCGGTGTAAGCTGACGAGCTTCATACTGCACCGCTAACTCGGCCTCCCTGCGCGCTCGGGCCCGGTCTACCACTTCCTGAGCATTACCAACGCCACCTGCCGGGTTGTTGCCACGGGGCGCTTCACATTTCAGTGCATTGCTTGACACGGCCGGTTCATCCATACGCCTGCTGTAACTCTGGCTCGGACAAGGGGTGGAATGAATTCGATCACGGCTGTAGGAATACACTTCCTGTTGGATCGAGGCTGTCCGAAGGAGCTCCTTAACCCGGCGTGTCTCCACCGCCGCTAAAGAATCACCTTCAACTGGGATGGCCTCCAGTCGTGAAGCGGCGGCCACGAGATTGTCCATTAGAGTAGAATAATGACCCGATGGTGCTGGGACGGGCTGAGGTACAATGTTGTTCTGTTGAGGCGGACCCATCAAACGCGGTTGAACCGACGCACCCGCTCCTGGTGCCTCCGCCCGGTTTACTACCGGCGGGTTACTGGTCCCTGCTCCTGGGGTGTTAAAGAGGTTCCTAGCATCGTAATCCGGGGGTAGACATAACTGGTGCCTTCTCTTCAGGACTTCATGTGATGCGTTCTGATCCAGCATAAGCCGGTAAGCCTGTGCGTCCAAAGTGGCCCGCTCTGTGGTCATCCTGGCATCTTCAGCTGCCAAATCGGCCTTGGCCTGGGTGATCTGATCCTTTACCTTTGGAATTTCTGCATTGTGGGCATCCTGATCCGCCACGTTAGCCTCTGCCATGAGCGTAGCCAACGCATCGAATAGATCAGATAAAACTTGAGCCGGTGGGCGCACAGGGCCTCCTGCCCCGGCTGCCATCACCGCTGCTGATCTAGAGATCATTGCTGCCGTGGTCAAAGAGTGGACCGCCGCTTGTGTACCGGCCATGAATATTCCAACCCGGTTCGGCAGATCAGAGGGGTCCGGAATACCGTCGCCATCAGAACAGCCCCCAATCCGGCCATCTTGTAATTGATATAACGACTCGGTCTCTCCGGTCGATGACTCATCACCGGAATAAATGACGGTCTCACCACCAGATTCCGATCTATCCTCGTATTCGCCTCCATGGATGACTCCCACGAAGGCGCGCTTCACGGCCGGTTTGACCTTGGAAGATCGTGCGCGCTGAGTCGTCTCGACGAGGTCGGTGCAGATGTCTGGCTCAGGGCCCGGTTCACCGATCTTGCCGATGAAGACGTGTATGCCACCAAAGGGGACCCGATACCTGTACTCAATTGAGCCGGCCTCGGGGCCCCATCCTGCATCGTTGATGTAGAGCTTGCCGCGACGACTCTTGGTCATCCGGCCCACAGCGTAACCCTTGAGTCCTTCGAAGTTGCCCTCCAAGAACTTGAAACCATCGTGCGATAGCCCCACGGTGGGCGCCAACTGTCGTGGTTTTGTCACGGCAGATGTCCTCTTGAAAGGACTTAGTCATGGATCCATCACTACAGGTTAGCCTGAAGGGGTTAAAGCGGACAAAGGGGTGCAAAAGAGTTTATACTAGTTCGGCCCCTTCGATGAAGGTAAAAGCCTACGTCTAGTTGTGATGGAATTGATGGGGTTTCGATGACCAGGGAGCAAATAAGCTTCGCCTAAGTCTTGAGTTATTGTCTGTTGTCCTCAACCGCCGCCGGGTCGTCCTCTTATATACACGAGTTGATGCCCGCCGGTTTACAGAGTCCCGAGGCCGGCTCATAAACGTGTCCGGTTCGGTCTCTACTCTTTCTACCTTACATCGCAAGTTACACACTAATGCCGGTTTACGGCTACATGCCTTAAACCGGTTCTGGGCCTTGGGCCTCTACATAGCGTTACTGTCTGTCTCCTTGGGCTTCAAATATAATTGTTACTGATGAATTAACCCGGCCACTCCTGGCCGGTTTACACCCAGTAGTAATATCCCCAACAGGTTGGCACACGTTTTCATCTTGACTCTCTAGTAGAAACTTTGGGGCACTCTTTGAAGTTCTTTGTGTTGGTTGAATAGATGAATCTGAGATTGTGTGATGCATATCCTATAATCATGCCCACGGATACTTGAGGTGACATTGGAGTATCTAGGTGACATGAGGGTTTTGGTTGATTTGTGTCTTAAGGTGTTATTCTAGCACGAACTCTATGATAGATCGAGCGGAAAGGATATCTTTGTGTTATTTTACTACGGACTCTTGAATCGATCGATTAGAAAGGATAACTTTGAGGTGGTTTCGTACCCTAAAATAATCTCTCCATTTGTTCTCCACTATTAGTGACTTTGGAGTGACTCTTTGTTGCATGATGAGGGATAGTTATATGATCCAATTATGTTATTATTCTTGAGAGAACTTGCACTAGTGAAAGTATGAACCCTGGGCCTTGTTTCAACACATTGCAATACCGTTTACGCTCACTTTTATCATTGGTTACCTTGCTGTTTTTATATTTTCATATTACAAAAACCTATATCTACCATCCATATTGCACTTGTATCACCATCTCTTTGCCGAACTAGTGCACCTATACAATTTACCATTGTATTGGGTGTGTTGGGGACACAAGAGACTCTTTGTTATTTGGTTGCAGGGTTGTTTGAGAGGGTCCATTTCATCCTACGCCTCCCATGGATTGATAAACCTTAGGTCATCCACATGAGGGAAATTTGCTACTGTCCTACAAACCTCTGCACTTGGAGGCCCAACAACGTCTACAAAAAGAAGGTTGTGTAGTAGACATCAAGCAATTTCTGGCGCCGTTGCCGGGGAGGTGAGTGCTTGAAGGTATATCTTTAGATCTTGCAGTCGAATCTAGTTTCTTGTTTTATCACTAGTTTAGTCTTGATACGTCTCCAACGTATCTATAATTATTGATTGTTCCATGCTATTATATATTCTGTTTTGGATGTTTAATGGGCTTATTTATACACTTTTATATTATTTTTGGGACTAACCTATTAACCCAGAGCCACGTGCCAGTTTTTGTTTTTTCCCTTGTTTCAGTGTTTCGCAGAAAAGGAATATCAAACGGAGTCCAAATGGAATGAAACCTTCGGGAGCGTGCTTTTTGGAACGAACGTGATCCAGGAGACTTGGAGTTGAAGTCAAGGAAGCTTTGAGGTTGCCACGAGGCAGGAAGGCGCGCCTGCCCCCCCCCCTGGGCGCTCCCCCCACCCTCATGGCTCCCCTGGCCGACTTCTTTCACCTATATATATCCATATACCCTAAAAACTTCAGGGAACATAATAGATCGGGAGTTTCGCCGCCGCAGGCCTCTGTAGCCACCAAAAACCAATCGCGACCCTATTCCGGCACCCTGCGGGAGGGGGGAACCCTCACCGGTGGCCATCTTCATCATCCCCGCGGTCTCCATGACAAGAAGGGAGTAGTTCACCCTCGGGGCTGAGGGTATGTACCAGTAGCTATGTGTTTGATCTCTCTCTCTCTCTCTCTCTCTCTCTCTCTCTCGTGTTCTTGAGATGATACGATCTTAATGTATCATGAGCTTTGCTATTATAGTCGGATCTTATGATGTTTCTCCCCCTCTACTCTCTTGTAATGGATTGAGTTTTCCCTTTGAAGTTATCTTATCGGATTGAGTCTTTAAGGATTTGAGAACACTTGATGTATGTCTTGCATGTGCGTATCTGTGGTGACAATGGGATATCACGTGATTCACTTGATGTATGTTTTGGTGATCAACTTGCGTGTTCCATGACTTCGTGAACGTATGCATAGGGGTTGGCACACGTTTTCGTCTTAACTCTCCGGTAGAAACTTTGGGGCACTCTTTGAAGTACTTTTGTGTTGGTTGAATAGATGAATATGAGATTGTGTGATACATATCCTATAATGATACCCACGGATACTTGAGGTGACATTGGATTATCTAGGTGACATTAGGGTTTTGGTTGATTTGTGTCTTAAGGTGTTATTCTAGTATGAACTCTATGATAAATCGAACGGAAAGAATAGCTTCGTGTTATTTTACTATGGACTCTTGAATAGATCGATTAGAAAGAATAACTTTGAGGTGGTTTCGTACCCTACCATAATCTCTTCGTTTGTTCTCCGCTATTAGTGACTTTGGGGTGACTCTTTGTTGCATGTTGAGGGATAGTTATATGATCCAATTATGTTATTATTTTTTAGAGAACTTGCACTAGTGAAAGTATGAACCCTAGACCTTGTTTCCTAGCATTGAAACACCGTTTGTGCTTACTTTTATCATTAGTTACCTTGTTGTTTTTATATTTTCAGATTACAAAAACCTATATCTACCATCCATATTGCACTTGTATCACCATCTCTTCGCCGAACTAATGCACCTATACAATTTACCATTTGTATTGGGTGTGTTGGGGACACAAGAGACTCTTTGTTATTTGGTTGCACGGTTGCTTGAGAGAGACCATCTTCATCCTACTCCTCCCACGAATTGATAAGCCTTAGGTCATCCACTTGAGGGAAACTTGCTACTGTCCTACAAACCTCTGCACTTGGAGGCCCAACAACGTCTACAAGAAGAAGGTTGTGTAGTAGACATCAAGCAATTTCTAGCGCCGTTGCCGGGGAGGTCAGTTCTTGAAGGTATATCTTTAGATCTTGCAATCGAATCTTTTAGTTTCTTGTTTTATCACTAGTTTAGTTTATAAAAGAAAACTAAAAAAATGGAATTGAGTTTGCCTCATATGCTTCATCTTTTTAATATCTTTCGTGAGAATGATGGAAAGGAAAATTGTGCTCAAGTGCTAGAAGAAGAAGTCTATAGAATGTTTGGCACTAAATCTTTGAATGATGAGCATGATTGCAATGTTATTAGTATGAACTCTTTGAATATCCATAGTACTAATGATGATTGCACTAGTTATGATGAAAATATCTCTTATAAGCATGCCAATTTTTGTGGAGTGCATAGAGTTTGCAAGTACATACCAAATAGGGAAAATAGATTTTGCAAGAGGCATAAGTATTTGGAAGCTAAATGGTTGCAAGAAAGGCTAAATGTTAGTGCTGAAAATTTAAAATATCTTCACCATACTTCTGAACTTTGCAATGAACATGGTTATTTAAATATCAAATGCAAATTGTTTCATGATCGAATCGTGTCTAAAAATTGTGATGACTTGATTTCCCTTGCACATCATAATGAACTTAGTTTGCTTTTGGGTTATGAAGAAATGAAACGTCAAACTAAGCATATTCTAGAATATAACCTTGAGAAATTCCTCGATATTGATCTAGAACAAGTTTATATGTATTGTGCGGTGAATTGCATTGAAAATCCTTATATTGCCAATTACATAAAGAAAAGAAAACAAATAGAAGATGAAGAGAATACTAACAAAATAGGAAGATACCTCCCAATATTCTCCTATTATTTCTTATGATGAATCAAGTAACGAGGAGGAGCTTTCTATTCAACCAATCTCATTAATAAGGAGCTCCAAAAAGAGGATTGAACCCACACATGATGTGAATAAGAAAAAGAAAAGACGGAGAAGCAAAGGTAGAAAGGTATCTCTCCCAAATGGTGTTGCTCCTATTACTCATTGTGATGATGATAATTGCTATACCATTGGTGCTATCCATACTAATAATGATGAGAGTGATTATGCTTATGATATGAAAAGGCCCAAGCTTGGGGATGCTATGTTTGATGAAGATGATGTTTTTGAGAATACATTTGCTGCAATTAATGTTTGTCCCAAGCTTGGGGATGCTATGTTTAATGACGATGATATTTTTTGCCTCCCAAGTTTTGATGAGCAAATTCATTATGATAATAGCATGCCTCCTACTTATGATGATTATATTGATGAAAGTGGGTTTGGAAGAGTGTCAACTTTAGGAAGTAATGATCCCACTATTTTGGAGGATGTTGAATCTTATTCTGATAATTATGAAAGTGGATTTCGAGAGGTCATGACTTTATTTAGTGATGAATCCACTATTTCGGAAGAGGTTTCAATTGATTATGATGAGAACAAAGTTGCTACTTATTATGATTATTGTGATAAAACTTATGCTATAAAAAGTAGCAATGATTATATTTATGAAACTTGTCATGATTATGATTACCCTTTTTCTGAATATTACTATTTTAATGTGGAAACAATTTATAGTATTCGAGTCTCTTATGATACTCCCACTATTCTGAAAGAGAAGAATTTTGCTTATGTGGAGAGTAGTAAAATTTCTATGCAAGTAGATCATGAAAAGAATGCTTTATGTGCTGGTTATATTGTTGTATTCATTCATGATGCTACTGAAAATTATTATGATGGAGGAATATATGCTTGTAGGAATTGCAATAATATCAAGTTTCCTCTCTATGTGCTTAAAGTTTTGAAGTTATGCTTGTTTTGCCTTCCTATGCTAGTTGATTATTGTTCCCATAAGTTGTTTGCTCACAAAATCCCTATGCATAGGATGTGGGTTAGACTTAAATGTGCTAGTCATATTCTTCATGATGCTATCTTTATGTTTCAATTATTATATCTTATGTGAGCATCATTGAAATCAGCATGCCTAGCTAGGGGCGTTAAACATTAGCGCTTGTTGGGAGGCAACCCAATTTTATTTTAGTTCTTTGCTTTTTGGGTCTGTTTAGTAATAAATAATCTATCTAGCCTCTGGTTAGATGTTGTTTTATGTTTTAATTAGTGTTTTTTCCAAGTAAAACCTTTTGGGAAGACTTGGGGAAGTCTTTATGATCTTGCGGTAAACAACAGAAACTTAACGCTCACGAGATTAGCAACAACTTTTTACTGGAAAGTGCTATTTTGTTGATTCTTTTTGAAGATGATTAATAGACAAATTCCTAAGGTCCACCAATTTATTTTAGAATTTTTGGAGATACATAAGTATACGTTTGATACAGATTACTACAGACTGTTCTGTTTTTGACAGATTCTGTTTTCATTGTGTTGTTTGCTTATTTTGATGAATCTATGAGTAGTATCGGAGGGTATGAACCATAGATAAGTTGGAATATAGTAGATATTACAAAAATATGAATTTAGAATGAGTTCACAACAGTACTTAAGTGGTGATTTATTTTCTTATACTAATGGAGCTTACGAGTTTTCTGTTAAGTTTTGTGTTGTGAAGTTTTCAAGTTTTGGGTAAAGATTCGATGGACTTATGAATAAGGAGTGGCACGAGCCTAAGATTGGGGATTCCCAAGGCACCCCAAGGTAATATTCAAAAATAACCAAGCGCCTAAGCTTGGGGATGCCCCGGAAGGCATCCCCTCTTTCGTCTTCGTTCATCGATAACTTTACTTGGAGCTATATTTTTATTCACCACATGATATGTGTTTTGCTTGGAGAGTCATTTTATTTTCATTTGTTGTTCTTTTTGTTTGAATAAAATTCCAAGATCTGAAACTCTTAAATGTTAGGGAGTCTTCACATAGTTAAATAATTATTCGGCTACTCATTGATCTTCACTTATATCTTTCAGAGTACTTTATTGTTTGCTCTAGTGCTTCACTTATATCTTTTAGAGCACGGCGGTGGATTTATTTTGAAGAAATTTATGAACTCTCATGCTTCACTTATATTATTTTGAGAGTCTTAAATAGCATGGTAATTTGCTTTAATTGTGAAATTAATCTTCCATATTGAGCTCATTGAATATCATGAGAAGTTAGATACTTGATAAGTGTTTTGAGATATAAAGGTGGTAATATTGGAGTTTGCTAGTTGAGTAATTGTGAAATTGAGAAATACTTGTATTAAAGTTGGCAAGTCCCGTAGCATGCACGTATGGTAAAAGTTGTTTGACAATTTTGACACATAGGTGTTCTTTTATTGCTTTCCTTATGAGTGGCGATCGGGGACGAGCGATGGTCTTTTCCTACCGATCTATCCCTCTAGGGACATGCGTAGTAGTACTTTGCTTCGAGGGCTAATAAACTTTTGCAATAAGTATATGAGTTCTTTATGACTAATATGAGTCCATGGATTATACGCACTGTCAACCTTCCACAATTTTCTAGCCTCTACGGTACCGTGCATTGCCCTTTCTCACCTTGAGAGTTTGTGCAAACTTCGCCGGTGCATCCAAACCCTATGATATGATACACTCTATCACACATAAGCCTCCTTATATCTTCCTCAAAACAGCCACCATACCTACCTATCATGGCATTTCCATAGCCATTCCGAGATATATTTCCATGCAACTTTCCACCGTTCCGTTTATTATGACACGCTCCATCATTGTCATATTGCTTTGCATGATCATGTAGTTGACATCATATTTGTGCCAAAGCCACCATTCATAATTTTTCATACATGTCACTCTTGATTCATCGCATATTCCGGTACACCGCCGGAGGCATTCACATAGAGCCATATTTTGTTCTAAGTATTGAGCTGTAGTTGTTGAGTTGTAAGTAATAGAAGTGTGATGATCATAATTATTAGAGCATTGTCCCATGTGAGGAAAAGATGATGGAGACTATGATTCCCCACAAGTCGGGATGAGACTCCGGACGAAAAAATAAATAAAAGAGCCCAAAGAATCCCAAATAAAAAAAGAGAGAAAAGACGCCATAAAAAAAGAGCAAGGCCCAAACAAAAAAATAAAAAATGAGAGAAAAAGAGAGAAGGGACAATGTTACTATCCTTTTACCACACTTGTGCTTTAAAAGTAGCACCATGATCTTCATGGTAGAGAGTCTCCTATGTTGTCATTTTCATATACTAGTGGGAATATTACATTATAAAACTTGGGTTGTATATTCCAATGATGGGCTTCCTCAAAATGCCCTAGGTCTTCGTGAGCAAGCAAGTTGGATGCACACCCACTTAGTTTCCTTTGTTGAGCTTTCATACATTTATAGCTATAGTGCATCCGTCGCATGGCAATCCCTACTCCTCTCATTGACATCAATTGATGGGCATCTCCATAGCCTATTGATTAGCCGTGTTGATGTGATACTTTCTAACTTTTTGTCTTCTCTCATAACCCCCATCATTATACTTTACTCCACACATAGTGCTATATCCATGGCTTGCGCTCATGTATTGCGTAAGAGTTGAAAAGGCTGAAGCGCGTTAAAAGTATGAACCAATTGCTCGGTTTGTCATCGAGGTTATGCATGATGAGAACGTTTGTGTGACAATATTGAAACATGGCCTAACTATATGATTTTGTAGGGATAAGCTTTCTTTGGCTATGTTATTTTGATAAGACATAATTGCTTGGTTAGCATGTTTGAAGTATTATTGTTTTTATGTCAACATTAAACTTTTATATTAAATCTTTCGGATCTAAATATTCATGCACAATAAAAGATTTACATTGAGAATTATGCCAAGAAGCATTCCACATCAAAAAATCTGTTTTTATCATTTATCTACTCGAGGACGAGCAGGAATTAAGCTTGGGGATGCTTGATACGTCTCCAACTATCTATATTTTTTGGTTGTTCCATGCTATTATATTATACATCTAGGATGTTTTATATGCATTTATATGCTATTTTATATGATTTTTGGGACTAACCTATTAACCTAGAGCCCAGTGCCAGTTTCTGCTTTTTCCTTGTTTTTGAGTATCGTAGAAAAGGAAAACCAAATGGAGTCCAATTGACCTGAAATTTCACGGAGATTATTTTTGCACCAGAAGAAGCCCACGAAGTATCGGAGATGGGCCAGAAGAGTCCTGAGGCACCCATGAGGGTGGGGGGGCGCGCCCTACCCCCCTGGGCGCGCCCCCTACCTCGTGGCCGCCTCGGAGACCTCCCTGATTTGTTCCCGACACCAGAAATCCCTATAAATGTAGAAACCCCCGAAAAGAAACCTAGATCGGGAGTTCCGCCGCCGCAAGCCTCTGTAGCCACCAAAAACCAATCGGGACCCTGTTCCGGCACCCTGCCGGAGGGGGTATCCCTCACCGATGGCCATCTTTATCATCCCAGCGCTCTCCATGACGAGGAGGGAATAGTTCACCCTCGGGGCTTAGGGTATGTACCAATAGCTATGTGTTTGATCTCTCTCTCTATCGTGTTCTTGATATGGCACAACCTTGATGTATCGCGAGCTTTGGTATTATAGTTGGATCTTATGATGCTTCTCCCCCTCTACTCTCTTGTAATGGATTGACTTTTCCCTTTGAAGTTATCTTATCGGATTGAGTCTTTAAGGAATTGAGAACACTTGATGTATGTCTTGCATGTGCTTATCTGTGGTGACAATGGGATATTCACCTGATATACTTGATGTATGTTTTGGTGATCAACTTGCAGGTTCAGTGACCTTGTGAACTTATGCATAGGGGTTGGCACACGTTTTCGTCTTGACTCTTCGGTAGAAACTTTGGGGCACTCTTTGAAGTTATTTGTGTTGGTTGAATAGATCAATCTGATATTGTGTGATGCATATCGTATAATCATACCCATGGATACTTGAGGTGACATTGGAGTATCTAGGTGACATTAGGGTTTTGGTTGATTTGTGTCTTAAGGTGTTATTCTAGTATGAACTCTAGGATAGATCGAACGGAAAGAATAGCTTCATGTTATTATACTATAGACTATTGAATAGATCGATCAGAAAGGATAACTTTGAGGTGGTTTTATACCCTACAGTAATCTCTTAGTTTGTTCTCCGCTATTAGTGACTTTGGAGTGACTCTTTGTTGCATGATGAGGGATAGTTATATGGTCCAACTATGTTATCATTGTTGAGAGAACTTGCACTAGTTAAATTATGAACCCTAGGCCTTGTTTCAACGCATTGCAATACCGTTTACACTCACTTTTATCATTGGTTACCTTGCTGTTTTTATATTTTCAGATTACAAAAACCTATATCTACCATCCATATTGCACTTGTATCAATATCTCTTCACCGAACTAGTGCACCTATACAATTTACCATTGTATTGGGTGTGTTGGGGTCACAAGATACTCTTTCTTATTTGGTTGCAGGGTTGTTTGAGTGAGACCATCTTCATCCTACACCTCCCAGGAATGATAAACCTTAGGTCATCCACTTGAGAGAAATTTGCTACTGTCGTACAAAGCGCTGCACTTGGAGGCCCAACAACGTCTGCAAGAAGAAGGTTGTGTAGTAGACATCAAGAAATTTCTGCCGCCGTTGCCGGGGAGGTGAGTGCTTGAAGGTATATTGTTGGTGTCAAAACCGGCGGATCTCGGGTAGGGGGTCTCGGACTGTGCGTCTAGGCGGATGGTAACAGGAGACAAGGGACACGCAGCTTTACCCAGGTTCGGGCCCTCTCGATGGAGGTAAAACCCTATGTCCTGCTTGATTAATATTGATGATATGGGTAGTACAAGAGTAGATCTACCACGAGATGAAGGAGGCTAAACCCTAGAAGCTAGCATATGGTATGATTGTATGTTTTCCTACGGACTAAAGCCCTCCGGTTTATATAGACACCGGATAGGGTTAGGGTTACACAAAGTCGGTTACAATGGTAGAAGATCTAAATATCTGCATCGCCAAGCTTGCCTTCCACGCCAAGGAAAGTCCCTTCCGGACACGGGACGAAGTCTTCAATCTTGTATCTTCATAGTCCAGGAGTCCGGCTGAAGGTATAGTCCGGCCATCCGAACACCCCCTAATCCAGGACTCCCTCAGTAGCCCCCGAACCAGGCTTCAATGACGACGAGTTCGGCGTGCAGATTGTCTTCGGCATTGCGAGGCGGGTTCTCCTCCAGATTCCATGTACCTGTTGAATAATGTCCTGTTTCTTTTGAATGTAGCGCTCCTTGGCTTCTACGCCCAATAATGGCCACCTTCCACGTGTCAAACGAATACGAAAAGACTGGGTGTTTTTACATTCACACCCCTAGCCGCGTAAATGAGCCACCTATTTAAAGGAATGGGGATTTAGATCCAAACCACACCTTCTCCCATCCGCGAGTAGTCATTGGAGCGCATCCAGCGAAGATCCATTCCACCATGGCCAGCCATCGCAACTCCTCCTCTCGCCCTTCCAGTCCTTAGCCTGGAGACTGGGAGAGGTGCTCCATCCTGCATAGCGAGCTAGTATCGCTTCAGACCAAGGGATTCCTCCCTCCGGCCTACATGGTCCCGGTTCGAGCCGGATCGCCACCTATAATGGCGGAGAGCAAGCGGAGAGCGCCCCCACTCCCTCCAAAGGAGAGCGGGTATGCCTTGTCCCTTATCTAATAAGGGGACTCGGATTTCCAATTCATCCGTTTCTCCGTGGGCTTCTGGAGTTCTATGGCCTCCAGCTGCACAATCTCACGCCTGCCTCTATCACTACTAGAAAAAGGGCTATAGATGGGATTGACACTAACGGCGCACCAGACAAGAGGTGCACCATTAGTATATACTAATGGCGCACCACCTTTTGATACGCCATTAGTGTTGAAACTACTAATGGCGCACCTAGTCAAGGGTGCGCCATTAGTATCAAATTTTTTTTTTTTGAACTAGCGCGCCTGTCCAAACATACTAATGGCGCATCCGGGCACAGTGCGCCATTACTAGTTGCAACTAGTAATGGCGCACTTGTACCACAGTGCGCCACTAATGTTGTTTTTTTAATTATATTTTTTATTCGTTTTGTTGCAAAACTACTAATGGTGCACTGCTCCACCGTGCGCCATTACTGGTTCAAACTAGTAATGGCACACTGTGAAGCAGTGCGCCATTAGTATGATATTTTTCTTTCTTTTTTTTGCAAAACTACTAATGGCGCATGAGATATAGATGCGCCATTAGTAACCTGGATTACTAATGGCGCATTTGTTGTTGGTGCGCCATTAGTAAGTGGGCAGCAACAAGATATTTTGGGCAGCCTCTCCTACCCACACTCACTTTCTCCCCCACTTCATTCTCTCCACCTCCTCCTTGTCTCGGGTGCCTCCTCTTTTTCACCTCATTTCCACCATAGATTCATTCAAATTAAGTGGTTAAATTACCTTGTTTTGATAGGTAAGTAAGGGGGGAAGCTATATTTATGTTGTTCTCCCTACAACAATGTGCACATGCACTTTTTATGGCCTAGCTAGATCTATGTATGTTCGTGGTGTTGCATATGTTTGTGGTGTTGCATATGTGTTTGTGGTTGGAGGTGTACCGGTATTTGAAATGCGATAGTTGCCAATATTTTGCCGGAATGTTGATTCATTTCCGTTTCGGCGATAATTTTGGCATTAAGCATTCTTTTTGGTCCTATTTTTAGGGAGAGTCATGCCAAATTTTTTCTTGGTTCTAAAATATTGTTTTGCTCTACCCCGCAGGCAACCATGGTCCGCACGATGACCGAAGGCATCGTGAATAGGTTTTTGAGGTCCGCGAAGGCCGAGATGCTTCAAAAGAACGAGACAGAGATAAGATGTCCGTGTCGAAGATGCAAGCTGGAGTTGCGGACCCGGATTCCGGGCAGGTGCGGGACCACCTGCTCTTGCGTGGTTTCATGGATGGCTATCGGTGGCAAGGTGATGAAGATGACTACGAAGTCGTCCATGGGGGCCGGGCAAGAAATGAGGAAGGGCAGCAAGACAACCACCACGGCTCGGGCGGGTGAGAAGACGAAGAATCCCCAGGAGATGATCACGACGGTGATGCTGTACACAGTCATCATGTAGAAGATGCAGGACATCATGATGAGGAAGATGCCGGAGCAGACGACGGGCATGATCATGAAGATAATGATGCCGGCGGAGCAGACGACGGTGGACCATCGATGGGCTGGGTGCAGGACCCTTATATTCAAGAGCTGCTTCTCAAGCAGACGGATGACGCAAGAGCTGCCGCCCGAGAGAAAGCCAAGGTGGATCAACTTGAGTTAGATGCGGTTACTCCATTGTATGAAGGATGCAGGCCCGAGGATACCCGCCTGAAAGTAACGCTCATGGCTCTGGAGATGAAGGTAAAACACAAAATGACCGACGCATGCTTCGACGAGAACATGTCATTCTAGCACGAACGTCTTCCAAAGGGGAACAAGTGCCCGACCAGTTTGGAGGAGGCGAAGAAAATCGTGTGTCCTCTGGATTTACCGCACGTGAAATACCATGTCTGCATGAACAATTGCATCATTTATCGGGACGAGCACGCGGAGTCTACCATATGTCCGGTGTGCGGCGTCACTCGATACAAGAAGAGGAAGAAAGCTCCTCAAAAAGTGGTGTGGTACTTTCCGATCACTCCTCGTCTGCAGCGGTATTTCGTGGATCCTAAGGTAGCAAAGCTCCTGCGTTGGCACGCGGATAGGGAGGAGAAGAAGCGAGAAGATGACGCAAATGATCCGGAGATAGATAAAAAAGAAAAGATGCTGAGTCACCCTAAGGATGCGAGCCAGTGGCAAGCGTTGAATTTTGAATACCCAGAATTTGGGAAGGATCCAAGGAACATCGTGTTGGGCGCGAGCACCGATGGAGTCAATCCGTTTGGCAGCCAGAGAAGCACACATAGCACCTGGCCTGTGTTTGTGTGGATGTACAACCTTCCCCCCTGGTTGTGCATGAAGAGGAAGAACATTCACATGAGTATGCTAATTGAAGGGCCGAAACAACCAGGGAACGACATCAATCTGTATCTGGGTCTTCGAAAACCGTGTTCATGGGACATCGAAGGTGGCTTCGCGACGATGACCCGTGGAGGAAACGCAAGGATCTGTTCGATGGTGAAACCGAACCCCGAAAACGCCCGTGTACGAGGAGCGGCGAGGAAATAGACAAGTTGTTGAAAAATTGGAAAGACTGCCCACTACCGGGAAAGAAGCAAAAGGCGCCAGAGCCGGGAAAGAAGCGAAAGGCGCCAGAGCCGCTGCTGAAGGTATGGAAAACGAGGTCTGTTTTCTGGGACTTGCCGTACTGGAAGATCCACCGTGTGCCTCACAGCCTTGATGTGATGCATATACCCGAAGCCAAATCCAAGACCGCGGGCGCAAACGTCACCGCGAAAAATGAGCCATGGGTACTGGCTTCCCAAGTGGACCAATGCTTCCTCATTACCGACCCGTCAAAGACCAGTCATGTTGTCGTGAGGAGAGGCAAAAGGAAGATCATCGGAATGGATGGAGTAGCCAATGAGCAAGACTTCGACAAGTACGGTGACCCGAGGATCGAACATGACGACGATGATGAAGTAGCAGCATACACCACAAGAAGAAGCAGGACCACCCTACCTAAAGGACGCCCGTTCCACAGAAGAACTCCATTTGCGAAAAAGAAGGGCAAGAAGATTGTTAACAGATAGCTAGCTAAGATCGATTGTATTTAAATCGTAGCCTTCATTTCTCGATTGTATTTCATGGGCACTTTTCAAACTATCATGAATATTTTTAAATTTCATGGACACTCGATCTCGATCCCCCTCCATCTCGATCGCTATCCCACCTCGCCAGATCCGGTCCCCCTCGCCGCCGAGCACCCCCGGTCCACCGGCCGCCGCCGCCGACCCCCCGCACCCTCGATTCCCCTACTCAACCGCCGCCGCCGACCCCCCGCACCCCTCCCCTACTCAACCGCCGCCACCGACCCCCCGCACCCCTCCCCTACTCAACCGCCGCCACCGACCCCCCGCACCCTCCCCCGCTCCACCGGCATTACTGTTTGATGATATTTTTAAAAAAATTATTACTGTCTTATATAAAAAATTACTGTTATGATTTAAACAAGTTTGAACATATTTAAACACAAATAAGTATCAAACAACATTTTAAATGCATAAAAAAAATTGTGGAGCCTGGGAATCGAACCCAGGACCTCCTGGTGTGAGAACTGGCACCTGACCAGTCGAGCTAGTAGAGGGGAGTTGATGTGGATAAGGTCAGGTGGGAGATAACCTGTTGGCTCGAGCGGAAATAAAAAAATACTAATGGCGCACCAGGTCGAGGTGCGCCATTAGCATGTATATACTTATGGCGCACCGAGGGGTGGTGCGCCATTAGTATTGTGCCCCCCTACTTCGTATCGATCCCCTCTCTCTCCCTCGCCCGAGCCCTCGCCCTTGATCCCCTCTCTCTCCCTCGCCCGAGCCCCTCGCTCTCGATCCCCTTCCCCTCTCCTCTCCCGACGCCGCCGCCCCGCCGCCCTCGACGCCGACGCCGCCGCCCCGCCGCCCTCGACGCCGATGCCGCCGCCCCGCCGCCCTCGACGCCGACACCGCCGCCCCGCCGCCCTCGCGTGCTTCTTCTCTCCCGCGCCCCCGCCATTGAAGGTCTCACAAGGTCCTCTTCTCCTCCCCCTCCTCCTTTGTTCGATTCGATTGTGCTGATGATGCTGGTTCCTCTCGCGCGCAGGCTGCACGCACCTCGGACCGCGTGTGCCTAGTTCTTCCCGGGACGCTGCCCCGACCCTACTACCCACGCCATCAGGGGAGCTCGTCAAGGTATCATCCCCCCTCTCTCTCTCTCTGCTCTCTCCATCTCTCTGCTCTCATGAGTCGTTGGAGTGCTCGTGGTGCTGTTAGGTGATGATAGCTAGATGCTATTTTTTTTACCGTTCTAAATGTCGGTCGTGTTGCCTTGACAGGCTTATTTTTTCGTTATGTGGAACTATGGTCGTCGTGTATGCTCATGTCGTGATGAGCATTTGGTGTAAGGTTTGACTGTGACTGCTTGGTGTGTTATTCAGTAGTGTTGCTTGGTATGTTCTGGTGTAAGCTTGTGAGTGATGATTATTGTAAATTCTAGTAATATGCTATGGCCAATATATACAACAGATTCTTTCACTTGTGTCTGTACCAAGATCAAATGTGTGGGGAGTTTCTCTTTGTTGATATATTATTCCAAGAACAATTGTATCAAGCAAGAATATTGACTAAGGCATTGTTGTAGAGATTCTGAGAATTAGCAAACGATTTTGTGTACTGTCCTCCGTTCTTTCTTATTGGTGCGGTGATTGCTGAACAAAATCCCACCTGAACTTGCAGAAAAGAAGGACAAAAAGACTTAGTTGGTAACTGCTGAGGACTAACCTGATTTGCACCAATATTAGTCAATCAAAAAATGATCCATCATAGCTTTTGAACAGACTAGGGACAGTTAGGGACAACATTATGTCTAGCTAGGAACTGCAAATTAACAATAATTACAAGTAGGATGGCCTAGTGACCCTGGGCGATAACGGGAGGCAGGGATCAGTGGTCGGGCATGGAGGCGTTTCTTTCGCTAGCTCAGTTTTATAAAAAGAGGTCCAGAGCTCTTCTTTTAAAACAGAGAAAATACCAAGGTTTTGCAAATACTGCAGTATTAAAAGCATCATTTTTAGTGGCAGCCAAACACCCCATAGTAAATAAAACTATGGTAATATCAAATACTGTAGTATTCTCAAAATACTTAGAAAAACGGAGCAATCAAACGGGGCCTAACTTCAGACAAGGACAGGAAGGAGTACTTTTTGTTTAAAATGATTGAGCATTTGTGCTCTGTGGGGAAAAGATATCAATATTCACAGCTTATTAAAGATTTTGACCACAATATTGATACAAGAAGTTACTTCTATTGATAGACTATGTAATCAAGAAAGGATCAATAGATATTTTTTGTTTTTAATAGGCTGAACACCCACTGCATACTTGAGTAAAGGAATAACCTGAGTTTCACTATCAGCAATAATGACATGTCCATAGTGGAAAACAGAGAATTGATTGCCAATATCATGGTAACTACTACTAAACTATGCAAGTTAAGTTTTAAAAACCAAGATAGTTTAGTAGTGCAACAAGTAGATGCAGCAACATTGCCATCATTAAATAAACAAGCTGGTGCTATGATTGTTAGTGACAATCCCATAAAAACTATTACTAGGCTGGTCCAGAAATTAGTATATATATGACTAATAAACCTAACATATAGTGAGTCCAAAGTCCGAGCTCTCAATATTATCAAGAAACCAACATGTGTTAGACAATCTCATGAAGCACGTAGCAACTATCTATCTAACTTCTAGATTACTTGAAATAATTAAATTTTCAGTTGAGCAGTGCACACTGTAGTTCTGTTTGGATTAAATTCAGACAATAAAATCACACCACTCTGCTGCAAACATGTCTTGTCTGTAGAAAAGCATATCGGAAGCTGTTCATGTATTGTTTGGACTAAAGAATCCTCAAGTCCTCCGGATATATGTTTGGATGCTAGATGGTTCATGCATATTTCTGTCAACTTCATGTAGAATTAGATGGATGTATATGGTTGTCTACTTCTTCTAGAACTAGTGTATTACCAAGATTCCAACACTATTTATGTTGTATCCAGATTGAAAATACCAAGTAGCATTTTGCATTCTCTTTTAGATTCAATGTGACTAGAATTCACTTGTTCTTATATGGGTGAAACTTCACTTGTTTTTAGGCTAGTGTATGGTGTTTGCTTTATTCTGTCATCATTTGTAACTATGTCACAAATAAATTGTTCCTTCTTCTGTATTTGACAAGTAATGACTATTGATAAGCTGAGGCATGTATTAAGTTGTTTCTTTGCTTTGAATTACTTGTGATGCCTCTGAATTACTTGTGATCACATTGAGAAAGACTTGTAAAGATGATGATCATCTTTTATAGAAAACAATTTGTGATGATTTTGCTAGTTTGCTGGGTTTTGTCTCCGACCAGTGTGTCGTGATGAATTTGCAGGTACCCCGAGAGGCCCTTGAGTTTGCCGGAATGTCGATGAACTTCCGTTCCGGCAAATTCGGGTACTCCATATGTCCTATTTTCAGCAAAGGTCATGCTGAAATTTTCCGTGAATTTTAGCATGACTTTGCTAAAAATAGGACATATGGGGTACTTGTGACTAATGCATGGGCCGGGGTATCTTAGTAGTTAATTAAGTAGGATCAAGTGCCCCGGGGTACTTGTGACTAATGCATGGCTGTTAGGGTGCCTCGGCGTCGAAAAACCCTCAATGATAAAAGCTTAGATTTTATGATGCCTCGGTGTCGACAAACCCTAAATGATGAGACCATGATCTTGTTCCTTGACAATAAACAACTTTTTGACCAAACTTTGTTTCTATTTAGAGAGAAACATGGCCCACAACAATGAGGCCAGGGGTTTGGGCGGCAAGGCATTCTGGGAGCTGTCCCAGGAGATGGAGGAACAACCTCACTTGTATGAGGACACCGCCTTCCCCACCGATCCTGAGACCACTGATGGTGCCGCCGAGGATGACCCCACTGATGCCACCACTGATGGTGCCGCCGAGGATGCCACCACTGATGATGGCGGCGCACCCACAGATGGCAGCCAGAAGAGGCAACGGAAGGACCGGCGCCCGACCGTGCTCCGCACCCTCAAGGAGGAAGTTACTGAAGTGGACTCCGACGGGAATCCAACGGCGCCCGAACGAATAGTCAAGGGGTACTCGCTTCAGCTCGGGTGCATTCTTCGGAGCACCGTCTCGATCAACACCGAGAACCTGAGGCATCCTGGCCGAGGGAATTTGCGCAACCTCCTCTTCACGAAGCTGCACGAACGATACAAGTTCCCCGCTGAATTTTAAAACACAAGCCTCAAAGGGAATAAAGTGAACAATGCTGTCCTCACGAAGATGAGCAAGGCCCTGTCTACTTGGAAAAGCAATGTGAAGAGAATGATCGAGAAAGGTGAGAGTTATGAGAAGATCAAGGAGAAAAATCCTTCGATCACCGAAGATGACTACAACGACTTCAAGATCAATTGCTCGAGCACCGCACACTCCCAATCAAGTCAGTGGGGGAAAGAAATGCGGGAGCTGAACTTAGGGGAACACACACTCGGTCCCAGCGGTTATAGAGTGGCGGAGCCTATATGGGACAAGGAGGAGGCGGACCGTGCCGAGCAAGGCCTACCGCCCCTCTTCGATAAATACGGTGACAAGCAGAACAGGAACTATGTCTGGGCCCGGCACAAGAAGGACCCGAAAACAAAGGAGCTTACCACAGATCCGAAGACCAGGGCGCTTGAGCTTGTTCTGGTAAGGAATACACCCCCGCGTAATTAGCTCCATATGGTTGCATTCTAATTAATGAAGCCAAATTTCTAAATGGTTCACATTCCTTCCGCAGGCGACTGAAAGCAGTAGCGCGGGGTCGACTAAGAGCAACCCTTGGGACACCACTGTAAATAGGGCGTTGAATGTAATGAAGAACAAGGATAAGCTCAGTAAGCCGACGTCAGCTGGTCGTGCGCCCGGCAAAGGCTTGTCGACAAAATGGGAGTCATACTATAACACTGGTGGGCGAAAGGAGAAAAAGACCAGCTCGGAAAGCCAGGCGCGCGAGGTTCAAGAACTCAAGGCACAGGTGGCGCGGATTCCAGAGATTGTCCATGAGCAAGTGCAACAACAACTCGGAGCGACGATCACCGCCATTGTGCCTACCTTGATCTCGGGGTTGAGTGCGTGGATTGCGGGCGGCCAACAGGGGCCGCCCCCGATTCCTAGCTTCACGGCCAGCAACTCGTAGAACGCGATGCCGGGGCCATTGGTGTCTCCGGCGGAGGCGGCATTGGTATCACCGACGCCGGCACGGGAGCTTAATGCACCCGTGTGTACGCCGGCCGGCACCTCTGCAGCAAGCGGCCCCTCCGTCAACTGCACACCCGCCGTTGGTGGTGCCTCGACATTAGCCGAGCTCAACGCCATCATCACGGTAACTAATTAAGCCTCTCTCGGCCGAGGACTTCATCTCCTTGCCTTTGACTGGGCATCCCTGACGCCCTACATGTTTTCGCAGGGCGCCGCCGACGTTCCGTGCACTCTCCTGCACTTCGTGAACAACGAGTTGGTCGATGTCGCCAAGGGCAAAATCATTCAATCGGGCAACCCCTTGTTCCACGGTACCCAGATGCCACCAAACTTGTTTAGGGTTCAACTGGTTCGGGTGCTGCCAGGCTGCGACGAGTTGCTACCTCCGATTCGACCCGTCGGGGCCGACGATGATGACGTGATGACCCTCAGCGCCTGCCTGATCGGCTGGCCCCTGCTTTGGCCGAAGAGCCAGATTCGTTTGGGGGCGGGGGACACCACCATAAAGACAACACCGCCAGTCGTGCCGGCGCCAAGTCGGCCCCATGGCAAGACCGCCGCAACGGTGCCGGACATTCCTATGCCACTGGATCCAAACATGCATATGGCACAGGATCAGAACGACGACGACGACGATACATTCGGCAACGTCGATCAGTACTTTGCCGATCATGGGTACGGTGGCGACTTCATGGGGCCTCCTTCTCAAGAACCCAACCCAACAAAAGACGTGCGCGATCTAGCTGGTACCGCGGAGAAGCCAAGTTGCAACAGGCGTCGTCTGCCGTTTAGCTCTCAGGAGACGCCTCCAGCTGCCGACTTCACCGAGCCTCAGATAGGCGAGGTGCGAAATATTCTCAGCCCCAACACACTCAAGAAGGCGGTCTGTGAGCAGAACTCAGTCCCATTACAGGAGAAGAAGAAGGCACGCAAAAGAAAGACAAACAAGGGTGCGGGCCAGCCGGCACCGAGTACGATCCGTGCTCAGGACGGGCCACCTTCACCTGAGGATTTAATGAGGAGGGTGCATGTGGCGGGTAGGCCGATGCTACCGAGAAATATGCTCGATATTGCAGCCGGTTCTATGCAGAGTCTGCATGACAGTGTTCTTGCTTTGGAGAAGCGGCGTCTCAGAGAGAAGGATGTGGCATACCCGGTTTTCGTGGCCAAGGTGCCAGAGGGCAAGGGCTTTGTGGATAACTCCATCGGGGGTATGATCGTCCTGCGGTTTGATGACATCCATGCTATGTTGAACCTTCATCCGCTGCACTACACCTTCGTTCGGCTATTTTCGCTGAGTATGGAGATGCGGATCATTCGCGACAAGACCCCGTACATCGTGATAGTCGACCCCTTCTACATGCGTGCCAAGATCTTGGGCATCGCTGGGGACCGGCAAGTCGCGAGTTCTTACCTCGAAGGCGTCATTCTGGCAAACCCAGATAAGGATAACTTCCTCGTGCCTTACTTTCCCGAGTAAGTCCTCCCCTCAACCGTCCCGTAATATACGAATTCTTAGATTTCGATCGTTTTTCTTTTAATATTCCGTGTTTTCTGCGGTGACACACATTGCACGCTCACCCTCCTAAGCCCCAAATACTCCATGGCCACGTATTTCGACCCGGACCGTCAGTCGAACGTAGACTACACAAATGTCAAGAAGGTTCTTGATGATGTTCTCCCCGGCTATGCCCAATCTGGAGGCACCTTCAACAGGCCTATTCGTAAGTACGGCAAGCACGTGTTCTCCCACAATACGACGTTCTGCTTGTTGGAAATATGCCCTAGAGGCAATAATAAATAGATTATTATTATATTTCCTTGTTCATGATAATCGTTTATTATCCATGCTAGAATTGTATTGACAGGAAACTCAGATACATGTGTGGATACATAGACAACACCATGTCCCTAGTAAACCTCTAGTTAACCAGCTCGTTGATCAATAGATGGTTACAGTTTCCTGACCATGGACATTGGATGTCGTTGATAACGGGATCACATCATTAGGAGAATGATGTGATGGACAAGACCCAATCCTAAGCCTAGCACAAGATCATGTAGTTCGTATGCTAAAGCTTTTCTAATGTCAAGTATCGTTTCCTTAGACCATGAGATTGTGCAACTCCCGGATACCGTAGGAGTGCTTTGGGTGTGCCAAACGTCACAACGTAACGGGGTGACTATAAAGGTTCACTACAGGTATCTCCGAAAGTGTCTGTTGGGTTGGCACAAATCGAGACTGGGATTTGTCACTCCGTGTGACGGAGAGGTATCTCTGGGCCCACTCGATAGGACATCATCATAATGTGCACAATGTGATCAAGGAGTTGATCATGGGATGATGTGTTGCGGAACGAGTAAAAGAGACTTGCCGGTAACGAGATTGAACAAGGTATCCGGATACCGACGATCGAATCTCGGGCAAGTATCGTACCGATAGACAAAGGGAATTGTATACGAGATTGATTAAGTCCTTGACATCGTGGTTCATCCAATGAGATCATCGTGGAACATGTGGGAGCCAACATGGGTATCCAGATCCCGCTGTTGGTTATTGACCGGAGAACATCTCGGTCATGTCTGCATGTCTCCCGAACCCGTAGGGTCTACACACTTAAGGTTCGATGACGCAAGGGTTATTAAGGAAGTTCGTATGTGGTTACCGAATGTTGTTTGGAGTCCCGGATGAGATCTCGGACATCACGAGGAGTTCCGGAATGGTCCGGAGGTAAAGATTTATATATGGCAAGTCCTGTTTTGGTCACCGAAAGGGTTTCGGGTTTATCGGTAACGTACCGGGACCACCAGGAGGGTCCCGGGGGTCCACCAAGTGGGACCACTGGCCCCAGAGGGCTGCATGGGCCACATGTGGGAGGGGACCAGCCCTAGGTGGGCTGGTGCGCCCCCCCACAAGGGCCCAAGGCGCCTAGGGTTTGGGGGAACCCTAGAAGGGGGCGCCCCCCCTTGCCTTGGGGGCAAGCCACCCCTCCTGGCCGCCGCCCCCTCCTCAGATGGGATCTGAGGGGGCCGGCCCCCCTCTCCCTTGCCCCTATATATATTAAGGGGGTGGGAGGGCAACCGTACCAATGTGCTGGCGCAGCCCTCCCCCTCTCCCAAGTCCTTCTCCTCTCCCGCGGTGCTTGGCGAAGCCCTGCAGGATTGCCACGCTCCTCCATCATCACCACGCCATTGTGCTGCTGCTGGCTGGAGTCTTCCTCAACCTCTCCCTCTCCCCTTGCTGGATCAAGGCATGGGAGACGTCACCGGGCTGTACGTGTGTTGAACGCGGAGGTGCTGTCCGTTCGGCACTAGGATCATCGGTGATTTGGATCACGACGAGTACGACTCCATCAACCCCGTTCACTTGAACGCTTCCGCTTAGCGATCTACAAGGGTATGTAGATGCACTCTTCTTCCCCTCGTTGTTGGTTTCTCCATAGATAGATCTTGGTGACACTTAGGAAAATTTTGAATTTCTGCTACGTTCCCCAACAGTGGCATCATGAGCTAGGTCTATTGCGTAGATTCTTTGCACGAGTAGAACACAAAGTAGTTGTGGGCGTTTATTTTGTTCAATATGCTTACCGTTACTAGTCAATATTGATTCGGCGGCATTGTGGGATGAAGCGGCCCGGACCGACCTTACACGTACACTTACGTGAGACAGGTTCCACCGACTGACATGCACTAGTTGCATAAGGTGGCTAGCGGGTGCCAGTCTCTCCCACTTTAGTCGGATCGGATTCGATGAAAAGGGTCCTTATGAAGGGTACATAGCAATTGACATATCACGTTGTGGTTTTGCGTAGGTAAGAAACGTTCTTGCTAGAAACCCATAGCAGCCACGTAAAACATGCAAACAACAATTAGAGGATGTCTAACTTGTTTTTGCAGGGTATGCTATGTGATGTGATATGGCCAAAAGGATGTGATGAATGATATATGTGATGTATGAGATGATCATGTTCTTGTAATAGGAATCACGACTTGCATGTCGATGAGTATGACAACCGGCAGGAGCCATAGGAGTTGTCTTAATTTATTTATGACCTGCGTGTCAACATAAACGTCATGTAATTACTTTACTTTATTGCTAAAGCGTTAGCCATAGTAGTAGAAGTAATAATTGACGTGACAACTTCATGAAGACACGATGATGGAGATCATGATGATGGAGATCATGGTGTCATGCTGGTGACGACGATGATCATGGAGCCCCGAAGATGGAGATCAAAAGGAGCAAAGTGATGATGGCCATATCATGTCACTATTTGATTGCATGTGATGTTTATCATGTTTATACATCTTATTTGCTTAGAACGACGGTAGTAAATAAGATGATCCCTCATTAAAATTTCAAGAAAGTGTTCCCCCTAACTGTGCACCATTGCGAAAGTTCGTCGTTTCGAAGCACCACGTGATGATCGGGTGTGATAGATTCTTACGTTCGAATACAACGGGTGTTGACGAGCCTAGCATGTACAGACATGGCCTCGGAACACATGCAAACACTTAGGTTGACTTGACGAGCCTAGCATGTACAGACATGGCCTCGGAACACAAGAGACCGAAAGGTCGAGCATGAGTCATATGATAGATACGATCAACATGAAGATGTTCACCGATGATGACTAGTCCGTCTCACGTGATGATCGGACACGGCCTAGTTGACTCGGATCATGTAATCACTTAGATGACGAGAGGGATGTCTATCTGAGTGGGAGTTCATAAGATGAACTTAATTATCCTGAACATAGTCAAAAGATCTTTGCAAATTGTGTCGTAAACTCGCGCTTTAGTTCTACTGTTTTAGATATGTTCCTAGATAAAATATAGTTGAAAGTTGATAGTAGCAATTATGCGGACAGTAGAAGGCTTATGTCCTTAATGCACCGCTCGGTGTGCTGGACCACAAATGTCGTTTGTGGATGTTGCGAACATCGGACATACATGTTTAGATAACTACGTGATAGTTCGGTAATGTTGAATGGTTTAGAATTGAGGCACCGAAGACATTTTTGAAATGTCGCGGAACATATGAGATGTTTCGAGGGCTGAAATTGGGATTTCAGGTTCGTGCCCACGTCAAGAGGTATAAGACCTCCGACGATTTTCTTAGCCTGCAAACTAAGGGAGAAAAGCTCAATCGTTGAGCTTGTGCTCAAATTGTCTGAGTACAACAATCACTTGAATCGAGTGGGAGTTGATCTTCCAGATAAGATAGTGATGTTTCTCCAAAGTCATTGCCACCAAGCTGCTAGAGCTTCGTGATGAACTATAACATATCAGGGATAGATATGATGATCCTTGAAATATTCGCGATGTTTGACACCGCGAAAGTAGAAATCAAGAAGGAGCATCAATTGTTGATGGTTAGTGAAACCACTAGTTTCAAGAAGGGCAAGGGCAAGAAGGGATACTTCATGAAACGACAAATCAGCTGCTGCTCTAGTGGAGAAACCCAAGGTTAAACCCAAACCCGAGACTGAGTGCTTCTGTTATAAGGGGAACAACCACTGGAGCAGAATTACCCTAGATACTTGGTAGATAAGAAGGCTGTCGATAGAAGTATATTGGATATAAATTATGTGAATGTGTACTTTACTAGTACCCCTAGTAGCATCAGGGTACTAGATACCGGTTCGGTTGCTAAGTGTTAGTAACTCGAAATAAAAAGCTACGGAATAAACGGAGACTAGCTAAAGGTGAGTTGACGAGATGTGTTGGAAGTGCTTCCAAGGTTGATATGATCAAGCATCGCACGCTCCCTCTACCATCGAGATTGGTGTTAAACCTAAATAATTGTTATTTGGTGTTTGCGTTGAGCATAGACATGATTGGATCATGTCTATCGCAATACGGTTATTCATTTAAGGAGAATAATGGTTACTCTATTTATTTGAATAAAACCTTCAATGGTCTTGCACCTAAAATGAATGGTTTATTGAATCTCGATCATAGTGATACACATGTTCATGCCAAAAGATATAAGATAGTAATGATAGTACCACCTACTTGTGGCACTGCCATGTAAGTCATATTGGTATAAAACGCATGAAGAAGCTCCCTGTTGATGAATCTTTGGAACCGTGTGAACCGTGTCTGTTGGTATGTACGCATGAAGAAACTCCATGCAGATGGACCATGTGGACTCACTTGATTTTGAATCGCTTGAGACATGCAAATCATACCACATGGGCAAGATGACTGAAAGCTTCGGTTTCAGTAAAATGGAACAAGAAAGCAACTTGTTGGAAGTAACACATTTTGATGTGTGCAGTCCAATGAGTGCTGAGGCACGCAGTGGATATCGTTATGCTCTTACTTCACAGATGATTTGAGTAGATACTGAGTATATTTACTTGATGAAACACAAGTCTGAATTATTGAATGGTTCAAGTAATTTCAGAATGAAGTTGAAGATCTTCGTGACAAGAGGAGAAAATGTCTATGATATGATCATAGAAGTGAATATCTGAGTTACGAGTTTGGCACACAATTAAGACATTGTGGAAATTGTTTCACAACTAATACCGCCTGGAACACCATAGTGTAATGGTGTGTCCGAACATCATAGTTGCACCCTATTGGATATGGTGCGTACCATGATGTCTCTTATCGAATTACCACTATCGTTCATGGGTTAGTCATTGGAGACAACCGCACTCACTTTAAATAGGGCACCACGTAATTCCGATGAGATGACACCGTATGAACTAGGGTTTAGAGAAACCTAAGCTGTCATTTCTTAAAAGTTTGGGGCTGCGACGCTTAAATGAAAAGTTTCAGGCTGATAAGCTCGAACCCAAAGCGGATAACTGCATCTTCATAGGACACCCAAAACAGTTGGGTATACCTCCTGTCTCAGATCCGAAAGCAATAGGGATTGTTTCTCAAATCGGGTCCTTTCTCGAGGAAAAGTCTCTCTCGAAAGAATTGAGTGGGAGGATGGTGGAGACTTGATGAGGTTGTTGAACCGCCACTTCAACTAGTGTGTAGCAGGGCACAGGAGTTGTTCCTATGGCACCTACACCAATTGAAGTGGAAGCTTATGATAGTGATCATGAGACTTCGAATCAAGTCACTCCCAAACCTCGTAGGATGACAAGGATGCGTACTACTTCAGAGTGGTACGTAATCCTGTCTTGGAAGTCATGTTGCTAGACAAAAATGAACCTACGAGCTATGGAGAAGCGATGGTGGGCCCGGATTCTGATGAATGGCTCGAGGCCATAAAATCCGAGAGAGGATCCATGTATGAAAACAAAGTGTAGACTTTGGCAGAACGGCTCGATGGTCGTAAGGCTGTTGAGTACAGATGGATTTTAAAAGGAAGACAGACAATGATGGTAAATGTCACCATTAAGAAAGCTCGACTTTTCATTAAGATGTTTTCCGACAAGTTCAAGGAGTTGACTGTGATGAGACTTTCTCACTCGTAGCGATGCTAAGAGTCTGTTGGAATTATGTTAGCGATTACTGCATTATTTATGAAATTGTGCAGATAGGATGTCAAAACATTGTTTCCTCGACGATTTTCTTGAGGAAAGGTTGTATGTGATACAACCAGAAGATTTTTGTCAATCCTGAAAGATGCCAACAAGTATGCAAAGCTCCAGCAATCCTTCTAAGGACTGGAGTAAGCATCTCGGAGTTGGAATGTACACTTTGATGAGTTGATCAAAGATTTTAGGTTTATACAAAGTTTATGAGAAACTTGTATTTCCAAAGAAGTGAGTGGGAGCACTATAGAATTTTTGATAAGTATATGTTGTTAACATATTTTTGATCAGAAATGATGTAGAATTTCTGGAAAGCATGCAGGGTTATTTGAAAAGTGTTTTTCAATAGAAACCTGTATTAAGCTACTTGAACATTGAGCATCAAGATCTATAAGGATAGATCAAAATCGCTTAATAGTACTTTCAAACGAACACATACCATGACAAGATTTTGAAGGAGTTCAAAATAGATCAGCAAAGAAGGAGTTCTCGGCTGTGTTACAAGGTGTGAGTATTGAGCAAGACTCAAGACATGACCACGACAGAATAGAGAGAAAGGACGAAGGTCGTCCCCTATGCTTTAGTCATAGGCTCTAAAGTATGCTATGTTGTGTACCACACCTGAAGTGTGCCAAACCATGAGTCAGTCAAGGGGTACAAGTGTGATCTAGAAATGGATCACAGGATAACGGTCAAGGTTATCCTTAGTAACTAGTGGACTAAGGAATTTTCTCGATTATGGAGGTGGAAAAAGAGTTCGTCGTAAAGGGTTACGCCGATACAAACTTTGACACTAATCCAGATTATTCTGAGTAGTAAATTGGATTCGTGTAGTAGAACAGTTATTTGGAATAGCTCCAAATAGAGCGTGGTAACTGCATCTAGGAGATTACATAGATATTTGTAAAGCACACACGGATCTGAAAGGTTCAGACCCGTTGACTATAACATCTCTCACAAGCATAACATGATCAAACCTAGAACTCTGTGAGTGTTAATCACATGGCGATGTGAACTAGATTATTGACTCTAGTGCAAGTGGGAGACTATTGGAAATATGCCCTAGAGGCAATAATAAATAGATTATTATTATATTTCCTTGTTCATGATAATCGTTTATTATCCATGCTAGAATTGTATTGATAGGAAACTCAGATACATGTGTGGATACATAGACAACACCATGTCCCTAGTAAACCTCTAGTTAACTAGCTCGTTGATCAATAGATGGTTACGGTTTCCTGACCATGGACATTGGATGTCGTTGATAACGGGATCACATCATTAGGAGAATGATGTGATGGACAAGACCCAATCCTAAGCCTAGCACAAGATCATGTAGTTCATATGCTAAAGCTTTTCTAATGTCAAGTATCGTTTCCTTAGACCGTGAGATTGTGCAACTCCCGGATACCGTGGGAGTGCTTTGGGTGTGCCAAACGTCACAACGTAACTGGGTGACTATAAAGGTTCACTACAGGTATCTCCGAAAGTGTCTGTTGGGTTGGCACAAATCGAGACTGGGATTTGTCACTCCGTGTGACAGAGAGGTATCTCTGGGCCCACTCGATAGGACATCATCATAATGTGCACAATGTGATCAAGGAGTTGATCACGGGATGATGTGTTGCGGAACGAGTAAAAGAGACTTGCCGGTAATGAGATTGAACAAGGTATCAGGATATCGACGATCGAATCTCGGGCAAGTATCGTACCGATAGACAAAGGGAATTGTATACGTGATTGATTAAGTCCTTGACATCGTGGTTCATCCGATGAGATCATCGTGGAACATGTGGGAGCCAACATGGGTATCCAGATCCCGCTGTTGGTTATTGACCGGAGAACATCTCGGTCATGTCTGCATGTCTCCCGAACCCGTAGGGTCTACACACTTAAGGTTCGATGACGCATTAAGGAAGTTCGTATGTGGTTACCAAATGTTGTTCAGAGTCCCGGATGAGATCCCGGACGTCACGAGGAGTTCCGAAATGGTCCAGAGGTAAAGATTTATATATGGGAAGTCCTGTTTTGGTCACCGAAAGGGTTTCGGGTTTTATCGGTAACGTACCGGGACCACCAGGAGGGTCCTGGGGGTCCACCAAGTGGGACCACCGGCTCCGGAGGGCTGCATGGGCCACATGTGGGAGGGGACCAGCCCCAGGTGGGCTGGTGCGCCCCCCCACAAGGGCCCAAGGCGCCTAGGGTTTGGGGGAACGCTAGAAGGGGGCGCCCCCCCTTGCCTTGGGGGGCAAGCCACCCCTCCTGGCCGCCGCCCCCTCCTCAGATGGGATCTGAGGGGGCCGGCCCCCCTCTCCCTTGCCCCTATATATATGAAGGGGGTGGGAGGGCAACCGTACCAATGTGCTGGCGCAGCCCTCCCCCTCTCCCAAGTCCTTCTCCTCTCCCGCGGTGCTTGGCGAAGCCCTGCAGGATTGCCACGCTCCTCCATCATCACCACGCTGTTGTGCTGTTGCTGGATGGAGTCTTCCTCAACCTCTCCCTCTCCCCTTGCTGGATCAAGGCATGGGAGACGTCACCGAGATGTACGTGTGTTGAACGCGGAGGTGCTGTCCGTTCGGCACTAGGATCATCGGTGATTTGGATCACGACGAGTACGACTCCATCAACCCCGTTCACTTGAACGCTTCCGCTTAGCGATCTACAAGGGTATGTAGATGCACTCTTCTTCCCCTCGTTGCTGGTTTCTCCATAGATAGATCTTGGTGACACGTAGGAAAATTTTGAATTTCTGCTACGTTCCCCAACACTGCTGCGTCAAGCAGCCGCCTGGCGGTCAGAAGGGTGCCTACTACGCCATCCATCACATGCGGGCGATCGCACGGGACCATCATCAACTTCTGCTACCGAGTAAACTCAAAGATTGGGCCGCGAGCGTGTCGGCAATCCAGGACACGGACATCAGACAAGAATTCTTTCGCATCCAGTCGGAGTTTGCGGAAATCATCCATCAAGATGTCCTTCGTACCTCGGGGCAGTTCTACCTCAGAAATCAACCGTCCAACAGTGAGATAGACGGAATGCTACAAATGCAGGATGACAACGCCCGTAATTTCATGACTCCCACGATAGACGGCGGCTTCATCCACGTTCCGGCCCCTTGAGTCGAGTCGAAAGCAGTGATGATGTGTCTAGTTCTGAAACATCGATTGGCTCATGTTGTAATTAAACTTTAATGAACTTGTAGTATGTTTCTTTGGTTTCGAGAGTCGTTCAACTTAGATGTAATCGATGCTATTAATGTCTTGCTTTTCTCTTCCGATCGTTCTGTTGCATACTTATATATTGCTTATGTATTGTCTGTGAATTGGTACTAACGTTTCGTTTGGCAAGTGCATAGCGATGCCGTCGTATGTCGTGTACAAGGGTAAGGTTCCCGGAGTCTACGACGACTGGGAGGAGTGTCGGAGACAGGTTCACCGATTCAGCGGAAACAGTTACAAAGGGTACACCACTAGGGCCGAGGCCGAATCTAGATACGCCCGCTATCTAGCGCGAGAGGGGAGGGAGCGTTGGAGGAACCGGATGAAGACGAGTTTCATCGTGATGATGCTCATCGTGATGACCGCAGCTCTCTTCTATGTGATGGTAGTTTAGATCATCGATATCGACTTGTAATGTGAAGACAAACTCGCTACTCGCGGTCTCGAGACTTGTAATATAATGTTCTATCTTTGTTCGGTCTTTTCAATTCGGAGACTAATATGATGAATTGTATTTGGAGACTAATATGATGAATTGTATTCAGAGACTAATCTTCTATTGTATTCGATGAATCTATTGTTGATGTGTGCCGTCTATATTTTGTCCAATTATACATTTTGTAACCTGTGCAAAAAAACAGAAAATTAAAAAATTAAAAAAAACCTAATATTCATACTAATGGCGCATCACATAACAGTGCGCCATTAGTATTCCAGAGGATACTAATGGCGCATCCCTAATCAGTGCGCCATTAGTATGCCGAGGTTACTAATGGCGCATCACGTTGTGGTGCGCCATTAGTATGCCAAAACACCTGGCTATACATGGCCCCTGGGAGGCATACTAATGGCGCACCGTGCCCTATACTAATGGCGCACCGGTGGTGCGCCATTAGTATACCAGATACTAATGGCGCACCAGTGGTGCGCCATTAGTAAATATTACTAATGGCGTGCTAGTAATGGCGCACCACTGATGCGCCATTAATGGCCAAATTAGGTGCGCCATTAGTAGCCCTTTTTCTAGTAGTGTATCTTGCATATCGCGGGCTTCGTTACCCTTTGCGAGCTGTTCTTGGGTGTTGAGGCTCATTTCGCGCTGTGGAAGAGGCTATTCTGCGTGGTGCCCCGCTCTCAGAGGGGGTCAGTATATCAAGTGGGCGGAGCCGAAGTGTGGCGCATCGCCGGGACCGGATATTTATCCGGAACCCCAAAGAAGGCGTCCGAGGACTGGCCTTCGGAATGGTTTTATATAGAGGATGTCCCGCTGCCGGATCCTGTTCGGATCGGCCACCCTGAGTTCAACGGTGCCCCCCTGAAGAAGCGCCTAAGCTGGCATCCACGGAGCTCTCAGAAAGAAAGTGGCAGGGACGTCCTTTACCTGATGGGTCGGATAAGACTGCTAGCTCATTCCGGACTAACCATGATCGGAGTCATGGCCGTATGCATCATGCGGGGGGTGCAACTGCTTCAGTATAGAAGCCACCCCATGTGGGACTTTAACGGGGAGGAAGACACTACCCGTCACGGCAGCAAGGGGCCAGACTCGGATGCCGCTCTAATAAAGATCTTGTCCGCTTTGTACAAGGGAGAAGAGGAGGAATTTCTCCGCATCAACCCTCAAGGTGGATTTACTATGTACAATCCTCCGAGTTGGGTAAGTGGACAATTTTACTTGCCCATCCGTTTTATATTCCCATCATTAGTTATATAGTCCGATGATTTAAACGCAGGAACTGCGCCAGGAAGTAAAGGAAATAAACAGCCCTCCCCCGCAGCCCAAGGATCCAGAACAGTCCCTCGATCCGGCCTCCGAAGAGGATCCGGACCTGTCCGTGGAGCTGATTGACGGGGTGTTTTATCAGCTGAGCAGGGACAAAGCCCTGGTGGCCATTACGGCTAATTACCCGGGGCTACTCCTGGCCTCCCAGGTAACTGAGACCGAAGTCCCAACACCTCGAAAAGGAATCCATCCTTGTGTGTTTTCAGTTTCCTGACAACAACCGTATTTTGTAGGGAAGATTCTCGAGGCGGGAGGCTGAGCCTGCGGCGACTAGCCAACAATGGGCGGCACGGCCCCGTGGGATGAAAAGAAGTGAAGTCTAAATTGAGGCGCCGGTGCAAAGGTATAGCGCGCCCTCTTATTCTCAGGTGTTATACCTCCGAGGCATATTAACACTCGTGCTCTGTTCAGGACAAAGAGACCTCGTCGGACTATATCCGGAGAGGTTGCCAATCGCACCTCCACCAGCCAGGCTCCAAAGGCTGGACCGGAGGCGGAGGCGAACAGGAGGCGCGCACCGGACGCTCCTCCGACAGAGGACGCGGACAGGCTGTCTGCCACCCCTTCCGAGGTGGAAAGTGCCATGAACCACAGGCGTCGCCGGACAGTTCTTCGCGACACCTGTTTCTCCCAAGAGGCGTTGGACGCCTTCAATTCGGGAGATCCATATCTCCGTGCCGCTCAGAATGGTCTAGCCAGAGCCACGGAGCAATACGTAAAAGACATACGGGTGAGAAATTTTTAATGGTTATATATACCAGTAGCCCCCGAGACTTGAAGCAGTGAGAATAACTGATTTAAGGATCATGTAATATGCAGGTTCTTTCAGAGAAGAATACCCAGTTGTCTCATGAGTTAAAAGAGTGCCAAGCCCAACTTGAGGCCGCACTGGCCGCGATAGGGGGGGCCCGAGGAGACCCCCACTGGTAATATAGGCTTCAAAAAGATAAGTGTGAAGTGCGGCATATGTGCAAATCTGACAAATGAAATTGCAGATGGTGTCGGACTAGGTCCGGACAAGCAACAACTCCTACGCCGGCTAAAGGCTGGCGAGAGCATGCTGACAAGGGTGAGGCGAGAGAAGAATGATCTTAAGGATGCCAACACCAAGCTGGGTGTTGAACTAAAAGATGTTCGTGCCCAGCTGTTGGACTCCGTTAAGGAGAATCAGCGGCTTCGAGGCGGCATATTTATTAAGTGCTTGAACGGACTTTGTAAAAAAAGTTCAGCGAGGAAGTCGACTAATAGAGTGATGTCTGTAGGTATGCTAACAGGTCGTTCTGCAGAGGAGATGCCGGGTTCTATGGCTGACCTTCTTCCCGAGCTCTCGCAACTGCACGAGCGAGTTCGGTAGGCGATGCAAGGCGTTGCCCAAGCCTTATGGCCATCCCTCTCCATGCCCGAGGGCATTGGAGATCTTGCAGAGAAGCTGAAGGGAGCGCGGCGGCGCTTCCGATTGTGGAAGATATCGGCCTGCCGTCAAGGTGCCAGGGAGGCCTGGGCCATGGTAAAGACGCGATACACAAAGGATGACCCGAACCACATGGCCGAGGTCGGACCTGTGGGGCCCGATGGGAAGGAGATCCATGTAAGCTTAGTATACGGCCAAGTAGAATTGGCCGCAAAGTATTCCCAGCAGGACTGTAAATTAGACAGCCTGTTAGATGGTATTGAAGAGGAATACAATCAGTCAGAGTGACTATGTAAATTAATTGACATTTATAATGCCTTCTAGCCGGATTGTAGATCGTTTGTCATGGCCGACCTTTTCTCTTAACCTCGGGACCTGACGGTCTGGAGTGTGTCTGAATACCCTCGTGGTTATATAAGAACCGGGGTATGCATGGAGACAAGGCGTAGGGGTTATTAGTGCTTGAACAGACAAGTGCCCAACTAGTTATGTTATATTACATGGTTAGTAAGAAACATCTTCCAGGGAGAATAGTTCCGTTAGGGGTTCCTTTCCCTGGGAGGCATGCCCTAAAGTGCATGTCCATGCTGCGAAAAGGGACGCGGAAAAAATCATCTGGGGGCGCATAAATAATTAAGTGAAAAGATCATCTTTAGTTCACCAACCGAATATTCCCTTAAGAACGCTAGCTTTCGGCTTCACCCAGTCTGAGGTACACATCCGGCTGACCCGGCAGTAACAATCGCAGAGGTACTCCCTTTACCACCTAGCCGAACAATCGGGAACGTAGGGGTAAGCACAGGAGCCAAGCAACCCAGCTTGGCCAAAACTTAAGTCATATCGATACATATAATGGTGAATAAAGGTACATGCGGAAGTGTGACACATGGGTTGGGCATGAAGCCCATATGAATAAGCTTCTGTTGAAAGAAGCCCCCAGGATTAATGAGCGCGGGTAGCGCGTCACTTATTGAGCCTTTAGCGTCTATAATAAAAAAGTAAGGGGAGAAGGAGAAAAATGTAAGACAGTAAGTATAAAAAATGGACAGAGGAAGGAGACGAACACAGAGTCCGGCGCTAGGCATAGAATCTTCGGAGACGGGCTGCGTTCCATGGGTTCAGCTCGAGTTGGTTATCCGATGCGTCTCGTAGGCGGTACGCTCCACCAGTCAGGACTTGGTCGATGATGAAGGGACCTTCCCACTTGGGCTTGAGTTTGTCTTTTTCTTGTCCGGTAGGCGTAGAACTAGTTCACCAACGTTGTAATTTTTGGCCCGTACTTCTCTGCTTTGATATCTTCGAGCCTGCTATTGATAGAATGCGGAACGGGCTTTTGCCACATCGCACTCCTCCTCCAAGGCGTCCAAAGTGTCCTGCCGATCGAGCTCGGCTTCTCTTTCTTCGTACATGCGCACTCGAGGTGAGTCATGAATTATGTCGCAGGGTAAAACTGCCTCTGCGCCGTACACCATGAAGAATGGTGTGTATCCGGTGGTGCGATTCGGCGTGGTCCGCAGCCCCTAGAGTACGGAGTCGAGCTCCTCTACCCAGTGCGTGTTAGATTCCTTAAGGGGCCGCACTAATCTGGGTTTGATGCCGCTCATGATAAGACCATTTGCACGTTCGACCTGTTCGTTAGTGTAACATCCCAAATTTCCAATTTGGAATGTTATACATTAGATCATCAAGCATATCATATTTTCTTGCATTTTGTCGATCCTAGAAATTTCACGCAACTCAAGGACCCTCGGAGAGAGTTGGAGATTTCGTTAATTTCATATTTGAGTTCTCCCAAATTTTGAAAGAAAGGGATCATTGGTTTTGTCGGAGTTATTTGCATTTTATTTGGATAGGGAAAAATGCGCGTTTTTGGAGTCGGGGAAAATTTACTTTATTAATTTTGGAGTCCAGTAGATTTATTTTTCTGCGTTTTTCCGCGCGCGAAACCAATTTAAAAAAATCCGCGCACGCCTGGGCCAAAGGCCCAGCCGGCCGGCCAGGCCGATCGCCGCACCGCGCGCGCGCACCAAGGAGCCAGCGCCGCCGTTTGCCTTATTTTGCAAAGTCCTAGTAGGACTTTAGTCCTACTTCCGTTATTCCGTTTTTGTTTCTAGATCTTTCCTTCCCTTTTTCTTTTCCTATTCCTAGTCTAATTCTTGATCCCTCCTCCAAGTAAAACCCCTCCCCTCCCCAATATAAATACCCCCCCACACACCCCCCCCTCTAAATCATCAAACCCAAAGCCCCCAAGCCTCCACCGCGCCTCACCCCGCGCCCCTCACACGCGCCGCCGCCGCCAGCACCGCCGCCAGCGCCGCCGCCGCCGTTGCCCCGCGCCGCCGCCGCACCTTGCCACCGCCGCACCTCGCCGCCGTTCGTCGGAGACCTCGCCGGAGGTACCGCGCCGCGTCTTTTTCTCTTTCATCGGATCATTTTCTTCTAATCGTTTCGATTCTTTTCATCTCTTCCGATTCGTTTTCTTTCCGATTCTTTTCTAAACCGTTCCGGTTTTCTAGATCGGTTTTTTGTTCGGTTTTCTTTTCCGAAACCCTAGATCGGATTAGTTTTCTTCTCCGATTTAGTTGCCTCGAGACCGTTCGCCGGACCGTTCATCTTAACGAACGTGATCACCGGATACTTCTAGGTTAACGAACGACCGTTCGTTCAACCGTTCTTCTTTTTCTTCTCGTCGGATTTATTCCGCGATCGCGATCTCACATCCGATCTTCGTTCTAGTTTATCTTCTCACTCGTTTATCGGAATCAGGTGATTCAAGCGCCTGGAGTTTCGTTTCGAAAACCGCCGTTCCGCCTAATCAACTTAAACAAGTTTTTGCTATGGTAAAATTTGACCTAGTTTCAAATTGCTAGAACCGAGTTGTTTTCTTTCGCCGTTTGTTTTCCGTTGCTTGGTTCGATTCGATTCTTTTTGCAACCGGAGTTCTTAAGTTGAACTTTCTGGTTCGATCTTTTATTCGAGTTTTACCCGTGCATTAGATGAGTACTTATTGTATGCTTGTTGTTTGTCTGCGATAGATCACCCGGAGTGCGCCGCCTGTTATTTCGAAGCTCTAGGTTTCGCGGATCCTCAGCAAGGCAAGTAACACTTTGATCATACTTTTTCTACTACCCTGTTTTATTGCATTAGATCAATCCTCAAACACTGCATGATTAGGGTCTAATTAAATTGTGGGATGGGAAGTAGATGAGGTAGTAGCTATCACCTATTTTACTTATGAAACCTTTGGGAGTTACTTCTACGTTTGCTTATTATGCCATGCTATGCTAGTAGACGTGGATTGGGTGAGTGATATCCATGACAGATGTGAGTATTGTTAATTAATGGTTTTATCTAAGGTGGCAACTTAAACACACATCTGGGTGGATTGAGGCACCTGGTTTCTATCAGGACTTGCCTGTTTTTCTTTGGACCGCCACCCAGGCTCAAAGGGATCCTAAGATCATTCATGCTAGTAACTTCCGTGTGCAGCCACAAGCCATTATGGGCTCTGGCGTAGTTGACTAAGTCGTGCGAACTCTTACAGGGTAGACTAGCAAATGTAGGGGAAAGTAGGTGTACCGGTCTATCCAAACGTAAGGTGCTAGCCTTCTGAAAGACTATGTCTCGGTCATCCGTTTCTCAAACACCATGTAGTGCGAGAAACCAAACGGAGGCGATCGAGTCTTGTGGGGAAAAGTGTACAAACCTCTGCAGAGTGTACAAACTAATCATGATTAGCCGTGACCCCGGTTATGGACATCTTGAGTATCTAGTTCTTGAATATCATGTGAATCTCATCATGTTACTTCTAATTAATATTGATGGGTTATTAATGATTACTTTTAATTGGGATCGGAATGCTGTCAACCATTCTCGATGTTTCAACCACCATGATAGTTAAATAAAAATTTATTCCTTTGCAGTAGGGAAAAACTGGCTTTACGCAAAACTGTAACCATAGAGCTTTTCCACCAGCCATATATGCATGTAATATAGGCTTATTCATTCAATATTCTCTATGTGTTACATTGCCAGCATATTCCATGTGCTGACCCGTTTCGGGCTGCAACTTTCATGTTGCAGACTTTTCAAACGACGAGTAAGGTGCTTTAGGTCGTGGTTCTATACTCAGTGATGCCGTTGGAGTTGATGGACTCACTTATCTTCCAAGTCTTCCGTTGTTATCAATATTAGATGGCCTTAAGCCATATTTATTGTAATAAGTTCTCTTGAGACATCGATGTAATAAGTGTGTGATTGCTACTCTGCTATAAATCCTTCGAAGTACTGTGTGGTGTCAGCATTACTGATCCAGGGATGACACCGGAGCACAAAGACTTGACCATCTGAGGTCGGGTCGCTAGAGAGATGGTATCAGAGCACACGCTGACTGTAGGACACGACCACTAAGTTAAAGCCATAGATCACTATTCTCCTCTCATTTTCTAACTCCTTATCTTTTCTACTCTTTTAGGATGACGGACGTGAAGATCAATTACGCGCAACCGGATGAAGGAACACCTTTTGGATTTCACTTGAAGGAAGTAACCAAGTACCTGAACATTGGACTACCAAGCTTCACCGGGACCTTCAACGCCACTCTGCCTGAATAGGAGCGCTGGAAGATTCCAGCTCACGTTCCGGGAAGGACATTCGCGCCAATCACGAAGCCCATAGATAGTGTTTTCAGTGCACCAACCTGGAGTCTGGGAAAGAGCATGGCAGCTTGTCGGGGCGGACCGCGTCCCCCCGCGAGCACCTATGGGGCCGGAGCCCCTTTCGTAGTCCGGTGAGGGGGGCGGAGGGAGCACAGAGAGCAGATCGAGGCGAGCACACGGGCGGTTTACCCAGGTTCGGGCCGCGGTGGACGCGTAAAACCCTACTCCTGCTTGGTTGTATTCAACTGGGGAGCTCGGGAGCTTGGAGAGCTAGCTGCACCGAGCGTATGGCTGTCTGGATCCCAAATCTCCGAACCTCGGAACCCCCTCTACGTTGCACACGGGCCTCCTTTTATAGCGCAAAGGGGTCACCGACAGGTGTCAACGTAAGAGAAAGGGGTGAAAGTGTAAAAGGGGTGGTAGTTGTAACAGTGCGGGAACGGTGGCGCTACAGTGCGGCACAGTGTTATCATACCTACTTCTGACGGTAGGGGACAAGGGCATTAAATGCCCGTCACGGTCGCCCGGACAGCACCGAGGCGGACCGTTAGGTGCGCCACCGTTCGCCACGATGGCGGCTGCATGCCACCGCATGCCCCAGGCCGCGCGGTGCCTCGCCACGTGCCCTTGGGGGAAGCCCCGGAGCGACGCGTGGGCGGGCGAGCTGGAGCGCAGTCCTGAGGTGGCGATTTGCCGCGGCAAGTGGCTTGCCGCGGGGGTCGTCTTCCTGTGCCTGATAGCTTGCCGGCTATCAGGCCTTGCCGGGGCGCATAGCGCGCCGTGGCGGGCTTCTCTTGTGGTGCCTGGGTTCGGCCTTCCCAACAAGCTCCTCTTGTCGGGGTCTCGATCTTCTGTCTCTTATACTTTGTTCTTGGATGGCATTACATGGGCTCAGTCGTCCCGGCAAGCTCCTCTTGCCGGGGCCTTGCCTTCTTGGCCCGGCAAGCTCCTCTTGCCGGGGGCCTTGTCTTCTTGGCCCGGCAAGCTCCTCTTGCCGGGGGCCTTGTCTTGAATGCTTGGTCTTCTCTTGGCGCTTCCTGGGCGGGCCTTGCCGCAGGGTGCTACAACTGCCCGTGCACAAGTCTGGGGTACTAAGGTACCCCTACTTTAGTACACCGACAGGAGCCCCCGGGCCTGGGCCACACACGGTGCCGAGCGTCGTTGGGCCAGGCCCTAACAGTGCACGGGCACGCAAGGCCTTGGTCGCGCTGCTCCTTAACTCCGCACCCGTCGTACCTTCCCCAGGCGGCGCGCGCTTATCGCGGCGTCGTGGGGGAGAAACGCCCGTTCCCTCTTTAAGTGGAGGGAGGTGCGGAGGCGCGGCTCGATAAATGAACGGGGGTGAGGCGCGGCTTTCGAGGCGTCCGTTCCCCATAATCACGGGATGGGGAGAGGTCGTCCCACCCGTCGCCTTGGTTCTGCGCGCCCACCACGCGGTCCTCATGCACTCGGAGTCGCGGCGGCGGAGGCAGGGAGTCGGGCCGGCGCGGGTCGATGCAGTGGGTCGGCCCCAGTCGCCTGCCCTTCCTCCGCTTCTATTGGAGGAGCGAGGCGGCTGCGGTCCCACTCCGCTCCTTTATAAGGAGCGAAAGGGGGCGACGGAAATCCGCACTCCATCTCCTTCCTCCTTCTGCTTCTGGTTTCCTTCCCCCGTCTGTGATGGAGGGGGGGAACCCTGGTTCTTCTTCGGTTGCCGCGAGGGTGTCTGCTAGGCAACGCGCCCCTCCTCCCCTTGCGCCCGCGGCGGCGGAGCCGGTCGTCGGGGGAAGAGGGAGAGGGCGAGGTCGCGGACGAGGTCGTGGACGGGGCCGAGGCGCTCGGGGCGGACGGGTCGGTGCGCCGTCCTTGCCTCCGCCAGCGGCTCCATTCCTTCCCGCGGTCCATCTCGGGGACGACCCCCGTGAGTTCATTATCAGGCTGCGCCGGGCGCCTCGTCGCCGCCTCCGGCTTCCCGCCCCATTCGCGAACGTGTTGGAGGTGGAGCAGCCCGAGACGCTAAACCTGCGCATGAGGGGCTGCGGGATCAGTGGGACGCGAGTCCACGTCGAGTCCCGAGCCCCCGGCGTGGCGTGTCTGGGCCGCGGGTGGAAGACGTTCGCCCGGATCCACAGCTTGACGGAGGGGTTCACCCTCCACTTTAAGCTAGTGGGGGAGGACCTCCTCTCCGTCAAGGCCTTCTGGGGCTTCGACATCCGGGCCCGGTGCTGCGAAGATAGCTCCTCCGACAGCGAAGGCTCCTCCTCGAGCGAGAGTGACGAGGAGGGGAGCGACAGCGACGACGAGGGGAGCAGCCGCCGGGATGACGGGTACGACTAGGCGTCGGCCGCAGCTCCGTGGGTGGACTGTGTCCCCCGCGAGCACCTATGGGGCCGGAGCCCCTTTAGTTGTCCGGTGAGGGGGGCGGAGGGAGCACAGAGAGCAGATCGAGGCGAGCACACGGGCGGTTTACCCAGGTTCGGGCCGCGATGGACGCGTAAAACCCTACTCCTGCTTGGTTGTATTCAACTGGGGAGCTCGGGAGCTTGGAGAGCTAGTTGCACCGAGCGTATGGCTGTCTGGATGCCCAATCTCCGAACCCCCGGAACCCCCTCTACGTTGCACACGGGCCTCCTTTTATAGCGCAAAGGGGTCACCGACAGGTGTCAACGTAAGAGAAAGGGGTGAAAGTGTAAAAGGGGTGGTAGTTGTAACAGTGCGGGAACGGTGGCGCTACAGTGCGGCACAGTGTTATCATACCTACTTCTGACGGTAGGGGACAAGGGCATTAAATGCCCGTCACGGTCGCCCGGACAGCACCGAGGCGGACCGTTAGGTGCGCCACCGTTCGCCACGATGGCGGCTGCATGCCACCGCATGCCCCAGGCCGCGCGGTGCCTCGCCACGTGCCCTTGGGGGAAGCCCCGGAGCGACGCGTGGGCGGGCGAGCTGGAGCGCAGTCCTGAGGTGGCGATTTGCCGCGGCAAGTGGCTTGCCGCGGGGGTCGTCTTCCTGTGCCTGATAGCTTGCCGGCTATCAGGCCTTGCCGGGGCGCATAGCGCGCCGTGGCGGGCTTCTCTTGTGGTGCCTGGGTTCGGCCTTCCCGACAAGCTCCTCTTGTCGGGGTCTCGATCTTCTGTCTCTTATACTTTGTTCTTGGATGGCATTACATGGGCTCAGTCGTCCCGGCAAGCTCCTCTTGCCGGGGCCTGAGATTTGGGATCCAGACAGCCATACGCTCGGTGCAGCTAGCTCTCCAAGCTCCCGAGCTCCCCAGTTCAATACAACCAAGCAGGAGTAGGGTTTTACGCGTCCACCGCGGCCCGAACCTGGGTAAACCGCCCGTGTGCTCGCCTCGATCTGCTCTCTGTGCTCCCTCCGCCCCCCTCACCGGACTACGAAAGGGGCTCCGGCCCCATAGGTGCTCGCGGGTAGGGGTACCTTAGTACCCCAGACTAGTGCACGGGAAGTTGTAGCACCCTGCGGCAAGGCCCACCCAGGAAGCGCCAAGAGAAGACCAAGCATTCAAGACAAGGCCCCCGGCAAGAGGAGCTTGCCGGGCCAAGAAGACAAGGCCCCGGCAAGAGGAGCTTGCCGGGCCAAGAAGACAAGACCCCGGCAAGAGGAGCTTGCCGGGACGACTGAGCCCATGTAATGCCATCCAAGAACAAAGTATACGAGACAGAAGATCGAGACCCCGACAAGAGGAGCTTGTCGGGAAGGCCGAACCCAGGCACCACAAGAGAAGCCCGCCACGGCGCGCTATGCGCCCCGGCAAGGCCTGATAGCCGGCAAGCTATCAGGCGCAGGAAGACGACCCCCGCGGCAAGCCACTTGCCGCGGCAAATCGCCACCTCAGGACTGCGCTCCGGCTCGCCCGCCCACGCGTCGCTCCGGGGCTTCCCCCAAGGGCACGTGGCGGGGCACCGCGCAACCTGGGGTATGCGGTGGCATGCAGCCACCATCGTGGCGAGCGGTGGCGCACCTAACGGTTCGCCTCGGTGCTGCCCGGGCGACCGTGACGGGCATTTAATGCCCTTGTCCCCTACCGTCAGAAGTAGGTATGATAACACTGTGCCGCACTGTAGCGCCACTGTTCCCGCGCTGTTACAACTACCACCCCTTTTACACTTTTACCCCTTTCTCTTACGTTGACACCTGTCGGTGACCCCTTTGCGCTATAAAAGGAGGCCCGTGTGCAACGTAGAGGAAGGTCCGGGGGTTCAGAGATTGGGCATCCAGACAGCCATACGCTCGGTGCAGCTAGCTCTTCAAGCTCCCGAGCTCCCCAGTTGAATACAACCAAGCAGGAGTAGGGTTTTACGCGTCCATCGCGGCTCGAACCTGGGTAAACCGCCCGTGTGCTCGCCTCGATCTGCTCTCCGTGCTCCCTCCGCCCCCCTCACCGGACTACGAAAGGGGCTCCGGCCCCATAGGTGCTCGCGGGTAGGGGTACCTTAGTACCCCAGACTTGTGCACGGGAAGTTGTAGCACCCTGCGGCAAGGCCCGCCCAGGAAGCGCCAAGAGAAGACCAAGCATTCAAGACAAGGCCCCCAGCAAGAGGAGCTTGCCGGGCCAAGAAGACAAGGCCCCGGCAAGAGGAGCTTGCCGGGCCAAGAAGACAAGACCCCGGCAAGAGGAGCTTGCCGGGACGACTGAGCCCATGTAATGCCATCCAAGAACAAAGTATACGAGACAGAAGATCGAGACCCCGACAAGAGGAGCTTGTCGGGAAGGCCGAACCCAGGCACCACAAGAGAAGCCCGCCACGGCGCGCTATGCGCCCCGGCAAGGCCTGATAGCCGGCAAGCTATCAGGCGCAGGAAGACGACCCCCGCGGCAAGCCACTTGCCGCGGCAAATCGCCACCTCAGGACTGCGCTCCGGCTCGCCCGCCCACGCGTCGCTCCGGGGCTTCCCCCAAGGGCACGTGGCGGGGCACCGCGCAACCTGGGGTATGCGGTGGCATGCAGCCACCATCGTGGCGAGCGGTGGCGCACCTAACGGTTCGCCTCGGTGCTGCCCGGGCGACCGTGACGGGCATTTAATGCCCTTGTCCCCTACCGTCAGAAGTAGGTATGATAACACTGTGCCGCACTGTAGCGCCACTGTTCCCGCGCTGTTACAACTACCACCCCTTTTACACTTTTACCCCTTTCTCTTACGTTGACACCTGTCGGTGACCCCTTTGCGCTATAAAAGGAGGCCCGTGTGCAACGTAGAGGAAGGTCCGGGGGTTCAGAGATTGGGCATCCAGACAGCCATACGCTCGGTGCAGCTAGCTCTTCAAGCTCCCGAGCTCCCCAGTTGAATACAACCAAGCAGGAGTAGGGTTTTACGCGTCCATCGCGGCCCGAACCTGGGTAAACCGCCCGTGTGCTCGCCTCGATCTGCTCTCTGTGCTCCCTCCGCCCCCCTCACCGGACAACGAAAGGGGCTCCGGCCCCATAGGTGCTCGCGGGGGGACGCGGTCCGCCCCGACATCGCGCCAAAGATGTCGGGGCGGACCGCGTCCCCCGCGAGCACCTATGGGGCCGGAGCCCCTTTCGTTGTCCGGTGAGGGGGGCGGAGGGAGCACAGAGAGCAGATCGAGGCGAGCACACGGGCGGTTTACCCAGGTTCGGGCCGCGATGGACGCGTAAAACCCTACTCCTGCTTGGTTGTATTCAACTGGGGAGCTCGGGAGCTTGGAGAGCTAGCTGCACCGAGCGTATGGCTGTCTGGATCCCAAATCTCCGAACCTCGGAACCCCCTCTACGTTGCACACGGGCCTCCTTTTATAGCGCAAAGGGGTCACCGACAGGTGTCAACGTAAGAGAAAGGGGTGAAAGTGTAAAAGGGGTGGTAGTTGTAACAGTGCGGGAACGGTGGCGCTACAGTGCGGCACAGTGTTATCATACCTACTTCTGACGGTAGGGGACAAGGGCATTAAATGCCCGTCACGGTCGCCCGGACAGCACCGAGGCGGACCGTTAGGTGCGCCACCGTTCGCCACGATGGCGGCTGCATGCCACCGCATGCCCCAGGCCGCGCGGTGCCTCGCCACGTGCCCTTGGGGGAAGCCCCGGAGCGACGCGTGGGCGGGCGAGCTGGAGCGCAGTCCTGAGGTGGCGATTTGCCGCGGCAAGTGGCTTGCCGCGGGGGTCGTCTTCCTGTGCCTGATAGCTTGCCGGCTATCAGGCCTTGCCGGGGCGCATAGCGCGCCGTGGCGGGCTTCTCTTGTGGTGCCTGGGTTCGGCCTTCCCGACAAGCTCCTCTTGTCGGGGTCTCGATCTTCTGTCTCTTATACTTTGTTCTTGGATGGCATTACATGGGCTCAGTCGTCCCGGCAAGCTCCTCTTGCCGGGGCCTTGCCTTCTTGGCCCGGCAAGCTCCTCTTGCCGGGGGCCTTGTCTTCTTGGCCCGGCAAGCTCCTCTTGCCGGGGGCCTTGTCTTGAATGCTTGGTCTTCTCTTGGCGCTTCCTGGGCGGGCCTTGCCGCAGGGTGCTACAACTGCCCGTGCACAAGTCTGGGGTACTAAGGTACCCCTACTTTAGTACACCGACACAGCTCATATCACCATGGGACGCATTGGAGAAGTTTATCAAGAAGACCTCAAGGACACTATCTACCAGATTTGCGGACGCCGAGATGAAGAATGGGAGATGGTCAGCACCAAGAAGGATAGATCCATTGCAGCTTTCATCCAGGAGTTAAACCAGCACATTCGACGCCAAGAGAACCAGATGTGCAATGACATGATAGAGTTGAAGAATGCAAAGGCAAGGATCATCGAGCTAGAAGGAGACCTAAAGGGTACACGCAAGGACTACATGGACGAGATCGTAGCTCTAGCAAGACACAATGTTGATCTCAAGCAGGAGATTGAAGAACTCAAGGGGAGATTAGCATTCAAGAATGAAGACAAGTACGTCGCATGCCCGAGCAACTACATCATCATCGACGACACCGATTCGGATCCAAGTGAACCCGACTTTGAAGACGAAGCTGGAGTAGACATCATGGAGTCTTCCACCGATTCAACTTAATAGATGACCACCATATATTAGTAACATTATTCCCTCCATGTAAACATTATAATCCACGCACTTTTGCGATAGTTCTAGACCGTTTGTAAGCCCTTGTTTGGATTGAATGATGTGATTTTGTGTGAATTTGTCTCATGTGCATTTGGGTAGTGTTTTCTCTTAGACCTCACTCTATTCTTAATTCTCATCTTTTCTAAACCCTCAGATGCCTCCGAGACGTGACAATGGATTCCCACCGGAACTCACTCAGTTGATCTAGCAGCAGAACCAATTGATGCAGTTGTTAGTCCAGAATAAGCAGAACAACAACAACAACAACCCTCCGCCGCCGCCACCTGTTGATTACCTAGCCCGTTTCCTTAGGCTGAATCCACCGGTGTTTTCCAGTAGCACCGAGCCGATAGTAGCAGACGACTGGCTCCGCAAAATAGGAAGGGAGTTGACCGTACAGGATGCCCGCACAAGATTTGGTGGAAATTAAGAAGCAGATCAAGGAGTTATTGGATAAAGGTTACATTCGCCCAAGTTCTTCGCCTTGGGGATCACCCGTACTTCTATTGGAGAAGAAGGATGGATCATTAAGGATGGTTGTTGATTACCGTGGATTGAATGCAGTAACCATCAAGAACAAGTACCCACTGCCAATGATAAATGATCTGTTTGATCGTTTGCAAGGAGCTAAAGTGTTTTCCAAGATCGATTTGCGATCAGGGTACCATCAGTTGAAGATTCGGGAGCAGGACATACCCAAGACAGCTTTTACCACGAGATACGGATTGTATGAGTATACCGTTATGTCATTTGGACTGACTAACGCACCTGCCTATTTCATGAACCTGATGAACAAAGTATTTATGGAGTTTTTGGATAAGTTCGTCGTAGTGTTCATTAATGACATACTGATTTTCTCAAAGAATGAAGAAGAGCATAAGGAACATTTGCGTTTGGTTTTGGAGAAACTAAGGGAACATCAGTTATATGCCAAATTCAGCAAATGTGAGTTTTGGTTGAAGGAAGTTGGATTTCTTGGACATGTTATATCCGGAGAAGGGATAGCAGTTGAACCCAAAAAGGTTGAGACCGTAACCGAATGGGAAGCGCCAACGACAGTTGGAGAGATCTGGAGTTTTCTTGGACTCGCAGGATACTACCGGAGATTCATTGAGAATTTCTCAAAGATTGCAAAGCCTATGACTGAATTGTTGAAGAAGGATACTAAGTTCAATTGGACTAAGGAATGTGAGGCCAGTTTTCAGGAGTTGAAGAAACGATTGGTTTCCTCACCAGTGTTGATTCTGCCAGATCAGACCAAGGATTATGAGGTGTATTGTGACGCTTCACGTCGAGGACTTGGAGCAGTGCTTATGCAGGAAGGAAGAGTTGTTTCGTATGCCTCACGACAACTGAAACCTCATGAACTAAATTATGCTATGGATGAATTGGAGTTAGCAGCCGTAGTGCATGCATTGAAGACATGGAGACATTTCCTCATTGGAAATCATTGTGAAGTGTACACGGATCACAAGAGTTTGAAGTACATTTTCATGCAGAAGGAGTTGAACCTCAGACAAAGGAGATGGTTGGAGCTCATCAAGGATTACGATATGAGACTGCATTACCATCCAGGAAAGGCTAATGTTGTAGCTCACGCATTGAGCCGTAAGAGCCATGTCAATACATTGATGACGGGAGAAATACCAAATGTGTTAGCCGAGGATCCTCGTGAGCTATGTTTGGAAATAGTTCTGAGAGGCTATGTAGCAGCGTTGGAGATTCAATCTACCTTAATGGATAAAATCAGAGAGGCTCAGAAATCTGATAAGGAGATTGCAGACATAAAGAAGAAAATGAGCGAAGGAAAAGCGAAGGGATTTCGTGAGGATGAGCACGATACCCTATGGTTTGAGGACCGTGTTTATGTGCCCAATGACCCGGAGACCAGGAAGTTGATTCTGCAAGAGTCACATGATTCACCCTATTCGATTCACCCAGGAAATACCAAGATGTATTTGGATTTGAAGGAAACATTCTGGTGGACCGGAATGAAGAAGGATATTGCAGCATATGTAGCAGTTTGTGATATGTGTCATAGAGTGAAGGCAGAACATCAGAAGCCAGCCGGATTGTTACAACCATTGCCGATACCCGAATGGAAGTGGGATAAGATAGGCATGGATTTTATCATAGGTATACCCAGGACGAAAGCAGGCTATGACTCGATATGGGTAGTAGTTGATCGTCTGACGAAGGTAGCACATTTCATCCCAGTTAAGACCACTTACACCAGTGCTAAGTTGGCGAAGATATACATGACCAGGATCATTTGTTTGCATGGAGTTCCGAGGAGTATCATATCAGATAGAGGAACCCAATTTACCTCAATGTTTTGGAATCAGTTGCATGAAACTTTGGGAACCAGACTAGAGTTTAGTACAGCTTTTCACCCACAGACAGATGACAGACTAAGAGAGTCAATCAGATTTTGGAAGATATGCTGAGAGCTTGTGCACTAGATTATGGATCTAGTTGGGACAATAACTTGCCGTATGCGGAGTTTTCTTATAACAACAGTTACCAAACCAGTTTGAAGATGGCACCTTTCGAAGCTTTATACGGAAGGAGGTGCAGAACACCGTTGTCATGGGACGAAGTTGGAGACCGTCAGTTCTTTGGACCCGATCTGATCAAGGAGTCTGAACGGAAAGTTAAGTTGATTTGCGATAGGCTCAAGGTAGCCCAATCCAGGCAGAAGAGCTACGGAGATTCTAAACGCAAGGAGACAGTTTACGAAACAGGAGACAGAGTTTATATTCGAGTATCCCCACTTCGAGGAGTTAAGCGCTTTGGAGTTAAGGGAAAGTTAGCACCGCGTTTTGTTGGACCGTATAAGATTTTGCAACGCATGGGAGAAGTCGCTTATAAGTTGGAATTACCAGAAGGACTGTCAGGAGTTCATGATGTATTCCATGTTTCTCAGTTGAAGAAATGTCACGCCGAAATGGCGGAGGTACCACTAAGAGATACAGTGCCGCTTGAAGCGATTCAGTTAAAGGATGACTTAATGTATGAAGAGAAGCCAGTCAAGATTCTTGATTATGCCACCAGAGTTACCCGCAGCAAGGTTATCAAGTTTTGCAAAGTTCAGTGGAACCACCACTCAGAGGATGAAGCCACCTGGGAGCGAGAAGAAGATTTGCTCAAGGACCACCCTCACCTATTTTCTAGCCAACCCGAATCTCGAGGACGAGATTCATCTTAAGGGGGGTAGGTTTGCAACATCCCAAATTTTCAATTTGGAATGTTATACATTATATCATCATGCATGTCATATTTTCTTGCATTTTGTCGATCCTAGAAATTTCACGCAACTCAAGGACCCTCGGAGAGAGTTGGAGATTTCGTTAATTTCATATTTGAGTTCTCTCAAATTTTGAAAGAAAGGGATCATTGGTTTTGTCGGAGTTATTTGCATTTTATTTGGATAGGGAAAAATGCGCGTTTTCAAAAGTTGCATTTTTGGCCCGGAGAAAAGTTCATTTTGTTCGACTCATTTTTAGGAGTCGGGGAAAATTTACTTTATTAATTTTGGAGTCGGTAGATTTATTTTTCTGCGTTTTTCCGCGCGCGAAACCAATTTAAAAAAAATCCGCGCACGCCTGGGCCAAAGGCCCAGCCGGCCGGCCAGGCCGATCGCCGCGCCGCACGCGCGCACCAGGGAGCCAGCGCCGCCGTTTGCCTTATTTTGCAAAGTCCTAGTAGGACTTTAGTCCTACTTCCGTTATTCCGTTTTTGATTCTAGATCTTTCCTTCCCTTTTTCTTTTCCTATTCCTAATCTAATTCCTGATCCCTCCTCCAAGTAAAACCCCTCCCCTCCCCAATATAAATACCCCCACACCCCCCCTCTAAATCATCAAACCCAAAGCCCCCAAGCCTCCACCGCGCCTCACCCCGCGCCCCTCACCCGCGCCGCCGCCGCCAGCACCACCGCCAGCGCCGCCGCCGCCGTTGCCCCGCGCCGCCGCCACACCTTGCCACCGCTGCCGCCGCACCTCGCCGCCGTTCGCCGGAGACCTCGTCGGAGGTACCGCGCCGCGTCTTTTTCTCTTTCATCGGATCATTTTCTTCTAATCGTTCCGATTCTTTTCTTCTCTTCCGATTCGTTTTCTTTCCGATTCTTTTCTAAACCGTTTCGGTTTTCTAGATCGGTTTTTCGTTCGGTTTTCTTTTCCGAAACCCTAGATCGGATTAGTTTTCTTCTCTGATTTAGTTGCCTCGAGACCGTTCGCCGGACCGTTCGTCTTAACGAACGTGATCACCGGATTCTTCTAGGTTAACGAACGACCGTTCGTTCAACCGTTCTTCTTTTTCTTCTCGTCGGATTTATTCCGCGATCGCGATCTCAGATCCGATCTTCATTCTAGTTTATGTTCTCACTCGTTTATCGGAATCAGGTGAATCAAGCGCCTAGAGTTTCGTTTCGAAAACCGCCGTTCCGCCTAATCAACTTAAACAAGTTTTTGCTATGGTAAAATTTGACCTAGTTTCAAATTGCTAGAACCGAGTTGTTTTCTTTCGCCGTTTGTTTTCCGTTGCTTGGTTCGATTCGATTGTTTTTGCAACCGGAGTTCTTAAGTTGAACTTTCTGGTTCGATCTTTTATTCGAGTTTTACCCGTGCATTAGATGAGTACTTATTGTATGCTTGTTGTTTGTCTGCGATAGATTACCTGGAGTGCGCCGCCTGTTATTTCGAAGCTCTAGGTTTCGCGGATCCTGAGCAAGGCAAGTAACACTTTGATCATACTTTTTCTACTACCCAGTTTTATTGCATTAGATCAATCCTCAAACACTGCATGATTAGGATCTAATTAAATTGTGGGATGGGAAGTAGATGAGGTAGTACCTATCACCTGTTTTATTTATGAAACCTTTGGGAGTTACTTCTACGTTTGCTTATTATGCCATGCTATGATAGTAGACGTGGATTGGGTGAGTGATATCCATGACAGATGTGAGTATTGTTAATTAATGGTTTTATCTAAGGTGGCAACTTAAACACACATCTGGGTGGATTGAGGCACCTGGTTTCTATCAGGACTTGCCTGTTTTTCTTTGGACCGCCACCCAGGCTCAAAGGGATCCTAAGATCATTCATGCTAGTAACTTCCATGTGCAGCCACTAGCCATTATGGGCTCTGGCGTAGTTGACTAAGTCATGCGAACTCTTATAGGGTAGACTAGCAGATGTAGGGGAAAGTAGGTGTACCGGTCTATCCAAACGTAAGGTGCTAGCCTTCTGAAAGACTATGTCTCGGTCATCCGTTTCTCAAACACCATGTAGTGCGAGAAACCAAACGGAGGCGATCGAGTCTTGTGGGGAAAAGTGCACAAACCTCTGCAGAGTGTACAAACTAATCATGATTAGCCGTGTCCCCGGTTATGAACATCTTGAGTATCTAGTTCTTGAATATCATGTGAATCTCATCATGTTACTTCTAATTAATATTGTTGGGTTATTAATGATTACTTTTAATTGGGATCGGAATGCTGTCAACCATTCTCGATGTTTCAACCACCATGATAGTTAAATAAAAATTTATTCCTTTGCAGTAGGGAAAAACTGGCTTTACGCAAAACTGTAACCATAGAGCTTTTCCACCAGCCATATATGCATGTAGTATAGGCTTATTCATTCAATATTCTCTATGTGTTACATTGCCAGCATATTCCATATGCTGACCTGTTTCGGGCTGCAACTTTCATGTTGCAGACTTTTCAGACGACGAGTAAGGTGCTTTAGGTCGTGGTTCTATACTCAGTGATGCCGTTGGAGTTGATGGACTCACTTATCTTCCAAGTCTTCCGTTGTTATCAATATTAGATGGCCTTAAGCCATATTTATTGTAATAAGTTCTCTTGAGACATCGATGTAATAAGTGTGTGATTGCTACTCTGCTATAAATCCTTTGAAGTACTGTGTGGTGTCAGCATTACTAATCCAGGGATGACACCGGAGCACAGAGACTTGACCATCTGAGGTCGGGTTGCTACACTTAGTTTGTGGGTGATAGACGGAAGCATAATCGATCTTGATGCCCATGTTTTTGCACCAGAGTTTTACCTCATCGGCCGTAAAGTTTGTGCCGTTATCAGTGATGATGCTGTGGGGGACGCCATATCGATGTACGACCCCAGATATGAAGTCTATCATCGGTCCGGATTCGGCCGTCTTAACAGGCTTGGCTTCTATCCATTTGGTGAACTTATCCACCATGACCAGTAAGTATTTTTTTCTTGTGGGTTCCACCTTTAAGGGGTCCCACCATGTCAAGCCCCCAGACCGCAAAGGGCCATGTTATGGGGATAGTTTGGAGGGCGGTGGGTGGCATATGGCTTTGGTTTGCAAAAAGCTGGCAATCGACGCATCGTTGGACTAAGTCCTGAGCGTCTGCCCGGGCCATTGGCCAATAAAAGCCTGTACGGAAAGCCTTGCTTACAAGGGACCAAGCTGCAGCGTGATGACCATCGAGTCCGGCATGATTTTCAGCCAGCAAGTTCCACCCTTCCTCTTTGGAGATACTCCTTTGAAGGACTCCGGTAGTGCTTTTCTTATAAAGCTCTCCCTCATGGACTTTGTAGGCTTTAGATCAGCGCACTATGCAACATGCCTCGTTTTGGTCCTCTGGGAGTTCCTGCCTAGTAAGGTAGGCTAGGAATGGTTCTGTCCACGGGGTGGTGACGGCCATTATTACGTGGGCTGAAGCTGTGATCTCATTGGCAGAGCCTCCAATTGTGTCAGATTGTTCGGTATCGGTCAGTGCGGTTGACTCTGGGCTGTTATTGCCGGATTCCCCTTCCCATACTACGGATGGCTTGAACAGCCTTTCCAAGAAGATGTTGGGGGGACTGCGTCGCGCTTTGCGCCGATGCATGCCAGGACATCTGCCGCCTGTTTGTTCTCCCGGGCTATATGATGAAATTCGAGCCCTTCGAACCGAGCTGACATTTTTAGGACGGCGTTGCGATAGGCTGCCATTTTTGGATCCTTGGCATCAAAGTCTCCTTTTATTTGGGATATTGCAAGGTTCGAATCCCCTCGCACCTCTAGGCGTGAATACCCATGGATACTGCCATCCGAAGACCATGTAGAAGGGCCTCATATTCGGCTGCATTGTTGGAGTCTGTGTGCATAATCTGGAGTACATATTGAACTCCGTCTCCTGTGGGGGACGTCAAGACGACGCCAGCCTCCAGACCAGCCAACATTTTGGAGCCGTCGAAATGCATGATCCAGTTTGAATATGTGCCGTACTCTTTAGGGAGTTCGGCCTCTGTCCATTCTGCGACAAAGTCGGCCAAAACTTGCGATTTTATAGCTCGCCGTGGCTTATAAGTTATGTCGAACAGGAGGAGCTCAATGGCCCATTTTGCAATCCGGCCCGTTGCGTCACGGTTGTTTATAATATCGTTGAGTGGTACTTCCGAGGCTACTGTTATCGAACACTCTTGAAAGTAGTGTCGCAGCTTCCGGGATGCCATCAATACCGCGTATGCAATCTTTTGATAATGCGGGTACCATGGTTTGCATGGAGTGAGGACAGTGGACACATAGTAGACCGGTTTTGAAGGGGGAATTTGTGTCCGTCCGTTTCTCGTTCGACAACGAGCACTGCGCTTACAACCTGATGGGTTGCTGCAATGTACAATAGCATTGGTTCACCAATATTTGGCGCGGCCAGGACTGGGTTTGTTGCCAATATGGCCTTTATTTCGTCGAGTCCGGCCATGGCAGCATCCTTCCACTCGAAGTGTTCAGTGCGCTGAAGGAGGCGATAGAGGGGTAGTTCCTTTTCTCCCGAACGGGAGATGAAGCGGCTTAGAGCCGCCACGCATCCGGTTAGTTTTTGTATCTGTTTGAGGTCTTTCAGGATATCCAATTGTGACAAAGCTCGGATCTAGGCGGGATTTGCTTCAATTCCTCTACCGGATACAATGAAGCCCAAGAGCTTTCCGGCTGGAACGCCGAAAATGCATTTTTCCGGGTTGATCTTTATGTCGTATGTTCGGAGATTATCAAATGTAAGCCTCAAGTCGTCTACTAGAGATTCGACATGTCTTGTTTTTATGACCACATCATCCACGTATGCCTCCACAGTTTTGCCGATCTGGTTTGCCAGACATGTTTGAATCATGCGCTGATATGTTGCGCCGGCGTTTTTGAGCCCGAAGGGCATCGAGTTGAAGCAGAATGGGCCGTATGGTGTGATGAATGCCTTCGCGGCTTCGTCAGATTCTGCCATCTTGATTTGATGGTAGCCGGAATATGCGTCGAGGAAGCACAACAAATCGTGTCCTGTGGTAGCGTCGATAATTTGATCGATGCAGGGGAGGGGGAAGGGATCCTTTGGGCAAGCCTTGTTAAGGTCTTTAAAATCAACGCACAGGCGCCAGGATTTGTCCTTCTTTGGTACCATCACCAGGTTTGCTAGCCAGTCCGGATGTTTTATATCTCTAATGAATCGAGCCTCCAATAGCTTGGCTAGCTCCTCTCCCATGGCCTGTCTCTTAGGTTCGGAAAAACGCCAAAGATCTTGTTTGACAGGTTTGAATCCTTTTAGGATATTTAAGATATGTTTGGCCAGCCTGCGAGGGATTCCTGGCATGTCTGAAGGGTGCCAGGCGAAGATGTCCCAATTTTCACGTAGGAATTCTCGCACTGCGGCGTCTACATCAGGGTTTAATTGCGCCCCGATGGAAGCTGGTTTAAAGGAGGTGGACTTGGATCTCTTGTCGAGTATCACATCGTCCCTGTTCACCGTGGAGCGCAGCGCAGTCAGCTCCTCGGCCGCTAGGGCTTCAGATAGTGCCTCAAGAGCAAGTGCAGCTGTCTTATTTTCGGCGCGGAGTGCTGTGTCCGGATCACTAACGAGAGTGATGATTCCATTTGGCCCGGGCATCTTGAGCTTCATGTACCCGTAATGTGGTACTGCTTGGAAGATTGTAAATGCTTCCCGCCCGAGCAGAGCGTGGTATCCGCTACTGAACGGGGCCACATGGAACGTGACTTCTTCGGACCTGTAATTATCCGGCGTGCCGAACACCACATCTAGTGTGATTTTTCCTGTACAGCGCGCTTCCCGACTAGGGATTATACCTCTGAAGGTTGTGCTGCTTCGCTCAATGTGGTTCCAGTCTATTTCCACTTTTTGAAGGGTTTCCTCGTAAATGAGGTTCAATCCGCTGCCTCCATCCATGAGTACCTTGGTGAGGCGAAAGTCGTCCACTATTGGACTGAGGACCAGTGTGGCTGGTGCTCGGGCTGTTTGGAATTTAGGTTCATCATTGGCATTAAAAGTAATAGCCGTGTCACTCCATGGGTTTATTGTTGCTACTTGGTAGACTTCGGCGAGGCTGCGGAGTGTTCTTTTTCGCATATTATTTGATGCGAAATTCTCGAAGACTGTTAAGACTGTACTGGTGACCCTGGGGTTTCTTTCTGCGGCCTCCGTGATTAGGAGATCTTCGCCAATTTTGGCCACCTGCCGGAGTATCCAACATGCTCTAAGGCTATGAGTTGGCATGGCGCCCTCTGTACTATAAATTTTACAAGGTCCATTAAGCCATCCTTCCAGTACGGTTCCATGCCCTGCAGAGGGTTTTTGTTTTTTGGTGTTTAACCCGGGTGTCTGTCGATGATGCACCCTTTTGTTCTGGACGGGGTTTCTATTTAGGGCCGGATTATCCCAAAATTTTATTTCGGTTTTCCATGCGCTTTCCATCGCACGGTACTTTTGTACTATGGACGCCAAGTCAGAAAGGCGTGTAATATCACGACGACTTATGGCATTAAGGATTCCCTTGTCCGTGCAATTATTGCAAAAGATTGAGATTGTGTCTTCCTCGCGGCAGTCCTTTATCCTGTTCATAACCAGGAGAAATCTGGCCCAGTAATGGTGTACTATTTCTTCGGGCTTTTGCCTGACTTTGGATAGATCGCTTTTGTTCGGGTGGGTGGGTGGAATTAAATCCGAAACCTCACCCGATCTGAGACTCAGAGGCCAAGGAGTTTCCGAGCTCTGAAGTTTAGGTGCTTGTATGTTGTCCAATGAGTCTAGCCTGTTGCCTGATTCTAAGTTCAGGTCTTGAGTTATATCCTCCCCTCCGCGGGTATCCGGCCCGGAGGGATCGGGAATCAGGACGTAATTAGTCCTTAAGATAGATGAAGGGTCTCCACACTGCCCTTCTACCAAAACATCGTGATGGTTGACCTATGGAGAGTTAATCTCTCTTAGATCGGGTTTAGGCCCAACCTTGTCGTAATCTGTAGCGAGCCCCAGGGCGGCGATGCGATCCAAGAGCTCGTTCATGGAAGAGAGCTCTATTGGATCTAACTGCTCGGCGAGTTCCGAACTGACATGGAGATTGCTTATGATGACCTAAGAGGTCATTGTCGGCGCAGTAGTCGAACAGGCGGTCATAAGAAAACCACCCAGCCGGAGAGTTTGGCCGACAGCCAAAGCTCCCTTGGCAACAGTGTCGTCTTTAAAGACGGGATGAGGCATCCTTCCTGATGACGACGGCACAGAGGAACTCTCAATGAAAGCACCAATGTCGGTGTCAAAACCGGTGGATCTCGGGTAGGGGGTCCCGGACTGTGCGTCTAGGCGGATGGTAACAGGAGACAAGGGACACGAAGCTTTACCCAGGTTCGGGCCCTCTCGATGGAGGTAAAACCCTACGTCCTACTTGATTAATACTGATGATATGGGTAGTACAATAGTAGATCTACCACGAGATCAAGGAGGCTAAACCCTAGAAGCTAGCCTATGGTATGATTGTATGTTTTCCTACGGACTAAAGCCCTCCAGTTTATATAGACACCGGATAGGGTTAGGGTTACACAAAGTCGTTTACAATGGTAGAAGATCTAAATATCCGCATCGCCAAGCTTGCCTTCCACACCAAGGAAAGTCCCTTCCGGACACGGGACGAAGTCTTCAATCTTGTACCTTCATAGTCCAGGAATCCGGCTGAAGGTATAGTCCGGCCATCCGAACACCCCCTAATCCAGGACTCCCTCATATATCTTTAGGTATTGCAATCGAATCTTTTAGTTTCTTGTTTTCTCACTAGTTTAGTCTATAAAAGAAGACTAAACAAGAATGTAATTGAGGGTGCCTCATATACTTCATCTTTTTAATATCTTCCGTGAAAATGATGGAAAGGAAACTTGTGCTCAAGTGTTAGAAGAAGAATGCATTAAAATGTTTGGCACTAAATATTCTAATGATGAGCATGATTGCAATGTTGTTAGCATGAATTCCTTGAATACCCATGATGCTAATGATAGGCAAAGCCACAAGCTTGGGGATGCTATGTTTGATGAAGATGATATTTTTAGTCACCCAAGTTTTGATGAGCAAATTTATTATGATGAGAGCATGCCTCCTTTTTAGGATGATTATATTGATGAAAGTGGTTTCGGAGAGGTCGTGAGTTTATTTAATGATGAATCCACTATTTTGGAAGAGGTTCCAATTGATTATGAGAACAAAGTTGCTATCTATCATGATTATTGTGATGACATGTATGTTATAAAGAATAATGATAACCATGAAACTTGTCATCTTGATTTTAATTTTCAATTGGATTATGCGTCACATGATAGTTATTTTGTTGATTTTGCTCTCACTACTATTCATGAGAAGAAATTTGCTTATGTGGAGAGTAATAAAAATTATGTGCTTGTAGATCATGAAAAGAATGCTTTATGTGATGGTTATATTGTTGAATTCATTCATGATGCTACTGAAATTTATTATTAAGGAGGAACATATGCTTGTAGGAATTGCAATAATATCAAGTTTCCTCTTTATGTGCTTAAAATCTTGGAGTTATGCTTGTTTCGCTTTCCTATGCTTGTTGATTATTGTTCCCATAAATTGTTTGCTCACAAAATCCCTATGCATAGTAAGTGGCTTAGACTTAAATGTGATAGTCATATTCTTCATGATGCTCTCTTTATGTTTCAATTCTTATCTTTTACATGAGCATCATTGAAATCACCATGCCTAGCTAGCGGCGTTAAAGGATAGCGCTTGTTGGGAGGCAACCCAACTTAATTTTGTTCTTTGCTTTTTGCTACTGCTTAGTAATAAATAATTCATCTAGCTTCTGTTTATATGTGGTTTTATGTTTTAATTAGTGTTTGTGCCAAGTCGAACCTTTGGGAAGACTTGGGTGAAGTCTTTGCGATCTTGCTGTAAAAAAAACCAAAACTTTTGCACTCACGAGATTAGCTGCCATTTTTTTCTGGAGAGTGATTTTAGGTTGATTATTTTTGCAGATGATTAATAGACAAATTCCTCAGGTCCACCAATTTATTTCGTAATTGTTGGAGTTACAGAAGTATTCGGATGATACAGACTACTACAGATTGTTCTATTTTTGACAGATTCTGTTTTCATTGTGTTGTTTGCTTTATTTTGATGGATCTATGAGTACTATCAGAGGGTATGAACCATAGATAAGTTGGAATACAGTAGATATTACACCAATATGAATTTAGAATGAGTTCACAACAGTACCTTAAAGTGGTGGTTTATTTTCTTATACTAACGGAGCTCATGAGATTTTCTGTTTAAGTTTTGTGTTGTGAAGTTTTCAAGTTTTGGGTAAAGATTCGATGGACTATGGAATAAGGAGTGGAAAGAGCCTAAGATTGGGTATTCCCAAGGAACCTCAAGGTAATATTCAAGGACAACCATGAGCCTAAGCTTGGGGATGCCCCGAAAGGCATCCCCTCTTTCGTCCTCGTTCATGGGTAACTTTACTTGGAACTATATTTTTATTCACCACATGATATGTGTTTTGCTTGGAGCGTCATTTTATTTTATTTTGTTTTGCTTTATGTTTGAATAAAATACCAAGATCTGAAATTCTTAAATGTTAGAGAGTCTTCACATAGTTACATAATTATTCAACTACTCATTGATCTTCACTTATATCTTTTGCAGTAGTTTGTCATTTGCTCTAGTGCTTCACTTATATCTTTTTAGAGAATGACGGTAGTTTTATTTCGAAGAAATAGATGAACTCTCATGCTTTACTTATACTATTTTGAGAGTCTTTTAGAACATCATGGTAATTTTCTTTGGCTATAAAATTATTCATAATATGATGGGCATCCAAAATGGGTATAATAAAAACTTCCATATAGAGTGCATTGAATACTATGAGAAGTTTGGTTCTTGATGATTGTTTTTTGATATGAAGATGGTAATATTAGAGTCGTGCTAGTTGAGTAATTGTGAAATTGAGAAATACTTGTGTTGAGGTTTGCAAGTCTCGTAGCATGCACGTATGGTAACCGTTGTGTGACAAATTTGAAGCCTGGGGTGTTTCTTTGATTGCCTTCCTTATGAGTGGCGGTCGGGAACGAGCGATGGTCTTTTCCTAACAATCTATCCCCCTAGGAGCATGCGCGTAGTGCTTGGTTTTGATGACTTGTAGATTTTTGCAATAGGTATGTGAGTTCTTTATGAGTGATGTTGATTCCATGGATTATACGCACTCTCACCCTTCCATCATTGCTAGCCTCTTCGGTACCGCGCATTGCCCTTTCTCACCTCGAGAGTTGGTGCAAACTTTGCCGGTGCATCCAAACCCCGTGATATGATACTCCCTATCACACAAAAGCCTCCTTATATCTTCATCAAAACAGCCACCATGCCTACCTATTATGGCATTCCCATAGCCATTCCGAGATACATTGCCATGCAACTTCCACCGTTCCGTTTATTATGACACGCTTTATCGTTGTCATATTGCCTTGCATGATCATGTAGTTGACATCGTATTTGTGGCGAATCCACCATTCATAATTTTTCATACATGTCACTCTTGATTCATTGCACATCCCGGTACATGATACGTCTCCAACGTATCTATAATTTTTTATTGCTCCATGCTATATTATCTACTGTTTTGGACTATATTGGGCTTTATTTTCCACATTTATATTATTTTTGGGACTAACCTATTAACCGGAGACCCAGCCCAGAATTGCTGTTTTTTTGCCTATTTCAGAGTTTCAGAGAAACAAAATATCAAACGGAGTCCAAACGGAATGAAACCTTCGGGAACGTGATTTTCTCATCAGATAAGACCCAGGAGACTTGGACCCTCTGTCAAGAAAGCCACGAGACAGCCACGAGGGTGGGGGGCGCGCCCCCTGCCTCGTGGGCCCCTCAGAGCTCCACCGATGTACTTCTTCCTCCTATATATACCTACGTACCCCCAAACGATCAGATACGGAGCCAAAAACCTAATTCCACCGTCGCAACCTTCTGTACCCACGAGATCCCATCTTGGGGCCTGTTCCGGAGCTCCGCCGGAGAGGGCCGTCATCACGGAGGGCTTCTACATCATCCTAGCCCCTCCGATTGTCGGGGGATATCGGCCTCCACGAGCACCTATGGGGACGGAGCCCCTTGTCGGTTCGGCGGGGGCGGAGGATGCACAAAGAGCAGATCGAGGCGACACACACACACAACGATTTTACCCAGCTTCGGGCCGCACGGATGTGTAAAACCCTACTGCTGCATGTCTGGTTGATTGGGGTTCTTGCTCTGGAGCGCAAGAAGCTACAGTAAGTTGGAGCTGGACGTAGACGAGGGTCTACTGGGTCCGATCCTCCTCTAGGGTTCTGGATTCCTTCCTCTCTGGGTCTGGATCCCTTCCGGTCTCTCCTCCTCTCCTCTACGTGCGCATGGGCCTCCTTTTATATGCTAAGGGGTTTCCCACAGGTAGCGACGTAGGTGAGGGTAAAAATGGCAAGGGGCTGTGCAAACAGTGGCCGCACAGTGCTATCGCACCTAACTCTGACGGCGGGAGACAAAGGCATTAAATGCCCGTCTGGATCGCTTAAACAGTGCCGAGGCGGACCGTTAGGAGCGCCTCCGCTTGCCACGGGGGCGACTCTGCCAACATCGCATGCCACCGCGCGTCTCAGGTCGCGCGGCGTCCCGCCACGTGCCTCCGGGGAAGCCCCAGAGTGACGCGTGGGCAGGTGAGCTGGAGCACAGGCCTGATGTGGTGGTTTGCCGCGGCAAGTGGCTTGCCGCGATAGTTGCCTTGCCGCACCTGGGAGCTTGCCGCTCGCCAGGCCTTGCCGGGGCGCGTGGAGCGCCGCGGCGGGCTTCTCTTGGTGTGCCTTGGTTTGGCCGTCCCGGCGAGCTCCTCCCGCCGGGGCCTTGGTGCTTCGGCTTAGTCGTCCCGTCAAGCTCCTCTTGCCGGGGCCTCGTCGCCTTGGCCCGGCAAGCTCCTCTTGCCGGACCTTGCCTTCTCGACCCGGCAAGCTCCTCTTGCCGGGGCTTGGTCTTCTAGGCTCGATCACTTGGCCTTCGTCCGGCCCGGAAAGGGCCATGGAGACTCTTGTCGCTCCCCTGGCAGGCCTTGCCGCGGGACGCTACTACTGCCCGTGCACAATTTCGGGGTATTAAGGTACCCCTACTTTAGTACACCGACACCGATGAAGTGTGAGTAGTTCACCTCAGACCTACGGGTCCATAGTTATTATCTAGATGGCTTCTTCTCTCTTTTTGGATCTCAATACAATGTTCTCCCCCTCTCTTGTGGAGATCTATTCGATGTAATCTTGTTTTTGCGGTGTGTTTGTTGAGATCGGTGAATTGTGGGTTTATGATCAAGTCTAACTATGAATAATATTTGAATCCTCTCTGAATTCTTTTATGTATGATTGGTTATCTTTGCAAGTCTCTTCGAATTATCAGTTTGGTTTGGCCTACTAGATTGGTTTTTCTTGCCATGGGAGAAGTGCTTAGCTTTGAGTTCAATCTTGCGGTGTCCTTACCCAGTGACAGAAGGGGCAGCAAGGCACGTATTGTATTGTTGCCATCGAGGATAACAAGATGGGGTTTTTATCATATTGCATGAAACTATCCCTCTACATCATGTCATCTTGCTTAAGGCATTACTTTGTTTTTAACTTAATACTCTAGATGCATGCTGGATAGCGGTCGATGAGTGGAGTAATAGTAGTAGATGCAGGCAGGAGTCGGTCTACTTGTCTCGGACGTGATGCCTATATACATGATCATACCTAGATATTATCATAACTATGCTCAATTCTGTCAATTGCTCAACAGTAATTTGTTCACCAACCGTAGAATACTTATGCTCTTGAGAGAAGCCACTAGTGAAACCTATGGCCCCCGGGTCTATTTTCCTCATATTAATCTCCATCACTTTAACCTTGCTTTCTTTTTTAATTTGCCTTTTTACTTTTCACGTTGTATCTCTATATCAAAAATACCAAAAATATTATCTATCATCTCTATCAGATCTCACCCCCGTAAGTGTCCGTGAAGGGATTGACAACCCCTAATCGCGTTGGTTGCGTGGAGCTATTGTTTTTGTGTAGATACGAGGGACTCGAGCGTAGCCTCCTACTGGATTGATACCTTGGTTCTCAAAAACTGAGGGAAATACTTACGCTAGTTTGCTGCATCATCCTCTCCTCTTCGGGGAAATCCAACGCAATGCTCAAGAGGCAGCAGTACACCGCCGGAGGCACTCATATAGAGTCATATTTTGTTCTAGTATCGAGTTGTAATTCTTGAGTTGTAAATAAATAGAAGTGTGATGATCATCATTATTAGAGCATTGTCCTGTGTGAGGAAATAAAAAATAAAAAATAGAAAGGCCAAAAAAAGATAAGGCCCAAAAAAATGAGAGAAAAAGAGAGAAGGGGCAATGTTACTATCCTTTTTCCAAACTTGTGCTTCAAAGTAGCACCATGATCTTCATGATAGAGAGTCTCTTATTTTGTCACTTTCATATACTAGTGGGAATTTGTCACATCCCTAGTTCTGGTGATGCTTAGTGCTTGCATTAGAGTGTTGCATCATGATTAAATTCTATTAAATTTGAAATGGGGAATGTTTCAAACCCTAGCACTAAAGCAAATTCAAATAGATGCAAATTAAAAATGGAATTTCAACTAACCCAAAATGCTTTTCAAAAATGTTCATGGCCTTTGGAAAATGTTGCAAACAACAACCAGAGGTGATGCACATTTTTGCTATACATTTTGGATTTTTGAATGAACCCATATGTATTTGAATTGGAGCTGTTTAAAATAATATAAATATTTTGAAGGCTCCAAAAATGTTGGAAATTGGTGAGGGCCTTTGGTATATTATAACCAGTGGCCACAAGGAATCTCAACATTTTTATAATTGTGCTAGTATTTATTTTAAGTCAAAAACAAATGTCAGAAATAGAAAAGAAAACAAAAATATGGAAAACCCTTACCTGGGCCACTTGCTGGCCTGGCTCTGGGCCGGCCCACCTGGCCCATGCCAGTCACCTCCTACCTTTGCCAGTAGGCAGAGGAGGGGGGACAGCGCACCGCCGCCGAGCATGCGCGAGGCCACCTCCTGCTTCGCCGTGTCGACGCCTCCTCCTCCCTGTCCCCGCGCCTGTGGATGCCTCGACCCCCCTCTGTCCTTCCCCCCCCTCTCTCTCTTCTCTGGCTCCCTTCCCCTCTCTTCCCGAGCGCCGCTGTCGCCGCCGTTCACTGCCACCGTGGCCACCGTCCACACCTCGCCTCGCCGATGCTTCCAGAAGAACCGCCGCGCCTTCCTCTTCGTCTCCACCAACCCACGTGACGCCGGGCGCACCGCAGCATCGTCCCCGCCGCCTTCATCGCCGCATCTGTCCGACAATCGCCGCGGTCGATTCGCCGTCTCCGACGCCTCCCCGAGACCACCGCGCTGCTCTTCGACCCCGCTGTGAGCCCCGGAGTATTACCCCTCACCTCTCCCTCTCTGGTTCGTCCTCTAGCTAGCTGTGCTGCCATGGCCGTAGCTCGCGTCCGCCATGACCGGCGAGCCCCGCGCTCCCGAGCTCCTGCACTTGCGTTCATTGCACCGGCGTGCTCCTGGTGACCCCAGGAACCCGTAGAGCCCCTCAGCTGATCTCGATGTGCCGTGGAACGTCGCACCGGACTCCGCCCGAACTCCGGCCGCCGCCATGAGGTCACTTCCGACGAATTCCGGCCACCCCACGGCCTTCCGTCCGGTCCATTGGATGCGGACGAGCAAGAGCTCCTCCCCGGTGCGCTCAGCGCGCCAAACCACCGCCCGATGCTCAAATCCGAGCCGCGCCGCCGTCATTTTGGTCGTCGCCGGCTGTGCTCCGGCGAGTGCCGACGTGGCGCGTCATTAGCGCTAACCACCGCCAGCTAGATCACCCACATACGCTGACAGATGGGCCCCAGCGCCCACTAATTTTGTAATTAGGCTAAACACACCCCTGTTTAACACTATGACACTGACGTGTGGAGCCCACACGTCAGGTTTGACCTGGAGGCGCCCAGTTGACCAACTGACGTCATCCTGAAGTCACGCTGACGCAATAATTATTTTCTGCATTTTTTTTAATCAGGAAATTCCAGAAAATAGAGCTAACTTCTAAAATTCATATAAATTCAACCGTAGCTCAGATTGAAAAGTTTTATATATGAAAAATGATCAGAAAAATTCAAGGAATCCATCTGTACCATTTTCATGCATGTTAGAACAACTTATAGTTGCTGCTTAGCACAAATCATATAATGGCATTTAAATATCCACATATGGAGTTTGAATTTGAATCCTGGATTCAAATCAACTTCATTTAATCTGGTTGCTAGCTGCATTAGCTCAAATCACATCATATTGCCATGTCATGATCATGCATCATATTGTCGCATTGCATTGATTGTGTTCTTTCTCAGTTGCCGGTGTTTGTCCCCTCTCGATAGACGTGGTTCCGACGATGTGATCGATGACACCGATGAAGAACTATATTATCTTCAGAAGTGCCAGGCAAGCAAAACCCCCTTGTTCATCCCGATACAATCCCACCCTCTCGCTCCTGCTCTCTTTTACTGCATTAGGACAACAACGTTTCATGTGTTACTTGCTGCGGTAGCTGAACCCCTTTATCCTTTGCATGACCTGTCATTCCACAGTAAATAGATGAAACCCACTAGCATGAGTAGGAGTTGTTTGAGCCCATGTTGTGCCTACTCATTCATGCTTGTTTGTCATGCCTGCTACTGCTTAGAGTTGAGTCGGGTCTGATTCATCGGGAATGAATTGGAATGGTGATGAACATGTCCTACTGTGTGTGAGCTAAGTGTGTGAATACGATTTGGTAAAGGTATTGGTGAGAGGCCATGTAGGAGTACATGGTGGGTTGTCTCATTGAAGCCGTCCTCAGGAACTGAGTTCTGTGTTTGTGATCCATGAAACAGCTACTACCATGCATTGGGCCCTGAAATATGACCCCGCTCGACTTCTTAATCACCCTTGTCCTCTGTCCAGGAGTTGCAAGTAGTTTCTGGTGTTTGTAGTATGCTGGGGGCCGCGCGCAGCGCTGACCGTAGGGGTGGGCTGTGTTGCGGTAGGCACGTGGCCGGGCATCCGGGCGCCCGTTTGGTGTCTCGGACCCTGTACACATCGTTCGGGGCCGTTAGTGGAAACCTCGGCCGGACTCCCTGCGGATGGAACCCGAATAGGCGATAAACCTGGACTTGAGACTTGAGTGTTTAGGTAGGTCGTGGTCTACACCCACGTCGGCTTTCGCTTGAAGTCTGCCGAGCACATGTCGTGTGCAGACGCTAAGTGGTGGAAACATGTATGAAGAAGTACACCCCTGCAGGGTTAACATCATCTATTCGAATAGCCGTGTCCGCGGAAATGGACTTCTGGGTTGCCTATATCAGTTCATAGACAAGTGAAAGTGGATACTCTAAAATGCGCAAGATAAGCGTGAGTGCTATGGATGGCCTTCTCGTAGGGAGACGGAAGTGGATCCATAGTGGTGTATTGATATGGTGAATATGTGGACTCGTGTGCGCCACCTCAAGAGAGTTACTTGCAGTCGTAGTTCAGGTTAGCCACTGAGTCAAAGCTGGCTTGCTGCAGTCAAACTCCACCACCCCCTTTATTGATACTGATGCATATGTAGTTAGTTCTGATGTAAGTCTTGCTGAGTACAATTGTACTCACGTTTGCCTATTTTATGTTTTGCAGAGAGACGTCAGTCTCGCTAGTAGTACCGCTTGGACTTCGACGTTTAGCTTGATACCTCAGCTACGATCTTGTGCCCTCGGCAGGATCTGGTAGATAGTCAGGCTTCTCAGCCTTTTTCATTTGTAGTTGTCTGTACTCAGACAAGTTAAGCTTCCGCATGTGCTTGTTGCTTGTATGCTCTGTATGTTGGGTCATGAGACCCATGCTTGTAATATCTCGCTCTTCGGAGCCTAATGAATAAATACTTTGAGTCGTAGAGTCTTGTTGTGATGCCATGTTGTATTTACACATATCGAGCATATTGTGTGTATGATTGAAATGCTTGGTATGTGTGGGATCCGACTATCTAGTTGTTTATCCTTGGCAGCCTATCATATGGGGAAATGTAGTCTAGTGCTTCTGAGCGATAGTAGTCCGCTACAGCCCGGTTCACCGGAGTCCTGCTAGCCCAGCACTACTGCTCAAGACGCTTGACTGGCCGGCATGTGTTTCACTTCATTCCTGTGTCTGTCCCTTCAGGGAAATGTCACGCGGTGACATCCGGAGTCCTGTCTAGCCTGCTACAGCCCGGGTTACCGGAGTCCTGTTAGCCCAGTGCTACAGCCCGGATTCACACGCTGATGACCGACATGCTCGATGTGATTCATGTATGCCTGTCCTCATGGGTTAGTGCCGCCTTGGGTTCACGACTAGCCATGTCGGCCCGGGTTCTTTGTCATATGGATGCTAGCGACACTATCATATACGTGAGCCAAAAGGCGCAAACGGTCCCGGGCCAGGTAAGGTGGCACCCGTGGGAATACCGTGCGTGAGGTCGCAAAGTAATATGATGTGTTACATGCTAGATCGGTGTGACCTAGGACCGGGGTCCTGACAGCGTTGGTATCAGAGCCTGACTGTCTGTAGGATTTCCCAGCCAAACTGGTCGAAGTTGAGTCTAGAAATGCTTTAGTTATATATAAGGGAATTGATTGTGGAAGGGAACGTAAGGCTCTTTTTATTCCTTATACCTCATGGCCTTCTGATCTGAGTCAACCTCCTCTCTTCTACGGGGTTTAAGAACTAGGCTTCTCTTCTATCTCTCAGGATGACGTGTTACTAAACCGTAGTTGCCTAGGATTGTTGAGTTCAAGCCCCTGATCAGTTTCTACTACTTCCATATGTTCATAGCTGGTCTCAGAACATTGATATTGTGATGATGAGTGGTTATGCCACCATTTTGCAGGATGTCGCAAATCATTTTGAGCATTTACAGTCGTTATGCTGTCCGAGTCATCCCAGGTTTCTAAATAGTCTGATGCATTTGCAAATTCCTTCCTACCGTTCTGAAGTTCCTTTGTGCCGGATCAACCACACTAATTGGTGAGTTGAGGTACTCTGTTGCCTCGACATATATGTCGGAGTTGCTAGTATGACCCTAGGTGTTTTAGGGAGTCACCTAGTAATCTAGCATGTTTTGTGTTCCCAGTGTGATGAATCTGGCCACCATTCTCGAAAGCATCCTGTGATGCCATCCAGTAGTAGGTATTCTACTCCTGGGTTTTGAACCCGAGATTCACCCTACTTACCTCATGTGATAGTGTTGCTAGTTCCTTTAGGATATTAGTAACCTTGTGATAGTCCTCGAGGTCCATGGTATATCATTCTTCCAAATACCATGGATCAATGTGGCGGGAGTTCTTTGAACCAAAATATCACAATAGGAGTGCTCTTGATGAGATCTCGATCCTATATGGTGAACCTGCCAGTCCTACCTTTCTGCATGGGTTATCCGGAAGAAACATGTTGAATTTATTCAACATGCTAACCGATGCATCTACAACTTAAGAAATTATATGTTCCTCTGAGTTGTCCCTTTTTAGTTGTATTCTGACCCTCTTGCATCAATTGTTGGTCAAGAATAGTTGTGCATTCGTGTTATCGATGCCTATTACTCTTGTGGTCCGTCAAGCCATTCTATTTCGGAATGACTAGGAGAAACAAACTCCAGTACCTCATCCATATCCAGGATTGGGTCAAAGCAGTTGTATTCCGCAGATCGAAATGCCAATCCAGCTTTTGTTCTGTTCTACCTTGGAGTGTTGCCTCCTTATGTCAGGATTTTCATGAGAATTGCACCACCTCTTATGAATTCTTGACGCAGTAATACTTCTTGCCATCATTGTTCATTCCTCGGTTCCCGTTATGTTGTAACCTGAATGCCGACAAGTGAATTGTGATGTGTGAAATCAATACTCCGAGCAACTCGTTGCTTGGTAGTAAATGGGCAATGTTCTCATTCTTAGCGTGTTGGTTATTAAATCATCATCCTAAGATTGATCGTGCTACCTAGCCCTTATTTCTGGTGCACTCTTCGATCAAGGAGTTAGGATTGTGTAAATCCCTTACTCTTTTTGATCATGTCATGTTGCCCTGAAAAGCAAGATTGTTCTCGAGCTTAGCAACATATCGGTGGTTCGTGATTTTCTGAATATCTTCTCGGAAGTATTACCAGGTTGTTACCTGACCGCGATGTTGAGCTCATGATCACGTTGGTTTTCTTGTAAACCACCCCTTCTCCAAGAATCTGTGTTGGATACCCCTGAGCTAGTTGGTTGAGCTAAATAACAACTTGGAGAGTTGGAAGATAAAAGCCTATCCGACTTAGCTCATGTTAAGGGATATCTTTGTGTGTGTGTGTGTTGAAGAAAGATGATATTTTCTCCAATTGGTCCTCGTGATCAGTTATTGGATCTATTGCCTTGTCAAAACTTTGACTTGAGTATGGGCTATTGTCAAGTCAAATCAGAACCAACGATGTTCGTAATGTTGTCTTACCCGTGGTTGATCCCTCGAGCATACACCATTACATCTTTTGGTCTGACCAATACTATCACATTGTTCACATGATGGTGGAAGTCCAGTGATATGGAAATACCGATGAGTTGTTGTTGAGCCCATTAGCAGCATTTTGTCTCCCCCAGGATTCATGTTGAACATCTAAGTTAGTGTTGGAAACTTTGTAAGCATTGCTTTCGTGTTCCGTTCATGAAGCTTATGCTTGGATGGAAGAAGTGACTTCCTCGAATTCACGTGCATTAAGTGTAAGTTGCCGCCGTGAGTTCGAGAAAGATTGTTTTTGCTTCCTTAGGAATCATCCCAAGTCAGTCACGCATGTGCGAAGTATTCTATGGTTTGGTAGACTGATCATCTCCATTCCATATGTATTCCTAGCACACCAAGCCACTAACTGATTTGTTCAAGGAGAAGAAGTTCCTTTGTAAGAGCTAATCATATGACTTATGCAAGGACTTCGTTATCCGCGATGATGGTTCCCCACCTGAACTCGGTAGTGTTTTATTGTAAGACTACTATGTGGTCATGCTTGTCTGGGACAGTGTGCTCACATGTTGTAGCAAAACCTGCTCGTGTTTTGGAGCTTGCTATCGTAGTTCATTCCCTGAGAATCTTGCGACATCATCTCGTCGATTTGTGCTGCAAACTTTCTTCTCCATGCATGATGTCTGAAGTATCCTGTTTCTAACCAGATCTGAATCTCAGGCAGATATGATGGCTGGAACTTCTCCAAGATCTATGATGTAGGTCCCGACAAGGTTGATGATCTGGCCGACACATCTAGCCGGAAGATCTATCATTGTAGTATCTTGACTAAACTATTTAACCATCTTCTCCATGAGGATCTCGCGCGACTTATTATAGAAGGTTTTCCTTAGGTATCCTTGTGCTCTCAGTGTCTTCGATGATTCCATAACCATTGAAATATTGGAAACACTCTCGACTGTTGAGTTTTCCCCAGATACTAGAATCATTCCCAGCATTTGCATTTTGTTCCCAGCTTGCACCTCAATAGTTGTTGTCCAGGATCATATTCAAAAGTGAACTTGTCATGGGTCCCATCCATTTCCGGTGATAAGTAAAAATCATCTATTGCATTGTCTTCAACAAGGTAGTCCACATCTTTCGTTCTAGTACAAGTATGTCACCTTTTCGAACTCCTTCAAACGATCGTTTGTGATTGCCTTAGGATGGAATAAAGAGTTCCAATGATCTCAGAATCAAAAGTAATTCTTTTTGCCACTTAAGGGAATAGTTCTTCGAGTCACCTTCCCTAAGGTGCCCCGTTTTGGAATCATGGCAATCAACTCCTCGCTACCTTGAAAACTATGCACCATCCTACTTAAGCGTGGGAGTGTTTCCTACCAAACTGAACTTTCATCATTTGTTCTCTCCATCCCTTTTGATGTGTGTTGTCTCTTAGATCAAGAGATGGTTCATCATCTCATTCCATGAGTTGATCGTGTATCGCTTGATTTTCGAGAAGATCGTTTCCTATAGAGTTTCTTTTTGTCGTCATCATGTTGTATGAAGATCTCGAAAGCAAGGGCGTCAAGATCAATATGATGCAATGAAGCTACTTCTACGAGAAGGGCAGTTGGATCGAGGAGACCATGATAGTTGTGACCTCCTTTCTTCTAACCTCACGACTTGAATCTCGGGGCGAGATTCTTGTTTAGTGGGGGTGAGTTGTCACATCCCTAGTTCTGGTGATGCTTAGTGCTTGCATTAGAGTGTTGCATCATGATTAAATTCTATTAAATTTGAAATGGGGAATGTTTCAAACCCTAGCACTAAAGCAAATTCAAATAGATGCAAATTAAAAATGGAATTTCAACTAACCCAAAATGCTTTTCAAAAATGTTCATGGCCTTTGGAAAATGTTGCAAACAACAACCAGAGGTGATGCACATTTTTGCTATACATTTTGGATTTTTGAATGAACCCATATGTATTTGAATTGGAGCTGTTTAAAATAATATAAATATTTTGAAGGCTCCAAAAATGTTGGAAATTGGTGAGGGCCTTTGGTATATTATAACCAGTGGCCACAAGGAATCTCAACATTTTTATAATTGTGCTAGTATTTATTTTAAGTCAAAAACAAATGTCAGAAATAGAAAAGAAAACAAAAATATGGAAAACCCTTACCTGGGCCACTTGCTGGCCTGGCTCTGGGCCGGCCCACCTGGCCCATGCCAGTCACCTCCTACCTTTGCCAGTAGGCAGAGGAGGGGGGACAGCGCACCGCCGCCGAGCATGCGCGAGGCCACCTCCTGCTTCGCCGTGTCGACGCCTCCTCCTCCCTGTCCCCGCGCCTGTGGACGCCTCGACCCCCCTCTGTCCTTCCCCCCCCTCTCTCTCTTCTCTGGCTCCCTTCCCCTCTCTTCCCGAGCGCCGCTGTCGCCGCCGTTCACTGCCACCGTGGCCACCGTCCACACCTCGCCTCGCCGATGCTTCCAGAAGAACCGCCGCGCCTTCCTCTTCGTCTCCACCAACCCACGTGACGCCGGGCGCACCGCAGCATCGTCCCCGCCGCCTTCATCGCCGCATCTGTCCGACAATCGCCGCGGTCGATTCGCCGTCTCCGACGCCTCCCCGAGACCACCGCGCTGCTCTTCGACCCCGCTGTGAGCCCCGGAGTATTACCCCTCACCTCTCCCTCTCTGGTTCGTCCTCTAGCTAGCTGTGCTGCCATGGCCGTAGCTCGCGTCCGCCATGACCGGCGAGCCCCGCGCTCCCGAGCTCCTGCACTTGCGTTCATTGCACCGGCGTGCTCCTGGTGACCCCAGGAACCCGTAGAGCCCCTCAGCTGATCTCGATGTGCCGTGGAACGTCGCACCGGACTCCGCCCGAACTCCGGCCGCCGCCATGAGGTCACTTCCGACGAATTCCGGCCACCCCACGGCCTTCCGTCCGGTCCATTGGATGCGGACGAGCAAGAGCTCCTCCCCGGTGCGCTCAGCGCGCCAAACCACCGCCCGATGCTCAAATCCGAGCCGCGCCGCCGTCATTTTGGTCGTCGCCGGCTGTGCTCCGGCGAGTGCCGACGTGGCGCGTCATTAGCGCTAACCACCGCCAGCTAGATCACCCACATACGCTGACAGATGGGCCCCAGCGCCCACTAATTTTGTAATTAGGCTAAACACACCCCTGTTTAACACTATGACACTGACGTGTGGAGCCCACACGTCAGGTTTGACCTGGAGGCGCCCAGTTGACCAACTGACGTCATCCTGAAGTCACGCTGACGCAATAATTATTTTCTGCATTTTTTTTAATCAGGAAATTCCAGAAAATAGAGCTAACTTCTAAAATTCATATAAATTCAACCGTAGCTCAGATTGAAAAGTTTTATATATGAAAAATGATCAGAAAAATTCAAGGAATCCATCTGTACCATTTTCATGCATGTTAGAACAACTTATAGTTGCTGCTTAGCACAAATCATATAATGGCATTTAAATATCCACATATGGAGTTTGAATTTGAATCCTGGATTCAAATCAACTTCATTTAATCTGGTTGCTAGCTGCATTAGCTCAAATCACATCATATTGCCATGTCATGATCATGCATCATATTGTCGCATTGCATTGATTGTGTTCTTTCTCAGTTGCCGGTGTTTGTCCCCTCTCGATAGACGTGGTTCCGACGATGTGATCGATGACACCGATGAAGAACTATATTATCTTCAGAAGTGCCAGGCAAGCAAAACCCCCTTGTTCATCCCGATACAATCCCACCCTCTCGCTCCTGCTCTCTTTTACTGCATTAGGACAACAACGTTTCATGTGTTACTTGCTGCGGTAGCTGAACCCCTTTATCCTTTGCATGACCTGTCATTCCACAGTAAATAGATGAAACCCACTAGCATGAGTAGGAGTTGTTTGAGCCCATGTTGTGCCTACTCATTCATGCTTGTTTGTCATGCCTGCTACTGCTTAGAGTTGAGTCGGGTCTGATTCATCGGGAATGAATTGGAATGGTGATGAACATGTCCTACTGTGTGTGAGCTAAGTGTGTGAATACGATTTGGTAAAGGTATTGGTGAGAGGCCATGTAGGAGTACATGGTGGGTTGTCTCATTGAAGCCGTCCTCAGGAACTGAGTTCTGTGTTTGTGATCCATGAAACAGCTACTACCATGCATTGGGCCCTGAAATATGACCCCGCTCGACTTCTTAATCACCCTTGTCCTCTGTCCAGGAGTTGCAAGTAGTTTCTGGTGTTTGTAGTATGCTGGGGGCCGCGCGCAGCGCTGACCGTAGGGGTGGGCTGTGTTGCGGTAGGCACGTGGCCGGGCATCCGGGCGCCCGTTTGGTGTCTCGGACCCTGTACACATCGTTCGGGGCCGTTAGTGGAAACCTCGGCCGGACTCCCTGCGGATGGAACCCGAATAGGCGATAAACCTGGACTAGAGACTTGAGTGTTTAGGTAGGTCGTGGTCTACACCCACGTCGGCTTTCGCTTGAAGTCTGCCGAGCACATGTCGTGTGCAGACGCTAAGTGGTGGAAACATGTATGAAGAAGTACACCCCTGCAGGGTTAACATCATCTATTCGAATAGCCGTGTCCGCGGAAATGGACTTCTGGGTTGCCTATATCAGTTCATAGACAAGTGAAAGTGGATACTCTAAAATGCGCAAGATAAGCGTGAGTGCTATGGATGGCCTTCTCGTAGGGAGACGGAAGTGGATCCATAGTGGTGTATTGATATGGTGAATATGTGGACTCGTGTGCGCCACCTCAAGAGAGTTACTTGCAGTCGTAGTTCAGGTTAGCCACTGAGTCAAAGCTGGCTTGCTGCAGTCAAACTCCACCACCCCCTTTATTGATACTGATGCATATGTAGTTAGTTCTGATGTAAGTCTTGCTGAGTACAATTGTACTCACGTTTGCCTATTTTATGTTTTGCAGAGAGACGTCAGTCTCGCTAGTAGTACCGCTTGGACTTCGACGTTTAGCTTGATACCTCAGCTACGATCTTGTGCCCTCGGCAGGATCTGGTAGATAGTCAGGCTTCTCAGCCTTTTCCATTTGTAGTTGTCTGTACTCAGACAAGTTAAGCTTCCGCATGTGCTTGTTGCTTGTATGCTCTGTATGTTGGGTCATGAGACCCATGCTTGTAATATCTCGCTCTTCGGAGCCTAATGAATAAATACTTTGAGTCGTAGAGTCTTGTTGTGATGCCATGTTGTATTTACACATATCGAGCATATTGTGTGTATGATTGAAATGCTTGGTATGTGTGGGATCCGACTATCTAGTTGTTTATCCTTGGCAGCCTATCATATGGGGAAATGTAGTCTAGTGCTTCTGAGCGATAGTAGTCCGCTACAGCCCGGTTCACCGGAGTCCTGCTAGCCCAGCACTACTGCTCAAGACGCTTGACTGGCCGGCATGTGTTTCACTTCATTCCTGTGTCTGTCCCTTCGGGGAAATGTCACGCGGTGACATCCGGAGTCCTGTCTAGCCTGCTACAGCCCGGGTTACCGGAGTCCTGTTAGCCCAGTGCTACAGCCCGGATTCACACGCTGATGACCGACATGCTCGATGTGATTCATGTATGCCTGTCCTCATGGGTTAGTGCCGCCTTGGGTTCACGACTAGCCATGTCGGCCCGGGTTCTTTGTCATATGGATGCTAGCGACACTATCATATACGTGAGCCAAAAGGCGCAAACGGTCCCGGGCCAGGTAAGGTGGCACCCGTGGGAATACCGTGCGTGAGGTCGCAAAGTAATATGATGTGTTACATGCTAGATCGGTGTGACCTAGGATCGGGGTCCTGACAGAATTTTTCATTATAGAACTTGGATTGTATATTCCAACAATGGGCTTCCTCAAATGCCCTAGGTCTTCATGAGCAAGCAAGTGTGATGCACAAGAAGACCAAGCACATCAAGCGCCGCTTCAAGTACATTCGTGAATATATTCAAGATGGACACACAAATATTTGTAAATTACATACGGATCTGAATGTTGCGGATCCATTGACTAAACCTCTTCCACGAGCAAAACATGATCAACACCAGAACTCTATGGGTGTTCGATTCATCACAATGTAACTATATTATTGACTCCAGTGCAAGTGGGAGACTGTTGGAAATATGCCCTAGAGGCAATAATAAAATGGTTATTATTATATTCGCTTGTTCATGATAATTGTCTATTATTCATGATATAATTGTATTAACCAAAAACCATAATACATGTGTGAATACATAGACAACAACATGTCCCTAGTGAGCCTCTAGTTTACTAGCTCGTTGATCAATAGATGGTTATGGTTTCCTAACCATGGACATTGGATGCCATTGATAACGGGATCACATCATTAGGAGAATGATGTGATTGACAACACCCAATCCTAAGCATAGCACAAGATCGTGTAGTTCGTTTGCTAGAGCTTTTCTAATGTCAAGTATCATTTGCTTAGACCATGAGATTGTGCAACTCCTGGATGTCGCACGAATGCTTTGGGTGTATCAAACATCACAACGTAACTGGGTGACCGAGGGAGTCCTGGATTAGGGGGTGTTCGGGTAGCCGGACTATACCTTCGCCGGACTCCTGGACTATGAAGATGCAAGATTGAAGACTTCGTCTCGTGTCCGGATGGGACTTTCCTTGGCGTGGAAGGCAAGCTAGGCGATGCGGATACTCAAGATCTCCTACCATTGTAACCGACTATGTGTAACCCTAACCCTATCCGGTGTCTATATAAACCAAAGGGTTGTAGTCCGTAGGACAGAACAATCATCATACACAATCATACCATAGGCTAGCTTCTAGGGTTGAGCCTCCTTGATCTCGTGGTAGATCTACTCTTGTACTACCCATATCATCAATATTAATCAAGCAGGAGTAGGGTTTTACCTCCATCGAGAGGGCCCGAACCTGGGTAAATATTTTGTCCCTTATCTCCTGTTACCATCCGACCTTGACGCACAGTTCGGGACCCCTACCCGAGATCCGCCGGTTTTGACACCGACATTGGTGCTTTCCGAGTTCCTCTGTGTCGTCGCCTTTAGGCCCGATGGCTCCTCTGATCATCAACAACGATGAGGTCCAGGGTGAGAATTTTCTCCCTGGATAGATCTTCGTCTTCGGCAGCTTCGCACTGCGGGCCAATTCGCTTGGTCATTTGGAGCAGATCGAAAGCTACGCCCCTGGCCATCAAGTCAGGTTTGGAAGCCTAAACTACACGGCTGATATCCGCGGAGACTTGATCTTCGACGGATTCGAGCCACAGCCAAGCGCGTCGCACTATCTCGAGGGGCATGATCTAGCTCTGCCTCCGAACAGTGTCCTGGAGGCCGCACACGCACTGGTTCCGACCCTTAACTCGGAGCCCATTGCGCCAATTGAGGATGAGCGGTTGGACGTCACCTCGGGGGCTGCAATCTCAAAGGCGATCGAGCCGAACGCCAGCCCCGCACTCCGCGTGAACCGTGATCCCGAGGGTACGGACTCCTCCCCGGACTCTGAACCCCCCGCGCCCCTGCCAGTCGAAACCGATTGGGCGCCGATAATGGAGTTCACCGCCGCGGACATATTTCAGCACTCGCCTTTTGGCGACATCCTGAATTCTCTCAAGTCTCTCTTTTTATTAGGAGAGCCCTGGCCGGACTACGGTCAGCGAGGATGGGATACGGACGATGAAGAAATTCAAAGGCCTCCCACCACCCACTTGGTAGCCACTGTCGACGATTACACCGACATGCTTGACTTCGGCTCCGAAGACTTCGACGGTATGGACGACGAGGTAGGAGACGAACAGGAACCAGCACCTGTAGGGCGCTGGACGGCCACCTCGTCATATGACGTATATATGGTGGATACTTGAAAGCACAAGTGCTACTCAGGTGGTTTTGGTAATTAATGTCAACATATCTTCTGTTGGACTAACACTTTTATCTAGTATGTTTCAGATAAGTTCAACAATGGAGTGGCATGGACTAAAGGTTGTGGAAACTCCTTCAAGATGCTATGGACAAAGGATTGGCTAAAGCTTCAAGCTCAAGACTCTTCATTTTACACTTTTAGTGATCCAAGATCACCTTGAGTCCATAGGAAAAGCCAATACTAAAAAGGAGGGATGAGGTGGTGTTTAATGAGCCTTTTGCTCCATGTGCTTAATGATATGCTCCAAAAACCCTCAGCTACTTTCCCACTTCCACATATGACCTAAACCCTAAGCCAAACTCGGTCATACCGATTCTTTCTATCCGGCGCCACCGAGTTTTCACTTGTCATAAGCCACTGCCAAAACCCTAGCAAATCGGTTTCACTGATAGGGATCTCGGTCTCACCGAGATGGGATTGCAATCTCACTGTGTATGTCCATTGTCAAAATCGGTATCACCGAGTTTAGGAAATCGGTACTACCGAGATTACAATGCAAACTCTCTGGTTAACTCATTACCAAAATCGGTCTCACCGAGTTTAGTAATCGGTCCCATCGAGTTTGCCTGACCAACTCTCTGGTTAGCTAATTACCAAATCGGTCTCACCGAGTTTGTGTAATCGGTCTCACCGAGATTACGTTATGCCCTAACCCTAACCATATCGGTCCTACCGAGATGCATGTCAGTCCCACCGAAAATCTCTAACGATCACTAGGTTTACCTTTTCGGTCCGATCGAGTTTGTTGATTCAGTCCCACCGAGATTGGTAAATTGTGTGTAACGGTTGGATTTTAAGTGGAGGCTATATATACCCCTCCACCTCCTCTTCATTCATGGAGAGAGCCATCAGAACACATCTACACTTCCAACTCATATGTTCTGAGAGAGAACCACCTACTCTTGTGTTGAGACCAAGATATTCCATTCCTACCATATGAATCTTGATCTCTAGCCTTCCCCAAGTTGCTTTCCACTCAAATCTTCTTTCTACCAAATCCAAATCCTATGAGAGAGAGTTGAGTGTTGGGGAGACTATCATTTGAAGCACAAGAGCAAGGAGTTCATCATCAACACACCATTTGTTACTTCTTGGAGAGTGGTGTCTCCTAGATTGGCTAGGTGTTACTTGGGAGCCTCCGACAAGATTGTGGAGTTGAACCAAGTAGTTTGTAAGGGCAAGGAGATCGCCTACTTCGTGAAGATCTACCGCTAGTGAGGCAAGTCCTTCGTGGGCGATGGCCATGGTGGGATAGACAAGGTTGCTACTTCGTGGACCCTTCGTGGGTGTAGCCCTCCGTGGACTCGCGCAACCGTTACCCTTCGTGGGTTGAAGTCTCCACTAACGTGGATGTAGGATAGCACCACCTATCCGAACCACGGGAAAAACATCCGTGTCTCCAATAGCGTTTGAATTCTCCAAACCCTTCCCTTTACATTCTTGCAAGTTGCATGCTTTACTTTCCGCTGCCTATATACTCTTTGCATGCTTGCTTGATATGTATTGTATGTGCTGAAATTGTGCCTAAAACTTCACTCAAACCAAAAAGGCTTAAAAACTGCAACTTTATTACTAAGTGTCTAATCACCCCCCCTCTAGACACACCTACTTCTAGATCCTACAATACTCCAAAGGATGGAGATGGCGATGATGACACCTCCAAGAAACAGCCAAAGCGTCGACGTCAGCGGCGCCGCTCTAAATCCTGCCAAAGCAAAAACGGTGATTCCAGCACGGGAGATAATACTACCCCGGATAGCGCCGAAGACCACCCAACCCAGCAAGATTCAGCGCAGGAAGATGGAGAAGCCAGCCCTCATGAGAGAGCGGCAGAACGAGAGGTTGAGGATGATAACTATATGCCTCCCTCCGAAGACGAGGCAAGCCTCGACGACGACGAATTCGTCGTACCATCAGACCCTGCAGAATAAGAGCGTCCCAAAACACAGGCTTTTAGCCACGGCGAACAGCCTAAAGAAAAAGGAGCAACAGCTTAGAGCTGATCAAGATTTGCTAGCTGACAGATGGACTGAAGTCCTTGCGGCCGAAGAGTACGAACTTGAGCGCCCCTCCAAGAATTATTCTAAGCGCAGGCCGCTACCCCGATCAGAGGAGGAAGCACCTACATCACCAGCGCATGACATGGCAGACCGGCCACCCCGCGGCCGCGACAGAGAGGCCTGCCGAACCTCCACCCAAGCCATGCCCCGACGCCGCTCAACCAAGGCACGGGAAAATGCGCCAGACCTGCGAGATGTACTGGAGGATAAAGCAAGGCAAACAAGATCGATCTACGGATCGCGCAGGCGCCCGACGACACGTGACGATGATCTTCACTCCGGGCACAATAAATCTGGCCGGGCCGAACACAACAGACATAGCTCTTCCGAGCTGCGTCGTGACATAGCCCAGTACAGGGGCGCCGCACACCCACTATGCTTCACAGATGAAGTAATGGATCATAAAATCCCAGAGGGTTTCAAACCCGTAAACATCGAATCATACGATGGCACTACAAACCCGGCGGTATGGATCGAGGATTATCTCCTTCACATCCACATGGCACGTGGCAATGATCTACACGCCATCAAATACCTCCCTCTCAAACTCAAAGGACCGGCCCGGCACTAGCTTAACAGCCTGCCAGCGGACTCAATCGGTTCTTGGGAGGACCTGGAAGCCGCATTCCTCGACAACTTCCAGGGCACTTATGTGCGACCACCGGATGCCGACGACCTAAGCCACATAATTCAGCAGCCAGAGGAATCGTCCACGCAATTCTGGACATGGTTCCTAACAAAGAAAAACCAGATAGTCGACTGTCCGGACGCAGAGGCCCTAGCAGCCTTCAAGCATAACATCCGCGACGAGTGGCTTGCCCGGCACCTGGGACAGGAAAAGCCTAAATCTATGGCAGCCCTCATGACACTCATGACCCGCTTTTGCGCGGGCAAAGATAGCTGGCTAGCTCGCAGCAACAACTTATCAAAGAACCCTGGTAGTTCGGATACCAAGGACAAAAGTGGCAGGACACGTCGAAATAAGCAAAAGCACCGCAGTAGCAGCGATAGCAATGAAGATACGGGAGTCAACGCCGGATTCAGAGGCTATAAATCCGGTCAGCGGAAAAAGGCATTTAAAAAGAATACTCAGGGCCCGTCCAGTTTGGACCGAATACTCGATCGCTTGTGCCAGATCCATGGCACCCCCGAAAGGCCAGCCAATCACACCAACAGGGATTGTTGGGTGTTCAAGCAGGCATTCAAGTTAAGAGCCGAAAACAAAGACAAGGGGCTGCATAGCGATGACGAGGTGGAGCCCAGGCCGCCGAACAACAATGGACAGAAGGGGTTTCCCCCACAAGTGCGGACGGTGAACATGATATACGCAACCCACATTCCCAAGAAGGAGCGGAAGCGTGCGCTATGGGACATATACGCGATGGAGCCAGTCGCCCCAAAGTTCAACCCATGGTCCTCTTGCCCGATCACTTTTGATCGAAGGGACCACCCCACTAGCATCCGTCATGGCGGCTTTGCCGCATTGGTTCTCGACCCAATCATCGACGGATTTCATCTCACAAGAGTCCTCATGGACGACGGCAGTAGCCTGAACCTGCTTTATCAGGATACAGTGCGGAAAATGGGCATAGATCCATCAAGGATTAAGCCCACAAGAATGACCTTTAAAGGCGTTATACCAGGTGTAGAAGCCAACTGTACAGGCTTCATAACACTTGATGTGGTCTTCGGATCTCTGGATAACTTCCAAAGCAAAGAGTTAATCTTCGACATAGTCCCGTTCCGCAGTGGCTATCACGCCCTGCTCGGACGAACCGCATTTGCCAAATTCAATGCGGTGTCGCACTACGTATACCTCAAGCTCAAGATGCCAGGCCCTCGAGGAGTAATCACGGTCAAGGGAAACACCGAACGCTCCCTCCATACGGAGGAGCACACGGCGGGTCTCGCAGCAGAAGTACAAAGCAGCCTTTTTAGGCAACTCTTCAGTCCAGCCGTTAAAAAGCCAGACACTGCCAAGCACGCCCGGAGTAACCTACAACAAGACCCCCTGGCCCGTTCTGAGCAGGCGTAGCAATGCGGCCCCAACCCCAGCCATCGCGACATAGCGGAGCTAGTACCTCACGTACATAATTACGCCCTTGAAATATCATGGGCACAGGGGAAGGGCACGATAACGGCATGCTCACAATACGGCTTAAAACGTACTAGGGGCTGCCGGATTCTTTTTATTACTTTGAGGACTCCACACATTGGACGACCTGTTCGGCAATTCGACTGCCGCACAAACGATGCAAGATCCAGGGAATCAGATAAAGCTACGCCGCATTATGGAACTCTCAGGAGGTCTCTATTACGAGCGGTATATCTGTTTCAAACACAACTCCGCGGCCTGCCCCTGGTCAGGACATGTTAAATAGTCTAATATATTTTTGCTTATCGCACTACTTGTATCGTTCGGCTTTGATAAATAGCCTCTTTATAAACAATGCATAGCTTTTTGCCTATTTTTTGCATTATTCTCTTTTAATATATATGTTTATTAAATAACATGATCGCACCCGTACACAATGGTACGGCAAACACGCCAGGGGCTTCATTACCCTCCGATCTGGCGTGAGAAGTCCGTACACTTTCACAAGTGCGGCACCCCGAACTTATAGCACTATATGCATCGGCTCCGAATCATGATTTGGGTCAATAGTTGGGTTTGCCCGGCTCCTATGTTTTGGTGCCTTACGTTCCGCTATATCGGCTAACGTAGCTCTAGGAGAATCACTACGATTGTGCCCCGGTTCAGCTGGGTTAAGCACCTCAGTGGAGAAAGCTAAAACTGACTGTCATGATAAGGCGAGAGACCGGTCGCTGTTCGAGAGGTTTTTCGAGTCCCTAAAGACTTATGCCGCTTCGAGCGAGGAGCTGGCTCTGTCCGGCCAAAGGCGTGGATAGCGCCCCGAATTCGGTCTTCCGAACTAGGGGCTTCGCCGAAATTTAAAATTATAACGTTCTATGGCTAAGTGAGAGTGTTCAAGCATTATAGTCCAATTGCCTGGTTCATTGTGCTGAGGGCCTCCCTCGAAGGACCCAACCATGGGAAAAGGAGCACTCAGGTTTATCCCGAACACCCCAGCACTAGCGGCATGGGGGCAGAAGCCGACGACTGGCCATCTCTCAATTTTTGATAAACGGCCGCACAGAAAATAATATTTTAAATTCCATAAGCATTCTTAGCGCATATGAACAAGTTTTCAGCGCACAGGATAAACACGAGCGAGTTCATCCAAATATTACATCTCTACTACATTCATCCGCAATAAGGCAGGCACCGGCAAGAACATCCTTGTAGTAGTTCTCGGGCTTGCGATGCTCCTTCCCCTGCGGCGGCCCGTCCTTCACCAGCTTCTCTCCGTCAAGCTTACCCCGATGCACCTTTGCACGGGCAAGGGCCCTCCGGGCACCATCGATGCAGGAGGAACGCTTGATGACCTCAAGCCGTGGACAGGCCTCCACCAGCCGCCGCACTAGCCCGAAGTAGCTCCCAGGCAGGGCCTCCCCGGGCCACAGCCAAACTAGGAAGCCCTTCATGGCTTGTTCGGCCGCCTTGTGGAGCTTGACCAGCTGTTTCAGCTGATCGCTCAAAGGCACAGGATGTCCGGCCTCAGAATACTGAGACCAGAACACACTCTCCATCGAGCTGCCCTCTTCAGCTCGGTAGAATGCGGCTGCATCGGATACGCTGCGGGGAAGATCTGCGAACGCCCCTGGAGAACTCCGGATTCGGGTAAGTGACAAGTAGTTTACTTTTATATTCCTACTTTGCATTAAGAATGCCTTACCCGCTGCTATCTTTTTCATTTCCTCGAACTCTTGGAGGGCCTTTTGGGCTTCGGCCATGGCACCCTTGGCGGTCTCGAGGGACGACGCGAGCTCGGATGCTTGCGCCTTTGAGTCAAGCTCCAAGCTCTCATATTTTTTTCATGAGTCCTCGCCAACCTGAGCCCCAAGCCTCTCTCGCTCGGTGCGCTCCCCGGCCGTTCTCTTTTCGGCCACAGTGAGCGTCTGCTTGAGGGTCGCCACCTCATTTGTGGCCCCTACAATAAGCAGTACGATCATGTTATTTTTCTTTGCAATCACGCCTCTCTATAGGCACCTTTTTTCTTTATAGGGTATTTCTTACCTTCTTTTTCCTCGAGCTGCCATTTGGCAAGGCCGAGCTCTTGCTCGGTCCGCCTGAGGTCCTTCTTTAGGACTTCCACCTGTGCAGTGAGTGCGGCGGTGGATAGCAGCGAAGCCTGCATACGCATATTGACTCTTTATTGTTAGACTCCTGCGAAAATTAAATAGATCCTCTATTCGGCTTTTCTTTTCGAACACCGAACAGAGCATCAGGGGCTACTGTCTATGCGGTCATATTTTGACATATTTCTACTTACCTCGAAGCCTGTCAGAAGGCTAGCGCAAGCTGTAGTCAGCCCACTCTTGGCGGACCGAACCCTTCGGATCACCGTACTCATAATAGTACGGTGTTCCTCGTCGATGGAGGCGCCGTCAAGCACCTCCAGCAGATTGTCTGGCACCTCCGGTTGGATGGAGGCTGCCGGCTCAGAAGGCTTGCTCCTCTTGGAAGGAGTTCGCCTGCCGCGGACCGGAACTGTTGAAGAGTCTAGCGCGGCGTCCGGCACAAAGTCGGACTCGGAGCCCTCGGGGGTCTAGTCCCCTTTATTCCTGGGGTCCGGGAGGTCGCCTTTCGGCTCCTCCAGGACCACCTCCTCCTGCCCCAGAGCTTGTTGCGACGCCACTTCGGCGTCGTCCGCAGCGCGGGGGGAGATAGCGGGCGGAATTGAGTTCACGTCCGACGTATCCAGGGAGCCGCTCGATGAATCGTCGAGTTCGGCCCGGGGCGGGCTGCATAAATCACATTCGACATTAAGGAGAGTTGTGCATTAAAGGAATATCATGAGTCACTCTGGTATACGAATACTTACGATTTCGCCGGACGCTTGGCCCTGTCCGGCCAGTCCTCTCCGCTCTCTGCGGCGTCGTGGGAGTAGTCCGGCGGAGGGGTCTTCCTCTTCCTAGACCCCTCGGCCTCCCCCGATGGGGCGGCCTTCTTCTTCTTTTCTCCCCCCACTGGGGGGGAGAGCTTTTTTCTTCCTCCTCCCCGTTTTCACGAGAGGAGGGCGCCTCGGACTTGTCAGACGACGAGTCCGACACCACCACGTAAGGTGGTCTTTCGAGTCCCGATGAGGCGGGCACTCTTTCGAGTCCCAGTGGTTTTCTTCTTCTTGACCTTCTTCTCCGGCACCACGTAAGGTGCCGGAGTCAGCAGCTGCACCAGGAGAGCTGGGGTTGGGTCTTCGGGCAGGGAGACGGACAGTTAATTGGTCCGGATATCGCCTGCCAAGCCTGTCAAAGGTAAGGGAGTTTAGATCCCGCATAGAGTTAATCTATGAAAAAGAGATTAATAATCCTGTCAAAGGCATAGATAGCTTACCTCGCTAGCGTGATGTTGTGTGCTGTATTCGCGGTCCTCGGAAGCGGATGCAGGAGCTCCAGCGCCTTTGATTAGCACCTTCCAGACGTCCTCATACGACGTGTCGAAGAGCCTGTTGAGGGTTCGGTGCTGCGCCGGGTCGAACTCCCACAAATTGAAATCCCGTTGTTGGCACGGGAGGATCAGACGAACGAGCATGACCTGGACTATATTGACCAGCCGGATTGGCTTGTCTACTAGGGACTTGATGCAGGTCTTCAGTTCGGTCACCTCTTCCTCATTGCCCCACGACAGGCCCGTCTCTTTCCAGGACACAAGCCGCGTGGGGGGTCCGGATCTGAATTCGGGGGCCGCGACCCATTCCGGATCGCGGGGCTCGGTGATGTAAAACCACCCGGCTTGCCACCCCTTTAGGGTCTCCACAAAGGAGCCCTCGAACTAGAGGACATTGGCTATCTTGCCAGCCATTGCACCTCCGCACTCCGCTTGGCTGCCGCGCACCACCTTGGGCTTGACGTTGAAGGTCTTGAGCCAAAGGCCGAAATGGGGGCGGACGCGGAGGAAAGCCTCACACACGATGGTAAACGCCAAGATGTTGAGGATGAAGTTCGGGGCCAGATCGTGGAAATCTAGGCCATAGTAGAACATGAGTCCCCGGACAAATGGGTGAAGTGAAAAACCCAGTCCGCGGAGGAAGTGGGGAAGGAAAACTACCCTCTCATGGGGCCTTGGGGTGGGGAGAAGTTGCCCCTCCTCAGGAAACCGGTGCGGGATGTCCTTGGACAGGTATCCGGCTTTCCTTAGCTTTTTTACTTGAGCCTCCGTAACAGAGGAGACCATCCACTTACCTCCCGCTCCGGACATTGCCGGAGAAGGTTGAGCTGGGAAGAGCGGGCTTGGGCACTGGAGCTTGAGTGCACGAGAGATGGATTGGCAAAGGAGGAAGAAGGCGTAGGTGAAAAGGTGGATCCTTATCCCCTTATATGGGCGGATGCGGTTGTGCGTCCCCACCTACCTAATAAAACTCGCTTGCCTCCCAAGCGCCGTGGTAAATGGCGTGGTTGGGTTACCCACATCCGTATTGATGAGAATCCCGTTAAAAGGGGCACACAATCTCTACTTTGATAAGATGTGCCAAGGAAACCGCCTCACTAAACGCGCTGAGGTGGAAAAGTGAAAACAATTTGTATAAAGAGCTTGGCCGTAATGTGGTGACGCACTACGGAATACGTCAGCAGATTTGATTTATGTTAATATTATTCTCTCTATGGCAATATGTGGAAACTTATTTTGCAGAGCCGGACACTATTTTTGGTGATTACAATCTTCTATGAAGGACTTGGAGGAGGAACCCGCCTTGCAATGCCGAAGACAATCTGCGCGCCGGACTCGTCGTCATTGAAGCCTGGTTCAGGGGCTACTGAGGGAGTCCTGGATTAGGGGGTGTTCGGGTAGCCGGACTATACCTTCACCGGACTCCTGGACTATGAAGATACAAGATTGAAGACTTCGTCTCGTGTCCGGATGGGACTTTCCTTGGCGTGGAAGGCAAGCTAGGCGATGTGGATACTCAAGATCTCCTACCATTGTAACCGACTCTGTGTAACCCTAACCCTATCTGATGTCTATATAAACCGGAGGGTTGTAGTCCGTAGGACAGAACAATCATCATACACAATCATACCATAGGCTAGCTTCTAGGGTTTAGCCTCCTTGATGTCGTGGTAGATCTACTCTTGTACTACCCATATCATCAATATTAATCAAGCAGGAGTAGGGTTTTACCTCCATCGAGAGGGCCCGAACCTGGGTAAATATTGTGTCCCTTGTCTCCTGTTACCATCCGACCTTGACGCACAGTTCGGGACCCCCTACCCGAGATCCGCCGGTTTTGACACCGACAGTGACCATAAAGGTGCACTATAGTTATCTCCAAAAGTGTCTGTTGGGATGGCACGAATCGAGACTCGGATTTGTCACTTCGTATGATGGAGAGGTATCTCTGGGCCCACTAGGTAATGCTTCATCATAATGAGCTCAATGTGACTAAGGAGTTAGCCACGGGATCATGCGTTACGGAACGAGTAAAGAGACTTGTCGGTAACAAGATTGAACAAGGTATAGGGATACCGATGATCGAATCTCGGGCAAGTAACATACCGATGCACAAAGGGAATTGTATACGGGGATTGATTGAATCCCCGACATCGTGGTTCATCCGATGAGATAATCATGGAACATGTGGGAGCCAATATGGGTATCCAGGTCCCGCTATTGGTTATTGGCTGGAGAGATGTCTCGGTCATGTCTGCATGGTTACTGAACCCGTAGGTGTCGGATGTGGGGTTCCGGCAAACCCTTAAAGTTCGAACACTAGGGTGCGCGCGAAGTCTTTCCCTCCTACCGATCTACGCTCTGGCTCGCTAAGATCTTGCGGATGAACTTGATGAACTCACAACACAGAAAGACACGAGGTTTATACTAGTTCGGGCCACCGTTATGGTGTAATACCCTACTCTAGTGTTGTGGTGGTGGATTGCCCCTCGGGTTGATGATGAACAGTACAAGGGAAGAAGAGCCTCCTAAGGTTGAGGTGTTCTTGTGCATATGAACTTGTGGCGTGAGGGTTCGATCTCAGTTCCCTCTTGCCTCTACTGTGGTGGCTAGTCCTATTTATAGAGGCCCTCGTCCTCTTCCCAAATGTTGAGCGGGAAGGGAGCCAACAACGGCGGGCAAATTTGAAGGGGGATAGCTAGTACAAGCTATCCTGACAAAAGCGGTCTTCGCCTGCGGAAAGCTCTGGGGTGACGCCGTCTTGGGCTCCACGATGACATCAGCCTCGCCATCCTCCTGGTCTTGGTCTCGTTGCACCAATATGGAAACCTTTGCCTGATGCCTCGGTACTCTTCGCCTGCACTAGCCTCCTTAGCACCAAAGAGGAAATAAGGACGTTGCGTGCATCGGCGCCTGCCTGGCACCGTTCGTCATGGCTCACGTCACGAGAGCCTTGTGAGGTTTGCCCCGCCTTGATATCTCTGCTCCTCGTGAGCCTGCCTAGCTAGGCCACTCCAGAGGAGGTCTTGCATTATCCGCCTCGTGAGGCTTGGACCCTCTCGAGGGTCTTGGGTACCTTGTTGATGAAGATGGGTCGTACGACCTGCTTCTTGGCCGCGCCGTGGGCTGCAGGCAGGCAAGTCTAGGGACCCCCGTTCCTAGAACGCCGATCGTAGCCCCCGGGCCCAAGGTGCGCTCGGGCTTGGCTTCGTGGCGAAGCCAAGGGTCAAGTTCGGAGCGCCGCGGGCCCCAAAAGCCTGCGGCCTCGGTTGACGCATGGCGGTTGATTGGACGTGGGCGTCTCTGCTTCCTCACGCTGCCTCGCCAACTGCACGACTTGACAAGTCCCTGCGACATGCAAGGAAAACCATCATTACCTGCGATCGTGGGAGACGCTGGTTGGCCTTCTCTTGCTATAAATGGGGAGGGGGCGTAGCCCCCGTTGCCCATCTCTTCCTCGCTTGCTCGCTCCTCTGCTCCACTGCTTGCTACGCTGACAATAATGTCGCCCATCAGAAGGTTTTCTGCCGAAGAGAAAGGGAAAGCTCCCTGTGATGATCCGGGGCCACTTCCGCCGAAGAAGAGGTCGATCCACCGCCGTGACAAAGCGGCGATGCAAGTGGTGACGAGGCCTTGGTGCGAGCGTCCTCCACCGGGGTACCCGCTACCCTTGTACGCCCAAGCTGAGGGCTCGGGAGGTAGGAGCGACGAGCAGCGCTGCCCACACCGCGTCCGGGGTCGCCGCGCCACGGCGCCGCGTGCCGTTGCCCCTGGGGTCCGTGCCTGGGATTCCTCGCGCGAGTTGGTGCTGTGGGCGCCGATGCCTCCGAGATCCTGGATCCGCTTCCCGCGGTTCTTCTCTGACGTGATGCCGCCAAGGGGGGCACTCGAGCTCTGGCTGCAGCATGCTGACTGCAGCGCTACGGTGACCGAAGCGGAGATCGAAGCGGTCCCCACTGGCAAGATCTTCATGACTCGCGGCTGGGGCGAGGTCGCGCGGGTTTGCCATGCAAGGGGAGCCCTCACAATCCACTTCGAGTACGACGGCGCCTTCACGCTCTTCTACAAGGTTTTCGACACCGAGGGCTGCCGCCTGGCGTGCTGCCCTGGGGAGGTGTGCCAAGCCGACGCGCGCCCTGCTTGCGGCCACTCCAGCAGTAGCCCTTGGGAGTCTAGCAGCTCTCCTGAGCTTTACGAGACTCCGGAGATGAGCGACGACAGCTACGTGCCCCCGAGCTCCCGCCGCGCTCAGAGTAGGGCCACGGCGTCTGGCCGTCGCCGCTACTGATCTGGATGGAGTTGGCGTCGGCCTCACGTGGCCCACTGTTGATGATGGCGTCGGCCACGGGAGGATGTAGATAGGATTCCCCTTAGCGTCAACTTTTGTTTCCGGCGAAGAACCATGAATTACCCCGTGGGGGCATGTAAGGGTCTGTAATGTCTTTTGTATTTATCTCTCCTGGTCATGAGGATTTGGTCAACGCATACCCCGTTAAGGCTTGGTCCCCCCCTTTCTTTCCTCGTGATGGCTTGATGCTCTATGCTGACTGGTCCCGATCCCCAGGCAGGCTACAGCCGTCGTTTGTATGCCAGGTCGCGTGCCGTGGTCAAGGCCAGGAGGTGTGCGGCCCGAGGTCCAGTAAGAGCCCCTGAGGCGCGATGCTCAGGAGGTCCCCTCTAGCACTCAAGCAACCACGGTAAAGCAAGAAAGGAAAGTGACTTGGCCGCAACGGGGCCGCGGCATGTCGTGAATGACCGTTAGGACCAGATATTTAGCCGATCCTGAGGCGAAACTTATCTTGCTGACTTTATGGTGATTTCTGATGTTGCGCCAGGGCTGCGCACCACTCCGTGCGGCATAGCCGGGTCAACCTGTCGGTGTACTAGAGTAGGGGTTCCCTAGTATCCCGAACTTGTGCACGGGCAGTGGTAGCACCCCGCGGCAAGGCTTGCCGGGTGACCGCCAAGGTCCTCCGTGGTTCCTTTGGAGCCATTCAAGAATAAAGTATTCAAGCCAAGGAGACAAGGCCCCGGCAAGAGGAGCTTGCCGGGAAGGCCACTCAAGGCACAAGACCCCGGCAAGAGGAGCTTGCCGGGTAGGCCAACCAAGGCATCTCAAGGAACTTGCCGCGACGCGCCACGCGTCCCGGCAAGGCCCGGTGAGCGGCAAGCTCCCGGGCGCGACAAGACAACGACCGCGGCAAGGCGTTTGCCGCAGCAAGCTACCACTCCGTACCCACGCTCCAGCACATCCACCAACGTGTCGCTCTGGGACCCTTCCAGGCGTACGTGGCGGGAGGCTGTGCAGCCAGCGGTACGCGGTGGCAAGCGGCGCTGACAAGATTGCCATCATGGCGAATGGTGGCGTCCCTGACGGTCCCTTTTTGCACTGTTTGGGCGACGCAGATGGGCATTTAATGCCCTTGTCCCCTGCCGTCAGGGTTAGGTATGATACACTGTACAGGTAGCTGTACCAACCGCAACACCTTTCCAGTTTTACCCCTGTCTACGTTGCCACCTGTCGGTGACCCCTTGAGCATATAAAAGGAGGCCCATGCGCAACGTACAAGGGGGGACGGACGGAAGAACACTCACGCTCGGTCTCGTTAGCTGCTGGTGTGTACTGTAGCACTCAGCGCTCCCGAGCAAGAACTCAATACAAACCACAAAGCAGGAGTAGGGTTTTACGCATCCGTGCGGCCTGAACCTGGGTAAACTGCTCGTGTGCTTCACCTCGATCTGCTCTTCGTGCGATCTCCGCCCCCGCCGAACCGAAAGGGGCTCGGTCCGCCGGTCCCCATAGGTGCTCGTGGATTAGTTTCCCCGACATCTTTGACGCGCCAGGTAGGGGCTGTCGAGGTTGTGTGAACCTGATCCGGCGTTCACACAAGCTAGATCTTCATCATCTTCATCGACATGCCGGCGAAGAAGAAGGCTTCGGAGGCGGCTGCTCCATCCGCGACAAACCCACCACCGCCGAAGCAAACGGCTGGTGGAGTAGACGCCGACGGAAGAACGAGCATCGACGAGGGAGCTCACGGTGCCGCCAAGTCCAAGGACAAGGCTGCGCTGCCCATCGGCGGCGTAGCCGGCTCCCACAACGACCGGGCGCACTCCAAGACCTCGGCGTCCGTACATGCACCGCACCCATCTCATGAGGCGCGGGACCGGCAGCGTCATGGTACTCACGGTACCATACGCTTGTGTCGGTGTACTAGAGTAGGGGTACCCTAGTATCCCGAACTTGTGCACGGGCAGTCGCAGCACCCTGCGGCATGGCTTGCCAGGTGACCGCCAAGGTCCTCTGTGGTTCCTTTGGAGCCATTCAAGAACAAAGTATTCAAGCCAAGGAGACAAGGCCCCGGCAAGAGGATCTTGCCGGGAAGGCCACTTAAGGCACAAGACCCCGGCAAGAGGAGCTTGCCGGGAAGGCCAACCAAGGCATTTCAAGGGACTTGCCGCAACGCGCCACGCGTCCCGGCGAGGCCCGGTGAGCGGCAAGCCTCCGGACGCGACAAGACAACGACCGCGACAAGGCGTTTGCCGCGGCAAGCTACCACTCCGTACCCACGCTCCAGCACATCCACCAACGTGTCGCTCGGGGACCCTTCCAGGCATACGTGGCGGGAGGCTGTGCAGCCAGCGGTACGCGGTGGCAAGCGGCGCGGACAAGATTGCCATCGTGGCGAACGGTGGCGTCCCTGACGGTCCCTTTTTGCACTGTTTGGGCGACGCAGATGGGCATTTAATGCCCTTGTCCCCTACCGTCAGGGTTAGGTATGATACATTGTACAGGTAGCTGTACCAACCGCAACACCTTTCCATTTTTACCCCTGTCTACGTTGCCACCTGTCGGAGACCCCTTGAGCATATAAAAGGAGGCACATGCGCAACGTAGAAGAGGGAGAAGAACACTCACGCTCGGTCTCGTTAGTTGCTGGTGTGTAGTGTAGCATTCAGTGCTCCCGAGCAAGAACTCAATACAAACCACAAAGCAGGAGTAGGGTTTTACGCATCCATGCGGCCCGAACCTGGGTAAACTGCTCGTGTGCTCCGCCTCGATCCGCTCTTCGTGCGATCTCCTCCCCTGCCGAACCGAAAGGGGCTCGGTCCCCATAGGTGCTCGCGGATCAGTTTCCCCGACATCTTTGGCGCGCCAGGTAGGGGGCGTCGAGGTTGTGTGAACCTGATCTGGCGTTCATGCGAGCTAGATCTTCATCATCTTCATCGACATGCCGCCAAAGAAGAAGGCTTCGGAGGCGGCTGCTCCGTCCGCGACAAACCCACCACCGCCAGAGCAAACGGCTGGTGGGGTAGACGCCGGCGGAAGAACGGGCGTCGGCGAGGGAGCTCACGGTGCCGCCAGGTCCACGGACAAGGCTGCGCTGCCCATCAGCGGCGTAGCCGGCTCCCACAACGACCAGGCGCACTCCAAGACCTCGGCGTCCGTACATGCACCGCGCTCATCTCAGGAGGCGCGAGACCGGCAGCGTCATGGTACTCACAGTACCATACGCTTGCTGGACCCAGATCGAGCTGGTGGATCTCCGAATGCTCAAGACCAGCATGCGCGCCAACATGCTGGCGCGAGCGAGGCACGGTCGCCTGGACGGGATACTGCTCCTTCTAACATAGTTAGAAGTCCGAGCATATCCCGCTCCTCACACCGTTCGCCACCGCTACCCGCCACTCCAGCAGAAGCTTTGGCGCGAGCTCAACTGCTCCTAGATTACCCTCCAATGGCGGACAAGATCGACGACTGGAGGGCCACCATTCAGAGTCTCATCGGCTTTGCCAACGGCGACGCTCCACGGCAGCCGAGTACATCGCAGCCGCGGCGACTCAGCCAGGCACGGGCCGGTGGCGACATGATCGGTGGGGGTGCAACCACCATGCACTCCCCGCCGCGAAGGCCAAGATCGCCGCCTCGCCGGATCCACCTCGACAGCGATTCCACCGCGTCATCGGATCCATGAGCTCGTCCCGATCAACGCCAAGTTCTTCACGAACGACAGCAAGAAGACGCTCAAACTCGCATCGAGCGCCGAAGAGAAGCGCGGCGTCAATCGGACCAGCGCGCTGGGCCCTCTGTCGACATGCATGCGCCAGGGGAACCAGGCGACTTGCCGTACGCGGTAGGTTGCCCTGCGTTTACCCGTGAGCTGCGGGAAGTCCAGTGGCCTAGCACAAAGAATTTCAAGCCAGACGTACCAGAGAAGTACGACGGCAAGTCGCATCCGTCGGAGTTCCTCAGCATCTACACCATCGCGGTGCAAGCTGCTGGGGGGCGGGACGACAAGATCCTTTCCAACTACTTCCCGCTGGTGCACAAGCCCAACGTCAGGTCCTGGCTCATGCACTTGCCGGACAACTCCATATCCTCCTGGGCAGACCTATGCCATCAGTTTGTCGGCGCCTTTACAGGCGGCCACAAATCTCATGGCCAAGAGAGTGACCTTCATCTGCTCACCCAGAAGGAAGGAGAGCCCCTGCCGCGGTTATCAGCGCGTTCCATCAGAACGTGCGTAACCGCGGGATGCGGGAGGAGATGGCGATGTGCAAGATCAGAGACGTTAGTGAGCTGTATGCCCTGGCCGACAAGTGTGCACGTGCTGAGGAAGGGAGGAAACTCCCCGGAGAGAATACATGAGCAGGAGGATCTGACAGCGAGGATGCTGCCCCGGCAAAGAAAAACCGGCGGCGGAACAACAGGAAGAGGAAAGGCAAAGATGTGCTAGTTGTTGAGCAGTCCGGCAACGAAGGTGGCACCAAGAAAGCCAAAGCTGGTAGCTCCGGCAAGGAGGTTGCCGCATGCGCCAACTGCCAAGCTGTGGCGGTCGCCGACAAGCAGGACGGCACCAACAAACAGTACTGCAAGATCCACCGCACCAAGGGCCATGACCTCCAGAGCTGCAAGAAGGTCGAGCAGCTTGTCGAGCTGCAAAAGGCCGAATACGAGCGACGCGACAAGGAGAAAGCCCAAGGAGGTGCTGGAGGATCCAGCATGAAGCGCCCAGGCCGGGGAGGACGCCGCGGAAAGGCCAAGCAGCGGCAAGGAGACAGACCTCCCCGCGGCCGCGACAAGGATGAAGATGACGACGACGACGAAGACATGGATGATGTCGAGACCAGCGAGCAGGAGTTCCAGAAAGCCACAGAGGTCTTGTGCGTTGACGGTGGTGCTTCTCTGCATACTTCACACCGTCAACTCAAGCAGTGGGTGCGGGAAGTCAATGCGGCAGAACCACCCGTCGAGTCACGCAAGCTTCTGAAATGGTCCAGCACGCCTATCATCTTTGATATTGAGGACCACCCTGATCGTACAACTACAGTCGGGTGCTTGCCGATGTTGGTTTCACCAACTATCCGCAACCTCAAGGTCACTAAGATGCTAGTTGACGGTGGGGCCGGCTTGAACCTGATCTCCTCCGCTGTACTCCAGAAACTCCAGGTCCCTGACAGCGAGCTCGAAGAGACCTGCACATTCCAAGCAATCAACCCGGGAAGGTGCAAGCCGAAGGGGAAGATCATGTTGCCTGTGACATTTGGTAGCAAGTTGAACTTCAGAACTGAGAGGGTCACTTTTGACGTCGCCGATTTTCCATTGCCTTACAATGGGATTCTCGGCCGTCCAGCACTCGCCAAGTTCATGGCGGCCTCTCACTATGCGTATAACATGCTGAAGATGCCAGGCCCGGTAAGTGTCATCTCTGTCCCTGGCGACAAGAAGGATGCCATTATCTGTGCCGACAAGATTTACCGGGAAGCGGCAGCCGCAACAGATCGCAAGTCACTTGCCGCTGAAGCTCCCGGGGGGAAGAAGAAGACCAAGTCCGGCAAGAGTTCTGATGCCCACTCCGGCTAGCGCACCTCTTCGGAGTGCTGCGCTACCGTCGACGACGCACCATCGAGCTCCATCGGCAAGTGTAAGAAGACAATGGCAGCTCCGCCAGAGACCAAGAAGGTGTCCGCCAAGGAGGACGACACTGGTGGTACCTTCACAATCAGTGCCACTCTCGACCCTAAATAGGAAAGCGCGCTCATTGCTTTCCTGCGGGCGAACGTCGATGTGTTTGTGTGAAAACCGTCTGACATCCCCGGTGTTCCCAGGAAAGTAATTGAGCACCACCTTGCCGTCTGTCCTCATGCGCGGCCCATCAAGCAGAAAGTCAGGAAGCAAGTAGTGGAGTGCCAAGAATTCATCGCAGAAGAGATCAAGAAGTTGGAAGCGGCAGGCCTTGTCAGGGGAGTGCTCCATCCTACGTGGTTGGCAAATCATGTAGTCGTGCGCAAGGTAAACGGGAAATGGAGGCTTTGTATCGACTTTACCGATGTTAACAAAGCTTGTCCCAAAGACCCATTTCCCTTGCCGCGCATTGACCAGATTGTTGACTCCACAGCCGGATGTGACTTGCTTTCATTTCTTGACGCATACTCAGGATACCATCAGATCTTCATGGCAGAAGAGGATGAGGAGAAGACCGCATTCATCACTCCATGTGGCACGTACTGTTTCATACGGATGCCTTTCGGTTTAAAGAATGCGGGTTCAACATTCGCAAGGGTAGTCCATACAGCTTTTGAGCCACAAATACACAGAAATGTGGAAGCCTACATGGATGACATAGTGGTCAAGAGCAAGGACAAGACAACTCTGATTCAAGATTTAGACGAGACTTTTGCAAATCTACGCAAGATCAGCCTCAAGCTCAACCCCGAGAAGTGTGTGTTTGGAGTCCCTTCCGGCAAGCTTCTCGGGTTCTTCGTGTCTCAGCGGGGAATTGAAGCCAATCCCGACAAGATCAAGGCCATTGAGTAGATTGAAGCACCAAAGCGCGTCAAGGATGTACGAAGACTTGCCGGTTGCGTGGCAGCTCTCAGCAGGTTTATCTCTAAGTCTGTTGAGCGCGCCCTGCCGTTTTTCAAAATATTGAAAAAGGCAGGTCCAACGAAATGGACTCCGGAAGCGGAGGCTGCACTGTAAGACTTGAAGAGATACCAGTCCTCCACTCCAATACTTGTCGCACCTAAGCCACAAGAGAAGTTGCTGCTGTATCTGGCGGCAACCAATCAAGTCGTTAGTGTTGCGTTAGTAGCGGAGAGGGAGGCAGATGATGAGCCAGCAACCACGGCAGGCACATCCAGCGACAAGCAGGGGGCTTCCCCGATAAGCTCTGGTCCCGACAAAGATGGATCCGTGTAGGCGCGTGAGGAGATACAGAAGAGAATGGTGCAGCGCCCAGTTTACTTTGTCAGTTCCCTTCTGCAGGGGGCTAGGTCAAGGTACTCTGGTGTGCAGAAATTTCTTTTCGGCCTTCTCATGGCCTCGAGAAAGCTGCGCCATTACTTCCAAGCACATGAGATCACAGTTGTCACTCGTTTTCCGCTGAAGAGGATACTGCAGAATCTAGAAGCAATAGGCAGGATTGTTGAGTGGGCACTGGAACTGTCAAGCTTTGGCCTCAAGTTTGAGAGCACTTCAACTATCCAAAGCAGAGCATTAGCAGAATTCATAGCAGAGTGGACGCCGACACCAGATGAAGAAATTCCAGAAACGAGCATCCCCGTCAAGGAAGCAAGCAAAGAGCGGCTGATGTACTTTGATGGTGCCTTCTCGCTGCAAGGCGCCGGTGCTGGCGTGCTGCTTGTCGCACCCACCGGAGACCACCTCAAGTACATAGTCCAGATGCACTTTCCCAAGGTGCAAGAAACAAACAATACTGCAGAGTATGAAGGTTTGCTTGCCGGTCTCAGGATCGCGGCAGACCTTGGGATCAAGAAGCTCATTGTCAGGGGTGACTCGCAGCTTGTCGTCTGCCAAGTGAATAAGAGTTATCAGAGTCCGTTGATGGAAGCCTACGTTGATGAAGTGAGAAAGCTAGAAGAGCACTTTGACGGCCTACAGATGGAACATGTTCCAAGAGCTCAGAACGACATTGCCGATGGCCTGTCAAAGTGCGCAGCACTTAAGTTACCTGTGGAACCAGGGATCTTTGTGCTCAAGCTGACTCAACCGTCTGTAACGCCATCAACTGGACAGAGCAAGAAGAGGAAGTTGATTTCCGGTGACTATTTTCCGGCAGAGCTTCCCGAAGCCGCCGCCAAGAAGGTCCCCAAGATCAACACCAACAGTGCTGGGGAGCAGTCTGCTCCGACAAGCCCCAGGGTTTGTTCCGTTGAAGCAGACGCTCCCGACAAGTTTTGCTCCGGCAAGCTTGCCGGGGAACGTCAAGCTCCGGCTGAGCCACAGGTTCTCGCCGTAGAAGCGGATGTTCCCGCAGCAGCAGATGTGCCTTTAGTCCTTGTTGTCGAGCCGCAAGCTCCAGCATAGGCACAGCAGATTGTCCGTTTCCTTCAGACAGGAGAACTTCCCGAAGAGCAAGAAGAAGCGGAAAGAGTAGCCCGGCAGTCAAGTATGTACCAGTTTGTCGACAACGCACTGTACAGAAGAAGACTCAACGGTGTGAAATTGAAGTGTATTCACCGGGAAAACGGACAAAAGTTGTTGGCAGAGATACATGGAGGCATATGTGGTCACCACATTGGCGCAAGAGCACTTGCCGGGAAAGCATTCCGGCAAGGTTTCTTTTGGCCGACAGCCCTCCAGGATGCAACTGCACAAGTAACCAAGTGTGAAGCGTGCCAGTTCCATTCCAAGCAGATACACACCAGCCAGCTCAAGCTCTCCAGACGATCCCTTTATACTGGCCATTTTCGGTCTGGGGGCTCGACATCCTCGGCCCCTTCCCCCGAGCAGTCGGGGGCTTTCAGTACTTGTACGTTGCAATCGACAAGTTCACAAAGTGGCCGGAAGTGGAAGCAGTGAGGAAGGTGACAGCACAGTCAGCAGTCAAGTTCTTCAGGTCGATTGTTTGCCGCTTCGGGATCCCTAACAGGATCATCACCGACAACGGTACGCAATTCACGAGCCGCACCTTCATGCAGTACGTCCAAGATCTTGGCGCCAAGGTCTGCTTCGCTTCTGTTGCTCACCCCAGAAGCAACGGTCAAGCGGAGAGGGCAAATGCTGAAGTGCTGCGTGGGCTCAAGACCAGGACTTTCGACAGGCTGCACGGGTGCGGAAGAAACTGGATTGAGGAGCTGTGGTGGTTCTTTGGTCGATCAGGACGACGCCAAATCGAGCCACTGGCCAGACACCTTTCGCTCTAGTCTATGGAGCAGAGGCAGTTCTCCCCACAGAACTCGTATACGGGTCACCTCGAGTGCTCGCTTATGATGAGCTTGAGCAAGAGCAGATGCGACAAGATGACACGCTGCTCGTTGAGGAAGACCGCCTTCAGGCTGCTGTACTTGCTGCTCGCTACCAGCAAGCTTTGCGCCGCTACCATAGCCGCAAAGTTAACGCCAGAAGTCTCGAGGAAGGCGACCTTGTTCTTCGGCGCGTTCAGTCCGCCAAGAATTCCAACAAGTTGACGCCGAAGTGGGAAGGCCCTTACCGGGTGAAACGAGTCACTAGGCCTGGCGGTGTCCGCCTTGAGACCAAAGATGGCATTTCGGTGAGCAACTCCTGGAACATTGAGCATCTTCGTAAGTTTTACCCGTAAGGCGCGGTTGCCGGACCCTGTTCCGGCAGCCACCTTTTGTACAAGTCTTGCCGCTGTTGCATGTAATCCTTTGTACAAAGCCAGGCGCAGACCCTATGCATAAATAAAGCTCATGTGCTCCGCACATCTTGTCAATTTCATGCTTTTTATTTTTTGCATGAGTTATCTGACACTTTGTGCAGCGCCAACCCCCGGTAAGCAATAACGAACCATAAGGCTCCATATTTTTATTTTCTCTTCTTTCTTTTTTCTCAAGGAAAGGAAGGTTCCCTCGCTGACAAGTTTGCCGGGGGGGGAAGGAGAAGATAATGGTATGGACCAGGCGTCGTTCAAGGAAGTTTCGCCTTGCCGGAGAACAAACAACAGAAAAGCTAAGTTGCCAAAGTTTGGGCAATCAAATTTTTTAAAAATTTTAAGTTATCTTCCTTGAACGACCAAGCTTTGTATGGAAAACCTGTGCGCGGAGGAACCAGCTCGTGGCTAGTTGCGCCCTTACTTTGTTGCGAGTCCACTCAACAACTTAAGTGAGCTGCGACTAGTTGCGACAAGGTTTCTTGTCGGTAACGGCACCGCCAGCAGGCTGCTGACGTCCCGCACTCAGCGCTCGCGGCTAAGGTGCCTGCGCCGGCAAGTTCCCTAAAAAGCGTAGGGAAAAAACATACAAAGGAAGGAATCAAGTAAAGGAAATAACATTGCAATCACTACCCAAAATAGAGTTATATTAAAAGATAGCTTGTCGCGGCTCTAATAGATTGTTTTCATAACATGACCAGCAGCGACAAGAAAACAAGAAAACGGGTGGCCTAGTCTACACGATCGCCCTCAACCCTCTTGATCCCGCTCACCTTGTCCACAATGGGTGTGACAAGGGCCTTGAGCGACTCCAGATCAGCATCCGGCGGCAGGGTCTTGAGGACGTTGGTGAGGTTGAGGCCCGGGTTGCGGAAAGCCACCTTCACCAACACCTTTTGAAGAGCTCCCGCGCAGATCTTGCGCGACTCGTCGGCCAGCTGCTTTGGGATCCTCTCCCGGAGACGCTGGAGGGCCGTCGCCACGCCTTTGAAGAACAAGGTGAGCTTGGCGCTGGATTGGAGGTTCTCATCGGAGGGATACCCGAGATCCTCCATCCCCAGCTGCGCCAGCTCCCTGTCAATGTCTGTGGCAGCATACACAAGACCCTCCGTCCAGTGCTCCACAGTCTCCCTAAAAGTGTTCTGGGCGGCAACAGCACTCTCCAGCAGCGCCTTGTCGGCCTTGATCTCCTCCTTCAAGGCCACCTCCTGCTCCCTGGCGCCGTCCAGCGTCTTGGTCAAAGTGGTCAGCTTCAACTCAAGATCTGCATTGGAGTCCTCGGTGGCGCTGAGCTCCTTTCCCTTCTCGGCGAGACGGGCCTGCAGCTCTGAGTGGCTGTAGGCGTCCTTCTCCCGCTCACGCTTGAGCACGGCAAGCTCCTCGCCGCTCGCCTTGAGATCGGCCTCCAGCTGCACCACCTTCGTCTCCAGCTCCTTCTTGGCGGCCTTGGCAGCTGCGGCAGCGTCCTCTGCTTGCTTGAGAGCTCCACCGAATGTTCACTCGCGCGCGGCAAGCTCCTCCTCGTGGCTATCGAGGTTGATCTTCTGCTGCGCCAGCTCGCCCTCCTGCGCAGACAACTTCTCAGCGGCAAGCCGCTGCTGCTCTTCAACGTTAGCCTTCTCGAGGAGGAAGGCCTTCTGCGCCTCAGCGAGCTGCTCCCGCTCCTTCGCCAGGGACCAGAGAGCTGCCTGGTTGTGACCTCGGAGCTCCTCTGCGCGCTTCTCAACGTCTGCTCCCGCCTTCGCGACAAGCGCCTCGCGGGATTCCAGCTTGGCTTGCCGAGCGCGGTAGAGCGACAACAGCTTCTGTAGCAGCCGCTCCACCTCGGGCTCGCCGCTGCTACTGCTTGGCGCGTCAACCAGCGTCAGCCCAGCGGAGGCGAGCACCTCTCCGTCGAAGCTTTCTCCTTCGACCGGCGCCCTGGACATTGACGCCCAGGGGAGGTTGATGAAGACGCCATCGCCGACCTTCAAGTAGACGCCTGGCTGGGGCTCTTCGGAGCCTGGCGCTACGGCAGCGGCGGAAGGGTCGTCGGTCGGCGTAGCGCCTGGCACTCCTGCGGCCTCAGGGCCGTCAGTGCGATTGCCAGAATCCTCGCTAGCTGCTGCGGCGGCAGCCTTGGCGGCCTCTTCGCCGGTGGGATCATCAGCGCCGGCTGCTTCTACGGTGGCAGTGGCGTCGTCGACAGCAACCTCGGTCTCCATCAGCTCCGCAGCAGATGGGTCTGACGGCCGGAAAAGGAAGAAAAGTCAAGCAAATATCCAAAAAGAAGATCAAACAAAGAAGAACCCAAGGGAAGTTTCGAAGCAAGAGGTTTACCTGTACCGGGCTCTGCGGTTGTGGTCTCCGCTGCCGGGGGGCCACTGGTGCTGTCCCTTGCCGGAGACTTCTCCCTTGCCGGAGAACTCCCCCTTGCCGGAGAGCTCTCCCTTGCCGGAGGATCTTCCCTTGCCGGAGAACTCTCCCTTGGCGGTGTAGTCGAAGCAGATGGCATGTCAGGGGCGCTCTCAGGACGCTCCTGGTGGGGCTGCTTTGCTCCTACACAAACCAGCAGTCAGATATCAGCAAACAAAGAGTATCCATGTGCGCCTAACAGCAGGAAGCAAACCATATACTTACGCTGGGGGCTGCTCTGAAGAACAGTTGCCGGGTCCGGCAAGGGTGTCTCGGACGCACCCCCTGCTGTCGCGGTGGGTTCGTCCTCGATGATAATCAACGGGACCTTGCCTCTCTTTGCCGCTCTCTGGGATAGAGTCCTAAAAAGGAACAAGTTCAGAATAAAGCAAATGAGATACAAGACAAAGCAGCAAGGATTGAACAAATACAAGTACAACAAGAATCTTACTCTTCTTCTTCCTCGTCGGAGCTAAGCGCAGAGAAGTCAAAGCCTGGATCACCTCCGGTGCGAGGAGGCGGAGGAGTAGGTTCCCTTGGCCGCTTGGCGGGAGCAGTGACGGTGGTCTGAGAAGACCCCGCTCCAGTTGCCGCAGCAGCGTGAGGTGCTTCCGCGGCAACAGAACTTGCCGCGGTGGAGCGTGTAACGCGGCGCGGCGGCTCTTGACTCGTCTGCCGCTCCGCTACGTCCCCGGCCTTGCGGAGACGCCTTCTTGGTGGAGCCGTGGGCTCTGCTTGCGGCAAGCTGCCCGAAGATGAGGAGGAAGAGGAGTCGATCTCCAACGAGCCGCTCGTATCCTCGGCGGGCTCGCTCGACCCGACGTCACGCCCGGCAGGCTCTTCCCCGCCGGCAAGCCCCTCTCGCTCGGCAAGGCTTGCCGCTTCCGCTGCCTCTGCCTCCTCCATGGTGAACCCAAACTCGCCCGCGGTTGCGGCTGCCACCGCCTCTTCCAGCCTAGTGGCGATGCGCTTCACCTCCTCGTCGGTGGTGTCCCGGGTGAGGCCCTTCTGCTCGTCGGAGCGGATCGGCATTTCTACCAAGCCATCGAAGAACGCCTGCACGACGTCGTCTGCAGGCTCTTGCCAAGATGGGTCAAGTCCATGCGAGTCACACAGCGGCATCATTGCACAGATGCGGCTGAGCGAGGAAATGTTGCACAGTGGAACGACACCCCTCGGCAACCTGAGCACTTCGGGATGTTGAGGGCCGTATTTGAATAGCTCCTGGAGCATCGCGTTAAGCTCCAGAACAGTGAACTTGAAGTTGAGGCCCGGACGCGGCCTCATGATATCCGCCGCATTCTTGAACTCCCAGGCGGGTCTCCTCCTCTCCTGCAGGGGGGCGACGCGGTGGCGAAGGAAATCTGCGCCAACAGCGCCTACAGTGAGCCCGGCAAGCCTGAGGCGTTGGATCCGGGCGACGGCAATCTTCAGCCTATCGTCTTCCGGGGCCACGTTGCTCCAATCGCTGCCGCGCACTACTGGAGTTTGGCGCCGGGCGGTAAACGGCTGCAGGTCCTCCTCGACAATCCAGCACTAGTCTGCTCTCCATTCCTCCCACTTGCTGCAGAGCTCTCCCTCCAGATAAGCTTCCTTCTTGCCGGCTTTTGAGATCCAGGCGATTCCGCCGGATAAAGGCTCTCCTTTCTCAACTCGGGGCATAAAGAAGTGGCGAAAAAGGGCTACATTTGGATGGACTCCAACAAAGTTTTCGCAGAGATGTGCGAAAACTGCCATGGTCAGGACGGCATTGGGGGTGAAGTCAAGGAGGCGAAGCCTGTAGGTGTTCATGAGATCACAGAAGAATTCAGAGAAAGGTGGGCAGAGCCCGCAGTGGAAGAACAAGGCGAAAAAGGGGTATCCAGTCGGAGCCATTTTCCAAGCGACGGCTGGAAGTACCTTCGTGCGTGGGTGCACCCGCGTCTCCGTCGACCAGAAGAGGTAGTAGTACTCCCTAAGATCCCTCGCGGCAAGCTTGGGGGGGAAATTTGCCCGCTCCTTTCGCAGCGCCGCGAGCCACTGCGCCTCGGCCGACTTCACGACCTTCCCCTTCTCGGCTTTCGGAGCCATGCCGGAAGTGGTGAGGGAGGTCGACGGCATTGGTGGTGCTGGTGGCGATGGGGGGCGGAGCGCTGCTCTCTTTCGGCTTTGGGAAGAAGGGGAGTGGTGGGGATTTTCGAGGTTGGAGTAGCAACTGGCGGATGGGCGAACTGCCCCTGTTTCCCCTGCTTATAAGGAGAGAGGGGGCGGACGTTCCGCCTTTCCGAATAAAGAAACCACCCACGATCTCTCCCATGACGCCGCAATCAACGCGTGTCGTTCGGGGAGGGCGCGGTGGATACGGAATGGGATACGGCGTGACCCAGGCCGCGCGTGCCCGTGCCCCGTTTTGGGCCTGGCCCAACAGCGCTTGGCACCGTGTATGGCCCAGGCCCGGGGGCTCCTGTTGGAGTACTAGAGTAGGGGTACCCTAGTATCCCGAACTTGTACATGGGCAGTCGCAGCACCCCGCGGCAAGGCTTGCCAGGTGACCGCCAAGGTCCTCTGTGGTTCCTTTGGAGCCATTCAAGAACAAAGTATTCAAGCCAAGGAGACAAGGCCCCGGCAAGAGGAGCTTGCCGGGAAGGCCACTTAAGGCACAAGACCCCGACAAGAGGAGCTTGCCGGGAAGGCCAACCAAGGCATCTCAAGGGACTTGCCGCGATGCGCCACGCGTCCCGGCGAGTCCCGGTAAGCGGCAAGCCTCCGGACGCGACAAGACAACGACCGTGGGAAGGCGTTTGCCGCGGCAAGCTACCACTCCATACCCATGCTCCAGCACATCCACCAACGTGTCGCTCGGGGACCCTTCCAGGCGTACGTGGCGGGAGGCTGTGCAGCCAGCGGTACGCGGTGGCAAGCGGTGCTGACAAGATTGCCATCGTGGCGAACGGTGGCGTCCCTAACGGTCCCTTTTTGCACTGTTTGGGCGACGCAGATGGGCATTTAATGCCCTTGTCCCCTGCCGTCAAGGTTAGGTATGATACACTGTACAGGTAGCTTTACCAACCGCAACACCTTTCCATTTTTACCCCTGTCTACGTTGCCACCTGTCGGAGACCCCTTGAGCATATAAAAGGAGGCCCATGCGCAACGTAGAAGAGGGATAAGAACACTCACGCTCGGTCTCGTTAGCTGCTGGTGTGTACTGTAGCATTCAGCGCTCCCGAGCAAGAACTCAATACAAACCACAAAGCAGGAGTAGGGTTTTACGCATCCATGCGGCCCGAACCTGGGTAAACTGCTCGTGTGCTCCACCTCGATCCGCTCTTCGTGCGATCTCCGCCCCCGCCGAACCGAAAGGGGCTCGGTCCCCATAGGTGCTCGCGGATCAGTTTCCCCGACAGCTTGCTGGACCCAGATCGAGCTGGTGGATCTCGGAATGCTCAAGACCAGCATGCGCGCCAACATGCTGGCGCGAGCGAGGCACGGTCGTCTGGACGGGATACTACCTCTTCTAACATAGTTAGAAGTCCGAGCATATCCCACTCCTCACACCGTTCGCCACCGCTACCCACCACTCCATCAGAAGCTTTGGCGCGAGCTCAACTGCTCCTAGATTACCCTCCAACGGCGGACAAGATCGACGACTGGAGGGCCACCATTCAGAGTCTCATCGGCTTTGCCAACGGCGACGCTCAATGGCAGCCGAGTACATCGCAGCCGCGGCAAGTCAGCCAGGCACGAGCCGGTGGCGACATGACCGGTGGGGGTGAAACCACCGTGCAGTCCCTGCCGCGAAGGCCAAGATCGCCGCCTTGCCGGATCCACCTCGACAGCGACTCCACCGCGTCATCGGATCCATGAGCTCGTCGCGATCAACGCCAAGTTCTTCACGAACGACAGCAAGAAGACGCTCAAACTCGCATCGAGCGCCGAAGAGAAGCGCGGCGTCAATCGGACCAGCGCGCTGGGCCCTCTGTCGACATGCATGCGCCAGGGGAACCAGGCGACTTACCGTACCCGGTAGGTTGCCCTGCGTTTACCCGTGAGCTGCGGCAAGTCGAGTGGCCCAGCACAAAGAATTTCAAGCCAGACGTACCAGAGAAGTACGACGGCAAGTCGCATCCGTCGGAGTTCCTCAGCATCTACACCATCGCGGTGCAAGCTACTGGGGGGCGGGACGACAAGATCCTTGCCAACTACTTCCCGCTGGTGCTCAAGCCCAACGTCAGGTCCTGGCTCATGCACTTGTCGGACAACTCCATATCCTGCTGGGCAGACCTATGCCATCAGTTTGTCGGCGCCTTTACAGGCGGCCACAAACCTCATGGCCAAGAGAGTGACCTTCATCTGCTCGCCCAGAAGGAAGGAGAGCCCCTGCGCAAGTACATTCAGAGATTCAGCCGTGTACAGCACAACATCCCAGATGTCCACCCTGCCGCGGTTATCAGCGCGTTCCATCAGAACGTGCGTAACCGCAGGATGCGGGAGGAGATGGCGATGTGCAAGATCAGAGACGTCAGTGAGCTGTATGCCCTGGCCGACAAGTGTGCACGTGCTGAGGAAGGGAGGGAACTCCCCGGATAGAATACAGGAGCAGGAGGATCTGACAGTGAGGATGCTACCCCGGCAAAGAAAAACCGGCGGCGGAACAACAGGAAGAAGAAAGGCAAAGATGTGCTAGTTGTTGAGCAGTCCGGCAACGAAGGTGGCGCAAAGAAAGCCAAAGTTGGTAGTTCCGGCAAGGAGGTTGCCGCATGCACCAACTGCCAGGCTGTGGCGGCCGCCGACAAGCAGGACGGCACCAACAAACAGTACTGCAAGATCCACCGCACCAAGGGCCATGACCTCCAGAGCTGCAAGAAGGTCGAGCAGCTTGTCGAGCTGCAAAAGGCCGAATACGAGCGACGCGACAAGGAGAAAGCCCAAGGAGGTACTGGAGGATCCGGCATGAAGCGCGCCGGCCGGGGAGGACGCCGCGGTAAGGGCAAGCAGCGGTGAGGAGACAGACCTCCCCGCGGCCGCGACAAGGATGAAGATGAAGACGACGATGAAGACATGGATGATGTCGAGACCAGCGAGCAGGAGTTCCAGAAAGCCACAGAGGTCTTGTGCGTTGACTGTGGTGCTTCTCTGCATACTTCACACCGCCAACTCAAGTAGTGGGTGCGGGAAGTCAATGCGGCAGAACCACCCGTCGAGTCACGCAAGCTTCTGAAATGGTCCAGCACGCCTATCATCTTTGATATTGAGGACCACCCTGATCGCACAACTACGATCGGGTGCTTGCCGATGTTGGTTTCACCAACTATCCGCAACCTCGAGGTCACTAAGATGCTAGTTGACGGCGGAGCCGGCTTGAACCTGATCTCCTCCGCTGTGCTCCAGAAACTCCAGGTCCTTGACAGTGAGCTCGAAGAGACCGGCACATTCCAAGGAATCAACCCAGGAAGCAGCAAGCCGACGGGGAAGATCACGTTGCCGGTGACATTTGGCAGCGAGTTGAACTTCAGAACTGAGAGGGTCACTTTCGACGTTGCCGATTTTCCATTGCCTTACAATGGGATTCTCGGCCGTCCAGCGCTCGCCAAGTTCATGGCGGCCTCTCACTATGCGTATAACATGCTGAAGATGCCAGGCCCGATAAGTGTCATCTCTGTCCCTGGCGACAAGAAGGATGCTCTTATCTGTGCCGACAAGATTTACCGGGAAGCGGCAGCCGCAACGGATCGCGAGTCACTTGCCGCTGAAGCTCCCGGGGGGAAGAAGAAGACCAAGTCCGGCAAGAGTTCTGATGCCCACTCCGGCAAGCGCACCTCTTCGGAGTGCTACGCTACCGTCGAGGACGCACCATCGAGCTCCACCGGCAAGTGTAAGAAGACAATGGCAGCTCCGCCAGAGACCAAGAAGGTGTCCGCCAAGGAGGACGGCACTGGTGGTACCTTCACCATCAGTGCCACTCTCGACCCTAAATAGGAAAGCGCGTTCATTGCTTTCCTGCGGGCGAACGTCAATGTGTTTGCGTGAAAACCGTCTGACATCCCCGGTGTTCCCAGGAAAGTAATTGAGCACCACCTTGCTGTTTGTCCTCATGCGCGGCCCGTCAAGCAGAAAGTCAGGAAGCAAGCAGTGGAGCGCCAAGAATTCATCGCAGAAGAGATCAAGAAGTTGGAAGCGGCAGGCCTTGTCAGGGGAGTGCTCCATCCTACGTGGTTGGCCAATCATGTAGTCGTGCGCAAGGCAAACGGGAAATGGAGGCTTTGTATCGACTTTACCGATGTTAACAAAGCTTGTCCAAAAGACCCATTTCCCTTGCCGCGCATTGACCAGATTGTTGACTCCACGGCCGGATGTGACTTGCTTTCAATTCTTGACGCATACTCAGGATACCATCAGATCTTCATGGCAGAAGAGGATGAGGAGAAGACCGCATTCATCACTCCATGTGGCACGTACTGTTTATACGGATGCCTTTCGGTTTAAAGAATGCTGGTTCAACATTCGCAAGGGTAGTCCATGCCGCTTTTGAGCCACAAATACACAGAAATGTGGAAGCCTACATGGATGACATAGTGGTCAAGAGCAAGGACAAGGCAACTCTGATTCAAGATTTAGACGAGACTTTTGCAAATCTGTGCAAGATCAGCCTCAAGCTCAACCCCGAGAAGTGTGTGTTTGGAGTCCCTTCCGGCAAGCTTCTCGGGTTCTTCGTGTCTCAGCGGGGAATTGAAGCCAATCCCGACAAGATCAAGGCCATTGAGCAGATTGAAGCACCAAAGCGCGTCAAGGATGTACGAAGACTTGCTGGTTGCGTGGCAGCTCTCAGCAGGTTTATCTCTAAGTCTGATGAGCGCGCCCTGCCGTTTTTCAAAATATTGAAAAAGGCAGGTCCAATGAAATGGACTCCAGAAGCGGAGGCTGCACTGAAAGCTTGAAGAGATACATGTCCTCCACTCCAATACTTGTCGCACCTAAGCCACAAGAGAAGTTGCTGCTGTATCTGGCGGCAACCAATCAAGTGGTTAGTGCTGCGTTAGTAGCGGAGAGGGAGGCAGATGATGAGCCAGCAACCACGGCAGGCGCATCTAGCGACAAGCAGGGGGCTTCCCCGGCAAGCTCTGGTCCCGACAAAGATGGATCCGCGCAGGCGCGTGAGGAGATACAGAAGAAAATGGTGCAGCGCCCAGTTTACTTTGTCAGTTCCCTTCTGCAGGGGGCTAGGTCAAGGTACTCTGGTGTGCAGAAATTGCTTTTCGGCCTTCTCATGGCCTCGAGAAAGCTGCGCCATTACTTCCAAGCACATGAGATCACAGTTGTCACTCGTTTTCCGCTGAAGAGGATACTGCAGAATCCAGAAGCAACATGCAGGATTGTTGAGTGGGCACTGGAACTATCATGTTTTGGCCTCAAGTTTGGGGGCACTTCAACTATCGAAAGAAGAGCATTGGCAGAATTCATAGCAGAGTGGACGCCAACACCAGATGAAGAAATTCCAGAAACGAGCATCCCCGTCAAGGAAGCAAGCAAAGAGTGGCTGATGTACTTTGATGGTGCCTTCTCGCTGCAAGGCGCCAGTGCTGGCGTGCTGCTTGTCGCACCCACCGGAGAGCACCTCAAGTACATAGTCCAGATGCACTTTCCCAAGGAGCAAGCAACAAACAATACTACAGAGTATGAAGGTTTGCTTGCCGGTCTCAGGATCGCGGCAGACCTTGGGATCAAGAAGCTCATTGTCAGGGGTGACTCGCAGCTTGTCGTCCGCCAAGTGAATAAGAGTTATCAGAGTCCGTTGATGGAAGCCTACGTTGATGAAGTGAGAAAGCTAGAAGAGCACTTTGACGGCCTACAGATGGAACATGTTCCAAGAGCTCAGAACGACATTGCCGATGGCCTGTCAAAGTGTGCAGCACTTAAGTTACCTGTGGAACCAGGGATCTTTGTGCTCAAGCTGACTCAACCGTCTGTAACGCCATCAACTGGACAGAGCAAGAAGAGGAAGTTGATTTCTGGTGACTATTTTCCGGCAGAGCTTCCCGAAGGCACCGCCAAGAAGGTCCCCAAGATCAACACCAAGAGTGCTGGGGAGTAGTCTGCTCCGGCAAACCCCAGGGTTTGTTCCGTTGAAGCAGACGCTCCTGACAAGTTTTGCTCCGGCAAGCTTGCCGGGGAACGTCAAGCTCCGGCTGAGCCGCAGGTTGTTGCTGTAGAAGCGGATGTTCCCGCAGCAGCAGATGTGCCTTTAGTCCTTGTTGTCGAGCCGCAAGCTCCAGCATGGGCACAACAGATTATCCGTTTCCTTCAGACAGGAGAACTTCCCGAAGAGCAAGAAAAAGCGGAAAGAGTAGCCCGGCAGTCAAGTATGTACCAGTTTGTTGACAACACACTGTACAGAAGAAGACTCAACGGTGTGAAATTGAAGTGTATTCACCGGGAAGACGGACAAAAGCTGTTGGCAGAGATACATGGAGGCATATGTGGTGACCACATTGGCGCAAGAGCACTTGCCGGCAAAGCATTCCGGCAAGGTTTCTTTTGGCCGACAGCCCTCCAGGATGCAACTGCACAAGTAACCAAGTGTGAAGCATGCCAGTTCCATTCCAAGCAGATACACCAGCCAGCTCAAGCTCTCCAGACGATCCCTTTATCCTGGCCATTTTCGGTCTGGGGGCTCCACATCCTCGGCCCCTTCCCCCAAGCAGTCGGAGGCTTTGAGTACTTGTACGTTGCAATCGACAAGTTCACAAAGTGGCCGGAAGTGGAACCAGTAAGGAAGGTGACAGCACAGTCAGCAGTCAAGTTCTTCAGGTCGATTGTTTGCCGCTTCGGGATCCCTAACAGGATCATCACCGACAACGGTACGCAATTCACGAGCCGCACCTTCATGCAGTACGTCCAAGATCTTGGCGCCAAGGTCTGCTTCGCTTCTGTTGCTCACCCCAGAAGCAACGGTCAAGCGGAGAGGGCAAATGCTGAAGTGTTGCGTGGGCTCAAGACCAGGACTTTCGACAGGCTACATGAGTGCGGAAGAAACTGGATTGAGGAGCTGCCGGTGGTTCTTTGGTCGATCAGGACGACGCCAAATCGAGCCACTGGCCAGACACCTTTCGCTCTAGTCTATGGAGCAGAGGCAGTTCTCCCCATGGAACTCGTATACAGGTCACCTCGAGTGCTCGCTTATGATGAGCTTGAGCAAGAGCAGTTGCGACAAGATGACGCGCTGCTCCTTGAGGAAGACCGTCTTCAGGCTGCTGTACGAGCTGCTCGCTACCAGCAAGCTTTGCGCCGCTACCATAGCCGCAAAGTTAACGCCAGAAGTCTCGAGGAAGGCGACCTTGTTCTTCGGCGCGTTCAGTCCGCCAAGAATTCCAACAAGTTGACGCCAAAGTGGGAAGGCCCTTACCGGGTGAAACGAGTCACTAGGCCTTTTCCGGCATCTTCGTAAGTTTTACCCGTAAGGCGCGGTTGCCGGACCCTTTTCCGGCAACCACCTTTTGTACAAGTCTTGCCGCTGTTGCATGTAATCCTTTGTACAAAGCCAGGCGCAGACCCTGTGCATAAATAAAGCTCATGTGCTCCGCACATCTTGTCAATTTCATGCTTTTTATTTTTTGCATGAGTTATCTAACACTTTGTACAGCGCCAACCCCCGGTAAGCAATAACAAGCCATAAGGCTCCATATCTTTATTTTCTCTTCTTTCTTTTTTCTCAAGGAAAGGATGGTTCCCTCGTCCAAAAGTTTGCCGGGGGGAAGGAGAAGATAATGGTATGGACCAGGTGTCGTTCAAGAAAGTTTCGCCTTGCCGAAAAGCAGGCGTCGTTCAAGAAAGTTTCGCCTTGCCGGAAAGCAAACAACAGAAAAGCTAAGTTGCCAAAGTTTGAGCAATCAGATTTTTTAAATTTTTAAGTTATCTTCCTTGAACGACCATGCTTTGTATGGAAAACCTGTGCGCGGAGGAACCAGCTCGTGGCTAGTTGCGCCCTTACTTTGTTTCGAGTCCGCTCAACAACTTAAGTGTGCTGCGACTAGAGTTGTGCCCTTACTTTGTTTCGAGTCCGCTCAACAACTTAAGTGAGCTGCGACTAGTTGCGACAAGGTTTCTTGTCGGTAACGGCACCGCCAGCAGGCTGCTGACGTCCCGCACCCAGCGCTCGCGACTAAGGTGCCTGCGCCGGCAAGTTCCCTAAAATCGTAGGGCAAAAACATACAAAGGAAGGAATCAAGTAAAGGAAATAACATTGCAACTACTACACAAAATAGAGTTATATTGCAAGATAGCTTGTCGCAGCTCTAATAGATTGTTTTCATAACATGACCAGCAGCGACAAGAAAAGAAGAAAACGGGCGGCCTAGTCTACACGATCGCCCTCAACCCTCTTGATCCCGCTCACCTTGTCCACAATGGGTGCGACAAGGGCCTTGAGCGCCTCCAGATCAGCATCCGGTGGCAGGGTCTTGAGGACGTTGGTGAGGTTGAGGCCCCGGTTGCGGAAGGCCACCTTCACCAACACCTTTTGAAGAGCTCCCGCGCAGATCTTGCGCGACTCGTCGGCCGGCTGCTTTGGGATCCTCTCCCGGAGTCGCTGGAGGGCCGTGGCCAGGCCTTTGAAGAACAAGGTGAGCTTGGCGCTGGATTGGACGTTCTCATCGGAGGGATACCCGAGATCCTCCATCCCCAGCTGCGCCAGCTCCCTGTCAATGTCTGCAGCAGCATTCACAAGACCCTCCGTCCAGTGCTCCACAGTCTCCCTAAAAGTGTTCTGGGCGGCAGCAGCACTCTCCAGCAGTGCCTTGTCGGCCTTGATCTCCTCCTTCAAGGCCACCTCCTGCTCCCTGGCGTCGTCCAGCGTCTTGGTCAAAGTGGTCAGCTTCAACTCAAGATCTGCGTTGGAGTCCTTGGTGGCGCTGAGCTCCTTGCCCTTCTCGGCGAGACGGGCCTGCAGCTCTGAGTGGCTGTAGGCGTCCTTCTCCCGCTCACGCTTGAGCGCGGCAAGCTCCTCGCCGCTCGCCTTGAGATCGGCCTCCAGCTGCGCCACCTTCGTCTCCAGCTCCTTCTTGGCGGCCTCGGCAGCTGCGGCAGCGTCATCTGCTTGCTTGAGAGCTCCGCCGAATGTTCGCTCGCGCACGGCAAGCTCCTCCTCGTGGCTATCGAGGTTGATCTTCCGCTGCGCCAGCTCGCCCTCCTGCGCAGACAGATTCTCAGCGGCAAGCCGCTGCTGCTCTTCGACGTCAGCCTTCTCGAGGAGGAAGGCCTTCTGCTCCTCAGCGAGCTGCTCCCGCTCCTCCGCCAGGGACGGGAGAGCTGCCTGGTTGACACCTTGGAGCTCCTCCGCGCGCTTCTCAATGTCTGCTCCCGCCTTCGCAAAAAGCGCCTCGCGGGATTCCAGCTTGGCTTGCCAAGCGCGGTGGAGCGACAACAGCTTCTGCAGCAGCCGCTCCTCCTCAGGCTCGCCGCTGCTGCTGCTTGGCGCGTCAACCAACATCAGCCCAGCGGAGGCGAGCACCTCTCCGTCGAAGCTTTATCCTTCGACCGGCGCCCTGGACATTGACGCCCAGGGGAGGTTGATGAAGACGCCATCGCCGGCCTTCAAGTAGACGCCTGGCTGGGGCTCTTCGGAGCCTGACGCTGCGGCAGCGGCGGAAGGGTCGGCGGTCGGCGTAGCGCCTGGCGCTCCTGCGGCCTCAGGGCCGTCAGTGCGATCGCCAGACCCCTCGCCAGCTGCGGCGGCGGCAGCCTTGGCGACCTCTTCGCCTGCGGGATCATCAGCGCCGGCCGCTTCTTCGGTGGCAGCGGCGTCGTCGACAGCAACCTCGGTCTCCATCGGCTCCGCAGCATATGGGTCTGACGGCCGGAAAAGGAAGTAAAGTCAAGCGAATATCCAAAAAGAATATCAAACAAAGAAGAACCCAAGGGAAGTTTCGAAGCAAGAGGTTTACCTGTACCGGGCTCTGCAGTTGTGGTCTCCGCCGCCGGGGGCCGCTGGTGCTGTCCCTTGCCGGAGAACTCCCCCTTGCCGGAGAGCTCTCCCTTGCCGGAGGATTCTCCCTTGCCGGAGAACTCTCCATTGGCGGTGTAGTCGAAGAAGATGGCATGTCAGGGGCGGTCTCAGGACGCTCCTGGTGGGGCTGCTCTGCTCCTACACAAACCAACAGTCAGATATCAGCAAACAAAGAGTATCCATGTGCGCCTAACAGCGGGAACCAAACCATATACTTACGCTGGGGGCTGCTTTGAAGAACAGTTGCCGGGTCCGGCAAGGTTGTCTCGGACGCACCCCCTGCTGCCGCGGTGGGTTCGTCCTCGATGATAATCACAGGGACCTTGGCTCTCTTTGCCTCTCTCTGGGCCAGAGTCCTAAAAAGGAATAAGTTCAGAGTAAAGCAAATGAGATACAAGACAAAACAGCAAGAATTGAAGAAATACAAGTACAACAAGAATCTTACTCTTCTTCTTCCTCGTCGGAGCTGAGCGCGGAGAAGTCAAAGCCTGGCTCACCTCCGGCATGAGGAGGCGGAGGAGTAGGTTCCCTTGGCCGCTTGGTGGGAGCAGTGACGATGGTCTGAGACGACCCCGCTCCAGCTGCCGCCACGGCATGAGAAGCGGCAGGAGCAGAAGCGGCGGTCCGGGAAGACCCCGCTCCAGCTGCCGCAGCAACGTGAGGTGCTCCCGCAGCAACAGAACTTGCCGCGGTGGAGCGTGTCGCGCGGCACGGCGGCTGTCGACTCGTCTGCCGCTCTGCTACGTCCCCGGCCTTGCGGAGACGCCTTCTTGGTGGAGCCGGGGGCTCTGCTTGCGGCAAGCTGCCCGAAGATGAGGAGGAAGAGGAGTCGATCTCCAACGAGCCGCTCGTATCCTCGGCGGGCTCGCTCGACTCGACGTCATGCCCGGCAGGCTCTTCCTCGCCGGCAAGCCCCTCTCGCTCGGCAAGGCTTGCCGCCTCCGCTACCTCTGCCTCCTCCACGATGAACCCAAACTCGCCCGCGGCACCTCCTCATCGGTGGTGGTGCGAGTGAGGCCCTTCTGCTCATCGGAGCGGATCAGCATTTCTACCAAGCCACCGAAGAACACCTCCACGACGTCATCTGCAGGCTCTTGCCAAGCTGGGTCAACTCCATGCGAGTCGCACAGCGGCATCATTGCATGGATGCGGCTGAGCGAGGAATTGTTGCACAGTGGAACGACACCCTTCGGCAACCTGAACACTTTGGGATGCTGAGGGTCATATTTGAACAGCTCCTGGAGCATCACGTTAAGCTCCAGAACAGTGAAGTTGAAGTTGAGGCCCGGACGCAGCCTCATGATATCCGCCGCATTCTTGAACTCCCAGGCGGGTCTCCTCCTCTCCTGCAAGGGGGCGATGCGGCGGCGAAGGAAATCTGCGCCAACGGCGCCTACAGTGAGCCCGGCAAGCCTGAGGCGTTGGATCCGGGCGACGGCAATCTTCAGCCTGTCGTCTTCCGGGGCCACGTTGCTCCAATCGCTGCCGCGCACTACTGGAGTTTGGCGCCGGGTGGTAAATGGCTGCGGGTCCTCCTCGACAATCCAGCACCAGTCTGCTCTCCATTCCTCCCACTTGAGATCCAGGCGATTCCGCCGGATAAAGGCTCTCCTTTCTCAACTCGGGGCATAAAGAAGTGGCGAAAAAGGGCTACATTTGGATGGACTCCGAAAAAAATTCGCAGAGATGTGCGAAAACTGCCATGGTCTAGACGGCATTGGGGGTGAACTCAAGGAGGCGGAACCCGTAGGTGTTCATAATATCACAGAAGAACTCAGAGAAAGGCGGGCAGAGCCCGCAGTAGAAGAACAAGGCGAAAAAGGGGTATCCAGTTGGAGCCATTTTCCAAGCGACGGCTAGAAGTACCTTCGTGCGCGGGTGCGCCCGCGTCTCCGTCGACCAGAAGAGGTAGTAGTACTCCCTCAGATCCCTCGCGGCAAGCTTGGGGGGGGGGGAAGATTGCCCGCTCCTTTCGCAGCGCCGCGAGCCGCTGCGCCTCGGCCGACTTCACGACCTTCCCCTTCTCGGCTTTCGGAGCCATGGCGGAAGTGGTGAGGGAGCTCGACGGTGTTGGTGGTGCTGGTGGTGATGGGGGGCGGAGCGCTACTCTCTTTCGGCTTTGGGAAGAAGGGGAGTGGTGGAGATTTTCGAGGTTGGAGTAGCAACTGGCGGATGGGCGAACTGCCCCTGTTTCCCCTGCTTATAAGGAGGGAGGGGGCGGTCGTTCCGCCTTTCCGAGTAAAGAAACCACCCACGATCTCTCCCACGACACCGCAATCAATGCGTGCCGTTCGAGGAGGGCGCGGTAGATACGGAGAAAGATGCGGCGTAACCCAGGCCGCGCGTGCCCGTGCCCTGTTTTGGGCCTGGCCCAACAGCACTCGGTACCGTGTATGGCCCAGGCCCGGGGGCTCCTGTCGGTGTACTAGAGTAGGGGTACCCTAGTATCCCGAACTTGTGCACGGGCAGTCGCAGCACCCCGCAGCAAGGCTTGCCGGGTGACCGCCAAGGTCCTCCGTGGTTCCTTTGGAGCCATTCAAGAACAAAGTATTCAAGCCAAGGAGACAAGGCCCCGGCAAGAGGAGCTTGCCGGGAAGGCCACTCAAGGCACAAGACCCCGGCAGGAGGAGCTTGCCAGGAAGGCCAACCAAGGCATCTCAAGGAACTTGCCGCGACGCGCCACGCGTCCCGGCAAGGCCCGGTGAGCGGCAAGCTCCCGGACGCGACAAGACAACGACCGCGGCAAGGTGTTTGCCGTGGCAAGCTACCACTCCGTACCCACGCTCCAGCACATCTACCAACGTGTCGCTCTGGGACCCTTCCAGGCGTACGTGGCGGGAGGCTGTGCAGCCAGCGGTACGCGGTGGCAAGCGGCGCTGACAAGATTGCCATCGTGGCGAACGGTGGCGTCCCTGACGGTCCCTTTTTGCACTGTTTGGGCGACGCGGATGGGCATTTAATGCCCTTGTCCCCTGCCGCCAGGGTTAGGTATGATACACTGTACAGGTAGCTGTACCAACCGCAACACCTTTCCATTTTTACCCCTGTCTACGTTGCCACCTATCGGTGACCCCTTGAGCATATAAAAGGAGGCCCATGCGCAACGTAGAAGGGGGGATGGACGGAAGAACACTCACGCTCGGTCGCGTTAGCTGCTGGTGTGTACTGTAGCACTCAGCGCTCCCGAGCAAGAACTCAATACAAACCACAAAGCAGGAGTAGGGTTTTACGCATCCGTGCGGCCCGAACCTGGGTAAACTGCTCGTGTGCTTTGCCTCGATCTGCTCTACGTGCGATCTCCGCCCCCGCCGAACCGAAAGGGGCTCGGTCCGCCGGTCCCCATAGGTGTTCGTGGACCAGTTTCCCCGACACAACCCATACGAGCTCCTCTCCCCTCATGCTCTCCTTAATGCTCTACGTCCTCAGGTCCCGGCCCTCGAGCGACCTCAGCCGCCGCTGGTATGCCAAGTCGCGATGCCGTGGTCAAGGCCAGGGGGTGAGGGCTGGAGAGCCAGTAAGAGCTCCTGAGTCGCGATGCTCAGGAGCCCCCTTTTAACGTGCAAGCGAATCACACGAGATAAAAGGAGACTCGCGGTACCGCCTGCTATCTTCCCCTTGGGATCCCTGTGAGCAGGCACAAGAGGAAACATGGTTTGCCATTATAACTGTTAGCCTGCCGCTGGTTGCTCTGGTCGAGGTGAAGGCACTGAGGGCCTGCTGAGGTGACGTGTGTGGCGCGTGCCGCGAGCCAGAGCTCGGCCACTCAGATTTCTCGGTGTGGCAGGGACGGACCCATGCACTAGCACCGTGCCTGCGTGAGGGCCCCGGGGAGGCGATGATCGAGCGGGCGATAGCCGTTGGCAAGTTAAGCATGCATAGCAAATCAACTTGGATAAATGCAAGAACATACATGCCACCAGGTCTGGCCCGAGCGGCTTGGGGATGATGCAGCCCGAGGGGCGCCCCCAACAAGGTAAGCTAAAGACCTAAGCAAAAGGGATACATGCCATAGGGACGGACCCATGCGGCCTGGGAATAATGCAGCCCGAGGGGCGCTCCTAGCTTAAACGAACTTGGAAGATGTCACCTGGTTCTGTAGACGAAGTAGAGTTGGTGCAGCTGAAGCCACACGTTGAAGGAATGGCTCCTCATGAGCGACTGGGACCCTGAGCCTCGGGAGGCTCTGGGGGCTCAGGAGGTTCCCGGAAGACCGTGTCCATCTCCTCCAGGACAGCGTGGTACCTGGCCTCCTGAGCCACCAGGACGCGCCGCATGTTGCACTGATAGGCTGACGCCACGCTCGGCAAGCCGAAGGGCATGCGAACGTAGCTGTGCGGCGGGCCCTCGCAGTGGCCCACACGCGATGGCCAGAAGCGCTCCTGAGATTCGGCCCTGTTGAGCCCTGGAACATCGACGCAGACGCGTAGCCTGGCATCCTCGCCTGGATGGGGGGCTATGCCTTGTGAGCAGCTGTGGCCACGCATGGCTCTTGCTTCTTGCAGTTCCTGGGTGGTCTTGTTGATGAACTCCTGGGTGGTGGGCACTCCTTGCCCTGTGCTCTCCTGAGGAAAGTGTGTCATGAAGCACGCTTCCAACTGGTGCCCAAGCGCCTCCCTCGTGATGTTGGCAAGGTCTGAGACTCTCTATGAGAGAGCCCCCGAGTCCTGCCTAAGGAGGGCGTCGGGCGTGCTTTCCTATGCGGTGGAGGGAAGCGCCCCTGGAGCGGGCGCTGATCTTGACGAGGCTCCTGATGCGACGCCATGTTCTTAGGGTCCTGCGCGGCACGGCAGCTTCTTCTTGGGGATGGTCTATGGAGGGCCTTCACTTCTGCTGTCAGGGTTGTCGATTGCTACGGCTCGGAAGGCGCGCTCAAGGGAGCACACCACATCCCTCTATTCACATGGGACCATGATGATTCCTCCACTTCCTGGCATCTTGAGAACGTTGTAGCCATGATGAGTGACTGCCATGAACATGGCCAGGGCCGGATACCCGAGGATGGCGTTGCACGGCAGGCAAATGTGTGAGACGTCGAAGTCGATGAGCTCGGTGCGGTAGTTGTCGCGCTTGCCGAAGGTGAAGGGCAGGCGGACCTGCCCTATCGGTGTGGTGGAACCGTCGGTCACTCCTGAGAAAGGCCTGGTTGGAAGGAGCTGCTCATATGGCACTTGGAGGTTGTCGAACGTGTCGACGGATAGGACGTTGAGCCCTGCGCCACCGTCGATGAGAGTCTTGGTGACTTGCACATTGCTAATGACCGGGGAGCATATCATAGGGAGGGCGCCAATGGTGGCTGCACACTTGAGCTGGTCTGCCGAGTTGAAGGTGATGGCGCATTGGGACCACCTGAGCGGGCGCGTAGCCTCGAGCTTGGGGAGCAGGGCGTTCACCTCGCGAGCAAACTATTTGCAGATGCGCTGAGAGGCTGGGGCCTGAGCACCACCCAAGATGCAAGCGATCGCACGGAAGCCCCTAGCCCCCTCGTCCTGGTGGTGGTCGTTGTTCCTTCTTGGTGGCGATAATGGGGGAAGACCGGCGTTTCCCTGGGGGCGATAGGGATGTGTGGCGGACGAACGAGCTGCGTATCCGGATTCGTCTCGTCGTTCTGACCAACTTTCATGTACAAAGTATTTTCATCCGAGTTACGGATTATTTAATATGATTTTCTCAAGTTTTAAATGATTTCTTGAAATTTATTATTAGTTATTAATTTCGAATTACAACAGTAAATACTTTTAATACACAGCAGTAGCCACCCACTGTGTATGACATGTGGGTCCTGGGGCTGTGTCAGCCCAGTCAACTGTTAACAAGTTGACTGGTCAACGAAGTCAAAGAGAACCCAAAGGGATCCCACCTGTCACTGCCTAGGATTGCCCAGTTAGCAGACTTGACTCGTCAAAGTGGCCGGTGGGGCCCAGGTGTCATAGGCACATCTGTTAAACCTGCTATTTTATTTACTTTAGCTAGATTTAATTTACCAAGGGCCCAGTAGTCATTGAATAATTAGGAGGGGGTTAATTAGATTAGAAACTAATCTAAACTGGTCAGGATTTCCCCAATCAGAGGCACAGCCGACCTCATCGCCATGCGCACTCGCACACTGGGGATCGGCCATGGCCGCGCGAGCGCTGAGAGCAGCGGGCTGCAGCTAGCGGAAGCGGGAGTGGCCAAGCGCAGCAGCAGGAGGCGGCTGCGACACCAGGCAGCCGTGACGGCGAGGCTAGGCGACGGAGGTGGCCGCGACTGAGGCAGGCAGCTGGGGCGCCTGCTGGCCTAGCGCGGGCATGGCCGGGCGGAGCCGTCATGGCCGGGGCGCGTAGCGAGTGAGGGAGCGGGGCAGGGCGCCGACTGCAGTGGTTGCGGCAGCAGCAGCAACAACAGCACACAGCACGGGGGGACAGTAGCGTCTACGGGCGGTGGCAGGTAGACGCGGGTGCAGCGGGCAGGGGCCAGGGAGCGGAGGTCCAAGCGCAGTGGCGCTGCAGACGGGAGCGGTCGAGCGGCAGGGAAGCCACGGGCAAGGGTGTCACCGCACGCATGCTGTCCGGGGTGTGGGGCGCGCCGCAGGAAGGCCCGCGGGCGCGGACGATGCTTGGTGAGCGGGAACGCTAAGCGAGCACGGGCGCGGCATCTAGCGTCTATGATATGGCCTAATCTGAGGGAGAATCAGAGGGGGAATCGAGGGGAGCTCACGTCGTGGCTGTAGAGGTGCAAAGCGGGCCCGGGGGAGGCTCGGTGGTGTCTGGGAGCAACAGACGACGCCGGATTTAACGGGAAGGTCCGGCGGCCGAACAGGAAGAAGAGGTTAATCCGCTCAACTTGGCGCATTCCAGCTCGAAGTAGTGGTCGTAGAAGAGGAAGAGGAGGCCGGCGGAGTCCATGCACATGGCTTCCGGGGCCGGGGAGGACGATGGTCGCAGAATCGACAACGTGCGTGGTGACGGCAGCGTCGGCGCTTCACGGTTGACTTCCTGAGCGAGAGGAAGAATGAGAGGGGGAGTGAGGTGCTAGGGTTCATCTGTGGGGCGATGGAGATGACTTAGTAGGCATCCACGGGGGACGGATGGCCGACACGTGGCCAGGCGCGGCCACGGCACCATGGATGGCGGCCACGCCTCTATTCAATGAACAGAGGAAGGGGATAAGGAGGAGCTGGGCTGGGCCTGCACTGTTGACTTAAGGCCCAGTCCAACAGGTAAACTTCCACTTACTTCTCATTTTATAATTTTCTGTTTTTATTTATTTGTAGCCCCTGTTTTCTAATTAAAAGAGTGTCCAAACGATTTTTACTAAATATAGAACTTGGTACATAAATTCTTTGGAATATTCTGAGGTTGCTCGAAAAGTTTGAGGCCAACTGGAGAAGTTTAAAATTATGTTAGCATTTAATTGGACCACTTTAAATGTTGTTGGTGCATTCTATAATTAGATAGGGGCATTTTAGAAATTCTCTCAAGTGGGGTTTCTTCATGAAAAATATCAATGGATTATTTTAAATAGTAAGAACATTTTAGTTTCATTGTTTGAAAACTTTTGCTGTTTGCCTAGTTTTTAATTTGGATTCGAATCGGTTTCGAACTAACGCGAGATTAGCAACAGAAATTGAGGTGACGTGGCATCATTAGCAGAGGGTTACTGTAGCGTAACTATCTGGGCGTCACAATTCTCCTCCACTACAAGAAATCTTGTCCCGAGATTTAAGAGGTGGAATAAGAGGGAAAGGTCTGGTTACGAAATTCTAACGGATCTTCTCGGTCTTTGTTGCTCTTCTCGAAGAAGTTGATCTATTACATTGATGTCTTTATTTTTCTGCTTCGGGTCATCATGATGAAGTCGTCACCCTTTCTTCAGGATATCCATTGTTCTTAGGGAAAGTTAAGTGGAAAAACTCGGGAAGGGCGGAGTTCAACACATGTTAGGTACCTATGGGCTATCTCAGTGAACGAGGTATAGAGGCATCTCTCGAGTTGACATTCAAGAAAGTCATCGAGAGTAGAGTAAGAAGGTATAATAACAAGTTTCGAGCAGATAGGCAATCGTTCGTTGCCTGAAACGGAATGTGAGAGTGGTTAAGACCTTTGGGAATAAGTGTTGTGTCTGATAACAGAATTGATGATCTCTCGGAAGGTGGCTCGTGAATTACTTACGAGGCCACGCACGAGGAACAACCTTGGGAACAGGGGGTTTACAGGAGAGTCAGGTTTCGATTCTGTGGAACCGTGGGTTATGGGCCCACCATGTGGGTTAAAAGTAGGAGGAGTGGTGACATCTTGCATGGTCATGATAGCAAGGCAGGTCAGAGGGTAGCCTGTTGATTATGTCGGCAACAACGTCGGTACCAAGGGCGAGGGAAGAAGAGAACCATTTTCCTACTCGTCGAACGAAGCGGACCAATAGGCAAAGTTCTCGTCCATTGGCGGTTACCGGAATGTCATCAACAGTAGAAATAGGGTCTCACTGAGAGAGTTGTACACCGAGGTGTTTACATAAGCAATGAATTATTACTGCTTAGATTATATAGATCACAAGAAAGGTCAAACAAACCAATGGAAAGGAAGATGTGATCATCAGGTTAAACAGAACAATGGAAAGGAAAAAAATGTGTTTAAACACATATTTCAGGGGTCTATCCTTCCCAAGGACAAGCAGAGCATGATATCCATGACAGGATATAACGTAGAAAACCCTTTAGGAAAGGGGAGAGAAATATCATGACATTACCCATACAACGGTGTTTGGGGGTAATTAATAAAGAAATTTTAGCATTGTTCTTCAAATGTTTTTATTGAAAATCGGAGTACCATAGACATGCTTCGAGATAGCATTGACATGGTCATCAGGTGAAGATCAGACTTTGGAAACACAAAGGATCCATCCGGAATAACTTATAGAATAAGTCTTATGATTTCCTCATGGAAGAATCGCTAACCTTGCTAAAAAAGGAAACTATAACAATAGGTCCCCCATCTAGGTGTGCTAGGCATGACATCACCTTACCGGTTCATATAAAGACCAATGTTATAACTCTTGGAAATATGTTCCAACCATCATATCTGACCGAGATTCAGATCTGATTGGTGTTAGGATACCTCAGACTCATGATGCTGGAGAAGGAAGGGGTGCATCACAAATTGACAAGAAGACATTGTAAGATTCTCGGGAAATGAACTATGGAAGCGAGTTCCGAAACAAGAGTTCATCATTAAACCAAGGAGAGGATGAGGCGTGGCTGATGGACTCAGCAACATAGCATCGAGATTTCCAGCAAGATGGTTTTCCACAATTATGTGAACAAGGAGATAACATTTGTCATATCAAATGATATAATGATGTATGCTCGAGGAAGAACATACACACTTAAACATTGGTTGAAAGGTGCACCCAAAATATGGGCTTAGCGAGCATGATCAAGTTAGACTAGTGATCCAATAACCAATAGTCTAAGAATGATATGTTGACCATTAACTTCAAAGCAATAGGGTCGCTAGAAGTTTTGAATTCACACATCATAGTTTAATTGTCGGTATTCTGGTTTGAAACAACACGGGGACCAAGAAAGAATGGTGATGGTGAGAAGTATTACTATATCAAGACTTACTAGTTGGGGGCAATTATCTCAATATTCTTGACATAACCGATGGTAATACTCCAAGGTAAAGAAGAACAAATGTTGGATAGCAAGGAACTCAAGGTATAGCACAGAACACGAACAAGTTTGTGTTGGAGGGAAGGCAATAAAGTGGTCGATGACAACACAAATCATCATGGGCAAGGATGGTATTTCTCATCATGAATTCAATTGATATCCTGGAAGAGCTCCGAATGCTGATGATGATCACGACACATTTGTTGAGAGATTTCATGAAGATGTAATCGATAGGCGATGACATCAAGTTAAAGGAATGATGAAGCGAAAGGTTATTGGAACCAATCAAGCTTGTTGTTCAAGGCGAAATGGTATGACGAGGAAGATCGACGTAAGCTTAGCTCATCATCGAAAGTTGTGCTCCGAGATTAAGGACCAGGTAGCACAGTTAAAGTTTAGCATGATAATGACATAGTCGAGCAGGCTAGGACTTACATGATCGAGTTCAAATTCGTAAGTAATGAAGGTTACTAAGAGTTGTTTAATCGCGGTGCGAACTCGTTTCAGTTATTGGTGTCTTTGAGTGTTTCATAACTCAGAGCCCGTGAAAAAATTGGAATTAGTGAGAATGTAGTACTTGATGAAGAACTCATAAGAAGTTATGCAATTCTGTGATAATCTTGAGATACCAGGGGGGTAATACTCGACGACATATCAAAGTAGAGGTTGGACCAGGATATTGCTCTACAGAAGACAAGTGCTTAAAATTGCATGAGAAATGGTATTTAAAGGAGAACATGGTCGAAACCACGATTGCAAAAGGCTGGATCCTAGATATAAGAACTTATACTAAGGGAATAATTAACTTAAGAGAAGCTTTAATGATAAGATCTACATCGTGTCCATGGGCATGAACACAAAGTTCAAGGTCGACTCCCACTTCTTCAATATATAACCTTTCATTCACTTCTCGCCTTCGACGAAGTTGTGTTGAAATTTTATCTGACATAACGACAATAGAGTATGACCCATAGTGGTTTTCGGGTTCACACAGATTAGAAAAGGCATAGGATCAACCCATCAGGGTCTCTTAGGAACATATACCACAAACATCAGGAGTAAATAACAGAAGCTCGAAAGCAGAGCATGGTTGGTCAATCAAAGGATAGGATTTACCAATCGAGAAAGAACTTCCAAAGTGATTGAATATGAAGGACACTATTGGATAAAATCCAACAAAGGATCCGGTGGTCCTCAAGGAGCATCAGTACTCAACCAGAGGAAGAAATAATGCAAGGAGATCATACTATAGAAACAAAAAACTGACTAATACAAGCTCAAATGCAAAAGGAATTAAGATTTCCAAATCAAGGGATCAGAAGCAAACGCTCTGATCAAGGATGGATAAGTTGAATAGGCTTAGGGGTACAATCGATGGCAATTTGATTGGTCGAGATCCAACTCATGTTTAAAATGATGTTTGAGCCAGAAGGATGAATTATAGGAGTCGACTGAGGATTGCGAGCATCCTCGGCATATAGAATCAAGGAACTTGAAATGATATGGATAGAGGATGTCAACGGAGATTACTAGAAATATGGAATTAACCATAATGCAGGAAGGCAAGGAATTCAGGAGCAGTAGGCTGCTGAGGATTTTCGGAAAACCAAATAGTATTCCGAAGAATTTTGTGAAACACCTGAATCAACTAAGTATGAGGATACTCGGTAAGTGTGAGGAATTATTCATACATGTATTCATGAGGAAAAGGAGCTGCAAGGCAGCAGACGCAAATGATTCTCAGAATATCCGAAGTATTTCAGGCTATCTTGTAATAACAACAACAATTAGAAGTGAAGTTATGGACGACAAGTGTATGTAGTTTTCTATAGGGATTTATCGGTGGTATGGAATTGCAACGACGAAGGGCACAAGGGTCTCGGGGAAACATCGGAGAGTATCTTCAAAATTTTCTAGTGCAGCAGGCGATCATCTGGACTGAAGGGGCTCTCCGGGAGAAAGTAGTTACGAGAACCTAGAGACAGTTTTAGTAAAATCATTTAACCCGAATAGAAGAGATATCAGAGTCCCAGAGTATAGACGGGGAGTAAAAGATCCTAATGCCACCCAATAGAGATGTGGGCCCGTAAGCCACATAGCCATGTTTGTAAAAGTTTTTCAATGACTAGACTCGACTTTGGCCTAGGAGTTGGAAAGGGGGATTCCTATAGGCAGTCCGCTCTTATACCAACTTGTGACGCCCCCGATTCAATCGTACACTAATCATGCACGCAAATGTGTACGATCAAGATCAGGGACTCACGCAAAGATATCACAACACAACTCTAAAAACATAAATAAGTCATAGAAGCATCATAATACAAGCCAGGGGCCTCGAGGTATCGAATACAAGTGCTCGATCATAGATGAGTCAGCGGAAGCAACAATATCTGAGTATAGACATAAGTTAAACAAGTTTGCCTTAAGAAGGCTAGCACAAACTGGGATACAGATCGAAAGAGGCGCAGGCCTCCTGCCTGGGATCCTCCTAAACTACTCCTGGTCGTCGTCAGCGGCCTGCACGTAGTAGTAGGCACCTCCGGTGTAGTAGGAGTCGTCGTCGATGGTGGCGTCTGGCTCCTGGGCTCCAACCTCTGGTTGCGACAACCAGGATGAAAGGAAAGGGGGAAAAGGGGGAGAAAAGCAACCGTGAGTACTCATCCAAAGTACTCGCAAGCAAGGATCTACACTACATATGCATGGGTATCTGTGTAATGGGGCAATATCGGTGGACTGAACTGCAGAATGCCAGAATAAGAGGGGGATAGCTAGTCGTATCGAAGACTACGCTTCTGGCAGCCTCCATCTTGCAGCATGTAGAAGAGTGTAGATGGTAAGTTCACCAAGTATCATCACATAGCATAATCCTACCCGGGTGATCCTCCCCTCGTCGCCCTGTTAGAGAGCGATCATCGGGTTGTATCTAGCACTTGAAAGGGTGTGTTTTATTAAGTATCCGGTTCTAGTTGTCATAAGGTCAAGGTACAAGTCCAAGTCGTCCTGTTACCGAAGATCACGGCTATTCGAATAGATAAGCTTCCCTGTAGGGGTGCACCACATTACCCGACACGCTCGATCCCTCTGGCCGGGCACACTTTCCTAGGTCATGTCCGACCTCGGGAGATCAACACGTCGCAGCCCCACCTAGACTCAACAGAGAGGTCAGCATGCCGGTCTAAATCCTATGCGCGTAGGGGTCTGGGCCCATCGCCCATTGCACACCTGCACGTTGCGTACGCGGCCGGTTAGCAGACCTAGCCTCCCTTATACAAGAGTAGGCATTCTAGTCCAACCCGGCGCGCGCCGCTCAGACGCTGACGTCACAAAGAGCTTCGGCTGATACCACGATGCCGGTTGCCCATATCTTGTCCCACGTGGTGGTTAGTGCGTATAAGGTCAACGACCCAACTCAGATCAAATACAAAGATCTAGTTAAGCATGTTATTATGAAGTAACCGTGGACGCCGACCAGGGCCAGGACCACCTCTCTCCAAGGTGGTCTCGACCTGCCCTGTCGCTCTGCCACAAAGTAACAGTTAGGGTCCATCGGGAACCCAGACCCACCTCTACCGGGATGGAACCACCTGTCCTTTCAGCCCCCACATTGGAATCACTTGCGGGTACTCTACGAGCCTACCCGACTTTAGTCACCACCATGTACATGTATAATAGTGTAGTATGTATATACCCGTGATCACCTCCCGAAGTGACCACGGCCCGATAGTATAGCATGGCAGACGGACAAGAATGTAGGGCCACTGATGGAATACTAGCATCCTATACTAAGTATTTAGGATTGCAGATAAGGATAACAACTGTAGCAACAATGACAGGCTATGCAGCAGAATAGGATTAACCGAAAGCAGTAACATGCTACACTACTCTAATGCAAGCAGTAGAGAGAAGGAATAGGCGATATCTGGTGATCAAGGGGGGGGACTTGCCTGGAAGCTCAGCCGAGAAGGAGGGGTCGTCAACACCGTAGTCGTACTGGGTAGCAGCGGCGTCGGTTGCGGTGTCTAGCGAGAGAAGAGGGGGGAGAAACAATAAATATAAAGCAAACATATGCATGACGATGCATGACAAGACAATGAACGGTGCTAGGCGTGCCCTAACGCGGTAGTAGGTGATACCGGCGAAGGGGGGAAACATCCGGGAAAGTATTCCCGGTGTTTCGCATTTTCGGACAAATGAACCAGAGGGGGAAAGTTGCGTGTTTTCTATGCTAGGGATGTGTGGCGGACAAACAGACTGCGTATCCGGATTCGTCTCGTCGTTCTGAGCAACTTTCATGTACAAAGTATTTTCATCCGAGTTATGGCTTATTTTATATGATTTTATCAAGTTTTAAATGATTTCCTGAAATTTATTATTAATTATTAATTTCGAATTACAACAGTAAATACTTTTAATACACAGCAGTAGCCACCCACTGTGTATGACATGTGGGTCCTGGGGCTGAGTCAGCCGAGTCAGCTGTTGACAAGTTGACTGGTCAACGAAGTCAAAGGGGACCCAAAGGGATCCCACCTGTCACTAACTAGGATTGCTCAGTCGGCAGACTTGACTGGTCAAAGTGGCCGGTGGGGCCCAGGTGTCATAGGCACATCTGTTAAACCTGCTATTTTATTTACTTTATCTAGATTTAATTTACCAGGGGGCCCAATAGTCATTGAATGATTAGGAGGGGGTTAATTAGATTAGAAACTAATCTAAACTGGTCAGGATTTCCCCAATCAGAGGCACAGCCGACCTCATGGCCGTGCGCACTCGCACACTGGGGATCGGCCATGGCCGCGCGGGCGCTGAGAACGGCAGGCTGCGGCTAGCGGAAGCGGGAGTGGCCAAGCGCAGCAGTAGGAGGCGGTGGCGACACCAGGCAGCCGCGGCGGCGATGCTAGGCGACGGAGGTGGCCGCGACCGAGGCAGGCACTGGTGCACGCGCTGGCCTAGCGCGGGCACAGCCGGTTGAAGCCGGCGCGGCCAGGGCGGGTAGCGAGTGAGGGAGCGGGGCGGGGCGTCGGTTGCAGTGGCCGTGGCAGCAGCAACAGCAGCGCACAGCATGGGGGATAGTAGCGGCTACGGGCGGCGGCAGGTAGACGCGGGTGCAGCGGGCAGGGGCCAGGGAGCGGAGCTCCAAGCGCGGCGGCGCTGCAGACGGGAGCGGTCGAGCGGCAGGGAAGCCACGGGCAAGGGTGCCGCTGCACGCATGCTGTCCGGTGCATGGAGTGCGCAGCAGGAAGGCCCGCGGGCGCGGACGGCGCTTGGTGAGCGGGAACGCTAAGCGAGCAAGGGCGCAGCATCTAGCGTCTATGATATGGCCTAATCTGAGGGAGAACCAGAGGGGGAATCGAGGGGAGCTCTTGTCGTGGCTGTAGAGGTGGAAAGCGGACCTGGGGGAGGCTCGGTGGTGTCCGGGAGCAGCAGACGATGCCGGATTTGACGGGGAGGTCCGGCGGCCGAAGAGGAAGAAGAGGTTGATCCGCTCGACTTGGCGCATTCCATCTCGAAGTAGTGGTCGTAGAGGAGGAAGAGGAGGCCGGCGGAGTCCGTGGACAGGGCTTCAGGCGCCGGGGAGGACAATGGTCGCGGAATCGACGACGTGCGCGGTGACGGCGGCGTCGGTGCTTCACAGTTGAGTTCCCGAGCGAGAGGAAGAATGAGAGGGGGGAATGAGGTGCTAGGGTTTGTCTGTGGGGCGATGGGGATGGCTAAGTAGGCATCCACGGGGGACGGATGGCCGGCACGTGGCCAGGCGCGGCCACAGCGCCATGGATGGCCGCCATGCCTCTGTTCAGAGGAAGGGGATAAGGAGGAGTTGGGTTGGGCCTGCACTGTTGACTTAAGGCTCAGTCCAACAGGTAAACTTCCACTTACTTATCATTTTATAATTTTCTATTTTTATTTATTTTTAGCCACTGTTTTCTAATTAAAAGAGTGTCCAAACAATTTTTACTAAATATATAACTTGGTACATAAATTCTTTGGAATATTCCGAGGTTGCTCGAAAAGTTTGAGGCCAATTGGAAAAGTTTATAATTATGTTAGCATTTAATTGGACCACTTTAAATGTTGTTGGTGCATTCTCTAATTAGATAGGGGCATTTTAGAAATTCTCTCAAGTGGGGTTTCTTCATGAAAAATATCAATGGATTATTTTAAATAGTAAGAACATTTTAGTTTCATTGTTTGAAAACTTTTGTTGTTTGCCTGGTTTTTAATTTGGATTCAAATCGGTTTCGAACTAACACGAGATTAGCAACATAAATTGAGGTGATGTGGCATCATTAGCAGAGGGTTACTGTAGCGTAAATATCCGGGCATCACAACCTGGCGCAGCCCTCCCCCTCCAACACCTCCTCCTCCTCCGAAGTGCTTGGCGAAGCCCTGCTGGAGAACCACAAGTTCCACCACCACGCCGTCGTGCTGCCGGAGCTCTCCCTCAACTTCTCCTCTCCCCTTGTTGGATCAATAAGGAGGAGACATCCCCGGGCTGTACGTGTGTTGAACGCGGAGGCGTCGTCCGTTCGGTGCTTGGATCAGATCTTACGCCATTTGAATCGCCGCGAGTACGACTCCATCAACCACGTTCTTGTAACGCTTCCACTTAGCGATCTTCAAGGGTATGTAGATGCACTCCCTCTCTCTCGTTGCTAGCATCTCCTAGATTGATCTTGTTGACACGTAGGAATTTTTTTTGAATTATTACTATGATCCCCAACATAGGTCTACAATGAACTACTCACGCATCATCGGGGAGGCACCAATGAGGATGATGAACCCCTCTGTGATGGTGTCTAGATTGGATCTGGTGATTCTGAAACTTGCGGCGGCTAGAATTGATTTTCGTCGACTCCCCTAGGGTTTCTAGAATATTGGGGTATTTATAGAGCAAAGAGGCGGTGCGGGAGGCCACCAAGGTGGGCACGACCCACCTGGGCGCGCCTGGGCCCCCAGGCGTGCCCTGGTGGGTTGTGCTCCCCTCGGAGCACTCCTCGGGTACTTTGTTGGCCCATCTGGTGTCTTCTGGTCCAGAAAAAAATCCACAAAAAGTGCGTTTGGACTCCGTTTGGTATTGATTTCCTGCGATGTAAAAAAACAAGCAGAAAACAACAGCTGACACTGGGCACTATGTCAATAGGTTAGTACCAAAAATGATATAAAATAACTGTAAAACATCCAAGAATGATAATATAACAACATGGAACAATAAAAAACTATAGATATGTTGGAGACGTATCAGTCCATTTCAGCGGACATTCGAAGATTCTATAATGTTTAGCTCACACCGCAACATGCAAAACTTTCTCTCGTCCAAGGGCTTAGTAAAGATATCTGCAAGCTGGTTTTTAGTCTTCACATGATCGATGGCAATGTCTCCCTTTAGCAAATGATCACGAAGAAAATGGTGATGGATTTGAATGTGCTTTGTCCTTGAATGTTGCACTGGGTTGTGAGCGATCTTGATAGCACTCTTATTGTCACAATAGAGAGGGACTTTATTCACACTGACGCCATAGTCCTGGAGGGTCCGCTTCATCCATAGCAACTAAGAGCAATAGGCACCAACGACAATGTACTCAGCCTCCGTTGTGGAAAGTGCGATGTTGTTCTGCTTCTTTGAGGACCAACATACAAGAGATCGTCCGAGGAAATGGCATGTGCCTGAAGTTGACTTGCGATCCACACGATCTCAAAAATAATAAGGATCATAAAATCCAACTAGATCAAAAGATGAGCCATTGGGATACCATAATCCAAGCGTTGGTGTGTGAGCTAAATATCGAAGAATTCGCTTCACAACCTGATGGTGTGATTCCTTTGGTGCTGCTTGGAATCGGGCACACATGCGAGCGCTAAGCATAATATCTGGCCTAGATACACATAGATAAAGCAATGAACCAATGATGGAGAGATATACCTTCTGATCGAAATATTTAGCATTCTCATCAGTGTAGAGTTGACCATTGGTAGGCATTGGAAATTTGAGGCCTTTTCAGTCTGGCATGCCAAATTTCTTCGGACAATCTTTGAGGTATTTCTCTTGAGAAATGAACATGCCATTTGGTTGTTGACGAATTTGAAGACCAAGTAATAATTTGAATTCTTCCATCATAGACATCTGATATTCTTCACGCATCATATATGAAAAATTTGTCATTGGAACACTTGTTGGTGCAACCAAAGATAATGTCATCAACATATATTTCGCATATCAACAGTTCACCATCATATGATTTTGTGAAAAGAGTAAGATCAAGTGAACCGGGTTTAAAACCTTTTTTCTTCAGGAACTCCTTCAGTGTATCATACCAAGCCCATGGGGATTGCTTGAGCCCATAGAGAGCCTTCCTGAGTCTGAAGACTCTGTCAGGATGCTTTGGATCCTCAAAACCTGGTGGTTGAGCAACATACACTTCTTCCTCAAGCTTACCATTGAGGAATGTGCTTTTCACATCCATTTGATATAAGAGAATATTGTGATGGTTAGCATATGCAAGCAGTATATGAATAGCTTCAAGCCTAGCAATAGGTGCAAATGTTTCATCAAAATCAATACCCTCGAGTAATGTGTAGCCTTGTGCTACAATATGGGCCTTATTCCTCGCCACTTGGCCATTTATGTCTTGCTTGTTGCAGTAAATCTACATGGTGCTGATGACATTGTGCTTGCGTGGATCGATGCACTTGACAAGATCCCACACATTGTTGAGCTTGAATTGATTCAATTCATCTTGCATGGCTTGAATCCATTCATGCTACAGAAATGCTTCATCAACTTTTGTGGGCTCTGTGATACAGACAAATGCAAAGTGCCCACAAAAGTTAGCTAAATGTGAAGCTCTTGAGAGAGTGAGGGGACCAGGTGCATTAATGTTATCAAGGATCTTCTCAATCTACACTTCATTAGACACTCATGGATGAGCTGGACGAGGGCCTTGTTGTAGTCCAACATTTTCCTCACTGTCATTTTCTTCAGGATATACAGTTTATTCACGACGAGGAACACTTACTTCATCATCAACTATTTCTTCAATGGGCACAATTTCACCAATGCCCATAAGCTTGACAGATTACTCACGAGGCATTTCATCTAGCACAGGAGGTACGTGCTCTCTTTGCGAGCTGTTAGCTTCATCGAATCGCACATATACAGTTTCAACAACCTTGTTGTGGTAGGTGTTGAAGACTCTGTAGGTGTGCGAGTCCTTTCCGTAACCAAGCATAATACCATCATGTGCTTCCGGCGAAACTTTAGAGCTATGATGAGGATATATAATCCAACATTTAGCACCGAAGACTTTGAAATAACTCACATTGGGTTTCTTGTCCATGAGGAGCTCATATGAGGTCTTCTTTAGGAATTTGTGAAGATATACCCGATTTATGATGTGACATGTAGTATCAATTGCGTCAGGCTACCATCGACGAGAAGTCTTGTATTCATCACGCATAGTGCGAGTCATGTCGATGAGTGTCCTGTTCTTGCGTTCTGCAACCCCATTCTCCTAAGGGGGTATATGGAGCAGACATCTCATGAGTGATACAAAGTTTGTGAAGATAGTCATCAAGCCCTGTGTTCTTCAACTCGATGCCATTGCCGCTTCTGATTTGCTTTATCTTGAGACAACAATTCGTCATGGCCCGATTGGAGAACCGTCTGAAGACATCCTGCACTTCAGTCTTGTCGGTCATGATATAGTGATGCTGCATTGGTTATTGTGGCATAATGAGTAGGACCAAATAGATCCATGTGAACTAATTCAAAGGTACGACTAGTGGTCATGATTGTCTTTGCTGAGTGCTTGGATCTAGTCATCTTTCTAGACTCACAAGAACCGCAAAGGTGATCTTTGACGAATTTGACGCCCTCAATGCCAATGATATGCTTCTTCTTGACAAGTGTGCCCAAATTCCTCATGCTAGCATGTCCAAGTTGTTGATGCCACAACCAGCACTCTGAAGCTTTTTCCAGTCGACAGGTGGTAGGTTGAGGACCTAGTGATAAATCTACAATGTGCAAATCACCTCTCCTAAAGACTTTGAAGACTTTGGACTTGCCAGATTACATTAGCACAATGCATCTATATTTTCCAAAGATGACAATCATATCAAGATCACAAAGCATTGAGATAGGCATGAGGTTGTATCCAAGGGACTCAACAATCATCACCTTTTCCATGTGTCGATCATTTGAGATAGCAACCTTACCTAGGTCCAATACCTTGTTTTTTTCCTTTGTCACCGTGGGTGATATGTTTCGGATGAGATGGAGTAAGGGGAGTGTCGATGAGGAGATTCCTATCACTAGTCATCTATGCCGGAACTGCTTTTCTTGCATTTGAAGATTTTGAGGATTTCTTCCTTTTGTCATCAGAGTCATCATCTTTGTTAGATTTCTTCTTCTTTGAGCCCTTTCGCCAGAGAGGGCAGTCAGCGATGTAGTGGCATGGGTTCTTGCATTTGTGGCAAGTTCTCTTGTTGTAGTCTCGAGCGGAAGCTCTTTCAGTGTTCTTCGAGTCATACTTTGAATATTTTGCAAAGCGATTCATCTTGGCAAACTTCTAAAACTTACTCACAAGCATAGCCAACTCTTTGCTAATTTCCTCAGCATCTTCAGAACTGTAGTTAGATTCTTCTTCTTCACATGAAGAAATTTCCTTGCTTTTGCTTTTTCCATCAGAGCGCAGGGTCATCCATAGTTGGGACCATACAAATCTCTCTTCTCAGGTTGCTGAAATTCATGAGTATTGAGCCTCTAAAGAATATCAGCCGGATCAAGTGACTTGTAATCAGGACACTCTTGAATCATTAGGGCCAAGATGTCAAAGGAACTGTCTAGGGACCTCAACAATTTCTTCACTAGCTCGTGATCGGTGATGTCAGCGGCACCGAGAGCCTGAAGCTCATTGGAGATATCGGTGAGGCGGTCGAAGGTTTTCTGAACATTTTCGTTGTTGAGCCTCTTGAAGCGGTTGAATAGATTGCGAAGAACATCAACTCGAGAGTCACATTGAGTGGAACGCCTTCGTTAACCTCGGAAAGCCTATCCCAGATAAGCTTCAAAGTTTCCAGTGCACTCACTCTGCCATATTGCCCTTTGTTCAGATACCCACATCTGATATTCTTCGCTTGAGAGTCAATTTGCTTGAATCTCTTCAAGTCTGCAGCATTTATGTTAGGAGCAACAACGGGTACGCTTTTCTCGACAACAAACCCGAGATCGTTTTCAATTGCCTCAAGATGCATGCACATCTTTTTCTTCTAGTACGGATAGTCTATGCCATCAAAGATGGGGCACGCAATGGATACCTTGATTATACCTGCCATTAACATAACTAAAACTCCATGTGGTTAAACCAAAATCACACAGAACAAGGGATTACTTTTGTATGATACCAATTGAAAGCTCATGTTTACTCCTAGAGGGGGGTGAATGGGAGGGAACTAAGTCATCACAAAAACAGAAAGCATGAACATAAGATAAATACAGATGAGTAACATGTAATCACACACATATACAAGCACGAGGAAGATGAACTAAAGAAATGAAAAATAGCATGATGAAAGTCTTCAGTTCAAATTCTTCAAAAGATAGATCACAAATTTTTCAACAATGGAAATACATACGGTAAGGGTGAGGAATTTGATACCGGGTAGGCTGGGTGAAGACATAATGATTTGGCAGACTAGTTCCAATTTATGAATGTACGTCTGGTTGAGGAGGCTAAGAAGAACTCAGAGGACACTTAGTCCTCACCGTATTCCTCTTGAGCCAAGGTCACTTAGAACTCTCCCAATCACTCGTGGTAAGTCTGCAAGCTAGACTTCCAAAACCTTCATAGACTTGTTCACCGACACACCACAATTACTCTTGAGTGCTCAGAACATGACACCTAATCGTACAAAAGAATGACAGTCTTCAGAGGTAATAGGCGTTCGATCGCACAGATCAATCTCTTTAGTGATGCTCAGTCACTTTGGCTCTGGTTGGGTTTTCCTAACTTAGGTTTCTCTCAAAGTCATCAGAGGATGGGTTCCTCTCAAATGACAAGTGTCGAGTTCTCTCTAGAGCAACTAACCAACAAGTTGTTGTGGGGGGGGGGGCTATTTATAGCCAGGGCAACCCGACTTGAATTGTCATAAATGCATGTCTCATACATGACCGTTGTAAGGATAAGGATCCACTTGACAGCTGGCACGCGATGCAACAACAGTAAAAAAAATTAGCTCTCAATTTCATTGAGGCACTCAATTTCCTCACGATAGGCAGATCACACAGGCGAAATCCTAACTCCTCAGCGTGATCAAATTTTTCAGTGACCGGATGAACTTTGTCACTATCGCTAGCAAAGTTGTCAGCTATTCCAGAGATTCCCAAAGGCTTCACTCGAAGTGGCTTGAGTATGTATAGCTTTGAGCATCACTTTGGAAATGTGAACTATGATTCACCAAGACCCCTTTAAGAGTACGGTTTTTTCCTATGACTCAAAAATAAGAAGAAACTATGAAAACAAAGACTTCACGTCAATTTCTTCAAATGCCGTACCAATTTCTTCACTTGAAGAAACACATTTTTAGGGGTCGTCTTCCACGGGTTAAACCAAATCTTCAGGGACTATAACACTTGTGTACACTAATATAACAAACACATTAGTCCCTCAACCCATTGTCTTCAGCACTCCAAAACCACTAAGGGGGCACTTGATGCACTTACAGAGTTGATAGATACAAATAATTAGTAGATTTTATAGCTAGTTAGGAATCAATTTCATTTGTTGATAAACTCCCTAAAGCATATCTGGCTGGGGTTGATCAGACTAATGTATCTACCGTGGGGGCTGACACTGAGTTAGATGAGCATGGGAAACCCAGAAGATGTGGTAGATTGAAAGATATGAAGAAATGAAGATTGCGGATCTAGCTAAGGGCCGAGGCTAAGGGCAATTATGGTAATGATTCCATTCCTAATCTTTTAGATTCTAGTGATATTTCTCTTTTGACATGACTGCTGCCATTGGCATTTATTTGGGCTGCACTATAGACATGATTGAAAATAATGTGGAACTAATGAAGAAGTTAGAATTTGCCAGGCTAGATATGTATATAGCTAAGGAGAGAGGTAGTAATAAGGAAAATACCTTTTGCTCTCCTAGTATTATTGACACAGGAGATGCATACCTGAATGAATTACTCTCTAATGGAGAGAATTCTAAGGCGTCCATGGAAGAAAAATACCTTAACAAACTGAAATAAGTTTTTTCTTCAAAGAAGAACAGAGACACATGGTCACCTAGTATTTCTAGGTTGAGAAAAGGTGTTCCTATGAATTAAAAGGCTAGTAAAACCAATAAATATTTCCACAAACGTTACTCATTCCTTCTTGAATCACGCTTCTTCTATGAGAAGCTCTGGTTTTTAAGAAGCTTATATCAAACCTTCTCTTAAATTGGACAAAAAAATTACCGCAGCCTATTAGTGCTATATCATGACATCATGCCACATTTCAGGAATTACATGTGACTTTTGGATCCTCTGAAATTTAAAAACGAAGATTCTCAATGTTTGCGGTCGAACCATGATGTCGAGATGTTTGAAATTCTTTCCCATTTATTGCATGGGGTCTAAACATGCACAAAGTGACACATCTATGATTTTTAACCCACTTGGTGCACTATTACATATGCGCGCAGTCAAAATTTGAATTATGCCCATTAAATGCATATAAACTGAGTTAATATCTAAAATGGGTCAAACAAAGTCTGAAAAATTCTAAATTTTAACCCCATAGTTGTATTGATATATCTACGTTGTAGAAGAAATGTCAAGGTGAGAAGAGGCAGCGACTGTCGGTTCGATCGCAAAATTGACATGTTCCCTCCCAGAACCATGAGTCTTCTCGATAAGCTCTGATTTTGTAAGAATCTTATGTAAAAACTTTGGACAAAAAAATTATCACAACCTATTGGTGCCATATCATGATACCATACCAAGTCATGTATTTGAGATGACTTTTGCATTTCTGGAATTTAAGAACCAAGATTCTAAATGTTTGTCGCCGAGCCATGCCGTAGAAATGTTTGAAATTCCTTCCCCTTTCTTACATGGGGCCTAAAAATGCAACCAGGTCACATATATGATTTTAAGCCCATTTTAGTGCACTACTGCATGAGCCTGTAGTTCAAACTTGAGTTATGCCCATTAAATGCCTAGAAACTCAATTAATGTATAAAAAAGTAAAAATGAACCCTAAAAATTATAAAATTTAACATGACACTCATATTATAGCATGTTCACTACAGAAAAAATGATTTGAGAAATTCAAACACTATCCTTTACTACTATACCCCCATTCTTTCAAATCAATTTGAAATTCAAGTACACCACACACAATTTATGTAGAACCATTTGTGATGCATTAAATATCTCACATGACCTGCTTGGCTAAATCGTGGGTGCACCCTCCTATTTGGTGTACGTGAAAAGCTTCATCGTCCAAATCGCATTGCCCTTCTTGGAGTACAATCGGCAACCCACGTCCAAATAACTTGCAAGCACCGAGAGCGCTCGAAAAAACGTCCTTTCCTTGGCGGCCTCCCTAGCCAGGATGGTGGCCGGCCGCACCCAGCTCGTGGCAGCATTTTTCAGAGAGTTGGCGGACGTGAATGCTGAGATGCTTGACCACAATCTGGCGATGGAGGCCATAGAGCCCCTTCCCCAGGGTGTCGTCAAGCGCGAACTGGAGATGGAGGAGGCGGTGGAGATCGACGAGTGCTAGACGTATTAGTAGTCTTTGTTTACAACTCCAGTCTTTTGTTAAAGCTATATGTAGGCGAACTAGCTCTACTTTATTAGTGAACTTACTTGTTTACCCAAAATTAGAAGCGGTGTTTAATTTTGCAATGACGTGGACGACCACTATAACCAGTGAAAGTACACAAAAAATTGTATGTTCAATCTCATCGCACACGTGTAAAGTAGAAAAATCATTTGTTGTGATAAGCTATCGCACACATTTGTTCAGAATGAGTCATTTCTGATGACACTTTGTGCGCAAGTTTTCCCCTACACCTAGCGATTTTTTTTCATGAATGGCGGAAATACCCACCTTTACCCATTTTTCTCCTCAACCAAATGCCACATTTCTCATGTGCTCCTTCTTTTATAAGTTCAAACCTTCCTTGCTTTCTTGCTGCGCGGCCTCCTCGCCGACGACTCTCCTTCCCGGTGCTTGCCTCATCGATCTAGTCCGGTAGTCCACCCCTCCTCCTTCTCCATACTACATGGGCCGACCACCGGCGTGAAACCTTCCACCCAAATCACCATTCCATCCTTCAAACCCTCATCGCCCAATTCCATGGTCCACGTAAAATAGCTAGGAGCTCAAAGAGCATTAGGTAGCAGAGAAGCAAATCACGGTCACACGCGCGGATGAGGGCGAGATGGCTGTCATGTGTTGACCCCCAAATCCTGGAGGAGCACCTGATCATCGAGGCCACCATCAATGCTTCAGGTGCAGATGTCGCTGCATGGTTGGCTTCTTTAATTGACAGTTTGTGGTGTTTCTCAATATCACCGTTGGTGCCTTCGGCAAAGACTATATATGAGGTATTTTCTCAGCATGCCCGTACTTACCTCAATTCCAGGGCCAACAGGTTGGTGCCGGTACTGACTCGAACGGCCCACCATGACAAGGAGGGGACCCATGATGTGGAGGCCTCACCCTCTTTCAAGGGCAAGGAGCCCATGGTCATCTCTGACAATGAGAAGTAGCTTGTTTTTAGCATACTAAGCTAGCTATGTCGGTTAAGTATGTTCGGTTAACCTTTTGGATGTACTGCTCCTGCCTTTATAAATTCTAGTCAATTATCCAATGTAAAATTTTATGCAATCCGATCTTCAAGTATTTCCTATTGTGCAACATGGTGTTCAGTTAACTATTTGGTTCAATGATGTGATGTTCAGTTAACTGTTTGATTCAATTTTGCAATGTGATGTTCAATTGTTTCGGTACATGTTTGCATTTTTATATATGTGAGAAATAAATCATTTTTTGTACTAAATACATGAGAAACATACACAATTTATATATTTTCTACATGTGAAGCATGCATGTTGTTGTTAACTGGCCATTTCATGCCTCAAATTAATCTGTTGGATCTGCAATGTGTTTATTCTTCATTAATCTATTTTATTGATAGTATTCCAATTCTCAATTAACCTAATCAATATATAACTTATGTAATTACAAGGTAACAATGGGAGACATTGAGGTTTACCATCGAGGTTTGCACATAGTCCTCTCGCTAATAGCACATTATCGTGCAATTGTAGGAACCATTCTATAATAATTAGGTTTTTACTAATTTGGTCTTGCATGTAGGTCCTCGTGTTAGAGGTTTAGACCCATTGTTCACCCAATTTGCATATGGGGAAATAAGATGTCCATAAATTTCATCCAAGTCAAGAAACTTATAAAGATTATTAGTATAAAGAAACTAGCGCGGAGAAACAACAAACTATTTGTCTGTGCAACGAAGATGTCTCCATAGGATAGTAGTAATTGTCTTTGGTTTTTTTCCTTATGCACATCATTCCAATATTTAGAAAATATATTTATGCATAGCTTTGTTTTCGGTCCTTTCCAAAGCAGTTCACCGATGATTACCGCTAAAACCACCTTTATGATCAAGACACAATGAAGGTATTCATACAACACCCACGGTATAATATTGAGTCTTCCTCAATCGGGTGAAGGATGGGTGAGCAATCATCCTCAAGCACTTGCCTAAAGTTAGAAAGACCTTCAATGATCTTCAACATCGTTGAAGACTGAATATTTGCCTTCCGCTTCAACAGTTTTCCAGGTGATATTCATTTGTTTATTGATCGTCTATGACGCTATTTTCCAAAGGCTTTAGATGTTACAGCTGAAACTTGGTGCTTGTGTAATGTGGTGTGATGAACTAGCTTTATGAAATCATGTTGGTCGTTACAAGAATATGAAATATATTGTGTGTTTGATTCAAAAGCTGAATTTGCTTACTAAAGGGATTAAATACAATAGGATTTTTAGCCTCCTTATTGGGTTATTAGATTGCACATGGTTTCTTATCCAGCTTCATGGGCGATGACCAATTTTAACCTACACAGTTGCTACAAAATAAGTGTGTGTGATCAATGAACAACTAAACACGGTGTCATGCTGGACAATTGTATGCGTTATGCCACCATACCACAAACGTTTCTAACAGGATAAGTGTGTGTGATGAATCGCCCTATGTCACACAGTTTTTCCTACGCATCGTGCATGATGTACTTCAATGACGCAAATGCTTCTATCAAGAAAAGCATTTGTGATGTCTCACCCTATCACACATGAATTTCTGGAATGCATCATGTGTGATGCGCTATACTAATGCAAATGTTTGTTTTGAATATATTGTGTGGGATGTTTAGCATATCTCACACGACTTGTTTGACCTATACTTGTTTGTGATAGCTCTTCCGACCGCACATGAGCACTACCGCTCTTCGTGTGTGATCGGAGGAGCTATCACTGATAATTAATCTGGGTCGTGTGGGATGAACCCTCTTATCGGCCACCTTAGCAAGGTGACAATTTTTAAAATGTGTCAGCGAAAGCGGGTTTAAACCATTTACACAAGACGACTCTGCACTAGTGGAGGCAAAAATGTTGCGGGCTACTAAACACGCCCTAGGAATCTATAAGTATTTGTTAGATTTAGGTGGAGTGAAGTTTTACTTATGTGAATCCACCTGTGGTTGGATATTTAGGAGGACGGTGGTATCCCAGCCCATCAGGGATCAAGTCCTAGACTTGATATCGGTGCTCGTATTTTTACTGGGTTTATTTCAGGCCTTTCAGTGATGTGCGCTTAGTGGGAGAAGACATTCCCATCAACTACGAAGGTGTGTCTGGCAACTTTATCAATCGTAAGATGATGTGACGGGTCCGAGCATCTACAACTGGACCCCCTATACCCGCCCCGAACGCACGGACGGGCTGTCTGGTCAGTGTCCGGACAAAAAAATGCCAGCCAACCAGGTGCCCCATTTCCTGCCTAAACGCCCGGACTGACTGGCACTTGCCATATCCAACCAAAATCTGGGGCGGATATGGGGACGCACGGAGGTGCCCACCATGTTAGACCCGGACCACTCTGGCCCACCCGACCCCACATAAAATGGACCCTATACGCACTCCGGTCGAAACCTTAGCCTCATTCCACTCCACTCCCCTCCCCACCCACACTATCAAGCTCCTCTCTGGCCAGCTTTGGTGTTCTCCTCCATGGCGGAGCCTGGATCTGACTCCAACCAGTCTAGATCCGACGACTGGGAGCTCATCCCTTCCAGCCCCGAGGAGGAGATGACAGTCCGCAATGCCCTCAGACGCTCTCGAGAGGAGTTCGTGTAGGATCGAAAGTATGTCTAGAGGGGGTGATTAGACTACTTGACCAAATAAAAATCTATCATTTTCCCAATTTTAGTTCTTCGCAGATTTTGGCTATCTTAGCACAAGCCAAGCAATCTTCACACAATTCAAGCAAGCATGCAAAGAGTATATGAGCAGCGGAAAGTAAAGCATGCAACTTGCAAAATGTAAAGGGAAGGGTTTGGAGTATTCAAACGCAATTGGAGACACGGATGTTTTTGGCGTGGTTCCGATAGGTGGTGCTATCGTACATCCACGTTGATGGAGACTTCAACCTACGGAGGGTAACAGTCGCACGAGTCCACGGAGGGCTCTACCCACGAAGGGTCCACGAAGAAGCAACCTTGTCTATTCCATCATGGCCGTCGCCCACGAAGGACTTGCCTCACTAGCGGTAGATCTTCACGAAGTAGGCGATCTCCTTGCCCTTACAAACTCCTTGGTTCAACTCCACAATCTTGTCGGAGGCTCCCAAGTGACACCTAGCCAATCTAGGAGACACCACTCTCCAAGAAGTATCAAATGGTGTGTTGATGATGAACTCCTTGCTCTTGTGCTTCAAATGATAGTCTCCCCAACACTCAACTCTCTCTCACAGGATTTGGATTTGGTGGAAAGAAGATTTGAGTGGAAAGCATAGAGATCAAGATTCATATGGTAGGAATGGAATATCTTGAGCTCAACACAAGGGTAGGTGGTTCTCTCTCAGAAAATGTGTATTGGAAGTGAAGATCTGTTCTGATGGCTCTCTCCACGAATGAAGAGTGGGTGGAGGAGTATATATAGCCTCCACACAAAATCTAACCGTTACACACAATCTGCTAAACTCGGTGGGACCGAATCGTTAAACTCGGTCGCACCGATTCAGCAAACCTAGTGACCGTTAGGATTTTCGGTGGGACTGAGATGCAACTCGGTAGGACCGATATGGTTAGGGTTAGGGCATAACGTAATCTCGGTGTCATCGATTACACAAACTTGGTGGGACCGATTTTGGTAATAAGCTAACCAGAGAGTTGGTCAGGTAAACTCGGTGGAACCAATTCGCTCTTTTCGGTGAGACCGAAATGTTACGAAAGGGAAACAGAGAGTTTACATTGCAATCTCGGTGGGACCGATCGCTCACTTCGGTTGGACCGAAACGTTACGAAGGGAAACAGAGAAATTGCAATCCCATCTCGGTGAGACCGAGATCCCTATCGGTGAAACCGATTTGCTAGGGTTTGTGGCAGTGGCTATGACATGTGAAACTCGGTGGCTCCAGATAGGAAGAACCGGTGGGGCCGAGTTTGACTTTAGGTTTGGGTCATATGTCGATATGGAAAGGTAGTTGAGGATTTTGGAGCATATCACTAAGCACATGAAGCAAGAGGCTCATTAAGCAACACCTCATCCCTCCTTAATAGTATTGGCTTTTCCTATGGACTCAATGTGATCTTGGATCACTAAAAATGTAAAATGTAGAGTCTTGTTCTTGAAGCTTGAGCCAATCATTTGTCCTTGTAATTTTGAGGGATCCACTTTCCTCATCCATGCCATGCCATCCATTGAGCTTTTCTGAAATATTCATCTTGGAATGATGTTAGCTCAATGAGCTATATGTTGTTAGGAATTACCAAAACCACCCAGGGATAGTTGCACTTTCAATCTCCCCCTTTTTGGTAATTGATGAGAACATATAGATCAAAGCTTCGACAAATGATAATAAGATTGGAATATATCGTCGCTTTGAGTAGTATGTGATAAGTAAGAGCTCCCCCTAAATTTGTGCATATTTAAGATTTGCTTTGGACTGCAAATGCACAATGAGTTAGGATCATGGGTTACTCTTCCATTTCACATACATCTTGGTGGGGCGCTCAAAATGATAAGAGTTAAGTGCATGCACTCATCACCAAGCAAAGTGAATGATCAACATAAGGATAAATTGATAGTAACATCCAACAAGCGTTAAGTGTAGCTTATGATCAAACACATGATCATCAATGTCTCATAGATAAAAGCATAGTATCTCAAGCACTCAAAAGCAACAAAAAAGTTCAACCAAGAAGACAAGAGAGAACAAAATGCAAACTCTCTCTCTCGAAGCCTATGATCTATACATTTTTCTCCCCCTTTGGCAACAAGTTACCAAAAAGTTCATAGAAAATGCATAGCACTAAATGACTCTCAGGCTTGGTCTTCTGGTGGTGGTGTCCGGAGAACTCCAAGAACGAAGGCTTCAGTCGATGTAGATGGAGCTGCTAGGGTAGGAGCTGGAGCTGGTGGAACAGAAGCTGTAGCTGGTGCAGAAGTGGTGGCTCTGGTGTCAGGAACTGGTACTGCAGATGATCTCTGAGCTCTGGGCACCCTGGCAAATGCATCAATTGTGGTCTTGCCCTTCCTCTCCTGCATATCTTCTTGTAGTTGTTCCACAGCAGACTGGACCTCTGTCACCTTTACATCTAGGTCATAGAACTTTTGTTCCATGATTCTTTCCAAACTCTCTTGGTTTTGAGTTAGGGTGGCCAGTCCTTTCTCAATCCTCAGAGTGGATGCTATCAGGTAACTTAGCTGCTCCTGCTTGTTCTTCAAGAAATACTCAGATGCATCCTCTTGAGTTGGCATCCTGGCAGCTTTCTCCATCTTGGCCTTCTCCTTCTGTGCTTGAGCATGTGCAGATCATGGTTCATCCTTGTTCATGACAACCTGATTGTCTTCAAAGTCTGGATGGATGGGCAGGTGTTCCTTGTCCAGCAGGTATGTGCCTATGCCCATCTTTGAGTTTATCAGCTCTTGAATTTGTGGGGCATATCCACAGCTCCTCTTCTGATAAGCTTTTGTTCTCTTAATGGTCTCTACCATGAGGCTCATCACCTTGAACTTCTGTGGCACATCAAATACATGGAGCATGTTTATTGCATGGCCTCGGATCATCTTGTGATCACCTGACTTGGGCAATAGAGTGTGCCTCAGAATCCAATTAATAGTGGGCAGCCCTGACAGAAGATAATGCACTGAGCCAAACTTGAAAGTATCAAGTGCCTTGTTTGGGATCTCCTTGTACATGTTGGACATGGAATTGTGATCCATCTTCTTCTTGGCATATATGTCCAAGTCATCTTCCTGCTCTTCTGGGGCATTAATGAGTTGTGCCCACTCAGCAACTGTTGACTGATATCTGGTTCCTTCTGACATCCACACAATCCTGCCATCTGGATAGAAGTGTGTTGTAGAGTAGAATTGCATGATCAGCTCTTCATTCCACTTTGTGAGCTTCTGCCCAACAAAGTCTGCAACTCCACAACCCTTGAAGCTGTCATATACTCCAGGATAGTGCTCTTCATTCTCCTTGATGTACTCCCAATCAACCCATCTCATGTCACAAACTATGGGCTTCTTATCAAGAAGCACTGTCTCATAGAAATCCTGTTGTTCCTTGGTATGAAACCTGTAATCCACAGCAGTTCTTCTCCTTGAAGCATATGGATCTGCTTCTCTCCACTTCTTCAGCCCTGAATCTCTTCTAATCTTCATGTCCTCAGCCACAGGATGAGCATCATTGTGGTATGGGATCTTGGGATTAAGCTTCCTGAGCACTTGACCTTCTTCTTCTTTAGCAATGCCGGGCACTGGGGCCTTGTTCTTTTCAGCAGCAGATATGTTTCTGGTGTTTCTCTTTGGTGCACTCTTGGGCTTAGATGCAGCTTTGGGTGCTTCCTTGGGCTTGGATGCAGTAGCCCCTGACCTTATGGCATCACCCATGAGTTTTTGTGCCTTAGGTGCTGGAGCAGCAACCTCTTCTTCCTCTTCTTCATCAGATGAATGTTTTTCAAACTCAGCCATTGGATCAACCTTCTTGCACCATCTGCCCCTTTTTCTTTCCTTCTTTTCGTTCACAGCCTCATCTTCTGCAGTTGACTTGGAAGATTTCTGAGAGGATGCCCTGGCTTTGGACATTGGTTGTCTCCCTGCTGTCCTTTTGATTTTCAGTCCTGGCTTTGTGGCTGCAGCTGAGCCATACTCTTTCTTGAGCACCTTCTTCTTGGATGTGGCTTCCTCTTCTGCCACATAGTCCTCATCTTCTGACTCAGAGGTTCTCTTCTTGTTTGCTCTAGTGGCAGCTTTGGGCAAGTTGCTTGGGGTGCTCCTGCTACCCTCATCAAAACTGCTAGAGGGACTAGTGCCCTCACTCAAATGAGCCTGCTCCTCAGATCTGTTCTGGCTATCACTCTGACCAGACATGTTGAAGTTCAGACTGCTGACCCTATGAATAGTTTATAGATGAGATAGAGTGGATGAGCATCACAAAATGCAGAGATTTTTGCAAAAGAAAGAATCAAAAACTTAGTTTTAGTTTTCCACAGAAAGCATTTCGGATCAACCGATTTGCAAACTCGGTGATACCGAAGCAGCTTTTGGAACCAAAACTAGTGAACTCGGTCAGACCGAGTCACAGTTTGGTGGCACCGAGACTGCTAGGGTTTCACAAAGTCCTGAACTCAGTCTCACCGATTTGTAATTCTCGGTCAGACCGAGAACCACATGTGCAATGGTCGTGGCCGAATCGGTGGAACCGAGTTCCACAACCCGGTGGGTCTGAGATCATTTCGGCGGAAACCTAAACCTAAATTTTCGAATCTCAACTATTCTAAGGATTGTTTTGACTGGAAAGGAGTGTTTCAATCGTGGCAAGATTCATTAACAACACAATGTTCTAAGATTTGGACGGGGAATAGCACTGTGATCGAGTCCATACCCTAGTTCGGCGGCGGACTCGCTACGGCGGCAACGGCGGAGACGAATTCCGTTGACGGCGGCGGAGACCAGCGACTGGAGGCGGCTGGCAACGAGGAGGACGATCCGGAGACCAAGTTGTCAGAGCGAGCTATGCGCGGGCGAGAGGTTTCTGAGAAATTTCCAAAATTTTGCCCGAGAGTATATATATAGCCCGACCCTGTCAGTGTGACCGAGTGGAACAACTCGGTGGCACCGAGATGCATGACTGTTGATAGTTATACCAACTCGGTGTGACCGAAAAGTTCAAATCGGTTGCACCGAGATGAAAACCTAGATCGACTTAGTGATCTCGGTATGACCGAAATGGAGGAATCGGTCAGACCGAAAAGCACAAAGAAGTTTTGGAAGTTTAAGTCTATGACAAATCAGGGACTCCGAGTGCTCCTCACACAGAGTGGTTTGAATCTGACTTGATCAAATTTTGTGATGTAGCATGAATAGAGTTTGAGACGAGAAAAGTATAGATAGCTAGAGAAGGTTCTTAGGCATTCTTGTCTATCCACTTGGTAAGAAAAAAAACCAATCAATCAAATCAACAAGTGGATGTCCTCGAATGAGTAAAATATGCTCTCAACATGCTCACACAATAAAATGGCAATTGAAATATGTGGCAAAGCATGCATAATCAATTCTAGCATCTATCAAGCAATTGGCGATGACTAGGTCATCTATATATGAGTATATTGACATAGGAGTCAAATGATAACATTTGATCATAGGTCATACTCATCGTTTAAGCACAAGTGGGGTTACCACTTTTACATAAAGCATTGTTGTGTTCACATCATTAGAGTTGCTTTAGCTCAATTCTTAGAGTAAAGCTCCCGCTAGATGTGATATCCCCCCTAGGAGGGATGAACTAACCTTGGGTTTTGTCGATGATGACTTCATGTAGATGTTGAAGATGTGGATGCTCAATGTTGATGTAGATCACTTGGAGCTATCCATTGGAGTGAATTGCACTTTCAATACCTACATGGGTTAGTCCCACAAGGAACAAACAAGGATATCCATAGACATAGAGTGATGCACGCACAAGATGATGTCTATGAAAGCTTTTAGGTTACCTTGTTCCTTGACTTACCAACAAGAGGGTTTGTGACTCCTTGAACTAGTGCAAGATGTGGAAGTTGATTGCACTTGTTATTGCCAAAATTATAAGAGTGAAGTATGTTGGCGGAGTCACCCTCAAGAACTCTCTAGTTCTTCTTATTTTGGATCCACACCATCTTGATGGGAATCCTTGGAGTTGTAGTCATACTTGATGAAGTGGAACTTGAAGTAGTCTTGGGAATCCACTTGACTAAGGTCTTAGGAGCTTCTTCAAATGCATCAATTTCCTCTTGAAGCTTGTCCTTGCCTTTTTGCTTGTAGTCTTGTAGTGGAAGATCATCTTGAGCTTGTGTCCCTTTGAAAGAAGTAGGATCATACTTCTCTTGTTGAGGAACAAACTTTGTCTTGGGGTATTGATCTTCTTCCCACTCAACTCCATTGGCATTGAACTTTCGTTCAAAACCAACACCTTGATTCTTCCGGTGCTTTCCTTGCTTGCGTACAATTTCCTCGAATTGCTTACTCCCGGCAAGGCTCTTGTACACTCCTTTCTCTATAATTCCCTTCAATAGGCTATTTTCTTGCTCAAGTGTAACTTGGCTAAGAGAATCATTAGTGGAATCAAGAGAACTACTAGAAGCAACAATATTGGATTTAACATGATCATTTTTACTACTAGAGGAAGAATCTTTCTTGTTCTTGTTACTAGACTTGACTTGAGGCATGTAAGTGGATAAGAGTAAACGCTTGGCAATGTAAGAAGAACTTTTCTTATGAAGATCATCATTGATTGCTTTTAAGAACTCATGCTCTTGCTCAAGGTTGAGCTTTTCAAAGCGTAATTTCTCATGTGTTCTTAAAAGTTCTCGATGATCTCCTAAGATAGTTTCATGAGCTAACTTAAGAGTGTTTAGTTCTTTAGTTAGAGCCTCAATCTTCTCCTTATCATTGTCATTCGTTTTATCTTGATTAGCATGATTAATTGACGTTTCATCATAGTATTCATCACTAGAGTTGTCAACAAGTAAATCATCATCACCTAACAAGTCATCTTCATCACTATTGAAATCAACATACTCGGGGTGTTATACCTTTGGGCCTTTAGCCATGAATCATGTTCCAACTCCTTCATTTGGTGAGTCAAATATGTCGTAGGAGTTGGTTGACACAAGTGCTAGACCGGCAACACCTTCATCTTGAGTATATTCGGAATCGGAGTGATAACTTCTCTCGGAGTGGTTGTCGGAGTCGGAGCCGGATACCCATTCACCAACATGAGCTTGATGTCTTCGTTTTGTGTAGCTCCTTGATGACTTGTCCTTTCTTTCCGAATCCTTGCTTCTCCGTGAGTATCTTCGTTCATAACGATCATCTCTACTCCTTCTTTCCCTAGATGGTGATTCCTCTCTTCGGCTTCTTCTTTTGGGAGAGTCTTCTCTTTTCTTGTAGGGAGTCGTACACTCATTGGAATAGTGTCCGGGTCTTCCACAATTGTAGCAGTTTTGCTCTCGACTAGAAGATCTTTTGTCATTGTAGGACCTTGACTTGGATCTTCTATCTTTGCTTCTACTCTTGTAGAACTTGTTGAATTCTTCACCATTAAGCTTAATTCTTCATTGAAGATTTGCTTCTCACTTGATGATGTGGGAGCTTCACATGAGGCTTTGTAAGCACCACTTGATTTGTTGTAAGTTCCTCTTTATCCTTGAGTGACATCTCATGAGCAACAATTCTTCCAATGACTTCCGTTGGCTTGAGATCTTTGTAATTGGGCATCATTTGGATTAATGTGCACACGGTATCATATTTTCCATGCAAGGCTCTTAGGATCTACTTGATGATGAATCTATCGGTCATCTCTTCACTCCCTAAGCTGGCAATCTCATTTGTGATAAGAGCAAGCCTAGAGTACATTTCAGCGACACCTTCACCATCCTTCATTTTGAACTTGTCAAGTTGACTTTGAAGCACATCCAATTTGGATTCCTTGACGAAGTCGGTACCTTCGTGCATATCAATCAAAGTATCCCAAATTTACTTTGCATTCTCAAGACGACTGATTTTGTTGAATTCTTCGGGGCACAATCCGTTGAAGACAATATCACAAGCTTGAGCGTTGTATTGCAGCATCATTAACTCTTCCGCGGTAGCTTCACGGTTTGGTTCTTTCCCATCGAAGAAGTCACCTTGCAAACCAACACATAGTAGCCCAAACGGCGGGGTTATGTCCAAGAATATGCATTCTCATTTTATGCTTCCACCTAGCAAAATTAGTACCATCAAAGTAAGGACCTCTACGGTGATAATTTCCCTCACTAGACGCCATACTCTCCTAGGTTGTGAAACCAAGGCTATGACCACCAAAAGCTATGGAAATCAAAGCAAATGGAGACCAAAGCTCTGATACCACTTGTAGGATCGAAAGTATGTCTAGAGGGGGGTGATTAGACTACTTGACCAAATAAAAATCTATCCTTTTCCCATTTTAGTTCTTGGCAGATTTTGGCTATCTTAGCACAAGTCAAGCAATCTTCACACAATTCAAGCAAGCATGCAAAGAGTATATGAGCAGTGGAAAGTAAAGCATGCAACTTGCAAGAATGTAAAGGGAAGGGTTTGGAGTATTCAAACGCAATTCGAGACACGGATGTTTTTTGCGTGGTTCCGATAGGTGGTGCTATCGTACATCCACGTTGATGGAGACTTCAACCCACGGAGGGTAACGGTCGCGCGAGTCCACAGAGGGCTCTACCCACGAAGGGTCCACGAAGAAGCAACCTTGTTTATTCCATCATGGCCGTCGCCCATGAAGGACTTGCCTCACTAGCGGTAGATCTTCACGAAGTAGGCGATCTCCTTGCCCTTACAAACTCCTTGGTTCAACTCCACAATCTTGTCGGAGGCTCCCAAGTGACACCTAGCCAATCTAGGAGACACCACTCTCCAAGAAGTATCAAATGGTGTGTTGATGATGAACTCCTTGCTCTTGTGCTTCAAATGATAGTCTCCCCAACACTCAACTCTCTCTCACAGGATTTGGATTTGGTGGAAAGAAGATTTGAGTGGAAAGCAACTTGGGGAAGGCTAGAGATCAAGATTCATATGGTAGGAATGGAATATCTTGAGCTCAACACAAGGGTAGGTGGTTCCCTCTCAGAAAATGTGTATTGGAAGTGAAGGTCTGTTCTGATGGCTCTCTCCATGAATGAAGAGTGGGTGGAGGGGTATATATAGCCTCCACACAAAATCTAACCGTTACACACAATCTGCTAAACTCGGTGGGACCGAATCGTTAAACTCGGTCGGACCGATTCAGCAAACCTAGTGACCGTTAGGATTTTCGGTGGGACTGAGATGCAACTCGTTAGGACCGATATGGTTAGGGTTAGGGCATAACGTAATCTCGGTGTGACCGATTACACAAACTCGGTGGGACCGATTTTGGTAATAAGCTAACCAGAGAGTTGGTCAGGTAAACTCGGTGGGACCGATGCGCTCTTTTCGGTGAGACCGAAATGTTACGAAAGGGAAACAGAGAGTTTACATTGCAATCTCGGTGGGACCGATCGCTCACTTCGGTTGGACCGAAACGTTACGAAGGGAAACAGAGAAATTGCAATCCCATCTCGGAGAGACCGAGATCCCTATCGGTGAAACCGATTTGCTAGGGTTTGTGGGAGTGGTATGACATGTGAAACTCGGTGGCTCCGGATAGGAAAAATCGGTGGGGCCGAGTTTGACTTTAGGTTTGGGTCATATGTGGATATGGAAAGGTTGTTGAGGATTTTGGAGCATATCACTAAGCACATGAAGCAAGAGGCTCATTAAGCAACACATCATCCCTCCTTAATAGTATTGGCTTTTCCTATTGAGTCGATGTGATCTTGGATCACTAAAAATGTAAAATGTAGAGTCTTGTTCTTGAAGCTTGAGCCAATCCTTTGTCCTTATAATTTTGAGGGATCCACTTTCCTCATCCATGCCATGCCATCCATTGAGCTTTTCTGAAATATTCATCTGGGAATGATGTTAGCTCAATGAGCTATATGTTGTTAGGAATTACCAAAACCACCCAGGGATAGTTGCACTTTTAGTTCGCCCTTTCGTAGTCTTCAACGAGCCCGCGGGAATCCGTTGCCCAACTGGTGGTCGGATCCGGTGTCGGTGGATCCGGGCCCGGAAGACCTCATCGTGTGTTGCCGATTGCGGCCACCATAGCTGCATGGCGCAACCCTGCCATGCCGCCGGAACCTTTTAGGTGGCACCTTCTCCCCGCGGCGTCTGGCGCCAAAACAGAGGCCATTTGCGCCTCCATGACCAGCCGCGAACCCAAATAGGAGGGTCGGTGTGCCCGCGCGGCGCTAGGCTTCGGGTGCGGCTTCAAGCGGAGGCGGCTGCCGCAGCCGCGGACCAGGCGGCCATGATAGCTCATGATGTGGAGGAGGCTTCGGCAGCCCGTGAGGCGATGTCGGAGGAATCCCTCCGTGCTTGCATAGCCGAGAAGCGATGGAGGAGGGCGATCAAGGCCATGGAAAAATACCAAAGCCGGGCAATCCGTGCCATGGCGGGACTACCCCCAAGGAGGAGAAAGACGAAGACGGTGGCAGATCAGACAACTTCAGTGAGCAGATCCACCTCAATTTGTTCTGCGTCTTCGACCGCTGCTGCTGCAAGGACAACGGGTAGGGCAAAGGCAAGGCCGACCGTGGATGAAATTCTCCGGTCATCGTTTTGTTCGTAGTTAGTAGAGCATATCAATTTTTGGTAGTCCGATGACATGTAATTTTTCTTTTCTTTGGCGAAAAACCGATGACATGTATTTAGCTACCTACGATGTTGCATGAGCTAATATGAATCTGAGTATCTGGTTTAGATGCATCCTGTTGTGGAGGAGCAATTTGGTGGGTTCTCTGGTCATTGCCCACGGACGCACTCGTGCACGTCCGCGGACTTTTGGTGACCGAAATTTGGTAATTGTGGTTGTAGATGCTCTTAGTCCCTCGAAAATGCTTATAGTGGGCGTGCGTGCGTGTTCATAGGGATAAGTATATGTACCTATGTTTGTATGAGCGTCTGCGTTTGTATTATATTTAAGAAAAATTACTAACACATTTAAGTTCCAAAGGAATTGGATTTTTAGCGAAATTTTAGGTTTAATAGTGGACATTATATTTTTGTATCTTGGATATCATAAAGTTAGGCGGTACATTTTTTTACACGGGAGGCATCCGAGGCCACCTGCATAAGTGGGTGACGTGTAAGCTGGAAGTGCCGTATATATTATTATTTGTCTTTTTCTAACACATATTAATATTATTATTTGTCTGAATGGGCTTGGATACGTGGTGCGCATGCGTAGTTTTTTTTAGATTGCATATGAAGCAGTTATACAATAATATTTGAATGGTACAACACACCGAAGTGAATTTAAGCCGGTACAACACACCGGAGCTCCTATACGTGTCCGTGGAAGCGATGGATCACTCCTTGAATTTCCACGTCCACAACCAGATACATCATATCCCCCCCCCCCCCCCCCAAATCCATGTTATACACGCAACGTGAGAGAGTGTATGTAGAAAAACATTGAAATAACGGGCATAGATCAACATAGAAACATGCATAACCCACAATTCATCGAAACAAAATAGGCACTTCGTAAGATCAAACGGAGATAGATTAAAAACTAGAAATAACTGAAATATTAATGGCGACAGACAAGAGCATCAGAGATCACCGTCTCCATGCCGCCCTCTTTCCCTTAGGGGGATGGAGCGGAGCTCAAACTACCCCCTATCCACTTATGTCCGCTGCAGCGCGATGCAGATGGCGAGCTCCTCGTTGCCGTTTGCCTTCGCCTCGCGGACAAGGGCATCCCAATCGACGGGTTTGTCCTTGCAGCCGGATGCACCGCAAGACACGCTGCATGTGCTTGACGTTGGGAGAGGAGGGGATGGAGAGGGAAGGGGGATCGACGGAGAGCGAAGCCGAGAGTGAGAGAGTGGAGACAAAGGTTTGGTCTAGATGGGGTTTTTGTGGGGTTGGCGTAAGCCAACATGGGCCGGTCCAATGTGCATCGTGTCCGGACGTGTACGATCTACACCATATTCACTTCATATATATAGAAGTACCAGTCAACCCGAGCATATAGAGATATGTCGTATGAGAAGGCCGGTTGGGTTAGAAAAACCTGTGTGGCCAGGCCATCGGCCCGGTCAAAATAAGGAGTCGGCTGTAGATGATGTGAGTGACTACAGGTCCATCGGCCCGAATCACACATTTCCTACCGAATCCGTGAAACAGAGATATGTTTATCAAAGCAAGGAAAAAGACGGCAAATGTACATCTCGATCTACTTCGCTAGAAATGAAATGTCCATCTTTCTTTTTGCGAAATGTCCATCTTAATCTCTAAGGAAGGAAAAAGAATTGCAAGATTTTCATCTACATTTTGGTATGGGTCGTGCAACAACAAAGCGCAAGAACCGTGCCATATACTCGATGATAAGCTAATGCACATGATGATATATGTCCACACTGTATATATGCCATAAACTTCATCCATTTGAATTAATTTATAAGCTCAATTGGATCACACTCTATCAGGCATGGAACTGCGATAGTGGCCGGGGTAGCACATGGATGCTACTCCACTTGCCTAGCTCCTTACATTGCACACACACACACACAGCCACACATCTTCAGGACACACAATCGACGATAATTAACACGCTTGAAAGTACATGGTGCCTAGTAACAACTTAAAATCATTCGATCCTCGTAAATAGGGATCGTCCTGATGACACCAAAATGATTAACTCGGCATCGATCGGAGAAGTACCCACGTAAGCAAATCAGTAGAACTGGATGTTGGACCAGTAGGCATGGTCCGGCTGCCAATAAGCCGGAATGGCATTGTTGGCCACCAGCGTCTTTCCGGTGTCGCTGGTGATGCGGATGGCGAATGGCCCCTGCAGCGGGCGGTTGGTGTCCATCCGCCAGATGGAGCCCCACGAGCGGCGCATATCCTGATAGTAGCCCGTCGGGCGGCCGTTCATGGTCTGCATGAGCTCCATCCGCACCACGGTCCCGTCCACGTTCACGTACTCCACGAGCACCGCGAGATAGTTGGGGTTAGAGCCACGCTGGACGTGGAAGGTCACCTTCATACCCGGGAAGTTGCAGGGCACCCTCCTGAACTGCATGTCGATGATGCCGGCGTGGCGGAGCTGGTCGTTGAGGCCGTTCCTGGCCATGGAGCCGAACGCAGTGCCACTGAGGTCGAGGTGGTACCTGGCCACGGGGTAGTAGTTCATGTCGGTGATGACGATCCTCCTCGGCTGGCCGGAGCAGGAAGGGTTGTTGGAGTAGTCGCACTTAATCTGAAGCACAGAGCAAAACAAATTAAAGGTCAACGTACTTGGCCATGGTCCATGGAGTACATTGTGCTTTGCATGCACATGGCAGCAGGGGTGCTCACTAATTAAAAGTCACCGATATCGTAAGATGGAGATGCTGTCAGGTTTGAGTTTGACCAACTAATTTAACTGAAACTGTCGGGTGTCGGCGCCATGCATGGTGCAATTAATGCTGTACGTACCTCGTAGCACATGCCACAGCCCTCGCCGCCGGCGAAAATAGGCTCGTTACCGCATGCCCCCATGGAGGAGATTGGGTACTGATTCACGTTCTTGAAGCCGCAAGCACCACCTGCCAATCGATCGGTGGATCAACATTTTTAGGACTACTAGTACTAAGTTGGCACGAGTATATGATTTAGTACAGCGACGGCATGAAAATATGTGCCGTCATCGGATCGTATAGACGTACCGTTGTCGTCGGGGCCGGCGCCGTTGGGCGCCCCGTACCAGGTGGCCTTGGCGGGGAGCCAGCCGGAGTTGTAGGATCTAGCGACGGCGGTGTCGTAGTTGACCGCAGAACGGACGGACGTGAAGAGCACGAAGAGGAGTGCCACAAGGGCAATGGCATTGGTGGAGACGCCAGCCATATTAGCGCTACAGGTCGTCTATGAACCTTCTTAGACTTGTAGCGCCAATATCGCTGGAGACCGGAGTAGTAGTACTACTCCTGTTTGTGTTGTGATGGCTGGAGGGGATGACATTGCCGGGGCATTTATAGGCAAGCCAATAGGCAAAATGAGGTGAGAAGGACGAGTCGGCGCAAGTTGCAGTTGCACCCGACGACTACGTGATGGCGTGTTTAGAGCTGCAAGGTCACATGGCTACGGAGGGAATCATGGAGGAATGGCCAGGCACCGGTTTACGCGCGCACAACTATAAAATCACATCTTGGCAGGTGATCACGGAGCACCCGCTAATGATTTTTTGGGTGCACAAGTCAAATTGTTGATTGCAGAGAAAGTCAGACCATCGTTATGCCCTAAGATCAGGCCCCCACGTTGTATCCTGCCGTCCTGATACGAAGGATATACGGTTCGCTTATCTTAACGCATTGCCATGCTTCGCGAGCGAATGATGCTAAAGAGGTTTTCACACCACAGGAAAACCAAATAAACCCAAGCACTAAATATACTCGGCGAAGGCCAATTTCAACTCTGCTTACTATACACTACCAGAAAAACTGGGGTTACCGACGGCCAAATCTATGCCGAAGGCCCCGTCGGTATATATGGACCTATGCCGACGGCCAAGTGTAGGCCGTAGGCGTAGAATAGCCGTCGGCATACATCCATCTATGCCGACGGGGCCGTCGGCATAGACGAGGCCGTCGGGACCGCCCGAGATACGCCTACGGTGCTCGTCGGCATAGCCGGGGCCCACCTGCCATTTGACGGCGTTGATCCTACGCCGACGGGCGGTAACGGCGGCCGTCGGCATATCTGTGGCAGCAGTATGCCTACGGCATAGCCGTCGGCATAGGCCCCTCTGCCACGTCAATGATCCGTGTGCCACGCCACGTCATCAATCCGTGTGTGCACAGATATGCCGACGGCCTTGCCGTCGGCATATGTTTACTTTACTTAATTTTTTATTTTCACTTTGGTTATCTGTGGCAGAGGTATGCCTACGGCAAGGCCGTCGGCATAGGCCCCTTCGCCACGTCATCGTTCCGTGTGCCACGCCACGTCATTGATCCGTGGGACGACCTCCGTGTGTGCCACAGATATGCCGACGGCCTTGCCGTCGGCATACGTGTATTTTACTTTATTTTTTTATTTTTACTTTGTTTTGTTATTTTTACTTTATTTTAGTTTTTTCTTTTGCATAAGATAATTATGCCTTATCTAAAAAAACATACCCGATGGTATATCGATTGCCCCCCGTTACGAACGTCGCTATCGCCGTGTCACGGAGGGGGGAAACGGTCGACACGGAAGGAATTCTGGTTGGTGGGGGATTCGGGATGTAGCTATGTCACCGAAACATCGCACGGGTCCTGATGCATATGTGAAAGTGTTCATGCATGCGTAGACGCCCGTCTTGGGGCTCCGGGGTGTGCCCCCCTCACGGACGGCGCTGCCGCCGGCACCTAGTGGGGGGAAACGGACGTGTGGGGTCTACACGGAGGGGATCTTGCTGTGGGTCTGGCCCGGATGTTGCTCCAAAGTGTTCCTATGGGCTGACCTAACACAACCGGGTGGGGAGGTCCACTGGTCAAAGCCCGTCCGTGCAAAGTCAAAGGGCTAGATCCCGTGGTCAAACGCTACAGGGTTAGGCGGGACGGGGGCACTGGGGGTAGCAATGCCACCGGAGCGTCGCACCGGCCCTCATACATGCGGGGTGGTGTGGTGGCATGTCCGAAGAGGCGGGACGCGTCTCCGGTGCGTGCCCCCCCCCCTCACGGACGGCGATAACACGGTAGTAGACTTTCTGCGGTAACGATGCGGCGTCAATATTACTAAATACTCGGAGCGCGATAAAATCATGAGTTTTTTTGCACGACGTGGGCACATGTGCTATAGGAACGATGGTATTTTTTTCATAATTTTTGGTGATGGAGAAGTATCCGAAAAATTCCCTCTACACGGATTGCCCTTCGCGCGTCTACGGCTGTGGCCGGCGGCCTCCGGGGGCTAGCATGCCGCCAAATCTTGCGTAGGCGGCCTCTCACAAGTCTGGAAGTGTTGTGGCGGTTGCAAACGCCCGGCACACATGTCCGGGGTGTGCCCCCCCTCACAGACGGCGCCGCCGCCGGCACCTGGAGGGGGGAAACGGACGCGTGGGGTCTACACGGAGGGGATCTTGCTGTGGGTCTGGCCCGGATGTTGCTCCAAAGTGTTCCTATGGGCTGACCTAACACAACCGGGTGGGGAGGTCCACTGGTCAAAGCCCGTCCGTGCAAAGTCAAAGGGCTAGATCCCGTGGTCAAACGCTATAGGGTTAGGCGGGACGGGGGCACTGGGGGTAGCAATGCCACCGGAGCGTCGCACCGGGCCCTCATACATGCGGGCTGGTGTGGTGCCATGTCCGAAGAGGCGGGACGCGTCTCCGGGGCGTGGGCCCCCCTCACGGACGGCGATGACATGTTCCACCTCTGCCGCATCGTTACCGCAGAACGACCGTGTCATCACCGTCCGTGAGGGGGGGCCACGCCTCGGAGACGCGTCCCGCCTCTTCGGACATGCCACCACACCATCCCGCATGTATGAGGGCCCGGTGCGACGCTCCGGTGGTATTGCTACCCCCCTAGTGCCCCCGTTCCGCCTAACCCTGTAGCGTTTGACCACGGGATCTAGCCCTTTGACTTTGCACGGACGGGCTTTGACCAGTGGACCTCCCCACCCGGTTGTGTTAGGTCAGCCCATAGGAACACTTTGGAGCAACATCCGGGCCAGACCCACAGCAAGATCCCCTCCGTGTAGACCCCACGCGTCCGTTTCCCGCCTCCAGGTGCCGACCCGGTGCCCGAGCACTGAAAAGTTCACAACAACTGTCCATTTTCTTCATATAAGTCTAATGAATACCGGAGCTTATAACGTATGGATTAGTATCCACTCGATGGCCCTCTCGCTGTCAGGTGGGACCACTCCTATGCCGACGGCCTGGCCGTCGGCATAGGGCCACCTTATCCTCATCACCCCGGCCCTCCTCCTCCACTCGTTTCTCTCCAGCCACCCTGATCCAACTCCCTCTCCTCGACACCCAAGCGCCGCCGCCACCCTCTCAGCGCCGTCGACGCCCCCCTAGCCACTCGCCCCGCCACCGGCCGCCGCCATCTCCACCCACCCGCACCGCCACTCCGCCCTACCCGCCCCGTCCCCACCCACCCACCCACCCGCGCCGCGTCGCCGCTCCACCCACCCGCCCCGACCTCGTCCCCGCCCCGGCCGACGCCCCGCCCCGCCCCGACCTCGTCTCCGCCCCGGCCGACGCCCCGCCCCGCCCCGCCCTGCCCCGCCCCGTCCTCGTCTCCGCCCTGGCCGACGCCCCTCCTCGCCCCGAGCTCATCCCCGCCCCGACCTCGTCTTCGCCCCGGCCGACGCCCCCGCCCCGGCTCGACCTCGTCCCCGCCCTGGCCGCCGCCCCGCCCCGACCTCGTCCCCGCCCAACGCAGCCACCCCGCCGCCGCCTCGACCTCCTCTCCGTTAGGTCCGGCTCCCTCCCCGATTTTTTTTGTTTTTTCATGATTTTGGAGAGGATAAGAGGGCTAAATGTGATAGTTAGACACATAGATGGTAGTTAGATAGATAACTTGTTCATACGGATTTGTTTTGAGATGATGATGATGATGACTATTAGATGAGAAGTGATAATGATGATTTTTATGCTTCGATGATTTTGAGATGATGATGATGATAGATAATAGATGATTGGTAGATGATGATGATGATAGATGATAGATGATTGGTAGATGATGATGTTGATGATAGATGATGGTGTTTTTTTATGCTTCGATAATTTTTAGATGATGATGATGTTTTTTTAGGATTCGATGATTGTTAGACGATGATGACGATATTGTGATGTTCTATGAGTTGTGATGTTCTAATTTTTTGTCGCGATGGAATTTTCAGGCTTTGTGGTGTCGCATTTCATCGGAGTGACCGTTGTACGACGCGTTGGTCCCCCTGAGCATCCCTCTGCTGTTCGACTACTTCCTCTATAGCCGAGGGTGAGCTACAAGTCCATCTCCTCCATTTTTTCATATCACTAGATTTCATTCTCAAGTCAACTGACGTAACCTAGGCGTCTCCCGTCCGAAAGGGTTGCATGGATAAATATGCATTCAATTGCATATTTATCACCGCAGCTCTTTCGGATTGTCCAGCGTTTTCCACGGACAGCCCGAGGATGTGTAGATTGGGTATGTTCTCCATGTTCTACCCCATTCCGAGACAGGATTTCGGCGGTGCCTCCCCATTGTTCTCCGGAGCACATTCTCTCGGCTATTTGCCGAGATGTGTATCTGGAGAACAGCAGGGAGGTGCTGCCAAAATTTTGTCTCGGAACAGGGTAGAATGGAGAACATACTCAATCTACACATCCTTGGGTGGGATTAGGACCCATCTTTACCTATTAGAGATGTAGGTGGATTAAACGCGGTAGAAACTGAAAATTTGATGCCATTAATTTAAGTGAATCCTTAATTATGTTGTGTGGGTTGCAAAAAAGCAGAGGATGGCAGATAATCAGTGGATGTACAGTGGTTTTATCCATCGGAATCGAGTAACATCAGAGTGGATCGCAAAAACCGATGTGTATTTGAAGGAGATATTCCGTCGTCCAATGAGAATTATCCCATCATGCCCCTGTGCGAGATATGCCAGACGTCACCGTAGAAATCAGACGGACATGAGTGAGCACCTTCGCACGCACGGATATATGCCAAACTTTGACATGCCGCCGATAAACATAGCCGAGCAGGACCGTGGTAGAGAGGAGGTGATGCGACAACGCATCGATGGATATGAGGACGACAGTGTCAGGGACATGCTAGATGATGTCATTGTTGCAGAAACGGCAAATGTGACACCTTCAGAGAATGAACCAGAGGAGCCGGAGGCAACCGCAAAGGCCTTCTTGGAGGTCTTGGCCTCGTCGAAGAAACCTCTTTATGCGGGTGTGAAAATATCTCAGCTGGATGCCATCTCGCAACTGATTGCAGTCAAGGCTGAGTACGGCTGTAGCCAGAAATGCTTCGAAGCATTCCTGGGAGTATGGGCTAACAGCCTCCCTGAGGGTCATGAACTGCCGAAAAGCATGTACGATACAAAGAAAATCATGAAGGCACTCTCTATGGATTATGAGAAAATAGATGTTTGCCCGAAGAATTGCCTTTTGTTTAGGCACGAGTATGCGGATGACAAGTACTGTAGGAAGTGCGGTTCGTCTCGGTACATTAAGGTGGTCGGTGAGGATGGTGAGAAAAAGAAGCTAACCATCCCCGTTAAGGTTCTTCGGTATCTTGATTTTATAAAAAGACTGCAGCGCCTTTTCATCACGAAGGAGTCTGCCAAAATGATGAAGTGGCACTAGGAAGGTATAAGGTACAATCCAAAAAAATCGTACATCCATCGGGAGGGGAAGCATGGAAGTCATTCGATGAAGAATACCCCGAGGAAGCAGCCGAGGCTAGGAATGTCAGAATAGCCATATCAGGTGATGGGTTGAATCCATATGGTATGTCTTCCAATCCATACAGCTGTTGGCCTGTGTTTGTAATTCCGCTCAATCTTCCTCCCGGTGCCCTAATGCAACGGAAGACCATGTTCTTGTCGCTCATCATTCCGGGGCCTGACTACCCGGGGAAGCAATTGGGTGTGTTTATGCAGCCGCTTGTGGATGCTTTGCACCATTCTTGGTACTTTCCGAGGTTGACATATGACCCGGATCTGCAGAGAAATTTCTTGATGAAAGTTTGGTTGCACTATTGCATGCATGACTTTCCCGGCTATGCTCTATTCTGCGGATGGTGTACAAGTGGTAAGATGCCATGCCCAGTGTGCATGCAGGCTCTGCGAATGGTTTGGCTGAGTAAGGGTGGCAAGTATGTAGCCTTTGACCTGCATCGACAGTTCCTCCCTCCAGACCATCCAGACAGGGAAGACAAGAAGAACTTCACGAAAGGCCGAGTTGTTCATGAAGTAACCGAGATTCCAACATTTTTGGGGGCAGATGTTCTTGCTCAGCTAAAAGCTCTCAAGCCTAAAGTCAAAGGCAAAGGCAAAGGAAAAGCCAAAGGCTTCGAGGGATATGGTGAGACGCACAACTGGACGCACATTACCCCCTTCTCGCAGCTTCCCTATTTCAAGGACCTCAAACTTCCTTACAATGTTGATGTGATGCACACCGAAAAGAATGTGGCAGAGTCCCTTTTCCACACGATCCTCAACATTCCTGATAAGACGAAGGATAACGTAAAAGCTAGAGCCGATCAACGAAGAATTTGTGATAGACCACGCCTGAACATGAAGCCTCCCACAGGCGGTCGAAAAAACTGGTTCAAGCCAGATGCTGACTTTGTCCTTAAACCGCCAGAAAAAAAGAAGTACTTATCTGGCTGAAACAAATTTTGAAGTTCATCGATGGTTATGCATCGAATATAAGTAAGGGAGTCAATCTTTCAACGGGCAAAGTGACCGGCCTGAAGAGTCATGACTACCATGTATGGATTGAGCGGATAATGCCGGTGATGGTTCGAGGCTATGTCCCCGAGCATGTCTGGCGAGTGCTTGCCAAGCTTAACCATTTCTTCCGCATGCTCTGTGCTAAAGAAGTAAGTAAAGAGGTGATTGAAAAATTGCATAAGAAGGCACCGGAGTTGATAGTCAAGCTAGAGAAGATCTTTCCGCCAGGCTTCTTTACTCCGATGACACATCTCATTCTGCACCTCGCGAACGAGGTATTGTTGGGGGGCCCTGTGCAAAATCGCTGGCAGTACGGCCCTGAGGGGCAGAACAAGCATCTCCGACGGAAATGTGGAAACAAAGCTAAGATTGAAGCTTCCATAGCTGAGGCAGTTATCCTAGAGGAGGTGTCAGACCTCAGGACATCATACTATCCAGACCACATTCCCCATCTACATAACAAGGTGCCTCGATACAATATAGAAGAGCCCAAGTATCAACCCAGGCTCGATCTATTCAACGCGCAAGGTGGGAGGGCTGGGGCCTCGAAATCTTATAACATGCCACGACAAGAGTGGGAGGACCTCATGTTCTATATCTTGCACAACATCAAGGAAGTTGAGGAAGTGTGGATGAGGTAATACCACTACACCATTCCTTTATGTCTTCCACATCATCATGTTTCATGTTCACTTAGTCCCGGTCTAACACCGCTTATCTTTTTTTAGTGATTTCATTCAAGAGGAATGGATGGGAGTGAATCCTCCTACTGAGGCGGAGGCACTTACTCTTCTCCGTCATGGAAACCCTGGACGTAAAATTTTTGTTGCTTGGTTCATGGAGAAAGTAATTTTCCACACTCCCCTATTAAATACCTACTTCAACATTTATTAGTTAACCGAACTAATGCACGCAACAATTTCCATTATACTTGTAGGGAAAAGATCCGAACATATCTATGGATGATGAATTGAGATGGGTTTCCATGGGTTTTGACCCTGCCGTCATGACATGTAAAAAGTATGATGTGAATGGGTATCGCTTCCATGCAGAGGAGCACCAAAACAGCCGCCCCGATCCCAAAACTATAAATACTAGAGTGTACACCCCTGGTCAAATTCAGTAGACTACTACGGAAGGGTACAAAATATATACGAGGTTAAATTCCACCAGGGGCGTGAGACCCTAAGTCTGCCTGTGTTCAAATGCCGATGGTTCGATCCACGGGAGGGGGTAAAACATACGCCTTCCATTGGTTTGGTCGAAGTTAAACCATCAACCGTCTATGCCGGAGCCGATCTCTTCATTGCGGCTACCCAAGCTACACAAGTATATTATCTGCCTTACCCATGCCAGAAAGTGTATCTAAAGGGTTGGGTAGTTGTGTTCAAGGTGTCACCACATGGTAAGCTACCAGACCCGAATGAAGACGATTACTACAACATTAACCCCATGACATACGAGGGAGTGTTCTATCAAGAGCAACCTGATGATGATGATGATGATGATGTGGTTAGAAACGATGACGCTAGACCATTGGGTGATGATGATGTGGACCCAAACGTAGACGATGCACGGAATGATGGTGAGACCATTGTCAATGAAAATGACATACTTATGCTAGAAAAATTAAACGAAGACGCTGACGACGAGGAAGAACCTCCACCTCCGTCGGACAACGAAGATGATATGATTGATAGTGATGATGAGACGGACCGAGAAAGAGGTTACAACAGTGATGATTCATATGGGTTCTAGCAGATGTTCGTTTGAAGTATTTTTTTCTATAGTTTAGGAATATGCCTTTTTATGCATTTTTATTAATGTGTTTATTATCATGCATTTTCCTTCATTTCATTAATTTACTAATTGCTTTTTCTCTTTTCAAGGCAGGTTCGTGGAACATGGGCAAGGGGAAGGCCGACGGCGTGGGTTTCCTACGCAAGGTCGTCGGACTGCCTAGTCGGAGTGGTCGAGCACGTAATCCTCCCCCTCGGCTACTTGACGATGACTCCTCACAGGGAGGTCGAGTGAGAGGTGCCCCTAGAGGAGGAGGGGGCAGGGGGAGAGCCTCTAGAGGACGAGGTGCTGGGAGGAGAGCCACTACAGGGGGGCGCGGCCAGAAAGAGCGCACCCTCAACGACTTAGGGGTGTTGTCTTCAAAGCCCTCCTCTAGTGAGGTACCCTCCTCTAGTGAGGTACACTCTAGGGAGGAGGAGGAGGAGGAGGAGGAGGAGGTGGAGGATTAGGAGGAGGAGGAGGAGGAGGAGGAGGAGGTTGGGGAGGAGGTTGGGGAGGGGAGGCAGGCGAGGAGGAGGGTGGTGGCGGGGATGATGGTGGTGACGGGAAGGGGGTTGACAAGAAGGGGTGGCTGCGTGGTAACGCAAAGCTACCAAAGCAGGTTCCGGCTACTGAGGAGCAGAAGTGGCTCATTGAGCCCACGGGAAAAGAGTAAGTGGTTCATTATTTTGCTTGTCACATGCTTATTCCGGTTGTTATTTATTTTGCTTGTCACATGCTAATAGTTCATTCTTTTGCAGCAACTGGATATATTCTAAAGGGGTCCGTATTCCCAACGGCCTCATCACCGTCTTGCTGAAGTTATACTGGTCGGGGTTGTAATGTCCGGATCCAGTCAGGCAGCCGGCTCATCGGGTTTTGGCCACGAGCTGGGACCACTGGGAAGCGGCCCGCCACGCGGACCATGAGACCCATGCCAAGGCCGTGATCACTACTTTCTGGGTGAGTTATCTTCAGAAGAACAATTCCATTCTAGTTTCATGAAAATGATTTAACTCATGGCTTCTTCCATTCTTGTTTCATGCATGATTGTAGAAATTCTATCGAGTTCTTCCGGAGCACAGGGCTAGAGCGGACCAGATCGTGTTCCGCCAATGCAAGAAGAAGGCCCGCCAGATGCAGTACGAGGTGCGCTATGTGGCCATCTCCACATACTACCACGACTATCTTGGTGTGAAGATGACCAAGGAAGAAGCGCGGAGGATGGGCATTACCTTGGAGAGGCCCGAGTTCTTGGCGGTAAGTATAAAAGATTTTTCATTATGCTTTCATATATTATGATTTCATTATGCTTTCATTACCTTGTGGTGCTTTATGCTTTATGCTTTATGCTTCCATAACACCAATTTGGACACACCTACATGCCATTATGCTTTTATTATGTAGGTGTGTCCAAATTGGTGTTATGGAAAAGATGAGTCCTGGGCGGCATTGGTGGATCATTGGTGTGATGAGGCTGGAGCATGGGCGGCTATGAGAACCAAAAATAAGGCTAACCGAGGTAAGGAGGGAGTGCATGCTCAGGGAAACCGAAACCACTATCTCCACAAGGCAGTTAATGTGTGACTAACCCCATTAAACATTCTTCTTCTATTTACCATCACTTTCTTATGTATGACTAACCTCTGTTTGGTGGTGCAGGAGGAGAAACTGAAGCGGCCGCTCTCAGACATGCAGGCGTGGGAGATCGCCCATACGCGGAAGGACTCCAAGCCTGGCGAGCCCCAGTACTACGGCAAGCATACCGCGGGGAGGAAGCAGGCCTACTCCGAAGCGTATCTGAAGTTGCATCCTGACACACCTGACCCCATTGCGGCGCCTCTGGACGACAGGGCGGTGGTGAGCATGGGGCCCAGGGAGCACGGTTGGGAGGCGGTTCTCGATGCTGTGATCACTCCTAGTATCTCCTACACACAGCTTCGTCGGATCGACCCGAGCCTGACCCAGCGCACGAGCCAGCCAGTGACCAGTACACAGTCCCTCTTTCAGGAGAAACAATCTGTAAGTATTTTCCCTCTTATCTTCATTGCTCACTCTTTTTTCCGCATTTAGTAGTTTTATGAGTTCCATCATGTCATACCGTAGGCCTACCTGGAGTACACACGCCAGGAGACCATGGCGTGGCATCAGAGGCTGTATGAACACCAAGTGCAGAGGGATAGCCAGATGCAGCAGGATTTTCAGGATATGGCGGCCGGCAGGTGTCCTCAGTTCCCTCCAGCATAATGCCCTCCAGCACAACCAGTGTTGATGAGCTTTGAGGAGTTTGTGGCACAGAACGCTAGCCCCTCGCCGGTTAGTTCATCCCCAATCTATTCACCAAAGCATGTCATGCCTTTCAACACAGTCATATATCCCGTTAATATGTCTTTTCAACATCCAGGGAACAGGTGGATCTACCGTTGGCGGTGGTCTTCGCAGCACTCCGGAGACACGGAGCCCGACCACTCTGATCCACGGAGGCGGAGGCGGAGGTGGAGGCGGTCTTGGCGGTAGCGCTGCCACTAGAAGTGACGACCTGGGCTTCGGCCGTCTTGGCGGTGACGACCTCCCTGGTGCATTCCGTCCTGGCGCTTAAGCCTTTGGGTCACATTGTGGCGGTCTTGGTGGTGATGATACTTATATGCTTGTGATGTTTCTTATTGTTGTTTGTGAGATTCTTATATGCTTGGTGGTGATGATACTTATATGTTTATGCTTTGCGATGCTTCTTATGATGTGTGATGATGAATTTGTTGTGTGATGCTGCTGGTCCAGCTGTTATGTGATGCATATATTTGTTGTGTGATGCTGTATATTCAAATGAATTGAGTTGAAACAAAACAGAAAAAAGAAAAAAAAGACAGACAGAAACTATGCCGACGGCTAGGCCGTATGCATAGAGCTGTCGTGAGCTCCCAGTGGCTGCCACGTGGCAGGTCTATGCTGACGGCCTAGCCGTCGGCATAGTTTCAAACTAAGCCGACGGCTAGGCCGTCGGCATAGACCTGCTCCAGGAGCTCCCAGTGGCTGCCACGTGGCAGGTCTATGCCGACGGTCTGGCCGTCGGCATAGTTCCAAACTAAGCCGACAGCTAGGCCGTCGGCGTAGACCCGCCCCAGGGCCGTCGGCATAGACGTGCCACGTGGCGAGCAAGCGTTGGTCAGCACTTGACGGCGGCCGCCGTTACGCGATAACGTTGCCGACGGCCAGGGCCGTCGGCATAGATGTACGGACACCGTCGGGATAGGGCCTATGTCGACGGCCTTTCTATGCCGATGGCCTTCCTGGCTATGCCGACGGATATGTTGCCGACGGCCCTATGCCGACGGGGGCCGTCGGCATAGGCCTGTCCCGACGGCCATTCAGGGCTATGCCGACGGCCCGGGCCATCGGCATAGGGTGCGATTCCGGTAGTGATAAGCCGAGCGGACCGCTCGGCTTATATCAGACCGACTTATAAGATGTAATTAAGCATAGATTATATTCATGCGCACTCGACTTACGTATAAGCCGAGTTCAAAATAATGGTTCTCAGCAACATAAACGATATGACAGACAACTGACGTTGATGGTCACATGACATATTCGTAAGACAAGTGTGGCACCCGGCTTAATTTTTCATCGCGGAAAGATCGCCTCGAGCCACATGTCTGGCTTAAGCAGATGTCTACGCTTAATACACAATGTAAATGTAAGCAGAGTGCTTTTAGAAATGCACTCGGCTTACAAAGAAACTGGGGGTTCTATTTGGGCATGAGCCGCCCCAGGTCGTGCCATGTGGCATGTAAGCCGAGTATAACTCTTGGCATATGCATGTAAAACGAGTGTAACACTCGATAAAGAGCCCGAACAGTATTTTGTTTCATTCTTGGGCCAGCCCTGTAATTCAGACAAAAAATATGTAACAACAATATATACATAGCACAACCAACATGTCCACACAGTGGAAAAATTTCACAACCAAGCACTAACTTTCCAAGTTCACAACCAAGCATGAGTTCCAAGTTCGTAAGTAAACAGGCACACAAGTTCATATACTAGCATAAGTTCATAATCAAGCTTGAGTTCCAAGTGCACAAATAAGAATAAGTAAGATAAAACGTTCATGAATTACCAGCAGCACACACTTAGAGTAGAAGATGAACTCCGTAGACACGAGTTCTAGATATGCTTCGTCATAGCATTCATATTTTGCCGGAGCATTTGCAAAAGAATCACAACAAATATTTCATCAGTTAATGGTTATTGCCCCGATGTACAACAAATATTTCATCAGTTAATAGTACACTTCCCCGATGTACTAAATGTGGACACGATAAGATCAACACCACATTGACGACGAACTGGACGAAGATTATCAAGTTCTTCAGTCCACTAAACCCTATCTAACATGCACCCTTGCCAACTCTAACATTTGTTTTTTGCTCTGAGCACAGACTTGGAGTAAGTATCCTCTGCCTCATGCCTACTCTCAAACCCTTGATAGGAGCTATTGTTGTCAGCAGGCACCTCTTCATGGCATGTCTGCTATGAATCATAGTCTCTTTGACACCTCCCTCAGTACACCACATACCACTTCATATACCAAGACAGAAGAACAAGATTTGAACAAACAAGAGAAGCAGCGAAAGGTTAGAAGAACACATGGAACATAAGCAACGTAAACATTCATGATTTATATACCCAAAAGCATTGCAAATTCTACTCAAATTGAACTATGAGTCGACATCAATGACTACATTCACTACAATGACACCAAACTATCTAATTAGGGCTACTATGAGAATGGTTACTCAGACTGGTAGTCGGTGAAGCCGGTGATCGTGGAGTCGGACAAGGTGACCATCTCCTCCCAGTGGAAGAGCCAACATCCTCGATAATGACAGTCGGCAGACTCGACAGGATTGGGTCATCTCTCTCCTCAGTCGGCATTTCTTTCATGTCGAGCTCATCTTAAAACCTTTGTTGCTCAGCATGGAGGCATGCCATTATCTGGCGAATGCCCTCGGCCTTCCGCTTGTCCTAGAAGGACCCGTTGACCGCACGGTCCTCCACCAGGATCCGCGGGTTTGCACGAATGAGCATGGCCAAGTAGTCCTCACTAGCACGTTCGGCCACGAAATGAGCCATGTGGTCCAAGGCTCCTCGTCCAAGGAGTATACCCTAGAGGGAGGGGAATCGTCGTGGGGCGACATGTCCGTGAGGTTGGTGCTATCACCTAATACATAATTCATTAACCAAAAATGTGCCACGAAGGAAATATAGCCTGCGAACAACAAAGCATAATTTTCTTCTATTTCATTGGCATCCGAAAATGCCGCTCATCCTTGCCTCTAAACGCCTATTCTAGAAGGCTCATTTATTTCGTGTGTGGATTGACTTTTGGTCCGTCAAGGCACCCTTCAACAACTCTCATCTCTCAAGTGGTGTTGTATATAGTTGGAACCCCCTCACATGAATTTTGCCTATCGGCGATGTTCATTGTTGTACGTTCCTTCCTGCTTTAGTGCTTTACCAATGCCTCACAGGAGGAGAACTACAACAACGACCCTGTACGACAACAGTCGGGATCCTTCCTCCAAACACATCGATCTATCCTAAAGGGAGTGCCATCCTATTGATAGTCAACACACAAATCGAATAATGATGGTGACTCGTGGCTCCTAAACCCTAAACCTAGAAGGCTCGCCTTCAACCACTCGAGACCATTTCACTATAACCATGACACTTTCCATACATAAATCATCATTACTATGGTTGTTCAACACTATTACGCCATGATTTTCCAGTCCGTATATCATACTATTACATAGATCAACAATACATAATTATTTACTAGGATAGATCAGCACTACTACTCACAGTCTACCCCAGCAAATCAAAATAAACCATGACGCCTAAGGAGCTTGATAGTTTTTGGGTCCATGTTAAGCTCGTCATTGTCCTCGTCCTTAGAGAGAAGATCTATCTCCTCTAGAGGGCCATCGAAGGGGCCCACCTCACTGTCATAGCGGGTAGCCGGCTTCACCTCCTTCCCATACTCGTCGACAAAGTAGCCCAACCCATCAACCTCATCGAGAGACTTACCAACTTGCGCAGAAATTATCACATCTATCTCAGCGTCCTCATTCTTCCTTTGGTTCTTCTGCTTATTATCCCATAACTCAAGCTCAGTCGCCACGAGCTGGGGATTGACCTCGGCGTACTTAGTCATGGCCACCTCATCCATCTTGAAGGAAATATGCCCTAGAGGCAATAATAAAATTGTTATTTATATTTCCTTATATCATGATAAATGTTTATTATTCATGCTAGAATTGTATTAACCGGAAACTTGATACATGTGTGAATACATAGACAAAACAAAGTGTGCCTAGTATGCCTCTACTAGACTAGCTCGTTAATCAAAGATGGTTAAGTTTCCTGGCCAAAGACATGTGTTGTCATTTGATGAACGGGATCACATGATTAGGAGAATGATGTGATGGACAATACCCATCCGTTATCTTAGCACTATGATCATTTAGTTTATAGCTATTGCTTTCTTCATGACTTATACATGTTCCTATGACTATGAGATTATGCAACTCCCGAATACCAGAGGAACACTTAGTGTGCTATCAAACGTCACAACATAACTAGGTGATTATAAAGATGCTCTACAGGTGTCTCCGATGGTGTTTGTTGAGTTGGCATAGATCGAGATTAGGATTTGTCACTTTGAATGTCGGAGAGGTATCACTGGGCCCTCTCGATAGCGCACATCACTATAAGCCTTGCAAGCAATATGACTAATGAGTTAGTCATGGAATGATGCATTATGGAACGAGTAAAGAGACTTGCCGATAACGAGATTGAACTAGGTATGATGATACCGACGATCGAATCTCGGGCAAGTAACATACCGATTACAAAGGAAACAACGTATGTTGTTATGCGGTTTGACCGATAAAGATCTTCGTAGAATATGTAGGAGCCAATATGAGCATCCAGGTTCCACTATTGGTTATTGACCAGAGATGTGTCTCGGTCATGTCTACATAGTTCTCGAACCTGTAGGGTCCGCACGCGTAGCGTTCGATGACAATTTGTATTATGAGTTATGTGATTTGATGACCAAAGCTTGTTCAGAGTCCCGGATGAGATCACAGACATGACGAGGAGTATCGAAATGGTAGAGAGGTAAATATTCATATATTGGAAGGTTGCATTTGGACATCGGAATGGTTCCGAGTGGTTTGGGCATTTTTTCGGAGTACCGGGAGGTTACCGGAACCCCCCGGGAGAAGTTATGGGCCTTATGGGCCATAAGAGGGAAGCACACCATCCCCTTGGGCTGGTGTGCCCCCACTACAACAGGACCCCCACTATAGCAACGCTTTTTTTCGTATCTAGAAGTCCATATATCCGTTGTTAGTGTATTTACCAACGGTTTGGGATGCGTTGCCTTATCCAGTGTTGCTAGTGCGTAATGCAACGCTTATACCGGCGTTGGTAAAAGGTACCGTTGCAAAAATGCAACACATAAAGCAGACCTTGTGCAACGGTTTTATACGTTGGTGATTAATGTACGGTAATCAAAATCCCATTGCTTGGCAACAAAAAAATTGCAACGGTTCAAGTGTTGTACATATATAATGTGAATTATATTATTATTTTTATATATATTGCCAGCAATTAAATTAATGCTCCACGTAATTGGTGATAGATGTGTATTTCAAGTGAAGAAAAAGCAAGAGAATATTACTCACATATAATGAAGAAATCATATATTTGATAAAATGTGGGTTACAATATTGGATATTACAAGAGGAATATCATCAGAATGTGATGCATAATCTAAATATTTTCTACACATCGAAAGTTCAACCGAAAGCATCCATCAACATCCCTACAACTTATCTAAAACTTAACCGAGGAACATCACCCATCACCCAAAATGAACATCCCTACAACTTAACGAACAATAAAAGCATCCATCATCATCATCATCATCATCATGGACACGAGCATCATCATCTTCACACACCCATATAATCATCCATTTATTTCTTGCATCTACAAACAAAAAAATCAAAATGAACTGTTAACACACAGTGCATTGACATGATGCAAGTAGTTGTAGAGATAGAATATTAGTCATTGTATATGCTGATATATCTCTCTATGCAAACTCAATCCAGAAATTCATCTACACAAGCTGAGTACTATTTACTTTCTCTAGGAAATCACATTAGTAATTTGTTGAATTCTATATCCATTGCACACTACATAAAAATAACAAATATTACTGCCGGTGTAACCATGAATGAATTGCAAAAGCTTAGCATATGAATATCGGATTTGTGATTTAATCCCTATTGTCGTACAATAGAATTGACAATTATATCGTTCTTCGACAATGCAAGGACCAACCGCAGAATTTTCTTCAAACATTGAAAAAAGGCTAGTAAGGTCATTCTACTATTCATACTAGTCATGAACCCATGCACAGACTAACATTTTGTGTTACACATTGTTAGCTGGGAATAACTACTATGGTGATCTAAAATAGTTAGCTTCAATATGACGTCAATAGTTAGCTTCAACGGAAACCTTGTACAATGCACACTTATTCTCATGACAGTGGCCATGGTCTGGTATGGTTAGGAGAAGACACCAAAAAGGATTGGTGGGAAATTTCTTAGATTTACAGACCATACGCAAGAAGATTTGTATGTCTTTAGAATTTGCAATATATTAGGCCTAAGATTTAAAGCATCGATATGATCATAGAAAATAAAAGTATGCTTGATGGCACATATATTTTCACATCCATCGACAAAAGCTATGAAGAAACTTACCTTATCAGATCAAATATGAGGCAAAGTTGGTAATTCTCAAGTTCATCCTCTCCTCTACTTGCATGCCACATACCTAACTGGTACACGTGGTAATTAGCTCAAGTAAACATTTGTTTTCTTTTAAACTGAAAACAAACCATGATAATTCGTGTGCTGCAAATACAATAGAACATATTTTTTTGTGATGCATAGTGACATAAATATTACAAATGGCACAAATAATGATGAGTAAATATTTTGTGGGCAACGAACAAAAGTGAGAGTTGAATCTCTGGACCCAAAAAAGGATGGTTGCAAATCGATAGTGTGTGTACTGTTCTAGCTTTCTACGAACATCTTATTGGGCAAAACCAGCAAATTTATATTGAAATTGCTAAAAGAGTAACTAATTTATCGTGGAATGGCTACAGGAATACCTTAATTTTAGAGGGACAATTTGTAGGCACTTGTTTCCTTGGAGTGTATTTCATGAGTACATAGTACTGAAAAAATAGTAGTACATCACAGGTTAATCCTTTTATCTAGTTTGTTCTTTCCCTTCCCGTATGGAATTTGCAAAACAAAACTGTTTGGTCTTTCCATCATTCATACATACAATAGGCAGAATAGAACATGTTCCTGACTTTTAATGCGGAATAGTACCCCAAAAAATACGTCTATAGGAGCACCGTGTCCTGAACTCATGATATCCACAAATACTAATATCCTTTTTTAGTTGAAAAGGCAAACTTCTAATATTAAAATATTTCTCATGATTTTTTTAAGAGGATACATCAAGATACCATGTTACCACGAAGAGAGTCAAAAGATAATACAATTACGCTTTATCTGGTCTGAAAGTGCATATGAATATAGAATATAATTTGTATTGGCCATCATACTGAGATAACAATACATCAACTCCCAACTGTAACAGAACCACCTATATTATTTTTGGAAAGTAAGGGAAAGCATCTAACTTACCGCCAAATAGTGGTTGAGATATTCATCATTTGGTACTAAAAACACCTTGCTGATGATATAGTCTGGCATAATAATCATATCTGACTAACATAACTCAAAGATCAACTTTTATTTTAGAAAGGAAAAGAAGCACCAATCTGCAAAATATAAATAAATAACTAATAATAATAAGCAAATTAAATAATTCTGCTCAATTTCAAAGCCAACATGGCAATACAGAAGAAACCATATACATACTCTGGTTGCAGCAAGTGCACTACAAGCCATGCAGACTAAGTTAAGACGTACAATAGTAAAAGTCTTATATATAGTGCATGATAGTAAACTTGATTTACAATCTCCGATATGTTTGTAGTTAATATATGTTAGTTAAATTAATTGCTGCACTTTGTTGTTGCTCAAGCATATCAATTTGCATAGTATAGAGAGGCCCGATCATTACCTTGCATGTAATATTAATAAGTGGATGAATCACTATTGAGATTGGGTGCTACTTTGCGAGCTTAATCGTGCGTTAATGAACGGTTGAACAGATTGGGTGCTACCTTGCTGATCTTCTTTCCTTTACAAAGAAAAAATAGATGTAGTCATACCTAGAATGACATCTGTGGCAGCAGTATCCATCCAGTCCTATTAGTAAGCGTGCTCAGGTCCTGCCCTGCTTTCCTCTCTGACTCGTCATGCCAATTCAGATGGCGTTTACATGCATAGTACTGTGGAGGTGGATGGTCAATTTAGCAAAGTATATTTGTGAGGCAGGTATTTTGGGCGTGGCCCGCTGGTTACATCGGCAGCAGCTGCGAATTGGATGACGGCTCGCGCGCTAAGAACATGCGCCGTTGGTACATGAGATTGGCTTGGGTTTGGGGGAAACCTTGGTGGGCAGGCCCGATACTATACATGGCCGTACCTTAGATTCGCCGTTGGTTGCAGGAGTGCCATGACGAGGGGCGGCGCGCCGGCATGCAGGGCAGCAGGGGAGTGGTGACGAGCGACGACGCGCCCGGATGGAGGATCGCAGGGTTGTGGCGAGGTGCGGCGCGCCAGGACGGAGGATCGCAGGGGAGTGGCAAGGGGCGGCGCGTCAGGATGCAGGTAGGTCACAGCCGTGCAAAGGAGTTGGTCGCAGGGGAGCGGTGACGAGGGGCGGCGGCGGCCGGCATGGGAGGCTCGAGAGGGATAGGCGATGTTGTGGGGACAAGGAATGACCTAATCGTGAAAGCTAACTTGGGCTGGGCTGGGTTAGTGCATTTGGGCTTTACTTAGTTGTGGCCGGTTAATATCTAGTATGTGGGTCACGAGCTACAAGTCTACAACGCATATCCTACAATGGTTATATATGTGTATCTACTGTGAATTTTACAACATATAATCAAAATGTTGTACACTATGTGTTGCTTTATAGGGGGTATCCCCCCCTTGGGCAGGAGGCCGATTAGGACTAGGAGAAGCCCCCCTCCCCCCTTTCCTTCTCCTTCTCCCTTCCCCCTTTCCTACTCCGTGTGGGAGGTGGAATCCTATTAGGACTAGGGAGTCCTAGTAGGACTCCACACCTTGGCGCGCCCCCTAGGGCCAGCTGCCTCTTCCTCTCCCTCCTTTATATACGGAGGCAAGGGGCACCCCAAAGACACACAAGTTGATCTTTAGCCGTGTGTGATGCACCCCTTCACAGTTTTCCACCTCGGTCGTATTGTCGTAGTGCTTAGGCGAAGCCCTGCGTCGGTAACTTCATCATCACCGTCACCACGCCGTCGTGCTGGCAAAACTCTCCCTCGGCCTCAGCTGGATCTAGAGTTCGAGGGACGTCACCGAGCTGAACGTGTGCAGATCGCGGAGGTGTCGTGCGTTCGGTACTTGATCGGTTGGATCGCGAAGACGTTTGACTACATCAACCGCGTTACTAAACGCTTCCGCTTTCGGTCTACGAGGGTACGTGGACACACTCTCCCCGCTCGTTGCTATGCTTCTCCTAGATAGATCTTGCGTGATTATTGGAATTTTTTTGAAATACTACGTTCCCCAACACATCTTGGCCAGGTTGCGTGCCTTCTCCTCATTGCGGTAGTACATCCAATAAGGAGGGGAAAGGAATGTTGCATCCTTGGTATCTTTGGGGAAGTTGAGGTCGGCCGGGCCCTGCCCATACATGCAAGCCACCGCGTCATACGCATGGGCGACAAGCTCAATGGTATCGGACGTGTCGAGCCACAAATGATAACCGTCAAAGGCCATCTCAACGGCGTAGGGGCACAACTCCCGGTGTTGAACGCCACGAAACCCGCTCACGGGAGGGCAACACAGCGCCATCCTCCTGCACGAACCTCGTGTGACGGTCCCGGTGTCAAACTTGATTTTGCAATATTAAATAAGAAATGATGAATACACAGCCCTATCACTTTCTCCCTTTAGTAGAAGGATCGTTATTTCAGCATGTGGGTTGACTTTTAGTCCATCGATGTTCCTTTGAACAACTCTCGTCTCTCAAGTGATAAATGATGGGGCACTCTCGGCCTAGTACTTCGACTGTCAGTGCGGTCGTTACTCTCTCCCCTTTATATGTTACCCAGGTCTCAGAGGAAGATATGATGAGCGGTGACCCCCTACAACAACATTTGGTACCCTTCCTCTTAGAACAATATCTCTCATATCTCAAGTGATTGTATATATGATGGACACTCACTCACTGTTAGTTCGACTGGCAGTGTTGATCGTCCTTCCACTTCTCCTCTTGCTTTACCAATGTCTCATAGGAGAACTAGAAGGATGACCCCCTACAACAACAGCCATTATCCTTCCTTCGAGAACATTTCTTACAAAGGGAGAACCATCGTACTAATATTCAACACACATATCGAATATTGATGTAGACTTGTGGCCAAGGTTGTCAGAATCGTGATTCTGAATCAGATTGGAGCTCTAATAGTAGGATTGCAAATCGTAGAATCTTAACTATTATGATCGTAGAAATGTAGATTCTATGAACCAAATTCATAGAATCAAAAAGATAGTCTGGATCGAAGATAGTTTGGATCGTAAATTCATAGAATTGTGAGACAACCTTGCTTGTGGCCCTAAATCCCCGCACTTGGACATGAATTTCTTTCCTACTTATAAGAGTTGGTGGTGAGTTTGTTGGTCGGACCAGACAAATAAACAAATGCACTTCTATCCACATCTAGAAATAGCAACTTTCCAAGAGACATAATTAAACAAATGTTACTTTTACTAGGTTTGCGACCTATCCCAAATAAACTAATGCGCTTCTACCCTAGTGTGAGAAAAACACTTGTAAAACGCACAAGTGTTAAATGGAAGTATGTCATTCGATGGTCTTAATTTTAGTTTCTCTGCCCAACCAATTATTTTGATTCCGTGTCAGCAGAAGAGGGCAAACAAATTATAGTTCAACATGGCGATATATGTTGTCCTCCTATCTAAGCCACGATCTTGTGCATTCAACTTACTCACGCCCGTTCGCCTATGTTTCAAAACTAATATTATCTGACTATAAATCTTGCAAAGGACCTACTATGGTTGCTTGGGGCTCTTTATCGACTTGAACATGTTCTTTTATTATATGCACATTCGTTTTTTAATCATGAACCATGCAACAACCACAAGACACCATCATCTTTTGAAGATCTCCTAAGCTAGTGGCATTTTCTCATTTTTCATGGCATTATAGCAATACACGAGCATTATGCTAGTACTCCTAAACCAAATGATATTAGATCAAGAAGAGCAAGAACATACCAAATTCACCAAACCATGTAACACTAGGATACTAATCACATGAAGTAGTGCATCTATGAACCTAGAACAACATCACCAATCCACTAACAGGACTAGGAGTAAGAAAAGAGGAGAGCTCACCAGCCTGAGTTCTAGCTGGGGAGGAGGAACAACTACACTATGGTTGCGGTATGATTCAACGCAGTGGCTCGAGTATGATCACATCGACGAGCACTAGGAGCACCGACAAGCATCACGTAGAAGCTCGAGCATGAGCACAACAAAACCCTAACAGGGAGAAATGCATCGCGAGCGAATACGGAGGAGGAGAGGAAAAAAAATCGACGCGAAGGAAGAGGTAGCGCTCGAGGAGAGGAGGAACCACATAATTTCGGCTATGGCTACGGTCAAAAGTGGGTCGCGTCAGGTGAGCAAGGCAAGGTGGGCGTAGGAGCCCCACTGGTGGGGCGCCGGTCATGGAGGAGGGGGGTAGTGGGCGGCGTCGCTGGCAGTGCCGATTTCGGGGGGTGGCGGCAGTGGCAATTTGGAGGGATGGTGCACGTGGGGGCAAAGAGGAATAGAGAGGGAGGGAAAGGGTATGAGGAGTGAGGGTTGTCGATAAGTCCCTCCGCCAACTATAGGCAGAGATCATCTGCTATTGCACTGTGGTTATAACTAGTAAGCCGACTATCTTTTTAGGCTACACTTGGCTTCTAACTGGTAAGCCGAGCGACTTTTTAAGCTACACTTGGCTTCTAACCGGTCGTTTTTGGGCTACTCGACTTTACTAGTTTTTATTGTTATTATATTAGTTTGGATAGTTAATATTATATTGTATTTCCTATCTATTTTTAGGCTTTGTATTTACTATATTTTAACCACATTCTCTCTCCACATACTGTGAATTTGGAAACAGTATCCAATCCACCCTCGCGTGGTTATGGGCGAAACTCGAATCTGTGGGTCTTGCCTTTTGAGGCTTTGAGCGGCTTTGAAAGATGTCATACCACCTTACACCACCCTTTTGTGCATATATTAGGGCCACATGCAGGTGGAGAGGTTTTCTGACCCTCCCTCGCGTAGTTTCAGAAGAAGCGCTGGTCATGGACCCCACGCCATCTAGGGCTTTGACTGGCTTTGAAAGAGGGTACGCCATGCAGTCATTCTTTTTTGTTTATGTTAGAGTAGGGCGGCAATTTGGGGCGAGCAAAGTTCCAGAGTCTTCCAAAAATAATAATGAGGCAAGGCTTTCGGCCATTGCGAGTGGGAAATACTTTGGTCAGATTTTGCCTGGAGAGTAGCGGCTTTGTAATTTTTGGCCCGCTGGCCTTGTGTCTTAAAATTCTTGTCTAACTTCTAGTTTAATGAATGGAAAATATAAACCCCAAACGTTTGAATTTTGATCATGATAAATCAAACGTTTTTATGGCAATTTTAGTTGATGCGAGGCCGCAATTTCCCGGCAAAAATTGAACTGAGTGTAAATTTGCCATGCTTGCTAACTAAATTTGTCATAGTCAGCAAACATAAATTGCCAGCGTTCATTTTCCCATGGTGAAATCCCGAACGTTTGGGACTTACCGGCATCCCTAATGATGCGGCAAATTTTTTGCCACTGTATTTTTTTTTAAATGTCACAACGTTAATTCACCAATTGCAAACTTGGACTTTTAGAAATGATGGGAGCATCTGATTGACTGAATACACAATTGGTATCCCACAATGCATATGGATAAACCTGATTAATTACAATATATCATATTTCAAGCTGTGAATCTGGTGATAGTGGGCTGGGTAGCACATGGATACTACTCCACTAGACAGAAGCCCGGCGTGGATGTTAGGGCATGTACAATGGTTGATAAGATAGTCTTATCTTAAGTTTTGCATGTAAATTAGAGATGACAAAAAAACATGTCTACAATGGCTCATCTCTTAGCCTTATCTTCAATAATTAGTTGTTCCTAAAAATATGGTGAGACAAATTGTGCTAAGAGATCATCTCTTGTCTTCTCTTAAATAAGATAAGACAAGCCTTCTCTTTTGATTTCTCTCTCCTCCACCTCATCATTTATCCTATGTGGCACTCTTAAGATAAAACCATTGTACATGCCCTTAGGCTTTTGGGCCAGGAAGCCCATGCTAAAGCCTCCTTCCATTCCCACACATATATCTTCGAGCTATACCCCTGTAGTAAGTACTGTAAAATTACTTTGCATTCACACTGTACCGAATCAATCAACATCTTCGTCGATCGATCGGAAGCTCGAAGCAATCAACGGAACTGGACGTTGGAACGGTAGTTCGTGTCGGGCTTCCAGTTGGCCGGGATGACTTGTTTGGCCACCAGCGTCTTGCCGGATTCGCTGCGGATGCGGAGAGAGAAGGGGCCCTGCAGCCGGCGCCTGGAGTCCATCCGCCAGATGGCGCCCCACGAGTGGCGCATCGCCGTCCAGTACCCCGTCGGGCGGCCGTTCCTTGACTCCATGAGGTCCATCTGCACCACGGTGCCCTCCCTGTTCGCGAACTCCACCAGCACGGCGAGGTAGTTGGGATTGGAGCCCCGCTCGACGTGGAAGTTTACGTTCAAGCCCGGATGATTGCATGGCACCCTGCATGCATGCACCGACGGAGCTGATCAGTGACCGGAGCCCCAAGAGCTCGCTTGGAGTACTACTGTGGTCAAGGTTGTGCCAGAGAAGTTACGGACCTTTGGAACTGGATGTCGATAATGCCGGCGTGGCGGAGCTTGTCGTTCTGGCCGGGTTTCGCCATGGCGCCGAACGCCGTGCCGCTGAGGTCGAAGTGGTACTTGGCGACAGGGTAGTAGTTCATGTCGGTGATCATGACCGTCTCCGGCTTGCCGGAGCAGGCCTTGTTATTCACGCATCGTATCTGGAAGACCAAGCAGAAAGTCAACTAATGCGCTACACGTAACATGGTTTTTTGAGCCGAAACTACAGAGTAACATGATACGGACTGCTACCCACGTAGTATTTCAACAGTGTGAACGGAGCTACGTACTGTTAGCTTTGACTAATCTAGTGTAATGACTAGCATCAGCGTCGGCGCTATAGTATACTACTAATTAATTTATCATGTACACGTACCTGGTAGCAGGCGCCGCAGCCCATGCCGTCCTTGAACAGGGGCTCGTTGCCGCAGGAAGTCATGGACATGAACGGGTACTGGTTAGTGTGCTTGTAGCCGCAGGCACCACCTGCACAGATCGATCGACATTGTTACTAACTATCCTAAGCTGGCATTGTGTAACGCAATAGCATGCGCCGCCGGCCACCACCGGGACATATATATGCACGTACGCACGTACCGTTGTCATCGGGACCGGCGCCGGTAGGCGCGCCGTACCATGTGGCCTTGGCAGGGAGCCATGACCAGCTAGCCTTGGAGGATTTGGCCAAGGAGCCGGTGTAGTTGAGCGGCGACTGGGCGCAGCAGCCATACGTGAGGAGAACGGAGACGAGTGCAACAAGTGCAACTGCATTGGCAGAGACCCGAGCCATACTTGCACTAGTAGCCAGGAGTACTTGTCAAGTAACTCGGCAGCTGTGGTATGATGGCCGGACGGATCGGCATTGCCGGGGGATTTATAGGCGGGGCAGTGGGCAAAACTGAAGTGGGAACGACGACGCGATCGGCGACAATGGCCGCTCAACCTGTACAGTATTCCGTGTTTGAGCTAGCAAGGTCACATGGGCAATGGCTCAAGGAGCGAATCATGGAGGAATTTAGTGGCATTGCCTTACGTGCTTCCTACTATAAAAATGACATCTTGTCAGTGATCGCATGTTATGCCATTGGCGACTTGGCGTACACTCGTACGGCACACCGGTACCCGCTGCGTAATAAGTACTCTGGGCGCGCAAGTGACGCAAATCGGGTGCTGGTTGCAGAAAGTCAGATGATTTCTGTGCCGTTGGATCAAACCTCACGCTACCCTGATTCTGACGCATGTTCTTCCTCCTTCTGGGCTTCTCTTTCCAGCGCCCTCTGTTCCTGTGGCTGACTGGGTCGACGCACCTCGTCCAGCAATGCGCCGTCCCTTCGGTCTGGATTCCCAAGACTAATTAACCCTAGAGCTTACTCCTTTGCATCCTCCTTCGCTGGAGTTGCCTTCGTGTTCTCACCTGCCACCAGCCCACCGCCACCGTCATGCCACTAGTAGAAAACCGAGCTTTAGCGCCGGTCCCATAACCGGCACTAAAGGGTGGGCACTAAAGCCCCCCTCCCCCCTTTTAGTACCGGTTCGGCACGAACCGGCGCTAAAGTGCCACCACGTGGCGTGAATTCGCGCCCTGGTATGGGGGACCTTTAGTACCGGTTGGTGTTACCAACCGGTACTAAAGGTTTTTTTTTATTATTTTTTTAAAAATTAGTTTTTTTATTTTTTTTGATTTTTAATTTTTCTGAATTATTTGATGATTTAGTCTCTAATCACCTCTCTTAACTGCTCAAGTATGGATCACTTATTCCAAATCGCCTGACTTCTCGGCCGGTCACCCATCCTCTCACTCCCCCAGCCTGAGCATGCTTAACTTCGGAGTTCAATTCCCCCTACATTCCAAGTCTGCACTTGTTATTTTCCTGACAAATGTAAGCTGTCAATCCTATTAACCCTCAGCAGATTAGCTTGAGCATGAAGTCACACGTTTCACCGTTTGAGTTTGAAACTATTATTCTAAAAAACAGCAATTATGTAGTAACACTAATATTTCTTAAATAAGTAGTTTGACCATAGTTTGACCACAGTTTGACCAGATTTGACCAAAATTCAAAAAAACTGTGATACTTATTTAGTAACACTAATATTATTGCGTAATTATTTAGTAACACTCTATATTTTTTGAATCAGTTGTTTGACCGGTTTGACAAGATTTAACCAAAATTCAAAAAAACATAAATTAGAGCATATCTTTTTTTTCTTTTACAATTTTGTCATTTCAAAAATTGTCCTAAACCCTAAACCCGGGACTTAAAACGTCGGAAACTCTATGCTAAACAGTAAAAACTATAGGTTAGACCTTTAGTACCGGTTTGTGTCACAAACCGTCACTAAAGATGCTCGTGGGGCCCTGGCCTGATGCCAGCCTGCCACCACCCCTTTAGTACCGGTTCGTGGCACGAACCGGTACTAAAGGTTCATTACGAACCGGTACTATTGATCGCCGCCACGAACCGGTACTATTGATCACATTAGTGCCGTTTTTTTACAAACCGGCACTAATGTTCTTCACATTTGACCCTTTTTCTACTAGTGTGCCTCTATGCACCCAAGATAAATCATCGGAAATGATAAGTATCTGAAGTCAGGTACGAGCACATCACAAATCGAGCATTTTTTAGACAAGTTTAGTGACACACACGGTAATTTTCTGTCAAAAATAAACTGAAGCACGAAGTAGACATGCTTGTCAATTAAAATTGTTATCCTTGCGTCACTGAACTTGCCATTGGACACATTCGATTTGCCCTTTGCTTACACCCAGCGTTCGAGCGTTATCAGATTTGTAAATCATATCATCAATTCGTCGCTAAAATAGAAACTCAAATCATGAATGTAAAGAAATGTGTTTGCCAATTCCAAATAAGAATCTTATATGACGAAAAGGAGTTATAGAGCTGAAACTTTTTGCTTTCTGGAGCAAAAATTAAAAATAGAGGAAATGCGGAAAGGAAACTGAAATGGAAACGGAAATAGAATATTTCTCGAAACATACTTTCGCCTCGCTTTATATATAAAGCATTACAACCAAGTTACATGGCCGAACGATACAAGGTGAATAGGTGATGAGGTAGCCATCTTACAAAGCAGATCCCAGGATACCCGGACAACATAAACGCATGCAACTATGAAGCCGAAAGAAAACATAGGACAGCTAGATTACAACACCGCGAGATGCCCCAGGATACCTAAGCTCCACGACAATACCCTCACGAGGGGAAACGACACCGAGCGTCGCCATTGTCGAGCCTGAAACAAACGAGGGTTTTCACCCAGAGCTTTGACACGAAGAGGAGAACCACAACAGCGTCCTCATGAGGATAACGGCACCCACGGACGTCGCCGCTGTCGGTGTAGTGCTTTCGCTCGGCAGCTCACCCGTGCGACCATGAGGCCCCAACACCCGCGATGCTTACCAACCTCCAAATCTGGATCCGGTCACCCCATTGCCAATGCCAAATAGTGTGCCCGAGCTACCTGTCACTACACCCCTTGCCGCCCTGACAACCAAGAAGCATAGCCACCACCACCAGCATGGCACCCGCCGAAGAGCCATCCATGCAGACCACCATCCGGACCGCCGCCCCAGCATCCATGTCTCGAGACACCATCGACCATCCTCATCCCAACGCACCAACCACAGTCGGAAGAGTAGAAGACACCTTCTTTGACTCCTAGCCCGGCATCAGCCACTAGGTCTGGGTCAACACCTCCATCGTAGGAGGCGTCCACACCTGTGTCCCCATCTTGTCCCGATGGACCGAAAGGGAGCACAACCTAGCGGCTGCAGACGGCCGCCGTTGAGCAAGCCTCAGCCCAAGTCCACTAGTCTAGGCCAAGCAAAGCTCACACAACGCCACACCCGTAGCCATCGGCGCCGATAAGACGGATGACACAACAGCAACAAGAGCACTACACTCAGATCGCCGCCACAACCGAGCCATCGAGCGGGGAGGACAAAGGCGGGGACAACACCTGCGCATACTAGGTCAGCCCCATCACGGGCACACCGTCGGCCGACATCCATAACCAAGAACGTGCACTGCCACGCCACGAAGACAGCTAACGAGCCCGCCACCTCCTGCACGGAGTCGTCCCTACACCACCTACCCGGACCAGGGCTGCACAACCCCCTCCCACTCCACCGGCCGGCCAACCAGCCACCCTAGGGCTGCCAACTAGGAGCCATTGCGGACCAACGCTCCTCGAAAGCTGGCCCAAGTTGTTTATTATGATACCTCAGATTCATGACTCCTATGCAAGTTTTATATTGGTAAATTCTAGTACCAATATTGGGCCTTCTGGAAGAGTTCAACGATAGATAAAGGGATTCAAGGGAGGCCCCTTTACCCCCACACACCGTAAGATGCGTTTGTGGTGGAACAAAAAAAATGTATTGCCAGTGCTTAATGTTGACTAAAGTGGAACAAAACACTAGGGCAAAAAGCCTAAGTCTTCTACCCTTAGCCAGATTTTAACAAGTTGAACAATTAAGCTTCACAATAATGATAACCCAAGATATCCATGTTATCACATGGAAAGTACGCTCCACCTGCAACTAGCAACGCTATAAGATTGGTTGAGCAAGCGATAACATAGCAAATCAAAGGTTTGCTAGGTAGTGGCGGTTAAAGGTTATATCATGGCAATATAGAGGTTTTAAACATGTGGTAGGTAGCAAGACCAAACGATTGCATCAAGACATCTAGCAAGTAAGGTAGTAATGGTATCCATCGTAATGATCATCCTTGTCTCTTATCCTGCTTTAAAGAAGAACAAACACATGAAGCATAGTTGAACGAATCCTTGCACTTCGTATCGTTACCGAACTCTAGCAAGAAGAAGCAAAACCAGAAAGAAGCAAACAGTAAGGTGAATAAACAAGGCATGGCATAAAGCACAAACATGAAAATACATGGCATGGCATAAACAAGAGAAGCAATTACTACATATTAAGTGAAGCTCGATATGCAACGAGTCGCATATCGACAAAACTCCACGTTAGGACATTAGGTTCAATTCCATTTATATACTCATCAAGTTTAAATGTTCTTTATCATGGCAAAGAGTACAATATAAGTAAAAATCCCTATCGAGGCAATTTAGATGAGGCCGGAAACAATAAATAACATCTCCCAAAAAGCCTCATGTGCAATTAAAGGATTGACTATTGTTCTTCCATTAAAACAATTTCATAGTAATTAAACAGGAAAAGGTGCACCATTTTGTCATCTATGCATTTTTCTAGTCCAATTACATTCATGATTTATTTAATTCCGACTATGGTTAATTATTTATGATTTAAAGCAACTAGCATGTTATTTCAGCAATTTTAATTCAAACATCAAGTTAAATATTTTTAACATAGATGAGAGGCAAATAACTAGAATCTACGCGAAAAACTGAGCAAGATTCACATATAACATGTTTAAATCCGACTTATGGGCATTTAGTTATTAGCGATTTAAAATGATGGCATTTTCTACAATTTCCAATATGCAGAAATTATTTAATCGTGAGGGGCCGAAACTACTTTTCTTATTCGTCTTTTTCTATCTTCCCACTCATCTCCACTATACCCCTCGTCTTCTAATTCCTTCCATTCGACCAAAGAATTCTCTATAATAATTCGCAAATCCAAATCTGCTAATTGTTCTTTGACAATTCCAAAAAACTGCTCATACTATGATTATAGTATAATCACGAGCGGTTGTATATGGCCCTATCGTCTAGTGATGCCCCTATCGTCTAGTGGTTCAGGACATCTCTCTTTCAAGGAGACAGCGGGGATTCGACTTCCCCTGGGTACACAGGCCGGCGCTGATATTAAACTATGCATGCAGGCGCTGGATATTAACCTATGCCTAATGGGCTGGCGCAAGAAACACGGCGAACGTCAGATAGAATAAAGTGTGCATGGCACATCATTGAGAGAGCTCCTATTGGACGCGCTTTGCGTCAAAATGTCGTCGCCACGCACAGGGGCGCAGCCTGACTGGGCCGGCCCGTCGTGCTGTACCGGTGGTAAGAAAAGAAAGCAAAAAAGGGGGAAGGGAAACGCGATGGAAACTCGAACCTGCGACCTACAGATTCGAAGCGCTTGCTCCCAGCCACTCCACTGACTAGCATTGCTTGTACTAGCAAACAAACGCGCAATTATAATAACTTAGTACAACCGTACAACCAGAATTACACATTGTAGTGAACATCTTAAAACAAATTGTAGATTTTTTTTCTAAAAGCGTATATTTTGAAAAAGTGCAACAATTTTTTTCATTTCTGAACATACTTTGTACACAGGTGTTGGGGAACGTAGCAGAAATTCAAAATTTTCCTACGTGTCACCAAGATCTATCTATGGAGAAACCAGCAACGAGGGGAAGAAGAGTGCATCTACATACCCTTGTAGATCGCTAAGCGGAAGCGTTCAAGTGAACGGTGTTGATGGAGTCGTACTCGTCGTGATCCAAATCACCGATGATCCTAGTGCCGAACGGACAGCACCTCCGCGTTCAACACACGTACAGCCCGGTGACGTCTCCCATGCCTTGATCCAGCAAGGGGAGAGGGAGAGGTTGACGAAGACTCCATCCAGCAGCAGCACAACGGCGTGGTGATGATGGAGGAGCGTGGCAATCCTGCAGGGCTTCGCCAAGCACCGCGGGAGAGGAGAAGGACTTGGGAGAGGGGGAGGGCTGCGCCAGCACATTGGTACGGTTTCCCTCCCACCCCCTTCATATATATAGGGGCAAGGGAGAGGGGGGCCGGCCCCCTCAGATCCCATCTGAGGAGGGGGCGGCGGCCAGGAGGGGTGGCTTGCCCCCCAAGGCAAGGGGGGCGCCCCCTTCTTGTTGGAAATATGCCCTAGAGGCAATAATAAAAGCATTATTATTATATTTCCTTATTCATGATAATTGTCTTTATTCGTGCTATAATTGTGTTAACCGGAAATCGTAATACATGTGTGAATAACAGACAACAACATGTCCCTAGTAAGCCTCTAGTTGACTAGCTTGTTGATCGACAGATAGTCATGGTTTCCTGACTATGGACATTGGATGTCATCGATAACAGGATCACATCATTAGGAGAATGATGTGATGGACAAGACCCAATCCTAACATAGCATAAGATCGCATAGTTCGTTTGCTAGAGTTTTCCAATGTCAAGTATCCTTTCCTTAGACCATGAGATCATGTAACTCCCGGATACCGTAGGAGTGCTTTGGGTGTGCCAAACGTCACAACGTAACTGGGTGACTATAAAGGTATGCTACGGGTATCTCTGAAAGTGTCTGTTGGGTTGACATGGATCGAGACTGGGATTTGTCACTCCGCTTGACGGAGAGGTATCACCGGGCCCTCTCGGTAATGCATCATCACAATGAGCTCAATGTGACCAAAGTGTTTGATCACGGGATCATGTATTACGGTACGAGAAAAGTGACTTGCCGGTAACGAGATTGAACGAGGTATTGGTATACCGACGATCGAATCTCGGGCAAGTAAAATACCGATTGACAAAGGGAATCGTATACGGGATTAATTGAATCCTTGACATCGTGGTTCATCCGATGAGATCATCGTGGAGCATGTGGGAGCCAACATGGGTATCCAGATCCCGCTGTTGGTTATTGCCCGAGAGCAATCTCGGTCATGTCTGCATGTCTCCCGAACCCGTAGGGTCTACACACTTAAGGTTCGGTGACGCTAGGGTTATAGGGATATGTATGTGCAGTAACCCGAATGTTGTTCGGAGTCCCGGATGAGATCCCGGACGTCACGAGGAGTTCCGGAATGGTCCGGAGGTAAAGATTTATATATGGAAAGTCATCATACGGACATCGGGACAAGTTTCGGGGTTATCGGTATTGTACCGGGACCACCGGAGGGTCTCGGGGGGTCCACCGGGTGGGCCCACCTATCCCGAAGGGCCCCATGGGCTGTATGAGGGAGGGAACCAGCCCATAGTGGGCTGGTGCGCCTCCCCCCCATGGGCCCATGCGCCTAGGGTTGGGGGGAGGGAAACCCTAAAGGGGGCGCCCCCCTTGCTTGGGGGGCAAGCCCCCCTGCCCTGGCCGCCGCCCCCCCCCCCCCTAGGAGATCTCATCTCCTAGGGCCGGCGCCCCCCCTTGGGGGTTATATAAAGGGGGGGGGGAGAGGGGGCTGATCACCCATTGCCCTGGCGCTTCCCTCTCCCTCTCCAACACCTCCTCCTCCTCCATTGAGCACGGCGAAGCCCTGCCGGAGTACTGCAGTTCCACCATCACCACGCCGTCGTGCTGTTGCTGGAGCCTTCATCCCCAACCTCTCCTTTGCCTTGCTGGATCAAGAAGGAGGAGACGTCACGCTTTCCGTACATGTGTTGAACGCGGAGGTGCCGTCTGTTCGGCACTAGGTCATCGGTGAATTGGATCGCGGCAAGTACGACTACCTCATCCACGTTCACTTGAACGCTTCCGTTGCGATCTAAAAAGTGGTATGTAGATGCTATCTAATCTGAATACTCGTTGCTTGATGAACTCCTAGATGGATCTTGGTGAAACCGTAGGAAAAATTTTAATTTTCTGCAACGTTCCCCAACACTTCTAGGGTTCCCCCAAACCCTAGGCGCCTTGGGCCCTTGTGGGGGGTGCACCAGCCCACCTGGGGCTGGTCCCCTCCCACATGTGGCCCATGCAGCCCTCCGGGGCCGGTGGTCCCACTTGGTGGACCCCCGGGACCCTCCTGGTGGTCCCGGTACGTTACCGATAAAACCCGAAACCCTTTCGGTGACCAAAACAGGACTTCCCATATATAAATCTTTACCTCCGGACCATTCCGGAACTCCTCGTGACGTCCGGGATCTCATCCGGGACTCCGAACAACATTCAGTAACCACATACGAACTTCCTTAATAACCCTAGCGTCATCGAACCTTAAGTGTGTAGACCCTACGGGTTCGGGAGACATGCAGACATGACCGAGATGTTCTCCGGTCAATAACCAACAGCGGGATCTGGATACCCATGTTGGCTCCCACATGTTCCACGATGATCTCATCGGATGAACCACGATGTCAAGGACTTAATCAATCCCGTATACAATTCCCTTTGTCTATCGGTACGATACTTGCCCGAGATTCGATCGTCGGTATCCCGATACCTTGTTCAACCTCGTTATCGACAAGTCTCTTTTACTCGTTCCGCAACACATCATCCCGTGATCAACTCGTTGATCACATTGTGCACATTATGATGATGTCCTACCGAGTGGGCCCAGAGATACCTCTCCGTCACACAGAGTGACAAATCCCAGTCTCGATTTGTGCCAACCCAACAGACACTTTCGGAGATACCTGTAGTGAACCTTTATAGTCACCCAGTTACGTTGTGACGTTTGGCACACCCAAAGCACTCCTACGGTATCCGGGAGTTGCACAATCTCATGGTCTAAGGAAACGATACTTGACATTAGAAAAACTTTAGCATACGAACTACATGATCTTGTGCTAGGCTCTGGATTGAGTCTTGTCCATCACATCATTCTCCTAATGATGTGATCCCGTTATCAGCGACATCCAATGTCCATGGTCAGGAAACCGTAACCATCTATTGATCAACGAGCTAGTTAACTAGAGGTTTACTAGGGACATGCTGTTGTCTATGTATCCACACATGTATCTGAGTTTCCTATGAATACAATTGTAGCATGGATAATAAACGATTATCATGAACAAGGGAATATAATAATAATCTATTTATTATTGCCTCTAGGGCATATTTACAACAAAAGGAACATATTCTGTACAAAAAAGTGTATATTACTTGTACACAATGTTTTGAATCTTGAAGACAAATTTGAAGCACAAACAGTTTTTGAATCTTCAGAATAAATTTAGAAATGGAGAACAAATTTGGAAGCGCGAACAATTTTTAAAGCACAAACATTTTTGTAATCTTGAGAACAAATTTTGAAAACTCCCGAACAAATTTGGAAGCGCGAACAATTTTTTAAAGCACAAACATTTTTTTAAACTCAAGAATTTTTTTGAAATAGAGAACAATCTTGAAAAATCCCGAACAAATTTGGAAGCATGAATTTTTTTTGGAAAATGTGAACAAAATTGGAAGTCCGAACAATTTTCTAAAGCACGAACATTTTTTGAATCTTGAAAACATATTTTGAAACGGAGAGAATTATTTAAAAATCCCGAACAAATTTGGAAACGCGAACATTTTTTGAACATGTGAACAAAAAATTGAAATTCAGTACATTTTCTGAATTTCAGAAGTTTTGTACTTTTTTGTGTAATGAGAACAATTTTTGAATTTTGAGAACATTTTTTGGAAACACGAACAAAATTTAAATTTTTTATTTTTTAAAAGAAGAGAAGAAAAGGAAAGGAAATAAAAAAGAAAATCATAAACATTTTGTAAAACTACGAACATATTCTGAAAAAAAAACTTGAAAAAGAAAGTGAAACAAGAAACAAAAAACGAAAAAATGAAAAGAAACAGAAAAGAAAAAAAGAGAAATAAAAAAACAATAGAAAGCCGAAAAAGAACCAGATAAAAACGATATAGAAAAAAAACCGGTTCAGGGAACCTTCTGGAAGGTTCCCGAAACCGGTTTGGACGCATTATGTGTGGGCCGGCCCATTTCTGTCGCTCGCTGCGGTGCCCCTGTGCGATCGCTCGACAGTTTGCCGCAGCGAGCGGCGAATAGGATTTTCCCATCATCGAGGCGATCACACGTTGCTCACCTTCTAGGCCGAAGTCCGGTCGATGGAGAAGCGACTGGGCTTGGAGGTTAGGGCGCTGGGCTCGGACCACGGGGGGCGGACATGCTAGACAAAAATATGAGCATTATTGTCATATGCAAATTTTATCATGTTGTGAATTGAATAGGTGCAACAACTTGTGTGACTTCTGTAATGGAAATATGAGCTTCCTACTAAAGAAATGCAAATATGAGTGATACATAAAGAAGAGTAGAACAATAAATCATTGCCTAATATATAGACAGAGTTTCCAGTTTGAAGTCAATCTGGTTCCTTTTATCCAATTTAGCAATACTATGTTTGTAAAGTGGTCAATATGCCCAACTTTTCCTAAAGTAGAATTATGTCGTACTCAGCAAAATCAATATTCAATCAAGTGCATTGCATCAAGATTAGTATAGAATAGGAAAAAACAGTCCATGGCTTATTAAAGAACCCAAACCAGATCAGAGGGGTGCATACCGTGAGTGACTATGTCCTCTGGTAGGGTGATATTGAACTGACACCGGCGTTTGGCCGAGGCCACATAGACTTGGTGTTTCCTTGCATTGTGGGTTCCTCGAATCAGTGTTGCTGCAAAATGACACGGCGACAACAGATGGAGTTACTGCAAACTAAGACACATATGGATGAAAATTAATTAGTATCGTTTACCTCGTTCTCCATATGAGAAAACAGGCTTGGTCAACAGCGAGCGAGCAAAGGTTAGCGTCGTGTGGCCGGCGGCGAAGGAGGCGAAGGAGGTCGGCGGCAATACAGCGTGTTTCCCGAGCCTACATGCTGCGGGGATAGCCGGCGTGGCGAGAGTCATCAAGCTCATGGATTTTGGCAAAATAGCGAATGAGGCTAGGTGCAATCCAAATGAGGAAGAATGGGGGTTCTGTACGAGCACTACAAGAAATATGTCAACTTATGACCTTCTGTCAGTGACCCTCGAAGAATTGGTCATAGATTTATGACCATTTGAGACCAATTGGTCAAAAGCTGTTCGGGGGGCTCCAAACCCTAAACCATTGCGACCATTTTGGTTAGAAAGGTCGTAATTTCCTTACACGAAATGGTCATAAAGCAAATAACGCTAGTCCGCTGCCTTATTTCTAGTTGTTAACGACTAATATAGATGGTCATAGCCTTGTAAATTGTGGTGGGTTGCTATGACTAGGCGCCACCTCATCAGTTTTGCCTATGTGTCATGTCCATGTGGCAGTTTTTGCCCTAGGTTGTGAAGCAACCTATATTTCTGTCATTCCCAAAATTCCCAAAAAAATGTCATAAATTCTTTGGGTCATATCTTCATCAAATATGTAAAAACCTTCCTTGCCTAGTTCAAAAATAATTAAAAAATATTCATTTTCCTATTCTGTTCAGAGTAACAGTTTGTGAAGGAAGTACCACTTTGGCATGTCCAAATAGTATCCATTTTCTACAGTGCTTTCCTATGCCCAAATAACCATCCTCCACCAAATGCCAGCTCAATCTATTCATTATTTTGAACCGAGCTTCAACATTCGTATTTATGTCCAGTGTGGTGGTTTGCAAAGCAAGTACCACCTCGGCTCCTCCTTTTGAGCTGAAAATTTGTGAAGACGGTCTTCTTAGTAACTGATCATCCTCAGCCAAAACTCACGCCCAGTAGCCATGTACATTTCCCGTACCGTAAATCAAACACTTGGCTGCTAATTCATGTTTGAGCATCGATCGGTCTGCTCGTGAGAATCTTATGTTGTAATTTTATTCCTAGCACCTACCTGGGGAGTGCCCAACCCACAAGACATGCCTAGGCCTCCCAGAACACATGGCGACGCCACAGTCACGCGGTGACCACGCAGCGGGCATGCGAGTTTACGCGCTCTAGAGTTGGGCCCTCGGCCACCGCCCAAACCTCAACGTATCGCCACCAAACCATGTATTTATGATTAAATAGATACTTATGTAACTAGAAATGATTTTTGGAAAAACTAAATAGCAAACTATGAGGCAAGCTACAGTTCAAATTTGCCCCGCTTCCAGCTGAATCGGCGGAAATTTGTCTTTTTCACGAGAGGTGGATCAAAAATTTTTACACCCAACCATTTTGTCAATTGTGCATTAAATATGGCCTAGTATTTTATAAAAATGATTTGGTCCAATTTTGCAACAATTATTTGGTAGTTCCTTCACAAAAAAACCTCCTTTCGGGCACTCGGAAAATGGAAAATGTATTTTCCGTGCAAATAAAATGAAAACTCCCTTAGGCAACATTGTTTGGAATTTCAAGATGCACCCTGGTGCATACTATGAGATCATTTGAACAAACTATGCCAAGAATGTGGCCATAAGATTGATCATTTGGCTTGAAAGCCATGAATCTTCACGCATGATAGCTCATTTCTGAGAACACTTTTTTAAAATAATTGCCGTATTACAAGTTTGTTATTTTTCCTAGGAACTTGGCCACATATAATGACACAATGCGAAGGTTTCCCAATTTTTTGATTTTTTTGAATTTTTTATGCCCGTTTCAAAATGCGGTCAAAACGGCGGGAATGACCGTTCCTAGCTAGTGGTTGAATCTTGGAATGTTTTTGGTGTTTCTGTGATTAAATAGATACTTATGTACCTAGAAATGATTTTTGTAAAAAATGAAGAGCAAACTACGATGTAGCTATAGTTCAAATTTGATCCGCTTCCAACTGAATCAACGGGAATTTGTCTTTTTCACCAGAGGTGGATAAAATCTTTTGACACTCAACCATTTGGTCAATTGTGCATTAAATATGGCCTAGTATTTTATAAAAATGATTTGGTCCAATTTTGCAACAATTATTTGGTAGGTCCTTCACAAAAAAACCTCATTTGGGGCAATCGAAAAATGGAAAATGGTTTTTCCATGCAAAGAAAATGAAAACTCCCTTAGGCAACATTGTTTCGAATTCCAAGATGCACCATTTGTGCACAATATGAGATCATTTGAACAAACTATGCCATGAATGTGGCCATAAGATTGATCATTTGGCTTGAAAGCCATTGATCTCCACACGTGATAGCTCGTTTCTGAGAACACCTTTTTAAAAGAATTACCGTATTACAAGTTTGTTATTTTTCCTGTGAACTTGTCCACATATAATGACACAATGCGAAGGTTTCCCAATTTTTTGATTTTTTTTGAATTTTTTATGCCCGTTTCAAAATGCGGTCAAAACGGCGGGAATGACCGTTCCTAGCTAGTGGTTGAATCTTGGAATTTTTTTGGTGTTTCTCTGATTAAATAGGTACTTATGTACCTAGTAATTATTTTTGGAAAAAATAAATAGCAAACTATGAGGCACCTGCAGTTCAAATTTGACCCGCTTCCAACTGAATCGGCGGGAATTTGTCTTTTTCACCAGAGGTGGATCAAAACTTTTGACACCCAACCATTTTGTCAATTGTGCATTAAATATGGCCTTGTATTTTAGAAAAATGATTTGGTCCAATTTTGCAACAATTATTTGGGAGGTCCTTCACAAAAAAACCTCCTTTCAGGCACTCGGAAAATGGAAAATGGTTTTTTCGTCCAAAGAAAATGAAAACTTTCTTAGGCAACATTGTTTGACATTCCAATATGCACCCTTGTGCACAATATGAGATCATTTGAACAAACTATGCCACGAATGTGGCCATAAAATTGATCATTTGGCTTGAAAGCCAATGATCTCCACACGTGATAGCTCGTTTCTGAGCACACTTTTTAAAAATAATTTCCGTATTACAAGTTTGTTATTTTTCTTGAAAACTTGGTCACATATGATGACACAATGCGAAGGTTTCCTAATTTTTTGTTTTTTTTTGAATTTTTTATGCCCGTTTCAAAATGCGGTCAAAACGGCGGGAATGACCGTTCCTAGCTAGTGGTTGAATCTTGAAATTTTTTTGGTGTTTCTCTGATTAAATAGGTACTTATGTACCTAGAAATATTTTTTGGAAAAAATAAATAGCAAACTATGAGGCAGCTACAGTTCAATTTTGACCCGCTTCCAGCTGAATCGGCAGGAATTTGTCTTTTTCACGAGAGGTGGATCAAACCTTTTTACACCCAACCATTTTGTCAATTGTGCATTAAATATGTCCTAGTATTTTAGAAAATTGATTTGGTCCAACTTTGCAACAATTATTTGGTAGGTCCTTCACAAAAAAACCCATTTTGGGCACTCGGAAAATGAAAAATGATTTTTTCATGCAAAAAAAAAAGAAAACTTTCTTAGGCAACATTGTTTGCCATTCCATGTTTGTTATTTTCCTGAAAGGTAGTTCACAATTGGTGACACAATGAGAAGGTCTTTTATTTTTTTGAATTTCTGTGATCATAAAATAGCTTACATGATTTTAACATCTTATTTTTAAATCTATCACGACCAATTTAGTTGGTCATAATGTTGTACTGCGTTCTGATTGGTCCGTGGACCAGACACGCGGATCATGCACGAAACACCGTTGGATCCTCCCGGATCCAACGGCAGCCCTCACCCCTCGCCTCCCCCACCAACCCCACGTGAGGCGAAACCCTAGCTCTCTTCTCCCCTGTTTTCCTTCCACCCGCCCGCCGCCTCCCTCTCTCTCTCTCTCCCCGATCCAGATCGACGCCGCCTCCCTCTCTCTCCCCGATCCAGATCGACGCCGCCTCCCTCTCTCTCCCGCTTCCCGTCGCCGGCGGCGGCGCCCTCATTCCCTCGCCCTCTCCTCCTCCCCTCCTCACGGCGCCTCCACCACGCCACGAATCCCGGTGACCCACCCCGTCTCTGTGCCCGCCTCGGCAACCACCTCCGCCGCGCGTCCGAGTCCCATCCGGCTCCGTCTCTATATCCTTTCGTGGGAGGTGACCCGCACCCGGCCCCGCGGCGGGGGAGGGGCGGCGGCGGCCTCGTGTAGATCCCATCGGGATCACGGTGCGGACGCATGCCCCAGACGCCATGACCCGTCTCCCTCCCCTCCTCAAATCAGGAAGGAGAGGCCAGGCGCCAGCCATGAACTCGCTCTGCCTGGGACGCCGCTCGACATCAAGGTCACCCCCACCCCTCTTCGATCTGCTCTTCCTCCTTTCCCTTCCCTTCCCTAACGCGCACCATTTTCTTCCTCACGCAGGGTTGCAGGCGATTCGATCAGGGCCGGGTCCATGGCGTCCACGGCCGTGGCGGCACTCGCGGTGACGGACGAGCTGGCCCTGCCGCTCCGCGCGGTGGGGGACCTGGCGGCGGCCGCCGGCGTCTCGCGGGAGGAGGTCGGCGTCATCACGCAGTGCACCTCGCTCGGTAACACCCCCTCCCAAGCCCCCCTGTCTCCCAACCTCAAGCTGATGATGAGGAGGTCAGCTAGTGCCCAGAACCACTAATTCTCATGCCGAATTCAGTCTGTTTGCTTTGTTCGTTAGTTTGTAACTTTGTATGGTCCGAATTTCTACAACTAGTTCAACTATGTTAATTTGCACCCCTGTTTTATTGTTTATGTACCATGTACAATCTCTTTTCAGAGATGCCTGTCCACATATCTAACTTTGTTCTGCCTTTCTAGAAACATGTATGTTTCCGTGGTGTATCTCTATGGCCGGTTCCCTGTTATTTCTATGCCAAAGTCACTTAATGAATTGTTAAATCAAGTAATTCAAACTTTGCATCTGCACGCGCACATCAAGTAATTCTTAAAGCATGCGGGTTTGCTCTTGTGCACTTATGTCTGGCCTCACTTGCATCTGCACAATGTTGCATGGTTGGGCGGCACGCCGTTGCCGTTGGAGATATAATGCAAACACCAATTCAGCGCCTGCTGGGGCGGGGTGCTGTTTTCTGGACCTGGTGCTAATGCTGGGGTAGATAGTCTTTTGTCTTGTTCATCTTAATCCACAGTTTCTAGACAACTTAGCACTTGATATAACCAGTTTTTAAGAAGCGGGCAGGGACTGGACTATCCAGTGGTATAGGATAGTTGATTCTGATTACACATTTATTTGTCTGTCTGTGTGCGTGTGTCTGTGTCCTGCATGTTTCACTTTTTTATGTTGTCAATCGTAGCCAGTTCTCCTGGGATCGAACAATATGTATACAGATTTGTGGTATCCATTGTAAGAGGTATTTATAACAATTGTGTTCGTTAAAAAATATTTTTGAATGATGCTTGAGATAGGATGGAAACTAGAGTTAATTGCCAGAGACAGAGTGTCAGAGTGCAAATGTGATTTTGTTAACTGAATTACGTGCTACAGAATATAATTAGCTGATTTAAACTGCTATTTTCCTTCGCCTAATCAAATGCCCTTTGTTTTTGCAGTATGCATACCCAAGTCAAGCTTGTGGTCACGATGAAGGTGCTGATCTGGGTTTCCTATCTTCAGAAGTAAAATGTTTGTTTGCTTGACATGGTTGTAATATATTGCTGGAATGAATGGTTGTTTGTAAAGATATGGCATAGATTAGTTGTTGCAGATTAGCCTATCATAACAGCTAGCCATTTGTAGATTAGTTGTATGCATCATGTCAGCTGGTATAAATCTGCATCTATAGATAAGTCAGTGGTGTGGAGCACTTCACCTTCCTTTTATTTAACACGTGATGTTGGCAACTCCCTGGATGCATTTGTTGACGTTGTTTTGTTTACTCCCAGCTTAACGCAGAGCCCAGCCCCAGTAGCAGCGGCTATGCCGGCGAGCAGGGCAGCAGCGTTGCCTCCAGCGCCAGCATCGAGGAGCCTTACCCCGCCCCCGGCGCCAAGGACTCGTGCGCGACAAGAAGCACGCCAACGAGGTCAGCCCAGTATGCCCCCTTCTCCCCTTAACCATACACTGCACGCTCTGTGTTCTTGTTTCTTGAGCTATTTCAATCATCTAATCATGGATTATTCTGTTTTTGGACAAGACCAAGAAGGTGGCCATGGCTGGGCTCGTTCACCATTCGTTCAACTTCAGAGCTCATCAGGTCTGTTCTTGCCCTGACCAAGCTGTTCAAGTATGTTAGGTTTGCAATAATATTTAGTATTGGTTTGGCTCTTGCAATGCGTAGGCACAGCAGGATATACTCCTGTGTGCTACTAAATGTCACAGAGAAGAAACAAAGATGGCAAGTAAAAAGAAACTGTTTATAACTTGAACACTAGCTGAATTTACAGCAAGACTAATTTGTAAAACAAAACCTGGATTAGATCAACAAGTCCTTAGCATATCAAACGTGCCACTTTGGAAATGTCATCCTGTAGCACATAATATGTTATCTTATTGCTGCTGTGTCACTGTATCCTAGTAATTCTGCTGTGTCACTTTATCCCAGTAAAGCAAGATGCTTGTTATACTCATGTTCCTGATGATATTGGTGTTCTGCTACTAGTTGCAGTGTACTCCTAGTGCTGTAGTTCCTGTGTAGTAATACGGAAATATTAATGCTCAAATATGATGATGTGGCCTGCAGCGCACCTGCTTCGACGCTGACCCGTCCGTCGTCATCGCCTTCGATGACGACGAGGACACCGCAGGCGCCGTCGGCCTCGGCGGCGGCTTCCACCACTGCCACATCGTCGTCACCTACCAGGGCGTCAAGGGGTGAATTGATTTGATCGTTAATATGTGGCTGGATGTGATGTTTTGCAGGTTGAAGGTGCTAAGGTGTTGGAGACGTGCATGTACTTGTTGAGCGTTTTATCTGTAGAGGGCTATATTGTGATTGGTGTAATATTGTATGGTTATATTGTGATTGGTGGAATGTAATAAACTTGATTGATACATAGGTGATTTGGTTGTTATTTGTATATATTTAAAATGTGTTCTCTGATTGGTATATCATTGAGTTACAAGTTGTGAAAAATTAAAACCTGATGTCTGGGACCTAGTGAAGAATCTGACAATGTGCATCCAGTTGACTACAATAATCTGAAATTTGAAAGTAACAAAAAAAAAGAAAACCCGAAAATAAAAAATATGTAGAATGTGAAAAGGCTGCACCTCAGAAAGCAAAAAAGGCCGAATTAATGGCCCAAGCCCATGTAGCTAGCGAAAATTAACAAGAAAAAAATACATTAAAAAGGCTGAATTGTTGGGCTAGGCCCATGTAGAAAATCGAATTGGACCGGGCTGAATCTTGTGCCACGTCAGATTGCCACGCTGGATGCCTACGTGGCCTGGGGAGGTTGCTAGTGACCAAAACGGCACAATAGGCTCATTTTGGTCGTAAACGTCTACGACCTTCTCACAGAGAAGGTCGCTATAGTCAGTTTACGACCGCCAGCTTTTGACCTTCTATTTTTGGTCACAAAAAGGTCGTAAATGGAAATTTGTGACCTTTCAGTGACCAATAGTCAAGGTCACAAGTTGACATATTTCTTGTAGTGGAGTGAGGAAGAAGGGGAGTGGTGTTGCCACAAGTGTGAACCCTCTATTCCTAATCACACACATGTCCCCGTAAGTTGTGTATGGAATGATTAGTCATCATAGACAATTGTCTTTAGTGAAACCGTTGGTCCTATCTTGTACACAGTTCATTTCACGAAACCGTGGGTGGTAACTAATCAATTCACAAACGATTCTTCCTTTCGACCCGTCTGTACTGTATCGCATAAGGTTTTTTCTTCTCGGTCGTGCGCGATGCCTTCTAATCGCATACGTTTATTATATGGACAAACAGTTTTATATTTGTACCGTCTACAATGTGAACATCGCAAATAGTCCTTCCTCGTGATAACCCCCTTGTGTCTAGTGAATCATGTGCTGCACCCGCACCAATACCGCACCATGTTTCTCCTGCCAAATGTGACACAGTAGTTGCCACGCTAGAAACTAGGGTGACATCCCACGTCACCATGGGCCTGATTAGACGGACATCTCTGTCGTTGTCGACCAGCCACCATAGCACGCGGCTGCGAACACACCGCCACCCACCTCGAAGGGCATCTATAACACCCTTTCATCCAAGGGGAGATGTCCGCGAGCCATCGGATCTGTGAGAGACGAGCTGCAGAGGGCCTGAGTTGAACTGACTGGCGCGTGCACCACGGCCATCCATCGCCATGGAGCACCAATCGCCTGCACAAGAAGGAAGGGGAAGCCGAGGAGCCCCGCCGCCGCACGTGTTTTGCCCCACGACGGCGGGCGAGGGGGGAGGGGCTGTCGCCGAGGAAGATTTGGTCGCTGCTCAAGTCGCCCTGCTGGAGAGCACGTGGGGGCGACCAAAAAAGAAAAGAGATAGCTGCGGACGAAATTAATCTGTTTTCACTAGGGATATTGATGAAAATGGTTATTCGCTTCCTTTTCTTCTAGTAACCACGTTCACGGATCTGCAGTTGATGTATCTTCCCCCACCACCGAAAATGCACGTTGACGAGTGGCGCAAGTAAGAGCGCACGTGAAGTTGCCCCATTTTTCCTCGGCGATGCGTGGGTGCATTTTCCTTGATCATTGTCCTCCTACTACTCGAGTCTAGAACTTGGTTGTTCACACATTCCATCCACCGGCTAAAGCAAGACACCTGCATAGAAAGAATTGTCCAGAAACTGGCCGCAGTTTTGCTTCGCGTCAGAACGAATCACCGAAAGCACACGGAATTTGACCGACAACAGTAACTAATTAACGACATCCGGAAGGAATTCCGCCCGCACGCAGGACCGGCGCCGTAGCTTCCCGCGGCGAGCGGCCCGTTCCCCGGCCGCACGGCTTCGCATAGCACATTAGCACCCCTGTGCACCCGTCGCGGCACACGATGGGGACCGAGATCGAGTACGTGGTGGGAGATGGATCGCCCGCCGGGTCGCCGAAAGCTCAGTCTGAGACGGAGCCGGCAAGGAGGCAACGGTGGGTGCGCGCCGGCGGGCCCCGGAAATCTGGTGCAAGAGCTGGGCTAGTGACTTCCGGCCGGCGTGCCGCGAGCGACTCGATCGTACGTGGTCGTTCCTTCCACCGGCAGTTGCCTTCGGCGGGCCGCCGTGGCCCGCACCTCACATGCAGAGGCGGGTAGGCGACGCAGCCGTCGGCATCCCACTCCTCGCCCCGCACATGCGCCTGAGCAGTCCGTTACTTTGTCCCTTTCCGCTGTTAACTGTTGAGAGAAACGATCCATGCGGGTCAGGTGGAAGGTCTCGTCCTCCTTTTTCATGTTCTTCAGCTTGTCTGGAGAAAAAGAGAGGACATCGACGATAAGGGTTTTCAATTTTTTATCTTGCGAAAAGGATCAAATATATTATAAAATTTCATCAGAAGTACATAGCATCTCAAATATAATAAAAATTACATCAAAATTCGTAGATCATCTAACGACCACTATAGTTGCTTGAATAAGCCGCCGACTGTAAAACATAATATGTTGAAAACTTGCTCGACACCCTAAACGGGGTGTGGCTCTTTTATTATATAGAGGTCCTAAGGGGTACAATACAATGTTATAATATTAATACACAGACTACGTATATATACAGTCTAACACCCTCCCTCAATCTTAACTGTGGCCTGAAGTACAAAGCAAGTTAAGATTGCGCCTACAGCCTACAAACTGTGGTTGTGGAAGAGGCTTTGTGATGTCAGCAAGTTGATCCTTTGACGGAATGAACTTAATACAAAGTAGCTTCTGTGCAACACGTTTCCGAACAAAATGGTAGTCAACCTCAATGTGCTTCGTCCTAGCGTGAAACACTGGATTAGATGAAAGATATGTGGCACCAATGTTATCACACCACAGGACCGGAGGATGTGCTGAAGCAACTCGCAACTCTCTCAACAGAGACTGTACCCATATGATCTCAGCAGTGGCATCAGCAACTGCTTTGTACTCAGCTACAGTACTACTATGAGACACTGTGGCCTGCTTTCGAGCATTCCAGGCGATCAGGTTAGAACCCAGAAATACCGCATATCCCCCCGTGGATCGCCTGTCATCAGGACTGCCAACCCAATCTGCATCTGAGAAAGCTGAGAGCTCACACGAGGGCGCAGGCTGAAGAAGCAAACCATAGGAGACAGTAAGGCAGATGTAACGCAAAATACGTTTCACAGCTGACCAATGAGATGTCCTGGGTGCATGAAGAAACTGACAGACACGGTTGACTGCATAGGAGATATCAGGCCTGGTAATAGTAAGGTATTGCAGACCACCAACGAGACTGCGATACTCAGTAGCATCCTCAGGTGGAAGAGCATCTCCATCAAGGGCAGATAATCGATCAGTGGCAGACATCAGAGTAATAACATGTTTGCACTTCAGCATACCAGCACGACGCAGCAAGTCCAGGGAGTACTTCTTCTGTGTAAGAGTCAAACCAGCAGAAGAACGTGAAACCTCCAGACCAAGGAAAAAAATGCAAGGCACCCAAATCCTTGACAGCAAAGGCACCACTGAGTGCAACCACAAGACGATCAGCAGCAGCATGTGAAGAACTGATGAGAATGATATCATCAACATAAACCAGAAGATACATCATAACCTCAGGACGCTGAAGAAGGAACAACGATGTGTCTGCAGTGGAGGGAGTAAACCCAAGTGCTCGAAGAACGGAGCCAAGACGAGCATGCCATGCACGAGGAGCCTGTTTCAGTCCATATAGCGCCTTAGTCAGACGACAGAGATGACGAGGGCGTGCAGGATCAACAAATCCAGGTGGCTGACGCATATAAACCTCCTCCTCCAGAATTCCATGGAGGAAAGTGTTCTGCACATCAAGCTGACGAAGAGACCATCCACGAGTGACAGCAAGAGACAACAGCAAACGAATGGTAGTAGGCTTGATGACTGGACTGAACGTGTCTTCATAATCAAGACCATACCTCTGTTTGAAGCCCTTGGCAAACAAGCCGTGCCTTGTAGCGTTCGATGGAACCATCAACATGTCTCTTGACTTTGAAAACCCACTTGGAATCAATAACATTGACACCAGATACTAGAGGGACAAGCTGCCAAGTGTCATTTTTCTGGAGAGCCTGAATCTCCTGTTTCATAGCAGCGTGCTAGTGAGGAATACTCAGTGCAGCCTGGAAGTGTCGAGGCTCAGTAGTGGGATCATCAACAATGTGAGCCATGCACGCGGCTAGCCATGCTACAGTCCCGTCCTTGCGTTCCTTCGGACAAAAAATGCCCGACTAACTCCGTGTACGAGGACGAAGAGGGACCACGGGCCGTGCCGGCGAGACCGACGCAACCGGTGATGGAGGCAAAGCTGCAGCATCAGGAGAGCCCGCACTAGGGCCCCCTGACGATGACGAGCCAGGCGAGGCCAGCCCACTAGCAGTCGAGGCGGGACTGACCGGGTCCAGCTCCAGGCCGGTCGAAGCAACCGCCGACCGAGGCGAAGATGCCTCCAGGTCGGGCGTGACCCCTCCTGGGTCAGGCGGAGCGCTAGCTGAAAGATTGGGCGAGGCCAGCAGCATGCCAGGCGAAGCCAGCCGAGGGCCAGGCGGGGCGCCAGCCAATGGACTGGGCGAGGCCAGTGGCGGGCCAGGCAAGGCCGGCGCCCGCACGGCAGCCTCCAGTGGTGATGCAGGCGCGGGTACGCGGGTCGAACCCGTTATGCATGGGACATGCACGTCCCGGGCAGGAGCTGCCGCGTCGGTTTCCTATTCATCAAGAAGCTCAAGACGAGCGCCACGTCCAATACCTGCAGCATGATTAGGCAACAACGAAGGGGCATATGCAACATCCACAAATTGATCAGGCAAGGGTGTGGACATGTGCACCGGTTGTGAGGAAATGGTAGAGTTTGTCGGAAGTGCGCGAAAAGGAAACACGTTTTCATCAAACACCACGTCACGAGAGATGTAAACGTGATTTGTAGGAACATGGAGGCATTTGTACCCTTTGTGAAGAGAACTGTACCCCGGGAAGACGCACTTCTTAGACCGAAACTCTAACTTACGCTTGTTATATGGGCGAAGGTGAGGCCAACATGCACACCCGAACACCTTCAAAAAGGTGTAGTCTGGAGTCTCGTTGAGGAAGAGTTCAAGCGGAGTTTGCATTTTTAGGAGTCGTGAGGGAAGCCTATTTATGAGAAAACAAGCTATGGAGAAAGCATCACTCCAAAACCGAAACGGAATGGATGCATGAGCAAGCAAGGTTAAGCCAGTTTCAACAAGATGACGATGCTTACGTTCGGCAGTTCCATTTTGCTGATGAGTATGAGGACAAGACACACGATGCGAAATCCCAAGCTTGTTAAAAAAAGAGTTGAGGTTGTGGTATTCACCCCCCCAGTCGGATTGAACATGGATGATTTTCTGCTTAAGGAGACGCTCAACATGTGCTTGAAACTGGATAAAAACATAGAACACATCAGACTTGTGCTTAATAAGATACAGCCAAGTTAACCGACTATAAGCATCAATAAAACTGACATAATAATTGTGACCACTAACAGACGTCTGGGCATGACCCCAGACATCAGAAAACACAAGCTCAAGAGGATGTTTCACAACACGACTAGACTCTGAAAATGGAAGTTGGTGACTCTTGCCCTGCTGACAGGCATCACAGACGGTGTCAGCAGATTTATTGGACACAACTGGTAGTTCATGACGATGCAACACATGACGAACTATAGGGGCCGCAGGATGACCCAGGCGCGCATGCCAGTGCGTAGGCGACACACGAACACCACTGAACGCCTGAGGAGAAGACTGCATGGATGGTGTGCTCGGTACATCAAGTGCGTACAAGCCATGGCGAAGACGACCGCTAAGCAGAACGGCCCTCGTGTCCCGATCCTTGATAAAGAAACGAAAAGGGTGAAACTCAGCAAGGACATTATTATCACGTGTAAGTTGAGGAATAGACAACAAACTACGCGTGGCAGAGGGAACACGAAGGACATTGGAAAGATGTAGTTTGCGAAAATTGTGTGCAAGGAGAGAAGCCTGACCAACATGAGAGATGCACATACCTGCTCTGCTGGCGGTGTGCACCTGATCATGACCACGGTATGGCTCCTGAGTAGAGAGCTTGCCCATCTCGCCGGTGAGGTGGTTAGTAGCGCCGGTGTCCATATACCACGTTGGATCAATGGAGTAGGATGGAGTGCGACCATGATCATGAGTAGTCACGGTGGTGGCAGCCTGCTTGTCATTTCCTTTGCCATTGTTGCCAAGGCCTAGAAAATCTTGCTTGTAGCGACGATGACAGCGAGATGCAATGTGGCGCTCCAGACCACACAGCTGGCAAGCCTGCGGGGCACCGTAGGAGGAGCAGCAAGCAACCAGCCGGTTGCCACCCGTGATGGATGGCGCATTGCCACGCGGTGCCGGATGCGAAGATGGTGCCTGCTTGCCCCCTGAAGATGAAGGCCGCTGAGGTTTGCCGCGAGTGGCGGCATTGGCGGAGACGAAACCCGGTGAGACACAGCGGGCATTGATACGCTGTTCACGGCCAAGGAGGCGGGCATACAGCTCACGAGGTGGAAGTGGATCGTCACGGCCATGAACATTCTCAACGAGATTTTCATAATCATCGTCGAGCCCATTAATAACGAAAGTGGTGAACTCCTCATCCTGCAGAGACTGGCCAACCGAGGCCAATGTGTCGGCGAGACCCCGCATCTTGTTGAAGTAGTCCGTGATGCTGAGGTCACCAAGCCTGGTCTCACCAAGCTCGGTGCGTATAGAGTGAGCACGCGCCTGAGACTGCGAGGCAAAGCTGGTGTGAAGCGCCGCCCACGCCTCCCGGGATGTAGCAGCGAAGATGACCAGCGACGAGACGCTCGGAGTGAGCGAGGACTGGATGGCAGAGAGAATGGCCTGATCCTGGGCCACCCGTGTAGGATACGCCGGGTGATGAGTGGGCGAACATGGGATGGATCCGTCAACATAGCCCTCCAGATAGCGACTGCGCAGAAGAGGCAACACCTGAGCACGCCAGGACAGGTAGTTGTCCGGCGTGAGCTTCACCGGCAGCAGATGCGATAAGTAAAACGGTGACGGCGCCATGACCTGAGCGCCGTGAGTATGCATCGATGGCGCATAGGGACCCATCGACGGGGCTGTCTCGGGAGGAGGAGCACCCGCCGAGTAGACGCCAGGGGCACCGGGAATGAGGGCGTCAACTCCATAGTTCACCGCGGCCCCGTAGGATGACTGCGGCGGTTGTCGTGGTTTTGTCACGGCAGATGTCCTAGCCAAAGGACTTAGTCGTGGAGCCATCGCAACGGGTTAACTCGAAGGGGTTAAAGCGGACACAAGGACACAGAGGGTTTATACTAGTTCGGCCCCTTCGATGAAGGTAAAAGCCTACGTCTAGTTGTGATGGAATTGATGGGGTTTCGAGGATTAGGGAGCAAACAAGCTTCGCCTAAGCCTCGAGTTGTGATTGTCTCCCCTGAACCGTCGTCGGATTGTCCCCTTATATACACGGGGACGCCCGTCGGTTTACAGAGTCCCAATCACCGGTTCATACTCGTATCCGGGTTGGTCTCTTTCTATTCCTAACTTATAACACAAGTTTATACATCAGGCCGGTTTACGGCTATAGGTTCTAAACCGACTATAGGCCTTGGGCCCTTATCTGCCTCTTTGGGATTTAATACCATTGAACTACTGATGAAGTTAACCCGGCCCAGGTAGGCCGGTTTACACCCAGTAGTAATATCCCCAACATTAGGCCCCAGATTGATTTGAACGGGTTCATGTCAATCCTTAGCAAAAATCTTTGTCTTCAACGTCTTCTTGTAGTCGTTGAACCGTCGTGTCGTCATCTTCTCTGGTTGCTGTAAGCCGGCATGATGTCATCATGAAGCTAACATTTATGATGCCTTCTTTGTTTAATAGATCCGCAATAATCGAGGCGACAACTCCGCTTTCGAAATTTATGGCTCCTGGATTCGCGCGCCTGACACATGTCTTTTGCCTCATAAATAGTACCGAAGGGTCATTTCCTTTTCTCCCCTTCATCCCCTTTCTCTTCGTCTTCTTCGCGTCGCCAGCCTCGGAGCTCCGCCGCCGTTGTTGACCTCTGCATCATCTTGGGCCGCTGCATCAACCTGACCGTACCAGAAAGCCGCGGCGACCTTCCGCGTCTCCCCAAGCTCCGGTAAGACCTCTGCTTTTATCAACCTAGATCTGTTCTAGGGTTTCACGTTCTTGCAGTGTTCTTGCTCACTGTTCATACTCATGCCCATACCTATGGATAGATCCATGAAACCCTACTGTGATTACCAATGGCCCTTTAGCATTCGTCTTGTAGATTCATACTTAAGTTCATAGATCTCACCAATTTTTCTGCTCATTGAATCAATACTGTTCTGCCTTAAGCTTTTAAATATTTTCCCTTTTCTGAACTGGCTTTAGATCCATCGTTGTAGAGAAATCTTGTGAAATCTGTTTCTGTACACTTATACAACCTCGATTGCTTTCAATGTTTAGATCCGACGGTTTAACTTTGGCGTAGCAAATGTAATGAACCAGTATATATCATTAGTCCCCTTGTTGAACCGCCAGACGTTGCCACCTTGCATAACTCCGGTTTAGATAGGACTGCCTCCGGTTTAAATAGATATGCCTCCGGTTTAACATTGTACATATCAGCATGTTTGAACAAACGCACTCTTGAACCGAAACCACTTGTCTTGTAGATTTCATCATGGCCAAGAAAATATATGAGTGCAACTGGGTTCCTTCTCGTGTTACGGAAACACAGCTGAACAATTTAGTTCTAACCGGCGCTTTAAGCAGTAAAAACACCATCCACTGGAGAGTCCCAGGCACAGAATGTCCTCCCACACCTGAAGAAGGAGAGGTTGTTGTTTTTGCGGATCACTTGGCCCGGGGTTTTAATCCGCCCGGTTCAAAATTTTATCGGGATGTCTTAGCCAACTTTCAACTGCGCCCACAAGATACCGGTCCCAATTCTGTTACCAATATATGCCACTTCCAAGTGCTTTGCGAAGTGTACTTCCAAGAGGAACCCACAGTTGAGCTGTTCCGAGACTGCTTTCACTTGAACTGCCGCACAGAGTTTACTGATGGCCCCAATATGGAACTGGGTGGCATGGCGATTCAAAAAAGAAAAGAAGTCACTTATCCTCATGCGAAACTGCACAGTCATCCCCAGGAATGGAATCACTCATGGTTCTATTGCAAAGATACTTCTCCTGCTGACCAAAATCCTCTGTCTGGCTTCCGTCCGGAACGGCTTAGCAATACACACCCCTTCCCACCAAGGCTATCTGCCAAGGAGAGAAGTAAATACGCTCCTCAACTATCCAAGCTCCGAGCCTTCATGGCCAACGGTTTGACAGGGGTCGATCTCGCCCGCTGCTGGATATCATGGAGCATACTGCCCCTTAGTATGCGCTTCGGTTTAATGTGCGAATATACTGGCCGGGTCAGTGATCCACTAAGGCACTGTAACATCCAATTGACCGACGACGAAGTCACCGAGGCTGTGAAGAAAATAATGAATGAACCGGAATATGCTTGTGCCCGAACCGGCCTGCTTCCCTTCCGTGCCATCAACAAACCGCCTGCTGTAAGATCTTGACTTTGCTTTTACTGAATTTGTAATTGCTGCACATGTATATTGTTAAACTCCAATACTCTTTAAATAGGGAAATGATCCATTTTGGAGTAAAAAGCTTTCACAAGAACAACCGGAGAAGACAACCCGACCAAAGACCAGGGTCGTGAAGAAAACTACCCACAGGAAGAAAACCACTGCATCTTCCGATCCGGCGGCCGATGATGATGATGTGGGTAATCCGGACCTTGAGGTAGAGCTTGATTCAGTAGGCTTACTTTTCACACGCCTTATTGATGATGATATTTGTCAGGATGATGCTGAAGCCAGTAATGCTGATGTTGTAGAGGTAATTATTCTCTCTTCCGATTCAGATCCTTTGCCTTTGCCAAAATTTCGCCAGGAAAACTGGAAAGTTAAATTTTCTCATCCTCTTGCTTACTTGGATCCCAAATTTCTTCTGAAGACTCAGCAACACGAAGCTCGCCGCACAACTCGGCACAGTGGCCAGGTAGTTACCTCCGCCGGTTTACCGAACAGTCCGGTTCGGAAACGCGGCTCAGAGGTCTCCAACCTACTTGTTAGTTTCCATCCTAAAGCGGGTTTGATCCATCAACCTCTTAATCCGTCTGATTCCGATTATCAGGTTACTTCTCATTCATCCTCTGGTGAATCATCGGCCACTCAACTGCCACCGCTGAAAACGGTTCTTGGGTAAGCTAAACTGAACATACTACTTCTGGTACATTGCCTTGTAACTTATGTTGTTTGTTGACTCTGTATTTCTCTTTCAGGGCTAAACCTAGACCGAGCAAGAAAGCCCGCCTGGATAAAGCGGCCGAGGAAAACGCTGCCCCTGAACCGGATAAAGCACCAGATGTTGAAGCGGTTGTTTGTGAGGATGTACCCAATGATCCACCCCTGCAAGATGATGATCGAATTGCTGAAGAAAGACCCATTAAATCTTCAGGCCCTGTTGATTAGCCTGCCAGCCCCATCCGGATTAAAAGGTCCACCAGTCCTTCCAAACCTGCCGACAAACCAACTGCACCGGTGCAAACCAGCGAGTCTAAGGATGATGATGTTGTAATTACTGGCATTGGTCGTTCGGAGCCAGGGAATCCCGTCGCTTTAGCTAAGCATACTGCCAAAGAAGAATTTTCTGCCATGAGCAAAGGCAAATGGGATGTTGATCTGACGACATATGCTGCTCTGAACGCCCAAGACCTTCATTCTGGTTACTTGAACCGGCTATATACTAGCCGTGATTATGAAGCTGGTCTGATAAAGATGATGAAGGAAAAGCTTGAGGTAATTTCCATGTGCTTCTTCCTGCTTTAGTTACTGCAATCGCATTAACTCTCCTAACCCCCAAGGGTCGGTTTGTAATCTTCTTTCAAACCGGGACTTTAATATAGATCTCAATTTTTTGAAACTTGCCAATGTAGCCCCCAAGGGCCGGTTCAACTTAGTATAGTTAAACCGGGACTTGACATAAAACTCAATGCTCTAGAATTCACTGATGTATCCCCCAAAGGCTGGTTCAACTTGATATAATTTAAACCGGGACTTTGATTAATAACTTGACTTTAGAACATAGTTGAGCAAATAGCCATTAGCCCCCAAGTGCCAAGTTGAATACCTGTATTGAGCTTGGGACTTTGCAATTTTAGTAATAGATGAAGGTCAAATATGCATTAGCCCCCAAGTGCCAAGTGCATAACTTGTTATGTGATTGGTACTTCAAATTCTTGTACCATCTTGTTAAATCATATAACTGTCTTTACGCAGGCTGAACTGAGGACCAAAGAAAACCAGCTTACCGACCTTCAAGAAATTTTGAAATCCCAACAAGCTGAATCCTCAAAGGCAAAGGAAGAATTAACCAGCGCTTTAAGCGTGATGGAACAACTGAAGGAGGGTTTCAAGAAGGAGTGGGCTGATTGGACCACTGAGAAGGCCGCTTTAACCAAAAAAGCTAAAAATGTTGAAGCTTCCCTTAAACCGGTGGTAGACGAGCTGACCAGCATAAAGCGGCAAGTGCATGCCATGACTTCTGCCATCTTTGGTAAGCTTCCTTTGGTTTTTATGAGAATTTGGCTTTCTCATGACAAGTCCGGTTTGTGATCTTTCTTGTAACGCTGCAGGCACACGCATTGGTCACTTGGGGTCAGATGTTCGGATGAAGTTGAAAGCTGCCTACACATTAATTGAACAACTGTATACTGGAGCGCAGCGGATCATCACCACTGCATCACATAATAATCCGGCACCCACTTTAATCCAAGACACTCTGAAGAGGTTGTCAATGCTCCCTACCCGGATTGAAGAGCTGAAGAGATCTGCCGCTCGAACCGGAGCCATTAATGCCTTAATCCGGGCCAAAGCATGGGTGCCTAATTTTGATCCTATTGAGGCAGCTCAAGGCTATCCCAGCCTGAAAGAAGATGGCTCAGAATTCAACGAAGATGATCTGAGAGCGATAAACCGGGCGGTGCACCCTCTGGCTTGCCAATTGGCAGAAGAGGCGGATTTGTCACATTATCAAGCTCAATATGATGATCAGAACAAACGAGTGGCTGCACCAATCCCTGAAGCGGAGAATCTGATTCCTCCAATCCGTAAGCACACCTACGCTTCTGATATTGAACCGTCTTCACTGATCCATGAGGAGGCTGTCTTTCAAGCTTTAATGGGAATCGATTGGACCACTGTTGACTTCCAGCCACTGGGTAGAGATGAAGAAGCTGAAGCGGCGCAGGACGATCCACAACCGTCAAACCGGGGCGGCGAGCAGGAGTGAACCGAAAGCTGGTTTAATTATCTGCTTTATTATATTCCGCCGAGAAAAACAATGATCTTATTTGGGCACCGTGTTGTTGGGGAACGTAGCAGAAATTCAAAATTTTCTACGCAACACCAAGATCAGCCTATGGAGTAATCTAGCAACGAGGGAAGGAGAGTGCATCTACATACCCTTGTAGATCGCTAAGCGGAAGCGTTCAAGTGAACGGGGTTGATGGAGTCGTACTCGTCGTGATCCAAATCACCGATGATCCTAGTGCCGAACGGACGGCACCTCCGCGTTCAACACACGTACAGCCCGGGGATGTCTCCTCCTTCTTGATCCAGCAAGCAGAGAGGAGAAGTTGAGGGAAAACTCCGACAACACAACGGCTTGGTGGTGATGGAGCTCGTGGTTCTCCGGCAGGGCTTCGCCAAGCACTACGGAGGAAGGCGAGGTGTTGGAGGAGGGAGAGGGCTGTGCCAGGGGAAGGGTGCGGCTGCCCTCTCTCTTCCTCACTATATATAGGGGTAAGGGAGGAGGGGGAGGCGCCCTAGGGTTCCCTAGGGGAGGGGCGGCGGCCACAGGGGAAACCCTAGATGGGTTTGGGCGCCTCCACCCCCTAAGAAACTTGCCCCCCAAGCCGGGAGGGGCGGCTGCCCTAGGGGTGGCGACCCCACCTCTCTGGTTACGAGAGATGGGGTTGGGAGGGGCGCTCAGCCCCTTAGTGGGCTGATGTGCTCTCTCCCCTTGGCCCATAAGGCCCCCCAACGCTTGCCGGGGCCTCCGAAACCCTTTTCGGACACGCTGGTCATCACCTGGTACCCCCAGAACAATTCCGGACTCCAATACCCTTCGTCCAATATACCGATCTTCACCTCTGGACCATTCCAGAGTTCCTCGTCATGTCCGGGATCTCATTCGGGACTCCGAACAACCTTCGGTAACCACATACTATTTCCCATAACAACTCTAGCGTCACCGAACCTTAAGTGTGTAGACCCTACGGGTTCGGGAACCATGCAGACATGACCGAGACAACTCTCCGGCCAATAACCAACAGTGGGATCTGGATACCCATGTTGGCTCCCACATGTTCCACGATGATCTCATCGGATGAACCACGATGTCGAGGATTCAATCAATCCCGTATTCAATTCCCTTTGTCTAGCGGTATTGCACTTGTCCGAGATTCGATCATCGGTATCTCGATACCTTGTTCAATCTCGTTACCGGCAAGTCTCTTTACTCGTTCCGTAACACATCATCTCGTGATCAACTCCTTGGTCACATTGCGCATATGATGATGTCCTACCGAGTGGGCCCAGAGATACCTCTCCGTTACACGGAGTGACAAATCCCAGTCTCGATTCGTGCCAACCCAACAGACACTTTCGGAGATACCTGTAGTGTACCTTTATAGCCACCCAGTTACGTTGTGACGTTTGGTACACCCAAAGCATTCCTACGGTATCCGGGAGTTGCACAATCTCATGGTCTAAGGAAATGATACTTGACATTAGAAAAGCTTTAGCATATGAACTACACGATCTTTGTGCTAGGCTTAGGATTGGGTCTTGTCCATCACATCATTCTCCTAATGATGTGATCTCGTTATCAACGACATCCAATGTCCATGGTCAGGAAACCGTAACCATCTATTGATCAACGAGCTAGTCAACTAGAGACTTACTAGGGACATGGTGTTGTCTATGTATCCACACATGTATCTGAGTTTCCTATCAATACAATTATAGCATGGATAATAAACGATTATCATGAACAAGGAAATATAATAATAACTAATTTATTATTGCCTCTAGGGCATATTTCCAACAGTCTCCCACTTGCACTAGAGTCAATAATCCAGTTCACATCGCTATGTGATTAACACTCAAGGTCACATCCCCATGTGACTAACACCCAAAGAGTTCTGGGTTTGATCATGTTATGCTTGTGAGAGATGTTATAGTCAACGAGTCTTGAACCTTTCAGATTCGTGTGTGCTTTACAAATCTCTATGTCATCTTGTAGATGCAGCTACCACACTCTATTTGGAGCTATTCCAAATAACTGTTCTACTATACGAATCTGGTTTACTACTCAGAATCATCCAGATTAGTGTCAAAGATTGCATCGGTGTAACCCTTTACGACGAACTCTTTTACCACCTCCATAATCGAGAAAATTCCTTAGTCCACTAGTTACTAAGGATAACCTTGGCCGTTGTCCTGTGATCCATTCCTAGATCACACTTGTACCCCTTGACTGACTCATGGCCTGGCACACTTCAGGTGCGGTACACAACATAGCATACTTTAGAGCCTATGTCTGAAGCATAGGGGACGACCTTCATCCTTTCTCTCTATTCTGCCGTGGTCAGGTCTTGAGTCTTACTCAACGCTCATACCTTATAACACAGCCAAGAACTCCTTCTTTGCCGATCTATTTTTGAACTCCTTCAAAATCTTGTCATGGTATGTGTTCGTTTGAAAGTACTATTAAGCGATTTTGATCTATCCTTATAGATCTTTATGCTCAATGTTCAAGTAGCTTAATCCAGGTTTTCCATTGAAAAACACTTTTCAAACAACCCTATATGCTTTCCAGAAATTCTACATCATTTCCGATCAACAATATGTCAACAACATATACTCATCAGAAATTCTATAGTGCTCCCACTCACTTCTTTGGAAATACAAGTTTCTCATAAACTTTGTATTAACCTCAAATCTTTGATCATCTCATCAAAGCGTACATTCCAATTCCGAGATGCTTACTCCAGTCCTTAAAAGGATTGCTGCAGCTTTGCATACTTGTTAGCATCTTTCAGGATTGACAAAAAATCTTCTGGTTGTATCACATACAACCTTTCCTCAAGAAAATCCTCAAGGAAACAATATTTTGACATCCTATCTGTAAGATTTCATAAATAATGCAGTAACTCCTAACATAATTCCAACAGACTTTTAGCATCGCTACGAGTGAGAAAGTCTCATCGTAGTCAACTCCTTGAACTTGTCAGGAAACATCTTAACGACAAGTCGAGCTTTCTCAATGGTGACACTTACCATCATTGTCCGTCTTCCTTTTAAAATCCATCTGTACTCAACAGCCTCACGACCATCGAGTCGTTCTGCCAAAGTCTACACTTTGTTTTCATACATGGATCCTCTCTCGGATTTTATGGCCTCGAGCCAATTTTTGGAATCCGGGCCCACCATCGCTTCTCCATAGCTCGTAGGTTCATTGTTGTCTAGCAACATGACTTCCAGGACAGGATTACGTACCACTCTGAAGTAGTATGCATCCTTATCGTCCCACGAGGTTTGGTAGTGACTTGATCTGAAGTTTTATGATCACTATCATAAGCTTCCACTTCAATTGGTGTAGGTGCCACAGGAACAACTTCATGTGCCCTGCTACACACTAGTTGAAGTGACGGTTCAATAACCTCATCAAGTCTCCACCATCCTCCCACTCAATTCTTTCGAGAGAAACTTTTCCTCGAGAAAGGACCCGATTCAATAAACAATTCCTATTGCTTTCGGATCTGAGACTGGAGGTATACCCAACTGTTTTTGGGTGTCCTATGAAGATGCATTTATCCGCTTTGGGTTCGAGCTTATCAGCTTGAAACTTTTTCACATAAGCGTCGTAGTCCCAAACTTTTAAGAAACAACAACTTAGGTTTCTCTAAACCATAGTTCATATGGTGTCGTCTCAACGGATTTGTGTGGTTCCCTATTTAAAGTGAATGCGGTTGTCTCTAATGCCTAACCCATAAACGATAGTGGTAATTCGATAAGAGACATCATGGTATGCACCATATCCAATAGGGTGCAGTTATGATGTTCGGACACACCATCACACTATGGTGTTCCCGGCGGTATTAGTCGTGAAACAATTTCCACAATGTCTTAATTGTGTGCCAAACTCGTAACTCAGATATAAATCTCTATGATCATATCACAGACATTTTATCCTCTTGTCACGACGATCTTCAACTTCACTCTGAAATTACTTGAACCTTTCAATAATTCAGACTCGTGTTTCATCAAGTAAATATACTCAGCATCTACTCAAATCATCTGTGAAGTAAGAACACAACGATATCCACTACGTGCCTCAACGCTCATTGGACCGCACACATCAAAATGTATTTCTTCCAACAAGTTGCTTTCTTGTTCCATCTTACTGAAACGAGGTCTTTCAGTCATCTTGTCCATGTGGTATGATTTGCATGTCTCAAGTGATTCAAAATCAAGTGAGTCCAAACGATCCATCTGTATGGAGTTTCTTCATGCATATCTACCAATAAACATGGTTCGCATGTCTCAATCTTTTCAAAAACGACCGAGTCCAAAGATCCATCAAGATGGAGCTTCTTCATGCGTTTTATACCAATATGACTCAAATTGCAGTGCCACAAGTATGTGGTACTATCATTACTATCTTATATCTTTTGGCATGAACATGTGTATCACTGCGATTGGGATGGTATTATTCAAATAAACAGAGTAACCATTATTCTCCTTAAATGAATAACCATACTGCAATAAACATAATCCAATCATGTCTATGCCCAACGCAAACACCAAATAACAATTATTTAGGTTTTAATACCAATCTCGATGGTAGAGGGAGCGTACGATATTTGATTACATCAACCTTGGAAACACTTCCAACACATATCGTCATCTCACCTTTAGCTAGTCTCCGTTTATTCCGTAGCCTTTTATTTCGAGTTACTAACACTTAGCAACAGAACCGGTATCTAATACCCTGGTGCTACTAGGAGTACTAGTAAAGTACACATTAATATAATGTATATCCAACACACTTCTGTCGACCTTACCAGCCTTATCATCTACCAAGTATCTAGGGTAATTCTGCTCTAGTGGCTGTTCCCCTTATTACAGAAGCACTTAGTCTCGGGCTTGGGTTCAACTTTGGGTTTCTTCACTTGAGCAGCAACTGACTTGTCGTTTCATGAAGTATCCCTTTCTTGCCCTTGCCCTTCTTGAAACTAGTGGTTTTAACTACCCTTCAACAATTGATGCTCCTACTTGACTTCTACTTTCGCGGTGTCAAGCATCGCGAATATCTCAAGGATCATCATATCTATCCCTGATATGTTATAGTTCATCACGAAGCTCTCGCAGCTTGGTGGCAATGACTTTGGAGAAACATCACTATCTTATCTGGATGATCAACTCCCACTGGATTCAAGTGATTGTTGTACTCAGACAATCTGAGCACAAGCTCAACGATTGAAGTTTTCTCCCTTAGTTTGTAGGCTAAGAAAATCGTCGGAGGTCTTATACCTCTTGACGTGGGCACGAGCCTGAAATCCCGATTTCAGCCCTCGAAACATCTCATATGTTCCACGACATTTCAAAAATGTCTTCGGTGCCTCAATTCTAAACCATTTAACATTACCGAACTATCATGTAGTCATCAAAACGTGTATGTCAGATGTTCGCAACATCCACAGACCACGTTCGAGGTCCAGCACACCGAGCGGTGCATTAAGGACATAAGCCTTCTACTGTCCGCATAATTGCTACTATCAACTTTCAACTATATTTTCTCTAGGAACATATCTAAAACAGTAGAACTAAAGCGCGAGCTACGACATAATTTGCAAAAACCTTTTGACTATGTTCAGGATAAACAAGTTCATCTTATGAACTCCCACTCAGATAGACATCCCTCTAGTCATCTAAGTGATTACATGATCCGAGTCAACTAGGCCGTGTCCGATCATCACGTGAGACGGACTAGTCATCATCGGTGAACATCTTCATGTTGATCGTATCTACCATACGACTCATGCTCGACCTTTCGGTCTCTTGTGTTCCGAGGCCATGTCTGTACATGCTAGGCTCGTCAAGTCAACCTAAGTGTTTCGCGTGTGTAAATCTATCTTACACCCGTTGTATGTGAACGTAAGAATCTATCACACCCGATCATCACGTGGTGCTTCGAAACGACGAACTTTCGCAACGGTGCACAGTTAGGGGGAACACTTTCTTGAAATTTTAATGAGGGATCATCTTATTTACTACCGTCGTTCTAAGCAAATAAGATGCAACAACATGATAAACATCACATGCAATCAAATAGTGACATGATATGGCCATCATCACTTTGCTCCTTTTGATCTCCATCTTCGGGGCTCCATGATCATCATCGTCACCGGCATGACACCATGATCTCCATCATCGTGTCTTCATGAAGTTGTCTCGCCAACTATTACTTCTACTACTACAGCTAACGGTTAGCAATAAAGTAAAGTAATTACATGGCGTTGTTCAATGACACGCAGGTCATACAATAAATAAAGACAACTCCTATGGCTCCTGCCGGTTGTCATACTCATCGACATGCAAGTCGTGATTCCTATTACAAGAACATGATCAATCTCATACATCACATTCTTCTTGGCCATATCACATCACATAGCATACCCTGCAAAAACAAGTTAGACGTCCTCTAATTGTTGTTTGCATGTTTTACGTGGCTGCTATGGGTTTCTAGCAAGAACGTTTCTTACCTACGCAAAACCACAACGTGATATGTCAATTGCTATTTACCCTTCATAAGGACCCTTTTCATCGAATCCGATCCGACTAAAGTGGGAGAGACTGGCACCCGCTAGTGCATGTCAGTCGGTGGAACCTGTCTCACGTAAGTGTACGTGTAAGGTCGGTCCGAGCCGCTTCATCCCACAATGCCGCCGAATCAAGATTGGACTAGTAACGGTAAGCATATTGAACAAAATCAACGCCCACAACTACTTTGTGTTCTACTCGTGCAAAGAATCTACGCAATAGACCTAGCTCTGATACCATTGTTGGGGAACGTAGCAGAAATTCCAAATTTTCTACGCAACACCAAGATCAGCCTATGGAGTAATCTAGCAACGAGGGAAGGAGAGTGCATCTACATACCCTTGTAGATCACTAAGCGGAAGCATTCAAGTGAACGGGGTTGATGGAGTCGTACTCGTCGTGATCCAAATCACCGATGATCCTAGTGCCGAACGGACGGCACCTCCGCGTTCAACACACGTACAGCCCGAGGACGTCTCCTCCTTCTTGATCCAGCAAGGGGAGAGGAGAAGTTGAGGGAAAACTCCGACAGCACGACGGCTTGGTGGTGATGGAGCTCGTGGTTCTCCGGTAAAGCTTCGCCAAGCACTACGGAGGAAGACGAGGTGTTGGAGGAGGGAGAGGGCTGCGCCAGGGGAAGGGTGCGACTGCCCTCTCTCTTCCTCACTATATATAGGGGTAAGGGAGGAGGGGGAGGCGCCCTAGGGTTCCCTAGGGGAGGGGCAGCGGCCACAGGGGAAACCCTAGATGGGTTTGGGCGCCCCCACCCCCTAGGAAACTTGCCCCCAAGCCGGGAGGGGCGGCTGCCCTAGGGGTGGCGCCCCACCTCTCTGGTTACGTGAGATGGGGTTGGGAGGGGCGCTCAGCCCCTTAGTGGGCTGATGTGCCCTCTCCCCTTGGCCCATAAGGCCCCCCAACGCTTGCCGGGGCCTCCGAAACCCTTTTCGGACACGCTGGTCATCACCTGGTACCCCCAGAACAATTCCGGACTCCAATACCCTTCGTCCAATATACCGATCTTCACCTCCGGACCATTTCGGAGTTCCCCGTCATGTCCGGGATCTCATCCGGGACTCCGAACAACCTTCGGTAACCACATACTATTTCCCATAACAACTCTAGCGTCACCGAACCTTAAGTGTGTAGACCCTACGGGTTCGGGAACCATGCAGACATGACCGAGACAACTCTCCGGCCAATAACCAACAGCGGGATCTGGATACCCATGTTGGCTCCCACATGTTCCACGATGATCTCATCGGATGAACCAGGATGTCGAGGATTCAATCAATCCCGTATTCAATTCACTTTGTCTAGCGGTATTGCACTTGCCCGAGATTCAATCATCGGTATCTCGATACCTTGTTCAATCTCGTTACCGGCAAGTCTCTTTACTCGTTCCGTAACACATCATCCCGTGATCAACTCCTTGGTCACATTGCGCATATGATGATGTCCTATCGAGTGGGCCCAGAGATACCTCTCCGTTACACGGAGTGACAAATCCCAGTCTCGATTCGTGCCAACCCAACAAACACTTTCAGAGATACCTGTAGTGTACCTTTATAACCACCCAGTTACGTTGTGACGTTTGGTACACCCAAAGCATTCCTACGGTATCCGGGAGTTGCACAATCTCATGGTCTAAGGAAATGATACTTGACATTAGAAAAGCTTTAGCATATGAACTACACGATCTTTGTGCTAGGCTTAGGATTGGGTCTTGTCCATCACATCATTCTCCTAATGATGTGATCCCATTATCAACGACATCCAATGTCCATGGTCAGGAAACGATAACCATCTATTGATCAACGAGCTAGTCAACTAGAGGCTTACTAGGGACATGGTGTTGTCTATGTATCCACACATGTATCTGAGTTTCCTATCAATACAATTATAGCATGGATAATAAACGTTTATCATGAACAAGGAAATATAATAATAACTAATTTATTATTGCCTCTAGGGCATATTTCCAACACGTGTTGCCTTGTAATAGAATAGCCAACACTTGTACTCTGAATATGCCTTCTTGCATGGGTGCTGATACTTTTGCTTGAAATCTTCGGTCTATATTCTCTGCAATCAGAAAATCTTTAAACTGCGACGGCGGTTGTACCGCCAGCCAGTTTATGACCTTTATATATATATATATATATATATATATATATATATATATATATATATATATATATATATGCAAATGAAATTGATATATATGATCAAGTAGGTGATACAGAATACCTGCCATCGCTGGGCATGAAGTTTGGTTTAGCCAAACTTGAAGCGGAGGGTTTATAAGCCATTACCGTCAAAGGAGTAAAACAGCTCGTGTGTTTATAATGCCGGTTTATCATGTAAACCGTGCTGGGTCATTATAAACCCCCTGCTACTCCATGATGTTATCAGGAAAGTCAAACCGGGCAAATTATCTCCGGATTAAAAATGAACCGAGTTCCGTCAATTGACAGGTTGAACTGGTTAAAAGGTGTTGTCGGTTCAAAGAAAACGCAACAAAAAATCGAATAATAGTCATGAAAAATATGGAAGCAAAGGCAATGATAAAAACCGTTTGCAAAAAGAGGCTTTACTGAGCCAATCAGATGGTATTACCATGGTCGGACACGACCAAGCTCCCAATAGGTGTAGCTATGGTTCAAGTCAGCCAGGTCCCCAACTGAAACCGTGGCATTATGCCGATCAAGTGGCATGGCAATGGTTCGGGTTCGACCAAGCCCCCAAGTGACTCTGTGGCCTTAGGCCGATCAAGAGGCATGACTGGTTCAGACTTGACCATGTCCCCAAGTGATCTGGTGGCTTTCGCCTACCAAGAGGTGTTGCATTGGTTCGGACACGACCAAGCCCCCAAGTGATATCATAAAGCTTTTGAAAAGCAAATTCAAGGGGTAAATCGAAGGTCGCTTTAATACAGATCAACTCCATGTAACCACGCATGATATAAAGAACAGAGACCCCCCTTTAGCTGAGGCTCCGGTTTATTGTATTGATCATAATATATACATTGTCATAATATGTACATAAGTAGAGCCAATGGCTCAGGTATAGTAAGGCCGAAGATGAGCTATGTTCCACGGCCTGTTGGTCTCTTCTTCTTATGTACCTGAGTCTTTATGCTCTCGAATATCGATCAGATAGTATGACCCGTTGTGCAGATTCTTGCTGACCACGAAAGGTCCTTCCCAAGGTGGGGATAACTTGTGCATATCAGTCTGGTCTTGGATGAGCCGAAGCACCAAATCTCCTTCTTGAAAAGCTCTGGTTTTGACCCGGCGGCTGTGGTAACGACGAAGATCCTGTTGGTAAATCGCCGAGCGGGCAGCTGCTATGTCATGCTCCTCATCCAACAGGTCCAAAGCGTCTTGCCGCGTCGTCTCGTTGTCCGCTTCAACATAAGCTGCCACACGAGGTGAGTCATGACGGATGTCACTGGGGAGAACCGCCTCCGCTCCATAGACCATAAAGAATGGTGTGTATCCTGTGGATCTGTTGGGCGTAGTATTGATACTCCATAACACAGATGGTAGCTCTTCAACCCAGCAACCCGGTGTCCTCTGCAAAGGGACCAGAAGCCGGGGCTTGATGCCTGTCAAGATCTCTTGATTAGCCCGTTCTGCTTGACCGTTGGACTGTGGGTGGGCTACTGATGAAACGTCAAGCCGTATATGTTCACGTTCGCAGAACTCCTTCATGGCACCTTTGGATAAATTGGTATCATTATCTGTGATGATACTGTGTGGAAAGCCAAACCGGAAAATCACCTTTTTGATGAACTGAACCGCCGTGGCCGCGTCACACTTGCTAACAGGCTCTGCCTCCACCCACTTTGTAAATTTGTCAACCGCCACCAATAGGTGGGTCTTCTTGTCCTTGGACCTTTTGAAAGGTCCAACCATATCCAGCCCCTAGGTTGCAAACGGCCAAGTAATTGGAATCATCCTCAATTCTTGGGCCGGTACATGAGCACGTCTGGAAAACTTTTGGCAACCATCACATCGTCTGACCAGATCTTCTGCATCAGCATGAGCAGTCAACCAATAGAAACCGTGGCGGAACGCTTTAGCCACCAGGGACTTTGAACCGGCGTGGTGACCACAATCTCCTTCATGGATCTCACGCAAGATTCTACAGCCTTCGTCAGGAGATACACAGCGTTGAAACGCTCCTGATACACTACAATGGTGCAACTCGCCATTGATGATTGTCATGGATTTGGACCGCTATACTATTTGTCTGGCCAGAGTCTCATCCTCTGGTAACTCGCCCCGGTTCATGTATGCCAGGTAAGGAAGCGTCCAATCCGGAATGACGTGAAGGGCTGCCACCAATTGAGCTTTCGGGTCAGGAACAGCCAAATCCGCTTCACCTGGGAGCTTGACCGACGGATTGTGCAACACATCAAGAAAAACATTAGGCGGGACCGGTTTACGCTGGGAGCCCAACCGGCTCAGGGCGTCCGCCGCCTCATTCTTTCGTCGGTCCACGTGGTCCACCTGATATCCCTTGAAATGACCTGCAACAGTATCCACCTCACGACGATATGCGGCCATGAGTGGGTCTTTAGAATCCCAAGTGCCAGATACTTGTTGAGCCACTAGATCTGAGTCACCGAAGCACTTAACCTGGCTTAGATTCATATCCTTAGCCATCCGGAGACCATGGAGCAAAGCTTCATACTCAGCTGCATTGTTAGTACAAGGGAACATTAAGCAGAGAACATAACAGAACTTGTCACCTCGTGGGGAAGTTAACACGACTCCAGCCCCCGAGCCCTCCAATTGCCGTGATCCGTCAAAATGGATGGTCCAATATGTGTGATCCGGCCTCTCTTCAGGGGCCTGCAGCTCCATCCAGTCATTGATGAAATCGACCAACGCTTGGGATTTCACCGCCATCCGAGGCACGTATCTTAAACCGTGCGGTCGAAGCTCTATAGCCCACTTGGCAATCCGGCCCGTCGCCTCCCGGTTCTGGATGATATCACCCAAGGGGGCAGAACTGACCACTGTGATAGGATGCCCTTGGAAATATCGCTTCAACTTCCGGCTTGCCATAAAAACTTCATATACCAGCTTCTGCCAATGCGGATACCTTTGTTTGGATTCAATAAGCACCTCGCTGATATAATAAACCGGACGCTGAACCGGATACTCCTTGCCTGCCTCCTTCCGCTCCACCACAATAGCCACGCTAACCGCGCGAGCATTAGCAGCAACATACATCAACAATGGCTCCTTATCGATGGGAGCGGCAAGCACAGGCGGATTAGCCAATTGCCGCTTTAAGTCTTCGAACGCCTGATCAGCAGCAGAACTCCAGACAAATTGATCCGTCTTTTTCAACATCTGATACAAGGGGATTGCTTTCTCACCAAGGCAGCTGATAAACCGACTCAGCGCGGCAATCCGGCCAGCCAATCGTTGAACATCATTGATACACTTCGGTTTAGCCAAGGAGGTGATGGCTGTAATCTTCTCCGGATTAGCCTCAATTCCCCTGTTGGACACCAGAAAACCCAACAACTTGCCTGCCGGTACACCGAAGACACACTTGGCCGGATTGAGCATCATCTTATATGTCCTCAGGTTATCAAAGGTCTCCTTCAAGTCGTCAACTAGAGTCTGCTTCTTCCTTGACTTAACCACAATGTCATCCACATAGGCATGTACGTTGGGGCCAATCTGCTTGTGAAGACAATTTTGCACACACCGTTGATAGGTTGCCTGAGCACTCTTGAGCCCAAAAGGCATAGATACATAGCAAAAGGCTCCAAAGGGAGTTATGAATGCTGTCTTCTCCTGGTCCTTAATTGCCATCTTGATCTGATGATAGCCGGAATATGCATCCAAGAAACTTAAACGCTCGCAACCCGCCGTAGCATCAATAATTTGATCAATACGGGGGAGGGCAAAAGGATCTGTTGGACAAGCTTTATTAAGATCAGTGTAATCCACACACATGCGCCAGGTGCCGTTTTTCTTAAGGACCAGCACCGGATTAGCCAGCCACTCCGGGTGGTAAACCTCAACAATGAAGCCAACTGCTAGGAGCCTGGCCACTTCTTCTCCAATAGCTTTGCGTCTGTCCTCGTTGAACCAGCGGAGAAACTGTTTCACCGGTTTGTATTTAGGATCTACATTAAGAGTGTGCTCAGCGAGTTGCCTCGGTACACCCGGCATGTCAGAAGGCTTCCATGCAAAGATATCCCGATTCTCACGGATGAACTCGATGAGCGTGCTTTCCTATTTTGGATCCAAATTGGCACTGATGCTGAACTGCTTGGACGAATCGCCAGGTACGAAGTCAACAAGCTTAGTCTCAGCCGCCGATGCGAACTTCAGGGCCGGATCATGCTCCATGGTAGGTTTCTTCAAAGGAGTCATATCCGCCGGATCAACGTTGTCCTTGTAGTACTTCAGCTCCTCGATGGCACAAACCGATTCTGCGTAAGCCGCATCTCCTTCTTCGCATTCCAAAGCGACCTTACGACTTCCATGAACCGTTATGGTCCCCTTATGACCCGGCATCTTGAGCTGCAAGTACACATAACAGGGCCGTGCCATGAACTTGGCATATGCCGGTCGCCCAAACAGGGCGTGATACGGGCTTTGGATTTTTACCACCTCAAACGTCAGCGTTTCTGATCTGGAATCATGATCATCTCCAAAGGCCACTTCCAGTGCTATCTTACCCACGGGGTATGCTGACTTGCCGGGTACCACACCATGGAAAACCGTATTCGACGGTCGGAGATCTTTGTCTGTTAGTCCCATACGACGGAAGGTCTAATAATACAGGATATTAATACTGCTACCCCAATCCATGAGTACCTTGGTGAACTTATAACCTCCCACCTGAGGCGCCACCACCAAAGCCAGTTGACCCGGATTATCAACCCGGGGAGGGTGATCCTCTCTACTCCATACGATTGGCTGCTCTGACCATCGTAGATATCGCGGTACGGCCGGTTCAATAGAATTAACTGCCCGCTTTTGGATCTTCCGGTCTTGCTTGTCCAAGCTAGTGGTGAATACGTGATATTGCCCACTATTCAATTGCTTCGGATTGCTCTGATAACCCGACTACTGATGTTGCTGATTGTAACCTCCCTGGTTATTCTGATTGTTCTGATTGTTACCTCCGCCCGGATTACCATTAAATCCTGAACCGGAGTTTCCTCCACCGGAACCTGTCCCGGAACCACCACCGGAGCTGGGATCATACCAGAAAGCATTAGAGCTCTTGAACTCCTGCATAATGTAACAGTCCTTCCAAAGGTGGTTTGCTGGCACCTCCCTCGTCCCATACTTTGGACAGGGCTGGTTCAACAAATAATTCAGCCGGTCCGGATTAGGACTAGGTGCTCCACTGCGGTCCTGCGATTTACCCTTGCGTCGCTGACCCTTGTCCTGTGCGTTGGTGTTGGCCACAAAGTCCATGCTGCCATCCGCTTTGCGCTTGCCTCCGCCGCCATTACCTGCTGAGTGATGTTGCTGACCCTTGGGGTTGCCGTTCCTCCTTCCCTTCCCTGTCTTTTCATCGTCAGACTCGGGATCCTTGGTACTATCAGAATCAGCATATTTTACCAAAGCGGCCATAAGAGTCCCCATGTCAGTGCAATGGCGCTTCATTCGTCCTAACTTCAACCTTAGGGGTCCAAACCGACAATTGCCCTCCAAGGTTATGACTGCTGTGTCCGCATTGATGCGGTCTGATGAGTGTAGAATTTGTGAGACCTGGCGTACCCAATGAGTGGTTGATTCTCCTTCTTCCTGGACACAGGCAGCTAAATCTACTATCGACATGGGCTGCTTACATGTGTCTTTGAAGTTATTGATAAACCGGGCCGGTAACTGGGCCCATGAACTGATAGAATTGGGCGGCAGACTCTTCAACCAGGTACGGGCCGTTCCTTCAAGCATCATGGTGAAATACTTTGCACATGCTGCCTCATCTACATCGAGCATCTCCATGGCCATCTCATAGCTCTCCACCCATGTCTCTAGGGGTTGATCCGCCGTATAGTTCGGTACCTTTCGCGGGCCCTTCAAATCTTTTGGCAGGCGCACATTGCGTAAAGCGGGAACAAGGCAAGGTACCCCCAATGCGCTAGAATTAAGCCCAGGCTCAACCGAGGTGGTCGGACGAACCGGCGTAAGCTGACGAGCTTGATGCTGCGCTGCTAACTCGGCCTCCCTGCGCGCTCGGGTCCGGTCCACCACCTCCTGGGCGTTGTCGATACCACCGGCCGGATTGTTACCACGGGGCGCACCACGCCGTGCATTACTTGACACAGCTGGTTCCTCCATATGCCTGCTATAACTCTGGCTTGGACGTGGGGTAGAATGAATCCGGTCGCGGCTGTATGAATACGCTTCCTGTTGGACCAAAGCCGTCCTAAGGAGCTCCTTGACCCGGTGCGTCTCTATTGCCTGTAATGAATCACCTTCGACTAGCATAGCCTCCAACCGTGCCGCGGCTGCGACAAGGTTATCCAGCGGGTTGGAGTAATGACCCGGAGGTGTGGGCATAGCCTGCGGTACGCCACTGTTATGACGGGGCAGATCTATCAAGCGAGGCTGGACCGGCTCGCCTGTCGTAGGCACCCCCGCTCGGTTTACCGCTGGCGGATTACTGGCTCCCGCTCCAGGGGCGTTAAAAAGGTCCCTTGCTTCGAAAACAGGAGGCAAACGAGATCGGTACTTCCTCCTCATGACTTCCTGTGATGCGCTCTGGTACAGCATGAGTTTATAAGCTTGTGCGTCCAAAGCGGCCCGCTCCGCAGTCATCCTGACTTCTTCAGCTGCCAAATCTGCTTTAGCCTGAGTGATCTGCTCCCTCACCTTTGCAATCTCTGCGTTGTGGGTGTCTTGATCCATCAGGTTAGCTTCTGCCATGAGCGCAGCCAACGCATCGAACAGACCTGATAAGACTTGAACCGGCGGGCGCACAGGGCCTCCTGCCCCGGCAGCCGTTGCCGCTGCTGAACCGGAGACCATCGTTGCGGTAGTTGATGAATGAATCGCTGCTTGCGTACCGGCCATGAACATTCCAACCCGGTTGGGCAAAACAGAGGGGTCCGGAATACTATCGCCATCGTAACAGCCCCCGATCCGGCCATCTTGTAGCTGATACAAAGACTCAGTTTCTCCGGTTGACAACTCGTCGCCAGAGTAAACGACGGTTTCGCCCCCAGATCCTGACCCATCCTCATAGCTTCCTCCATGGATGACTCCCACGAAGGCACGCTTCACGGCCGGCTTGACCCGGGCAGGTCGCGCACGCTGAGCTGTCTTGATGAGGTCGGTGCAGATGTCCAGCTCAGGGCCCGGTTCACCGATCTTGCCGATGAAAACGTGTATGCCGCCAAAGGGGACCCGGTACCCATACTCGATCGAGCCGGCCTCGGGGCCCCAGCCTGCATCGTCGATGTAGATCTTGCCGCAACGACTCTTGGTCATCCGGCCCACAGCGTATCCCTCGAGTCCTTCAAAGCGGCCCTCCAAGAACTTGAAACCATCGTGCGATAGCCCCACGGTGGGTGCCAACTGTCGTGGTTTTGTCACGGCAGATGTCCTAGCCAAAGGACTTAGTCGTGGAGCCATCGCAACGGGTTAACTCGAAGGGGTTAAAGAGGACACAAGGACACAGAGGGTTTATACTAGTTCGGCCCCTTCGATGAAGGTAAAAGCCTACGTCTAGTTGTGACGGAATTGATGGGGTTTCGAGGATTAGGGAGCAAACAAGCTTCGCCTAGGCCTCGAGTTGTGATTGTCTCCCCTGAACCGTCGTCGGATCGTCCCCTTATATACACGGGGACGCCCATCGGTTTACAGAGTCCCAATCACCGGTCCATACTCGTATCCGGGTTGGTCTCTTTCTATTCATAACTTATAACACAAGTTTATACATCAGGCCGGTTTACGGCTATAGGTTCTAAACCGACTATAGGCCTTGGGCCCTTATCTGCCTCTTTGGGCTTTAATACCATTGAACTACTGATGAAGTTAACCCGGCCCAGGTAGGCCGGTTTACACCCAGTAGTAATATCCCCAACAGCGGTGCAGCCACGAACCCAGACGGCGCGGAGTAGGGTTGGTGCGGCGACGATGCGTAGGGTTGTGGCGGCTGCGCCAGGAAGTGCTGCTGCGGTGGCGGCGCGGAGTAGATCGGCACCGACGGTGGTTGGTGGTGATGCGACGGGAGAGCCGTATATGGTTGGTGATGATGCGGCGCTGCGTAGGACGCCACGGGCCAGGAGTCCTGGGCCGCCGGCGGCGCACCATACACGGCAGGAGCGAGGCCACCGGGCGTATGCGCGACGGCGCCGTAGGGCGGCTGCACAGCAACACCATGAGACGGCGGCACAACGAACTCAGCAGAGGAGTCGGCCGATGGATTTGATCCGATCGGGGACTCGGTCGACGGCAGGGCCCCGTAGGCCGACGCAAGGGGCCGAGAAGCGAGGAACGGGGACATAGGGGCGAGGGCCGGCGCGGCGGCGGTGGCAGCGACGGAGTTCGGCGCACCGGCGGCGGCGGCGGTGGGAGCAGCGGAAGACATCGAAACCCTAGTCTGATACCATGTAAAACATAATATGTTGGGAACTTGCTCGACATCCTAAACGGGGTGTGGCTCTTTCATTATATAGAGGTACCAAGGGGTACAATACAATGTTACAATATTAATACACAGACTATGTATATATACAGTCTAACACCGACACACCGCTATCGTCGCTCTTCTACCGGAACTGGATTGACCTTGTCGATGACAGCCGAAAAAGTCTTACATTCGGAGTAGTTTAAGACAACATGACCAAAGACTAGCTCGGCGATTGGGAGAGGTTTGCGCCAGTATTTACGGCGACGATCCAGCGGTCTCTACTAGCATGCATGCTAGTTAAACAACTTTCTTAGGAAAGGGAAGGCCAGCTTATTAGCTAGAGTGAACTTTTAGGCGGCGATGTTGCCGGCTCTCGTCTCGTGTAAAAGTTACTAACAAATCATTCACTATCATTAGCTAGTTAAGACTGACGGTTACACAACGAACGAATTGGTTAGTGGTTAACATACGGAAAGAAAAGGAGCTTTCGAAAGTGAAAGACATGTGCCGGGAGATTGGCACCCTTTGCGTTGGATAGACGCACTAGCTAGTCGGTGGTAACTGATATGACGCAGACATACTCGACTGCGTGCTTTGCTTGGTCGTTGCAAAAATAATGACGTACCGACCTTTCCAAGGATCGTCGAATCTACCGGAACTGAGTAGAATTTCCACTGGCCGTGGCCGTACGTTGGTTAGAAAGTCAGGATCGAATTCCTGGCGTGCAATTAATCCTTGGTGCGCATAATCAAGTTTGACAAGTACTAGGGCAATACGAACAGATGAGTACTGGCAGTGCTGATGAGAGACTGAAGGAGAGCCAAGAGTTAAGATGAGTACTGGCAGTACTGATGAGAGACTGAAGGAGAGACAAGAGTTAAGCAGGAGTACACACAAACAGTAATAACTTATGGTCTGCTTACACACTGGTACAGTGACGGTGGGCGCGGGAGTGCACATGCAAAAGTGCCCCTCCTCCATATCCCACCGACGTATTCGACACACACATGCACGACGACGCCTACATGACACCCGATCGACGACCCAACCTCTTAACCTTAATCAAAAACCTCCTCTGCAGTACCCATGCAAAACGATCCATGATAGTACAAAGGCAAATACCAAATCAAGCCAATGCATGCATGATTCCAGATGATGAGTTCAGCTCAGCAGCTTCAGCTGAACTGGACGAAGGAGCGGTAGAAGGTGCTGGGCGCCCAGTTGGCCGGGATGACCTTGTCGGCCACCAGCGTCTTGCCGGACTCGTTGGTGATGCGCATGGAGAAGGGTGCCTGGAGGCGGTGGCCGGAGTCGAGGCGCCAGATGGACCCCCACGACTCGCGCATCGGCGTCCACGTCCCGGAGTTGGCCTCCATGAGGTCCACCTGCACCACGTCGCCGTCGCCGTCCTCGTACTCCACCAGAACCGCGAAGTACACCGGGTTCGACCCCTGCTCCACGTGGAAGGTCACCTTGAGGCCGGGGAACTCGCACGGCACTCTGCATCAATCATCATCAGCAGCAATCAGCAAACCATGTGCCATTGTTACTTACTTTGTAACCGAGCCGAGACGACGGCAAATAAGTGTGAAGCGACGGTGCTCAAAATAGAGTATTATTCGCTGCGAATCTATTTGGGTCCCAGTTAAACCGGTCCCCGTCGTGAAAGTTTTGTTGGGCAAAAGCACTGGTTATATGGAGTATGAGACTGTTCATCGTTCAGGTAGGGCCAGATAGGATTCGTGCAACGAGTGATGAAATGCCACCGACCTCTTGAACTGGATGTCGATGATGCCCGAGTGGCGGAGCTTCTCACTGAGGCCAGGCTTGGCCATGGCACCGAAGGCGGTGCCACTCAGGTCGAAGTGGTACTTGGCAACCGGGTAGTAGTTCATGTCGGTGATGACCACCGTCTCCGGGTTGCCGGAGCAGGACTGGTCGTTGGTGCATCGTATCTGAAAAGGCAATAGTAAACGATCAAAAGTCAAGATTAGCACTGTGTCACCAGCTCCATTTCCACCACGTATGGCAGGGGGCAAAGCACCAAAAATATGACGAACGAGATAGTCTAGCTACCTGGTAGCAGGAGCCGCATCCCTTGCCGTCCTTGAAGATGGGCTCATTGCCGCAGGATGTCATGGAGGAGAAGGGGTACTGGTTGGTGTTCTTGAACCCGCACGCACCGCCTGAATGCACATCGATCACCGCATGTTATTACACAAACGATCAATTAAACGAAGGCCGCGGCGCCATGCATATGCAGCGGCGCATACGGACGTACCGTCGTCGTCCGGGCCGGCACCAGTGGGGGCGCCGTACCAGGTGGCCCTGGCGTCCTCCCAGTTGGGGTCGGCGGTGAAGGCGGAGTCGTTGAAGTTCCCGGCGGCGGCGGCGTAGGTGACGAGGAGGGAGGACAGTGCAACGAGTGCAACGGCCTTGGACGAAAGAGGAGCCATGTCAAAGTACCACTGCTTCTTCGAGCTTGTGGGGGTAGTGTACCGGCGCACTGACCAGGCCGGGCTGTAAGGCTGAGCTATGTATGCTTTGATGTTCTGGGAGTATCATATTGCCGGGGTATTTATAGGCAGGCGCAGTGCAGGGCGACGCGATCGCCATCCACGGTTGTTGCACCCGACGACGTGCTTTGTGTAGGGGTCACATGGCTACCGGAGCAAATCCTGCGAGAAATCACGGCTCGGCAGTTACACATTGCATGTTCTTGTCCACACTGCGTAGTGCGTACCTGCTATTGAGCAAAAATGATACACCTATGTAACCATGATGTTAGGTAACTTTCCTTTCTAATCACCTTCCCCTTGAATTTCACGGGTGGGCCTGAGCTGTTTTTACTTCCAACCAAATAAGACCACGTAAGCTCGTACATAAGTTTCTAGGTATTGAATCTTTTGCCTCACTTTATATGGGGTTTAATGATTTGCCTTAGGCTTGTCTCAATGGCAAGTGGCCCCGGCCCCATCTGTCATTCTTAGGGTGGGCAAATGAGGCAAATAATCCAATTTTTTCATAAGTTTCATAAGACATTTTTGCGTAGATGTAGCAAAGCTCGCCCTCAGGGATGCAGGCGGGCAACGTCTGCATTTTTCCGTTCACGGACAGTCGTGGACATGCGGACGCCGGTCGTGTAATTTCTTCTTTCAGGACGGTGGTGGAGACATGCGGACGCCGTCAGCTTGCATCCCTACCTGCCCTGCTCTCGCTGATGCTCTGAGCTGTGTTCCATTTCTGCTAGAAAGAGATACGCACAGTACTACTCTGGAAAATCGTATTCTCTTTGAGGAACGTACAGCTAAGTGCTGCCTTTGGCGATGATGCCGCGTTAGGAAGGAGAGATTCGGGCGGGAACAGCAATGTTTGCGATACAATTAAAACGTGGACGTTGGCCTGACTGACTCTTGTTGGAATCAATCATCGGAACCAACCTGTTTAACAGGCAACCACCGAATCATGTAGGGCGAAGTTGCGTAGAGGTACCTAATTAACCCGCTGCGGATTCGTTAGGGGAAAAAATAAGGGCACTTGCGATTTCATTCACGAGCGCAATGATGCTGCTACCTGATACGTGATTATATACCATCCATCAGTCCATGCTGGAATCCGCTTATAAAATTCCGGGATGCAACCGTCCTGAGTTTTTTGATAGATTTAGTAACTGCCCTGAATCTTCTTTTTTAGCAAACTAGCATCCCCTTTGAAAATTAAGCTCAAAGGTGTGTGCGGAGTGGATGGAAGATGCACCCATAGAGATTGTTGATACTCTTGTAAAAGATAATATGGTGATCACCTTGCAATAAAGAGTACTTTGATGTCAAAATAAAAGATGCATAACATGGGATTAGAAAGAAAAAAAAGGTACTACTACATGATAGGGCATAACATCGCATAGTTACAAAAACAGTCATGACTAAAAAGAAATTTACAAAATAATCCAAAGGAGACACGTGCACCCTCCGCTGCCCTTGGGAGATCCACGCGTCAGCCTTGAGTACATGAGTTGCTTCAGACTTACACTAGGCTTCCACGATGCCACGGCTGACCTGACGCGACAACCACCGCTTTTGACGCCACCAGCAAAGTGGTGGCACCGCCGATGACCTACGACGCACAGTAACGACTTCTTTTGGCTTGCAAGCTATCCAGCTACCATGGCGGCACAAACGGAGCCTATAGAGGACAAACCCGCTGACCCCATGGATGAAGATGATGCGCAAGGGTCGACAAGAACCGCTTCCTCCTGAGAAAAACTTTTAGGGGAAACCGCCAAATCTGTTATCTCCAACGGAAACCTCCAAGCAGGAGCATGCATTAATAATCTCCCAACTGCCCTGAATCCTAATTTCTGACGCATTAAATACTCAATTGTTGCTTGCTTGTGATCATTAGTTGGCAACAATCGGCATCACATACCCAGCTTTCACACACGGGTGGATTACAGCTATTAGTACCCAACGTTTGATACACTAACAACTTCATCAGTTTTACTATCAAACAACAAGCTCTATTATGTTGCATACTTTTAATTCTTTGACTTCCCAGTTTTCCATCACATATGGAAGTTAGAAAGTCTTTTTCTTATTCCTTTTATGGTACCATAGTGCCATTACTAGATAGATCGAGCCAGTTGCCTCGATTGGTAACTTTGTCATTTCCTAAAGGGCCAAAGGGTATTTTATACTTCTATTTTGCCATCCCAATAGAGCCCACGACCCATCAACGTATGATATGGGAGGTATTTTGTAGTATTGAATAATGTTGCTTTGATTTGTTATAGAGACCTAAGACAGCGAAAAAGACGAATTCCTTGCAAGGCAGGATGCCAGACATCTATAGTAACTAAACCATCAGGGAAGATGAAAATTTTGAAATAGCACATTATGTGTACGACCCGCTTGCTCCATGAATTATAATCGACAACCATGGATGCTAGTTTGCCAAGAACACGGTAAGAAATGAGCCTATTGTGTGTATTTGAGGGTTTAGGGAGCAAATAATTACAAGAGTTGTATGTTTAGGAGGGAGGGTAAAATACTGAAAAGGGAGCTAGAATACAAGTTGTATCCAAGATTGGAAGTTATGGAAATGCTTGTTTTTAATTTGAGGGCAACTAGAATGAGATCCTCTTTGAGGTTTATGCTCCAATCATTAATGCTAGGATATTTGTTATGAAAGATTTTTCCAATTTCTTTATTTCTAGAAGTTCTGGTAGGATAGTGATGACCGTCAGAGCAAAAAGCCTTTGCAATGACCCTTTTAATCAATTACACTTCATGAAAAGAGGTAATGCTATTTGCTTGTTAGGGATAAGCTTCATCTAACAACACTGGGCAAATGGGTAGTCCAAAAGTAAGTGGAGATGTGTATCATTTGTTTGCTCTTGGTATAAGACACAATTATAGTCGGGAAGGTGAAAAGACTTTCTTTGGAGCATGTTCCTTGTCTTTATCCTGACATGAAGAAGGGGTGAGAAGAAATTCTTAGCCGGTAGGCACTTCCCAAGATCTACTGGAATTGTTTGGGGCGAGATTGAGTTATACTACCTTCCTCTGGGTTAATTTGTCAACCATGCTTCTTGGGTCAAAGTTTGACCATAGATTTAATTAGCAGAATATAATGTATATGTGACAAAATAATATTATTGGAAACTTCTTTCACATATGAATCTAGCAACATAATTTTTATGGCATATAACTTATATTTTGCTAAACAAATATAAGGTCAAAGTTTAGCACAAAATACAAAGAGGACTAATAAAACTGGATGGATGTAGTACTCGACAACCACGTATGCTAGTACTTGTCATACCAAGTTTTGAAGACCACAATAGTCACTTGTCGTAAGAAACGAAATTCGGAAACCGTTGAAGGAACATCGGTTATGGATCACCCTAAGCAGAGCAGGCTTGCAATTCTTCACAAACCAACCAAAGATGTAGAATAACTCAAAAACAAGAGATCGAAGTCACTGCACCAGGAGCGAGCCAACTATTTTCCTTGATTTACACATCAACTATGAATATCTGAAGAGAGCCAACAGATCTGGCAAATGCTATGTGGGTGGACCGGAACTAAGGTAATGCCCTTACTCGAACAAATATCTATTTATGATTATACTCCCCATGCAAGCATATGCAAATACAAGAGAAGTAATTAAGATAAATCTAACCATAGCATTTAACATATGGATCCAGAACAACCCCTTATGAAACAATTCATAAACTAGGGTTTAGGTTTATATCACTCCTTTTTTTTGAAAAAGGAGAATGTACCCCCGGCCTCTGCATCTGGACGAATGCATGCAGCCATTTTATTAACTATTCACAAAGCCCTTACAAGGTAATACATCAGTAAGCCTGAAGCCACAATATTGGCAACACCTGTCGCTACTCCTATCCCCGTGATGAAGGGGTGTCGAAAGTACGAGCCTAATATCAAACAGACATCACACCAACACCTAGCATCTAATGTCGGATGACCCATCCAAGACACAATACCTGCACTGGGTTACACACCGGTCCGGCGCACTTTCAGTAGGCACCACATGCGCATGCTACAAGGATGGTCACCTCCTTCATCCATCGATCCATCCTCAGATCAGATACTGACGCATCGACCTTGCCAGGCCTCTCTGCCATCAATGCCACCATGATGCCAAACAACGTCGTCCTCCTGCACGAGTCCATCTCCACTCATCGGACGCCGAGTATCCACTACGCCATGCTACCGAGATCCGCCGCCATCGATGTCCAGGATGAAGCACCGCACCACCACCTACCGACGCCCAACCACCAAGCCGTCCACATGTCCGTCTAGCCGATGAATGTCTCCAAAGATGATGCCCCCATGAGGGTGACGACGAAGATGTCGCCATCATCCGATCCAGGAGGCCCCCCAACGCCTCCAATGAGGGCTACGACGCCCACGAGCGCCGTCGTCAATGGTAGCCTCCTCCAGTTCTGAGGTTTCCCCCGGAAACAATGGAGAGAGGGACGCCCCGACCATCGCCTCCAACGAGGAAAATAACACCCATGGGCGCTGAGGGAGTCCTAGATTAGGGGGTCTTCGGCCAGCCAGCCTATCCCTTGTGTGCCGCACTGGTGGCCCATGTTACCAGTGCGAGGACGCCAGACCCGTATCCGGACAAGATGCTTTGTGGTGCCTTGGTGTGTCCTCCAAGTCAAGAGAAGAAGAATCAGCATGTTTATCCTTTCCTTGTAACCGACTATGTGTAACCCTGGTACCCCTGGTGCCTATATAAATAGAGGGTTTAGTCCGTAGAGGCTAGAACAACAGTCGTCATCCTACTAGTCTAGGGTTTAGTTCATCTGATCTCGTGGTAGATCGACTCTGTAATCCTCATATACACAAGCAATATAATCAAGCAGGACGTAGGGTTTTACCTCTTAGAGAGGGCCCGAACCTGGGTAAACAACGTGTCCTTCGTCCCTTTGTTCCCCATTGATCCAAGATCCACAGCTCGGGACCCCCTGCCAGAGATCCGCCGATTTTGACACCAACATTGGTGCTTTCATTGTGAGTTCCGTTGTTGGATCGCCAAAGGATCGATGGCTCGCCTGATCATCGGAGACATCATCAACACCGGAGACATCTTCGTCCCCGGGTAGCTTTGCGTGTTCGGCAGCATTGTTTTGCACACTGACTCGACCGGTCATCTTGACCAGGTCGACAGTTTCGCCCCTGAGCACCAGATCAGGTTTGGTAACTTAGAGTACGTCGCCGACGCTCGGGGCAATCTGATCTTCACCGACTTGTCAGCCCCACCTGGGATGCCCACGGACTCCGAAGCATCAACTTTGGGGTCCCTCCCCGATCCAATTTCTAGATCGGCCCTTTTCTCGTGGCTGGCTTCGATCTCGGATACAACCATTACGTCGAAAGACCGGGACTCACGCTCAGTCGGACTCACCATGGATCTAGCTTCGAGCCTCAACACTGGATCGGCGTTTGAGGACCTGGAGTCACCCTCGGCCGGGGTTCCCCTCCGTATCACAAATCCGGCTTCAAGCCTTGGCATGGACTCGGTATCTGAAAACCAGGAGACAGCCCTGGTCGGGCTCGTCCCTCGCCTCGCCATCACAACAGAGGTCAGCTCCGAAGAAACCTCATACGCCAATCCGGCCAGCCTCGCCCTGATAAACGAGGCGCTAGGCCGGATCCAGATGATTACTATCTTGGATGGCCCATCCTCGGCTTACGCTCAGTGGGGCCTTGAGGTGGACCACAGGGAATTTTACGTCCCACCCACCACCCACTTAGTAGCCACCATCGAATACTTACCCGATATGCTGGACTACGCCTGTGACGCCCCCGATTCAATCATACACTAATCATGCACGCAAATGTGTACGATCAAGATCAGGGACTCACGGGAAGATATCACAACACAACTCTACAAATAAAAATAGTCATACAAGCATCATAATACAAGCCAGGGGCCTCGAGGGCTCGAATACAAGTGCTCGATCATAGACGAGTCAGCGGAAGAAACAATATCTGAGTACAGACATAAGTTAAACAAGTTTGCCTTAAGAAGGCTAGCACAAACTGGGATACAGATCGAACGAGGCGCACGCCTCCTGCCTGGGATCCTCCTAACTACTCCTGGTCGTCGTCAGCGGGCTGAACGTAGTAGTAGGCACCTCTAGAGTAGTAGGAGTCGTCGTCGATGGTGGCGTCTGGATCCTGAGCTCCAACATTTGGTTGCGGCAACCGGGTAGAAGGGAAAGGGGGAAAAGGGGGGAGAAAAGCAACCGTGAGTACTCATCCAAAGTACTCGCAAGCAAGGAGCTACACTACATATGCATGGATATATGTGTAAAGGGCCATATCAGTGGACTGAACTGCAGAATGCCAGAATAAGAGGGGGATAGCTTGTCTTATCGAAGACTACGCTTCTGGTCGCCTCCATCTTGCAGCATATAGAAGAGAGTAGACTGAAGTCCTCGAAGTAGCATCGCATAGCATAATCCTACCCGGCGATCCCCTCCTCGATGCCCTGTTAGAGAGCGATCACCGGGTTGTATCTGGCACTTGGAAGGGTGTGTTTTATTAAGTATCCGGTTCTAGTTGTCATAAGGTCAAGGTACAACTCCGGGTCATCCTTTTACCGAGGGACACGGCTATTCGAATAGATAAACTTCCCTGCAGGGGTGCACCACATAACCCAACACGCTTGATCCCATTTGGCCGGACACACTTTCCTGGGTCATGCCCGGCCTCGGAAGATCAACACGTCGCAGCCCCACCTAGGCACAACAGAGCGGCCAGCACGCTGGTCTAAACCTAAGCGCGCAGGGGTCTGGGCCCATCGCCCTGAGCACACCTGCACATTGCGAACGCGGCCGGAAGCAGATCTAGCCCCCTTAATACAAGTGCGAGCTTACGATCCAATGCGGGGCGCGCCACTCAGTCGCTGACGTCAAGAAGTGCTTCGGCTGATACCACGACGCCGAGTGCCCATATCTTTCCCGCGTAGTTGGTTAGTGCGTATAGACCAAATGGCCAGACTCAGATCAAATACCCAGATCTTGTTAAGCGTGTTAAGTATCCGCGAACGCCAACAGGGCCAGGCTCACCTCTCACCCAGGTAGCCCCGAACTGCCCTGCCGCTCCGCCACAAAGATCCACACAGAGGGCCGTCGGGACAAAGGTCCTTTCAGCCCCCAATCTGTGAATCACTCGCGGGTACTCCTCGAGCCAACCCGACTTTGGTCACCACATGTATCATGTTTAAAGTATAGTATATATCCATGATCACCTCCCGGAGTGATCACAACCGAGTAGTATAGCATGGCAGACGGACAAGAGTGTAGGGCCACTGATGGAACACTAGCATCCTATACTAAGCAGTAGGATAGCAGGTAAAGGTAACAACAGTAGTAGCAAGGACAGGCTATGCAGCAGTATAGGATTAACTGAAAGCAGTAACATGCTACACTACTCTAATGCAAGCAGTATAGATCAGAGTAGGCGATATCTGGTGATCAAGGGGGGGGGGGCTTGCCTGGTTGCTCTGGCAATAGAGAGGGATCGTCAACTCCGTAGTCGAACGGGGCAGCAGCAGCGTCGGTCTCGGTGTCTAGCGGAAGAAGAGGGGGAGAAACAATAAATACAATGCAAACAGATGCATAACGATGCATGACAAAGCAAAGCGTGCCCTAACGCGGTATGAGATGATACCGGTGAAGGGGGGAAACATCCGGGATAGTATCCCCGGCGTTTCACGTTTTCGGGCAGATTAGCCGGAGGGGGAAAGTTGCGAGTTGGATAGGTTAGGGATGCGTGGTGGACGAACGGGTTGCGTATCCTGGTTCGTCTCGTCGTTCTGAGCAACTTTCATGTTGAAAATATTTTAATCCGAGTTACGGATTAAAAGATATGATTTTCTAAAGATCTTATTAATTTCTGGAATTTTAAATAATTATTTAATTTAATTCGAAATTAGAATTATGACATCAGCATGATGTCATGCTGACGTCAGCAGTCAACAGAAGTTGACTGGGTCAAACTGACATGTGGGTCCAGTGGGACCCACCTGTCATACACTGTTTTAGATTAATTAGGTCTTAGTTAAACTAATTCCTGTTTAACTAAACTAACTAATTAATTAGATTAATTAAACACACTTAATTAACTTAATTAATTAATTAATTAATAATTAATTTTTATTAATTCTTTTTTTTACTTATTTATTATTAAACGTTCTGGAGCTGGGCCCGTTTGGCAGTGGCCTAAAGGCCATATCGGGTCGGGCTATCGGGCGAGCGGGCGACGGGTTACGGGCGCGTTTTGAGCGCCCGATTGGGCGCAGCGGGGCAAGGCCAGAGGCGAACGCTGGCGCCAACGGCAGCGATGCAGGCAGGCAGCGAGGAGGCCGGAGTGGCGCCGGGCACGGGACGACGACGAGCATGGCACAGGCGGCGAGGGGAGCGGCGCAGCGCGCGGGCTGTGCAGCAGTGTGGGAGGGCTGCGGGCATGGTCGTGGGCGTCGGCAGAGCAGGTGAAGCCGCGCAGGCGAGCGGCGGGGGCGGGCATGTGGCTTGGCGCCGGTGGCCGTGGACGGGGGGGGGGGGGGAGAGGCCGTGGCGGAGTGGAAGCAGGGCGACGGAGGCGAGGCCCGGGTGGCGCAGCGCAGCTGCAGCAGGGGGATGCGGGCGGCAGGGCGGAGCGGGGCCGCGGGGCGAGGGGAGTTGGGCGGCCCGCTGGGCGTGGCCGAAGAGGGCGCGTGGTCGCGGCGGGCTGGAGGGGACGGCACAGCTGGGCACGCGTGAGGGGGAGGTGCGCAGGCGGAGCCGCGATTGGCGGCGCGACACAGCAACAGCAGCGGAGGTGGGGCGAGCGGAGGCGCACGCGGTCGGGCGAGCAGAGGGACGCCCCAGGGCGCAACGGCGTGCCGAGCGGCGCGAGCGCGCGGTGACCGTGAGAGGAGAAGGGGAGGAGGAGGTCGAGGCTCACGGGGGGGGGGGGGGCGTAGGGTCTATGGCAGTGATCTCGGGGGAGGTTGGGGTGGCCGACGGGGACGCGCGGCGGAGCAGGATGCAGTCCGGTGGGGGGAGGAGCTCCGGGCGGTCGACGGCGCCGCGGTGGTGGCGATGGGCGCCGAGGGCGACGGGGGCGGCGGTTCGTGCCCGATCCGATCTGGATCGGGGGGGGAAGGGGGCGCGTCGTGGAGGGGGGAATGGGTGGATAGGGTTAGGGTTCGGGGGTGCGGGGGGGGGGGGGGGGGATAAGGGTAGTGGGGGTGGGCCGGCCGGCTGGGCCTGGTGGTTGGCCCAGTTGTGCCACGGCTCAGGGGGGTCTTTTTCCTTTTCTTTTTCTGTTTGTATTTTCCTTTTTTTGTATTTTCTTTTATTATTTATTTTCTGTCTAAATTCATTATAATTTACTTAGGCATTTCTTAAAAATGTGTTTACTTCACCACAATTACCTTTGGAATATTCGGCAACCACCGAACAATTTTGTTTTAATTTTTGGAAACTTTTATTGTTATCAATAATTTGAATTTAAATTTCAAACGGTTTTCGAACTTTTGCGAGGATAGCAACAGTAACCGAGGTGTCATGGCACGATTAGCGTCGGATTACTGTAGCATGATTATCCGGGCGTTACAAATCTCCTCCACTACAAGAAATCTCGTCCCGAGATTTAGGAGGTAGAAGGAAACAGTGCGGGGTATTCATCACGCAGGCGATCCTCGCGTTCCCAGGTGGCTTCATGTTCAGAATGGTTCGACCACTGGACCTTGAGGAACTTGATCGCCTTCTGACGAGTGCGGCGTTCATCTTGGTCAAGAATGCAGACCGGATGCTCTTAATAGGAGAGGTCCTGTTGCAATTCGAGCACTTCATGATCCACTGCTCGGATTGGGTCCTTGAAGCAGCGACGGAGTTGTGACACGTGGAACACATCGTGAACCTGAGAATGGTTCGGCGGAAGCTCCAGTTGATAAGCCACTTTTCCACGCCTCTCAAGAATAGTGAAAGGACCAATATAGCGGGGAGCTAGCTTTCCTTTGATCCCGAAGCGGTGTGCACCCTTCATTGGTGTAACTCGAAGATAGGCCTTTTCGCCAGGTTGATAGACCATGTCTTTATGATGGCGGTCATAATTGCTCTTTTGGCGTGACTGAGCAGTCTTGAGATTCTCGCGAATAATGCGGACTTGTTCTTCGGCATGTTGGATAATATCCGGACCAAAGAGTGGACGTTCCCCAGTTTTTGACCAGTTCAGAGGGGTTCGGCACTTTCGTCCATACAACACTTTGAAGGGGGCCATCTTCAGACTAGCCTGATAGCTATTATTATAAGAGAACTCAGCATACGGGAGAGATTCCTCCCATTTCTTGCCGAAGGAAATAACACAAGCCCGAAGCATGTCTTCGAGAACTTGGTTGACACGTTCAACTTGCCCTTGAGACTGTGGATGAAAAGCAGTACTGAATGATAGATGAGTTCCCATAGCTTCTTGGAAACTTGCCCAGAATCTTGAAGTGAATAAGCTGCCACGGTCCAAACTGATAACCAGGGGAATACCGTGAAGTGAAACAATTCTGGACATGTAGAGGGTTGCAAGCTAACTAGCAGTGATCGTTTCCTTGACCGCCAGAAAATGTGCAACTTTAGAAAGCCGGTCAATGACGACAAGAATAGCATCATTACCTTTCTGCGATTTGGGAAAACCAGTGACGAAGTCCATTTCAACATGGTCCCATTTCCATTCAGGAATAGAGATAGGTTGCAGAGTTCCAGCAGGCCTTTGATGTTTTGCTTTGATATGACGGCAAACGTCACACTCGGCAACATAGCGAGCAATGTCTTGCTTCATGTTAGACCACCAGAATCTTTGACGAATGTCCTGGTACATCTTTGTACTACCAGGATGGATACATAGGGGTGTATCATGAGCCTCTTTCATAACCTTCTGAGACATATCCATGTTTTCCCTCTTACTCGGAACTACTAGGCGACCTTTGAAGAACAAGGTGCCAGCGTCATCAACGGTGAAGAATGAGGGCTTTCCTTGTGCGATATAACGTTTAATCCTCTCCACTTCATCCTCACATTTCTGTATCCATTTGATGGTTTCCACAAGATCTGGCTTAGCAACTAGTGTATTGAGAGAACCTTTGGGGACAACATGGAGGTTCATCTTGCGAAACTCCTTAGGAGGGGGAGCAAGTGCACCCGGAGGAACAATATGGAGGTTCAGATTTCTGAATTCTTCAACGAGCAAGGACTGAACTTTGTGAACCTGGAGATGGTTGCTGTAAGACTTGCGGCTCAAGGCGTCAGCCATTACATTAGCCTTGCCTGGTGTATAGGAAATATCCAAGTCAAAGTCTGCTATGGTCTCCATCCATCTCTGCTGACGGAGGTTCAGGTCTGGCTGAGTAAACAGATACTTCAGACTTTGGTGGTCAGTGAAGATCTCGCAACGATTACCGAGAAGGTAATGTCGCCACTGCTTCGGTGCATGGATGACAGCAGCAAGCTCGAGGTCATGAACTGGGTAGTTCTCTTCGTGAGGGCGCAATTGACGAGAGGCATAGGCAATCACTCTGCGCTCTTGCATTAGGACACAGCCTAATCCTTGACGGGAAGCATCGCAATAAATGACGAAGTCCTTCTTTGTATCAGGTGGAGCTAGTACTGGGGCAGAAGTCAACTTGTCCTTGAGTGCCTGGAAGCTTTCCTGACATTTGTCTGTCCATTGGAACTTGACGCCCTTATGCAACAAGTTAGTCAGAGGCCTGGCAATCTTGGAGAAGTTCTCGACGAATCGACGGCAATAGCTGGCGAGACCGAGAAAACTCCTGACTTGGTTGACATTCTTCGGAGGAGTCCAATCAAGAATAGCCTGAACTCGTTCAGGGTTAACGGCAATACCATACTTAGAGATGACATGTCCAAGATAGGTTACTTCAGGAAGCCAGAACTCACATTTAGAGAACTTGGCATACAGCTGATGCTCTCGTAGCTTTTCCAGCACAAGTCGAAGATGTTCAACATGTTTTTCTTCGTTCTTGGAAAATACCAGGATATCATCCAGATAAACCACGACGAACTTGTCGAGGTAATCCATGAATATATAGTTCATCAGACGAGAGAAGGTGGCTAGGGCATTGGTTAAGCCGAAGGACATGACAGTGTACTCGTATGAACCATAACGAGTCACAAAGGCGGTCTTTGGGATATCCTCTTCACGAACACGGATCTGGTGGTAACCCAACCTCAAGTCAAGTTTAGAGAACACGGATGATCCAGCCAGCTGATCATACAGATCATTGATCCGAGGAAGAGGATACTTGTTCTGAATGGTAGCTTGATTAATAGGCCGGTAGTCTTGGACCAGTCGGTTTGTCCCATCCTTCTTCTTGACAAAGAGAGAAGGTGCTCCCTAAGGAGAGCAACTTGGGCGAATGAAACCATTTTGAAGAGACTTGTCGATTTCCTCCTTGAGTTCAAGGAGTTCATGCGGCGGCATCTTGTAGGGTCGCTGGCAATAGGAGTGGTGCCTGGTTTCAAGTCGATGACGAATTCGACAGCCCTAGCAGGGGGAATCCCTGGAAGTTCTTCAGGAAAGACGTCGAGGAAGTCACGCACGATGGGGATGTTTTCAATGCCCTCGAGTGGTGCAGCGTTCAATGCATTCAAGGCATAGAGCCTTGCCTCGGCATTTTGCACCAGGCGAGCATGGTATGTAACTATTTCATCTGAAGGATGTAGCAGATGGACGGTCTTAGTGGCGCAAACTATGGAAGCAGTATGCGCTTTCAACCAATCCATCCCTAGAATGAGGTCGATGTTAGACGTCTTCAGGATAATGGGCGAGGCATATAATTCCAGCCCTTCGACTTCCACGGGGACGTCGACGCCAACCATGGAGGTTTGACATTGTCCCACGGGGGTTTTTACCACTACCGATGTGTTCATCTCCTCGTATTTAATGCCATGCTTGAATGCAAAATCTTCTGACATGAATGAATGCGATGCTCCTGTATCGAATAAAATAGATGCAGGTACTGAATTTACGAGGAGTGTACCCATCACAGTAGCAGGCTGGTCTTGAGCTTCGTTCAGATCAACGTGGTTGGCATGAACACGACCATAAGACTTGGCATTGTTGTGGCGGTTCTGGTTGTTCCCACGGCCAGCTGCAGGAAGGGCCAGCTGATTCTGATTGCAATCCCTAACACGGTGACCTGGTTGACCACACTTGTAGCACAGGCCATTATTGGGAGTGGGAACAGGGGCTTGGGGTGGTGGAGCTGGAAGTCTTGGCTGCCTTGCAGGAGCAGCAGGCAGACGAGGTGCAGCATAGGACTGCCTTGGGGCAGGTGCATTCGGCTGGTACATGCTGTTGGGGATCCATATCCTGCGCTTCTGGGAGGACGTGCCCAAAGATGAGCCTGTGTCACGGCTGCGTCTGTGAGAGCTCTGGTGTTCCTGCAGACCTGTTTCGACGTTGATGGCTTTGTTCACCAAGGTGGCGAAATCAGCAAAGTCATGCACTAGAAGTGCGAGCTTGATGTTAGCTTGAAGGCCGTCACGGAACTTCTCCTGTCTGCGTGCATCAGTAGCAATGTCCTCTTCAGCATAGCGGGACAAGTCCAGAAACTCTCGCTGATAAGCTTCAACAGTTTTGTTGCCTTGGATGAGGCTGCGGAACTCACGCCTCTTCCGGTCCATGACTCCCTAAGGAATGAAGCGGGCACGGAAAGCAGCTTGGAAGTCAGGCCAGGTGATGATTGTTCCAACTGGCAGAGTACGCCTGTGGCTGTCCCACCATTGAGCTGCGGGTCCCTTCAGGAAGAAGGAAGCAAACGTGACATAGCTGGCAGGGGCTACATCAGCAGACTCCATCTCATAGGTGATGTCACAGAGCCAGTCATCAACGTCCAGAGGCTGAGTTGAGCTGCGGTACACTGTTGGGTTCAAGCGCATGAAATCCTGCAGAGTTGCTGTGTTTGGCTGCTGGTTCATATTGGGGCGAGGAAACTGAGCCATCATGTTCTCCAGGAACTGGCAATTCATCTCAAGCTGTTGGATCATACCAGCCATGTACTCAGGCGGTGGTGGGAAGTTGTCACCCCGACCACGACCACCTGGTCTAACCATCCTGCTAATATATAATAGGGGTAGTTCAGCATTTGTGAATATTTGCAAAGACAAGAATCATTCAAGACGAAACATGCATAATGAAAGTAGCACGATAGATACCACATAATAGTCGGCACGTCTTACAAAAGAGATCATGCATAGTGTTCGGTACATAGAGTTCAGTACATAGACTAAGACATCATGGGCGGCTCGCAGGCTCGCGGCGAATGCATCTAACACAAGCAAGCAAGTCTACATCAGTCCCACACGACACTGCGGAGGTAGGTGTAGCCTGAAAGCTGGTAGTGTGGCAATGGGTACATCACGTCGGCAACCTGGGGTCCGCGGGTGCTCTGGTGCTGAACCCGACGCTCAAGTGGCAGAAGAGGACCAAGTGCGGGAGAGTAGGCTCCCACCTCTGGCCAACCAACACCTTGGGACATCACGGTCCTGGCTGGGTAGATAGCAGAACGCGACAGCTCCCCAGATCCAACAAAGGGGTGCAACATCGTCAAAGCACGGTAGAGGTGCTGACGAGTGGTGTACAACTCGTGGCGAAGAGCTCGGTTAGCTCGATCCAGCCCATCAGCATGCAGAACAAAGTTCTGATGGTGGAAGGGCTCGCGGGTGACAGTGGAGTAGGCAGCAGTGTAGTAACCTGAAGGGCGAGGTGTCCAACTCCTGGTACTCCCTACGAAGGCGTGTCAGAGCAGCATAGGCAGCATCGTGAACTGCCATATCGATGGTCACTCCAACACCATAAGCGGTGTGCAGCACTGTAGTGGAGTCATACTCCTGAGAGTAGAGGTGGACGGTGGCACGGTACTGCTCCTGGTTAAAGTCCTGGTACTCCTCGGTGACGGTGTACTCGGGGTGCCAGCGATAACCCAGATAGGTCATCATCTCAGCTAGCATGGCCGGTGATCCCGAGGCGCCAATGGCCGACGTGTGGCGCATGACCTGCCTCGTGGGTTCCATCTGAAAACAAAGATGTTTCAAAGGAGTCAAATGGCAGTGTGGAAATTGTGGGAAAGCACTATACTAAGGAATAACTAAGGCTTTTATCCAATTTTGGGGTGAATGTCGTCACGGGACCCTAGTGTCAGAGTTAGTAAATTCGTTTAACCCGAGTAGAAGAGAGTTCAGAGTCCCAGAGTAAAGGTCGAGGAGTAAAAGATCCTAGTACCACCCGATGGCGACGTGGGCCCGTAAGGCACACAGCCAAGTTAGTAAAAGTTTTTGTAATGTCTAGACTCGACTTCGGCCAAGGAGTGTGGAAGGGGGATTCCTACAGGCAGTCGGCTCTGATACCAACTTGTGACGCCCCCGATTCAATCGTACACTAATCATGCACGCAAATGTGTACGATCAAGATCAGGGACTCACGGGAAGATATCACAACACAACTCTACAAATAAAAATAGTCATACAAGCATCATAATACAAGCCAGGGGCCTCGAGGGCTCGAATACAAGTGCTCGATCATAGATGAGTCAGCGGAAGCAACAATATCTGAGTACAGACATAAGTTAAACAAGTTTGCCTTAAGAAGGCTAGCACAAACTGGGATACAGATCGAACTAGGCGCTGGCCTCCTGCCTGGGATCCTCCTAACTACTCCTGGTCGTCGTCAGCGGGCTGAACGTAGTAGTAGGCACCTCTAGAGTAGTAGGAGTCGTCGTCGACGGTGGCTTCTGGATCCTGGGCTCCAGCATCTGGTTGCGGCAACCGGGTAGAAGGGAAAGGGGGAAAAGGGGGGAGAAAAGCAACCGTGAGTACTCATCCAAAGTACTCGCAAGCAAGGAGCTACACTACATATGCATGGATATATGTGTAAAGGGCCATATCAGTGGACTGAACTGCAGAATGCCAGAATAAGAGGGGGATAGCTAGTCTTATCGAAGACTACGCTTCTGGTCGCCTTCGTCTTGCAGCATATAGAAGAGAGTAGACTGAAGTCCTCCAAGTAGCATCGCATAGCATAATCCTACCCGGCGATCCCCTCCTCGATGCCCTGTTAGAGAGCGATCATCGGGTTGTATCTGGCACTTGGAAGGGTGTGTTTTATTAAGTATCCGGTTCTAGTTGTCATAAGGTCAAGGTACAACTCCGGGTCGTCCTTTTACCGAGGGACACGGCTATTCGAATAGATAAACTTCCCTGCAGGGGTGCACCACATAACCCAACACGCTTGATCCCATTTGGCCGGACACACTTTCCTGGGTCATGCCCGGCCTCAGAAGATCAACACGTCGCAGCCCCACCTATGCACAACAGAGCGGTCAGCACGCCAGTCTAAACCTAAGCGCGCAGGGGTCTGGGCCCATCGCCCTGAGCACACCTGCACGTTGCGAACGCGGCCGGAAGCAGATCTAGCCCCCTTAATACAAGTGCGAGCTTACGATCCAATGCGGCGCGCGCCACTCAGTCGCTGACGTCAAGAAGTGCTTCGGTTGATACCACGACGTCGAGTGCCCGTATCTTTCCCGCGTAGTTGGTTAGTGCGTATAGACCAAATGGCCAGACTCAGATCAAATACCCAGATCTTGTTAAGCGTGTTAAGTATCCACGAACGGCAACAGGGCCAGGCTCACCTCTCACCCAGGTAGCCCCGAACTGCCCTGCCGCTCCGCCACAAAGATCCACAGAGAGGGCCGTCGGGACAAAGGTCCTTTCAGCCCCCAATCCGTGAATCACTCGCGGGTACTCCTCGATCCAACCCGACTTTGGTCACCACATGTATCATGTTTAAAGTATAGTATATATCCATGATCACCTCCCGGAGTGATCACAGCCCAGTAGTATAGCATGGCAGATGGACAAGAGTGTAGGGCCACTGATGGAACACTAGCATCCTATACTAAGCAGTAGGATAGCAGGTAAAGGTAACAACAGTAGTAGCAAGGACAGGCTATGCAGCAGTATAGGATTAACTAAAAGCAGTAACATGCTACACTACTCTAATGCAAGCAGTATAGATCAGAGTAGGCGATATCTGGTGATCAAGGGGGGGGGGCTTGCCTGGTTGCTCTGGCAAGAGAGAGGGATCGTCAACTCCGTAGTCGAACGGGGCAGCAGCAGCGTCGGTCTCGGTGTCTAGCGGAAGAAGAGGGGGGAGACACAATAAATACAATGCAAACAGATGCATAACGATGCATGACAAAGCAAAGTGTGCCCTAACGCGGTATGAGATGATACCGGTGAAGGGGGGAAACATCCGGGAAAGTATCCCCGGCGTTTCGCGTTTTCGGGCAGAGGAGCTGGAGGGGGAAAGTTGCGAGTTGGATAGGTTAGGGATGCGTGGTGGACGAACGGGCTGCGTATCCGGGTTCGTCTCGTCGTTCTGAGCAACTTTCATGTTGAAAATATTTTAATCCGAGTTACGGATTAAAAGATATGATTTTCTAAAAATTTTATTAATTTCTGGAATTTTAAATAATTATTTAATTTAATTCGAAATTAGAATTATGACATCAGCATGATGTCATGCTGACGTCAGCAGTCAACAGAAGTTGACTGGGTCAAACTGACATGTGGGTCCAGTGGGACCCACCTGTCATACACTTTTTTAGATTAATTTGGTCTTAGTTAAACTAATTCCTATTTAAATAAACTAACTAATTAATTAGATTAATTAAACACACTTAATTAACTTAATTAACTCATTAATTAATTAATTAATTAATTTTTATTAATTCTTTTTTTACTTATTTATTATTAAACGTTCTGGAGCTGGGCCCGTTTGGCAGTGGCCTAAAGGCCATAGCGGGTCGGGCTATCGGGCGAGCGGGCGACGGGTTACGGGCGCGTTTTGAGCGCCCGATTGGGCGCAGCGGGGCAAGGCCAGAGGCGAACGCCGGCGCCAACGGCAGCGACACAGGCAGGCAGCGAGGAGGCCGGAGTGGCGCCGGGCAGGGGACGGCGACGAGCACGGCACACGCGACGAGGGGAGCAGCGCAGCGCGCGGGCCGTGCAGCATTGTGGGAGGGCTGCAGGCATGGTCGTGGGCGTCGGCAGAGCAGGGGAAGCCGCGTAGGCGAGCGGCGGGGGCGGGCGCGCGACTTGGCGCCGGTGGCCGTGGACGGGGGGGGGGAGGCCGTGGCGGAGTGGAAGCAGGGCGATGGAGGCGAGGCCCGGGTGGCGCGGCGCAGCTGCAGCAGGGGGATGCGGGCGGCAGGGCGGAGCGGGGCCGCGGGGCGAGGGGAGCGGGGCGGCCCGCTGGCCGTGGCCGAAGAGGGCGCGTGGTCGCGGCGGGCTGGAGGGGACGGCGCAGCTGGGCGCGCGCGAGGGGGAGGTGCGCATGCGGAGCTGCGATTGGCGGCGCGGCACGGCAACAGCAGCGGAGGCGGGGCGAGCGGAGGCGCACGCGGTCGAGCGAGCAGAGGGACGCCCCAGGGCGCAACGGCGTGCCGGGCGGCGCGGGCGCGCGTTGACCGTGAGAGGAGAAGGGGAGGAGGAGGTCGAGGCTCACGGGGGGGGGGGGGGGGGTAGGGTCTAGGGCAGTGAGCTCGGGGGAGGTTGGGGAGGCCGACGGGGACGCGCGGCGGAGCGGGATGCAGTCCGGTGGGGGGAGGAGCTCCGGGCGGTCGACGGCGCCACGGTGGTGGCGATGGGCGCCGAGGGCGACGGGGGCGGCGGTTCGTGCCCGATCCGATCTGGATCGGGGGGGAGGAAGGGGGCGCATCGTGGGGGGGGGGGAATGGGTGGTTAGGGTTAGGGTTCGGGGGTGCGGGGGGGGGGATAAGGGTAGTGGGGGTGGGCCGGCCGGCTGGGCCTGGTGGTTGGCCCAGTTGGGCCACGGCCCAGGGGGGTCTTTTTCCTTTTCTTTTTCTGTTTGTATTTTCCTTTTTTGTATTTTCTTTTATTATTTCTTTTCTGTCTAAATTCATTAAAATTTACTTAGGCATTTCTTAAAAATGTGTTTACTTCACCACAATTACCTTTGGAATATTCGGCAACCACCGAACAATTTTGTTTTAATTTTTTGAAACTTTTATTGTTATCAATAATTTGAATTTGAATTTCAAACGGTTTTCGAATTTTTGCGAGGATAGCAGCAGTAACCGAGGTGTCATGGCACGATTAGCGTGGGATTACTGTAGCATGATTATCCGGGCGTTACAACGCCTCTGAGGAGGCCGATGACATGGACGACAACAACGAAGCCATGGCCCACACTGACACTGCCCCTCCCTTCACTGGCCGATGGATGGCCACATCCACCTATGACGTTTACATGGTGGACACCCCCAAGGACAACGACGATGGCGCTAATGATGGGGATGGAACCCCAGAAGAGATAGTAACAAGCTTGGAGAGGAGCCCCCAAACGCTAGAAACAACGCCGATGATCCAAGGGGCGTCGAGGCAGAGAAAGCAAGACGGGCACCGGAGAGGACAATACTTCGGACAATGTGGAAGACCTCTGCGACCCCGCCCCTGAACACCAGCCTAATGGCTCAGAGGGGCATGGGGGTCAGTATAACCCCGAGGACACCAATGATTCCGAGGATAGCAACTATATGCCTCTCTCAGAAGAATAGGTCAGCCTCAGAGCTAAAGATTTTATCGTTCCAGAAGATCCATTGGACCAAGAGCGGTTCAAACAACAACTCATAGCCACCGCGCGGAGCTTGAAAAAGAAGCAGCAGCAGCTGAAGGACAAACAGAATACCCTCAACGATAGATGGAAAAAAGTCCTGGCAGCCAAAGAGGGATACAGTTACCAACAGCGGACTAAAAGCTACCCAAAGCGGAAGCTGCTGCCACAATTCGACGATGAGGCCCCTGCGCCCGCACCACCAAGATACACATAGGCAGATCAGCCCGACCGCCCCCCTCGAGGAAGGGACAGGCCGGCTAGAGAGGTCGAATACCCACCCGCTCCCCCTCACCGTACAGGCAAGGAGGCGGCATGATAACCCACAAGTATAGGGATCACAACAGTGTCCGAGGGTAGAGTATTCAACCCAAATTTATTGATTCGACACAAGGGGAACCAAAGAATATTCACGAGTATTAGCAGTGGAGTTGTCAAATCAACCACACCTGAAAGTCTTAATATCTGTAGCAAAGTTTTAGTAGCAAAGTAGCATGGAAGTAACAATAACAATAGCAGTTTGTAGAGACTATAGCATCAGCAACAACAAAAGTAACTTAGCAAAGATCAATATGTGAAAATCTCGTAGGCATTGGATCAACGATCGATAATTGTGTTGGATAATATTCATCTTGTAGCAGTCATAACCTAGGGCAACATAGAACTAGCGCCAACTCATCAATGTAATGTAGGCATGTATTCCGTATATAGTCATACGTGCTTATGGAAAAGAACGTGCATGCCATGTTTTGTCCTACCCTCCCATGGTAGCGGGGTCCATAAGGAAACTAAGGGATATTAAGGCCTCCTTTTAATAGAGAACCGGAACAAAGCATTAGCACTTAGTGAATACATGAACTCCTCAAACTACGGTAATCACCGGAAAAGAATCCCGATTATTGTCACCTTGGGGTATGCAATTCATGACCCGTAATAGGTGTCTACAACTTGCAAGATAGGATCAAGAACACACATATATTCATGAAAACATAATAGGTTCAGATCTAAAAGCATGGCACTCGGGCCCTAGTGACAAGCATTAAGCATAGCAAAGTCATAGCGACATCAATCTCAGAACATAGTGGATACTAGGGATCAAACCCTAACAAAACTAACTTGATTACATGATAAATCCCATGCAACCCATCACCGTCCAGCAAGCCTACGATGGAATTACTCACGCCCAATGGTGAGCATCATGAAATTGGTGACTAGGGAAGGTTGATGATGATGATGGCGATGGATTCCCCTCTCCGGTGCCCCGTACGGACTCCAGATCAGCCCTCTCGATGAAGAACTGGAGGCGGTGGCTGCTCTGTATCGTAAAACGCGATGAATCCTTCTCTCTGATTTTTTCTCCATGAATAGGTATATATGGAGTTGGAGTTAGGTTTGGAGATGGTCCAGGGGCCCCACAAGCCCGCAGGGCGCGCCCCCAGGGCTTGTGCCCTCTGGGTGGACCCCCTCTGGTATATTTTTCCATTGGTATTTTTTATATATTCAACAAGAATTCTCTGTAAATTTTCAGCTCAGTCCGAGAACTTTGATTTCTGCACAAAAATAACACCAAGGCAATTCTGTTGAAAACAACGTTAGTCCGAGTTAGTTCCCTTCAAACCATGCAAATTAGAGTCCGAAACAAGGGCAAAGGAGTTTGGAAAATTAGATACGATGGAGACGTATCAACTCCCCCAAGCTTAACCCATTGCTTGTCCTAAAGCAATTCAGTTGATAAACTAAAAGTGACAAAGAAAAACTTTTACAAACTCTGTTTGATCTTGCCATTGCAAATATGCCTAGCCAACATTCAGGTTTTCTGCAAAGATTATGAACTAACCATATTCACAATAACATTTAGGTCTCACATTACTCATATCAATGACATAACCAACTAGCGAGCAATAATAAGATATCTCAGATGACAAAACTTTTTTTCAAAACAATCAAGATATAATATGACATAATGGTATCTCGCTAGCCCTTTCTGAGACCGCAAAACATAAATGCAGAGCACCTCTGAAGATCAAGCACTGACTAGACATTGTAATTCATGGCAAAAGAGATCCGTTCACACTCATACTCAACATCAACTAAAAACAAAGCATATAAATGATAGTTGTGCTCTCTAACTGGTGCTTTTATAAGAAGATGATGACTCGACAATAAAAGAAAATAGATAGGCCCTTTGCAGAGGGTAGCAGGGATTTGCAGAGGTGCGAGAGCTCGATGCTTTAAAACAGAGATGAATATAATTTTGAGCGGTATGCTTTCATTGTCAACATAATAACCAAGAGATCTCACTATCTTCCATGCTAGACACATTATAGGCGGTTCCCAAACAGAATGGTAAAGTTTTACTCCACCAACAAACACACTCCACGGCTAGCCGAATCCACGGGTACCGTCCATACCAGCAACAACCCTGGGGGAGTTTTGTTTCATTATTATATTTTGATTTGATTTTTATCATGGAACTGGGCATCCCAATTACCAGCCACTTTCTCGTGAATGACAAGTGAATAAACACTCATCGTGAGAATAACCCACCTAGCATGGAAGATAATGACAGCCCCCGTGGCTACATGAGCGATTCAGTCATACAAAACAAATTATTATTTGAAGGTTTAGAGTTTGGCACATGCAAATTTACTTGTAACGGCAGGTACATACCGCATATAGGTAGGTATGGTGGACTCATATGGATCAAGTTTGGGTTTAAGGAAGTGGATGCACAAGCAGTGATCCCGCTTAATATACAAGTGAGGGCTAGCAACAGGATTGAGGAGCGACCAACTAGAGAGCAACAATGGTCATAAACATGCATTGAGATTAACCAACATTGAATGCAAGCATGAGTATGATATAAATCACCATGAACATAAATATCGTGGAGGCTATATTGATTTTGATTCAACTACATGCGTGAACATGTGCCAAGTCAAGCAACTTGAATCATTCAAAGGAGGATACCATCCTATCATACTACATTATAACCATTTTTAAATGCATGTTGGCACACAAGACAAACCATTATCCACTCCTAGCTAATTAAGCATGTCATGAATAACTATAATTTCTAATTTTCATTGCAAACATGTTTCATTCATAATAGGCTGAATCAGGGACGATGGGCTAATCATATTTACAAAAACGAAATAGGTCGAGTTCGTACCAACTTTTCTCCATATCAAACATTTCATCAAATTTCGTCATCATTGCCTTTCACTTGCACGACCAAAGAATGTGAATATTAATAAGAGTGCACGTGCCTTGGACTAAACGGGAATCTCCAAACATTTGTTCAAAGGAGAAGACAAGGTAATACGGGCTCTTCGTTAGATCAACAATAATGCATATGAGAGCCACTCAACATTTTCATCGTGGTCTTCTCCTTACGATCCAAAGAAAACAATTTCAAACAAACACACGGAATATTTTTGGAGTTTTTTGTTTTTCTGAAGAAGCAAACTAAAGAAGGAAAGAAAACAAAAACGAGAAAAACTATTTACACGAGAAATCTCCCAACAAGCTAAAGACGAACGAGAAATCTTTTTGGGTTTTCTTTTAATACTACAACTAATTAAACTAGAAAGAAAAACTAAAAACAAGGGAGACATATTTTCGGATTTTTCAAAGTTTTTCAAACACACAAGTAGAAAGCGAGAAGAATAAAATAACATGGATAATAAAGTGAAAAAGGATGAACACCGACAACTTGAATGAATGTGTGATACATGAATGTAATGTCGGTGAGAGATACGTACTCCCCCAAGCTTAGGCTTTTGGCCTAAGTTGGTCTGGGGCCAAGGCTCGCCCGGATAATATCCAGAGTTGTAGTTGGGGTTGTACTCTATTGCAGCTGCCACCGCCTAGCGAGCTGCCTCGTGGAGGCGAGCGGTCTCCCTCTCTCTCTCATACTTATCTGCCTCCTCTCTAAGTATGAAATATCTTTGTTTTACCTGAAAGTCAAAGAAGGTAGGAGCAGGAAGCGTAACATAGCACACTACCTGTCAAAGATTAGTCTGTACTGAAAAGGCAACTGGCTTCTCTCAAGAAACTAGTAACGTTCCATAGCATCATAATCAACGAAAGCAGGTGGCAACTGAATGTAATTTTATTTTATTGGAACCCCAAGATGATGAGCTAAACGTGTGGCACAAATTCCACCAAAGAAGTCTCCAGCTAAAGCATTATTATGTAACCGCCTTGTAGTGATAGCCCCCAAGTTAAATCGTTTATCATTCATTACCGCGCTCTTGAGGACAATAATATCGGATGCACAAAGAAGGATATGGTCATGTAATGCATCTACCTATAAAGAGAGCAAAATAATGTAATGCAGGAAAGTGAATGCTTCCTATAGTAGCTTGTGTTATGGTTCTAGTTTCACCTACAGTAATGCTAGCAAGGAACTCAGCGCAATCAGATTTACGAGGTTCAATATAAATGCCCCATTGCGGAATTTTGCATGCATCATTATTCTTCAAGGTCCATGCTAAATGATTTATCATAAAGATCAAATAAAACAGAGTGTGTATTGCGATGGACCGAATACTTAAATCTCCACACAAAGGAATCAGTAAGGTTGTAGTACTGCAAACACTTATCTAACATGGAGTCCGTCAGGTCGGCATTATGCATGTACATATCAAATTCTTCCTTGAAACCTGCATTAGTCATGAAGTGATCCGAAGGCCATTCGCAAGGTCGCATTAGAGCCCCACGCGGTGGTTCAAGGTCCGGCTCACGTATCGCGAGCCTCGGGGCTTTCTTCTTTGAGGAGCCACCTTGGAACATTTTCCTAAACATTTTCTTCCTCTGATTTTTTTTGAAATTTTTAGTGACTAAAAATAAAAGTGAATCAAACTCAACAAAATTGATAACAACTACTCCTACAAGTGTCTAGAAGCTATATCATGCAATAAAAACCACTTTGAACCATAGAAATTCAACATGCAAGCTCAAGAACATGGTCACCACAACAGCCAAAAGTTGCAATATATAAAGAACTAGAGTAAAAACTAATTGGACCATTGGAGGAGTCACATACTAACGAACAATCCCCCAAAACAGTTTCGGAAATGGAGCTCCGAGCAAGAACACGTGTTTGAGCAATGGAGTGATTTCTTCTGGAGGAAGACGAAATGGATGGGTGGATGGAATAAGTGAGGGGGGCTACATGGGCCCCACAAGCCTCATAGGCACGCCCACGGGGGTGGGCGTGCCCTGTGGGCTTGTGGCTCACAGGTGCAACCCCCCCGGGATGTGTTCAGTGCCAAAAATTCTTAAATATTGCATAAAATTCATACAAAATTTTTAGGGCATTTTGAGAACTTTTATTTTCTGGTCATTTTTTATTGCATGGCTAATTCAGAAAATAGTAAAATAATAGCATTTCTACTTTATTAACTCTAAATAACAGAGAGTAAAATATGGGTACAGAAGATTGTGTTTACTAAATTCATCCATCACATGCCCGTCAAAAGGAATACATTAATAAGGTTGAACAAGTCTTATTAACAAACTTCTTCCGAGCGACATGAAACTGGAGTATCTTCGTATAGCACTAGGTTACCTCAACTAGGATATACATGTCCCCAATAATAAGAATATCGTATTTCTTTTTGACAGTAGGAATAGGGAATTTAAAACCTCCAATAGCAATTGTCAGAATTTCTCCAATAGAGTTGATACTATTCACTTGAGGTCGTTTCTTTGGAAAGTGTACCATGTGCTCATTACCATTAACATGAAAAGTTATATTTCCTTTATTGCCATCAATAACAGCCCTGCAGTATTCAAAAAGGGTCTACCAAGGATGATCGACATACTGTCATCCTCGGGTATGTCAAGGATAACAAAGTTCGTTAAGATAGTAACACTTGCAACTACGACAGGTCTATCCTCACAAACACCGATGGGTATGGCAGTTGATTTATTGGCCATTTGCAAAGAAATTTTAGTTGGTGTCAACTTATTCAAATCAATTCTTCGATACAAAGAGAAAGGCATGACACTAACACCGACCCCAAGATCACATAAAGCAGTTTTAACATAGTTCCTTTTAATGGAGCAAGGTATAGTTGGTATTCCAGGATCTCCTAGTTTCTTTTGTATTCCACCCTTAAATGTGTAATTAGCAAGCATGATGGAAATTTCAGCTTCTGTTATCTTTCTTTTATTAGTAACAATATCTTTCATATACTTAGCATAAGGAGACATTTTCGAAATATCAGTCAAACGTAAGCGCAAAAAGACAGGTCTAAGAATTTCAACAAAGCGCTCAAATTCTTCATCAACCTTTTTCTTGGATGGTTTAGGAGGAAAGGGCATGGGTTTCTGAACCCATGGTTCTCTTTCTTTAGCATGTTTCCTAGCAATGACGTCTCTTTATCATATCTTTTATTCTTAGGTTGTGGGCTATCAAGATCAACAACAGGTTCTACCTCCACATCATTATCATTACTAGGTTGACAATCAACATGAACATCATCATTATCATTATTACTAGGTTCGTGTTCATCACCATATTGTGTCTCAGCATCAGCATCATAAATAGAAATATCATTTGGATTCTCAGGTGTGTCTATAACAGGTTCACTAGAAGCATGCAAAATCCTATGATCATTCTTTTTTATTTTTAGATGAACTAGGTGCATCAGTATTAATTCTGTGAGAATCTTGCTCAATTCTCTTAGGATGGTCCTCAGGATACAATGGTTCCTGAGTCATTTTACCACCTCTGGTCATAACTCTAACAGCATGATCATACATCTTATTATTCATTTCATTAAGAAAATAATTTTGTGCCTTGAGGACTTGTTCTACTTGAGTTTTTACCATGGAAGCATGTTTACTAACAAACTTAAGATCATTAATAGTTCTAAACATATAATAACTCAAGTGTTTGATCATATAAGCATTTAGTTTCAATTGTCTACCAACATATGCCTTGAAGTTTTCTTGTTTAACAATAAAGTTATCAAATTCGTCCAAGCATTGACTAGAAGATTTATTGTAAGGAATATCACCTTCAATAGGTGGTAAATTCTTGTTGGGGAACGTAGCAATTTTAAAAAATTCCTACAATCACGCAAGATCTATCTAGGAGATGCATAGCAACGAGAAGGGAGAGTGTGTCCACGTACCCTCGTAGACCAAAAGCGGAAGCGTTAGGCTAACACGGTTGATGTAGTCGAACGTCTTCATGATCCAACCGATCCAAGTACTGAACATACGGCACCTCCGTGTTCAGCACACGTTCAGCTCGATGACATCCCTTGAGCTCTTGATCCAGTAGAGGGTCGAGGGAGAGTTCCGATAGCACGACGGCATGGTGATGGTGATGGTGATGTGATCCGTGCAGGGCTTCGCCTAAGCACTACGATGCTATGACCGGAGGAGTAAAGTGTGGAGGGGGGCACCACCACGGCTAAGAGATTTCTTGGTGTGCCTTTGGGGTGCCCCCCGCCCCCGTATATAAAGGGGGGAGGAGGAGGCCGGCGGCGGCCAGGAGGGACGCGCCATGGGGGGAGTCCTACTTGGACTCCTAGTCCAAGTAGGATATGCCCCCCTTTCCTTTCTCCACCGGAGGGAATAGGAAGGAGAGGGAGAGGGAAAGGAAAGGGGGGAGCCGCCACCTCCTCCTTGTCCTATTCGGGCTCCCTAGGGGGGCGTGGCCACCCCCCATAGGCTTCCCTCTCTCTCTCTCTCTCTAGGCCTATGATGGCCCAACACTTCCTCGGGGGGTTCCAGTAACCCATCGGTACTCCAAAAAAATACCTGAATCTCTCGGAACCATTCCGATGTCCGAATATAACCTTCCAATATATGAATATTTACCTCTCGACCATTTCGAGACTCCTCATCATGTTCGTGATTTTATCCGGGACTCCGAACAAAATTCGGTCACCAAAACACATAACTCATAATACAAATCGTCATCGAACGTAAGCGTGCGGACCCTACGGGTTCGAGCACTATGTAGACATGACCGAGACACATCTCCGGTCAATAACCAGCAGAACCTGGGTGCTCATATTGGTTCCTACATATTCTACGAAGATCTTTATCGGTCAAACCGCATAACAACATGCGTCATTCCCTTTGTCATCGGTATGTTACTTGCCCGAGATTTGATCGCCCGTATCATTATACCTAGTTCAATCTCGTTACCGGCAAGTCTATTTACTTGTTCCGTAATGCATCATCCCACAACTAACTCATTAGTCACATTGCTTGCAAGGCTTATAGTGATGTACATTACCGAGAGGGCCCAGAGATACCTCTCCGATACACGGAGTGACAAATCCTAATCTTGATATATGCCAACCCAACAAACACCTTCGGAGACACCTGTAGAGCATCTTCATAATCACCCAGTTACGTTGTGACGTTTGGTAGCACACAAGGTGTTCCTCTGGCAGGAGTTGCATAATCTCATAGTCAGAGGAATATGTATAAGTCATGAAGAAAACAATAGCAATAAAACTAAATGGTCATTATGCTAAGCTAATGGATGGGTCTTGTCCATCACATCATTCTCTAATGATGTGATCCCATTCATCAAATGATAACACATGTCTATGGTCAGGAAACTTAACCATCTTTGATTAACGAGCTAGTCAAGTAGAGGCATACTAGGAACACTCTGTTTTGTCTATGCACACATGTACTAAGTTTCCGTTTAATACAATTCTATCATGAATAATAAACATTTATCATGATATAAGGGAATATAAATAACAACTTTATGATTGCCTCTAGGGCATATTTCCTTCAATTCTTAACATCTTCAGCCTCTTGCGTATCTTCAGGACTGAGAAATAGAATACCTCTCTTCTTCGGAGTTGGCTTAGGCGGTGGTTCGGGAAGAGTCCAATCATTATCATTTCTCAGTGTATTATTCAATAGTTCTTCAGCTTGTTCAATAGTTTGTTCCCTAAAAACACAACCAGCACAACTATCTAGGTGGTCCAGCATCGGTTAGTCCATTATAAAAGTTATCAAGTAGTTCATTTTTCTTGAGAGGATGATCAGGCAAAGCATTAAGTAATTGGAGAAGCCTCCCCCGAGTTTGTGGGAGACTCTCTTCTTTAATTTGCACAAAGTTAAATATTTCCTGTTGAAAGTGCAAGTAATCCCTGGGTGGTTTTGGTAATTCTTAACAACATATAGCTCATTGAACTAATATTCTCTCAAGATAATCATTTCAGAAAGTTCAATGATTGGCATGGAATGGACTAGAGATGTGGACCCCTCAAAATGCTAAGGACACATAATGGCAAAAGCTCAAGAATCTACATTTTCATTTTAGTGATCCAAGATCACATTGAGTCCATAGGAAAAGCCAATACTATTAAAAGGGGATGAGGTGTTGCTTAATGGCTTGTTTGCTCAAAATGCTTAGTGATATTCTCCAAAAGCCCTCAACCACTTTCTCATTTTCACATATTTACTAAACTAAATTCAAACTCGGCCCCACCGATTTGATCTATCCGGCGCCATCGAGTTCACTTAACATAGCCATAGCCAAAAACCCTAATTAGTTCGGTCTCACCGATAGGGATCTCGGTCCCACGGAGATGGGATTGCAAACTCTCTTTTTCCCTTCATAACGTCTCGGTCCAACCGAGATGAGCGATCGGTCCCACCGAGTTTGCAATGCAAACTCTCTGTTTCCTTTTCGTAACATTTTAGTCTCACCGAAATGAGCGGTCGGTCCCGCCGAGTTTGTCTAACCAACTCTCTCTTTGCTTATTACTGAAATCGGTCTCAACTAGTTGAAGTAATCGGTCAAACCGATATCAAGTTATGCCCTAACCCTAACGCATCGGTCCCACCGAGTTGATCATGTCGGTCCCACCAAAAAGCCTAATGTTCTCATTTTGAATCATATCGGTCTGACCGAGTTTCATTATTCGGTCCCACCGAGTTTGGTAAATTGTGTGTAATGGTTAGAATTTTTGTGGAGGCTATATATATATACCCCTCCACCGTCCTCTCCATTTGTGAGAGAGACATCAGAACGTCCCTATACTTCCACTACTCATTTTCTATGAGAGAACCACCTACTCATGTGTTGAAACCAAGACATTCCAATCCAACTACAAGAATCTTTTTCTCTAGCCTTCCCCAAGTTGCTTTCCACTCAAATCATCTTTCCACCATATCCAAATCTGTGAGAGAGAGTTGAGTGTCGGTGAGACTATCATTTGAAGCACAAGAGCAAGGAGTTCATCATCAACACACCATCTATTACCTTTTGGAGAGTGGTGTCTCCTAGATTGGTTAGGTATCACTTGGGAGCCTCCGTCAAGATTGTGGAGTTGAACCAAGGAGTTTGTAAGGGCAAGGAGATCACCTACTTTGTGAAGATCTACCCAAGTGAGGCAAGTCCTTCTTGGGCGATGGCCATGGTAGGATAGACAAGGTTGCTTCTTCGTGGACCCTTCGTGGGTGGAGCCCTCCATGGACTCGCTCAACTGTTACCCTTCGTGGGTTGAAGTCTCCATCAACGTGGATGTACGATAGCACCACCTATCGGAACCACGCCAAAAGTCTCTGTGTCTACATTGCGTTTGCTCCCTCCAAACTCCTCCCCTTTACCTTCATATGCAATGATTTACATTCTGCTGCTATACTCTTACAATTGCATGTGTAGGTTGATTGCTTGACTTGTCCTAAGTTGCTAAAATCTGCCAAGACATAAAATTGGGAAAATGCTAGATTTTTATTAGGTCAAGTAGTCTAATCACCCCCCCTGTAGACATACTTTTGATCCTACACCTGTAAAGCAGCTTGTTTCTTATGAGCGGGAAAATATTTTTCAAAGAAGTAGTATACCATATCCTGGGGACTACGCACACAACCAGGAGCAAGAGAATTAAACCATATCTTAGCATCACCCTTTAATGAGAAAGGAAACAACTTAAGGATGTGGTAATAGCAAAAAAAAAATTCCTCATGAGCAAATATGGTGGCTATATCATTTAATTTAGTAAGATGTGCCACAACAGTTTCAGATTCATAACCATGGAAAGGATCAGATTCAACCAAAGTAATTAACTCAGGATCGACAGAGAATTCATAATCCTTATCAGTTACAAAGATAGGTGAAGTAGCAAACTCGGGATCATATTTCATTCTAGCATTCAAAGACTTTTCTTTCAACTTGACTAGCAATTTCTTAACATCATCTCTATCCTTACAAGCAAGAAAATCCCTAGCTACCTCTCCATCCATAACATAACCTTCAGGTATAGCAGGAAATTCATATCTAGGAGTGCTAGGTCTAATAGGTGTTTCATATTCTTCAATTTCAATAATTTCATCAGTTTCAGAAATATGATCAGTTTTAGCATTCTCAATATCTTTAGCTCTAGCAAGTTGTTCATCAAGAAATTCACCCAGTGGCACAGTATTATCAAGTAAAGTACTAGCATCATAAGCATCATTCATAGCAGAAGTAGCATCATCAATTACTTGTGACATATCAGAATCAATAGCAGGTGTAAATATTGCAAACTTACACAAAACAGAAGGTGAATCAAGTGTAGAGCCAAATCGCAGTTCCTTACCTCCCCTTGTCCTAGAGGGAAAAATCTTGGTTTTGGTATCTTTTCGATTCTTCATAGTGATCAACAGATATAAATCCCAAAGTGACTCAGCCAATAGAGCTCTACTCCCCGGCAATGGCGCCAGAAAGAGGTCGTGATAACCCACAAGTATAGGGGATCACAACAATTTTTGAGGGTAGAGTATTCAACCCAAATTTATTGATTTGACACAAGGGAGCCAAAGAATATGCACGACTATTAGCAGTTGAGTTGTCAATTCAACCACACCCGAAAGACTTAATATCTGCAGCAAAGTTTTTAATAGCAAAGTAGTATGGAAGTAGCGCTCACAGTGGTAACAGTAACAATAACAGTTTGTAGAGACTATAACAGCAGCAACAATAAAAGTAACTTAGCAAAGATCAATATGTGAAAATCTCGTAGGCATTGTATCAGCGATGGATAATTGTGTTGGATAATATTCATCCTGTAGCAAACATAGCCTAGGGCGACACAGAACTAGCTCCAATTCATCAATGTAATGTAGGCACGTATTCCGTATATAGTCATACGTGCTTATGGAAAAGAACTTGCATGCCATCTTTTGTCCTACCCTCCCATGGTAGCGGGGTCCATAAGGAAACTAAGGGATATTAAGGCCTCCTTTTAATAGAGAACCGGAACAAAGCATTAGCACTTAGTCAATACATGAACTCCTCAAACTACAGTAATCACCGGAAAGAATCCCAATTATTGTCACATTGGGGTATGCGGATCATGACTCGTAATAGGTGTCTACAACTTGCAAGATAGGATCAAGAACACACATATATTCCTGAAATCATGGCACTCGGGCCCTAGTGACAAGCATTAAGCATAGCAAAGTCACAGCAACATTAATCTCAGAACATAGTGGATACTAGGGATCAAACCCTAATAAAATTAACTCAATTACATGACAGATCTCATCCAACCCATCACCGCCTAGCAAGCCTACGATGGAATTACTCACTCCCGGTGGTGAGCATCATGAAATTGGTGGTGGAGGCAGGTTGATGATGACGACGGCGATAGCTTCCCCTCTCCGTACCCTGAATGGACTCCAGATAAGCCCTCCCAATGAAGAATAGGAGGCGGCGACTGCTCCGTATCGTAAAACGTGATGAATCTATCTCTCTGTTTTTTCTCCGTGAATAGGCATATATGGAGTTGGAGTTAGGGTTGGAGATGGTCCAGTGGGCCCACAAGCCTGCAGGGCACGCCGAGGAGGGTAGGAGCGCCCCCAGGGCTTGTGCCCTTTGGCCCCCTCTGGTATATTCTTCCGCCAGTATTTTTTATATATTCCACAAAAATTCTCTGTAAATTTTCAGTTCAATCTGAGATCTTTGATTTCTGCACAAAAATAACACCAAGGCAATTATGCTGAAAACAATGCCAGTCCGGGTTAGTTCCATTCAAATCATGCAAATTAGAGTCCAAAACAAGGGCAAAAGAGTTTGGAAAAGTAGATACAATGGAGAAGTATCACGGCAAAGCCATAATACCAATATGATCTCTGTCATGACCTTACCACTAGAGCAGGACAGACACGATCCATCTACGGATCTCGAGATTACGCCCCGGGTGGACGGGACAGATACCAATCATGGCACAACCAAAATGATAGAATTCGGGAGCAGCACCAAGCCGATACGGGCGCCGATCTATGGCATGACGTAGCCCGTGTTAGGGGCGCCACTTACCCGATGTGCTTCACCGACGAGGTAATGCGACATCAGTTCCCCGAAGGGTTTAAACCCGTAAAATTGAACAATACGATGGGACAACATACCCGGCTGTATGGATTGAAGATTTTATTCTCCACATTCATATGGCTCGAGGAGATGATCTCCACGCAATAAAATACCTACCACTTAAACTCAAAGGACCAGCCAGGCATTGGCTCAACAGCCTCCCTGAAAACTCCATAGGGAGCTGGGATGAGCTCGAGGATGCTTTCCGAGCCAACTATCAAGGCACTTATGTCCGGCCTCTGGATGCCGATGACCTGAGCCATGTGGTCCAATAGCCCGACGAATCAGCCCGGCAATTCTGGAATCGGTTTTTGACCAAAAAGAATCAAATCGCCGACTGCCCAGACGCTGAAGCTATTGAAGGAAATATGCCCTAGAGGCAATAATAAAGTTGTTATTTTATATTTCCTTATTCATGATAAAGGTTTATTATTCATGCTAGAATTGTATTGATCGGAAACCTTAATACATGTGTGAATACATAAACAAATAACGTGTCCCTAGTGAGCCTCTACTAGACTAGCTCGTTGATCAAAGATGGTTAAGGCTTCCTAACCATGGACATGAGTTGTCATTTGATAACAGGATCACATCATTAGCAGAATGATGTGATGGACAAGATCCATCTGTTAGCTTAGCATAATGATCGTTCAATTTTATTGCTATTGCTTTCTTCATGTCAAATACATATTCCTTCGACTATGAGATTATGCAACTCCCGGATATTGGAGGAATGCCTTGTGTGCTATCAAACGTCACAATGTAACTGGGTGATTACAAAGATGCTCTACAGGTATCTCTGAAGGTGTTTGTTGAGTTGGCATAGATCGAGATTAGGATTTTTCACTCCGAATATCGGAAAGTATCTTTGGGCCCTCTCAGTAATACACATCATAAGCTTCCAAGCAAACGAACAAGGAGTTAGTCACAAGGTGATGTATTACAGAAAGAGTAAAGAGACTTGCCGGTAACAATATTGTACTATTTATGAAGATATCGACGATCGAATCTCAGGCAAGTAACATACAGATGGACAAAGGGAATTACGTATGTTGTCATAATGGTTCGATCGATAAAGATATTCGTAAAATATGTAGGAGCCAATATGTGCATCCAGTTTCCGCTATTAGTTATTGACCAGAGAGGTGTCTCGGTCATGTCTACATAGTTCTCGAACTCGTAGGGTGGGCAGCTTAACGTTCGATGATGATATATTTTATATGAGTTATGTGATTTGGTGACCGAATGTTGTTTAGAGTCCCGGATGAGATCACGGACATGAAGAGGAGTCTCAAAATGGTCGAGAGGTAAATATTGATATATAGGACGATGGCATTCGGACATCGAAAGTGTTCCAGAGGGTACCGGGTATATATCGGGTCACCGGAAGGGGTTCCGGGCACCCCCGGCAAAAGATATGGGCCTTATGGGCCAAGAGGGGAAACACACCAGCCACAAGGGGCTGGTGCGCCCCCCATATGGGTCGGCCGAAGGAGGTGAAGGAAAGGGGAGAAGGGAAAGGAAAGTGTCTATTAGGATTACCACTTCCTTCCCTCCCCCCCTGTTTCCTTCTCCCTCGGTTAAATATGGCAGGGGGGCGCCACTTGGGGAGGACCCCAAGTAGGATTCGACCTACTTGGGGTGCCTCCTGTCAGCCTTCCCTCTCCCTGCCACCTATATATGTGTGTGGGGGGGGGGGGGCTAGCACACCCCAGACAATTGCCTAGCTGTGTGTGCGGCGCCCCCCTCTACCGTTTACACCCCCGGTCATATTTTTGTTTTCGATCCTCTACTAGGTTTTTCAAACCTGATAAAGTCTTGGGGGCTACAATATACAAGGGGTGTGTAATTTTTTTCAAAAATCCGCTTTGTGAAAATAATATTACATGGCTTACCTCAAAGCCCGCGAGGAGGCTGTTGAAGGCTTCCTTCAGTTCGCTGCTAACAGACTGAATACTCTGTATAGCCACGCCCATCAGGGCGCGATGTTCCGCAATGATGAAGGAGTTGTTCACCACCTCCTCCATCACATCCGTCCACACTGCTGTACCCCGCTCGCCGGTGTTCGGCGCTGGCGGCGGGGACCTGGCTCCCCCCTCGGTAGAGGGTGGAATTGATGCCTCCGAGGGCCCCAGGGGCTCCGGAATTGTCTTTTGGGAGGGCTCGGACTGGTCGGGCTCCTCCTCTTTGTTCAGTAGGAGGGATCCATCCTCCTGGTCTTCGGTGACTGAGGTGTTAGCCTCGGCCATGATCTTGTCACCACCGCCTCCCGTGTCCGGGCCGGGAGGGGTCCTTTGGGACAGTACCTCCCCGGTTTCCCTTATGATCAAGGAAGGCGTAGAGCTCGATGCAGACCCACTCTCTGCCAGTTCGGCCGACGAAGAGCCCCCCTCTGAGGTTTGATTAGCGGGGTGGGCATGCGGTGGGCTGTAATATGAGACGCACATGTGATTTCAACAAAAGATTCATAAAACAAACACCTGAAGAACATCAGAGTTCGTACCTCTCGGCAGGGGGCTTGACCCTGGGGCTCCTCTCCGGAACATCTTCGGACGCTACGGATTCCTCATCGGAATTCGAGTTGTCGTCAGGCAGGACCAGCTTGGGCCTACGCAGTCTCTTAGGGGCATGACGAGGCTCCTCCTCCTTGGCGTCATCAGACATTGCCCTCTTCTTGGAACGAGAGGAGTTACTCTCCTCCTCGCCCTCTTACTGCTCCCCCTCTTGAGCAGATGGAGCATGGGTTTCTCCGGACTTGTTGTCTGGATGTTCCTTTGTATGGAGCCCTTCCCAGGCCTCCGGTGCTTCTTTCTTCTTCTTCTTCTTTTCCTTCTTCTCTGGCACCTTGTACGGTGCCACGGTCAGCATCTCCTCCAGCAGGGCCGACCGGGGGTCTTCGGGCAGCGGGGTCGGGTTATTGATTTTCTTGGCCTTCTTGAGCCAACCCGGAAGTAAAAGGATGAAAGATAAATCTTCTGGAATAAGAGCATCTGAACTTAGAGCGGATAAGAGCCTTATTACCTTCTTAGGAGGGTGCTCGGCATCAAGGCCGATATCCTCCTCTTCGGCCGGCCAATCCTTTTTAGGTTTGAATAGCACCTTCCACAGCTTGTCGTGGGTGGTGCCGTGGAAGTGGTGCACGGTGACGGGGTCTTCGGAGTTATATGCCCACATTGGGGCATCTCGTTGTTGGCAAGGGAGGAGACGGCGGCAGAGCATCACCTGGATCACGTTGTTCAGCTTGGCGGTCGCTTTCTTCATGCTGACGATGCGCTTCTGTAGCAACTCCACCTCTTCAGGTAACCCCCAGTCGAGGCTCTTCTTGGTCCACGAGGTTAGCCTCGTGAGGTGGTCCGGATCTGAATTCAGGGGCCGCTGCCCCAAGCTGCATCATGTGGTTCTGTAATGTAGAACAACTCCTTCTGCCAAACGTTGACAATATCTATGAACGTGCCCACCGGCCACTCAACGCGGGCGAGCTTACTGACCATGCCCCCCTCCCCCCCCCCCCCGTAGTCTGCTTGCTAGCTGTCGACAATCTTCAGCTTGACATTAAAAACTTTCAGCCATAAGCCAAAGTGCAGCCGGACCCGAAGAAAGGCCTCGCAAACGATGATGAAGGCCTAGATGTGGAGGATAGAGTTTGGGACTAAATCGTGAAAATCTATCCCGTAAAATAACGCCAGCACTCGGGCGAAGGGGTGGAGTGGGAAGCCCAGTCCCCAGACAAACTGGGGGAAAAACTCCACCCTCTCGCTAGGTTGTGGTGTGGGGATGACCTGGCCCTCTTCTGGGGCCTGGTGAATGACGGCGGTCGGAAGGTAGCCAGCGCGCTTCAGATCCTCGATATCTTTGTTGGAGATGGTCGAGGCCTCCCACTAGCCTCCCGTGCTAGATTTGGCAATGGTCGAATTAAGGAAAAGGCTGGGGGAGGAATTCTTGAGGGCGAAAGCAACGGGGCACTGAAGCTCTGCAAGTGGGGAAAGCAATGGCTAGAGGAAGGAGAAGGCGTGCACATATGAGGATGGTTGTTCCCCTTTTATAAGCAGCCGTAATGCCAAAGGTGCTCTTATTGCGCCGCAAGCCTCGTCGCTTCCCAATACAATCATGGCGTTATGCACGAAGTGGGATAACCCAGAATCATTGATCATATCCCTTAAAAAATGGGGACGGACTCCACCTCGATGGGACGTGCCAATGGAGGCGTTGCCTCGAACCGCGAATCGAGCTTTCACAACGGTTCGATGTTCATGGCCGGGTGTGACCCTTCACCAAAAAGTTGTCAGGCAAGGACAATATTCAACATTTGGGTGGTTGGCCTTCGCGGCTAAGCAACATCTGCAGCTCGAATTCTGAACATTGTCTCATTAGAACGTGGTCGAACTCAAGCTGAGCAGCTTTTGGCACTTAATTGAAGAATATTATGCCGAACATAAAGGAGGAGAAGAACTCACCCCGCAAGCCTGAGACCTCGGGTATATCAAGATCTCAAGACGCGATGAAGCACCGGCATTGGAGGCTAGTTCGGGGGCTACTGAGGGAGTCCTGGATTAGGGGGTCTTTGGCATGTCGGCCTATCCCTTGTGTGCCGGACTATTGGGCCATGTTGCCAGTGCTAGAAGGCTGGACCCATATCCGGACAGGATTCTTTGTGGTGCCTTGGTGTGTCCTCCAAGTCAATATGAGAAGAATTAGCATGTTTATCCTTTCCTTGTAACCGACTATGTGTAACCCTAGTACCCTTGGTGCCTATATAAACCAGAGGCTTTAGTCCATAGAAACTAGAACAACAGCCATCATCCTACTAGTCTAGGGTTTAGTTCATCTTATCTCATGGTAGATCGACTCTGTAATTCTCATATACACAAGCAATATAATCAAGCGGGACGTAGGGTTTTACCTCTTAGAGAGGGCCCAAACCTAGGTAAACAATGTGCCCTTAGTCCCTTGTTCCCCATTGATCTAAGATCCATTGCTCGGGACCCCCTACCCGAGATCCACCGGTTTTGACACCGATAGGCACCGCCGACGCTGGTGGCATCCTCACCCACTTCAGCAACTAGGCCACCATCTCCTTCTCCACTTGATCCGCCACGGGAAGCCACCGTGAGGCAACACCCACTAACCAGGTCCCTTTGGACCGACGATGTAAACAGCCAAAGGTAGAGGAGGTCACATCGCTACGTGATCGGTGCCGTGGCCACACACGTCGTCTCGAGGCGCCCGCTCAAGATCCATCATCACAGCCATGCCTCCAAGCCACGACAGAGGGACGCCACGCCACCACATCGCTCCCCCGCATGGGCTTTACCCATTCGGGATCTGATGGTGGAGGGAGGGGAGACAAAGGGCAGGGGAGGCGGAGGGGATGCGGAGGGGATCGGGAGGAAGTTTCTATCACTCCTACAACCCATCATCTATAAACTATTTCCACAATGTCTTCCCCTAGGCCCGCAGATGGTGAAGTGTCAGGTATTCGATGTTCGCATAACACCACTAAAGGAAGAACAACACAACATAATATCAAAACATTAAATGGTGATCAACTTCACATGATTACTAGCAACAAGGCTTCTCCCATGTCCTCAAGAACAAATAGAACTACTCACAAATCATCATATTTAGCATGATCAGTGGGTATAAATATATGATTGGCAATTTGAACATAATAATCTTCCACCAAGTAAACCAACTAGCATCAACTATAAGATGTCATAAACACTACTAGCACCCCAAGTACCAATCTGAGATTTGATACAAAGATTAAACACAATAGGTGGACTAGGGTTTATAGATGATAAGATGTTGGTGACGATGTTGATGATTCACACAATGAGGAGAGTGTTGCTAATGATGAAGGTTTTGATTTCCCCCTCCCAGAGGGAAGTATCCCCGGCAGAATCGCTCCGCCAGAGAGCAAAAGTTCTCCTGCCATGGTTCCGCCTCTAGATGGTGGAGGAAAGTCCCGAAACTCCTTTCCTTATTATTTTTTCTATGAAAAATGGCAATATGTAGCAAAATAACACCAGGAGGGGGCCGCAAGGGCCCCACAAGCCCGAATGACGCGAACAGGGGGTGGTCGCGCCCTGCCCTTGTGGGCCCCCTATGGCTCTTCAGTGGTACTTCTTTCTTCCAGTATTTTTTATATATTACAAAACAAATCTCCAAAAATCCACGTTCCGGTTTGAGCTCCAAAGAATTGTTATCTCCGTTGTAGCTTTTTCATGTCGGAATTCTAGTTGCCGGTAATCCCCTCTCTTGATGTATTTTGCATTTTAAGAGAGAAAAGGCATTAGAATTGCATCATAATATGAAATATAACATCGACATAAGAAAAATAACAGTAGGAAATAATGATGCAAAATGGACATATCAACCCCTCCAAGCTTAGAATCTACTTGTCCTCAAGCGAATACCAAACTCGGTAAACATGACCACATGTTTATAGAGAGACGTGTCAATAAAAGAAAATACGGACATGGCGGGATCACATTTATAATTATCATTTTATACCATGAACAACAACTCTTATTCATAAAACTTCTCATAATCAAGTGACAAGCAGTTCACATTTTAAGGTATAAGCCATAAACTCTCTTGAAACTCAACAAACTATGTTCGTAGTAATCAAACAATTGCAATTCATCATATTTTCCGGAAGAGTCTATGTAAGAGCTTCAGTTTAGCAAACTTCACATACTCAAATATCATATAGTCTTCTAGTGATTGTTGGTACTCAAATTGGTATTTTTAGAACAAACTGTTTAAAACATACATAAAGAAAGATGGGGGTTTATTGTTTCACCTCCCAACTTATTTACCTAAGGGATAATTGTCAATAATAATAACTCATGATCATATATATTCAACTGGATAAATGTCCCTAGATCTTTCCCCACCACATAATGTTTGCCGGGTGGAGAGTATTTGAGGTTGGAATAGAGGAAAATCTATTGACTCATGCATGAAAGTAAAGTTTTAACAAGAAAAGTAAAAGATAGGCCCTTCACAGAGAGAAGTGGAGGTTTTCAAGTGCTTTTATGTTGGATGTGTGATAACTCACAAGTATAGGGGATCGCAAGAGTTTTCGAGGGTAGAGTATTCAACCCAAATTTATTGATTCGACACAAGGGGAGCCAAAGAATATTCTCAAGTATTAGCAGTTGAGTTGTCAATTCAACCACACCTGGATAACTTAGTATCTGCAGCAAAGTATTTAGTAGCAAAGTAATATGGAAGTAACTGTAACAGTAGCAAAAGTGATATTTTTGGGCTTTGTAGTGATTGTAACAGTAGCAACGGAAAAGTAAATAAGCAAAGAACAATATGTGAAAAGCTCGTAGGCATTGGACCGGTGATGGAGAATTATGCCGGATGCGGTTCATCATGTAACAATCATAACATAGGGTGACATAGAACTAGCTCCAATTCATCAATGTAATGTAGGCATGTATTCCGAATATAGTCATACGTGCTTATGGAAAAGAACTTGCATGACATCTTTTGTCCTACCCTCCCGTGGCAGCGGGGTCCTAGCGGAAACTAAGGGATATTAAGGCCTCCTTTTAATAGAGTACCAGACCAAAGCATTAACACATAGTGAATACATGAACTCCTCAAACTATGGTCATCACCGGGAGTGGTCCCGATTATTGTCACTTCGGGGTTGCCGGATCATAACACATAGTAGGTGACTATAGACTTGCAAGATAGGATCAAGAAATCACATATATTCATGAAAACATAATAGGTTCATATCTGAAATCATGGCACTCGGTCCCTAGTGACAAGCATTAAGCATAGCAAAGTCATAACAACATCAATCTCAAAACATAGTGGATACTAGGGATCAAACCCTAACAAAACTAACTCGATTACATGATAAATCTCATCCAACCCATCACCGTCCAGCAAGCCTACGATGGAATTACTCATGCACGGCGGTGAAAGGTTGACCATTAACTTCAAAGCAATATGGTTGCTAGAAGTACAGAATCCAAGAAACAGTGTTCACCTGTTGGTATCCCGGCTAGAACCAACACGGGAACCAAGAAGGAATGATGATGGTGCGAAGTATCACTACACCAAGATTTTTTTTAAGAGGCGGTGAAATTCTTGCCACACTCTTGACATAAAAGGCGGTAATACTCCAAGGTAAAGAAGAACAGATGCTGGATAGCAAGGAACTCAAGGTATAACACAAAACTCAATCAAGTTTGTGTTGGAGGGAAGTCAATAAGGTGGTCGATGATAACACAGATCATCGAGGGCAAGGATGGTATTTCTCATCGTGAACTCAATTGATATCCTGGAAGAGCTCAAAATGTTGATGATGATCACGACACATTGGTCGAGAGATTTCATGAAGATGTAATCAATCGGCGACGACATCAAGTCAAATCAACGACGAAGCAAGAGGTTATTGGAACCACAGTTACGACACAAACTCGAACTCAAGCTTGTTGTTTAAGGTGAAAGGGTATGACGAGGAAAATCGACGTAAGTTTAGCTATCGTTGCTACTTGTGCTCCGAGAAGAAGGACCAGGTAGCACAGTTAAAATCATCACGAATAGATATAGCAGAGCAGGCTAGGAATGACATGATCGGGTACAAACTCGTAAGTAAAGAAGATTACTATGAATGGTTGAATCGTAGAATGGACGCGATTCAGTTATCGGTGTACTCGAGTGACTAACCACTCAGAACCCAGGAAAAATTGGGATTGGTGAGAATGTAGTACCTGATGAAGAACTCATTAGAAGTTATGCAGTTCCGTGATAATCTCGAGATACCAGGGGGTAATACTCGACGACAGATCAAAGTAAAGGTTGGACTGGGGTATTGATCCATAGAAGACAAATATTTAAACTTGCCCGAGAAATGGAATCAAAGAAGAACAATATGGTCGGAACCATAGCTGCAAGGGATCCAATTTAACGATACCGGAAGAATTACCCAAATGATTAAATATTTTGCAAGAAGCTTCCATGATCAGTTCCACATCGGTTCCATGGGCATGAACACAAAGTTCAAGGTCGACTCCCACTTCTTTAAAGCATAACCTTTCATTCACTTCTCGCCTTCAACGAAGTTGTGGTGTTGAAATTTTTTCTGACATAACACCAGTAGAGTATGACTCGTAGTACTTTCCGGGTCCACACAGATTAGAAAAAGGCATATGCCCAACCCATCGGGGCCTCTTAGGAACATATACCACAAACTTCTGGAGTATATAACACAAGCTCGAAAGCAGAGCATGGTTGACAAAGCAGAGGATACAATTTACCAAAGGCATTATGTATCCGAGAAAGACTCACAAAGTTATAGAATATGAAGGACGTCGTTGGATAAAATCCAATAAAGGTTCTGATGGTCCACAAGGAATCCGATGTGAGCATTGGTACTCAACCAGAGGAAGAACCAATGCAAAGGCAGAAAAAACTTACTAATTCAAAGCTCGACTGCAAAGGAATTCTGATGTCCAAATCAAGGGATCAGAAGCAAACGTTCTGATTAAGGATGGATAAGTTGAGTAGGCTTAGGGATACCATCGATGGTAATTTGATTGGTCGAGATCCAGCTCATGTTCAAAATGACATCTGAGCCGAAAAGATAATTTAAAAGGATCAACCGATGATTGCGGGCATTCGCACTCATGTTGAATCAACAGACTCGAAATGATAATGACAAGGGATGCCGTTAAGATTACGAGACTTATGGGATTAACCATAATGCAAGCAAGCAAGAATTTCAAGAGCAATAGGCTGCTCAGGATTTTCGAAAGATCGGGTAGTATTTGAATGTATTTTTGTGAAACACATGAACAACTTTGGACGAACGGATACTCAGTAAGAGCGAGGAATTATCCGTAGGGGTATTCATGTGGCAAAGATCTGCAAGGCAGTAGGCACAACGTATTCTCGGAACATTAGAGAGAATTTCAGGGTATCTTGTAATAACAAGACCAACTAGGGATGAATGTAAGAATGACAACTGCAAGTAGTTATCCATAAGGGTTTACGATGGAAGGGGAATTGCAAACGCGATGAACACAAGTTCTCGGGGTAACAGCAAAGAGTATCTTTAGGGTCTTCTGGTGAAGCAGACGATCATCGGTAATAAGGTGCTCTCCGGGTGAAAGTGATAACGAGATCCTAATGTTAGATTTAGCAAAATACATTTTAATCCGAATAGAAGAGAGATCAGAGTCCCAGACTAAAGGTTAAGGAATAAAAGATCCTACTACCACCCAATGGCGACGTGGGCCCATGGGCCACACAGCCAAGTTAGTAAAAGTTTTGTAAAGTCTAGACTCAACTTCGGCCAAGGAGTTTGGAAGGGGGATTCCTACAGGCAGTCGGCTTTGATACCAACTTGTGACGCCCCCGATTCAATCGTATACTAATCATGCACACAAATGTGTATGATCAAGATCAGGGACTCACGGGAAGATATCACAACACAACTCTACAAATAAAATAAGTCATACAAGCATCATAATACAAGCCAGGGGCATCGAGGGCTCGAATACAAGTGCTCGATCATAGACGAGTCAGCGGAAGCAACAATATCTGAGTACAGACATAAGTTAAACAAGGTTGCCATAAGATGGCTAGCACAAACAGGGATGCAGATCGAACGAGGCGCATGCCTCCTGCCTGGGATCCTCCTAACTACTCCTGGTCGTCATCAGCTGGCTGCACGTAGTAGTAGGCACCTCCAGTGTAGAAGGAGCCATCGTCGATGGTGGCGTCTGGATCCTGGGCTCCATCGTCTGGTTGCAGAAATCGGATAGAGAGATGGGGAAAAGGGGAAACAAGTCAACCTTGAGTACTCATCCAAAGTACTCGCAAGCAAGGAGCTACACTACATATGCATGGATATATGTGTAAGGGGCCATATCAGTGGACTGAACTGCAGAATGCCAGAATAAGAGGGGGATATCTAATCCTGTCGAAGACTACGCTTCTGGCAGCCTCCGTCTTGCAGCATATAGAAGAGAGTAGAATGAAGTCCTCCAAGTAGCATCGTATAGCATAATCCTACCCGGCGATCCCCTGCTCGATGCCCTGTTAGAGAGCGATCACCGGGTTGTATCTGGCACTTGGAAGGGTGTGTTTTATTAAGTATCCGGTTCTAGTTGTCATAAGGTCAAGGTACAACTCCGGGTCATCCTTTTACCGAGGGACACGACTATTCGAATAGATAAACTTCCCTGCAGGGGTGCACCACATAACCCAACACGCTTGATCCCATTTGGTCGGACACACTTTCCTGGGTCATGCCCGGCCTCGGAAGATCAACACGTCGCAGCCCCACCTAGGCACAACCGAGCGGTCAGCACGCCGGTCTAAACCTATGTGCGCAGGGGTCTGGGCCCATCGCCCTAAGCACACCTGCACGTTGCGAACACGGCCGGAAGCAGACCTAGCAACCTCCAGTACAACGGAAGTCGCGTTACGCGGCCCAATCTGGCGCGCGCCGCTCAGTCGCTGACGTCACGAAGGCTTCGGCTGATACCACGACGCCGAGTTCCCATATCTTTCCCGCGTAGTTGGTTAGTGCGTATAGACCAAATGGCCAGACTTAGATCAAATACCGCTCCGCAGAACAGGGCCAGGCTCACCTCTCACCCATGTAGCCTCAACCTGCCCTGCCGCTCCGCCACAAAGATCCACACAGAGGGCCGTCGGGACAAAGGTCCTTTCAGCCCCCAATCCGTGAATCACTCGCGGGTACTCCTCGAGCCAACCCGACTTTGGTCACCACATGTATCATGTTTAAGGTATAGTATATATCCGTGATCACCTCCCAAGTGATCACGGCCCGATAGTATAGCACAGCAGACGGACAAGAATGTAGGGCCACTGATGGTAAACTAGCATCCTAAACTAAGTATGTAGGAGCAGGTACAGGTAACAACAGTAGTAACAAGGACAGGCTATGCATCAGGATAGGATAACGGAAAGCAGTAACATGCTATACTACTCTAATGCAAGCAGTATAGAGGAGAGTAGGCGATATCTGGTGATCAAGGGGGGGGGGCTTGCCTGGTTGCTCTGGCAAGAGAGAGGGATTGTCAACTCCGTAGTCGAACGGGGCAGCAGCAGCTTCGGTCTCGGCGTCTATCGAGAGAAGAGGGGGGAGAAACAATAAATATTTAAGCAAGCAGATGCATAGTGATGCATGACATGACAAGTAACGACATTAGAGGTGCCCTAACGCGGTATGGGATGATACCGGTGAAGGGGGGGAAACATCCGGGGAGGTATCCCCGGGGTTCCATGTTTTCGGGCAGAGGAGCCGGAGGGGGAAAAGTTGCGAGTTTGATATGTTAGGAATGTGTGGCGGAAGAGCGGGCTGCGAATCCGGGTTCGTCTCGTCGTTCTGAGCAACTTTCATATATAAAGTATTTTCATCCGAGCTACGCATTATTTTATATTAATTTTTAAAAGATTTAAAACATTTTTAGGATTTATTTAATTATTTAAATCAACATTATCCAGAATAGTGTTCGCTGACGTCATCATGACGTCAGCAGTTGACCTGGTCAACCTGACATGTGGGTCCCGCATGTCATTGCCTAAATAACTAACTAACTGTTTAGTTAGATTAATTAGCAGGTTAATTTGGTTTAATAGTTAGTTAACAGAATTAATTAAGTTAGTTAATTAATTAACTAATTAATTGATTAATTAATTAATTTTATTATTACTTTTTTTTAAATCCTTTTCTTATACAGGGCGCTGGGCCCCTCTGGTCAGTGGCCCCGAGGCCAAATCGGTGCGGTCAACGGGCAGAGGATGCGGGCGCGTGGGCGCCAGCCCGTTAGAACGCTCGCCCAGGCCAGAGGCGGGGCGGGGCTGGCAAGGCACGGCGAGGCTTGGCCGCGGCGATGCTAGGGCGACCGCCGGTCAGGAGGGCGGCGCGGTGGAGCCAAGCCGAAGGCGCGGGCACCGGGAGGGCGCAGCGGCTGCGGCGACGGGCGGACGGGGGCAGCGTGGGCAACAACAGCAGCAGGAAAAGGGGTGAGCGGGGCATGAGCGGCGCCGCGCGCGCGCAGTCGACGCGGGTGGCGGGGCGGCCAGGAGCGCTAGCAGGCGGCGGCAGCAGGGCGGGCGTTGTACGGGGGCGAGGCCGTGAGCAGGGAACGGCGAGGCGCGCGTGCACGCGTTGACCATAGTGCACTGGCGGGAAGAGCGGGAGCAGAGAGCTACGGTCATGCGTGGGGCGCGGACGTGCGGGGTCATGGCGGGGGAGGACGGACGAGGTTCCTCACCGAGGGGCCGTAGGGACTAGGGCAGCGTGCTCGATGGAGGTGTCACGGAGGCGTCGGCGACCGAGGAAGAAGACGGGATCGATCCCGGAGCTTGGCGGCGTCCCAGCCTTGAGCTCAATGGTGCAGACGAAGTAGGCGAGCATGGAGGTTGTCCTGGACAGCAACTCGGGCGTCGGGGCGCGGTGGCGTGGTAGAGGAAGGGCCGCAGAGAAGTCCGTGAGGGGCGGCGCCGAGCCCGGCTGGCGGTGGCCTTAGCGGCGCGGCGACTTGCGTCGGGTGCGGCCGTGCGGGAGGAGGCAATAGAGCAGGGGCGCCCCTCCCCCAGGCACGAGGCGTGCGTGCGTGCGTGCGTGTGTGTGTGTGTGCACGTGTGTGGCGGCGCGGGGAGGAAAGGGGGGAGAGTGGGGATCGTGCGGGAGAGAGTTGGTGAGGCCTAGGGTTTGTGGGGGGTGGACCGGGGGATAAGGGGAGGCGTGGTGGGCCGGCCTGGTTAGCCCGATGGCCAGCTAGGCCGCGGCCTTGGGGGGGTGCTTGCTGGGTTTTTTTTACTTTATTTCTTTGATTAGCCTTTTCCCTTTTCTTATTTTTCTTTTCTGTTTTCTCTCTAGTTTCTTTTATTTTTAGTTTTAGTAAAATACCAAAATGGCAACTAATTTGATGTTACCATCTATGCCATTGCCACACTAACTTGCTACCCAAACTAAAATAGTTTCGTAAATATGTAATGTTTAAAAGTATTTAAATAATAGTTTTCGCTACTGTCTTATTCATCTTATAGTATTTAAATATTTTATAAAGGTGTGGTTTCTCCACCATAATTGCCTGTGCATTATTTTGTTCACTCCGAACATTTTAGTTTTAATATTTGAAAACTTTTATTGTTTGCTGGATTTTGAATTTGAATTTGAATCAGTTTTTGAACTAACGAGGGATTAGCAACGGTAACGGAGGTGACATGGCATCATTAGCAGAGGGTTACTGTAGTGTAACTATCCGGGCGTCACAGTTCCATTCAAGTCATGCAAGTTAGAGTCCAAAACAAGGGAAAACGTGTTTGGAAAAGTAGATACAACGGAGACGTATCAACTCCCCCAAGCTTAAACCTTTGCTTGTCCTCAAGCAATTCAGATGATAAACTAAAAGTGATAAAGAAAAACTTTTACAAACTCTGTTTGCTCTTGTTGTTGTAAATATGTAAAGCCAGCATTCAAGTTTTCAGCAAACATTATGACTCACCATATTCACAATAACACTTAGGTCTCATGTTTACTCATGTCAATGGCATAATCAACTAGCGAGCAATAATAATAAATCTCGGATGACAACAGTTTCCCAAAACAATCATAATATGATATAACAAGATGGTATCTTGCTAGCCCTTTCTGAGACTGCAAAACATAAATGCAGAGCACCTTTAAAGATCAAGGACTGACTAAACATTGTAATTCATGGTAAAAGAGGTCCAGTCATAGTCATACCCAATGTAAATTAATAGTAATGGATGCAAATGAAATCAGTGCTCTCCAGCTGGTGCTTTTTAATAAGAGGGTGATGACTCGACATAAAAGTAAATAGATAGGCCCTTCGCAGAGGGAAGCAGGGATTTGTAGAGGTGCGAGAGCTCGGTTTTGAAATAGAAATAAATAATATTTTGAGCGGCATACTTTCATTGCCAACATAACAACCAAGAGATGGTGATATCTTCCATGCTACACACATTATGGGCGGTTCCCAAGCAGAATGGTAAAGTTTATACTCACCCTCCACCAACAAGCATCAATCCATGGCTTGCTCGAAACAACGAGTGCCTCCAACTAACAACAGTCCCAGGGGGAGTTTTGTTTGCAATTATTTTGATTTGATTTGCATAAACCATGGGACTGGGCATCCCGGTGACCAGCCATTTTCTCGTGAGTGAGGAGCGGACTCCACTCCTCTTGAGAATAACCCGCCTAACATGGAAGATACGGACAGCCCTAGTTGATACATGAGCTATTCGAGCATACAAAACAGAATTTCATTTGAAGGTTTAGAGTTTGGCACATACAAATTTACTTGGAACGGCAGGTAGATACCGCATATAGGAAGGTACAGTGGACTCATATGTGATAACTTTGGGGTTTAAGGGATTGGATGCACAAGCAGTATTCCCACTTAGTACAAGTGAAGGCTAGCAAAAGACTGGGAAGTGACCAACTAGAGAGCGACAACAGTCATGAATATGCATTAAAATTAATGAACATTGAGTGCAAGCATGAGTAGGATATAATCCACCATGAACATAAATATCGTGAAGGCTATGTTGATTTGTTTCAACTACATGTGTGAACATGTGCCAAGTCGAGTCACTTAAATCATTCAAAGGAGGATACCACCCCATAATACCACATCACAACCATTTTAATAGCATGTTGGCACACAAGGTAAACCATTATAACTCATAGCTAATCAAGCATGGCACGAGCAACTACAATCTCTAATTGTCATTGCAAACATGTTTATTCATAATAGGCTGAATCAGGAACGATGAACTAATCATATTTACAAAAACAAGAGAGGTCGAGTTCATACTAGCTTCTCTCATCTCAATCAGTCCATCATATATCGTCATAATTGCCTTTCACTTGCACGACCGAACGATGTGAAAATAATAAGAGTGCACGTGCATTGGACTAAGCTGGAATCTGCAAGCATTCAATAAACAGGAGAAGACAAGGCAGTATGGGCTCTTGGTTAAATCAACAATAATGCATATACGAGCCACTTCAACAATTAAATCATGGTCTTCTACTATCAACCCCCAAAGAAAACAAAAGAAATAAAACTATTTACACGGGAAACCTCCCAACAAGCAAAAGAAGAACAACAAATCTTTTTGGGTTTTCTTTTAATTATTACTAGTACAACATGAAAAGTAAACTAACTAAAAGCTACTACTATTTTTTTTAGTTTTCTTAAGGTTTATCAAACACACAAGAAGAAAGCAAGAAAAAGAAAATAAACTAGCACGTATATTACAGTGAAAAAGTATGAGCACCGACATCTAGCAATGAGTGTGTAAACATAAATGTAATGTCGGTGGGAAGTACGTACTCCCCCAAGCTTAGGCTTCTGGCCTAAGTTGGTTTATTGCCATGGATGGCCTGGCGGATATCCAAAGTTGTAGTTGGGGTCGTACTGAGATGAAGAGGCCTCTGATTGCCACTGGTTGACAATCATCTCCGGGTCCTACTGGTAGTTAGACAGTCGTGGAGGATCAAATTGTGGTTCCGGCTCTGGCTCTGTGGATGGCATAGGGTTCCGATAGGTGTGAATGGCCGCCAACAAAATGAGGTACTGGCCTGCGGATAAATCAAACAAGGAAGGAGCAGGCAAGGTAATAGTCTCAGGGTGATGTTTATCAAAGAACAATTTGTATTTAAGCGCCCTTTCCCTATTCTTAACAATAAAATCATGCGCTACCATACTATTATAATCTAAATAAATAGTGGGCAACAATTTTTCTTCTTTTTCATAGTGCCTAATAGGTATGTTATAATATGCAGCAAGGCGTGAACCATAAACACCTCCAAAGATGGGGCCCTTTGTACGGTTTAGACTTAACCGTTTGGCAATAATACCGCCCATACTAACAGAATCATCACGGAATAAACCATGGAACAAAATAATAATATCAGGAACACTAAGGTTTCCACAGTTTCCGCGACCAATTAAGCAACGACTAGCAAATATTGCAAAGTAGCGTAATACAGGAAAATGTATGCTAGTGACTCTTGCATCGAAAACATTCCTAGTTTCCCCTACAGTAATAGTGTCAATAAACCCATCCATATCTTTACGATGTGGTTCCTCTAAACTACCCTCGAAAGGTATTTTGCAAACCCTGCAAAATTCCTCTAGTGACATCTTCTTAACCACATCATATAAATGAAACTCTACTGAAGGAGGTGATTCCTTAGGATAATAGTAGAAGTTTTGCACAAAAGTATTGGTTAGTAGGAGATACTTTTTGCGTTGGTCGCGGAGGAAGTCGGTGAGGCCTGCATTCTCAGCCAATTCATAAAAATCATCATAAATCCCAGCTGCTCTCAGGAAATCATTGGAAGGCCATTCACACGGCTGAACCTCCGCGGTGCGAGGCAAATTATATTTGGGCCTCTCTGCTTCCTCACTTTGCTTTTCCTTCGAGCTCAAAAATCTCTTCATTATTTTCTGAAATAATTCTGAAATTTTTAGTAACTTCAAATAAAGGTGAACCAAGCTCAATAAAGTTGATAGCAACTACTCCTACTAGTGCCTAGAGCTTATAGCATGCATTAGACTACTTGGAACCATATAAATTTGACATGCAAGCTCAAGAACATGGTCACCTAGGTAGCACAAATTTGCAATGAATAAAGCACTAGAGCAAAAACTAATTGGACCAATGGAGGAGTCACATACCAAGGAACAATCCCCCAAAGCAGTTTTGTGAGAGGTGCTTTGAGCAAGGAGATCGAAAATCGCAACAAAATGAGCTAGAACTCATGCTTGAGCTGGATGGTGGTTTTTTGGGAGGAAGAAGAAGTGTGTGGGTGCAGAAATAAGTGGAGGGGAGCCACCATGGGCCCACGAGGCAGGGGGCACACCCAGTGGGGTGGGTGCGCCCTGGACCCTCGTGGCTAGGTGCCAACTCCCCCTGTTGTGTTCTCAGTGTCAGATATTCTCAAATATTCCAGAAAAAATCATATTAAATTGGCAGGGCATTTGGAGAACTTTTATTTCGGGGTATTTATATTGCACGGATAATTCAGAAAATAGACAGAAAAATACTATTTTTACTTTATTTCAACTAAATAACAGAAAGTAAAAGAGGGGTATAGAAGGTTGTGCTTTCTAAATTCATCCATCTCATGCTCATCAAAAGGAATCCACTAACAAGGTTGATCAGGTCTTGTTAACAAACTCATTCAAATCGCATGAAACTGGAGAAATTTCGAATAACACTATGTTACCTCAGCGAGGATATGCACATCCCCAATAATAAGAATATCATATATCTTTTTGACAGTGGGAAGAGGAAATTCAAAACCTCCAAAAATAATCGATGGAATTTTTCCAATAGAATTGATACTGTGGACTTGAGGTTGTTCCTCGGAAAGTGTACCGTATGCTCATTGCCATTAACATGAAAAGTGAAATTGCCTTTGTTGCAATCAATAACAGCCCCTGCAGTATTCAAAAAGGGTCTTCCAAGAATAATAGACATACTATGTTCCTCAGGAATATCAAGAATAACAAAGTCCGTTAAAATAGCAACGTTTGCAACCACAACAGGCACATCTTCACAAATACCGACAGGTATAGCAGTTGATTTATTAGCCATTTGCAAAGATATTTCAGTAGGTGTCAACTTATTCAAATCAAGCCTACGATATAAAGAGAGAGGCATAACACTAACACCGGCTCCAAGGTCACATAAAGCAGTTCTAACATAGTTTCTTTTAATGGAGCATGGTATAGTGGGTACTCCTGGATCTCCAAGTTTCTTTGGTATTCCACCTTTAAAAGTATAATTAGCAAGCATGGTGGAAATTTCAGCTTTCGGTATATTTCTTTTATTTGTAACAATTTCTTTCAGATATTTAGCATAAGGATTCATTTTGAGCATATCAGTCAATCGCATACGCAAGAAGATAGGTCTAATCATTTCAGCAAAGCGCTCAAAATCCTCATCATCCTTTTTCTTGGAAGGTTTGGGAAGAAAAGGCATGGGTTTCTGAACCCATGAATCTCTTTCTTTACCGTGTTTCCTAGAAACAAAGTCTCTCTTATCATAACGTTGATTCTTTGATTGTGGGTTATCAAGATCAACAGCAGGTTCAGTTTCTACATCATTATCATTGCTAGGTTGAGCACCAACATGAACGTCATCATTAGCATTATCACTAGGTTCATGTTCATTACCAGATTGTGTTTCAGCATCAGAAATCGAAATATCATTTGGATTCTCAGCTGGTTCAGCAATAGGTTCACTAGAAGCATGCAAAGTCCTATCATTTTTATTTTTCTTCTTTTTAGAAGAACTAGGTGCATCAATATTATTTCTCTGAGAATCTTGCTCAATTCTCTTAGGATGGCCTTCAGGATACAAAGGTTCCTGAGTCATTTTACCAGTTCTAGTAGCCACTCTAATAGCATAGTCATTATTCTTATTATTTAATTCATTGAGCAAATCATTCTGAGCTTTAAGTACTTGTTCTACTTGAGTGGTAACCATAGAAGCATGTTTACTAATGAGTTTAAGTTCACCCTTAACCCTAGACATATAATCACCCAAGTGTTCAAGCATATCGGAATTGTATTTCAATTGTCTACCAAAATAAGCATTAAAATTTTCTTGTTTAACAATAAAATTATCAAATTCTTCTAAGCACTGTCTAGCAGACTTATAATGAGGAATATCACCTTCATCTAATCTATAGAGAGAATTTATCTTTACTACCTGTGTCGGGTTATCAAGACCATGAGTTTCTTCAATATGTGATGAATTAAGATCATATATTTCTTCAGCAGGCGGTAAATTAAGACCATGTATTTCTTCAATAGGAGGTAAATTCTTAACATCTTCAACTTTGATACCCTTTTCTTTCATAGATTTCTTTACCTCTTGCATATCCTCATGACTAAGAAATAGAACACCTCTTTTCTTCGGAGTTGGCTTAGGAGTTGGTTCAGGAAGTGTCCAATTATTTCCATTGGTCAACATATTATTCAATAGAATTTCAGCTTCGTCCGGTTTTCTTTCCCTGAAAACAGAACCAGCACAACTATCCAGGTAATCTCTGGAAGCATCGGTTAGTCCATTATAAAAGATATCAAGTATTTCATTTTCTTAAGAGAATGATCAGGCAAAGCATTAAGTAATTGGAGAAGCCTCCCCCAAGCTTGTGGGAGACTCTCTTCTTCAATTTGCACAAAATTATATATTCCCTTTAAGGCAGCTTGTTTCTTATGAGCGGGGAAATATTTACCAAAGAAGTAATAAATCATATCCTGAGGACTACGCACACAACCAGGATCAAGAGAATTAAACCATATCTTAGCATCACCCTTTAATGAGAACGGAAATATTTTAAGGATATAAAAGTAGCGAGTTCTCTCATCATTAGTGAACAGGGTGGCTATATCATTTAACTTAGTAAGATGTGCCACAACAGTTTCAGATTCATAGCCATAGAAAGGATCAGATTCAACCAAAGTAATTATATCAGGATCAATATAGAATTCATAATCCTTATCAGTAACGAAGATAGGTGAAGTAGCATAAGCAGGATCATATTTCATTCTAGCATTCAGATTTTTTTTTCAGTTTAGCTAGTAATTTCTTAAGATCACTTCTGTCATTGCAAGCAAGAAAGTCTCTTTTAGTTTCTTCATCCATAACATAACCCTCAGGCACAACAGGCAGTTCATATTTATTAGGAGAGCCTTCATCATCACTATCATCGATCTTATCAGTTTCAATAATTTCATTCTCCCTAGCCCTAGCAAGTTGTTCAACAAGAAATTCACCAAGTGGCACAGTAGTATCAAGCATATAAGTAGTTTCATCATAAGTATCATGCATAGCAGAAGTGGCATCATCAATAACATGCGACATATCAGAATGAATAGCAGAAGCCGGTTTAGGTGTCGTAAGCTTACTCAAAACAAAAGGTGAATCAAGTGCAGAGCTAGATGGCAGTTCCTTACCTCCCCTCGTAGTTGAGGGATAAATTGTTGTTTTTGCGTCTTTCAAGTTCTTCATAGTGACCAGCAGATATAAATCCCAAGTGACTCAAAGAATAGAGCTATGCTCCCCGGCAACGGCGCCAGAAAATAGTCTTGATAACCCACAAGTATAGGGGATCGCAACAGTTTTCGAGGGTAGAGTATTCAACCCAAACTTATTTATTCGACACAAGGGGAGCCAAAGAATATTCTCAAGTATTAGCAGTTGAGTTGTCAATTCAACCACACCTGGATAACTTAGTATCTGCAGCAAAGTATTTAGTAGCAAAGTAAAATGGAAGTAACGGTAACAGTAGCAAAAGTAATATTTTTTGGGTTTTGTAGTGATTGTAACAGTAGCAACGGAAAAGTAAATAAGCGAACAACAATATGTGAAAAGCTCGTAGGCATTGGATCAGTGATGGAGAATTATGCCGGATGCGGTTCATCATGTAACAATCATAACATAGGGTGACACAGAACTAGCTCCAATTCATCAATGTAATGTAGGCATGTATTCCGAATATAGTCATACGTGCTTATGGAAAAGAACTTGCATGACATATTTTGTCCTACCCTCCCGTGGCAGCGGGGTCCTAGCGGAAACTAAGGGATATTAAGACCTCCTTTTAATAGAGAACCGGACCAAAGCATTAACACATAGTGAATACATGAACTCCTCAAACTATGGTCATCACCGGGAGTGGTCCCGATTATTGTCACTTCGGGGTTGCCGGATCATAACACATAGTAGGTGACTGTAGACTTGCAAGATAGGTTCAAGAACTCACATATATTCATGAAAACATAATAGGTTCATATCTGAAATCATGGCAATCGGGCCCTAGTGACAAGCATTAAGCATAGCAAAGTCATAGCAACATCAATCTCAAAACATAGTGGATACTAGGGATCAAACCCTAACAAAACTTACTCGATTACATGATAAATCTCATCCAACCCATCACCGTCCAGCAAGCCTACGATGGAATTACTCATGCACGGCGGTGAGCATCATGAAATTGGTGATGGAGGATGGTTGATGACGACGATGGCGACGGATTCCCCTCTCCGGGGCCCCGAACGGACTACAGATCAGCCCTCCGGAGAGAGTTTAGGACTTGGCAGCGGCTCCGTATCGTAAAACGCGATGAATCTTTCTCTTTGATTTTTTCTCCCCGAACAACAATATATGGAGTTGGAGCTGAGGTCGGTGGACCAACAGGGGGCCCATGAGGCAGGGGGCGCGCCCAGGGGGCAGGCGTGCCCCCCACCCTCGTGGACAAGTGGTGGGCCCCTGGCCTTGATTCTTTCGCCAATATTTTTTACTATTTCCAAAAATAAGTTCCATGGAGTTTCAGGTCATTCTAAGAACTTTTGTTTCTGCACATAAATAACACCATGGCAATTCAACTGAAAACAGCGTCAGTCCGGGTTAGTTCCATTCAAATCATGCAAGTTAGAGTCCAAAACAAGGGCAAAAGTGTTTGGAAAGGTAGATACGACGGAGACGTATCAATGTGCAAACTCTTAGTCCAAAGGAACAATATTGCCCCACATGATGATGACCTTTATTGAGCAGTCGGTCGCTTTTATTACTCCATCATCATAAGTTCGTACAAAGCTTATTTCCCTAAAAGATCATACATATTAGAGCAACTTTTGTTGCATGCACACAAGACAACTTACTTGAAGGATCTTGCTCAATCCACAGGTAGTTATGGTGGACTTTTATGGGAAGAAACTGGGTTTATGATTTTTGGATGCACAAGTAGTGTCTCTACTTAGTACAAAAGTTTTTGGCTCACAAAGATTATAAACAAACACCACATGTTGAAGGATCCATAACAATATAACTTCTATGCAAATATACACAAACATAACCCATTACGTTGTCTTCCTTGTCCAATGTCAACTATTTGATCAAGTGTGAAAATATTTAATGAGGGTTCGCAATCATAAAAGATGTCCAAGATAGTATATTTGCATGTGAAATCTCTCTTCCTTGTACTAATCTTTCATGAATTGTTTGAATGACCAATGATATGTTTGTTAAATTCCAATATATTTTATTTCCCACACACCCTGTGTGAAGTCTCTACTTCCCATGGGAAGAGAAAATGATGTTTTGGTTGCAATGATGATATGCATAGCAATAAAAATCAAAAGATACTTAAACTAATCTTTACTATATAAACTCTCACACAATGATACATTCACAACACAGGGACGAACACACTCTTGGAAACTTCTTCATACTAAAACTTCTTCTATATCACGAGATAACTAAGGATCAAACTATGATAAGTAAAAATGGAAAAAGATGGTGATGATTCGATATCGAGGCACCTCCCCCAATCTTGGAACAAGCCAAGGGTGGTTCCCATACCCAAGTTGTTTGTGGTTCCCTTTTTATCTGTGGAGGTGGAATCTTTTCTGCAATGATCTTATGAAGAATGCGGTTCTCCCCGTCAATCGTGATGACTTTTTGATAGGATCCTGACCTCGCCGCCTGTCTTATTAGTATCCTCCTGAGAACGTTGATGAGATGATGCGGTCATTGGTGATCTTGCCTCCTTCACCCCATGACGCGGAGGCCTCCAGATCTAGCTCTTCAACAATGATGACATCATCATCTCGGATGATGGCAATTAGGCTCCCGGTGGCAGTGGCGGTGAAGGCGGTCCTATGGGAATTGGACACGCCATCCTATTTGTTTTACTTCGGCGTCGGGGAATATCTTGATATTCCTCCGCATTGGGACGGTGGTGGGTGGCGGTTGACAAGGTTATTGTTCTGTATCGTCGGGGAGGGGCCGGAGATGGGAAGGGAGAGGGGCCGGGGGCATCCTCCTAGGGTGGGAGATAGCTCGGTACTTTGGGGAATTTCAAAATAAGAAAATACTAGAGCATGTTGGACAAATATTTTCTGTGACACTAAAAATAGACGTGGAATATGCACATGCCTAAAATGGCCAAATGTGTCACCTAAAATTTGGCTAGAACATCATCAAAGTTGCGGAGGGGGTTGCACTCTAAGAAAACCATCTAGTCACAGCTAATGATCTAGGATACGTTTTATTTTCCATCACAAAGCTTTTTCGCCATAGGATAGCACGCATTTTGTAGTGTATTGCCACACTTTCCTTACTTGAGGTGCTCAAATTTTTAGCCACACTTTGGTTTGCCTTGGTATACTTGCCACATTTTTGTATGTATGACATGTGGGGCTTATTGGTCACAAAAATATTCTTGCCTTAGAACCAAACACCCACCTAATTTGGTCTAACATGCCTAACTTACGGTGTGTCTATAAATGAAACATCCCCTTAATCTTGATATTTTTACATTGTATCCAATCAGAAGTTCTCTCTATGTGTTGACTAAGTCCAGACCAAAAATAAACCTATGTGTTTAGATAAAATTGTGGCTTACTTGCATTAGAGGTATGTGTGCTTTCTTTTTAGATTCTTACAAGATCATGAGGACTCGGTTATGTTGGCATAAATTGAAGCTAACGACGAGGAATCTTATTATGATATTTATAAAGCTCATTAATGCTTAGATTATATGGTATTATGTACTAACTGACTCACATAGTTGATTATGTTTCTGTCAAAAACATAGCTGATTATGTTTTGTGGAGACAAAGTTCTTAAGATTTGAACGAGACATCATGATGTGAGAAGGTGAAGGATTGATGAGTGAATTTTACTGAAAGTTTCTCACATTTTAATCCTAATATTATATAATACGACTTGAAATATCCTGCTAATTGTTACCATTTTACAGTTGTTTTATTTTTCTATTTTTCTAGGTTCAATGGGTGTTTATTTCACCCCCCAAGTGACTTTTCACAGTGAATTGGGAAATCGGATTATATTTCAAGAAGTTAGGAGCACCAAATAGAAGGCCATTAAAGCATTTCGAAATGGAGTTCCCACAACATGCTTAAACTGAAGATCGAACACTTGGAAGTTGTGAGCAACTCAACGATATGAATCCAATGGGCCCATGATCACCTCAATCATACTCTAGATGAAGAAACGACAACCAAAATAGGAAACAGTACGCAAATCTAGAAGGACAGACAACCACCGGTACAATGGCAAGCAGTCGTATCAGCGTTCGTACCACACAATCTGAGTTACACAATCAGCTCTAACTTTCCCATTTCACATCGATTCGACCAAACTTCTTCTATTGTATTCCTAGGGATATGAAAATTGGTATGGGAGGGTTTGATTCACCTATGGGTCTTTTGATCAAGAGGTCCTTATATTCCATCCTGGCCCATTATACCTTTTTGAAGAGGGTTCTGTTACTAACGTGTTTACTTCCATTCATTATGGGATGTAGCAAGTGACGAAATGCTCCGGAGCATTGAAAATAAGCACAGATCTATAGATTATACCCTAATCGATACTAAAAGCTATAGAGGGGTGTGAGGATGCCCCTCAAAACCCTTGTACAAGGGCACGCGTATTTGGGGAAACACTTTGCTCGACATGTAATCGGCATATAATTGCCACACACACGAGTGCGTGTGTGTTTAACATATTAGAAACTAAAACTAGACTTTAATGGTGATCTGTTAGCCCCCCCCTCCCCTTGATTTCCTGAGAGGCGGGGGCAAGAGGAATTGATGAATACAAGATGAAAAGTGGAGGATGTCTCCTCTTGCAGGTAGGCCAGAACGTAGTAGCTAGTAGTTGAGGCATATTTTCCTAGGTTTTTTAGGGTCTTCTTGGTTCGAAGCTTTGTTGCTGCTTAGACATGGTGGTCCAAGAGGGAGCTCCCAATCCACACCCTACGCAATGTGAATTGTGGAAATACATACTTGTGCAACGCTCGTCTAGGTTGGCCCATACGTAGACAACCAGTGCTATAGAGTACATATAGGGTAGCGATAATTTTCGGGAAGTTTTTGTATTTTGGCAGGTTTATTAAAATACATTCTAATTAAAAAAATGTCCATGCGTTTACACACGGATTGAATTTCAAAATATGTTCACAAATACATAAAACATTAATTTGAAAATATCACAAATTGAAACATGTTCATGAAATCAAAAAATGTCACGAGTTTGAAAAAAGGATTGTGAATTCAAAATATGTTCACGAAATGGAAATAGCTTTCATGGATTTCAAAGAAAATCATGCATTAATAAATGTTTGTGAATTCCAAAATGTTTCCAAATTTAAAAACTCTTATCAAAATTTTAATGTTCCCATGTTTCAAAAAACTGTTCACAAATTTTAAAATAAAAAAACAGCCAGAAAAAACCAGTAAATATCTACAAAAACGAAAATAAAAGAAATGGAAAAACACAGAGCAAAAAATGAAAATTGGGCAGCCCATGTAGCATTGAGGGGTATGCTTTTTGCTCGCTAAATAGCTACAATGACTATTTATCACCTTAAGAAAGGTGAGAGGAGAACGCTGGAAATCCCTATTCGTCGCTCGCTGCGGCAAACTGTCGGGCTACTGCACACGGCAGCGATGCGAGCGACAAATATGGGCCGGCTGTTAAGGCATGTCTCTCTCTAAGTAGTTTTGGTAATTGATGACAATGCTTTTGTGGACTAATCGTGTGGGTTGAGTATTTTAGAAATTCATTCTTTGGCACGAGACGATTACTTCCCCTCGGAGTTCTAAGTGAAGACGGTGTAGCTCTTTCGTTTCAGTTTTGGTGGACTTGTTTCATAGGAGTCACTGTACTATCAAGAGGGGGTCCGCATTGTAAAATCTAGGGTGGAATCAACACGTACACATATCCTTTGCACCCACAGAGCCTTCCCGCTTCAATGGAGGATCTTTCATTGCATCTCGTGAGCTTGTTATGGTCCCAGCGGTAGTACTGCAGCTCCTAGCGGAAGTACCACTCAAGAGCCACAGGTGGTAGTACCGCCTGGGGGCTCTCAGCCACAGTGCCGCTGAAGTGTTGTGCTACTACCACCTCGACTCGAGAGTGTCGCCTCTCGTGTCGGGTTTGTTGGCACCGGCAGCGGCAGTAGAGGTGGTAGTACCGCTCACAAGCGGTAGTACCGCCCCTACCACCGCTGCTAGTACCGCCTTGGGTCTAGATCTCGCTCCGCCTCTGGTCTCCCTCTATCTACATGGTAGTACCGCGTGGGGGAGTGGTAGTACCGTGACACCCAGCAGTAGTACCGCTACCCCCAGCGGTAGTACCGCTCTGTGCGGGCTGAATGGGGGTAACGGTTGGATTGGTTCCCCCACTATAAAAGGAGGTCTTCTTCTCCAAGTTGACCTACCTCTAGCCAATCTCCATTGTTGCTCCCAAGCTCCATTGTTGCTCCAAAGCTCATTTTCGCCCGATCTCTCCCCCTAGCCAATCAAACTTGTTGAATCTTTAGGGATTGGTTGAGAGGCCCGGATCTACACTTCCACCAAGAGAAATTTGATTCCCCCCACTAATCCCTTGCGGATCTTGTTACTCTTGGGTGTTTGAGCACCCTAGACGGTTGAGGTCACCTTGGAGCCACATTCCATTGTGGTGAAGCTCTGTGGTATCGTTGGGAGCCTCCAATTGAGTTGTGGAGATAGCCCCAACCTTGTTTGTAAAGGTTCGGTCGCCGCCTTCAAGGGAACCAATAGTGGAATCACGGCACCTCGCATTGTGTGAGGGCGTGAGGAGAATACGGTGGCCCTAGTGGCTTCTTGGGGAGCATTGTGCATCCACACCGCTCCAATGGAGACGTACTTCCCCTCAAAGGGAAGGAACTTTGGTAACACATCCTCGTCTCCACCGGCTCCGCTATTGGTTATCTCTCACCTTTACTTGTGCAAGCTCATATTGTGTTGTATCCTTCAAATGTATGCAAGTGCTGAAATTGTAAGTAGCGGAGTAGTTTGATAGCAAGATAATTTGTAACGAGCAAGTAAAGGTAGTAGTAACAAAAGTGCAGCAAGGTAGCCCAATCCTTTTGAGGCAAAGGACAGGCCAAAACGGTCTCTTATGATAAGCAAAGCGTTCTTGAGGGTACACGGGAATTTCATGTAGTCACTTTCATCATCTTGGTTTGATTTGTGTTCGCTACTTTGATAATTTGATACGTGGGTGGACTGGTGCTTAGGTGTTGTTCTTACTTGAACAAACCTCCTACTTATGATTAACCCACCCGCAAGCATCCACAACTATGATAAAAGTATTAAGAATAAATTCTAACCATAGCATTAAACTTTTGGATCCAATCGGTCCCTTACGAAATAGCGCATAAAATGAGGTTTAAGCTTCTGTCACTCTCTCAACCGACCATCTAATTGCTACTCCACAATGCATTCCCTTAGGCCCAAATATGGTGAAGTGTCATGTAGTCAACGTTCACATGACACCACTAAGGGAATAAAAACATACATACTATCAAAATATGAAACACATATCAAGTTCACATGATTACTTGCAACATGATTTCTCCCGTGACCTCAAGAACAAAAGTAACTACTCACAAATGATAAACATGTTCATGATCAGAGGAGTATTAAATAGCATAATGGATCTGAACATATAATCTTCCACCAAATAAACCATATATTAATCAACTACAAGATGTAATCAACACTACTAGTCACCCACAAGCACCAATCTATAGTTCCGGTAACAAGATTGAACACAAGAGATGAACTAGGGTTTGAGATGAGGTGGTGCTGTTGAAGATGTTGATGGAGATTACCCGCCCCAAGATGGGAGAGTTGTTGGTGATGATGATGACGATGATTTCTCCCTTCGGGAGGGAAGTTCCCCTCGCGGAATCGCTCTGCCGGAGGGCAAAAGTCCTCCTGCCCATGTTCCGCCTCGAGACGGCGGTGCTCCGTCCCAAAAGTATCCTCTTTATTTTTTCTAGGTCAAAATCACTTGTATACCAGAAGATGGGCACATGAGGTGGGCCGAGGAGGCCACAACCCACCAGGGCGCGCCTTGGGGGCCTGGCATGCCCAGGTGGGTTGTGCCCACCTGGTGGCCCTCCTCTGGTGGTTATTGGCTCCAGTATTTCTTAAATATTCCATAAAAAATCTCCGTGAAGTTTCAGCTTATTTGGAGTTGTGCAGAATATGTGGCCTGACGTAGCTTTTCCTGGTCCAGATTTCCAGCTGCCGGAATTCTCCCTCTTGGTGTGTACCTTGCAAATTATGAGAGAAAAGGCATTAGAATTACTCCAAAAAGCATTATTATGGATAAAAACATTATAAATAACAGTAAGAAAACATGATGTAGAATGGACGTATCAACTCCCCCAAGCTTAGACTTCGCTTGTCCTCAAGCGAAAACCAAAATCGAAAAACATGTCCACATGCTTTGAGAGAGAGGTGTCGATAAAAACAAAATACGACCATAGAAGCATCATGTTGATTATTATAACAACAACAAAGTTAAACATAGGACTTTTATCATATACTTCTCATGAATAAGTAATAGTTCAGCACACAATTGAAGTATAAAGCAAAAACTCTATTAGAAACCAACAAACTATGTTCTCAGTCAACTTTGCAACTACAATTCATCATCTTTTCAAGAAGGGTCACGTGTCGTAGCCTTTAGGAAAGTCCAAATACTCAACCATCATATAGTCTTCTATGATTTCTAACACTCACCTCGTATCCATGAGCAAAACGTTTCAACCGGACACATAGAAAGATAGGGGCTTATAGTTTCACCTCCCAACATACTCACCTCAAGGGTGATGTCAACAATAATGACTCATGCTATCTATATTCAACTGGACATATGTGCCTAGATATTTCCTCACCACATGATGCTTGCCAAAGGATAAAAATAAAAGGAATAGAAGGAAAACTTTGACTCTTTGCATAAAAGTAAGTGCATAAAAGTAAATGATATGCCCTTCGTAGAGGGAAGCAGAAGTTGCCATGCGCTTATTTGTTTGTATGCTCAATCCCTTAGTGCAAGAGAATGCCACATTGTATTGCCCCTTAAGATGACAACCTTTATTATGCAGTGTGTCGCTTTTATTCTTTGTCATCCAAGTTCGTACAACGCTCAGTTTTCTCTTACACTATATGATCTCACACTTTTAGAAGCAATTTTTTTTTGACTTTTTGCATTGATGACAACTTACTTGAGGGATCTTGCTCAATCGCTAGGTAGGTATGTTGGACACTCAAAAATAAGATTTGGTTTTAAGGGTTTTTGGATGCACAAGTAGTATCTCTACTTAGTGCGGAATTTTTGGCTAGCAAAGATAGGGGCAAGCATCACATGTTAAAGGATCTATGACAATATCACTTCTATGTGAATATAAACAAACATAAACCATTAACTTGTCTTCCTTGTTCAATATCAACAATTTTGGCATATAATATTTTGATGAGGGCTCACAATCACAAAAGATTTCTAGGATAGTATATCTATATGTGAATCTTCTCTTCCCTTATTAATTCTTTCATGAGTTGCATCATTGACTAATGTTGTGTTTGTCAATCTCTAATAAAATTTCCTACTTATACTTTTCCTTATGTCTTGCTATCACCTACCATAGGATTAGTATATGATCTTATTGATTTATTTCTTTTCTACTATTTATTTCCTTTCTCTTCTTTATTTCTTATTTTTTTCTTCTTTTGCAACATGAAAGTAAAGAAAGCAAAACTCAAACTAACTTTATTATGTAACTTGCACACGATTACAAGGATAGATCACTAAGCAAACTCTCAAGGAAGAAAGGATAGAACTAAACTTTATTTCATCTAAAAGCAAAAGATTGAACTAAGATAAGTAAAATAAAAAAGATAGTTGGATGATACGATAACGGGCACCTTGTAACACCCCGGATGTAACTTGCCATAATTGTAACTCCAACTCTTGCCATTTTCGGCTATGTGATATAATATTCCCTCCGTGGTTGGGTTTTCCTTCTTTTTGCACCGGTAGACCGTCTGTCAAGTTTCGGGTCATTCGGAGGTCGTTTGATACTCCAACGGTTAACCGGGTAACCGTAAAGGCCTCGTGTGTGTTGCAGCCCAAAACCCCTTCAAAACAGCCCAATAACCCATCTAAGTCACTCCCATGTCCATCGCCGTTCGATCACGATCGCGTGGCCGAAAACCACACTCCATTTGGAGCTCCCTAGCTCCTTCTACCTATAAACACACCCTCCTCCCGAAAATTGCGGATCAATTCCTACCCTAACCCTAGACCCCGCTCCTCTCCACGCGTCGGACACCGTCCGCCGGCGCCGGACACGTCCGCCGCCGCGCCCGCCGCCAACCCCGTCGCACCACGTGGCCTGGGCCGGTCCCCACTTCCCCGCGCGCCGCCCGGCCCGCCGAGCCCGCGGAAGGCCCCCGCGGCCCGCCGCCGCCCGCCTCCCGCGCCGCGGCTCCCCGCGCCGCCTCACGCTTCGCGCCTCCGCCGCCCTCGTCCGCCGGCCGCCTCCGCCGCACGCCACCCGCGCCACGCACGCCGGCGCCCGCAGCTCCTCCTCCGCCCCGCTCGCCGTCGCCGGCGTCGGATCTGGCCGGATCTGGCCCGGATCCGCCTCCCCGCGCCTTCCCGGCGAGTTCTCCGGCCAGATCCGCCGCCGCCTTGATTTCCGCGCCGGCGAAACCCTAGGTCGTTATTCCTCTAAGTCTTTTCTGCTCACATTTTTGTTGCATGTTCATCGTGTCCTAACTTTGCTCCCTTGGCTCCGTTTTGGGCGTATAGCATGTCAAACTGTTCGACTCGATGAGCATATCATTTCCTCTCATTGTGTAATTTTCATTTGAACTCATCTTGATGCCCGAAATGCTGTTAGAAGAGGGCTATGTGATGTTAGTTTCAGATCTGTTTCAGAAATTGCACTTTTGTCATTTTTGCCATGATTGATGTGTGCACCCTATGAAGTTGAGTCCTACATGTGTTTTGAAATATGCCATGGTATCTTTCTAGAGGTGTATTCCATGTATTTTTGTGATCTTGGTGGTGACTAGCACAAGCATGCAAACTAGGGTACATAATGTTGCTGATTTCGGAGACTTAGTATTTTCACTAAGTCATGTTCTGCTGTTATTTTTATGCCATGTGTTCATGTTGTTTACGAGAGGTCTATGCCTCTTTTGAGCATGATCAATAAGAGTGTTTTGAGCATATGGATTTGCTCTATCCATCCATGCCTTTGTTTGTAATTATGGAGTGCCATAGCTTGAGTCAATCGAGCTCTACTTTTGCTATAAAATGTTTCCTGGCAGATTGTTTACATGTTATTCGGTTTTGCCAAGCTTGTTGTAGTTGATCCTTGCATGCTATGATCTTATTCTTGCCTTGTCTAGCTTGTATGCCATGTCTTCTTGATGTATGTGCACTTAGTTTATCATGTAATGCTCTGTAGTGAGTGCATCGTGCTCACGAACATGCCTACTTGTTATCTGTTTTCGACATGTCCAGTTTTCTACTAAGTCTGAAACCTGTAACGAAACTTGCTTAATTGACATGGGTGTTATTATACTTTTTGATCCCTTTTGTCTTATGGTCAGTCAGGGATTTTTTGTCAAGTGCTTTGAGTAGATTCATTCCATGCCTTGTTTAGCTATATTATGTTCCTGTAGCATGTTGTTGGCTTGCTCTAAATATGTCATCCTGATGTTAATTTCTGGCATGTTATTTTCACCAATTCTGTGAACCTGTTATCTTTTGCACTTTTGCCATGCTTGTTTGAACCTGTTGTTGTGTGTTTTAGCCGTAGCTCAGTGTTCATCTTTTGTCAAGCATCTTGAGTAGATCACTTTCATATGCTTTGCTGGTACGTTTGGGTGCAGTAGCTTAATTTCTTGTGGCGTGCTAAGTAGCATCATGCTGTTAATGGCAGAATCTTGTCATTCTTGTTTTGCTTGCCATTTGCAAACCGTGCATCCGATTCCGGTGATCTTTATATCGATTTCAACCGAAATCACCTCACCTATCCAGTGGCACACTTGGTTTGCCAAGATTATGCCTTGTTCATCTTTTCCCTTACCGCGCACGCATATGCATTGCATATCACATCTCGCATATCATGCCATGTTTTGCATCATGTTGTTTGTGCATTGCATCGTGATTGATGTTTGTCCCCTTTGCTTGTGTTCTTGTTGTGGGTAGAGCCGGGAGACGAGTACGTGAACGAGGAACCTGTTGAGAACGCTTACGCGGATCAAGCTTTCGACAACTCTGGGAACCTTGCAGGCAAGATGACCATACCCTCGAAATCACTTCTATCTTTGCTTGCTAGATGCTCGCTCTTTTGCTATGCCTATGTTGCGATACCTACCACTTGCTATATCATGCCTCCCATATTGCCATGTCAGCCTCTAACCATCCATGTCCTAGCAAACCGTTGATTGGCTATGTTACTGCTTTGCTCAGCCCCTCTTATAGCGTTGTTAGTTGCACGTGAAGATGAAGTTTGGTCCTTGTTGGAACATGGAGATGTTGTTCCTTGTTGGAGCATGTTTACTTGTTGGGATATCACAATATCTCTTATATTATTAATGCATCTATATACTTGGTAAAGGGTGGAAGGCTCGGCCTTATGCCTGGTGTTTTGTTCCACTCTTGCCACCCTAGTTTTCGTCATACCGGTGTTATGTTCCTGGATTTTGCGTTCCTTACACGGTTGGGTGATTTATGGGACCCCCTTGACAGTTCGCTTTGAATAAGACTCCTCCAGCAAGGCCCAACATTGGTTTTACCATTTGCCACCTAAGTCTTTTTCCCTTGGGTTTTGCAGACTCAAGGGTCATCTTTATTTTAACCCCCCGGGCTAGTTCTCCTTCGATTGCTGGTCCAAACTAGAGCCCTTTGCAGCGCCACCTCGGGGCAACTTGAGGTCTGGTTTTAGTTGTACGGACTACTCATCCGGATGTGCCCTGAGACTAAGATATGTGCAGCTCCTATCAGGATTTGTCGGCACAATCGGGCGGCTTTGCTGGATTTGTTTTATTACTGTCGAAATGTCTTGTAGTCCGGGATTCCGAGACTGATCGGGTCTTCCCGGTAGAAGGAATATCCTTCGTTGACCGTGAGAGCTTATAATGGGCTAAGTTGGGACACCCCTGCAGGGTATTATCTTTCGAAAGCCGTGCCCGTGGTTATGAGGCAGATGGGAATTTGTTAATGTCCAGTTGTAGAAAACCTGAAGTTGATCTTAACTAAAAACACGTCAACCGCGTGTGTAACCGTGATGGTCTCTTCTCAGCGGGGTCCAGGAAGTGAACACGGTGTTGGAGTTATGTTTGACGTAGGTTGTTCTAGGATCAGTTCTTGATCACTTCTAGCTTCACGACCGTGCTTTGCTTCTCTTATCGCTCTCTTTTGCGTTGTTAGCCACCATATATGCTAGTCGCTTGCTGCAGCTCCACCTCACAACCCTATCCTACCTTTAAGCTTAAATAGACTTGATCTCGCGGGTGTGAGATTGCTGAGTCCCCGTGACTCACAGATTCTACCAAAACAGTTGCAGGGACCAACGATGCCAGTGCAGATGACGCGACCGAGCTCACGTGGGAGTTCGACAAGGAACGTGGCCGTTACTATGTGTATTTTCCTGATGATCAGTAGTGGAGCCCAGTTGGGGATGATTCGGGGATCTGTGTAGCATTTGGGGTAGTCTTCTTTCATTTTGGTACCATAGTCGGGCCTTGAGTGTAATTTGTATGATGGATGTTTATTTATGTAATGTGTGAAGTGGCGACTTTAAGCCAACTATGTATCTTTTTCCCTTATGTATTACATGGGTTGTGTGAAGATTACCTCACTTGCGACATTGCTTTCAATGCGGTTATGCCTCTAAGTCGTGCTTCGACACGTGGGAGATATAGCCGCATCGAGGGCGTTACAAGTTGGTAATCAGAGCCTTCCCCGACCTTAGGAGCCCCCACTGATTGATCGTTTTTAGCGGCCGAGTTGTGTCTAGAAAAAATGTTTTGAGTCATTTAGGAATTATATATCGGAGAGTTTAGGAATTCTTTTTACTTCCCAGTCTCCTCATCGCTTTGGTAAGGCATCCTGACGTAGAGTTTTGACTCTTCTCTTCTCAAATTTCACTAAAAAAAATTTAGGATCACGCGGGTATCTTAGAATCGTTTCGATGGTTTTATGATGACAACATTGTCTTGGTGCCTCCTGTCAGCAGGGGTTTAATGGAGGTGTCCCGGGGAGTTGAGCTCCGAGGTGTTGTCGTCATAATTTTATCGTTGCAGTTCTGGACTACCTGAGTTTAGTACGCCGACATCGAAAATCTCTTTTGTACAGTTGTTGGTGAGATAACCCTGATAGCCCAGTACTGAGGCGAGTGCGGGAGTATTGCCATAACTCGTATAACGGATGCTTTTCGAAGGTTGAGGTAGACGATTTCCGAAGGTTTCTTGGTTATGTGTTGAAGGATGGATACAGCCGGATCTAGGTATTGTTAGTTTGGGTGATATATTTTGTGTCCCCTGTATCCCCAACACCTGATTGCATAACCAGAAAGTTTCGGGAGTTTATAAGTGGGAATTCATGTAGCTCTAGTATTTCTTCCCGCAGATATTTGGTTCGTGATTGGGTAATCCTTACCAAGTATTTGTTCACATCCGTACCTTGCTGATTTTATTCCATACCTTTTTCTAAGTGGCTTCTCAACTTATGGAAGTGTGATGATTTACTTTGGAATTCATTCGTTCATTCTCGTTCGAGTGTTTATTGTGAAGACTATATGTTGCAATTTCGATCCTTTGATTCAGCTTGAATATATATCTTTTTCAAGATGCTAATGGATGTCACCCTCTTCAGGATGGCTCCGCCAACGCGTCAGAATCCGGAACGCAATGAAGGAAGTCAGGCTAACCCTCCGCCACCACCTCCGCCTCCGGAGGCATGGCAAGCCCTGATGACAGCCACAAATGCCAACGCTCAGATTCTGATTCAGCTCTTGCAAGATCGCAACCAAGGGCAAGGTAATCAAGGAAATCAAGGCCAAGGCAACAATCAGCCGCACTTCGCTTCACTCAACCAGTTCCTTGCAAATCAGCCAAAGACCTTCAGCTACTATGTCGAGGCCACAGACGCCGATGATTGGCTCGTGGACATCTACAAGCACTTCGAATGTAGCAATGTCAGACCTGAGGACTTTGTCAAGTTTGCCTCTTTTCAACTCAAAGATCAAGCTGCTGAGTGGTTCCAACAATACAAAGATTCCAGAGGAGGTCGTGTGATTACCTGGGATGATTTCCGCCGTGACTTCAAAGCTCATCACATTCCAGAAAGTGTTGTTGAGAGTAAGCGTGAGGAATTCCGCAATCTCAAGCAAGGCAACATGTCTGTGTATCAATACAACACTCAGTTCCAGAAGCTCTCTCGTTTTGCTAAGCAAGACATCCCTGATGAGAAGAGTATGATCTACCAATTCAGGCGTGGACTCAGAGAAGATTTGCAACTAGCTCTCGTGCTTTTTGAGCCATTAAAGTATGATGAATTCTACAACATGGCACTGAAACAAGAAGCTGCTCAGCTCAAGTGTGAGGCCTCTAAGAAGAGAGTCAGAGACGCAGTTCAGTCTTATTCTTCCTCACTTGTGGCAGCTAAGCAACAGAAGTTCTGGTTGCCTCCTCCTCCTCCGTTCCGTCAGCCTTATCAGCAAAAGAACTCAGGTGGTCGTGGATCTTCCCACCCACCCAACCCTGGCTATCAGAACAAGTCTCAGAACCAAGCTCCAAGACCAAATGCTCCTTATCACCGTCCGCTCTCAGAAGTGACTTGCAACAAATGTCAGCAAAAGGGTCACTATGCGAACAAGTGCTTCAACCAAAGGCGCCTTCCGCCCCCTCCTCCTGTGAAATCTTCCAGCAATGCAGTGGTCAAGCATAATTCCCAGTCTGCAAAGGTGAACATGTTGAATGCAGCTCAAGCGGAGGATTCTTCAGAAGTGATCATGGGTAATCTCTCAGTTAATGATATTCCTGCTAAAGTCTTATTTGACACTGGAGCATCGCATTCTTTCATTTCAAGACCTTTTGTGGCTATGCATGATTTGGGTACTCAAGTTTTGTCGAGACCTTTGTCCATTGTGTCCCCGGGTAAGCAAATGACTTCTCGAGTTTTGGTCCCGAATGTCGGTATCAAGTTGGGTGACTATAGATTTCTGGCTAAACCAATTGTTCTTGGTGACTCTGATATTGATCTTATTCTCGGGATGGACTGGCTTTCTAAGCACAAGGCTCAGCTTGATTGTGCTGCCAGGGAAATTCAATTGACTCACTCTTCTGACGATGTGATCATTTATGCCGCTCGTGATGATACCATTCGGTTGTTTTCTCTCAATGAGAAGGGCGAATTGGATCCTATCTCTCAAATTCCAGTCGTTTGTGAGTACCAAGATGTTTTTCCAGAAGAGCTTCCGGGTATGCCTCCTCACCGGCCAGTTGAGTTCGTTATTGATCTTGAGCCTGGCACGGAACCCGTTTGCAAGCGTCCATACAAGCTTGGGCCAAAAGAGTTGAAGGAATTGAAGAAATAGCTCGATGAACAAGAGCGTCTGGGTTTGATCAGACCGAGTTCTTCTCCATGGGGTTGTGGTGTTCTTTTTGTCCAGAAGAAGGATGGCACGGACCGACTTTGCGTCGATTACCGTCCATTGAACAAGAAGACAATCAAGAACAAGTACCCACTTCCCAACATCAATGAGCTATTCGAGCAACTCAAAGGTGCTAAAGTGTTCTCCAAGCTTGACCTTCGTATGGGTTATCATCAAATTCGCATTCGTGAAGAAGATATTCCCAAGACAGCATTCAGAACAAGTTTTGGTTCTTATGAATATACTGTCATGTCATTTGGCCTTGTCAATGCTCCTCCAACATTCACTCACTTGATGAATTTCATCTTCAACCCCTACACCAATGAATTTGTCTTGGTCTATCTCGATGATATTTTGGTCTTCTCCAAGAATAAGAAGGATCATGCCATACATTTGCGATTGGTGCTCGACAAGCTCAGAGAGTATCAATTATATGCGAAGTTCTCCAAATGTGAATTTTGGCTTGATGAAGTTATTTACCTTGGGCATATCATCTCTGCCAAGGGCATTGCTGTTAATCCTGAGAAGGTGTCTGCAGTCGTGAATTGGGAACCTCCTCAGAATGTCAAGCAGCTTCGCAGTTTTCTTGGACTTGCAAGCTATTGCCGAAGATTCGTTGAGAATTTCTCAAAGATTGCAAAGCCTCTTTCCAACCTCCTCCAGAAGCATGTGAAGTATGTTTGGTCTCCTGAGTGTGACGTTGCTTTCAACAATCTCAAAGAGAAACTTGTCACTGCTCCAGTGTTGACTCCTCCTGACGATTCCAAGCCTTATGAAGTTTTCTGTGACGCTTCTCTTCAAGCTCTCGGTGCTGTGTTAATGCAAGAGAAAAAGGTTGTGGCCTATACCTCTCGTCAATTAAAGCCCAACGAAAAGAACTACCCCACTCACGATCTTGAGTTGGCGGCAGTTGTCCATGCATTGATAACATGGAGACATCTCCTGTTGGGAAGGAAAGTGGACATATTCACCGATCACAAGAGCCTCAAGTACATCTTCACTCAGCCCAACCTCAACCTCAGGAAAACTCGATGGGTCGAAATGATTCAAGAGTATAATCCGAGTAGTGAATATACTCCAGGCAAGGCTAATGTGATTGCAGACGCTTTGAGCAGGAAGGCTTATTGCAATAGCTTAATCCTCAAGCCCTTTCAACCGGATCTCTATGAAGCTTTCTGCAAGTTGAATCTCCAAGTTGTTCCTCAAGGTTTTCTTGCCAACCTCATCGTCTCTCCTACTTTGGAAGATCAAATTCGTGAGGCACAACTGATGGATACCATGGTGAACAAGGTGAAACGTGGTATTGACAAGGGCATTTCCAAATACAAGTGCTATCGAGTTGATGACAGAGATACTCTTTTCTTCGAGGACCGGATTGTGGTTCCTAAGGGTGATCTTCGTAAAGTCATTATGAACGAGGCGCACAATTCTCTTCTGTCAATTCATCCTGGAAGTACAAAGATGTACCATGATCTCAAGCAGTCGTATTGGTGGACTCGAATGAAGCGAGAGATTGCTCAATTCGTGAATGAATGTGATGTCTGCAGAAGGGTGAAGGCAGAACACCAACGACCAGCTGGTCTCCTCCAACCTCTTGCTATTCCAGAATGGAAGTTTGATCATATCGAAATGGACTTCGTGACTGGATTTCCTAAGTCCAAGCGTTGAAATGATGCCATTTTCGTCGTCATCGACAAGCTCACTAAAGTGGCTCATTTTCTTCCTATCAAAGAGTCTATCACAGCAGCGCAGCTGGCAGAGCTCTACACATCTAGAATTGTCTCCTTGCATGGCATTCCGCAAGTGATTTCTTCAGACCGTGGCAGCATCTTTACCTCCATGTTTTGGGATTCTTTTCAGAAGGCCATGGGCACAAACATTCGCTTCAGCACAGCTTTCCACCCTCAAACTAGTGGACAAGTCGAGCATGTCAACCAAATTCTTGAAGATATGCTTAGAGCTTGTGTTATCTCTTTCGGCATGAAGTGGGAGGATTGTCTTCCTTATGCTGAGTTCTCTTACAACAACAGCTTTCAAGCCAGCTCGGGCAAAGCCCCATTCGAGATTCTCTATGGCAGAAAGTGTTGTACTCCTCTCAATTGGTCTGAGACGGGTGAACGTCCACTTCTTGGCAACGATTTGATCTCAGAGGCTGAGGCAATGTGCAAGGTCATTCGTGAGAATCTCAAAGCCGCGCAATCGCGCCAGAAGAGCTATTACGATAGCAAACATCGTGATTTGGCATTCGAGATCGGAGACCATGTCTACCTCCGCGTCTCTCCAATGAAAGGAACTCGTCGCTTCGGTATCAAGGGGAAACTTGCCCCTAGATACGTGGGTCCTTTAAAGATCATCGGCAAACGAGGCGATCTCGCCTATCAACTTGAGCTTCCCTCCAACTTTGCAAATGTGCACGATGTCTTCCACATGTCACAGCTTCGCAAGTGCTTCAAGACGCCTGAGTGCACCATCAACTTCGAAGAGATTGATCTTCAAGAAGATTTGTCCTATCATGAGCATCCCGTTGCTATTCTTGAAGAAACTGAGCGCAAGACTCGCAACAAGTCTATCAAATTCCTGAAAGTGAAGTGGTCTCACCATTCAGACCGAGAAGCCACCTGGGAGTGCGAGGACCACCTCCGTTCCGAATATCCGGAGTTCTTTCAGTCCTAGATCTCAGGACGAGATCCTCTCGTAGTGGTGGAGTGTTGTAACACCCCGGATGTAACTTGCCATAATTGTAACTCCAACTCTTGCCATTTTCGGCTATGTGATATGATATTCCCTCCGTGGTTGGGTTTTCCTTCTTTTTGCATTTTGTTCATGTCATGCATTTTATATCATGTCATCATGTGCATCGCATTTGCATACGTGTTCGTCTTATGCATCCGAGCATTTTCTCCGTTGTCCGTTTTGCAATCCGGCGCTCCTATGTTCCCCGGCGTCCTCTTTTACCTTTTTCCGTGAGCGGGTGTTAAACCTTCTCGGAATGGACCGAGGTTTGTCAAGCGGCCTTGGTATAGCACTGGTAGACCGCCTGTCAAGTTTCGGGTCATTCGGAGGTCGTTTGATACTCCAACGCTTAACCGGGTAACCGTAAAGGCCTCGTGTGTGTTGCAGCCCAAAACCCCTTCAAAACATCCCAATAACCCATCTAAGTCACTCCCATGTCCATCGCCGTTCGATCACGATCGCGTGGCCGAAAACCACACTCCATTTGGAGCTCCCTAGCTCCATCTACCTATAAATACACCCTCCTCCCGAAAATTGCGGATCAATTCCTACCCTAACCCTAGACCCCGCTCCTCTCCGCGCGTCGGACACCGTCCGCCGGCGCTGGACACGTCCGCCGCCGCGCCCGCCGCCAACCCCGTCGCACCACGTGGCCTGGGCCGGTCTCCACTTCCCTGCGCGCCGCCCGGCCCGCCGAGCCCGCGGAAGGCCCCCGCGGCCCGCCGCCGCCCGCCTCCCGCGCCGCGGCTCCCCGCGCCGCCTCGCGCTTCGCGCCTCCGCCGCCCGCGTCGCCGGTCGCCGCCGCCCTCGTCCGCCGGCCGCCTCCGCCGCGCACGCCGGCGCCCGCAGCTCCTCCTCCGCCCCGCTCGCCGTCGCCGGCGTCAGATCCGCCTCCCCGCGCCTCCCCGCGCCTTCTCGGCGAGTTCGCCGGCCAGATCCGCCACCGCCTTGATTTCCGCGCCGGCAAAACCCTAGGTCGTTATTCCTCCAAGTCTTTTCTGCTCACATTTTTGTTGCATGTTCATCGTGTCCTAACTTTGCACCCGTGGCTCCGTTTTGGGCGTATAGCATGTCAAACTGTTCGCCTCGATGAGTACATCATTTCATCTCATTGCGTCATTTTCATTTGAACTCATCTTGATGCCCGAAATGCTGTTAGAAGAGGGCTATGTGATGTTAGTTTCAGATCTGTTTCAGAACTTGCACTTTTGTCATTTTTGCCATGATTGATGTGTGCACCCTATGAAGTTGAGTCCTACATGTGTTTTGAAATATGCCATGCTATGTTTCCAGAGGTGTATGCCATGTATTTTTGTGATCTTGGTGGTAACTAGTACAAGCATGCAAACTAGGGTACATAATGTTGCTGATTTCAGAGACTTAGTATTTTCACCAAGTCATGTTCTGCTGTTATTTTTATGCCATGTGTTCATGTTGTTTACGAGAGGTCTATGCCTCTTTTGAGCATGATCAGTAAGAGTGTTTTGAGCATATGGATTTGCTCTATCCATCCATGCCTTTGTTTGTAATTATGGAGTGCCATAGCTTGAGTCAATCGAGCTCCACTTTTGCTATAAAATGTTTCCTGGCAGATTGTTTACATGTTATTCGATTTTGCCAAGCTTGTTGTAGTCGATCCTTGCATGCTATGATGTTATTATTGCCATGTATAGCTTCTATTCCATGTCTTCTTGATGGATGTATGCTTAGTTTATCATGTAATGCTCTGTAGTGAGTGCATCGTGCTCACGAACATGCCTACTTGTTATCTGTTTTCGACATGTCCAGTTTTCTGCAAAGTCTGAAACCTGTAACGAAACTTGCTTAATTGACATGGGTGTTATTATACTTTCTGATCCCTTTTGGCTTATGGTCAGTAAGGGATTTTTTGTCAAGTGCTTTGAGTAGATTGATTCCATGCCTTGTTTAGCTATATTATGTTCCTGTAGCATGTTGTTGGCTTGCTCTAAATATGTCATCCTGATGTTAATTTCTAGCATGTTATTTTCACCAAGTCTGTGAACCTGTTATCTTTTGCACTTTTGCCATGCTTGTTTGAACCTGTTGTGGTGTGTTTTAGCCATAGCTTAGTGTTCATCTTTTGTCAAGCATCTAGAGTATATCACTGTCATATGCTTTGCTGGTACGTTTGGGTGCAGTAGCTTAATTTCTTGTGGCGTGCTAAGTAGCATCATGCTGTTAATGGCAGAATCTTGTCATTCTTGTTTTGCTTGCCATTTGCAAACCGTGCATCCGATTCCGGTGATCTTTATATCGATTTCAACCGAAATCACCTCACCTATCCAGTGGCATACTTGGTTTGCCAAGATTATGCCTTGTTCATCTCTTCCCTTACCGCACACGCATATGCATTGCATATCACATCTCGCATATCATGCCATGTTTTGCATCATGTTGTTTGTGCATTGCATCGTGATTGATGTTTGTCCCCTTTGTGTGTGTTCTTGTTGTGGGTACAGCCGGGAGACGAGTACGTGAACGAGGAACCTGTTGAGAACGATTACGCGGATCAAGCTTTCGACAAGTCTGAGAACCTTGCAGGCAAGATGACCATACCCTCGAAATCACTTCTATCTTTGCTTGCTAGATGCTCGCTCTTTTGCTATGCCTATGCTGCGATACCTACCACTTGCTATATCATGCCTCCCATATTGCCATGTCAGCCTCTAACCATCCATGTCCTAGCAAACCGTTGATTGGCTATGTTACTGCTTTGCTCAGCCCCTCTTATAGCGTTGTTAGTTGCACGTGAAGATGAAGTTTGGTCCTTGTTGGAACATGGAGATGTTGTTCCTTGTTGGAGCATGTTTACTTGTTGGGATATCACAATATCTCTTATATTATTAATGCATCTATATACTTGGTAAAGGGTGGAAGGCTCGGCCTTATGCCTGGTGTTTTGTTCCACTCTTGCCACCCTAGTTTCCGTCATACCGGTGTTATGTTCCTGGATTTTGCGTTCCTTACACGGTTGGGTGATTTATGAGACCCCCTTGACAGTTCGCTTTGAATAAGACTCCTCCAGCAAGGCCCAACATTGGTTTTACCATTTGCCACCTAAGCCTTTTTCCCTTGGGTTCTGCAGACTCAAGGGTCATCTTTATTTTAACCCCCCGGGCCAGTTCTCTTTCGATTGCTGGTCCAAACTAGAGCCCTTTGCAGCGCCACCTCAGGGCAACTTGAGGTCTGGTTTTAGTTGTACGGACTGCTCATCCGGATGTGCCCTGAGACCGAGATATGTGCAGCTCCTATCAGGATTTGTCGGCACAATCGGGCGGCTTTACTGGATTTGTTTTATTACTGTCGAAATGTCTTGTAGTCCGGGATTCCGAGACTGATCGGGTCTTCCCGGTAGAAGGAATATCCTTCGTTGACCGTGAGAGCTTATAATGGGCTAAGTTGGGACACCCCTGCAGGGTATTATCTTTCGAAAGCCGTGCCCGCGGTTATGAGGCAGATGGGAATTTGTTAATGTCCGGTTGTAGAAAACCCGAAGTTGATCTTAACTAAAAACACGTCAACCGCGTGTGTAACCGTGATGGTCTCTTCTCGGCAGGGTCCGGGAAGTGAACACGGTGTTGGAGTTATGTTTGACGTAGGTTGTTCTAGGATCACTTCTTGATCACTTCTAGCTTCACGACCGTGCTTTGCTTCTCTTCTCGCTCTCTTTTGCGTTGTTAGCCACATATATGCTAGTCGCTTGCTGCAGCTCCACCTCACAACCCTATCCTACCTTTAAGCTTAAATAGACTTGATCTCGCGGGTGTGAGATTGCTGAGTCCCCGTGACTCACAGATTCTACCAAAACAGTTGCAGGGACCAACGGTGCGAGTGCAGATGACGCGACCGAGCTCACGTGGGAGTTCGACGAGGAACGTGGCCGTTACTATGTGTCTTTTCCTGATGATCAGTAGTGGAGCCCAGTTGGGGATGATTCGGGGATCTGTGTAGCATTTGGGGTAGTCTTCTTTCATTTTGGTACCGTAGTCGGGCCTTGAGTGTAATTTGTATGATGGATGTTTATTTATGTAATGTGTGAAGTGGCGACTGTAAGCCAACTATGAATCTTTTTCCCTTATGTATTACATGGGTTGTGTGAAGATTACCTCACTTGCGACATTGCTTTCAATGCGGTTGTGCCTCTAAGTCGTGCTTCGACACGTGGGAGATATAGCCGCATCGAGGGCGTTACACACCTCCCCCAAGCTTGGGGGAAACCAAGGAGAGTGCCCATACCCGATACTCAATTCTCTTTTGGTGGTGAAGAAGGTGGTGGTGGTGAAGAAGCGATCCTATCCTTAAGGATCAAGAGATTCTCCAGCCAACGGTTGCGCTCCGGCGATAGGTGATATAATCTTGATGCAGAATATTTTCGCGAGTGAGATACTTATTCTGTATGCGAACTATTTCAATGACGAGAAAAGCTTCAATCTCACCAGGAGTAAGGTGAGTAAGGTAGGGCTTAAGGATATCTTCTTCCTCCTCCTCGGCCAGCAGTGCTTGTGCTGCCACTAGGGATGGATTTACGGTAACTTCCTTGCCCTTGTCTCCCTTGGTAGCGTCCGCAGGCTCCTTGCTACCTCTTGAGCATGTGCTGGTTTTCCCTTGAAGAGGAAAGGGTGATGCAGCAAAGTAGCGTAAGAATTTCCCTCGGTTTTTTAGAACCAAGGTATCAAACCAGTAGGAGACTACACTCGAGTCACCTAGTACCTGCACAAACAATCAAGAACCTTGCAACCAACGCGATAAAGGGGTTGTCAATCCCTTCACTGCCACTTGCAAAAGTGAGATTTGATAAGTATAATAAGATAAATATTTTTGGTATTTTGTTGTATAGATTGGAAAATAAATATTGCAAAATAAATAGTAAACTAGAATTGTAGATCGGAAACTTATATGATGTAAAGTAGACCCGGGGGCCATAGGTTTCACTAGTGGCTTCTCTTAAGATAGCATGTATTACGGTGGGTGAACAAATTACTACCGAGCAATTGATAGAAAAGCGCATAGTTATGATGATATCTAAGGCAATGATCATGAATATAGGCATCATGCCCATGTCAAGTAGACCGAAATGATTCTGCATCTACTACTATTACTCCACACATCGACCGCTATCCAGCATGCATCTAGAGTATTAAGTTCATAAGAACGGAGTAATGCATTAGGCAAGATGACATGATGTAGAGGGACAAACTCAAGCAATATGATATAAACCCCATCTTTTTATCCTCGATGGCAACAATACAATACGTGTCGGTTCCCTTTTTGTCACTGGGATCGAGCACCGCAAGATTGAACCCAAAGCTAAGCACTTCTCCCGTTGCAAGAAAGATCAATCTAGTAGGCCAAACTAAACCGATAATTCGAAGAGACTTGCAAAGATATCAAATCATGCATATAAGAATTCAGAGAAGAACCAAATAATATTCATAGATAATCAAATTCATAAACCCACAATTCATTGGATCTCGGCAAACACACCACAAAAGAGTATTACATCAAATAGATCTCCAAGAACATCGAGGAGAACTTTGTATTGAGAACCAAAGAGAGAGAGAAGAAGCCATCTAGCTAATAACTATGGTCCCGAAGGTCTGTGGTAAACTACTCACACATCATCGGAGAGGCTATGGTGTTGATGTAGAAGCCCTCCATGATCGAAATCCCCTCTGGCAGATCGCCGGAAAAGGCCCCAAGATGGGATGTCACGGGTATAGAAGGTTGCGGCGGTGGAAAAGTGGTTTCATGGCTCTCCTTGATGTTTACAGGGTATAAGAGTATATATAGGCGAAAGAAGTAGGTCGGTAGAGCTACGAGGGGCCCACGAGGGTGCGGGGCGCGCCTACCCCCCTGGGTGCGCCCTCGTGCCTCATGGATGCCTCGTTGCGTCTCTAAGTTCCACTCCAAGTCTCATGAATTGCATTTGTTCCAAGAAAGATCCTCCTGAAGGTTTCGTTCCGTTTGGATTCCGTTTGATATTCCTTTTCTGCGGAACACTGGAATAGGCAGAAAAAGAAATTTGCACTGGGCCTTCGGTTACTAGGTTAGTCCCAAAAATAACATAAAAGAGCATATTAAAGCCCATTAAACATCCAAAACAGATAATATAATAGCATGGAACAATAAAAAATTATAGATACTTTGGAGACGTATCAAGCATCCCCAAGCTTAATTCCTGCTCGTCCTCGAGTAGGTAAATGATAAAAATAGAATTTTTGATGTGGAACGCTACCTAGCATAACTTTCAATGTAATTCTCTTTATTCTGGCTTGAATGTTTAGACCCAAAAGATTCTAGACAAAAATTTAATATTGGCATAAAAATAATAATAATTCAAGCATGCTAACCAAGCAATTATGTCTTATCAAAATAACATAGCCAAAGAAATCTCATCCCTACAAAATCATAGTTTGTCCATTCGTCACACAAAATGCTCCCATCATGCACAACCCCGATGACAAGCCAAGCAATTGTTTCATACTTAGCCTTTTCAAACCTTTTCAACTTTCACGCAATATATGAGCGCGAGCCATGGACATAGCACTATGGGTGGAACAGAATATGATGATGGAGGTTGTGCGAGAAGACAAAAAAAGAAAGTCTCACATTGACGCGACTAATCAACGGGCAGTGGAGATGCCCATCAATTGATGTCAATGCAGGGAGTAGGGATTGCCATGCAACGGATGCACTAGAGCTATAAATATATGAAAGCTCAACAAAAGAAACTAAGTGGGTGTGCATCCAACTTGCTTGCTCACGAAGACCTAGGGCATTTTGAGGAAGCCCATCATTGGAATATACAAGCCAAGTTCTATAATGAAAAATTCCCACTAGTTTGTGAAAGTGACAAAATAAGAGACTCTCTATCATGAAGATCATGACGCTACTTTGAAGCATAAGTGTGGAAAAATGATAGTAACATTGCCCCTTCTCTCTTTTTCTCTCATTTTTTATTTGGGATTCTTTGGCCTCTTTTTTTATTTGGGCTTCTTTGGCCTCTCTTTTTTTCATCCGGAGTCTCATCCCGACTTGTGGGGGAATCATAGTCTCCATCATCCTTTCCTCACATGGGACAATGCTCTAATAATGAAAATCATCACAATTTTATTTACTTACAACTCAAGAATTACAACTCGATACTTAGAACAAAATATGACTCTATGTGAATGCCTCCGGTGGTGTACCGAGATGTGCAATGAATCAAGAGTGACATGTATGAAAGAATTATGAAGGTGGCTTTGCCACAAATATGATGTCAACTACATGATCATGCAAAACAATATGACAATGATGGAGCATGTCATAATAAACGGAACGGTGGAAAGTTGCATGGAAATATATCTCGGAATGGCTATGGAAATGCCATAATAGGTAGGTATGGTGGCTGTTTTGAGGAATATATAAGGAGGCTTATGTGTGATAGAGCGTATCATATCACGGGGTTTGGATGCACCGGGGAAGTTTGCACCAACTCTCGAGGTGAGAAAGGGCAATGCACGGTACCGAAGAGGCTAGCAATGATGGAAGGGTGAGAGTGCGTGTAATCCATGGACTCAACATTAGTCATAAAGAACTCACATACTTATTGAAAAAATCTACAAGTCATCAAAACTAAGCACTACGTTCATGCTCCTAGAGGGATAGATTGGTAGGAAAAGACCATCGCTCATCCCCGACCGCCACTCATAAGGAAAACAATCAAACAACACCTCATGCTTCAAATTTGTCACACAACATTTACCATACGTGCATGCTACGGGACTTGCAAACCTCAACACAAGTATTTCTCAATTCCACAATTACCCAACTAGCACGACTCTAATATTACCACCTTTATATCTCAAAACAACTATCAAGTATCAAACTTCTCATAGTATTTAATTCACTCTATATGAAAGTTTTTATTATACCCATCTTGGATGCCTATCATATTAGGACTAATTTTATAGCCAAAGCAAACTACCATGATGCTATAAAAGACTCTCAAAATAATATAAGTGAAGCATGAGAGACCAATAATTTCTATAAAATAAAACCACCACCGTGCTCTAAAAAGGTATAAGTGAAGCACTAGAGCAAAATTATCTAGCTCAAAAGATATAAGTGAAGCACATAGAGTATTCTAATAAATTCCGATTCATGTGTGTCTCTCCCAAAAGGAGTGTATAGCAAGGATTATTGTGGTAAAATACAAAGCAAATACTCAAATTATACAATATGCTCCAAGCAAAACATATATCATGTGGTGAATAAAAATATAGCATCAAGTAAAGTTACCGATAGACGAAGACGAAAGAGGTGATGCCTTCCGGGGCATCCCCAAGCTTAGGCTTTTGGTTGTCCTTCAATTTCACCTTGGGGTGCCTTGGGCAGCCCTTAGGCTCTTGCCAATACTTATTCCAAAATCCATCAAGTCTTTACCCAAAAACTTGAAAACTTCACAACACAAAACTCAAACAGAAAATCTCATGAGCTCCGTTAGTATAAGAAAACAAATCACCACCTTAAGGTACTGTAATGAACTCATTATTTATTTATATTAGTTTTAAACCTACTGTATTCCAACTTCTCTATGGTTCATATCCCCCGATACTAGCCATAGATTCATCAAAATAAGCAACCAACACACGAAAAACAGAATCTGTCATAGACAGAACAGTCTGAAGAAATCTGTATCAAACGTATACTTCTATAACCCAAAAAATTCTGAATAAAATTTGTGGACATGAGGAATTTTCCTATTAATCATCTGCAAAAATAATCAACCTGAAATCACTCTCCAGCAAAAAATGGCAGCTAATCTCGTGAGTGCTTCACCTATGGACCCGAAGGTCTGTGGTAAACTACTCACACATCATCGGAGAGGCTATGGTGTTGATGTAGAAGCCCTCCATGATCGAATCCCCCTCCGATAGATCGCCGGAAAAGGCCCCAAGATGGGATCTCATGGGTACAAAAGGTTGCGGCGGCGGAAAAGTGGTTTCGTGGCTCTCCTCGATGTTTTCAGGGTATAAGAGTATATATATAGGCGAAAGAAGTAGGTCGGTGGAGCTACGAGGGGCCTGTCGGAGTAATAGGCCACGGGTAGGCCAACCCGAGCCCTAGGCCTTTCAAGACATCGGGCAAGCTGCGCCCCTTAAGACCCCAGGGTGAAGAGCCGCCTTCTAAGAGTCGGCGGCAAGGCCGCCGACTGCCCCCTCGCGGCCGAGTCCCAGGGACGACTTCAAGACGAGCCGACTCCCAGTTGGCGGCTTCTAGAGAAGTCGGCCCTGGGGAGTCGGCCCGCGACTCCAACCACCCCATGCCCTCGTGAGGAGGGACGGGACGGGGTGTGGCCACAGTAAGGCCCACTCCCGCCCCCTTTCCAGTGGCAGGCATGGCCACAGTGCGCTGTACCGACGAAGATCTCCGTCCGGCGCGGCACTGTTGCCATGCCAGCCTTGACATCAGCCCCAGTGGGCGGAACCCTGTGCCCACGATGGCCTGTCTGTATGACCCAGAGACGGTGGGTCCCACCAGTCAGCGGGGGTCCAGAAGACGGCAAGAGTGCCACCAGTCGGACCTGGTGGGAGTCGGCCCCCAGGAGTCGGCTAGCCCCTCCCACGGGCCCCGCACGCCATTAACCAGACAAGACGGGGAATGGCAACAGTGATCGCCCATCAGGCGGCATATTGTTTCCATGACCCCACGACCAAGCCCGCATCATTAGAAGCACAGCCACAGTAATCCGCAGCCGGCAAGACCCGCCCGCAGTGGACATGGCCTGTCGGCTCCATACCGAGCCAGTCGGCGGGCCCCGGCAGTCGGCGGAGAAGACGGCGGCCTGAGAGACAGACAACTGGGACCCGCGCCCAGCCGGCTTACCATTGTACCCCTGGGGGTAGGCCTATATAAACCCCCCAGGGCATCCATGCAAAGGGTTCGAATCCATTAGCACTAGACCAGATCATATAGGAAGAAGAGAGCTAGCCTTGCCTTCTCCTACCTCCAGGAAACAGCTCAAGGAGCAACCTTGTACACACATTGCCATAGTGATCATGCGGAGACCCCGCAGAGCAGCAGTAGGGGTGTTATCTCCACGGAGAGCCCTGAAGCTGGGTAAGATTCACCGGCGTGCATGTCTTCGCCTTATCCCGCTTCCAGGCACCGGCGATGTTCTACTCGCCCCCACCATGATAAGCCATCCCTTGGCATATGTCGCACCCAACCCCCGACATTTGGCGCCCACCGTGGGGCCAAGTGCACCGTCGTCTGGAGACCTGCTCTGGACGGGAACCCTTTTTCTCCTTGGCGAGCGCAGCCAGCCCGGCACGTCAGACGGAGTCTGCACCGATGTGCTGCACGGCGTTGAGATCGCCTGCGCAGCCAGCTGCCTCGCCGAACTGGTCGGCGAGGTTCGCCTCTCCGACGAGCCTGCATCCGACGCAGGCACGGGCGGCCCCGAGAGCTTCCTCGCGAGCCTCCTTGACCAACTCCACGTCGCCGACGAGCCTGCCGTGGACTTGGAGTCCGTAGGCTCCACCGACCCGATGTTGGTCGACTCCGACACTGTGTCGCTCGACGCGTTTCCCACCAACATGGTGGTCTACGACGAGCCGCTCCCTCGCGCGGAGAGCGACGGAAGCACCGTCACAGAGGTACTCGTCATCAGTCATGGCGAGCACTCCGGCGGAGGGGCTCACGACCTGCTTGATGTGGCGCTACAAGACCTAACTGCGTCCATTCCCGAAGACGCCAACGCCGAGACGCTGGAGGCACTCCGCCTCCAGCTCGTCGAAGGCGCGAAGAAGATGGCCAGCATGAGGCGCCTGTCAGAGGCCTACCAGCGTGAGATGGATCGCGCTGTGGGCAGCTCGCCGGCTCCGACTGGGCCTAGCCGCCTTGGCGCGGTCCAGCAATGCGGCGTTTCCATCGCCAACCTGTTTGGGGAAAATCGCCCCATATACGCCACGCCTGCGGAGAACATCCGAGCCGCCCAGGCGGCGGCTGACGAGCTGGACAATTTCGAGGGCGAAGAGCGTCACATGATGACGGAGCGCATCCAGCGGCTCCTCGATGCGGCTGCCGGGCAGAACGAGGTCGCCTGCCGCATAGATGCGCCGCGACAGAAGAATGACGACCCGCCTCCCTGCTGAGACCAAGGCGCAACGTCACGGACGCCGACTGGTGGGAGCCGCGGAAGAAAAGATAGGGAGCCGGCTGCCAGCCGCAGTCGGACACACATCACCATCGAGCGCGACCAAGACGGCCGCCCAAGAGCAGTGGAACGGCGGGACGACTATCCGCCTCCTCCCCCTCGCAAGGAAAGGCGAGTCTCCCTGCCGCCTATTGAACATCCGACTCTCGGCGACCGCCTTGGCCGTCGAGAGGGAGTTGGAGAAAACGACGCCCGCCATCGGATCGACCGACTTCACCGATCCCTGGCGCTGGAAGAAGACGACGAGCTGGGCCCGCCGTGTTTTAGTCCCCGCATCTAAAACGAGCCTTTCCTAGAGGGTTCACACTCCCAAGAGATACGACCAAGTACACCAGCTCCATGAAGCCGGAAGACTGGCTGGTTGACTACTCCACGGCCGTCATCATAGCGAACGGCAACAAGAGTGTTGCCGTAAAATATGTTCCCCTCATGCTCCAGGGCATGGCCCGGACATGGTTGAACAGCCTGAAGCCCCGCAGCATCAACAGTTGGGTCGACTTCATCGATGCCTTTGTCCACAACTTCACAAGCACGTACAAGCGACCTCCCAAGCCTCGCCAGCTTTCCTTGTGCGTGCAAGGCCCCAGCGAGTCAACTTGCGACTACCTCACACATTGGGCCGAGCTTCGGAACTCCTGCGAGGGCGTGCACGAGGTGTAGGCAATCGAGTACTTCACCACCGGGTGCAGAGAAGGCACCCTACTCAAGCACAAGCTCCTCTGCGACGAGCCAGAAACCCTCGACGAGCTGCTGATCATAGCAGACAAGTATGCCACAGCCGACTCCTCCATGAAGGCGGAGATTCAAGTTAGTGCGACTGGCAAAATGGCTCCTCGGGCCCCTAGAACTCCGGCTGGAGACACCAGTCGGCGACAGCAGCAGAGCGACCACAAGCGTAAGGCCTCACAGCCGGCTTCCAGTAGCCGGCAGGTGGCGACGGTCGAAGACCAGCAGCCGAAGGGACATCCTCCACCCAAGCGACAGAATGGCTGCAAGCCCAACTGGTTGCCGGCTTTCTCATACGAGCAGACTCTGGATGGTCCTTGCAAGTTCCACAGCGGCGCGAAGCCGTCCAACCACACCACCCAGAAGTGCCACTGGCTCACCAAAATCGCCAAGGAAGACGGCCTCTTGCCTCCCCCGTCGGCCAGGCAGCAGCCTCCTCCTCCACCTCAGCAGCCGGTTGTCAGGCCAGTCGATGCAGTACAAGACGAGTACCCAGAAGAGCACGGAGCCTATGTAGTGTTCACCAGTGTGGTTGATGATCGACGCAGCAGGCGGCAGCAACAGCAAGAAATGAACGCAGTAGCATCAAATACAACGGAGTTCATGCACTAGTCCAAGAAGCCTATCAGCTGGAGCAGGGCTGATCACCCAGAGGTGATGCCGAGTCCGGGATCCTACGCCTTGGTCTTGGAGGCCACCTTTGCCACAGATAAAAGAGCGGCTCGCTTATCGCGAGTGTTGATAGACGGAGGCAGCAGCATCAACATCCTGTACAAGGACACCATGGAGAAGTTAGGAATCAAGCAAAGACAGCTTCAGAACAGCCGGACTGTATTCCATGGCATAGTTCCCGGCCTCTCCTGTTCACCCATCGGCAAGATCCTGATAGATGTCCTCTTTGGAGACAAAGATCACTTCCGCCGAGAGCCAGTTTGGTTTGAAGTGGTGGACCTCGAGAGCCCATACCATGCGCTGCTTGGCTGACCTGCTTTGGCCAAGTTCATGGCGGTCCCCCACTACACTTACCTCAATATGAAGATGCCGAGTTCCAAGGGGATTCTGACCATAGCCGGCGACTACAGAAAGTCGTCCGCTTGTGCGGCTGAAAGCAGCCGGCTAGCCAAGTCCCTGGTGATTACAGCTGAGAAGCGGCTCTTTGATCGGGTTGTGGCGATGGCCGACAAGCGGCCGGAGATGTCGCCCAACCCTAAGGAGTCGGAGGTGGAGGGTTCGTTCAAGCTGGCCAAAGAGACGAAGAAGATACCCTTGGACTCGGAGCACCCAGAGAGGTACGCTGTCATAGGTGTGAACCTTGACAGCAAATAGGAAGGCGAGCTCGTCGATTTCCTCCGTGAGAATCGGGACATCTTCGCATGGTCCCCTAAAGACATGCCAGGTGTACTGATGGAATTCGCCGAGCACGAGTTACATGTCTGATCTGATGTGAAGCCCGTCAGGCAGCCCTTGCGCCGCCTGTCAGAAGAAAAGAGAAGAGTTGTCGGAGAAGAGATAGCCCGACTCCTAGCAGCCGACTTCATTATGGAAGTGTTCTTTCCAGAATGGCTAGCCACCCCGGTCCTAGTGCTGAAGAAGAACAAGCAGTGGCGGATGTGTATTGACTACACGAGCCTCAACAAAGCTTGCCCCAAGGACCCATTTGCTCTGCTGAGAATTGATCAGGTGATAGACTCCATAGCCGGATGCGAGCTGTTGAGCTTCTTAGATGCATATTCAGGCTATCACCAGCTCAAGTTGAACCCGGCTGACAGACTGAAGACCACCTTCATCATGCCGTTTGGAGCCTTCTACTACCTGACCATGATGCTCGGCTTGTGGAATGCCGGCGCCACCTTTCAGCGTTGCATGCAGAAGTGCCTCCTCAAGCAACTCGGCAGAAAGGCCCACGTCTACATGGACGATGTGGTGGTGAAGATGGAAAAGCGTGGAACACTGCTGGAAGACCTAAAGGAGACCTGTGAGAACCTGCGCCGATTCCAGATCAAGCTCAACCCTGAGAAGTGCGTCTTCGGAGTACCAGCTGGCCAACTCCTTGGCTTCCTAGTCTCTGAACGCGACATAGAGTGCAACCCTGTAAAGATCAAGGCCATTGAGAGGATGGAGGTACCCAGCCGACTGCTAGACGTGCAAAAGTTCACTGGCTGCTTGGCGTCCTTTAGCCGATTCGTCAGTCGGCTGGGCGAGAAAGCTCTCCCCTTGTACCAGCTCATGAAGAAGACCACTTTTTTCGAGTGGAACCACAAGGCGGACGAAGCTTTTTCCTAGTTGAAGAAGATGTTGACTACTCCCCCCGTGCTGGCGGCTCCGACTCCTAAGGAGCCCATGCTCCTGTACATTGCCGCCACCAGCCGGGTAGTCAGCACTGTCATTGTGGTGGAACGCAAGGAGGAAGGCAAAGCTCTACCTGTCTAGAGACCGGTATACTACCTGAGCGAAGTGCTGTCGACCTCCAAGCAGAACTACCCCCACTACCAGAAGATGTGCTATGGCGTGCATTTTGCCGCCAAGAAGTTGAAGCCTTACTTTCAAGAGCATCCAATCACTATGGTCTGCACAGCCCCACTAGCTGAGATCATCGGAAGCTGAGATGCTTCTGGGCGAGTGGCCAAATGGGCCATAGAGCTGGCCCCCTACACCATCTACTATCAGCCCCATACCGCCATCAAGTCGCAAGCATTGGCCGACTTCCTCGTCGACTCGGCTGAGACTCGGTACCTGCCGCCAGCGCCCGACTCCACCCATTGGCGGATGCATTTCGATGGCTCCAAGATGCGCACCGGCTTGGGAGCCGGCATTGTCGTCACTTCTCCTAAAGGCGACAAGCTCAAATATGCGCTGCAGATCCATTTCGCCGCCTCCAACAACGTCGCTGAATACGAGGCGCTCATTCACGGGCTCCGGCTTGCCAAAGAACTTGGCATTCGCCGGATCCTGTGTTATGGCGACTCTGACTTGGTGGTCCATCAGTCATCTGGCGACTGGGATGCCAAAGATGCAAACATGGCGAGCTACCGCTTCCTTGTACAGCAACTCAGTGGATATTTCGAGGGGTGCGAGTTCCTTCACATGCCAAGAAATGACAACAACCAAGCAGACACCCTGGCACGAATCGGCTTGACCCGCCAAGCAATACCATCCGGCGTCGCCCTTCAGCGCCTCCACAAGCCGTCTGTCAAGCCTTCACCAGAATCAGACTCCATCTTTGTGCCGGCTCCCCCCGAAGAAGTCGGATCCGACTCAAGAGCCCTAGCAGACGGCACGAGAATTCTTACAGATGGCTCCAAAAACGCGGCAGTCGAAGCCAGCACGGGGACTTCAGAACCCGGCTCGGGGACTGCGGCGACCAGCCCGAAGACTCCAGAACTCGGCCCGGGGGCTGCACTAGTCGGACAGGGGACTTCATCAATCCAACAAGCGGTCGCGGACTCCAGCCCGCCGCCTCCCAGCCCAGCCGCCCTCGTCCAAGTCGCAGTTCTGGCAGTCGAAGAAATAGCAACACCCTCATGGGCACAGCCCATCCTCAAATTCCTGGTGAGCAAAGAGCTGCCTGCCGATGAGATCTTGGCTCGGCAAGTACAACGCCGAGCAGCAGCCTACACCATAGTCAACAGAGAGCTGGTCAGGCAAAGCGTCACTGGTGTCTACCAGCGCTGCGTCGAGCCAGAGCAAGGCCAAGCAATTCTCAAAGACATCCATCAAGGCGAGTGCGGCCACCATGCGGCCTCAAGAGCACTCGTCGCCAAAGCCTTTCAACACGGTTTCTTCTGGCCGACTGCCCTAGAAGAGGCCAAGGAATTGGTCCAAAAATGCAAGGGGTGCCAGAAGTTCCGCTACAAGCCGCATCAGCCGGCTTCCGCACTCAAGACTATCCCCATCGCCTGGCCCTTTGCAGTTTGGGGCCTGGACACGGTGGGACCATTCAAGACGGTGCGAGGTGGCCTAACTCACTTACGTGTCGCGGTGGACAAGTTCACCAAGTGGATAGAAGCAAAGCCCATCAAGAAGTTGAATGGTCCGACTGCAGTAACTTTCATCTCCGACATCATGATTTGGTACGGCATACCACACAGCATCATCACCAACAACGGCACAAACTTTGCCAAAGGTGCCTTGGCCCGTTTCTGCGCAACACAGGGCATCCGACTAGACTTAGCGTCCGTTGCCCATATGCAGTCAAACGGCCAGGTGGAGCGAGCAAATGGCCTCATCCTGTCCGGCATCAAGCCTCGACTGGTCGAACCGCTGGAGCGTTCGGCCGGCTTTTGGCTTGACGAGTTGCCAGCCGTCCTCTGGAGTCTGCGCACGACTCCAAACAAGTCGACCGGCTTCACGCCCTTCTTCCTCATCTATGGTGCTAAAGCCATCATCTCAACGGACATAGAGTTCGACTCCCCTCGAGTCACCATGTACACCAAGGAGGAAGCAGAAGAAGCATGTCAAGACGGCGTCGATCTGCTGGAAGAGGGCCGGCTGTTGGCACTCAGCCGGTCCAGCATCTACCAGCAGAGCCTGCGCCGATACTACAACAAAAAGGTCAGGCCAAGATCCTTCCAAGAGGGCGACCTTGTGCTCCGACTGATCCAGCGAACAGCCGGCCAGCATAAGCTGTCGGCACCTTGGGAAGGCCCTTTCATCATCAGCAAAGTGCTGGGCAACGACTCCTACTACCTGATCGACGCTCAGAAGCCCCGAGCATGCAAGAGGGACGACTCCGGCAAAGAGACGGAGCGGCCATGGAATGCAAATCTCCTCCAAAGATTTTACAGTTGATGCAGTATGTACCACACTACCCTTTGTATTAAAGTACCAAGACTTCGGGGCCCCCGAGAAGAGCTCGGGGACTGCCCTTTTGTTATCTATATGATAAGAATTATGCCTTCGAGTATGCTACTCTTTGTTATGCCGCTTGGCACCGGGTTCGACTAGTCGGCCCGGGGACTTGCCGCCTTGCGCTATGAAATGCTTCCTGCAGTCGGACAAGTAGTGTGTGGTGCCTAAGCTGTCTCCTGTCAGAAGCGGCAGCTTGCAGAGCGACTGTCTGGCGGGCAGGAGTAAGGAAGAATGGTCGCCCACATGAAAAATGGCTAAGGACTCAAAGCATAAACATAGCTTAAGCCGACTTCCAGCCTCTCTTCGCAAAACCGACTCTTGAGCAGTCGGCTTACCGCCTTCTATTCAACTTGCTAAGAAACTCTAAAACGGCTAAGTACTTGCCTTCCCAAAAGTAGCCAAGCTTTTGATCCAGCGGCAGTCCGCAGAGCGGCTGTCCGGCTGGCAAGACGACAACTAAGGGAAGGCGGCAAAGGAAAAAGCCAAAGGAGCAATGAGCAAGAAAAGATAGAACTCGGATGAATATTTACATAACATAGGCCCTTGGCTGAATCTTCAAACAGAAGTTCAAAATACACCCCGCGGGTGGAATTGTGCAAATTAACAAGTTCTTCAAAGACTACTAAAACAGATAAAATAAAGACAAGGCAGCAGCCTAGGAAGCAGCAGACGGGTTCGGAGGGTCGGAGGAGATGGTGGTGTCAGACGTTGGGGCGGGCGGCTGGGCAGTCTCGGCTTGATCACCTCCAGCGGCAGCCGGCTCGGTTGGGCGCGGCTCGTTGCTGGAGGCGCGGTCGAGCTGAGGCTATCCGTCCTCTTCTGGTGCCTCCGTCTCGCCTCCATCCTCCGCCTCGCCTTCCTCCTCAACGCTGGAGCCGATCACCTCCGCCGAGTCCTCGCCGTAGTCTGGGTTCATCCCAAACTACTCCGGCGGTGCCTCCTCGCAGTCTTCAGCCCGCTCGGGGACGAAGACGCTGGTGTCGGTGTACTCGGCGATCGCCGCGGCACGCTTGACGAGGGCGTCTTCCACGGCTCCTAGCTTCGGTTGGGCCTCTGACCGGAGCGTGGCCAGCCGGTCCAGGTCCAGCCCCGGATACCACGCCTTGACGAATTCCAAGGCTTGGCGCGCTCCAGCCCGGGCCGAGGAACCCATCCAGGCCTCAAGACGGCCAGCCGCGACCTCCAGCCAGTCGGCAGTTCGACTGGGGGTGCGCAGAGCCTGCATGTCTGGCCACAGGGCAGCGATCACCTGGGCGCCAACGTGTTGAAGCTGGCGCAGCATCCGGTGGGCAGGCCGCAGGAGAGCCTCAATGCTCAAAATCTGCTCGTCAAGGGTCCGGGGGGCATCGGCGGCGACCTCCGCGCCTTCTGCCCTCCGCCTCTCGTGATCAGCCTTGATGGCTTGATTGGCGGCTTGCGAGTGGCCAGAGAAGAAGTCTACCGAGGCGAAAAGAAGGAAGAACAAGTCAAAAAACCAGGAGTCGGCCCGACCTATAGTCGGCGACTCAAAGAAGAAAAGTAAAGAAGCTCACCGTCGATGATGTCCTCGATCTCGTGGAAGCCGGAGGCCAGCAATGCCTCCTTGTCAGTCCAGGAGGAGCGCTCGCTTGTGAACTCGGCCAGGAGAGCAGTCTCCTTCTCTTCCGCCTCCTCCTGCGCCTTCTTAAGCGGCTCCTTCTGCTCCGCCAGCTGTGCAGCCAGCAGGTCGCCCTCTGCGGCGAGCTTGCTGCACTCCTCCCCTTTGGCACGCAAGGCGGTGTTGGCTTCGCCCAGCTGCTGCTGAAGAGTGGCATTGGCCTCTAAAGAAAAAGAAGAAAGAGGACGTTAAGTCATCAACGAAGAAGGTCGCCAGGAAGATCCGGCCTGGCTGCTCAGCAGTCGGCCCGAATCTTGGGGACTACAGCCCACAGGTGCGCCAGCGCGCCCCCGCAAAGAAGAAAGAGGACTCACTCCGGCTCTCCGACAAGTCGGCAGTCCGCTTGCCCAGCTCCTCAACATTGCGGTTGAAGGTGGTGAAGCGGAGGTTGTGATAATCCTGTGATAAGCATTTTCAGATAAAAGTAAGTACTTGGAACTCGCCAAATGGAGTTCCGGGCCGCCTGCTCAGTAGCCGGCTCGAAACTCGGGGACTACACCCAGTGGGTGCGCTGGCGCGCCCCCACAGAGAAGAACAAGAAGACGGAGACAAAGAAAAAACACTTACCCGGATGGCGGCCCGCAACGCCAGGTGCGCCACGGTGCAGCTCTGGATAGCGTCGCCCTCAGCTTGCAGCTTTGCCTGGACGTCCAGAAGCGCCTTGTTCAGCGGGCCTGTGCCGCCTCCTTGCACCCACCCAATGGGCGCGGCGCTTGTCGCCTCGGCGTCTGGGATTATCGAGCTGGCGGCGCCGGTCTCCAAGGGGCGTGGCGCCGAAGTCGCCTTCTCAAGACGGCGGCGCGCTGGCGAGCCTACTTGAAGGAGTAGCTTCCCCCGACTGCGCCGTGAACTCCGGAGGCGGCCGCGCTGAGTTCAGCGGGATGACAAACACCGCCGATTGGCGGTGCGCGGCTTCCTCAGCCTGCCGCCATGCCGCGACGGCGACCTCGGCCTCATCCAGCTTTTTGTGGGCGGAGGCCTCTGCCTTCTCGGCCTCCGCCTTCTCCAGACGGGCGGCTTCTTCCTCGTCGTGCTTCTCTTGCGCGTTTCGCTCCGTCGCCTCCTGGAGGTCAGCGGCGGGGTAAATCCGCCGAGTAGTGGCAGACGTCTCTGCCGACCCCATGATGGAGGCAGCGTTGACCCTCTCAAGAGTGAGGGGAGCCCTGGAGCAAGGGAAGCATGAAAAAGACTTAGAGAAGATCAACAAACAGAAAATAAGACAAAGGGCGGAGGCACTTACACAGAGACCAGCGGCGGCTTCTTCACTTCCCTACGGAAGCGGTTGGCTTTCGCGGCCGCCTCTTCACGCTTGGTCGTGGCGGCCGCCCCCTTGAACTTCTTCGACCGGCCGCCAAGCGTACTCGGCCCGGCCCGGCGCTTCCTCGCGCCGCCTTGACCATCCAAGACGGCGGAGGAACTCGCACTGGGCTGGCCGACCTTTGGCTGGTGGCGCGGGGCGACTTCCCCCTCGGCGTCGTCATCAGGCCAGTCGGCAAAGGTGGCCGAAGCCCTGAAGCCGCCTGCTTCTCCTCCTCCTCCTCCTTCGGCATCGGCCTCCATCGCCGCCGCCCCCAAGTCAGGGTCATCGACATCACTCTCCGCTCGGTCGGGGATGAACTGACGGGCCGGTCCGGTGGTGCCGACCGAAGGTTGGACGAGGGGGTTCTGATTCAAAGACTAAAAAAGATTAGAAGTCGGATTCGGCTGCAAAAGAAAGCAGTAGAAGAAGAGAGACGACTTACAACAGGCGGGGGGTTGGCGCGTGAGTACGGCTCCTTGCCGAACCACCAATCCGCCGAGAGACAGCAGTTCGCGATGTAGTTCACCGTGGCCGCCACCTCCGCGTGGGGCATGTCCTTGGAGCACATCCGACTCGGGTCCCGGTGGCCGCTCATCTGGCAGATCAGATGAGGTCGGCCTTGGAGTCGCTCCACGAAGGCGGCCAGCAGGTCGGCCTCGGTCAAGCTCTCCAACTGCGTCAGCACTCGGAGTCGCGCGACGGCGGCGGCGCCAGCAGGAGACAGCTTCCTGACCCGGTGGGACAAGCTGGGGAGCCTTCCAGCCGGCGCGCCGGCTTCGTAAGCCGGCAGGTTGACCATTCGCCTTCTGGGGCGACCTTCTTCACGTAAAAGTAGGATCGCTGCCACATCTTCACCGACTTAATCAGCACGATGGTGGGAAACGGATTGTCGGCCCCCGATCTCCGTATCATACAAGACGCTCCAAGCAAAACACATATCATATGACGAATGAAAATATAGTTTCGAGTAAAATACCCATGGTCGTTAGAAGAAAGAGGGGATGCCACTTGGGGGTATCCCCAAGCTTAGCTGGTTGCTCATTTTGGGATAATATCTTGCTATGCCGGGGCATCCCCAAGCTTAGGCTCTTGTATCATTCCTTCTTCCATCGTAAGATAACACAAAACTTGAAAACTTCAATCACACAAAACTCAACAAAACCTCCGTGAGGTCCGTTAGTGTAAGAAAGCAAACCACTACTATAAGTATTGTATCAAACCAATTTATATTTTGTTTCTGTATTGTATCTACTTTATTCCAACTTTTCTATGGCAAAAACTCATCAAAGAAAACCATAGAGCCATCAAAATAAGCACACAACACAAAGAAAACAGAATATGTCAAAACAGAACAGTCTGTAGCAATCTGACTTAGACGAAAACTTCTGGAACTCCAAAAATTCGGAAAAAATAGGAAGACGTGAGAAATTTGTATATTAATCTTCTACAAAAAGAATCAGGGCAAAAGCACTTTCTGATAAAAAATGATAATTATTTTAGTGAGCGCAAAGTTTCTGTCTTTTTTAGCAAGATCAAACAACTATCACCCAAGAAGATCCTATCGGTTCTACTTGGCACGAAAAATAATTAAAACACAAAAAACACAATCATAATAGTAGCATAATTGTGCTAACACTCAAGAACATAAAGCAAAAAGCAAAAAATAAAATTTATTCATTGGGTTGGCTCCCAACCAGCGCTATAGTTTTACGCCGTTAGCTAGGCATAAAGCAAGGATCTAAGTTTTGTCATCTTTGGTTCGAGATCCATAAGATGCCCTCTTGATTGATTCATAAGGTGCTTAATTATAGTTCTAGCCTTCTAGGAAAGTGTTCCATACCTTTCCTTAATGGAAATTAGAACTTAATATTGCCTTCTTTCATATCAATCACGGCACCGATAGTGCGTAAAAATGGTCTACCAAGAATAATTGGACAAGACGGATTGCAATCAATATCAAGAACAATAAAATCTATGGGCACATAATTCCTATTTGTGATAATAAGAACATCATTAATTCTTCCCATAGGCTTTTTAATAGTAGAATCCGCCAAGTGCAAATTCAAAGAACATTCTTCAAGATTAGTAAGACCAAGTACATTACATAAAGATTTCGGAATTGTAGAAACACTAGCACCCAAGTCACACAAAGCAAAACACTCATAATTTTTAATATTGAATTTGATAGTAGGTTTCCATTCATCATGCAATTTTCTAGGAATTGAAACTTCTAATTCCAATTTTTCTTCAAGAGCTTTCATCATAGCATCAACAATATGTTTAGTAAAAGCTTTATTTTGTTCATAAGCATGGGGTGAATTTATCATGGATTGCAACAAAGAAATACAATCAATCAAAGAGAAACTATCATAATTAAAGTCTTTGTAATCCAAAAGAGTGGGCACATCACTAGTTAAAGTTTTGACCTCTCGAAACCTACTTTCATCAATTTTCTCAACAAGATTTTCACCCTCTGAAATATTGGGACGCCTTCTACCTAAAGTTGACTCTTCTCCAGTCCCTTTTTCATCAATCTTATCTTTACTAAACAAGGAATCAATACAAGAAACACCAATCATTTTAAGATATTCATCACTTTTGCGAAAGAAATCACTAGAAAATGTTTTTTCTAAAAAATCTCTTTTAGCTCTAAGCATAGCGGTTCTTTTCCTACTTTCATCCATAGAAACATAAGAGCTTTAATTGATTCATCTACTTTAGGCACAAAAATTTTCATCTTGAGATTTTCCACATCATGAGCAATTCTATCAACACTTCTAGACAAATCATCGATCTTACTCAACTTTTCTTCTATGGAAGTGTTGAAAACTTTTTGTGTGTTGATGAATTCTTTAATATTATTCTCAAGATCAGAGGTGTTCCTATTATTATTGTAAGATTTATTTCCATAGGAATTACCATAATTATTAGAGGAATTACTAGGAAAAGGCCTAGGATTAAAATTACCTCTATCGGCATTGTTATTGAAATTATTTCGAGAGATAAAATTCACATATATGGCATCACTATTTTGCTCAATCAAAGTAGACAAAGGCATATCATTAAAATAAATAGGAGCACTTCTACTAGCAACCAATTTCATAAGAGCATCAACTTTTTCACTCAAAGAAGAAATTTCTTCAACCGAATTAACTTTTTTACTAGTAGGAGCCCTTTCGGTATGCCATTGTGAATAATTTGCCATAATACTATCAAGCAATTTGGTGGCTTCACCCAAAGTAATTTCCATAAAAGTCCCACCCGCGGCGGAATACAAAAGATTACTAGAAACAAAATTCAATCCCGCATAAAAAAATTGTATGATCACCCAAAGATTTAACCCATGAGTTGGGCGATTCCTTAGCATAGTTTTCATCCTTTCCCAAGATTGTGCAACATGCTCATGTTCAAGTTGCTTGAAATTCATGATCTGGGTTCTAAGGGAAATAATTTTTGTGGGAGGAAAATACTTAGTGATATAAGCATCTTTGCACTTATTCCAAGAATCAATACTATTGCGAGGCAAAGAAGAGAACCAAACTTTTGCAGAATCACGCAAAGAAAACGGAAATAATTTCATCTTCACCACATCATTGTCCACATCTTTTTTATTTTGCATACCGCATAATTCCACGAAGGTATTAAGATGGGACGCGGCATCCTCATTAGGAGTACCGGAAAATTGATCTTTCATAACAAGATTCAAAAAAGCAGTATTAATATCACAAGACTCCGCACTAGCGGCGGGAGGAGCAATCGGAGTGCCAATAAAATCATTGTTGTTGGTCTTTGAGAAATCACATAACTTGGTGTTCTCTTGAGTCATGATGACTACACAACAAGATTGCACTCAAAAACAGATCCGGCAAGAAAACGACGAACGGAAAAGAGATGCGAATAAAACGGCAGATTTTTATGAAGTGGGGGAGAGGAAAACGAGAGGCAAATGGAAAATAAAGTAAATTGCGAGGAGATGAGATTTGTGATTAGGAACCTGGTATATGTTGAAGATCCTCCTCGGCAACAGCGCCAGAAATTCCTTTTGATGTCGCTTGAAGCTATGTCGGTATTTCCCCAAAGAGGAAGGGATGATGCAGCACAACGGCGGTAGGTATTTCCCTCAGATATGAAACCAAGGTTATCGAACCAGTAGGAGAACCAAGCAACACAACGCAAACAGCCCCTGCACACAGATAACAAATCCTCGCAACCCGACGTGTTAAAGGGGTTGTCAATCCCTTTCAGGGTATGGCGCCTCAAGTGGCAAACGGACGTGAGATAAATTTGTAGTAAATTGATAGAACGAACGCCAAATAAAATAAATAAAGAAAAATTGCAGCAATGTATTTTTTATTTTTGGTTTAATAGATATGAAAATAAATGCAAGAGAAAAGTAGATCGCAAAGGCAAATATATGAGAAAAAAGACCCGGGGCCGTAGGTTTCACTAGTGGCTTCTCTTGAGAAAAATAGCAAACGGTGGGTGAACAAATTACTGTTGGGCAATTGACAGAACTTCAAATGATTATGACGATATCCATGCAATGATCATTATATAGGCATCACTTCCAAGATTAGTAGACCGACTCCCGCGTGCATCTAGTACTATTACTCCACACATCGACCGCTATCCAGCATGCATCTAGTGTATTAAGTTCATCGAGAAACGGAGTAATGCAATAAGAACGATGACATGATGTAGACAAGATCTATCTATGTAGAGATAGACCCCATCGTTTTATCCTTAGTAGCAATGATACATACGTTTCATTTCCCTTTCTGTCACTGGGATCAAGCACCATAAGATCAAACCCACTACAAAGCACCTCTTCCCATTGCAAGATAAATAGATCAAGTTGGCCAAACAAAACCCAAATATCGGAGAAGAAATACGAGGCTATAAGAAATCATGCATATAAGAGATCAAAGAAACTTAAATAACTTTCATGGACATAAAAAGATAGATCTGATCATAAACTCAAAGTTCATCGATCCCAACAAACACAGAGCAAAAGAGTTACATCATATGGATCTCCAAGAGACCATTGTATTGAGAATCCAGCGAGAGAGAGAGAGAGAGAGAGAGAGAGAGAGAGATCTAGCTACTAACTATGGACCCGGAGGTCTACACGAACTACTCACGCATCATCGGAGAGGCACCAATGGAGGTGGTGAACCCCATCCGAGATGGTGTCTAGATTGGATCTGGTGGTTCTGGACTCTGCGGCAGCTGGATGAATATTTCTTTGACTCCCCTAGGGTTTCTAGAATATTGGGGTATTTATAGAGCAAAGAGGCGGTTCGGGGGCACCCGAGGTGGGCACAACCCACCAGGGCGCGCCTGGGCCTCCTGGCGCACCCGGGTGGATTGTGCTCCCCTCAGGGAACCCCCCAAGCGCAGCCAGGGCCCGTTGTGTTCCTTCTGGCCCATAAAAATTCTCCATAAAGTTTTGGGGCATTTGGACTCCGTCTGATATTGGTTTTTTCTGATGTAAAAAACATGGAAAAAACAGCAACTAGCACTTGTCACTATGTCAATAGGTTAGTACCAAAAATGATATAAAATGACTATAAATGATTGTAAAATATCCAAGGTTGATAATATAATAGCATGGAACAATAAAAAATTATAGATACGTTGGAGAAGTATCAATAATTCATAGGCATTTCTTTATGCTTACCGATATTACCTATTATTTGACATTCATCACAAGAAGAGACAAACTTACGCGCATCCTTGAAGAGAATAGGCCAATAAAATCCAGATTCCAATACCATGTGAGCAGTTCTATCTCCGTAAGCCTCGGAGTGACATTTCCGTAGGATTTGTCCCTGTTCATGCTCAGGTACACAACGTCTAATAATACCATCTACTCCTTCTTTATAAAGATGTGGGTCATCCCGAAAGTAATGTCTTAAATCATAGAATATTTTTTTCTTTTGCTGGTATGTAAAGCTAGGTGGTAAATATTTAGCAACAATGTAATTAGCACAGTCAGCATACCAAGGAGTACTATTAGCAACATTTATTGCAGCTAACTGCTCATCAGGAAAACTATCCTTAATAGGTAGTGGGTCATCAAGCACACTTTCAAGCCTAGACAAGTTATCAGCTCCTTTTCTATCAATGATATGTAAATAAAATTCTTGTAACAAGAGAACCCAACGAATAAGTCTAGGTTTAGCATCTTTCGTTTCCATAAGATATTTAATAGCAACATGGTCTGTGTGAACAGTTACTTTGGAATCAACAATTTAAGGTCTAAATTTATCACACACAAACACCACTGCTAAGAATTCTTTTTCAGTAGTAGCATAATTTCTTTGAGCACTGTCTAGAGTTTTACTAGCATAGTGAATAACATTCAATTTCTTATCAACTCTTTGTCCTAGAACAACACAAATAGCATAATCACTAGCATCACACATAATTTCAAAAGGCAAGTTCCAATCAGGTGGCTAAACAATAGGTGCAGATATTAAGGCTTTCTTGAGTGTTTCAATGGCTTCAAGACAGTCATCATCAAAAACAAAAGCAATATCCTTTTGCAAAAGATTAGTAAGAGGCCTAGAAATTTTAGAAAGGTCTTTCATAAATCTCCTATAGAAACGAGCATGACCTAGGAAACTACGAATACCTTTGATGTCCTTAGGACATGGCATTTTCTCAACGGCATCAACCTTAGCTTGGTCCACTTCAACACCTATTACAGAAATTTTATGACCGAAGACAATGCCTTCATTAACCATAAAGTGGCACTTCTCCCAATTCAAGACAAGATTTGTTTGTTCACATCTCTGCAAAACTCGCTCAAAATTGCTTAAATAGTCATCAAAAGACTTCCCATAAAAAGAAAAGTTATCCATGAAAACCTCAACAATCTTTTCACAAAAGTCAGAAAATATAACAGTCATGCATCTTTGAAAGGTAGCAGGTGCATTACATAAACCAAAAGGCATACGTCTATAAGCATAAGTTCCAAAGGGACAAGTAAAAGTGGTATTTTCTTGATCAGGTTGAGAAACAGGTATTTGTGAAAAGCCAGAGTATCCATCAAGGAAGCAAAAGTGTGTGTGCTTAGATAATCTTTCAAGCATTTGATCAATAAAAGGCAAAGGGTGATGATATTTTCTAGTTGCTTTGTTTAATTTTTATAATCAATTACCATTCTATAGCCTGTAACAATTCTTTGTGGAATAAGTTCATTCTTATCATTAGGAACAATACTTATACCTCCTTTATTAGGGACACAATGAACAGGACTTACCCATCTACTATCAGCTATGGGATAGATTATACCTGCTTCCAGAAGTTTTAATATTTCCATTCTTAACACTTCTTTCATCTTCGGATTTAACCGACATTGGTGACCAACAACGGGTTTAGCATCAGGTTCCATATTAATCTTGTACTGACATAGAGTGGGACTAATGCCCTTCAAATCATCAAGAGTATATCCAATAGCAGCCCGGTGCTTCCTTAGAACTTTCAATAATCTTTCTTCTTCGTGTTCTGAAAGGTTAGCACTAATAATAACAGGATATATTTTCTTTTCATCAAGATAAGCATATTTCAAAGTGTCTGGCAATTATTTTAATTCAAACACAGGATCACCTTTAGGTGGAGGAGGACCACCTAGAGTTTCAATAGGCAAATTGTGTTTAAGCAGAGGACGTTGTTCAAAGAAAATTTTATCTATTTCATTTCTTTCATGCATATGTAAATCGTTTTCATGGTCTAGAAAATATTGTTCTAAAGGATCAGTAGGTGGAACAACAATAGAAGCAAGACCAATGAAGTCATCCTTACTAGGCAATTCTTTTTCATGATGATTTCTACTTAACTTGGAAAAATTAAACTCATGAGACTCATCACCAAAGCTAACACCAACAGTTTGTTTCTTACCATCTATCTTAGCATTAACTGTGTTCAAAAAAGGTCTACCAAAGATAATGGGACACAAAAGTCATCTTGTGGGGAACCAAGAACAAGAAAATCAGTAGGGTATTTAATTCTCCCACACAAGACTTCAACATCTCTAATAATCCCAATTGGTGATATGGTATCTCTATTAGCAAGTTTAATAGTAACACCTATTTCTTCTATCTCAGTAGGTGTTATGTCTTTCATGATTTCTTCATATAAAGTGTAGCACTCACACTAGCACCCATGTCACATAAACCGTGATAACAGTGATCTCCTATTTTAACTGAAATAACAGGCATGACAACAACAAGTCTATGTTTATCTCTTTTATTAGGTTTAGCAATTCTAGAAGCTTCTTCATAGAAGTAAATAACTTGCCCATCCATATCTTCTTCCAAGAGATCTTTAACCATAGCAATACTAGGTTCTACTTTAATTTGTTCATCGGGTTTAGGTGTTCTCATATAGCTTTTGTTAACCACAGTTAAAACTTTAGCATGTTCCTTTATCCTAACAAGGAAAGGTGGTTTCTCAATATAAGCAGAAGGAACAACTGGATCAACATTGTAAAGTATAGTTTCTTCTTTAATTGGTACTGGTTCTTTAATTTCTTCTTTAATAGGTGGGTGATATTTAAACCACTTCTCCTTAGGGAGTTCAACATGAGTAGCAAATGATTCACAAAAGGAGGCTGCTATCTCAGAGTCAAGTCCATATTTAGTGCTAAACTTTTGAAAACCATCGGTATCCATAAAAGATTTAACACAATCATACTTAAGTTTAATACCTGAATCTTTACCTTCATCGAGTTTCCAATCTTCAGAGTTGTGTTTAATTATTTCGAAAAGATCCCACCGGAAATCAATAGTCTTGTTCATAAAAGAACCAGCACAAGAAGTTTCCAACATGGTTTGTTCATTGCGAGAAAGTCGAGCATACAAATTCTGGATAATAATTTCTCTTGAGAGCTCATGATTGGGGCATGAATATAACATTGACTAAGCCTCCCCCAAGCTAGAGCGATATTTTCTCCTTCATGAGGCCAAAAATTATATATATAATTCCGATCACGATGAACTAGATGCATAGGATAATTTTTTGGTGGAACTCCAATTTCAAGCGATTCCAATTCCATGATCCAATATCATCGCATAGCCTATACCATACCAATGATTTTCCCTTCAAAGATAAAGGGAAAACCTTTTTCATCACTTCATCCCTGCGTAAACCTGCAAGCTCAAACAATCCACATATTTGTTCCACATATATCAAGTGCATATCAGAATGCTCAGTTCCATCTCCTGCATAAAGATTAGCTAGCAGTTGTTCTATCATACCCGAAGGAATTTCATATTCAACATTTTCAGTAGGTGCAGTAGGTGGAGGGGTAGCTAATTGTGGTTCCGGACGAGGTGAAGATACCCCGAAGAAACCCCTCAAAGGATTGTTTTCCATAGTAACAAGTGACAATAAATTTCAGCACAATATATAAATGCTTCCTTACCAAATTCCACTTACCAAAGGCGCTTCACTCCCCGGCAACAGTGCCAGAAAATAGCCTTGATGACCCACAAGTATAGCGGATCAATTGTAGCTCTTTTCGATAAGTAAGAGTGTCGAACCCAACGAGGAGCAGAAGGAAATGTGTACTTTACTAGTACTCCTAGTAGCACCAGGGTATTAGATACCGGTTCGGTTGCTAAGTGTTAGTAACTCGAAATAAAAGCTACGGAATAAACGGAGACTAGCTAAAGGTGAGCTGACGAGACGTGTTGGAAGTGATTCCAAGGTTGATATGATCAAAGCATCGCACGCTCCCTCTACCATCGAGATTGGTGTTAAACCTAAATAATTGTTATTTGGTGTTTGTGTTGAGCATAGACATAATTGGATTATGTCTATCGCAATATGGTTATTCATTTAAGGAGAATAATGGTTACTCTATTTATTTGAATGATACCTTCAATGGTCTTGCACCTAAAATGAATGGTTTATTGAATCTCGATCATAGTGAAACACATGTTCATGCCAAAAGATATAAGATAGTAATAATAGTACCACCTACTTGTGGCACTGCCATGTAAGTCATATTGGTATAAAACGCATGAAGAAGCTCCATGTTGATGGATCTTTGGACTCACTCATTTTTGAAAAGGATTGAGACATGTGAACCATGTCTATTGGTATATACGCATGAAGAAACTCCATGCAGATGGACCGTTTGGACTCACTTGATTTTGAATCGCTTGAGACATGCAAATCATACCACATGGGCAAGATGACTGAAAGCTTCGGTTTCAGTAAAATGGAACAAGAAAGCAACTTGTTGGAAGTAACACATTTTGATGTGTGCAGTCCAACGAGTGCTGAGGCACGTAGTGGATATCGTTATGCTCTTACTTCACAGATGATTTGAGTGGATACTGAGCATATTTACTTGATGAAACACAAGTCTGAATTATTGAATGGTTCAAGTAATTTCAGAATGAAGTTGAAGATCGTCGTGACAAGAGGATAAAATATCTATGATATGATCATAGAGATGAATATCTGAGTTGCGAGTTTGGTACACAATTGAGACATTGTGGAAATTGTTTCACGACTAGTACCGGCTGGAACACCATAGTGTGATGGTGTGTCCGAACATCATAACTGCACCCTATTGGATATGATGCATACCATGATGTCTCTTATCGAATTACCACTATCGTTCATGGGTTAGGCATTAGAGACAACCGCACTCATTTTAAATAGGGCACCACGCAATTCCGATGAGATGACACCATATGAACTATGGTTTAGAGAAACCTAAGCTGTCATTTCTTAAAAGTTTGGGGCTGCGACGCTTATGTGAAAAAGTTTCAGGCTGATAAGCTCGAACCCAAAGCGGATAAATGCATCTTCATAGGACACCCAAAACAGTTGGGTATACCTCCTGTCTCAGATCCGAAAGCAATAGGGATTGTTTCTGAAATCGGGTCCTTTCTCGAGGAAAAGTTTCTCTCGAAAGAATTGAGTGGGAGGATGGTGGAGACTTGATGAGGTTGTTGAACCGTCACTTCAACTAGTGTGTAGCAGGGCACAGGAAGTTGTTCCTGTGGCACCTACACCAATTGAAGTAGAAGCTTATGATAGTGATCATGAAACTTCGGATCAAGTCACTACCAAACCTCGTAGGACGACAAGGATGCGTGCTATTTCAAAGTGGCACGTAATCCTGTCTTGGAAGTCATGTTGCTAGACAACAATGAACCTACGAGCTATGGAGAAGCGATGGTGGGCCCGGATTCCAAAAATGGCTCGAGGCCATAAAATACGAGAGAGGATCCATGTATGAAAACAAAGTGTAGACTTTGGAAGAACTACTTGATGGTCGTAAGGCTGTTACGTACATATGGATTTTGAAAGGAAGACGGACAATGATGGTAAGTGTCACCATTGAGAAAGCTCGACTTGTCGTTAAGATGTTTCCTGACAAGTTCAAGGATTTGACTACGATGAGACTTTCTCACTTGTAGCGATGCTAAGAGTCTGTTGGAATTATATTAGCAGGTACTGCATTATTTATGAAATCTTGCAGATAGGATGTCAAAATATTGGTTCCTTGATTTTCTTGAGGAAAGGTTGTATGTGATACAACCAGAAGATTTTTGTCAATCCTGAAAGATGCTAACAAGTATGCAAAGCTCCAGCAATCCTTATAAGGACTGGAGTAAGCATCTCGGAGTTGGAATGTACACTTTGATGAGTTGATCAAAGATTTTAGGTTTATACAAAGTTTATGAGAAACTTGTATTTCCAAAGAAGTGAGTGGGAGCACTATAGAATTTTTGATAAGTATATGTTGTTAACATATTTTTGATCAGAAATGATGTAGAATTTCTGGAAAGCATGCAGGGTTATTGGAAAAGTGTTTTTCAATAGAAGCCTGGATTAAGCTACTTGAACATTGAGCATCAAGATCTATAAGGATAGATCAAAATCGCTTAATAGTACTTTCAAACGAACACATACCATGACAAGATTTTGAAGGAGTTCAAAATAGATCAGCAAAGAAGGAGTTCTTGGCTGTGTTACAAGGTGTGAGTATTGAGCAAGACTCAAGACATGACCACGGCAGAATAGAGAGAAAGGACGAAGGTCGTCCCCTATGCGTTAGTCGTAGGCTCTAAAGTATGCTATGTTGTGTACCGCACCTGAAGTGTGCCAAACCATGAGTCAGTCAAGGGGTACAAGTGTGATCTAGAAATGGATCACAGGATAACGGTCAAGGTTATCCTTAGTAACTAGTGGACTAAGGAATTTTCTCGATTATGGAGGTGGAAAAAGAGTTCGTCGTAAAGGGTTACGCCGATGCAAACTTTGACACTAATCCAGATTATTCTGAGTAGTAAATTGGATTCGTATAGTAGAACAGTTATTTGGAATAGCTCCAAATAGAGTGTGGTAACTGCATCTAGGAGATGACATAGATATTTGTAAAGCACACACGGATCTGAAAGGTTCAGACCCGTTGACTATAACATCTCTCACAAGCATAACATGATCAAACCTAGAACTCTGTGAGTGTTAATCACATGGCGATGTGAACTAGATTATTGACTCTAGCGCAAGTGAGAGACTGTTGGAAATATGCCCTAGAGGCAATAATAAATAGATTATTATTATATTTCCTTGTTCATGATAATCGTTTATTATCCATGCTAGAATTGTATTGATAGGAAACTCAGATACATGTGTGGATACATAGACAACACCATGTCCCTAGTAAGCCTCTAGTTGACTAGCTCGTTGATCAATAGATGGTTACGGTTTCCTGACCATGGACATTGGATGTCGTTGATAACGGGATCACATCATTAGGAGAATGATGTGATGGACAACACCCAATCCTAAGCCTAGCACAAGATCATGTAGTTCGTATGCTAAAGCTTTTCTAATGTCAAGTATCGTTTCCTTAGACCATGAGATTGTGCAACTCCCGGATACCGTAGGAGTGCTTTGGGTGTGCCAAATGTCACAACGTAACTGGGTGGCTATAAAGGTACACTACAGGTATCTCCGAAAGTGTCTGTTGGGTTGGCATGAATCGAGACTGGGATTTGTCACTCCGTGTGACGGAGAGGTATCTCTGGGCCCACTCGGTAGGACATCATCATAATGTGCACAGTGTGATCAAGGAGTTGATCACGGGATGATGTGTTGCGGAACGAGTAAAAGAGACTTGCCGGTAACGAGATTGAACAAGGTATCGGGATACCGACGATTGAATCTCAGGCAAGTATCATACCGATAGACAAAGGGAATTGTATACGGGATTGATTAAGTCCTTGACATCGTGGTTCATCCGATGAGATCATCGTGGAACATGTGGGAGCCAACATGGGTATCCAGATCCCGCTGTTGGTTATTGACCGGAGAACGTCTCGGTCATGTCTGCATGTCTCCCGAACCCGTAGGGTCTACACACTTAAGGTTCGATGACGCTAGGGTTATTAAGGAAGTTCGTATGTGGTTACCGAATGTTGTTCGGGGTCCCGGATGAGATCCCGGACGTCACGAGGAGTTCCGGAATGGTCCGGAGGTAAAGATTTATATATGGGAAGTCCTGTTTTGGTTGCCGGAAAAGTTTCAGGGTTTATCGGTAGTGTACCGGGACCACCGGAGGTGTCCGGGGGTCCACCAAGTGGGGCCACAAGCCCCGGAGGCTTGCGTGGGCCAAGTGTGGGAGGGGACCAGCCCCAGGTGGGCTGGTGCGCCCCTCCACAAGTGCCCTAGGCGCAAGGAAGAGGGAAAGGGGGCAAACCCTAGGGCAGATGGGCCCTAAGGCCCACTCCTGGTGCGCCTCCCTCTTCCCCTTCCCCTTGGCCGCCTCCCTTAGATGGGATCTAGGCTGGACACCACCCCTAGGGGTGAAAACCCTAAAGGGGGCGCAACCCCTCCCCTTCCCCTATATATAGTTGAGGTTTGGGCTGCCCACAACACACGAGTTCCTCTCCTGTTAATGGCGCAGCCCTGCATCTCTCCTTCCTCCTCTCTCGCGGTGCTTGGCGAAGCCCTGCTGGATTGCCACGCTCCTCCACCACCACCACGCCATTGTGTTGCTGCTGGATGGAGTCTTCCTCAACCTCTCCCTCTCCCCTTGCTGGATCAAGGCATGGGAGACGTCACCGGGCTGTACGTGTGTTGAACACAGAGGTGTCGTCCGTTCGGCACTTGGTCATCGGTGATTTTGATCACGACGAGTACGACTCCATCAACCCCGTTCACTTGAACGCTTCCGCTTAGCGATCTACAAGGGTATGTAGATGCACTCTCTTTCCCCTCGTTGCTGGTTTCTCCATAGATAGATCTTGGTGACACGTAGGAAAATTTTAAATTTCTGCTACGTTCCCCAACACGAACCTGGGTAAAACTTCGTGTCCCTTGTCTCCTGTTACCATCCGCCTAGACGCACAGTTCGGGACCCCCTACCCGAGATCTGCCGGTTTTGACACCAACATTGGTGCTTTCATTGAGATTTCCTCTGTGCCGTCGCCATCAGGAAGGATGCCTCATCCCATCTTTAAACACGGCACCGTTGCTAAGGGAGCTTTGGTTGTCGGCCAAACTCTCCGGCTGGGTGGTTTTCTTATGACCGCCTGTTTGGCTGCTGCGCCGACAATGACCTCTCGAGTCATCAAAAGCAATCTTCATGTCAGTTCGGAACTCGCCGAGCAGTTAGATCCAATAGAGCTCTCTTCCATGAACGAGCTCTTGGATCGCATCGCCGCCCTTAGGGTCGCTACAGATTACGACAAGGTTGGGCCTAAACCCGATCTAAGAGAGATTAACTCTCCCCAGGTCACCCATCACGTTGTCGTGGTAGAAGGGCAGTGCGGCGACCCTTCATCTATCTTAAGGACTAACTACGTCCTAATTCCCGATCCCTCCAGGCCGGATACCCGCGGAGGGGAGGATATAACTCAAGACCTGAACTTAGAATTAGGCAACGGGCTAGACTCATTAGATAACATCCAAGAACCTAAACTTCAGAGTTCGGAAACTCCTTGGCCTCTGAGTCTCATATCGGGTGAGGTTTCGGATTTATTTCCACCCACCCACCCGAACATAAGCGATCTATCCAAAATCAGGAAAAAGCCTGGAGAAACAGTACACCATTACTGGGCCAGATTCCTCCTGGTTATGAATAGGATAAAGGACTGCCGCGAGGAAGACGCAATCTCAATCTTCTGCAATAATTGCACGGACAAGGGAATCCTCAACGCCATAAGTCGTCGTGATATTATACGCCTTTATGACTTGGCGTCCATAGTACAAAAGTACTGTGCGATGGAAAGCGCCTGGAAAACCGAAATAAAATTTTGCGATAATCCGGCCCTAAACAGAAACCCCGTCCGAAACAAAAGGGTGCATCATCGACAGACACCCGGGTTAAACACCAAAAAACAAAAACCCTCTACAGGGCATGGAACCGTACTGGAAGGATGGCTTAATGGACCCTGTAAAATTTATAGTACAGAGGACGCCACTCCAACTCACAGCCTTAGAGCATGTTGGATACTCCGGCAGGTGGCCAAAATTGGCGAAGACCTCCTAATTCTGGAGGCCGCAGAAAGCCACCCCAGGGACACCAGTACAGTCTTAACAGTCTTCGAGACTTTCGCATCAAATAATATATGAAAAAGAACACTCCGCTGCCTCGCTGAAGTCTACCAAGTAGCAACAATAAACCCATGGAGTGACACGGCTATTACTTTTAATGCCGGTGATGAACTTAAATTCCGAACAGCCCGAGCACCAGCCGCACTGGTCCTCAGTCCAATAGTGGACGGCTTTGGCCTCACCAAGGTACTCATGGATGGAGGCAGCGGATTGAACCTCATTTACGAGGAAACCCTTCAAAAAATGGAAATAGACTGGAACCGCATTGAGCGAAGCAGCACAACCTTTAGAGGAATAATCCCCAGTCAGGAAGCGCGTTGTACAGGAAAAATCACACTAGATGTGGTGTTCGGCACGCCAGATAATTACAGGTCCGAAGAGGTCATGTTCCATGTGGCCCCGTTCAGTAGCGGATACCACACTCTGCTCAGGCGGGAAGCATTTACAATCTTCCAAGCAATACCCCATTACGGGTACATGAAGCTCAAGATGCCCGGGCCAAATGGAATCATCACTCTCGCTAGTGATCCGGACATAGCACTCCGCGCCGAAAATAAGACAGCCGCACTAGCCCTTGAGGCACTATCCAAAGCCCTAGCGGCTGAGGAGCTGACTGCGCTGCGCTCCACGGTGAACAGGGACGATGTGATACTCGACAAGAGATCCAAGTCCACCTCCTTTAAACCAGTGGATGAAATAATCAAATTCCAGGTCCATCCAACGGACCCCAATAAAACAGCTTCCATCGGGGCGCAATTAAACCCTGATGTAGACGCCACACTGCGAGAATTCCTACGTGAAAATTGGGACATCTTCGCCTGGCACCCTTCAGACATGCCAGGAATCCCACGGTAGGCTGGCCGAACATATCTTAAATATCCTAAAAGGATTCAAACCTGTCAAACGAGCTCTTCGGCATTTTTCTGAACCTAAGGGACAGGCCATGGGAGAGGAGCTAGCCAAGCTATTGGAGGCCGGATTCATCAGAGATATAAAACATCCGGACTAGCTAGCAAACCTGGTGATGGTACCAAAGAAGGACAAATCCTGGCGCCTGTGCGTTGATTTTAAAGACCTTAACAAGGCTTGCCCAAAGGACCCCTTCCCCCTCCCCCGCATTGATCAAATTATCGACGCCACTGCAGGACACGATTCATTGTGTTTCCTCGACGCATATTCCGGCTACCATCAAATCAAGATGGCAGAATCAGACCAAGCCGCAATGGCATTCATCACACCATACGGCCCATTCTGCTTCAACACGATGCCCTTTGGGCTCAAGAACGCCGGCACAACATATCAGCGCATGATTCAAACATGTCTGGCAAACCAGATCGGCAAAACAGTGGAGGCATACGTGGATGATGTGGTCGTAAAAACAAGACATGTCGAATCTCTAGTAGACGACTTGAGGCTTACATTTGACAAACTCCAAACATACGACATCAAGCTCAACCCGGAAAAATGCATTTTCGGCGTTCCAGCCGGAAAGCTCTTGGGCTTCATTGTATCCGGTAGAGGAATTGAAGCAAATCCCGCCAAGATCCGAGCTTTGTCACAATTGGATATCCCGAACTACCTCAAACAGATACAAAAATTAACCGGATGCGTGACGGCTCTAAGATGCTTCATCTCCCATTTGGACAAAAGGCACTACCCCTCTATCGCCTCCTTCGGCGCACTGAACACTTCGAGTGGACGGATGCCGCCACGGCCGGACTCGACAAAATAAAGGCCATATTGGCAACAAACCCAGTCCTGGCCGCGCCAAATATTGGTGAACCAATTATTGTACATTGCAGCAACCCATCAGGTTGTAAGCGCAGTGCTCGTTGTTGAACGAGAAACGGACGGACACAAATCCCCCCTTCAAAAGCCGGTCTACTATGTGTCCACTGTCCTCACTCCATGCAAATCACGGTACCCGCATTATCAAAAGATTGCATACGCGGTATTCATGGCATCCCGGAAGCTGCGACACTACTTTCAAGAGTGTTCGATAACAGTAGCCTCCCAAGTACCACTTAATGATATTATAAACAACCGTGAAGCAACGGGCCGGATTGCAAAATGGGCCATCGAGCTCCTCCCATTCGACATAACTTATAAGCCATGGCGAGCTATTAAGTCGCAAGTTCTGGCCGACTTCATGGCAGAATGGACGGAGGCCGAACTCCCTAAAGAGTACGGCACATATTGAAACTGGATCATGCATTTCGACGGCTCTAAAATGTTAGCCGGTCTAGGGGTTGGCGTCGTTTTGACGTCCCCCACGGGATACACAGTTCAATACGTACTCCAGATTATGTACACAGACTCCAACAATGCAGCCGAATATGAGGCCCTTTTACACGGTCTCCAGATGGCAGTATCCATGGGCATTCAACGCCTAGAGGTGCGAGGGGATTCGAACCTCGCAATATCCAAAATAAATGGAGACTTCGATGCCAAGGATCCAAAAATGGCAGCTTATCGCAACGCCATCCTAAAAATGTCAGCTCGGTTCGAAGGGCTCGAATTTCATCATATAGCCCGGGATAACAATCAGGCGGCAGATGTCTTGGCACGCATCGGCGCAAAACGCGACGCAGTCCCCCCAACATCTTCTTGGAAAGGCTGTTCAAGCCATCTGTAGTATGGGAAGGGGAATCCGGCAATAACATTCCGGACTCGACCGCACTGCCCGATGCCGAACAATCTGACACAATCGGAGGTTCCGCCAATGAAGTCACACCTTCAGCCCACGTAATAATGGTCGTTATCGCCCCGTGGACAGAACCGTTCCTAGCCTACCTTACTAGGCAGGAACTCCCAGAGGACCAAAACGAGGCACGCTACATAGTGCGGAGATCTAAAGCCTATAAAGTCCATGAGGGAGAGCTTTATAAGAAAAGCACTACCGGAGTCCTTCAAAGGTGCATCTCCGAAAAGGAAGGGCGGAACTTGCTGGCTGAAATTCACGCCAGACTCGGTGGTCATCACGCTGCAACTCGGTCCCTTGTAAGCAAGGCTTTCTGTACAGGCTTTTATTGGCCAACGGCCCGGGCAGACGCTGAGGACTTAGTCCAGCAATGCGTCGGTTGCCAGCTTTTTGCAAACCAAAGCCATATGCCACCCATCGCCCTCCAAATTATCCCCATAACATGGCCCTTTGTGGTCTGGGGGCTTGACATGGTGGGACCCCTTAAAGGTGGAACCCACAAGAAAAAATACTTACTGGTCATGGTGGATAAGTTCACCAAATGGATAGAAGCCAAGCTTGTTAAAACGGCTGAATCCGGACCAGTGATAGACTTCATATCTGGGGTCATACACCGTTATGGTGTCCCCCACAGCATCATCACTGATAATGGCACGAACTTTACGGCTGATGAGGTAAAACTCTGGTGCAAAAACATGGGCATTAAGCTCGATTATGCTTCCGTCTATCACCCACAAACTAACGGACAGGTCGAACATGCAAATGGTCTTATCATGAGCGGCATCAAACCCATATTAGTGTGGTCGCTTAAGGAATCTAACACGCACTGGGTAGAGGAGCTCGACTTCGTACTCTAGGGGCTGCGGACCACGCCGAATCGCACCATTGGATATACACCATTCTTCATGGTGTACGGCGCAGAGGCAGTTTTGCCCTGTGACATAATTCATGACTCACCTCGGGTGCGCATGTACGAAGAAAGAGAGGCCGAGCTCGATCGGCAGGACAGTTTGGATGCATTGGAGGAAGAACGTGACGTGGCCAAAACCCGTTCCGCATTCTATCAACAGCAGGCTCCAAGATACCAAAGCAGAGAAGTACGGGCCAAAAATTACAACGTTGGGGAATTAGTTCTACGCCTGTGTCGGTGTACTAGAGTAGGGGTACCCTAGTATCCCGAACTTGTGCACGGGCAGTCGCAGCGCCCCGCGGCAAGGCTTGCCGGGCGACCGCCAAGGCCCTCTATGGCCCCTTTTGAGCCATTCAAGAACAAAGTATTTAAGCCAAGGACACAAGTCCCTGGCAAGAGGAGCTTGCTGCGAAGGCCACTTAAGGCACAAGACCCCAGCAAGAGGAGCTTGCCGGGAAGGCCAACAAAGGCATCTCAAGGAACTTGCCGCGACGCGCCACGCGTCCCGGCAGGACCCGGCGAGCGACAAGCTCCCGGACGCGGCAAGACAACGGCCGCGGCAAGGCGTTTGCCGCGGCAAGCAACCACTCTGTACCTGCGCTCCAGCTCACCCGCCTACGTGTCGCTCTTGGACCCTTCCAGGCGTACGTGGCGGGAGGCTGTGCAGCCAGGGGTACACTGTGGCATGCGGCGCTGACAAGATCGCCATCGTGGCAAGCGGTGGAGCCCCTGACGGTCCCTTTTCTGCACTGTCTGGGCGACGTAGATAGGCATTTAATGCCCTTGTCCCCTGCCGTCAGGGTTAGGTATGATACACTGTGTAGGTAGCTATACCTACCACAGCACCTTTCAATTTTTGCCCTTGCCTACATTGCCACCTGTTGGAGACCCCTTGAGCATATAAAAGGAGGCCCATGCACAACGTAGGGAAAGGAGGACGAATAGTAGAACACTCACGCTCGGTCTCGTTAGCTGCTGGTGTGTACTGTAGCACTCAGCGCTCCCGAGCAAGAACTCAATACAATCCACAAAGCAGCAGTAGGAGTATTATCTCTCCGGAGAGCTCCGAAGCTGGGTAAAACCCCTCGTGTGCCTCGCCTCGATCCGCTCTTTGCGCGACCTCCGCCCCCCGCCGAACCGAGAAGGGGCTCCGTCCCCATAGGTGCTTGAGGAGTCAGAAACCCCCGGCATCTTTGGCGCGCCAGGTAGGGGGCGTCGAGGTTGTGTGAACCTGATCCGGCGTTCACACGAGCTAGATCTTCATCGACTTCATCGACATGCCGCCGAAGAAGAAGGCTTCAGAAGCGGCTGCTCCGTCCGCGTCGAACCCACCGCCGCCGGAGCAAATGGCTGGTGGGGAAGACGCGGGCGGAAGAACGGGCGTCGACGAGGTAGCCCACGGTGCCGCCAGGTCCAAGGATAAGGCTGCGCTGCCCGTCGGCGGCGTAGCAGGTTCCCATGACGACCGGGCGTCCGTGGATGCTCCGCGCCCATCTCAGGAAGTGCGGGAATGGCAGCGTCGTGGTACTCACGGTACCATACGCTCGCTGGACCCAAATCGAGCTGGCAGATCTCGAGATGCTCAAGACCAGCATGCACGCCAACGTGCTGGCGCGAGCGAGGCACGGTCGCCTGGACGGAATACTGCTCCTTCTAACGTCGTTGGAAGTCCGAGCATATCCCGCTCCTCGCACCGTTCGCCACCGCTACCCGCCACTCCAGCAGAAGCTTTGGCGCGGGCTCAACTGCTCCTAGACTTCCCTCCAACACCAGACAAGATCGACGACTGGAGGGCCACCATTCAGAGCCTCATAGGCTTCGCCAACGGCGACACTCCGCGGCAGCCGACCACATCGCAGCCGCGGCAAGCCAGCCAGGTGCGGGCCGATGGTGATAAGACCGGCGGGGGTGCAACCACCGTGCACTCTCCGCCCCGAAGGCCAAGATCGCCGACTCGCCGGGTCCACCGCGACAGCGACTCCACCGCTTCATCAGACCCGTGGACTCGTCGCGATCAGCGCCACGTTCTTCACGAACGACAGCAAGAAGACGCTCGTACTCGCATCGAGCGCCGCAGAGAAGCGCGACGTCAATCAGACCGGCGCGCTGGGCCCACTGTCGACATGCAAGCGCCAGGGGAACCAGGCGACCTGCCGTACGCGGTAGGTTGCCCTGCGTTTACTCGTGAGCTGCGGCAAGTCCAGTGGCCCAGCACGAAGAATTTCAAGCCAGACATGCCTGAGAAGTACGACGGCAGGTTGCATCCGTCAGAGTTCCTCAGCATCTACACCATCGTGGTGCAGGCTGCCGGGGGGCGAGACGACAAGATCCTTGCCAACTACTTCCCGCTGGTGCTCAAGCCCAACGTCAGGTCCTGGCTCATGCACTTGCCGGAAAACTCCATATCTTCCTGGGCAGACCTATGCCATCAGTTTGTCAGCGCCTTTACGGGTGGCCACAAACCTCATGGCCAGGAGAGTGACCTTCACCTGCTTGCCCAGACGGAAGGAGAGCCCTTGCGCAAGTACATCCAGAGATTCAGCCAAGTGCAATGCAACATCCCAGATGTCCACCCTGCCGCGGTCATCAGCGCGTTCCATCAGAACGTGCGTAACCGTAGGATGCGGGAGGAGACGGCGATGTGCAAGATCAGAGACATCAGCGAGCTATATGCTCTGGCCGACAGGTGTGCACGCGCTGAGGAAGGGAGGAAACTCCCCGGAGAGAATGCAGGAACAGGAGGATCTGACAGTGAGGATGTTGCCCCGACAAATAAAAACCGGCGGCGGAACAACAGGAAGAGGAAAGGCAAAGATGTGCTGGTTGTTGAGCAGTCCGGCAACGCCGGTGGCGCTAAGAAAGCCAAAGATGGTAGCTCCGGCAAGGAGGTTGCCGCATGCGCCAACTGCCAGGCTGTGGCGGCCGCCGACAAGCAGGACGGCACCAACAAACAGTACTGCAAGATCCACCGCACCAAGGGCCATGACCTCCAGAGCTGCAAGAAGGTCGAGCAGCTTGTCGAGCTGCAAAAGGCCGAGTACGAGCGACGCGACAAGGAGAAAGCCCAAGCAGGTGCTGGAGGATCCGGTACGAAGCGCACCGGCCGGGGAGGACGCCACGGCAAGGCCAATCAGCGGCAAGGAGACAGACCTCCCCGCGGCCGCGACAAAGATGAAGACGACGACGACGAAGACATGAATAATGGGATTACAAGTTTTAAATGCAACTAAGGACCGAGGGCTTACAAATTAAAAAGAGATAAGGTGCCCGTAATCCCTTTCTTGTCTCTCTCTTCAGGAGATATGTCAAGGAGGCGGAAAGGGCAAAAGGGGCGCCTAGGCGAGCTACGGGTGGCAGAAGACACCAAGAGAACATCTCGGTGGTCGTCCAAAGGCTGGATGGTGATGGCGGCGCCGGAAGAGGGATCGAAGACGAGGCGGCAGGACGTCAGCACGCTGTCGAGGGCGTCGTGCCCTCGTACTCCGAGTTGACAGCCTTGCCGCCTGCCCTCTTCCTCTTCCGCAGCCTCCCTACGCCAGCCGCCCAAGGAGACGACCCCGAGAAGCTCGAGGAGCCGGCGACACGGATGATGGGGTCGCCGGTGCCACACGGAGTGGCACCCGACACCTAGTCGGACCCGTCATCCCGCCGCCCGCCACCCTCGTCGTCGCTGTCGCTGTCCTCCTCGTCACTCCCGCCCGAGGAGGAATCTTCGCTATCGGAGGAGCTCTCCACGCAGCACCTTGCCCGAGTCCCGAAGCACCCGAAGACCTTGACGGAGAGGAGACCGCCCTCCATCAGCTTAAAATGGAGGGTGAGCCCCGCCGTCAAGCTGTGGATACGGGTGAACGTCTTCCATCCTCGACCAAGATACATCACATTAGGGGCCGGGAAATCAACGCGGACTCGCGTACCGCTGATTCCGCAGCCCCTCATGTGCAACCTCAGTGTCTCGGGCGGATCCAACTCCATCTCGCTCGCAAATGGAGTCGGGAGACGGAGGCGACGACAAGGCGGCCGACGCAGCCTGACGAAGAACTCGCAAGGGTCGTCCCCGATATGGTCCGCCACGGGAAGAGGAACCGCTCGCGGAGGCGAGGCCGGCGAGCTGCCCCGTCCACCTCTTCCCCGAGCGCCTCGGCCTCGCCCTCGACCTCGCCCTCGACCTCGCCCCCTCCTTCTTCCCCTTGCGGCCGGCTCTTCCACCACGGGTGCGGAAGAGGGAGGGACGGGTTGTCTAGCGGCGACCCGCGTCGCCACCGTTGAAGGACCAGGGTTCCCTTTCTCCATGGCGAATGAGAGAGAGGGGAGCAGAAGCTGAAGGAAAGAGGAGATGAAAGAATGCGGGCTTCCGTCCCCCCCGTCCCGCTCCTTATAAAGGAGCGGGGTGGGGGCTCGGCCGCCCCGCTCAGCAAATCAAGACACGGAAGGAGCAGGGAACTGGGCCCGACCCGCTGCCTCGACCCATGACGGCCCGGTTTCCTGCCTCCACCGTTCGCCACTCCAAGCGCATGGAGGCCGCGTGGCAGGCGTACCGAGCTGAGGCGACGGATGAGGCGACCTCTCCCCACCCCGTGATCATGGGGAGTGGACGCCTCGAAGACCACGCCTCCACGCCTCCCTCCGTTTATGGGGAAGATACGAACCGCCAGGAGGCGGGCGTTTCACTTTTCTGAATAAAGAACCACCCACGACCTCTCCCACGACGCCGCAATCGACGCGTGCCGTTCGGGGAGGGCGTGGTGGATGCGGAGTAAGATACAGTGTGATCCAGGCTGCGCGTGCCCGTGCCCTGTTTTGGGCCTGGCCCAACAACGCTCTGCACCGTGTATGGCCAAGGCCCGGGGGCTCCTGTCGGTGTACTAGAGTAGGGGTACCCTAGTATCCCGAACTTGTGCACGGGCAGTCGCAGCGCCCCGCGGCAAGGCTTGCCGGGCGACCGCCAAGGCCCTCTATGGCCCCTTTTGAGCCATTCAAGAACAAAGTATTTAAGCCAAGAGGACAAGTCCCCGGCAAGAGGAGCTTGCCGGGAAGGCCACTTAAGGCACAAGACCCCAGCAAGAAGAGCTTGCCGGGAAGGCCAACCAAGGCATCTCAAGGAACTTGCCGCGACGCGCCACGCGTCCTGGCAGGACCCGGCGAGCGACAAGCTCCCGGACGCGGCAAGACAACGGCCGCGGCAAGGCGTTTGCTGCGGCAAGCAACCACTCTGTACCTGCGCTCCAGCTCACCCACCTACGTGTTGCTCTGGGACCTTTCCAGGCGTACGTGGCGGGAGGCTGTGCAGCCAGGGGTACACTGTGGCATGCGGCGCTAACAAGATCGCCATCATGGCAAGCGGTGGCGCCCCTGATGGTCCCTTTTCTACACTGTCTGGGCGACGTAGATAGGCATTTAATGCCCTTGTCCCCTGCCGTCAGGGTTAGGTATGATACACTGTGTAGGTAGCTGCACCTACCGCAACACCTTTCCATTTTTGCCCTTGCCTACGTTGCCACCTGTTGGAGACCCCTTGACCATATAAAAGGAGGCCCATGCACAACGTAGGGAAAGGAGGACGAACAGTAGAACACTCACGCTCGGTCTCGTTAGCTGTTGGTGTGTACTGTAGCACTCAGCGCTCCCGAGTAAAAACTCAATACAATCCACAAAGCAGCAGTAGGAGTATTATCTCTCCGGAGAGCTCCGAAGCTGGGTAAAACCCCTCGTGTGCCTCGCCTCGATCCGCTCTTTGCGCGACCTCCGCCCCCCACCGAACCGAGAAGGGGCTCCGTCCCCATAGGTGCTCGAGGAGTCAGAATCCCCTGGCAGCCTGCCGGACAAGAAAAAGGACAAACTCAAGCCCAAGTGGGAAGGTCCCTTCAAAATTGACCAAGTCCTGACTGGTGGAGCGTACCCCCTGCGAGATGCATCGGATAACCGACTCGAGCCGAACCCATGGAACGCAGCCCGTCTCTGAAGATTCTATGCCTAGCGCCGGACTCTGTGTTCGTCTCCTTCCTCTGTCCATTTTTTACATACTGTCTGTCTTATATTTCTCTCCTTCTCCTCTCCTCTTATAGCCTTAAAAGGCTCATCACATGACGTGCTATTCGCACTCATTAAACCTGGGGGCTTCTTTTAACATAAGCTTATTCACACGGGCTTTATGCCCAACACATGTGTTACACTTCCGCATGTACCTTTTATTTCACCATTATATGCATCGATATGACTTAAGTTTTGGCCAAGCTGGGTTGCCTGGCTCCTGTGCTTACCCCTACATTCCCGATTGTTTGGCTAGGTGGTAAAGGGAGCACCTCTACGATTGTTACTACCGGGTCAGCCGGATGTGTACCTCAGACTGGGTGAAGCCGAAAGCTAGCGTTCTTAAGGGAATATTCGGTCGGTGACCTGAAAGATGATTTTTCCAATTATTTATCTATGCGCCCCCAGATGATTTTTCCTGCGTCTTTTTCGCAGAATGGACGTGCACTTTAGGGCATGCCTCCCAGGGAAAGGAACCCTTAACGGAACTATTCTCCCTAGAAGATCTTTCTTACTAACCATGTAATATAACATAACTAGTTGGGCACTTGTCTGTTCAAGCACTAATGACCCCTACGCCTGGTCTCCATGCATACCCCGGTTCTTATATAACCACGAGGGTATTCGGCCACACTCCGGACCGTCAGGTCCCAAGGTTGAAGCGAAAAGGTCGGCCATGACAAATGATCTACAATCCGGCTAGAAGGCATTACAAATGTCAATTAAATTACATAGTCACTCTGACTGATTGCATTCCTCTTCAATACCATCTAACAGGTTGTCTAATTTACAGTCCTGCTGGGAATACTTTGCGGCCAATTCTACTTGGCCGTATACTAAGCTTACAGGGATCTCCTTCCCATCAGGCCCCACAGGTCCGACCTCGGCCATGTGGTTTGGGTCAGGCTTTGTGTACCGCGTCTTCACCATGGCCCAGGCCTCCCTAGCGCCTTGACGGCGGGCCGATATCTTCCACAATCGGAAGCGCCGCCGCGCTCCCTTTAGCTTCTCTGCAAGCTCTCCAAGGCCCTCGGGCATGGCCATAAGGCTTGGGCAACGCCTTGCATCGCCTGCCGAACTCGCTCTTGCAGTTGCGAGAGCTCGGGAAGAAGGTCACCCATAGAACCGGGCATCTCCTCTGCAGGACGACCAGTTAGCATACCTACAGACATCGCTTTGTTAGTCGACTTCCTCGCCGAACTCTTTTTTCAAAGTTCGTTCAAGCACTTACTAAATATGCCGCGTCGAAGCCGCTGATTCTCCTTAACGGAGTCCGACAGCTGGGCACGAACATCTTTCAGTTCAACACCCAGCTTGGTGTTGGCATCCTGAAGATCATTCTTCTCCCGCCTCACCTTTGTTAGCACGCTCTCGCCAGCCTTTAGCCGGCATAGGAGTTGTTGCTTGTCCGGATCTAGTCTGGCGCCATCTGCAATTTCATTTGTCAGATTTGCACATATGCCGCACTTCACACTTATCTTTTTGAAGCATATATTACCAGAGGGGGTCTCCTTGGGCTCCCCCGTCGCGGCTAGTGCGGCCTCAAGTTGGGCTTTGCACTCTTTTAGCTCCTGGGATAGTTGGGTATTCTTCTCTGAAAGAACCTGCGTATTACACGATCCTTAAATCAGTTATTCTAACTATTTCAAGTCTCGGGGGCTACTGATATATATAACCATTAAATTTTCTCACCCGTATGTCTTTTACATATTGCTCCGTGGCTCTGGCTAGACCATTTTGAGCGGCACGGAGATACGCATCTCCCGAATTGAAGGCATCAAACGCCTCTTGGGAGAAACAAGCATCGCGAAGAACAGTCCGGAGACGCATGTGGTTCATGGCACTCTCCACCTCGGAATGGGTGGCAGACAGCCTGTCCGCATCCTCTGTCGGAGGAGCGTCCGGTGCGCGCCTCGTGTTCGCCTCCGCCTCCGGGCCAGGCTGTGGAGCCTGGCTGGTGGAGGCGTGATTGGCAGCCTCTCCGGATATAGTCCGGCGAGGTCTCTTTGTCCTGACAGAGCACGAGTGTTAATATGCCTTGAAGGAATAACACCGGGGAATAAAAAGGCGTGCTATACTTTTGCGCCGGCACCTCGGTCTGGACTACACTTATTTTTATCCCAAGGGGCCCCGCAGCCCCTCGTGGGCTGGCCACCGTAGGCTCGGCCTCCCGCCTCATGGACCTCTTCTGCAAAACACGGTTGTTATACGGTCATCAAAAACACGCGAGGACGACGGGTCCCCTTTCAAAGTACTGGGATTTCGGTCTCGGTTACCTGGGAGGCGGGGATTAGCCCTGGGTAATCGGCCGTAATGGCCACCAAGGCGTTGTCCTTGCTTAATTGATGGAATACCCCATCAATTAGCTCCACACATATGTCCGGATCCTCTTGGGAGGCCGGTCGAGGGACCGTCCTGGATCCTTGGGTTGTGGAGGGGGGCTGTTTATCTCTTTAACAGTCTGGCGCAGTTCCTGCGTTGAAGTCGTTAGACCATATATTTGATAGTAGGAATACAAAACAGATGGACAAGTGAAAGTGCTCACTTACCCAGTTCGGAGGATTATACATGGTAAATCCACCCTGAGGGTTGACGCGGAGAAATTCCTCCTCTTCTCCCTTGTACAAAGTGGACAAGATCTTTATCAGAGCGGCAGCCGAGTCAGGCCCCTTACGGCCGTGACGGGTGGCGTCGTCCTCCCCGTTGAAATCCCACATGGGGTGGCCTCTATATTGAAGCGGCTGCACCCCCACATGTTGCATACGGCCATGACTCCGATCATGGTTAGTCTGGAATGAGCTAATAATCTTATCTGACCCATCAGGTAAAGGACGTCCTTGTCACTTTCTCTCTGAGAGCTCCGTGGACGCCAGCTTAGGCACTTCTTTGGGGGAGCACTGTTGAACTCAGGGAGGCCGATCCGAACAGGATCCGGCAGCGGGACATCCTCTATATAGAACCATTCCGAAGGCCAGTCCTCGGACGCCTTCTTTGGGGTTCCGGATAGATATCCTGTCCCGGCGATGCGCCACACTTCGATTCCGCCCACTTGATATATTAACCCCTCTTGAGAACAGGGCACCAGGCAGAACAACCTCTTCCACAGCGCAAAATGATCCTCAACACCCAAGAACAGCTCGCAAAGGGCAACGAAGCCCGCGATATGCAATATAGAGGCAGGCGTGAGGTTGTGCAGCTGGAGGCCATAGAACTCCAGAAGCCCCCGGAGAAACGGATGAATTGGAAATCCGAGTCCCCTTATTAGATAAGGGACAAGGCATACCCGCTCTCCTTTGGAGGGAGTGGGGGCGCTCTCCGCTTGCTCTCCGCCATTATAGGTGGCGAGTCCGGCTCGAACCGGGACCATATAGGCCGTAGGGAGGAATCCCTTGGTCTGAAGCGATACTAGCTCGCTATGCGGGATGGAGCACCTCTCCCAGTCTCCAGGATTAGGACTGGAAGGGCGATAGGAGGAGTTGCAACGACTGGCCATGGTGGAATGGACCTTTGCTGGATGCGCTCTGATGACTACTCGCAGAGGCGAGAAGGTGTGGTTTGGATCTAAATCCCCATTTCTTTAAAATAGGCGGCTCATTTACGCGGCTAGGGGTGTGAATGTAAAAACACCCAGACTTTTCGTATTCGTTTGACACGTAGAAGGCGGCCATTATTGGGCGTAGAAGCCAAGGAGCGCTGCATTCACAGAACACAGGACATTATTCAACAGGTACACGGAATCTGGAGGGGAACCCGCCTTGCAATGCCGAAGACAATTAGCACGCCGGACTCGTCGTCATTGAAGCCTGGTTCGGGGGATACTGAGGGAGTCCTGGATTAGGGGGTGTCCGGATGGCCGGACAATACCTTCAGTCGGACTCCTGGACTATGAAGATACAAGATTGAAGACTTCGACCCGTGTCCGGAAGGGACTTTCCTTGGCGTGGAAGGCAAGCTTGGCGATGCGGATATTTAGATCTCCTACCATTGTAACCAACTTTGTGTAACCCTAACCCTCTCCGGTGTCTATATAAACCGGAGGGTTCTAGTACTTAGGACAAGATACAACAATCATACCATAGGCTAGCTTCTAGGGTTTAGCCTCCTTGATCTCGTCGTAGATCTACTCTTGTACTACCCATATCATCAATATTAATCAAGCAGGATGTAGGGTTTTACCTCCATCGAGAGGGCCCGAACCTGGGTAAAACTTCATGTCCCTTGTCTTCTGTTACCATCCGCCTAGACACACAGTTCGGGACCCCCTACCCGAGAGCCGCCGGTTTTGACACCGACAACGGGAATTTCATCTAGTCACTTTCATCATGTTGGTTTGATTTGTGTTCGCTACTTTGATAATTTGATATGTGTGTGGTCCTACCTCTTGAGCATGCATTGGTTTTCCCTTGAAGAAGAAAGGGTGATGTAGCAAAGTAGCGTAAGTATTTCCCTCAGTTTTTGAGAACCAAGGTATCAATCCAGCAGGAGAGTACACACGAGTCACCTAGTACATGCCTTGCAACCAACGCGATAAAGGGGTTGTCAATCCCTTCACGGCCACTCGCAAAAGTGAGATCTGATAAAGATAATAAGATAAATATTTTTGGTATTTTATTGTATAGATTGGAAAATAAAGATTGCAAAATAAATAGTAAACTAGAATTGCAGATTGGAAACTTATATGATGTAAATTAGACCCGGGGGCCATAGGTTTCACTAGTGGCTTCTCTCATGATAGCATGTATTATGGTGGGTGAACAAATTACTGCCGAGCAATTGATAGAAAAGCGCATAGTTATGATGATACCTAAGGCAATGATCATGAATATAGGCATCACGTCCGTGTCAAGTAGACCGAAACGATTCTGCATCTACTACTATTACTCCACACATCGACCGCTATCCAGCATGCATCTAGAGTATTAAGTTCATAAGAACGGAGTAACACTTTAAGCAAGATGACATGATGTAGAGGGATAAATTCAAGCAATATGATATAAACCCCATCTTTTTATCCTCGATGGCAACAATACAATATGTGTCGGTTCCCTTTCTGTCACTGGGTTCGAGCACCGCAAGATTGAACCCAAAGCTAAGTAGTTCTCCCATTGCAAGAAAGATCAATCTACTAGCCCAAACTAAACCGATAATTCGAAGAGACTTGCAAAGATATCAAATCATGCATATAAGAATTCAGAGAAGAACCAAATAATATTCATAGATAATCAAGTTCATAAACCCAAAATTCATCGGATCTCGGCAAACACACCGCAAAAGAGTATTACATCGAATAGATCTCCAAGAACATCGAGGAGAACTTTATATTGAGAACCAAAGAGAGAGAAGAAGCCATGTAGCTAATAACTATGGACCCGAAGGTCTATGCTAAACTACTCACACATCATCGGAGAGGATATGGTGTTAACGTACAAGCCCTCCGTGATTGAATCCCCCACCGGCAAATTACCGGAAAAGGCCCCAAGATGGGATCTCATGGGTACAGAAGGTTGCGGCGGTGGAAAAGTGGTTTTGTGGCTCCCCTGGATGTTTTCAGGGTATAAGAGTATATCTAGGCAAAAGAAGTAGGTTGGTGGAGCTACGAGGGGCCCACGAGGGTGGGGGCGCGCCCTCCTGCCTTGTGGCCGCCTTCTTGCGTCTCTGACTTCCACTCCAAGTCTCCTGGATTGCGTTTGTTCCGAGAAAGATCCTCGCGAAGGTTTCGTTCCGTTTGGATTCTGTTTGATACTCCTTTTCTAGAAACACCGAAATAGGCAAAAAATAGCAATTTGCACTAGGCCTTCGGTTAATAGGTTAGTCCCAAAAAATAATATAAAAGAGCATATTAAAGCCCACTAAATATCCTAAAAAGATAATATAATAGCATGGAACAATCAAAAATTATAGATACGTTGGAGACGTATCAAGCATCCCCAAGCTTAATTCCTGCTCGTCCTCGAGTAGGTAAATGATAAAAACAGAATTTTTTATGTGGAATGCTACCTAGCATAATTTTCAATGCAATTCTCTTTATTGTGGCATGAATGTTTAGATCCAAAAGATTCAAGACAAAAGTTTAATTTTGACATAAAAACAATAATACTTCAAGCATGCTAACCAAGCAATTATGTCTTATCAAAATAACATAGCCAAAGAAAGCTTATCCCTACAAAATCATATAGTTTGGCCATGCTTCATTTTCGTCACACAAAATGCTCCCATCATGCACAACCCCGATGAAAGGCCACGCAATTGTTTCATACTTAGCCTTTTCAAACTTTTTCAACTTTCATGCAATATATGAGCGGGAGCCATGGACATAGCACTATGGGTGGAATAGAATATGATGATGGAGGTTGTGTGAGAAGACAAAAAAGGAGAAAGTCTCATATTGACGCGGCTAATCAACGGGCTATGGAGATGCCCATCAATTGATATCAATGCGAGGAGTAGGGATTGCCATGCAATGGATGCACTAGAGCTATAAATATATGAAAGCTCAACAAAAGAAACTAAGCGGGTGTGCATCCAACTTGCTTGCTCACAAAGACCTAGGGCATTTTGAGGAAGCCCATCATTGGAATATACTCTCTATCATGAAGATCATGGTGCTACTTTGAAGCACAAGTGTGGAAAAAGGATAGTAACATTGCCCCTTCTCTCTTTTTCTCTCTTTTTTTGGGCCTTCTCCTCTTTTTATGGCCTTTTTTCGTCCAGAGCCTCATCCTGAGTTGTGGGGGAATCATAGTCTCCATCATCCTTTCCTCACATGGTACAATGCTCTAATAATGAAAATCATCACACTTTTATTTACTTATATAACTCAAGAATTACAACTCGATACTTAGAACAAAATATGACTCTATGTGAATGCCTCCGGCGGTGTACCGGGATGTGCAATGAATCAAGAGTGACATGTATGAAAGAATTATGAAGGTAGCTTTGCCACAAAGACGATGTCAACTACATGATCATGCAAAGCAATATGACAATGATGGAGCGTGTCATACTAAACGGAACGGTGGAAAGTTGCATGGCAATATATCTCGGAATGGCTATGGAAATGCCATAATAGGTAGGTATTGTGGCTGTTTTGAGGAAGATGTAAGGAGGCTTATGTGTGATAGAGCGTATCATATCACGGGGTTTGGATGCACCGGCGAAGTTTGCACCAACTCTCAAGGTGAGAAAGGGCAATGCACGGTACCGAAGAGGCTAGCAATGATGGAAGGATGAGAGTGCGTATAATCCATGGACTCAACATTAGTCATAAAGAACTCACATACTTATTGCAAAAATCTACAAGTCATCACAACCAAGCACTACGCGCATGCTCCTAGGGGGATAGATTGGTAGGAAAAGACCATCGCTCGTCCCCGACCGCCACTCATAAGGAAAGCAATCAAAGAACACCTCATGCTTCAAAGTTGTCACACAACGTTTACCATACATGCATGCTACGGGACATGCAAACCTCAACACAAGTATTTCTCAATTGCACAATTACTCAACTAGCATGACTCTAATATTACCATCTTTATATCTCAAAACAATTATCAAGTATCAAACTCCTCATAGTATTTAATGCACTCTATATGAAAATTTTTATTATACCCATCTTGGATGCCTATCATATTAGGACTAATTTTATAGCCAAAGCAAATTATCATTCTGTTCTAAAAGACTCTCAAAATAATATAACTGAAGCATGAGAGATCAATAATTTCTATAAAATAAAACCACCCCCGTGCTCTAAAAAGGTATAAGTGAAGCACTAGAGCAAAATTATCTAGCTCAAAAGATATAAGTGAAGCACATAGCGTATTCTAATAAATTCCGATTCGTGTGTGTGTCTCCCAAAAGGTGTGTACATAAAGTATGATTTTGGTAAACTAAAAATCTTAGACTCAAATCATACAAGACGCTCCAAGCAAAACACATATCATGTGGTGAATAAAAATATAGCCTCAAGTAAAGTTACCGATAGACGAAGACGAAAGAGGGGATGCCTTCCGGGGCATCCCCAAGCTTAGGCTTTTGGTTGTCCTTTAATTTTACCTTGGGGTGCCTTGGGCATCCCGAAGCTTAGGCTCTTTGCACTCCTTATTCCAAAATCCATCAAATCTTTACCGAAAAACTTGAAAACTTCACAACACAAAACTTAAAGAGAAAATCTCATGAGCTCCGTTAGTATTAGAAAATAAATCACCACTTTAAGGTACTGTAATGAACTCATTATTTATTTATATTGGTGTTAAACCTACTGTATTCCAACTTATCTATGGTTCATACCCCCCGATACTAGCCATAGATTCATCAAAATAAGCAAACAACCCATGAAAAATAGAATCTGTCAAAAACAGAACAGTCTGTAGCAATCTATATCAAACTTATAATTCTGTAGCTCCAAAAATTCTGAAATAACTTGTTGGACGTGAGGAATTTGTATATTAATCATCTGCAAAAAGAATCAACCTAAAATCACTCTCCAGTAAAACATGGCATCTAATCTCGTGAGCTCAAAAGTTTATGCTTTTTACAGCAAGATCGCAAAGACTTCACCCAAGTCTTTCCAAAGGTTCTACTTGGGACAAACACTAATTAAAACATAAAACCACATATAAAAATAAGCTATATGAATTATTTATTACTAAACAGGAACAAAAAGTAAAGAAATATAAAATTGGGTTGCCTCCCAACAAGTGCTACTGTTTAACGCCCCTAGATAGGCATTGATAATTTTAATGATGCTCACATGAAAGATAGCAATTGAAGTAGAACATGTGACAAACAAATCTAAGTCTAACATACTTCCTATGCATAGGCATTCTATAAGCAAACAAATTATTAAGGCAAGCAAAAACTAGCATATGCAAGGAAGCGGAAAGAAACAATAGCAATCTCAACATAACGGGAGGTAATTTAGTAACATGAAAATTTCTACAACCATCTTTTCCTCTCTCATAATAATTACATGTAGGATCATACGCAAATTCAACAATATAGCTATCACAAAACATATTCTTAACACGATCCACATGTATGCAAAGTTGACACTCTTTCAAAATAGTGGGATTAACATTAACTAAAGTCATGACCTCTCCAAACCCACTTTTATCAAAAACTTCATAAGATTGAACATTCTCCAGATATGTGGGACCTAAAGTTGACACTCTTCCAAACCCACTTTCAATATTATTGCAAACATTATTATCAATCTCATATTCTTCATGGGGCTTAAATAAATTTTCAAGATCATAAGAAGAATCACCCCAATCATGATCATTGCAACAAGTAGAGGACATAGCAAAACTAGCATCCCCAAGCTTAGGGTTTTGCATATTATTAGCACAATTTACATCAATAGAATTTATAATAAAATCATTCAATCATGCTTTCTATTCAAAGATCTATCGTGAATCGCTTCATAAAGTACTTCATCACAATTTTCAGATTCATGAATTTCAAGCAAAACCTCATAAAGATAATCTAGTGCACTCAACTCGCTAGCAATAGGTTCATCATAATTGGATCTCTCAAAGAGATTTGCAAGTATATGAGGATCCATAAACTTTTAGCAAGCGAAGATGCAAGCAAAAAGAAGGTACATGGTAACACAAGATCGAACGGAAGAAGGGCAAAAGAAAAGGGCAATTTTTGTGAAGTGGGGGAGAGGAAAACGAGAGGCGAATGGCAAATAATGTAATGCGAGGGAGAAGAGTTTATGATGGGTACTTAGTATGTCTTGACTTGAGCGTAGATCTCACCGGCAAAGGCGCTAGAAATCCTTCTTACTACCTCTTGAGCATGCGTTGGTTTTCCCTTGAAGAGGAAAGGGTGATGCAGCAAAGTAGCATCAGTATTTCCCTAAGTTTTTGAGAACCAAGGTATCAATCCAGTAGGAGAGTACACGCGAGTCACCTAGTACCTGCACAAACAATCAAGAACCTTGCAACCAACGCGATAAAGGGGTTCTCAAACCCTTCAGGGCCACTTGCAAAAGTGAGATCTGATAAAAATAATAAGATAAATATTTTTGGTATTTTGTTGTATAGACTGGAAAATAAATAGTAAACTAGAATTGTAGATTGGAAATTTATATGATGTAAAGAAGACCCGGGGGCCATAGGTTTCACTAGCGGCTTCTCTTATGATAGCATGTATTACAGTGGGTGAACAAATTACTGACGAGCAATTGATAGAAAAGCTCATAGTTAAGATGATACCTAAGGCAATGATCATGAATATAGGCATCACGTCCGTGTCAAGTAGACCGAAACGATTTTTCATCTACTACTATTACTCCAGACATCGACCGCTATCCAGCATGCATCTAGAGTATTAAGTTTGTAAGAACGGAGTAACGCTTTAAGCAAGATGACATGATGTGGAGGGATAAACTCAAGAAATATGATATAAACCCCATCTTTTTATCCTCGATGGCAACAATACAACATGTGTCGGTTCCCTTTTTGTAACTGGGATCGAGCACTGCAAGATTGAACCCAAAGCTAAGCACTTCTCACATTGCAAGAAAGATCAATCTAGTAGGCCAAACTAAACCGATAATTCAAAGAGACTTGCAAAGATATCAAATCATGCATATAATAATTCAGAGAAGAACCAAATAATATTCATAGATAATCAAGTTCATAAACCCAACATTCATCGGATCTCGGCAAACACACTGCAAAAGAGTATTACATCGAATAGATCTCCAAGAACATCAAGGAGAACTTTATATTGAGAACCAAAGAGAGAGAAGAAGCCATCTAGCTAATAACTATGGACCCGAAGGTCTATGGTAAACTACTCACACATCATCGGAGAGGCTATGGTGTTGACTTAGAAGCCCTCCGTGATTGAATCCCCCTCTAGCAGATTGCCGGAAAAGGCCCCAAGATGGGATCTCATGGGTACAGAAGGTTGCGACGGTGGAAAAGTGGTTTTGTGGCTCCCCTAGATGTTTTCAGGGTATAAGAGTATATCTAGGCGAAAGAAGTAGGTTGGTGGAGCTACGAGGGTGGGGGCGCGCATACCCTCCTGCCTTGTGGCCGCCTTGTTGCGTCTCTGACTTCCACTCCAAGTCTCCTGGATTGCGTTTGTTCCAAGAAAGATCCTCGTGAAGGTTCCATTCCGTTTGGATTCTGTTTGATATTCCTTTTCTGGAAACACCGAAATAGGCGAAAAACAACAATTTGCACTAGGCCTTCGGTTAATAGGTTAGTCCCAAAAAATAATATAAAAGAGCATATTAAAGCCCACTAAATATCCTAAACAGATAATATAATAGCATGGAACAATCAAAAATTATAGATACGTTGGAGACGTATCAAGCATCCCCAAGCTTAATTCCTGCTCGTCCTCGAGTAGGTAAATGATAAAAACAGAATTTTTTATGTGGAATGCTACCTAGCATAATTTTCAATGTTATTCTCTTCATTGTGGCATGAATGTTTAGATCCAAAAGATTCAAGACAAAAGTTTAATTTTGACATAAAAACAATAATACTTCAAGCATGCTAACCAAGCAATTATGTCTTATCAAAATAACATAGCCAAAGAAAGCCTATCCCTACAAAATCATATAGTTTGGTCATGCTTCATTTTCGTCACACAAAATGCTCCCATCATGCAAAACCCCGATGAAAGGCCAAGCAATTGGTTCATACTTAGCCTTTTCAAACTTTTTCAACTTTCATGCAATATATGAGCGTGAGCCATGGACATAGCACTATGGGTGGAATAGAATATGATGATGGAGGTTGTGTGACAAGGCAAAAAAGGAGAAAGTCTCACATTGACGCGGCTAATCAACGGGCTATGGAGATGCCCATCAATTGATATCAATGCGAGGAGTAGGGCAAACTAAACGGATAATTAGAAGAGACTTGCAAAGATATCAAATCACGCATATAAGAATTAAGAGAAGAACCAAATAATATTCATAGATAATCAAATTCATAAACCCACAATTCATCAGATCTCGGCAAACACACCGCAAAAGAGTATTACATCGAATAGATGTCCAAGAACATCGAGAAGAACTTTGTATTGAGAACCAAAGAGAGAGAAGAAGCCATCTAGCTAATAACTATGGACCTGAAGGTCTGTGGTAAACTACTCACACATCATCGGAGAGGCTATGGTGTTGATGTAGAAGCCCTCCATGATCGAATCCCCCTCCGGCAGATTGCCAGAAAAGGCCCCAAGATGGGATCTCACGGGTATAGAAGGTGGCGGCGGTGGAAAAGTGGTTTCGTGGCTTCCCTGGATGTTTTCAGGGTATAAGAGTATATATAGGCGAAAGAAGTAGGTCGGTGGAGCTACAAGGGGCCCATGAGGGTGGGGCGTGCCTACCTCCCTGGGCGCGCCCTCCTGCCTCGTGGCCGCCTCGTTGCATCTCTGACATCCACTCCAAGTCTCCTGGATTGCGTTTGTTCCAAGAAAGATCCTCGCAAAGGTTTCGTTCTGTTTGGATTCCGTTTGATATTCCTTTTCTGCGGAACACTGAAATAGGCAAAAAAACAACAATTTGCACTGGGCCTTTGGTTAATAGGTTAGTCCCAAAAATAATATAAAAGAGCATATTAAAGCCCATTAAACATCCAAAACAGATAATATAATAGCATGGAACAATCAAAACTTATAGATACGCTGGAGACGTATCAAGTGCACCGGTGCTTAGGTGATGTTCTTACTTGAACAAACCTCCTACTTATGATTAACCCTCCCACAAGCATCCACAACTATGAGAAAAGTATTAAGAATAAATTATAACCATAGCATTAAACTTTTGGATCCAATCGGTCCCTTACGAAATAGCGCATAAACTGGGGTTTAAGCTTCTGTCACTCTTGCAACCCACCATCTAATTGATACTCCACAATGCATTCCCTTAGGCCCAAATATGGTGAAGTGTCATGTAGTCGATGTTCACATGACACCACTAACGGAATAACAACATACATACTATCAAAATATCGAACACATATCAAGTTCACATGATTACTTGCAACATGATTTCTCCCGTGATCTCAAGAACAAAAGTAACTACTCACAAATGATAAACATGTTCATAATCAGAGGAGTATTAAATAGCATAATGGATCTGAACATATAATCTTCCACCAAATAAACCATATAGTAATCAACTACAAGATGTAATCAACACTACTAGTCACCCACAAGCACCAATCTATAGTTCCGGTAACAAGATGAACACAAGAGATGAACTAGGGTTTTAGATGAGATGGTGCTGTTGAAGATGTTGATGGAGATTGCCCTCCCCGAGATGGAAGAGTTGTTGGTGATGATGATGATGATTTCCCCCTCCGGGAGGGAAGTTCCCCCAGCGGAATTGCTCCGCTGGAGGGAAAAAGTGCTCTTGCCCAAGTTTCGCCTCGAGACGGTGGTGCTATGTCCCGAAAGTCTCCTCCTTATTTTTTCTAGGTCCAAATCACTTATATACCAGAAGATGGGCCCCGGAGGTGGGCCGAGGAGTCCACAACCCACCAGGGCGCGCCTGGGGGGCCTGGCGCGCCCAGGTGGGTTGTGCCCACCTGGTGGCCCCCTCTGGTGGTTATTGGCTCCAGTATTTCTTAAATATTCCATAAAAAATCTCCGTGAAGTTTCAGCTTATTTGGAGTTGTGCAGAATAGGTGGCCTGACGTAGCTTTTCCAGGTCCAGATTTCCAGCTGCCGAAATTCTCCCTCTTGGTGTGTACCTTGCAAATTATGAGAGAAAATGCATTAGAATTACTCCAGAAAGCATTATTATGGATAAAAACATTATAAATAATAGTAAGAAAACATGATGCGGAATGGACGTATCAGGCACCAATAGTGGAATCACGGCACCTTGCATTGTGTGAGGGCGTGAGGAGAATGCGGTGGCCCTAGTGGCTTCTTGGGGATCATTGTGCCTCCACACCGCTCCAACGGAGACATACTTCCCCTCAAAGGGAAGGAACTTCGGTAACACATCCTCGTCTCCACCGGCTCCGCTATTGGTTATCTCTCACCTTTACTTGTGCAAGCTCATATTGTGTTGTATCCTTTGCTTGCTTGTGTGCTTGTTGTTGTTGCATCATATAGGTTGCTCACCTAGTTACATATCTAGACAACCTACTTTGATGCAAAGTTTAAATTGGTAAAGAAAAGCTAAAAATTGTTAGTTGCCTATTCACCCCCTCCCCTCTAGTCAACTATATCGATCCTTTCAATTGGTATTAGAGCCTCATCTCTTTATTAAGGACTTTGTCGTCCGAAGAGTATGGTTGACACCATAGATGGTGGGGAGGGGCACCCCGGTGTGATTCCGTTCTTGTCTACGGCCGATGGGGGATCCTCGGTCTCTCGTGAGGAGTTCAATGCGGCTTTGGACACATTGAAAACCTCCATGACGACCGAGGTTGAAGGCATGTTCAATAAGTTTTTAGAAGGCCTTAAATTATCCACCGCACCAATGAAAGTGGGTGATCCTGCTAACAAGGTGACGGATGCTAACTCTGACAAGGGGGAATCTACTAGTGACAAAAGTTCCTTTATCTAGTGGTAGAAGTGGAAATGGCGTCTTTGCCCATGTTGAACCTCCACTTACTTATGGAGGACTGGTTCCTTCCACTCATTTGAATCATGTTGGTCCTCCTCCTAAGCTTGTGAAAAATGAGGATTTTGCCTCTTGGGTGTATCTCTTTAAAGGTCATTTAAATCATAGTTCTACTAACCTTTGGAGAATTATTGAGCAAGGATTTTACCCGCATGACCCAAGCAACTTCACTCCTAGAGAAGCCGTGGATCATCAATTCAATGAGTCCGCTCTTTGCATTCTCCAAGAGGCCATCCCTCCCAAAGATATTGCGCATCTCTGACCCTTCACCGTGGCCAAGGAAGCATGGCAACATGTTGTTTCCATTTACAAGGGAAGCGCAAGTATTCAACGCTCCAACTATGAAGTGGTTCAAGATGAAGCCGATGAGTTTGCAATGAATGAACATGAAGAACCTCGTGAGATTTGCCGGAGATTAAACACTCTCGCGGTCTCACTCCGAGATCATGGGAGCAAGGATACAGATTACAATTGGATCAAGCGCAAGTTTCTCAAGGCCATGATGCCTTACCATAAGGCCATGTCCTCCATCATCCGTCAAAGTCCGGACTTCCACACCTTGTCCTCAAGTGAAGTGTTGGATGAGTTTGTCGCAATGAGGATCTTGGACAAGATTGCTGACAATGTGGTGACTTGCTATAATTGTGGGAATGTGAGCCACTTTGTTGTGGAGTGCCCATATGAGAAGAGGGAATACAATGGTAGCAAGCTTATCCGAAAAGACAAGGCCAAGTCCTTCCCCAACAAGAACAACTTCACCAAGAAGACTCCTCCCAAGGACTTGGTAGAACAAGAAGAGTACAATGAGGATGATGATGATGATGAAGATGGTGAGATGGTTTCCATGGCCTCCGTTGCCATTGCAACAACTCCTCGGGTGTCCCTCTTTGACTCACCCAACGAGAACATCACCGCCAAGTGCCTCATGGCCAAAGCCACCAACAAGGTGTTTGCTTCTGGTGGGGGATCATGGTTGCTCGATAGTGGAGCCACGAATCATATGACCGGAAGCAAGGACTTGGTGGTGGATGTGCACAAGATTTCATCTTTGCCCACCAATGTTGAGTGAGGTGATGCCTCGTCTTCTAAGGTATTGGGTCTTGGCAAGGTTGTCATTTCTCATGATCTCACGATCGAGAAAGTCATGCTTGTTGAGTCCCTTGCATACAATTTACTTTCCGTTCGTCAACTCGCACTCATGGGCTTTGCCACTTTCTTTGATATTGATATTGTGGCCCTCTTGTGGAGCAAGACTCTTAAAGTAGCCTTTGTTGGGCATGTCGAGAATGGTCTTTATGTGATTAACTTCTCGGAGCAACCCACTAAGACCGCGACATGCCTAATGGGTAAAGTTGACGTGGGATGGCTTTGGCATCGCCGTTTAGTCCATGTCAATATGAGATCTTTGCAAAGTCTTCTTAAGGGGGACCATGTCCGTGGACTAACAAATGTTAGTTTTGCCAAAGATCATGCTTGCAGTGCTTGTATCGAAGGAAAGCTACATGAGAAGGCTCACCCTCCCACGACTATCATCTACTCGAAGAGGCCCTTGGAGCTCCTTCACTCAGATCTCTTTGGACCTCCATCCTTTGATAGTCTTGGGGGTAGAAAGTATTTCTTGGTGATTGTGAATGATTATTCAAGATACACTTGGGTATATTTCTTCAAGAGGAAGAGCGAGACCCAACAAACCGTCATCGACTTTGCAAATGAAGCTCAACACCAACACAATGCAAAGATCTTGACGATAAGAAGTGACAACGGCACCGAGTTCAAGAACTACACCTTGGATGAGTTTCTTAGTGATGAGGGGATCAAGCATTAATATTCCACACCTTACACCCCTCAACAAAATGGTGTAGCGGAGAGGAAGAACCGGACGTTGATGGATGCGGCAAGGACCATGATGGCGGAGTTAAAGTCTCCATACAACTTTTAGGCCGAAGCCATCAACACCGCTTGTCATGCATCCAATCGGCTCTATCTCCGCAAAGGCTTGAACAAGACTCCATATGAGATACTCATCGGTAACAAGCCCAATCTCAAGTACTTCCGGATGTTCGGGTGTAAGTGTTTCATTCTCAAGAAAGGTGTTCGCTTGTCTAAATTTGAGGCTAGAGTTCATGAGGGCATATTTGTTGGTTATGCTACAAACTCTCATGCTTACCGTGTCCTCAATAAGTCCACGGGGACTTATTGAGGAGACGTGAAACATGGAGTTTGATGAGAATAACGGCTCCCAAGTGGAGCAAAGTGGTACTTGTGATGTAGGTGATGAAATTCCTCCCCAAGCCATAAGAAGAATGGGTGTGGGTTTTATCCTACCCATTGAGGAACCCCTTGTGACCGAAGGAGAAGGACAATGTTCCACTCAAGTGGACCATCACCAACCCAAGACCCACACGCTTCCGAAGAACAAACTAAAGGCCCTCAACCAAATAAACAAGATCAACCTCAAGATGGTGGTGAACCACCAAGTGATGCCCAAGGTCAAGTTCTCACCTCTGAGCAAGTTCAAGATCAAGATCAAGAACAAGATCAAGACGGCGCTCAAGATGATCAAGTTACCGCTCCTCAACTCACTCCTGAGGAGGAATTGGAGCGTCGTGCCACCAAGATTGCATCCAAGCTCACTACCAAGGGTCATCTCATGACGAATGTGTTTGGAAGCTTAAGAAAGGCGGTCTATGAGGCGCTCAAGGATCCGATTGGCTTAATGCCATGCATGAAGAACTCAACAACTTCGAGCACAACAAGGTGTGGAGATTGGTGCGAAGGCCAACGGGGAACCATAATGTCATTGGAACCAAGTGGATATTCAAGAACAAGCAAGATGCTCATGGAATTATTGTTCGCAACAAGGCTCGGTTGGTAGCACAAGGCTACTCCCAAGTCAAGGGTATCGTCTACGGTGAAACCTTTGCTCCCGTTGCTCGCCTTGAATCTATTCATTTGTTGATTGCTTATGCCTCTCATCATAACTTCAATTTGCAACAAATGGATGTGAAGATTGCTTTTCTTAATGGTCCTATTAATGAGTTGGTGTATGTCAAACAACCCCCGGGGTTCGAGGATCCCTATTTCCCCGATCATGTGTACCAACTCGATAAGGCACTATATGGCCTTAAACAAGCCCCATATGCATGGTATGAGCACCTTACCGAGTTGTTGCAAGATCGTGGGTTTGAAATTGGGAAAATTGACCCCACTCTTTTTACTAAGAAGGTCAAAGGGTAGTTGTTTGTATGCCAATTATATGTTGATGATATTATATTTGGTTCCCCTAACAAAGCTTTCAATGAGGAATTTGCCGCTCTCATAACCTCGAAGTTCAACATGTCCATGATGGGAGAGTTGAATTTCTTTCTCAGGTTCGAAATCAAGCAAAGAAGAGAAGGAACCTTCATCAACCAAGCCAAAGATACTCAAGACATGATCAAGAGATTCAAGCTAAGTGATGTCAAGCCAGCTTCCACTCCAATGCCCGTCAAATTCCAACTTGACATAGATCCCAATGGTAAAGCGGTGGATCTAAAGGTATATCGCTCCATGATTGGCTCCTTGCTTTACCTTTGTGCATCTAGACCTGATATTATGTTGAGTGTGGGAATTTGTGAACGGTTTCAAGCCGCACCTAAGGAAAGCCACTATGTGGCGGTCAAACGAATCTTTTGATATTTGGCTCATACCCCAAACTTTGCCTTATGGTACCCAAGAGGAGCAAACTTCAACCTTGTGGGCTTTTCGGACTCGGATTTGGCGGGAGACAAAGTGGATAGGAATTCAACTTCCGTAGGGTGCCAATTTCTTGGTTGCTCTTTGGTGAGTCGGTCTTCTAAGAAGCAAAGTTGTGTGTCTCTCTCGTCCATCGAAGCAGAGTATGTGGCTGCCGGTAGTTGTTGTGCTCAACTTCTATGGATGAGGCAAACTTTAAAGGATTACGGAGTCATTTGTAACAAAGTGCCTCTTTGGTGTGACAATGAAAATGCCATCAAGATTTCTCTCAACCCGATGCAACACTTCAAGATGAAGTATATTGAGATTCGTTATCATTTCATCCGGGATCACATTAGGTGAGGGGAGATCGAGCTCAACTATGTCAACACTCATGATAACCTTGCAGATATCTTCATGAAACCCTTGGATGAATCAAGATTTCGTGAGTTAAGGCATGAGCTAAATAGCATTTATTCGAGCAATGTGACTTGAACCTTTGCACACCCCACCATACTCATTGTAATGTCTTGTTTAGGTGTAGGCATGGACATATGGGGAGTGTTTTTCTCTCAATGAACTCTCCCTCCCCCCATTATGCATAAATTGATCAAGTATTTCACATTAGCCATTTTTATGGTACTTGTGCTTCAAAGATGAGTTTTGGTCATGGGCCCAAGGTTAAAATCTTCACGGTGACATACCTCTTGACTCAAACATAGGTGGCCTCGGCCACCGCCCTCTCGTGGAGAGGAGTGTGTTTCTTGTCCTCTCGTGGGTGTTCTTTCTGCCTTTGTGTTTGCTCCCTTTCTTCGTCAGTTCTTTTTCTTGCTTGAGCTAAGCCCTTTTGTGTCTAGTCCTTGAGTACTTGGCTGAGCGGTACTACCGCTGGTGGAGCACGGTACTACTGCTGATGGACATTAAGCAGTACTACCGCCCTTGTTGGGTAACGTAGTAATTTAAAAAAAATCCTACGCACACGCAAGATCATGGTGATGCATAGCAATGAGACGGGAGAGTGTTGTCTACGTACCCTCGTAGACCGAAGCGGAAGCGTTGACACAACGTAGAGGAAGTAGTCGTACGTCTTCCCGATTCGACCGATCCAAGCATCGAACAGACGGTACCTCCGAGTTCTGCACACGTTCAGCTCGATGACGCACCCCGGGCTCCAATCCAGCAAAGCTTCGGGGGGAGTTCCGTCAGCACGACGGCGTGGTGACGATCTTGATGTTCCACGGTCCCAGGGCTTCGCCTAAGCACCGCTACAATATGACCGAGGTGTAATATCGTGGAGGGGGGCACCGCACACGGTTAAGGAACGATCACGAGGATCAACTTGTGTGTTCTAGGGTGCCCCTCTGCCCCCGTATATAAAGGAGGGAGGGGGAGGTGCGGACGGCCCTCTATGGGTACGCCTGGAGGAGTCCTACTCCCACCGGGAGTAGGACTCCCCCCCTCTTGCCTTGTTGGAGAAGGAAAGGGGGAAGGGGAAGAGGAAAGGGGGACGCCGCCCCCCCCCCCTTCCTTGTCCTATTCGGACTAGGGGGGAGGGGGCACGCGGCCTGCCCTGGCTGGACCTCCTCTTCTCCCTTAAGGCCCATGTTGGCCCAATAACCCCCGGGGGGGTTCCGGTAACCCCCCGGTACTCTGGTAAAATCCTGATTTCACCCAGAATGATTCCGATGTCCAAATATAGGCTTCCAATATATCGATCTTTATGTCTCGACCATTTCAAGACTCCTTGTCATGTCCATGATCACATCCGGGACTCCGAACAACCTTCGGTACATCAAAACATAAACTCATAATAAAACTGTCATCGTAACGTTAAGCGTGCGGACCCTACGGGTTCGAGAACTATGTAGACATGACCTAGAACCATTCTCGGTCAATAACCAATAGCGGAACCTGGATGCTCATATTGGCTCCCACATATTCTACGAAGATCTTTAACGGTCAGACCGCATAACAACATACGTTTGTTCCCTTTGTCATCGGTATGTTACTTGCCCAAGATTCGATCGTCGGTATCCAATACCTAGTTCAATCTCATTACCGGCAAGTCTCTTTACTCGTTCCGTAATGCATCATCCCGCAACTAACTCATTAGCCACAATGCTTGCAAGGCTTAAGTGATGTGCATTACCGAGAGGGCCCAGAGATACCTCTCCGACACTCGGAGTGACAAATCCTAATCTCGAAATACGCCAACCCAACAAGTACCTTCGGAGACACCTGTAGAGCACCTTTATAATCACCCAGTTATGTTGTGACGTTTGGTAGCACACAAAGTGTTCCTTTGGTAAACGGGAGTTGCATAATCTCATAGTCATAGGAACATGTATAAGTCATGAAGAAAGCTATAGCAACAAACTAAACGATCAAGTGCTAAGCTAACGGAATGGGTCAAGTCAATCAGATCATTCACCTAATGATGTGATCTCATTAATCAAATAACAACTCTTTGTCTATGGTTAGGAAACATAACCATCTTTGATTAATGAGCTAGTCAAGTAGAGGCATACTAGTGACACTCTATTTGTTTATGTATTCACACATGTATTATGTTTCCGGCTAATACAATTCTAGCATGAATAATAAACATTTATCATGATATAAGGAAATAAATAATAACTTTATTATTGCCTCTAGGGCATATTTCCTTCAGTCTCCCACTTGCACTAGAGTCAATAATCTAGATTACACAGTAATGATTCTAACACCCATGGAGTCTTGGTGCTGATCATGTCTTGCTCGTGGAAGAGGCTTAGTCAACGGGTCTGCAACATTCAGATCCGTATGTATCTTGCAAATTTCTATGTCTCCCACCTGGACTAGATCCCGGATGGAATTGAAGCGTCTCTTGATGTGCTTGGTTCTCTTGTGAAATCTGGATTTTTTCGCTAAGGCAATTGCTCCAGTATTGTCACAAAAGATTTTCATTGGACCCGATGCACTAGGTACAACACCTAGATCGGATATGAACTCTTTCATCCAGACTCCTTCATTTGCTGCTTCCTAAGCAGCTATGTATTCCACTTCACACGTAGATCCCGCCACGGCGCTTTGTTTAGAACTGCACCAACTGGCAGCTCCACCGTTTAAAGTAAACATGTATCCGGTTTGCGATTTAGAATCGTCCGGATCAGTGTCAAAGCTTGCATCAATGTAACCACTTACGATGAGCTCTTTGTCACCTCCATATACGAGAAACATATCCTTAGTCCTTTTCAGGTATTTCAGGATGTTCTTGACCGCTGTCCAGTGATCCACTCCTGGATTACTTTGGTACCTCCCTGCTAGACTTATAGCAAGGCACACATCAGGTCTGGTACACAGCATTGCATAAATGATAGAGCCTATGGCTGAAGCATAGGGAACATCTTTCATTTTCTCTCTATCTTCTGCAGTGGTCGGGCATTGAGTCTTACTCAATTTTACACCTTGTAACACAGGCAAGAACCCTTTCTTTGCTTGATCCATTTTGAACTTCTTCAAAACTTTGTCAAGGTATGTGCTTTGTGAAAGTCCAATTAAGCATCTCGATCTATCTCTATAGATCTTAATGCCTAAAATATAAGCAGCTTCACCGAGGTCTTTCATTGAAAAAAACTCTTATTCAAATATCCCTTTATGCTATCCAGAAATTCTATATCATTTCCAATCAGTAATATGTCATCCACATATAATATTAGAAATGCTACAGAGCTCCCACTCACTTTCTTGTAAATACAGGCTTCTCCAAAAGTCTGTATAAACCCAAATGCTTTGATCACACTATCAAAGCATTTATTCCAACTCCGAGAGGCTTGCACCAGTCCATAAATGGATCGCTGGAGCTTGCACACTTTGTTAGCTCCCTTTGGATCGACAAAACCTTCTGGTTGCATCATATACAACTCTTCTTCCAGAAATCCATTCAGGAAAGCAGTTTTGACATCCATTTGCCAAATTTCATAGTCATAAAATGCGGCAATTGCTAACATGATTCGGACAGACTTAAGCATCGCTACGGGTGAGAAGGTCTCATCGTAGTCAATCCCTTGAACTTGTCGAAACCCTTTTGCAACAAGTCGAGCTTTGTAGACAGTAACATTACCGTCAGCGTCAGTCTTCTTCTTGAAGATCCGTTTATTCTCAATTGCTTGCCGATCATCAGGCAAGTCAACCAAAGTCCACACTTTGTTCTCATACATGGATCCCATCTCACATTTCATGGCTTCAAGCCATTTTGCGGAATTTGGGCTCACCATCACTTCTTCATAGTTCGTAGGTTCATCATGATCTAGTAGCATGACTTCCAGAACATGATTGCCGTACCACTCTGGTGCGGATCTTACTCTGGTTGATCTACGAGGTTCTATAGTAACTTGATCTGAAGTTCTATGATCATCATCATTTACTTCCTCACTAATATGTTCAGACGTCACAGAAACCGGTTCCTGTGATGTGCTATTTTCCAATAAGGGAGCAGGTACAGTTACCTCATCAAGTTCTACTTTCCTCCCACTCACTTCTTTCGAGAGAAACTCCTTCTCTAGAAAGTTTCCGAATTTAGCAACAAAAGTCTTGCCTTCGGATTTGTGATAGAAGGTGTATCCAACAGTCTCCTTTGGATATCCTATGAAGACACATTTCTTCGATTTGGGTTCGAGCTTATCAGGTTGAAGTTTTTTCACATCAGCATCGCAGCCCCAAACTTTAAGAAATGACAACTTAGGTTTCTTGCCAAACCATAGTTCATAAGGTGTCGTCTCAACGGATTTTGATGGTGCCCTATTTAATGTGAATGCAGTCGTCTCTAAAGCATAACCCCAAAACGATAGCGGTAAATCTGTAAGAGACATCATAGATCGCACCATATCAAGTAAAGTACGATTACGACGTTCGGACACACCATTACGCTGTGGTGTTCCGGGTGGCGTGAGCTGCGAAACTATTCCGCATTGTTTCAAATGTACACCAAACTGGTAACTCAAATATTCTCCTCCACGATCAGATCGTAGAAACTTTATTTTCTTGTTATGATGATTTTCAACTTTACTCTGAAATTCTTTGAACTTTTCAAATGTTTCAGACTTATGCTTCATTAAGTAGATATACCCATATCTGCTTAAATCATCTGTGAAGGTGAGAAAATAACGATATCCGCCATGAGCCTCAACATTCATCGGACCACATACATCTGTATGTATGATTTCCAACAAATCTGTTGCTCTCTCCATAGTACCGGAGAACGGTGTTTTAGTCATCTTGCCCATGAGACACGGTTCGCAAGTACCAAGTGATTCATAATCAAGAGGTTCCAAAAGTCCATCAGTATGGAGTTTCTTCATGCGATTTACACTGATATGACCTAAACGGCAGTGCCACAAATAAGTTGCACTATCATTATCAACTCTGCATCTTTTGGTTTCAATACTATGAATATGTGTATCACTACTATCGAGATTCATCAAGAATAGACCATTCTTCAAGGGTGCATGACCATAAAAGATATTACTCATATAAAATAGAACAACCATTATTCTCTGATTTAAATGAATAACCGTCTCGCATCAAACAAGATCCAAATATAATGTTCATGCTCAACGCTGGCACCAAATAACAATTATTTAGGTCTAATACTAATCCCGAAGATAGATGTAGAGGTAGCGTGCCGACCGCGATCACATCGAATTTGGAACCATTTCCCACGCGCATCGTCACCTCATCCTTAGCCAATCTTCGCTTAATCCGTAGCCCCTGTTTCGAGTTGCAAATATTAGCAACAGAACCAGTATCAAATACCCAGGTGCTACTGCGAGCATTAGTAAGGTACACATCAATAACATGTATATCACATATACCTTTGTTCACCTTGCCATCCTTCTTATCCGCCAAATACTTGGGGCAGTTCCGCTTCCAGTGTCCAGTCTGCTTGCAGTAGAAGCACTCAGTTTCAGGCTTCGGTCCAGACTTGGGTTTCTTCTCCTGAGCAGCAACTTGCTTGTCGTTCTTCTTGAAGTTCCCCTTTCTTTTCCCTTTGCCCTTTTTCTTGAAACTAGTGGTCTTGTTGACCATCAACACTTGATGCTCCTTCTTGATTTCTACCTCCGCAGCCTTTAGCATGGCGAAGAGCTCGGGAATTGTCTTATCCATCCCTTGCATATTATAAATCATCATGAAGCTCTTATAGCTAGGTGGAAGTGATTGGAGAATTTTGTCAATGACGCTATCATCCGGAAGAGTAACTCCCAGTTGAATCAAGTGATTACAATACCCAGACATCTTGAGTATATGCTCACTGACGGAACTATTCTCCTCCATCTTGCAGCTATAGAACTTATTGGAGACTTCATATCTCTCAACCCGGGCATTCTTCTGGAATATTAACTTCAACTCCTGGAACATCTCATATGCTCCATGACGTTCAAAACGTCGTTGAAGTCCCGGTTCTAAGCCGTAAAGCATGGCACATTGAACTATCTAGTAGTCATCAGCTTTGCTCTGCCAGACGTTCTTAACGTGGTCAGTTGCATCAGCAGCAGGCCTGGCACCCAGCGGTGCTTCCAAGACGTAACTTTTCTGTGCAGCAATGAGGATAATCCTCAAGTTACGGACCCAGTCCGCGTAATTGCTACCATCATCTTTCAACTTTGCTTTCTCAAGGAACGCATTAAAATTCAACGGAACAACAGCACGGGCCATCTATCTACAATCAACATAGACAAGCAAGATACTATCAGGTACTAAGTTCATGATAAATTTAAGTTCAATTAATCATATTACTTAAGAACTCCCACTTATATAGACATCCCTCTAATCCTCTAAGTGATCACGTGATCCATATCAACTAAACCATGTCCGATCATCACGTGAGATGGAGTAGTTTCAATGGTGAACATCAATATGTTGATCATATCTACTATATGATTCGCGCTCAACCTTTCGGTCTCTGTGTTCCGAGGCCATTTCTGTTATATGCTAGGCTCGTCAAGTTAAACCTGAGTATTCTGCGTGTGCAACTGTTTTGCACCCGTTGTATTTGAACGTAGAGCCTATCACACCCGATCATCACGTGGTGTCTCAGCACGAAGAACTTTCGCAACGGTGCATACTCAGGGAGAACACTTTTACTATGATAATTTAGCGAGGATCATATTATAATGCTACCGTCAATCAAAGCAAGATAAGATGCATAAAAGATAAACATCACATGCAATCAATATAAGGGATATGATATGGCCATCATCTTGTGCTTGTGATCTCCATCTCCGAAGCACCGTCATGATCACCATCGTCACCGGTGCGACACCTTGATCGCCGTCGTAGCATCGTTGTCGTCTCGCCAATTTTATGCTTCTACGACTATCGCTACCGCTTAGTGATAAAGTAAAGCATTACAGGGCGATTGCATTGCATACAGTAAAACGACAACCATATGGCTCCTGCCAGTTGCCGATAACTCGGTTACAAAACATGATCATCTCATACAATAAAATTTAGCATCATGTCTTGACCATATCACATCACAACATGCCCTGCAAAAACAAGTTAGACGTCCTCTACTTTGTTGTTGCATGTTTTACGTGGCTGCTACGGGCTTAGCAAGAACCAATCTTACCTACGCATAAAACCACAACGATAGTTTGTCAAATTGGTGTTGTTTTAACCTTCGCAAGGACCGGGCGTAGCCACACTCGGTTCAACTAAAGTTGGAGAAACTGACACCCGCTAGCCACCTGTGTGCAAAGCACGGCGGTAGAACCAGTCTCGCATAAGCGTACGCGTAATGTCGGTCCGGTCCGCTTCATCCAACAATACCACCGAACCAAAGTATGACATGCTGGTAAGCAGTATGACTTATATCACCCACAACTCACTTGTGTTCTACTCGTGCATATAACATCAAACCATAAAACCTGGCTCGGATGCCACTGTTGGGTAACGTAGTAATTTAAAAAAAAATCCTACGCACACGTAAGATCATGGTGATGCATAGCAACGAGAGGGGAGAGTGTTGTCTACGTACCCTCGTAGACCGAAGCGGAAGCATTGACACAACATAGAGGAAGTAGTCGTACGTCTTCCCGATCCGACCGATCCAAGCACCGAACGGACGGTACCTCCGAGTTCTGCACACGTTCAGCTCGATGACGCACCCCGGGCTCCGATCCAGCAAAGCTTCGGGGGGGGGGGGTTCCGTCAGCATGACGGCGTGGTGACGATCTTGATGTTCCACTGTCACAAGGCTTCGCCTAAGCACCGCTACAATATGACCAAGGTGTAATATCGTGGAGGGGGCACCGCACACGGCTAAGGAACGATCACGAGGATCAACTTGTGTGTTCTAGGGTGCCCCCTGCCCCCGTATATAAAAGAGGGAGGGGGAGGTGCAGTCGGCCCTCTATGGGTGCGCCTGGAGGAGTCCTACTCCCACCGGGAGTAGGACTCCCCCCCCCCCTCTTGCCTTGTTGGAGAAGGAAAGGGAGAAGGGGAAGAGGAAAGGGGGGCGCCGCCCCCCCCCCCCTTCCTTGTCCTATTCGGACTCGGGGGGAGGGGGCGCGCGGCCTGCCCTGGCCGGCCCTCCTCTTCTCCCTTATGGCCCATGTTGGCCCAATAACCGCCGGGGGGGTTCCGGTAACCCCCCGGTACTCTGGTAAAATGCCGATTTCACCCAGAATGATTCCGACGTCCAAATATAGGCTTCCAATATATCGATCTTTATGTCTCGACCATTTCGAAACTCCTCGTCATGTCCATGATCACATCCGAGACTCCGAACAACCGTCGGTATATCAAAACATAAACTCATAATAAAATTGTCATCGTAACGTTAAGCGTGCGGACCCTACGGGTTCGAGAAATATGTAGACATGACCTAGAACCATTCTCGGTCAATAACCAATAGCGGAACCATATTGGCTCCCACATATTCTATGAAGATCTTTATCGGTCAGACCGCATAACAACATACGTTTGTTCCCTTTGTCATCGGTATGTTACTTGCCCGAGATTCGATCGTCGGTATCCAATACCTAGTTTAATCTCGTTACCGGCAAGTTTCTTTACTCGTTCCGTAATGCATCATCCCGCAAATAACTCATTAGACACAATGCTTGCAAGGCTTAAGTGATGTGCATTACCGAGAGGGACCAGAGATACCTCTCCGACACTCGGAGTGACAAATCCTAATCTTGAAATATGCCAACCCAACAAGTACCTTCGGAGACACCTGTAGAGCACCTTTATAATCACCCAGTTACGTTGTGACGTTTGGTAGCACACAAAGTGTTCCTCCGGTAAACGGGAATTGCATAATCTCATAGTCATAGGAACATGTATAAGTCATGAAGAAAGCTATAGCAACAAACTAAACGATCAAGTGCTAAGCTAACGGAATGGGTCAAGTCAATCAGATCATTCACCTAATGATGTGATCTCATTAATCAAATAACAACTCTTTGTCTATGGCTAGGAAACATAACCATCTTTGATTAATGCGCTAGTCAAGTAGAGGCATACTAGTGACACTCTGTTTGTTTATGTATTCACACATGTATTATGTTTCCGGCTAATACAATTCTAGCATGAATAATAAACATTTATCATGATATAAGGAAATAAATAATAACTTTATTATTGCCTCTAGGGCATATTTCCTTCAGCCCTCCCTAGTTGTACTACCACTGCGGGGCGGGACTGGGGGGTTCTGTCGGGCAGGGGGAGATTCTTTCTCCCCCACACCCATTCTCTAACCTCCCTCGACCCCTTCCGTGCTTCAGCGTCGTACTCGCTGCAGGAGGGCTCTGGTGGGCCGCCGTCTCCGGGCCGTCCCTCTCCATTTCCTTCGGTGGAATTGATCCCCACCCCGTCCTCTTGCCATGGATGCCGGTATTGCCCCTGTTCCTCTTCTCTTTCTGTCTAGTTTTCAAATCTTAACTTTAGGGGCAATAGTCGTTGCATCTCTCGATTTTTGGCTAAATCAAGGCTTGAGTAGGTTGGAGAAGGCATCTAGACAGTTTGGATTGATTTTTGGTAGGAGTATTTTTTAATTTCGCATCCCGGTAGTGCTGGATTTGACCACGGCAGTAGGGAACTGCCGTTCCCCCGCCTGGAGCGGTGCTACCACTCCCCTAGAGTGGTACTGCCGCTTGGGCGGTACTGCCGCTTCCAGATCGCGGTACTACCGCTGGCTGCCCACTTCCACCATACTCATACCAAATATCGATCCATATTGCTTTTTCTGGTGGCTTATGCTCGTTCTTTTGTGTTGGTTCTTGTGTCCTTGTGTTTGGTTCCAGGTGATGGCCCTTCTAAGCAACATGTCCATTGTGTCAACCCCAGGCGTTCAACTTCTAAGCGTTATCGCACCTTTGAGACAGCGGCTACCTCCTCAAGTGTTCCTCCTCCTCCTCAGCCGAAGAAGACTATTGCGAACAAGCCCAGGCCTAGGGCCAAGTCTGTGACAGAGATGTCTGCAAAGGAGTTCTGGGAAAAGCGCAGGCGGAACCCATATACGGAAGATCAAGAACCCACTTTGGTCAACCGTCCTTTCTGGAACCGCTTTCAGTGGGCCATCTACTTTGATGTGATCAAAGCAAAGAAGAATATCTATGTTGATGTTCGCACCATCGACACTGACTATATGGAGAAGGATCTTGCCTACTTTGGCGAAGCCCTTCCGATGTGTTCTCAGCTGAACATCCTCAGAATCATGCAGTTCAACAAGTACTTTGATGCAGATTTGGTGGCTCAGTTCTATGCCACGGTCCATCTTGGAATAGATGAGGAAAGAACTCTGACTTGGATGACAAATGGCAAGCTTCTTTCTGTCAAATGGAAGGCTTTCATGGAGTTACTTGGGATTGAAGATCAAGGACTTGAGAACCCAGTTGGCTTTCGCCCTCACCGCAATACAACTTCCACTCACAAGCGATCCCTCTGGCCATACTTTACTTTGAAGATTCACTCCGAGACTTAGAAGGAGATATGAGCTACCTGCCTATCTGGACATACTTCATCGCATCTTCAAAGAGGCTTGGATATGGTTCACTCTTTTCTCGTGGACATGCTTCTTTTCTGCCAGCATGAGAAGGAAGAAAACACTGGAGAATCCTTGGATATCTCTCATGTCATGTGGTCTGAACTGGTCTCTGCTATCTCTAAGCGCAAGTTCCCTATCTATGATCTGTTTATCATGTTGCTTATTGAGAAGGCTTGGGCGCGTGTTTATCATAATGTGGTGCTGGAGACTGGCGAGTTAATCACTCGTGAGATCAAGCGTATGAGAAAGAAGGAGCACTGGGGCACCTCGGTTCCGAGGTCTGGGATTCCATCTAGAGATACTGACGTTGAGACAGAGGTTGATGCTGATGATGACGATGACTATGAGCCCTCTGTAGTGGAGCCCTCATGGGCAAAGAAGCTCAAGCGCAAGATGAAGAAACTCTTCTACATGGAGTCTCATGGTCAGTACGTGGCTCATGTGTCTGAGAAGATGGCCAGGAGCCGTCACAAGGAGCTCATGCGTCAGTTGGGTGCGACAGTTGCCAGCGGATCTGAAGGCAAGATCACCGATGAGGAGGAGTGGGTTCAGCAGCACTGCCCATGGACAGATTCAGACACCGAGCAGTTTCCTGCCAATGACGGCGGTGCAGACGATCTCGCAGGGATGTGATGATGGAGATCTTTAGTTTGCTATCACCTGGCGCCATAGCAGCGCTCTTTGCCTTTTTGGTGTCTCTATGCCAAAGGGGGAGAGAGTTTAGGGATTTGTCATTCTCGAGTTGCGAGCGTGTGTTTCTGTGGCTTGTTTGCCTTGCCTTTCTTTCTCGCAAACTCCTTTCTCATCATTTGCTTTGGTTTGGTTTGTGCTTGTGAGACGTGGTACCCTATCATATGGTGTGAGACATATGCTACCTTATCCTTTTATTATCTATGTTTGTCGAGTACTTTGGTAGTATGTGAGTTGCATGCTTATCCTGCTATATACTTTGCAAACTCCTACTCTACTGCATTCGAGCTATATATGTACCATTCTTTGTTGCAAATGTTGTCAGACTATAAAATATACACTACAAAAAAAGACACATCCATGATAGTTTGGGCCGAACGAAATTTTTTTCTGTCATACATATGACACTTCTATGACGATAATTGTAGCAAAACCCGGTATCATCATAGATGTGGTGGGCTCCTACTTCTATGACAAAAAATCATGACAGAAAATGGGCTTTCCATCCTGGGCGGGCCGGAGACGCAGCTGCATGACATTCTTTGGGCCGTCCATGACGGAAAAAATCGTGGTAGAAGCGAGGGCGAGGAAATTTTCGACGAGTTCCCGGTTACGGTGGGAGGTCGGGGGCCGAGCGATGCGCGTTTCTCTCGTACACGTACGCGCGTGTGTGCGAGGCGTTGGCTCTAACTGAACCCGAGCAAGGCTTTGGGCTCTAACTGAACCCGAGCGATTGCACTGCAGGCTACGCGTTACTGAACCCGAGCGATCGATCGATGGCTGTTAACTGAACCCGATCAAGCGATTCCTTCGCTACTGTTGCTAACTGAAGCCGATCGATGGGATGAACAGTGAGCGTTGCGGGGGAGTTTGGATGAACAGTGAGCGGTGGCGTTGCCTCTGGATGAACAGGACCCCATGGTGTGGTGGAGGGCTGGATGAACAGTAGATGGTGGAGGGGTGCCCGTGGAGGGGTGGATGAACAGGACCCTGTGGTGTGGAGGGCTGGATGAACAGTAGACGGTGGAGGGGTGGTTGAACAGGACCCCGTGGTGTGGAGGGCTGGATGAACAGTAGATGGTGGAGGGGTGCTCGTGGAGGGGTGGTTGAACAGGACCCCGTGGTGTGGATGGTTGGATGAACAGTAGACGGTGGAGGGGTGGTTGAACAGTAGCCGGTGGAGTAGCGCGCGGTGGAGGCTGGATGAACAGGAGCCCGTGGAGGCTGGAGGAGGTCGACGGTGGAGATGAACAGTATCCCGTGGAGTCCCGTTTTGCGGTACGCCACACCCCTCCCGATGAACAGGACCCCCGTTTCGACCGTAGCGCTCCAACACAAGTCCGTTTCCTCCGTTTTGCGGTACGCCACACCCCTCCCGATCAACAGGACCCCTGTTTTGACCGTAGGAGGTCCGTTTCCTCCGTTTTGCGGTACGCCAGACCCCTCTCGATCAACAGGACCCCGTTCTGAATGTGGCCGGTCGAACACAAGGTTGTTTCCTACGTTGTGCGGTGCGCCAGGCCTCGTTTCCATCGTCTGTTCCGTCCAAGCCCTCCCGATGAAGACGACGCATTCCATTGCCTCCCCATGAACACGATGACGACGTTGTTTCTCCGTTCCGACCCAGCCACGTCAACGAGCCCTCGCCGTACGTATGCGCGAGTAGGCGTTCGAGACCCCGCCCGTATGTACACATACGTGGTCGTATTTTCTTTCTTGCACCCTGGCCGCCTCTACTATGACACGTGCGTGCCTCTACATCCACCAGTATATATGTACGTACACGTTCGCGGCTAGAATGACAACGCTACGTACGCTTCGACCAGGTGGGTCCCGACTGTCAGGCACTTCCTTGCCTGCGAAGATGTAGCTGGTGGGTCCCATCAGTCAGGGGGGCGAATCGTTTTGGTTTTTTTTTTGCCCGGACGCACTTCTTTCGTGCGAAGATGTAGCTGGTGGGTCCCAGCAGTTAGGGGGGCGAATCATTTTTTTTTGCCCAGACGCACTTCCATGCGTGTGAAGGTGTAGCTGGTGGGTCCCAGCAGTCAGGGGGAAACGTTTTTTTCGCAAAATACGGTGGCCCGTCCGGTGGGTCCCTGCTGTCAGGTGGAGGAATAATTATTTTCCGCGTAATAAGGAGGCACTTCCTTGCTGTCGCCGTGGACCCAGCTGTCAGCCTCTCCACGTACAGTCCACGTCCGATGGAAGTCGTTCCTTGACCACGTTGACCACGCCGCACCGAGAGCACCAGGGCGGTGGACAACAACGAGGCCTAGGAAGAGGACGACGCGGATCCGGTGAAGATGCGGCAGTGGATGCCGAGGAGTATGAGGGTTCACTCGTTCAGCTGCGGTGTGAGGCCGCCGTCGCCACAGGGCCTGGCCAGCGGTGGGAATAGTAGGGGGCGGTTTGGCCTCCGCGGCAGCACAGCCGGCCATGGGAGGCAGGAGCAGGCGGCACGACCGGCGCTGCTTTGGGCGGCTAGAGCAAGAAGACCGGAGGTTGAAGAAGCACTACGGTCGTTGGATGGACATCGTATGGTCACTGCAGCTAGAATCGTTTATATAGACTAAGTTGACAAAGCCCTTGGTACGTCAACTTAGTAGGCCCACAGGTCAGCTTTCGAAACGGTGCGCCCTAGATGTCAGGGGGAGGAATCATTTTTTGTGCAGGTGAACCTAGAATATCTGAGATTGAAGAAGAAGCACGACATCTGTTGGATGGACATCCAACGGCCACTGCTGCTAGAACCGTGTGTTGACTATAAGTTGACAAAGCCTTGCATACGCGTCAACTCTGTTTTTTTTAAGGGACGCATCAACTTAGTAAGGCCAGAAGTGTGTGGCGGAGAACTTATAGCCCATTTGAGATTTGTAAGAATGTGTAGCCCATTTTTGAATTCTAATGGAATTTACTACAACCCATTTACAGTTTGTTAAAAGTACAGCACATTTCAACCAATCGTTCAAAACAGAATTCAATAAAATTTCCCACATTTTGATGGGATCCAAAATATTTTTATCCCGAAATTTCTAGTCAGATTAAATACAATTTAAATATAAATTTATATTACGTAAAAATCCAACGAAACGTTGCGCTCGCAACAATTAATGAAATTAAAATTTTCCATATCCAAAAATAATATTTTATAAAGTAATCACGTGTTTGGTGCATTTTTTTATAGTTACTGCCCAGTTTTTATAATTACATCCCATTTATTATTTCTTAAAGCTCATTTTTTTGTTAAGCCTAATGCATCCCTCCTAGGAAAGATTTGCAGCCCAGCGGGGCGGAGAATAACAACTTGACCTTGCGTGGGTATTCCTAAAAAAAGTATAGCTGGGCTAGCCATTTTCAGCTTGAAAAAAATTAATATCTGGGCTGGATATCTGGCCTGGGCTAGACGGGCCACAGCCCGCCCAGTTAATACCTGCAGCGATGTTTTCGTTGTTGTTCAGAGGAGAAAAATTAATGTCTGGGCTAAACATCAAAAAACTCTGCAGTGCTCACACCTCAAAAACACAAATACTGCTCAAGCTGCTTGGTCCCAGTTGTCGGCCGCTTCTTGTGCAATTCTCTCATTTATTGGCTACTATATAGGTTGACAATGGTCTGGGACCGTGATGTCAGGAAACCAGGAGGAAGAAAAATAAATTACTCCAGCGAGCGCTTCCACCTCTGCCTCGTTGTCTCCCGTGGAAACCCCTCTCCTCCCTTGTTTTTGCTCGGGCAAGGACCAATGCATGCAGCACGTCCATGCGGTTATTAGGCAAGAAATAAAAGCGCTTTGCATGCTATGAATTACGATGGCCTGCATGGGTAGCTAATAAGGCATCATCTTAACTGCTGTGATTAAATGTTGTGTTTAGAAGAGAGAAATATTCTTCTTTTCCACCAATCTGCTTGCACCTAGGTCGTGATGCACCTTCTAATACGACTTATTCACCTAGACGGAGGGAATATAGTTTTATACATATATATAATAAGGATGCACTTGCGTACGTGAGGCTATGGACCTGGTGGATCCCCATTGTCATCCTCTCCAAGTAAAATCATCTCCTCGCCCGCGCGCGCTTTCCGCCCGAAACAGTCAGCGTCGCCCGCCCCGCTTCCCGGTGCAGGCGATTGCTCCGCCTTCAAACGACACAAGTGTCGTTCGTCCGTCCATCTGCCGCCCACATTAATGATACGCGGTTGCTGAGGCGGCTACTCCGGCGCCACACGTTCGTCCCTCCGCCCGCCCACCATTGCTATATAAACTGCTGCGCCGGCCATAGCCGCAGTCATCCGCATTCGTTCCCTTTCTCCTGTCCACACCACTACTGCCCACCATGGCTTCCTCGCGCTCCAACGCTCTTCGGGACGGGCGGAAGACGGACCACAAGGAGATGGCAGCCATTGCTGCCGACCGGCTGGCCGGCAAGCAGCCGGAGGACGACGACATCCCAATGGAGAACATGGTAATCGATGATCCGGCGCCAACCCCCTCCTCCACGCCATCCTCGTCGGTGCATTGCACCATGACCATCGGCGAGGCCCGTGCCCAATATATGGACAGTGTGAGACAGATGTGTCAGGAGCAGTTCCGGGAGGCGCAGGCCGACGCCGCCTACAACCACCATCTCCTCCAAGATCACCTGCAGGCGGAGGAGAAGATCGCCGCGGAGCGGGCGGAGCAGGAGGCGCTTCTCGACTCGTACCGCTCCGCCCGCAAGGGCCGCCTCGAGCGCTGGCGGTACTGCATGCAGGTGGCGGAGGCTGCGGCCGCCTACAAAGAGGCTAGCAAAGAGGGTGATGAAGCTGTCGGATCACGGGTTCCGGCAGACCCTTAAGGTTCGATCTCTGGGGTGCGCGCGGATATCGTGCCCTCTACCTCTACGTCTCATAAGGATCTAACTACCGCAAGAACAACACAAGAGACACAGGGTTTATACTGGTTCGGGCCACCGATGCGGTGTAATACCCTACTCCAGTGTGGTGGGTGGATTGCCTCTTGGGCTGATGAGGAAGAACAGTACAAGGAAGAACAACCTCGCGAAGGTCTGTTCTTGGCTAGGGGATGAACTGCTAGGGGGAGTTCGATCGCCCTTCTCTCTCTCTCTCTCTCTCTCTCTCTCTCTCTCTCTCTCTCTCTCTCTCTCTCTCTCTCTCTCTCTCTCTCTCTCTCTCTCTCTCTGGATGCCTCTAGATACTGAATCAGGTCTCTAGATGCTGAATCAGATCCCTCTACCCTGGGGGTGGCTAGTCCTATTTATAGGCAAAGGCCCTGGGCCTCTTCCCAAATATTGAGCGGGAAGGGCGCCAACAATTGGCCAATTTGAAGCGGAACATCTGGTACACTTATCCTGACTAAAGTTGGTCTTCGCCTGCCAAAGGCCCTGTGGTGATGCCGTCCTGGGCTCCATGGTGACCTCCTTCCCGCCGTTGGACTGGTCTTGGTCTCGTTGCACCGAAATGGGTGCCTTTGCTTGATCCTCTCGCCTGCGCTTGCCCCCTTTGCACCAAAGAGGAAAGGGAGACGCTACGCGGGCTGGCGCCCGCCTGGCTATTGGAAATATGCCCTAGAGGCAATAATAAAAGCATTATTATTATATTTCCTTATTCATGATAATTGTCTTTATTCGTGCTATAATTGTGTTATCCGGAAATCGTAATACATGTGTGAATAACAGACAACAACATGTCCCTAGTAAGCCTCTACTTGACTAGCTCGTTGATCAATAGATAGTCATGGTTTCCTGACTATGGGCATTGGATGTCAATGATAACGAGATCACATCATTAGGAGAATGATGTGATGGACGAGACCCAATCCTAAACATAGCATAAGATCGCATAGTTCGTTTGCTAGGGTTTTCCAATGTCAAGTATCCTTTCCTTAGACCATGAGATCGTGTAACTCCCGGATACCGTAGGAGTGCTTTGGGCGTGCCAAACGTCACAACATAACTGGGTGACTATAAAGGTATACTACGGGTATCTCCGAAAGTATCTGTTGGGTTGACACGGATCGAGACTGGGATTTGTCACTCCGCTTGACGGAGAGGTATCACCGGGCCCTCTCGGTAATGCATCATCATAATGAGCTCAATGTGATCAAAGTGTTTGATCATGGGATCATGCATTACGGTACGATAAAAGTGACTTGCCGGTAACGAGATTGAACGAGGTATTGGGATACCGACGATCGAATCTCGGGCAAGTAAAATACCGATTGACAAAGGGAATCGTATACGGGATTAATTGAATCCTCGACATCGTGGTTCATCCGATGAGATCATCATGGAGCATGTGGGAGCCAACATGGGTATCCAGATCCCGCTGTTGGTTATTGCGCGAGAGCCGTCTCGGTCATGTCTGCATGTCTCCCAAACCCGTAGGGTCTACACACTTAAGGTTCGGTGACGCTAGGGTTGTGAAGATATGTATATGCAGTAACCCGAATGTTGTTCGGAGTCCCGGATGAGATCCCGGACGTCACGAGGAGTTTCGGAATGGTCCGGAGGTAAAGAATTATATATATAGGAAGTGCTGTTTTGGCCATCGGGACAAGTTTCGGGGTTATCGGTATTGTACCGGGACCACCGGAGGGTACCGGGGGTCCACCGGGTGGGGCCACCTGCCTCGGGGGGCCACATGGGCTCTAGGGGGTGCGCCTTGGCCTACATGGGCCAAGGGGAACCAGCCCCAAGAGGCCCATGCGCCTAGGGTTTCAAAGGGAAGGAGTCCCACAAGGGGAAGGCACCTCCTAGGTGCCTTGGGGGGAGGGAAACCTCCCCTTGGCCGCCGCCCCAAGGAGATTGGATATCCTAGGGCCGGCGCCCCCCCTTGGCACTCCTATATAAAGGGGGGGAGGGGGCAGCCGCACCCCTGGTCCTTGGCGCCTCCCTCTCCCTCTCCAACACCTCCTCCTCCTCCGTAGGGCTCGGCGAAAGCCTGTCGGAGTACTTCAACTCCACCATCACCACGCCATCGTGCTGCTGCTGGAGCCTTCTTCCCCAACCTCTCCTTTGCCTTGCTGGATCAAGAAGAAGGAGACGTTACGCTGACCGTACGTGTGTTGAACGCGGAGGTGTCGTCCTTTCGGTGCTAGGATCTTCGGTGATTTGGATCACGTCGTGTACGACTACCTCATCCCCGTTCGTTGAACGCTTCCGCTCGCGATCTACAAAGTGGTATGTAGATGCAATCTCTCTCCCATGACTCGTTGCTAGATGAACTCCTAGATGGATCTTGGTGAAACCGTAGGAAAATTTTAATTTTCTGCAACGTTCCCCAACAGTGGTATCAGAGCTAGGTCTATGCGTAGTTCTCTATTGCACGAGTAGAACACAATTTGTTGTGGGCGTAGATGTTGTCAACTTTCTTGCCGCTACTAGTCTTATCTTGCTTCAGCGGTATTGTGGGATGAAGCAGCCCGGACCAACCTTACACGTACTCTTACGTGAGACCGGTTCCACCGACTAACATGCACTAGTTGCATAAGGTGGCTGGCGGGTGTCTGTCTCTCCTACTTTAGTTGGAGCGGATTCGATGAAAAGGGTCCTTATGAAGGGTAAATAGAAGTTGACAAATCACGTTGTGGCTTTCACGTAGGTAAGAAAACGTTCTTGCTAGAACCCTAATTCAGCCACGTAAAACTTGCAACAACAATTAGAGGACGTCTAACTTGTTTTTGCAGCAAGTGCTTTGTGATATGATATGGCCAAAGTTGTGATGAATGATGAATGGTCTATATGTGATGTATGAGATGTTCATGCTATTGTAATAGGAATCACGACTTGCATGTCGATGAGTATGACAACCGGCAGGAGCCATAGGAGTTGTCTTTATTTTTTGTATGACCTGCGTGTCATTGAGAAACGCCATGTAAATTACTTTACTTTATTGCTAAACGCGTTAGCCATAGTAGTAGAAGTAATAATTGGCGAGCAACTTCATGGAGACACGATGATGGTGATCATGATGATGGAGATCATGGTGTCAAGCCGGTGACAAGATGATCATGGAGCCCCAAGATGGAGATCAAAGGAGCTATGTGATATTGGCCATATCATGTCACGTTTATTATTTGATTGCATGTGATGTTTATCATGTTTTGCATCTTGTTTACTTAGAACGACGGTAGTAAATAAGATGATCCCTCATAATAATTTCAAGAAGTGTTCCCCCTAACTGTGCACCGTTGTGACAGTTCGTTGTTTCGAAGCACCACGTGATGATCGGGTGTGATAGATTCTAACGTTCACATACAACGGGTGTAAGACAGATTTACACATGCAAACACTTAGGTTGACTTGACGAGCCTAGCATGTACAGACATGGCCTCGGAACACAGAAGACCGAAAGGTCGAGCATGAGTCGTATAGAAGATACGATCAACATGAAGATGTTCACCGATGTTGACTAGTCCGTCTCACGTGATGATCGGACACGGCCTAGTTGACTCGGATCATGTAATACTTAGATGACTAGAAGAGGGATGTCTATCTAAGTGGGAGTTCATTAAATAATTTGATTAAATGAACTTTATTATCATGAACTTAGTCTAAAATATTTACAATATGTCTTGTAGATCAAATGGCCAACGTAGTCCTCAACTTCAACGCGTTCCTAGAGAAAACCAAGCTGAAAGACGATGGCAGCAACTATACGGACTGGGTCCGGAACCTGAGGATCATCCTCATAGCTGCCAAGAAAGATTATGTCCTACGAGCACCGCTGGGTGACGCACCTATTCTCCCTGCAGAACAAGACGTTATGAACGCTTGGCAGTCACGCTGCGATGATTACTCCCTCGTTCAGTGCGGCATGCTTTACAGCTTAGAGCCGGGGCTCCAAAAGTGTTTTGAGAGACATGGAGCATATGAGATGTTCGAAGAGCTGAAAATGGTTTTCCAAGCTCATGCCCGGGTCGAGAGATATGAAGTCTCCGACAAATTCTTTAGCTGTAAGATGGAGGAAAATAGCTCTGTCAGTGAACACATACTCAAAATGTTTGGGTTGCACAACCGCTTGACTCAACTGGAAGTTAATCTCCCGGATGAAGCGGTCATTGACAGAATCCTCCAGTCGCTTCCACCTAGCTACAAGAGCTTTGTGATGAACTACAATATGCAGGGGATGGTAAAGACCATTCCTGAGGTATATGATATGCTGAAATCAGCAGAGGTAGAAATCAAGAAGGAACATCAAGTGTTGATGGTGAATAAAACCACTAAGTTCAAGAAGGGCAAGGGTAAAAATAACTTCAAGAAGGACGGCAAGGAAGTTGCCACGCCCGGTAAACAAGTTGCCGGGAAGAAGCCAAAGAATGGACCCAAGCCCGAGACTGAGTGTTTTTATTGCAAGGGAAGTGGTCACTGGAAGCGGAACTGCCCCAAATACTTAGTGGACAAGAAGGCCGGCAAAACCAAAGGTATATGTGATATACATGTAATTGATGTGTACCTTACCAGTACTCGTAGTAGCTCTTGGGTATTTGATACCGGTGCAGTTGCTCACATTTGTAACTCAAAGCAGGAGCTGCGGAATAAACGGAGACTGGCGAAGGACGAGGTGACGATGCGCGTCGGGAATGGTTCCAAGGTCGATGTGATCGCCGTCGGCACGCTACCTCTACATTTACCTACGGGATTAGTTTTAAACCTCAATAATTGTTATTTAGTGCCAAGTTTGAGCATGAACATTGTATCTGGATCTCGTTTAATTCGAGATGGCTACTCATTTAAATCCGAGAATAATGGTTGTTCTATTTATATGAGAGATATGTTTTATGGTCATGCTCCGATGGTTAATGGTTTATTCTTAATGAATCTCGTACGTGATGATACACATATTCATAGTGTGAATACCAAAAGAGTTAAAGTTGATAACAATAGTCCCACATATTTGTGGCACTGCCGCCTTGGTCACATAGGTGTCAAACACATGAAGAAGCTCCATGCAGATGGACTTTTAGAGTCTCTTGATTATGAATCATTTGACACGTGCGAACCATGCCTCATGGGTAAAATGACCAAGACTCCGTTCTCAGGAACAATGGAGCGAGCAACCAACGTATTGGAAATCATACATACCGATGTGTGCGGTCCAATGAGTGTTGAGGCTCGCGGTGGCTATCGTTATGTTCTCACCCTCACTGATGACTTGAGTAGATATGGGTATATCTACTTAATGAAACACAAGTCTGAGACCTTTGAAAAGTTCAAGGAATTTTAGAGTGAGGTTGAAAATCAACGTGACAGAAAAATCAAGTTTTTACGATCAGATCGTGGAGGAGAATACTTGAGTCATGAATTTGGCACACACTTAAGAAAATGTGGAATAGTTTCACAACTCACGCCACCTGGAACACCTCAGCGTAATGGTGTGTCCGAACGTCGTAATCGCACTCTATTAGATATGGTACGATCTATGATGTCTCTTACCGATTTACCGCTATCTTTTTGGGGCTATGCTTTAGAGACTGCCGCATTCACTTTAAATAGGGCTCCGTCAAAATCCGTTGAGACGACACCGTATGAATTATGGTTTGGGAAGAAACCTAAGCTGTCGTTTCTAAAAGTTTGGGGATGCGATGCTTATGTCAAGAAACTTCAACCTGAAAAGCTCGAACCCAAGTCGGAAAAATGCGTCTTCATAGGATACCCTAAAGAAACTATTGGGTAAACCTTCTACCTCAGATCCGAAGGCAAGGTCTTTGTTGCCAAGAATGGATCCTTTCTAGAGAAAGAGTTTCTCTCGAAAGAAGTAAGTGGGAGGAAAGTAGAACTTGATGAAGTATTACCTCTTGAACCAGAAAATGGCGAAACTCAAGAAAACATTTCTGAGGTGCCTGCACCGACTAGAGAGGAAATTAATGATGATGATCAAGATACTTCTAATCAAGCTCCTACTGAAATTCGAAGGTCCACAAGGACACGTTCCGCACCAGAGTGGTACGGCAACCCTGTCTTGGAAATCATGTTGTTAGACAATGGTGAACCTTCGAACTATGAGGAAGCAATGGCGGGCCTGGATTCCGACAAATGGCTGGAAGCCATGAAATCCGAGATAGGATCCATGTATGAAAACGAAGTATGGACTTTGACTGACTTGCCCGTTGAGCGGCGAGCCATAGAAAATAAATGGATCTTTAAGAAGAAGACAGACGCGGATGGTAATGTGACCATCTATAAAGCTCGACTTGTCGCTAAGGGTTATTGACAAGTTCAAGGGGTTGACTACGATGAGACTTTCTCACCGGTAGCGAAGCTGAAGTCTGTCCGAATCATGTTAGCAATTGCCGCATTCTACGATAATGAAATATGGCAAATGGACGTCAAAACGGCATGCCTTAATGGTTTCCTTAAGGAAGAATTGTATATGATGCAGCCGGAAGGTTTTGTCGATCCTAAGAATGCTGACAAGGTGTGCAAGCTCCAACGCTCGATTTATGGGCTGGTGCAAGCATCTCGGAGTTGGAACATTCGCTTTGATGAGATGATCAAAGCGTTTGGGTTTATGCAGACTTATGGAGAAGCCTGCGTTTACAAGAAAGTGAGTGGGAGCTCTGTAGCATTTCTCATACTATATGTAGATGACATACTTTTGATGGGAAATGATATAGAACTCTTGGACAGCATTAAGGCCTACTTGAATAAGAGTTTTTCAATGAAGGACCTTGGAGAAGCTGCTTATATATTAGGCATCAAGATCTATAGAGATAGATCGAGACGCCTCATAGGTCTTTCACAAAGCACATACCTTGATAAGATATTGAAGAAATTCAATATGGATCAATCTAAGAAAGGGTTCTTACCTGTGTTACAAGGTGTGAAATTGAGCTCAGCTCAATGTCCGACCACGGCAGAAGATATAGAAGAGATGAGTGTCATCCCCTATGCCTCAGCCATAGGTTCTATTATGTATGCCATGCTGTGTACCAGACCTGATGTAAACCTTGCCGTAAGTTTGGTAGGAAGGTACCAAAGTAATCCCGGCAAGGAACACTGGACAGCGGTCAAGAATATCCTGAAGTACCTGAAAAGGATTAAGGAAATGTTTCTCGTTTATGGAGGTGACGAAGAGCTCGTCATAAAGGGTTACGTCGACGCTAGCTTCGACACAGATCTGGATGACTCTAAGTCACAAACCGGATATGTGTATATTTTGAATGGTGGGGCAGTAAGCTGGTGCAGTTGCAAGCAGAGCGTTGTGGCGGGATCTACATCTGAAGCGGAGTACATGGCAGCCTCGGAGGCAGCACATGAAGCAATTTGGGTGAAGGAGTTCATCACCGACCTCGGAGTCATACCCAATTCGTCGGGGCCAATCAAACTCTTCTGTGACAACACTGGAGCTATTGCACTTGCCAAGGAGCCCAGGTTTCACAAGAAGACCAGGCACATCAAGCGTCGCTTCAACTCCATTCGTGAAAATGTTCAAGATGGAGACATAGAAATTTGTAAAGTACACACGGATCTGAATGTCGCAGATCCGTTGACTAAACCTCTCCCTAAGGCAAAACATGATCAGCACCAGAACTCTATGGGTGTTCGATTCATCACAATGTAACTAGATTATTGACTCTAGTGCAAGTGGGAGAGTATTGGAAATATGCCCTATAGGCAATAATAAAAGCATTATTATTATATTTCCTTATTCATGATAATTGTCTTTATTCGTGCTATAATTGTGTTATCCGGAAATCGTAATACATGTGTGAATAACAGACAACAACATGTCCCTAGTAAGCCTCTACTTGACTAGCTCGTTGATCAATAGATAGTCATGGTTTCCTGACTATGGGCATTGGATGTCAATGATAACGAGATCACATCATTAGGAGAATGATGTGATGGACGAGACCCAATCCTAAACATAGCATAAGATCGCATAGTTCGTTTGCTAGGGTTTTCCAATGTCAAGTATCCTTTCCTTAGACCATGAGATCGTGTAACTCCCGGATACCGTAGGAGTGCTTTGGGCGTGCCAAACGTCACAACGTAACTGGGTGACTATAAAGGTATACTACGGGTATCTCCGAAAGTATCTGTTGGGTTGACACGGATCGAGACTGGGATTTGTCACTCCGCTTGACGGAGAGGTATCACCGGGCCCTCTCGGTAATGCATCATCATAATGAGCTCAATGTGATCAAAGTGTTTGATCATGGTATCATGCATTACGGTACGAGAAAAGTCACTTGCCGGTAACGAGATTGAACGAGGTATTGGGGTACCGACGATCGAATCTCGGGCAAGTAAAATACCGATTAACAAAGGGAATCATATACGGGATTAATTGAATCCTCGACATCGTGGTTCATCCGATGAGATCATCGTGGAGCATGTGGGAGCCAACATGGGTATCCAGATCCCGCTGTTGGTTATTGCCCGAGAGCCATCTCGGTCATGTCTGCATGTCTCCCGAACCCGTAGGGTCTACACACTTAAGGTTCGGTGACGCTAGGGTTGTGAGGATATGTATATGCAGTAACCTGAATGTTGTTCGGAGTCCCTGATGAGATCCCGGACGTCACGAGGAGTTTCGGAATGGTCCGGAGGTAAAGAATTATATATATAGGAAGTGCTGTTTTGGCCATCGGAACAAGTTTCGGGGTTATCGGTATTGTACCGGGACCACCGGAGGGTCCCGGGGGTCCACCGGGTGGGGCCACCTGCCTCGGGGGGCCACATGGGCTCTAGGGGGTGCGCCTTGGCCTACATGGGCCAAGGGGAACCAGCCCCAAGAGGCCCATGCGCCTAGGGTTTCAAAGGGAAGGAGTCCCACAAGGGGAAGGCACCTCCTAGGTGCCTTGGGGGGAGGGAAACCTCCCCTTGGCCGCCGCCCCAAGGAGATTGGATCTCCTAGGGCCGGCGCCCCCCCCCCCCTTGGCACTGCTATATAAAGGGGGGAGGGGGCAGCCGCACCCCTGGTCCTTGGCGCCTCCCTCTCCCTCTCCAACACCTCCTCCTCCTCCGTAGGGCTCGGCGAAGCCCTGCCGGAGTACTGCAACTCCACCATCACCACGCCGTCGTGCTGCTGCTTGAGCCTTCTTCCCCAACCTCTCCTTTGCCTTGCTGGATCAAGAAGAAGGAGACGTTACGCTGACCGTACGTGTGTTGAACGCGGAGGTGCCGTCCTTTCGGTGCTAGGATCTCCGGTGATTTGGATCACGTCGTGTACGACTACCTCATCCCCGTTCGTTGACCGCTTCCGCTCGCGATCTACAAAGTGGTATGTAGATGCAATCTCTCTCCCATGACTCATTTCTAGATGAACTCCTAGATGGATCTTGGTGAAACCGTAGGAAAATTTTAATTTTCTGCAACGTTCCCCAACACTGGCACCCTTGGTCGTCATGGCTTGCGTCATGGCACCTCGTGAGGTACCCGCCTTGATCTCTCCGCCTCCTCGCGAGCCAGCCTAAGGAGGCCGTGCTTGAGGAAGCGCCGCGTCGTCCGCCTCGCGAGGCTTGGCCCCTCGCGAGGGTCTTGAGCCTTGTGCTGATGAAGATCGGCCACGCTGGGCCCCCATTTGAGCCACGCCGCAGGCCGCAGGCAGGCAAGTCCGGGGACCCCCGTTCCCAGAACGCCCACAGTAGCCCCGGGGCCCAAGGCGCGCACGGACTTGGCCGTGCCGAGAGGCGAAAGGGCAAGGGCGAAGCGCCGCGGGACCTAACAGCCTGCGGCCTTGGGCGCCGCGTGGCGGTTGATTGGACGTAGGCGCTTTTGCAACTGCGCAAGTTATTAAAGTTGTGGCATCCGCTCGGGCTTTGTTCTTCTCCTTCTTCATCCGCTGCTCAGATTCCCTTTCTTGCGCTTCTCCTCTCTTCCTCCAAGCTTCCAGATCTGCTCTACCTGCTCGACCCAGGTAGCCATGGCGCCTCGCCGGGTCCCGGCCGAAGCTTGGTTCTCGCCTGCTTTGGACTCGCCCAGCGTGTCAGAGGCGAGCCTCGCCCTACTGCACCGGATGGTTGCGGCGCAAGGCATTGACGGGGCGCAGATATTCAAGGTCGGCTCTGATGCCCCTGAAGGCCAAGGGAGCACCTTCTATCCTTTCTTCGTGAGCTCCATTACAGCGGGCATGGTGCCCCCTTTCTCTGAGTTCTTCTTCGTCGTCCTCCGCCATTACAACTTGCAAGCTTTGCATCTCCACCCCAACTCCGTCCTTCTCCTGGCGATCTTCGCCTACTACTGCGAGGCGCATGTGGGGGTGCAGCCTTCAGTGGCCTTGCTGCGCCACTACTTCTACCTCCGGACCTCCAAAGGTTCTCCTTCCGCGTGCGCGGGCTTCGTCACGTGCGGCAGCTCCATGGCCATCTCGAATCCGGGGAAGAGGATCGAGGGCTTCCGGAGCAAGGGGGTATTGGTTGACACCGGGCGCGTCCACCCTCGGTTGGCCCTTCCCACGGAGCCGCCCGTGATCTCGGGAGACTGGTGCCGAGCGGAGCTCACGGATCCCCGCGCGAAGTCGATGCTGGCGAAGATGGACGCCGATCTGAAGCCAGCCAACATGGCGACGGCGAAGCTGACCAGGGCGTCGCTGCTGAGGGAGTTCCTGGAGCACCAGTTGGCTCCACTTCGGCAGTACTCTCCCCCGATGTGGAGGCCTCATCCGAGCCCCGCAGTCGTGGGCGAAGAGGACGTGACTGCGGTCCTCCAATCCCTGGTCGGGGGCGAGGTAGCAAGGCTGGAGGGCGCACCTTCGCCCCTGTTCCTCCGCGACGATTGGGAGCAAGCGGTGAAGTCCATGCCCGTCTTCAATGGGGACGGGCTCGTGCCCGTGGTGGCTCCCGAGGATTTGGTGGATGTGTCTTCCGGCGACTCCAGCGGAGGAGCGGGCGAGGAGGAGTGGGGGGGAGGTCCCGACTCCGAGGCAACTGACGGAGAGTCTAGGGCTCCCCCGCTCCAGCGCAAGCCCCGCGCTCTCCACCTTTCGCTGAGCGATGATGACGATGGCGACGACGTGTTGGGCAGCGGGAGCTCACCCCCGGTCCCGAAGAAGGGCAGGACCGGGTTGATTCCCCGCGGGTCTGCCCTAACTCCGGGGCGAACCGCTGACGCGCCTTCTGCTTCCGAGGTTGACCCCTCCAGTCGGCTCTCCGGCTTCAAGTTTGGCAGGAGACCGCTCGAGCTTTCTGGCGACGACCTGTAAGTGCTTGATCCTTGATCCCTGGTTTCTTGTTCCGCTGATGAGGCTTGACGATTACTTCTCCTGAGCAGGCTGGCGCCCGCGGCGAAGAAGCTGAAGGGAGCTCCTGGGGCCCCAGCTGTGGCGACACCTCCACCTGTAGGGGAGGGCGACCGCGACGCACGAGCTTCTCCCGCCCACTCGCCCTTGCGGGGCTTGGCTGATCTGGCTGGGGCCGCAGCCCCCATGGCTTGATCGACCCTAGAGGTGCCCTCGCCTGGTGCTGCTGCTACGGCTGGGGAGGCGCAGCAGACTCCGTCTAGGGATACTGCGGCCTCGCCGCCGCTATCTTCTCCTCCCGTTCCGCCGGCCGCTGGTTCCGCAACCCCTCCTGCTGCCTTGAAGCGCACTGATGCTTCTCCGCCTTCTTCTTCCATCTTGGAGCGGGCTGTTGCTGGACTAGACCGGCTGCGGCAGGATCTTCTAGGCGCCGACCCTCGCCTGGTGGCCGGGCGCCTGGAGGTGGCCTCGTGCCATCGTAGCGAGGGGGCAGGTCCAGCTTGAACTTGCCGGGCCATGCGACTCCGCGCAGCTCGGCGGTGTAGGAGCGGCAGCCAGCGGTGGCCGCGGGAGGTTTTGGTCGAGGGAGAGCTTGGCCTTGTGGGTCCCCTTGCGCTGCAGCTGGGAGCAGCACGGGGTCTTGATGCGCCGGAGCTGGGAGCGCCCGAGCAGCCTCTTGCGGTCGCGAGACTTCTTGGCAGCTCCGTTCCTGCTGGGCCGGCGCATGACGGAGCGGGTTCAGCCCAGGAGTCGCGTGCCTTGGGGCCATGGCATCTTATTAGAAAGGAGGCGGCTGGAATGCCCCCGTGGCTTCATTGCCCACGCGGGGCGGAGTGCGGCGCAGCGGTGCGGAAGGTGCGGGAGAGCCCCCTGCGGCGCGGACGAGCTCGGCGACGCGGTCGAGCCACTCCTCATAGACGTTGTCGACGGGGCGGTAGCGCAGGAGCTCGTTCGCCGCGATGAGCGCAGCTCGAGCCTCCAAGGGCGCGCGAAGCGCGTGCGACGAAGAACCGGCCGGGGTGAGCGACGGAGTGGCGGTGCGGCCATCTCGCCGCACGGACGGGTGCTGAGAGGATGCTTGCTGCTCGTTCCCCGCCGGGCCGGTGGCGGCGTTGACGGCGGGCGACGGGGAACGACGAGGACGCCCACCGACTGGGGCCGTCTGGACGACGCAGGAAGCGATGGCGGCCCGGCGCTCGACGCGGGCCCGACGAGCATCAGACATGGATGCGACGGTCGGAGGAGAGCGGAGCGGTGGAAGACAGATTCCGGCGCACCCCTACCTGGCGCGCCGAATGTCGGATCACGGGTTCCGGCAGACCCTTAAGGTTCGAACTCTGGGGTGCGCGCGGAGATCGTGCCCTCTACCTCTACGTCTCGTAAGGATCTAACTACCGCAAGAACAACACAAGAGACACAGGGTTTATACTAGTTCGGGCCACCGATGCGGTGTAATACCCTACTCCAGTGTGGTGGGTGGATTGCCTCTTGGGCTGATGACGAAGAACGGTACAAGGAAGAACAGCCTCGCGAAGGTCTGTTCTTGGCTAGGGGATGAACTGCTAGGGGGAGTTCGATCGCCCTTCTCTCTCTCTCTCTCTCTCTCTCTCTCTCTCTCTCTCTCTCTCTCTCTCTCTGGATGCCTCTAGATACTGAATCAGGTCTCCGGATGCTGAATCGGATCCCTCTACCCTGGGGGTGGCTAGTCCTATTTATAGGCAAAGGCCCTGGGCCTCTTCCCAAATATTGAGCGGGAAGGGCGCCAACAATTGGCCAATTTGAAGGGGAACATCTGGTACACTTATCCTGACTAAAGTTGGTCTTCGCCTGCCAAAGGCCCTGTGGTGACGCCGTCCTGGGCTCCATGGTGACCTCCTTCCCGCCGTTGGACTGGTCTTGGTCTCGTTGCACCGAAATGGGTGCCTTTGCTTGATCCTCTCGCCTGTGCTTGCCCCCTTTGCACCAAAGAGAAAAGGGAGACGCTGCGCGGGCTGGCGCCCGCCTGGCACCCTTGGTCGTCATGGCTTGCGTCATGGGCACCTCGTGAGGTACCCGCCTTGATCTCTCCGCCTCCTCGCGAGCCAGCCTAAGGAGGCCATGCTTGAGGAAGCGCTGCGTCGTCTGCCTCGCGAGGCTTGGCCCCTCGCGAGGGTCTTGAGCCTTGTGCTGATGAAGATGGGCCATGCTGGGCCCCCATTTGAGCCACGCCACAGGCCGCAGGCAGGCAAGTCTGGGGACCCCCGTTCCCAGAACGCCGACAGAAGCGGGCGAGGACGAGGCAGAGGACAATGCCGGCTCCGACGAGTCCCCGCTCTGCTGGCGTCGATGAGGCCCTACTCCGCCGAGGCCCCGCGGCGCCAACAACGAGGCAGAGGACAATGTCGGCTCCGACGAGTCCCCGCTTCGCTGGCATCGACGAGGCCCTGCTCCGTCGAGGCCCCGCAACGCCAACAATGAGGCAGAGGACACCGCCGGCTCCACCAACGCCCCGCCCCGCCAACGAGGCAGAGGACATCGCCGGCTCAGCCAAGGCCCCACCCTGCCGGCAACGTGGGGGAGGATTTCCACCACTCCGCTGAGGCGCCGCCCGCCAGCAACAAGACAGAGGACATCGCCGGCTCCGCCGAGGCTCCGCCCCGCTGCCAACGAGGCCACGCCACACAGAAAACAAGGAAGAATAGAACACGGTAGGTCGCCGCCGCTCGGGTCCAAGTAAGGCCACCGCTGCTACCCTCCGGTTGAAGCAAGCTAGGCGGGTTAACCATTGACGGCCAATTAGCTTCTTGGCGGCGACGTGGAGTCGGAGAGCTGCGCTGGAGAAGGACGCTACTTCTACTTAACTGCTGGTGCAATTGGCTGACTGACACGTGGGCCCAACAGGCCACATGTCAGTTACGCAACTGCACCTGCAGTTTAGTCACTAAAGCTTCTGTTCGGCTCAGCGCGACACAGGTGGGTAGCTTCGGTTAATTAATTATACCTCCAGCGCACCCCTTTTTAGTTGAAGAATGTATGAAATGTAATGAAAATCGGCATGTTTATATGAAATTCGACCGTGTATGAAGGAATTTATTTCGATTAGTTCGAATTCCTGTATCACTGGCATTGGATGAACATGCAAAACAATACGTACTAGCATTATTCCCAGGGTGATCACCTCGTTTGCAGCAGTTTCACATGTACTCCCTCCGGTCCTTTCTAGTCTGCATACAAGTTTTGTCTATAGTCAAAGTATCTCTACTTTGACCAATCTTATACAAAAAAGTATGCACTTTCACAATGTGCGAAGTAAAAAGGAACAGAAGGAGTACAAAGAGTTTGAGAAGCTTTTTAGCATTTCTGTACATTGCAATCAAACACACAGGCCTGGCAATTCATAGAGAACATTCAAAACAATCCATGATTATGCATCTCAGCGACTCACATGTCAGAGGCAATATTTACTTCACAACTAGAGAATAAAGAAAAAATTGATCGACGCTGCTGACAGCAAAGGGCGTCCCATTCGAAAATATCAAACGCATGTCTTGCTAAAATCGATGAGCAAAATTTGACAAGGTTGTCCCATTCCAAAATATCAAATGCCTATGATTGTGGAATGGGCAGGGTTTGCCATCAGTTCGGACATTGACATGGCACCTCGTGCTAAATAAACCAGCTGTTCTTTTTGTGCAGTTCCACCAAAATCAACCAAATTCGCGCGTAGCTTGTATGATTTCGCCCTTATATGTTACAACGCCTTGAACTTATCGGCACCTCCTTTCTTGTGGTGGAAATGAATGATTCGATGTATTCATGAACATTTTGTGCAGTTCCCATTGAAATCAAGTTGAGCACCCCTGTTTGCACAAATACAAAAAAGTGATTAGTATAAAGCAAATTGTACTATGAATTGACAGTTTCAATAGGCACATACATGGTCCATGTAGAGCACACTTTTAGAAAAATGGAACTCACCAGAAAGAATCCTAGAACAACATTGTACTCGCGCATCACAGCAAAAAATGGAGATTTTGTCAATCCTTCTGAGCTGAAGTTAGTTTGGTCTTGTGGGGAGTAATGTAACCATCCTTCAACTGCTCCTTCTGATGATAAGATAGACAGGGCTTCTTCATCCTGGCATAATCGGAACTAGTCACTTCACGTACTCCATATTCTTCTTCAGAGGAAGATGATCCTGTTGTGCAAAAACAAGAGGACTACTAAATGCTAGCATCACTGTTTGCTCGAAAAAAAGGAAAGGAAATATTTAGAACAGCACAGATGAAGGACTTCTCAAGGACAATACCACTTTTTCATGACAGTATCTAAACAGTAGCAAAACACGAATAGAGATGACAAAGCTCAATCATATGGATGAAATCAGTGGGCGAGTACCAACCTTTGTCAGGAGGCTTATTGTGTAGAGCATACAGATGAAGCAATTCTCCGGAACCATCTGTTGCTATCTACGATGGTGGCCATGCTTACTATATACTCCTCGATTAGTTTAATGTTTCCAACATCTTCTTGTGCAGTTCCACTAAAATATATGGTATCTTCAAAGAAGATCCCTGGTTGCACAAGTAGAGATAATTACATATTACATTAAGAGTGGCATCAAATCAGTGGCAAAACAATTGCTCGTTCCAGCCATAGCAATAAATTAAGATGCAAAACTATATCATTACTTGTGCATCATAGTTCGAGTGCTTCATTACAGCACCGAGAGTTGATTTTTGTTTTTCTTCCGCTTGTTATTCCCCTTCATCACTTGGTTCAATAACAGACAAGCTTCGCCTTCAATGTAAGATTTGGCATGTCAATTAGGGAGCACAAGTATAGTACTAAACTTAATTTTCTAATGAAAGTGGCAAAATACAGGCCAGCAGTTGTGAAATATCCTTATCTTACCTCAATGGGATATTACGGTGCACATACAGATTGGAAGTCCTGTCTCCATTTGTGCAGTTCACTAAAATCAAGCAACATTATCGTACAAGTAGCACAACATATGAATGCACACTGCAGAATCATGCGAAAGAAGGCTAGTACTGACCTCTCATGATGCGGAATTCAAACAACTCACAAGAAGAAGATCTGAACCAAATTTGCCTTAACGGATAGGAAGTAAGATCTCCTCTTGTGCAGTTCCACTAAGATCAAGCAATCAAGCAACGTTGTCGGTGTGACATTTTGGTTGAACTGCACAAAACACTCTTAAGACAAAAGTGTTTTGTGCAGTGCAACAAAAGGTCACAATGGCAGCGAGGTGAAGCAGATAACCCTGTTTACACAGAGGTGCAAAGGAAACAATTAGTGGTCAATAACGGTGGATGACACAGAAGCCAACAAAAAGAAGCATCTACCTTATCTAAATGGGAAAGAAAGCAAGACAGTAGCATTTCTCAAACGGTGGCATTGATTAATATTAACATAGAGATTATATTAACAATAAAATTTGTTAAACATGTAATTTGCTTTTAACTGTGTCATTGCATCAATTTTCCAGCGGCATTATTAGAGGGTGTTTGTTTATAGGGACATTTTGGTGTAGGGACTAAAAAACTCCGTGTCAGTCCCATCTAAACCAAACAAGAGGGGCTTTTAGGGACTAAAAGTGGGCATTTGGGACTAAAGAAAGAAGACCCCGAGGGAGTCTTTTTGGGACTTTTTCCAACAGTTGCCCCTGTCACGCATCGCACCTTGTCTCTATTAGTTCATTACTAGGGGTAACATGGCCTTTTAGCATGTCTTTTAATAACCTCTAGTCCATGTTTAGTCCCTGGAACCAAGCAGGTAGGGACTAGGGAGTTTGTAACCAAACAGGGCCTTAGATTAACAACAGCTAATGAGTTGCACGGGACAGTGGACGCACCAACACCATGTGCATCTACCGATGTACTGTGGTCATGCACAGTCTGTTGTAACAAAGAACAAACAACCAAGGAGCATATTTGTGTTGGTCCCAGTTTTGTTATCTTTAGACACATTTCCCTATGTGAGCGCAGCAAATCTAGTCCTACTCAAACTCTACAGCCTTGTCCCTTCCTTTCCTTTTTGAACTAGTACTTTTGCCCCTTCCTTTCCTCTTTGAACCACGTCCTAGATTTATGCGATACAACTTTCCTCACTACTTTCCCCCATTCCTTTCCTCTTTGAACCACGTCCTAGATTAATGTTATACAACTTTCCCCCTCATTTCCTCTTTGAACCATGTCCTAGATTCATGCTATATACAACTTTTCCCACTACTTTCCTCCACTCCTTTCCTCTTTGAACCATGTCCTAGATTCATGGTATACATGCAGCTAGAGCAATGCATGTGGAGTAAGTAAATTATACCTTAAGGTTCTTGGGGCGTGGTTCAGTGGGCGACGGGACGGCAGCGAAGAAGAAGGGGTCGGAAGCCCTCCCGCGCCACCGTTGGGTGGAAAGTGAACAGCTGCACCGGTAGTCCCTCGCCGACGGGGACAGCGTTAAGCCTCCTTCCCTTCCCGGCGGACGGATCCTGCCGGCTCTTTGAGCATCAATGAGGGGAGAGAGAGCCCAACGAAGTCCTGTTTAGATCTGGAGAGGGCGAGAGAGTGTGAAGAGAGCAACTACAAGCACTGAGGCTCCAGCAGGAGAGGGCGAGAGAGTGTGAAGAGAGCAACTACAAGCGCTGAGGCTCCAGCGTGTATATATATACTGGAGAGAGAGTGTGAAACGTGCAAACCCTATAAAACATTTTGACCAGTCAAAGAATCCTCCTGGCACAAATTATGCTCAAGTGTAGTTATCGAACCCGAGACCTCAAGTTTGATGAGCGAACAGGCTAACCAGCTACACAACCCTCCCGTTATGTTCAACGAGAGGGAAATAACCTTTTATACATTCCTGCATTCATGTGACAAGCATGCCGTGTTTTTTTGTGTGTGTGGGAGTCATTGGTATTTCAATCATAATCGTGTCATGTGGCTTTGGTGGTAAGACCATCCACAGTGGTGCAGAGATAATGCAGTCTTAGTCACCTTACCTCTCTCCACGTAGTACGTTGGGTCCCACCAGTCAGAGGGTGAAACAAACAAATTAATAAGAAAAATTAAAAGCGCCAGCGGTGTATCTTACCTCACACATCTCGCTACTGCTCGGGAACACTGTCCAATTGATCCCTCTGTTTGCTCACGTACTATTTTAAGTGAATCCTTCTATTTATTGTTATCGGCTTTTCGCTTGAGGACAAGCGAGGTCTAAGCTTGGGAGAGTTGATACGTCCATTTTGCATCATGCTTTTATATCGATATTTATTGCATTATGGGTTGTTATTTCACAATATGTCACAATACTTATGGCTATTCTCTCTTATTTTACAAGATTTATATAAGGAGGGGGAATGTCGGCAGCTGGAATTCTGGGCTGGAAAAGGAGCAAATATTGGAGACCTATTCTGCGCAACTCCAAAAGTCCTGAAACTCCACGGAATATCTTAGAATAAATAAAGAAAAATCCTCGCCAAAGATGAAGTCCAGGGGGCCCACACCCTGCTCACGAGGGTGGGGGTGTGCCCCCCCACCTCCTAGGGCGTGCCCCCCTACCTCGTGGGCCCCTGGTGGCTCTCCGATGCCCATCTTCTCCTATATGAAGTCTTTCGTCAAGAAAAAAACCAGAGGCAACCTTTAGGGACGAGACTCCGCCGCCACGAGGCGGAACCAATCTAGAGCTCCGGCATAGCTGTTCTGCCGGGGATACTTCCCTCCGGGAGGGGGAAATCATCACCATCGTCATCACCAACGATCCTCTCATCGGGAGAGGGCAATCTCCATCAACATCTTCACCAGCACCATCTCATCTACAAACCCTAGTTCATCTCTTGTCTCAAAGTCCGGGATTGGTGCTAGTAGGTTGCTAGTAGTGTTGATTACTCCTTGTAGTTGATGCTAGTTGGTTTATTTGGTGGAAGATCATATGTTCAGATCCTTTATGCATATTATTACCCCTCTGATTATGAACATGAATATGCTTTGTGAGTAGTTACGTTTGTTCCTGAGGACAAGGGAGAAGTATTGCTATTAGTAGTCATGTGAATTTGGTATTCGTTTGATATTTTGATGAGATGTATGTTGTCTAGCCTCTAGTGGTGTTATGTGAACGCCGACTACATAACACTTCACCATTATTTGGGCCTAGAGGAAGGCATTGGGAAGTAATAAGTAGATGATGGGTTGCTAGAGTGACAAAAGCTTAAACCCTAGTTTATGCGTTGCTTCGTAAGGGGCTGATTTGGCTCCATATGTTTCATGCTATGGTTAGTGAGGGAGTCCTGGATTAGGGGGTGTTCGGGTAGCCAGACTATACCTTCACCGGACTCCAGGACCATGAAGATACAAGATTGAAGACTTCGTCCCGTGTCCGGATGGGATTTTCCTTGGCGTGGAAGGCAAGCTAGGCGATGAGGATATTCAAGATCTCCTACTATTGTAACCGGCTCTGTGTAACCCTAACCCTATCCGGTGTCTATATAAATTGGAGGGTTGTAGTCCGTAGACAATCATCATCATACCATAGGCTAGCTTCTAGGGTTTAGCCTCCTTGATCTCGTGGTAGATCTACTCTTGTACTACCCATATCATCAATATTAATCAAGCAGGAGTAGGGTTTTACCTCCATCGAGAGGGCCTGAGCCTGGGTAAATATCGTGTCCCTTGTCTCTTGTTACCATCCGACCTTGACGCATAGTTCGGGACCCCCTACCCGAGATCTGCCGGTTTTGACACCGACATTGGTGCTTTCATTGAGAGTTCCTCTGTGTCGTCGCGATCAGGAAGGATGCCTCTTCCTGTCTTTAAAGACGACACCATTATTAAGGGAGCCTTGGCTGTCGGCCAAACCCTCCGGCTAGGTGGTTTTCTCACGACCGCCAGTTCGGCCATTGCGCCGACGGTGACCTCTCGAGTCATCGAAAGCAACCTTCACGTCAGCTCAGAAATCGCCAAGCAGTTGGATCCAATGGAGCTCTCTTCCGTAAACGAGCTCTTGGATCGCATCGCCGCACTAGGGGTCGCTACAAATTACGACCAGGTTGGGCTTCAACCCGATCTAAGAGAAATTAACTCTCCCCAAGTCACCCACCACGTTGCCGTGGTAGAGGCGCAGTGCGGCGACCCTTCATCTATCCTAAGGACTAGCTACGTCCGAATTTCCGAACCCTCTAGGCCGGATACCCGCGTAAGGGAGGATACAATCCAAGACCTGAACTTAGAATCAGGCAACGGGCTAGACTCATCGGACAACATCCAAGACTCCAGACTTCAGAGTTCGGAAGTTCTTCGGCCTCCGAATCGTAAATTGGGTGAGGTCTCAGATTCAACGACACCCGCCCGCCCGATCATAAGCGATCTTTCCCAAATCAGGCAGAAGCCCGAAGAAACAGTACATCACTACTGGGCCAGATTCCTCCTGGTTATGAACAGGACAAAGGACTGCTGCGAGGGAGACGCAATTTCAATCTTTTGCAGTAATTGCACGGACGAGGGAATACTTAACGCCATAAGTCGTCATGATATTACACGATTCGCTGACTTGGCGTCCATAGTACAAAAGTACTGTGCGATGGAAAGCGCTTGGAAAACCGAAATAAAATTTTGGGATAATCCAGCCTTGAATAGCAATCCCGTCCGAACAAAGAGGGTGCACCACAGTAAGGCACCCGGATTAAGTAACAAAAATCCAAAACCCTCTAAAGGGCATGGAACAGTACTGGAAAGGTGGCTTGATGGACCCTGTAGGATTCACAGTACAGAGGACGCCACACCAACACACGGCCTTAGAGCATGTTGGATACTCCGGCAGGTGGCCAAAATTGGCGAGGACCTCCTAATTTCAGAGGCCGAAGAAAGCCCGCCCGAGGACACCAGTACCATTCTCACAGTATTCGAGACTTTTGCATCAAACAATATGCGAAAAAGAACACTCCGCAGCCTCATCGAAGTCTATCAAGTAGCAACAATAAACCCATGGAGCAACACTGCTATAACCTTCAACGCGAGTGACGAACCTAAATTCCGAATAGCCCGAGCACCAGCCGCATTGGTCCTCAGTCCCATAGTGGACGGTTGTCGCCTCGCAAAGGTACTCATGGATGGAGGCAGAGGATTGAACCTCATTTACGAGGAAACCCTCCAAAAGATGGAAATAGACTGGAACCGCATTGAGCGAAGCAGCAAAACCTTTAGAGGAATAATCCCCAGTCAGGAAGCGCGCTGCACTGGAAAGATCACACTAGATGTGGTGTTCGGCACGCCGCATAATTATACGTCCGAAGAAGTCACATTCCAGGTGGCCCCGTTCAAAAGTGGATACCACGCTATATTAGGACGGGAGGCATTCACAGTCTTCCAAGCCATACCCCATTACGGGTACATGAAGCTCAAGATGCCTGGGCCAAACGGAATTATCACTCTCGCTAGTGATCCGGACATAGCACTCCGCACCGAAAACAAGACAGCCGCATTGGCCCTTGAGGCACTATCCGAAACCTTAGCGGCCGAAGAACTGACTGCGCTGCGCTCCATGGTTAATATGGATGATGTGATACTCGATAAGAGATCCAAATCCACATCCTTCAAACCAGCGGACGAAATAGTCAAATTCCAGGTCCATCCAACGGACCCCAATAAAACAGCCTCCATCGGGGCACGACTGAACCCTGATGTAGACGCCGCACTGCGAGAGTTCCTACGAGAGAACTGGGACATTTTTGCTTGGCACCCTTCAGACATGCCAGGAATCCCACGCAGGCTGGCCGAACACAGCTTAAATATCCAAAAAGGATTCAAACCTATCAAACAAGCCCTTCGGCGCTTTTCTGAACCGAAGAGACAGGCTATGGGAGAGGAGCTAACCAAGTTATTGGAGGCCGGATCCATAAGAGATATAAAACATCCGGACTGGCTAGCAAACCTGGTGATAGTACCAAAGAAGGACAAATCCTGGCGCCTGTGCGTCGATTTTAAAGACCTTAATAAGGCCTGCCCAAAGGATCCCTTCCCCCTCCCTCGCATAGATCAAATTATCGATGCCACTGCAGGACACAATTCGTTGTGTTTCCTCGACGCATACTCCGGTTACCATCAAATCAAGATGGCAGAATCAGACCAAGCCGCAACGGCATTCATCACACCATACGGCCCATTCTGCTTCAACACAATGCCCTTCGGCCTAAAAAACGCCGGCGCAACATATCAGCGCATGATCCAAACATGTCTGGCAAACCAGATCGGCAAAACAGTGGAGGCGTACGTGGATGATGTGGTCGTCAAATCAAGACATGTCGAATCTCTAATAGACGACTTGAGGCTTACATTCGATAACCTCCGAAAATATGACATCAAGCTGAATCCGGAAAAATGCGTTTTCGGCGTTCCAGCCAGAAAGCTCTTGGGCTTCATTGTATCCGGCAGAGGAATTGAAGCAAATCCAGCCAAGATCCGAGCTTTGTCGCAATTGGATATCCCAAAGGACCTCAAACAAATACAGAAATTAACCGGATGCGTGGCGGCTCTAAGCCGCTTCATCTCCCGCCTGGGAGAAAAGGCGCTGCCCCTTTACCGCCTCCTACGGCGCACCAAACATTTCGAGTGGATGGATGCCGCCACGGCCGGACTCGATGAAATAAAATCCATATTGGCAACAAACCCAGTCCTGGCCGCGCCAAACACTGGCGAGCCAACGCTACTGTACATCGCGGCAACCCATCAAGTTGTCAGCGCAGTGCTCGTCGTCGAGCGGGAAACGGACGGACACAAATTCCCCCTTCAAAGGCCGGTCTACTACGTGTCCACTGTCCTCACTCCATGCAAATCACGGTACCCACACTATCAGAAAATTGCATACGCAGTATTCATGGCATCCCGGAAGCTACGACACTACTTTCAAGAGTGTTCGATTACAGTAGCCTCGGAAGTACCACTCAATGATATTAACAATAACCGCGATGCAACGGGCCGGATCGCAAAATGGGCCATCGAGCTCCTCCCATTCAACATAACCTACAAGCCACGGCGAGCTATAAAATCGCAAGTATTGGCCGACTTTGTCGCAGAATGGACGGAGGCCGAACTCCCTAAAGAGTACGACACATACTCAAACTGGATCATGCATTTCGACGGCTCCAAAATGTTGGCCGGACTGGGGGCTGGCGTTGTTTTGACGTCCCCCACAGGAGACACAGTCTAATATGTACTCCAAATTATGTACACGGACTCCAACAATGCAGTCGAATATGAGGCCCTCCTACACGGTCTCCGGATGGCAATATCCATGGGCATTCAACGCCTAGAGGTACGCGGGGATTCGAACCTCGCGATCTCCCAAATAAATGGCGACTTCGACGCCAAGGATCCAAAAATGGCAGCTTACCGCAATGCCGTCCTAAAAATGTCAGCCCGGTTCGAAGGGCTGGAGTTTCACCATATAGCCCGCAAAAATAATCAAGCAGCGGACGTCTTGGCACGCATCGGAGCAAAACGCGATGCAGTCCCCCCCCCAACATCTTTTTGGAAAGATTGTTCAAGCCATCTGTAACATGGGAGGGGGAACCCGCAATTAACAGCCCGGACGCAGCCGAACAACCCGACATAATCGGAGGTCCTGCCAATGAAATTACACCTTCAGCCCATGTAATAATGGCGGTTATCGCCCCGTGGACAGAACCATTCCTAGCCTACCTTACTAGGCAGGAACTCCCAGAGGACCAAAATGAGGCCCGCTGCATAGTGCGGCGATCTAAAGCCTACAAAGTCCACGAGGGGGAGCTTTATAAGAAAAGCACTACCGGAGTCCTTCAAAGGTGCATCTCCGAAGAGGAAGGGCGGAATCTTCTGGCCGAAATTCACGCCGGACTCGGTGGCCATCACGCTGCTGCTCGGTCCCTTGTTAGCAAGGCTTTCCACACAGGCTTCTATTGGCCGACGGCCCGAGCAGACGCCCAGGACCTAGTCCAACGATGCGTTGGTTGCCAACTTTTTGCCAACCAAAGCCATATGCCACCCACCGCACTCCAAACTATACCCATCACCTAGCCCTTTGCGGTCTGGGGGCTTGACATGGTCGGACCCCTTAAAGGTGGAACCCATAAGAAAAAATACTTACTGGTCATGGTGGATAAGTTCACCAAATGGATAGAAGCCAAGCCTGTCAAAACGGCTGAATCCGGACCCGTGATAGACTTCATATCTGGGGTCGTACACCGTTACGGCGTCCCCCACAGCATCATAACCGATAACGGTACAAATTTTACAGCCGACGAGGTAAAACTATGGTGCAAAAACATGGGCATCAAGCTCGACTATGCTTCAGTCTATCACCCACAAACCAATGGCCAGGTCGAACATGCAAATGGTCTTATCATGAGCGGCATCAAACCCAGACTAGTGCGGTCCCTCAAGGAATCTAACACGCACTGGGTAGAGGAGCTCGACTCCGTACTGTGGGGGCTGCGGACCACGCCAAATCGCACCATCGGATACACACCATTCTTTATGGTGTACGGCGCAGAGGCAGTTCTGCCCTGCGACATAATTCATGACTCACCTAGAGTGCGCATGTACGAAGAAAGAGAAGCCGAGCTCGATCGGCAGGACAGCCTGGACGCCTTGGAGGAGGAGCGTGACATGGCAAAAGCCCGTTCCGCATTTTATCAACAACAGGCCCGAAGATACCAAAGCAGAGAAGTACGGGCCAAAAATTACAATGTTGGCGAACTAGTTCTACGCCTACCGGATAAGAAAAAGGACAAACTCAAGCCCAAATGGGAAGGTCCATTTATAGTCGACCAAGTCCTGACTGGTGGAGCGTACCGCCTGCGAGATGCATCGGATAACCGACTCGAGCCAAACCCGTGGAACGCCACACGTCTCGGAAGATTCTATGCCTAGCGCCGCACTCCGTGTTCGTCTCCTTCCCCTATCCATTTTTTACATTTTTCTGTCTTGTATTTCTCTTCTTCCCCTCTTTTTCCTTTATAGCCCTTAAAAGGCTCACTACATGACGCGCACTCGCGTTCATTTAACCTGGGGGCTTCTTTAACAGAAGCTTATTTATACGGGCTTCATGCCCCACACATGTGTCAAACTTCCGCATGTACCTTTTTTCTCACCATTATATGCATCGATATGACTTAAGTTTTGGCCAAGCTGGGTTGCCTGGCTCCTGTGCTTACCCCTACGTTCCCGATTGTTCGGCTAGGTGGCAAAGGGAGCACCTCTGCGATTGTTACTGCCAGGTCAGCCGGATGTGTACCTCAGACTGGGTGAAGCCGAAAGCTAGCGTTCTTAAGGGAATATTCAGTCGGTGGAATAAAGATGATCTTTTTATTAATTTTCATGCGCCCCCAGATGCTTTTTCTGCATTTTATGCAGCCCGGACATGCACTTTAGGGCATGCCTCCCCAGCGAAAGGAACCCTTAATGGAACTATTCTCTCTGGAAGATGTTTCTTACTAACCATGTAATATAACATAACTAGTTGGGCACTTGTCTGATAAAGCAATAATGACCCATACGCCTGGTCTCCATGCATACCACGGTTCTTGTATAACCGCTATGGTATTCGGACACACTCCGGACCGTCAGGTCCCGAGGTTGAAGCGAAAAGGTCGGCAACGACAAACGATCTACAATCCGGCTAGAAGGCATTACATATGTCAATTCAAAATTACACAGTCATTTCGACTGATTGTATTCCTCCTCTATACCATCTAACAGGCTGTCTAATTTACAGTCCTGTTGGGAATACCTTGCGGCCAATTCCACTTGGTCGTACACTAAGCTTACAGGGATCTCCTTCCCGTCAGGCCCCACCGGTCCGACCTCGGTCATATGGTTTGGGTCAGACTTCGTAAAACGGGTCTTCACCATAGCCCAGGCCTCTCTAGCGCCTTGTCGGCAGGTCGATACCTTCCACAACCGAAAGCGCCGCCGAGCTCCCTTTAGCTCCTCCGCAAGCTCTTCAAGGCCATAGGGCGTGGAGTGGGCAGGCCATAAGGCTTGGGCAACGCCTTGCATTGCCTGCCGAATTCGCTCATGCAGTTGCAGGAGTTCGGGAAGAAGGTCACCCGTAGAACCGGGCATCTCCTCTGCAGGACGACCTGTGAGCATACCTATAGAAATTACTCTGTTATTCGACTTCCTCGCCGAACTCATTTTTCAAAGTTCGTTCAAGCACTTACTAAATATGCCGCGTCAAGCCGCTGATTCTCCTTCGTGGAGTCCGACAGCTGGCCACGAACGTCCTTAAGTTCAACATCTAGCTTGGTGTTGGCATCCTGGAGATCATTCTTCTCTCGCCTCACCTTTGTCAACATACTCTCGCCGGACTCTAACCGGCGCAAGAGTTGTTGCTTCTCCGGATCAAGTCCGGCGCCATCTGCAACATCAATTGTCAAATTTGCACCCAAACCGCACAATACTAATCTTTCAAAGTGTATTTTACCTGAGGGGGTCCCTTTAGGCTCCCCTGTTGCGGCTAGTGCAGCCTCTAGTTGGGCCAGGCACTTTTCCAGCTCCTGGGACAGCACGGTGTTCTTCTCGGTAAGAACCTGCATGTTATATGATCCTTAAATCAGTTACTTTAACTGTTTCAAGTCTCGGGGGCTACTGGTATATATATATATATATATATATATATATATATATATATATATATATATATATATATATAACCAAAATTTTCTTACCCGTATGTCTTTCACATACTGCTCTGTGGCTCTGGCTAAACCATCTTGAGCGGCATGGAGGTACGCATCTCCCAAATTAAAGGCATCTGAAGCCTCTCGGGAGAAACAAGCGTCGCGTAAAATTGTCCGGCGACGCCTGTGGTTCATGGCACTCTCCACTTCAGAATTTGTGGTAGACAGCCTGTCCGCATCCTCTGTCGGAGGAGCGCCCGGTGCACACCTTGTGCTCGCCTCCGTTTCCTGGCCGCTCACTGGAACCTGGCTGGCGGAAGCGCGATTGGCATCCTCTCCGGATATAGTCCGGCGAGGTCTCTTTGTCCTGAAAAAGGCACAAACGTTAATATGCCCTGGCGGAATAATACTGTGGGAACGGAGAATGCATTACCTTTGCGCCGGCACCTCGGTCCGGACTGCATCTCTTTTTTCCCCACAGGACCCTGCGGCCCCTCGTGGGCTAGCCGCCGCAGGTTCGCCTTCCCGCCTCGGGAATCTCCCCTGTGAAACACGGTTGTTGTTAGAAACGCCGGAATACGGAAAAATGGAATCCCCTTCAAGGGAATAAAGACTCCGGTTCCTGTCACCTGGGAGGCCGGGATTAACCCGGGGTAATCTGCCACAATAGCGACCAAGGTGTTGTCCTTGCTTAGCTGATGAAACACCCCGTCGATAAGCTCCACCGATATGTCCGGACCCTCTTTAGAGTCCGGATCGAGGGACCGTTCTGGGTCCTCGGGTTGTGGAGGACGGCTTCTTATATCTTTCACTTCCTGTCGCAGTTCCTGCATTGAAGTCATCAGACTACTTATCTGACCATGGAAGTATCAAATAAATGGGCAAGCGCAGTTGTTCACTTACCCAACTTGGAGGTTCATACATAGTGAATCCATCCCGCGGGTTAACGCGGAGGAACTCCTCCTTCTCTCCCTTGTACAAGGAGGACAGAACCCTTATTAGGGAGGCAGCCGAGTCCGGCCCTTTACGGCCGTATCGCGTGGCGTCATCCTCCCCATTGAAATCCCACATAGGGCGGCCTCTGTATTGAAGCGGCTGCACCCCTCGCATAATGCACACATCCATGACTCCAATCATGGTTAGTCCGGAATGAGCCAACAGTCTTATCCGGCCCATCAGGTAAAGGACGTCCATGTCGCTTTCTCTCTGAGAGCTTCGTGGGCGCCAGCTCAGGCGTTTCTTCAAGGGAGCACTGTTGAACTCAGGGAGACCGGCCCGGATAGGGTCCGGCAGAGGGACGTCGTCTATGTAAAACCATTCCGAAGGCCAGTCCTCGGACGCCTTCTTCGGGGTTCCGGATAGATATTCGGTCCCGGCGATGTGCCATATTTCGGCTCCGCCCACTTGGTATATAGAACCCTCTTGAGAACGGGGCACCAGGTAGAATATCTTCTTCCACAGCGCGAAATGAGCCTCGACGCCTAAGAATAGCTCGCAAAGTGCAACGAAGCCCGCAATGTGTAACACGGAGCCGGGCGTGAGATGATGCAGCTGGAGGCCATAGAACTCCAGAAGCCCGCAGAGAAATGGATGGATTGGAAATCCCAGTCCCCTTATCAGATAGGGGACAAGGCACACCCGTTCTCCTTTAGAAGGATTGGGGGTGTTCTCCGCTTGTTTTCCGCCACGGTAGGTGGCGAGACCGGCTCGGACCGGGACCATGTATGCCTGAGGGAGGAATCCCTTGGCCTGAAGCGACACTAACTCGCTATGCGGAATGGTGCAACTCTCCCAATCCCCAGGCTTGGGGCCGGGGGGGCAAGGGGAGGAGCTGCGACGGCTGGCCATGTTGGAATGGATCTTAGCTGGGAAAGCTCTGATGACAACTCGCGGAGAGGAGAAGATGCGGTTCGGATCTAAATCCCCATCCCATTAAATAGGCGGCTCGTTTGTATGGCTAGGGGTGTGGATGTAAGAACGCCCTGGGCTTTTCGCATTCGTTCAAACACGTGGAAGACAGCCATTATTGGGCTCAGAAGCCGAGGAGTGCTATAAAAATCGGATGTTATTCGTACAGGTACATGGAATTCGGGAAAGAACCCGCCTTGCAATGCCGAAGACAATTTGCGCGCCTGACTCGTCGACATTGAAGCCTGGTTCGGGGGCTACTGAGGGAGTCCTGGATTAGGGGGTGTTCGCGTAGCCGAACTATACCTTCGCCGGACTCTAGGACCATGAAGATACAAGATTCAAGACTTCGTCCCGTGTCCGGATGGGATTTTCCTTGGCGTGGAAGGCAAGCTAGGCGATCCGGATATTCAAGATCTCCTGCTATTGTAACCGACTCTGTGTAACCCTAACCCTATCCGGTGTCTATATAAACCGGAGGGTTGTAGTCCGTGGACAATCATCATCATACCATAGGCTAGCTTCTAGGGTTTAGCCTCCTTGATCTCGTGGTAGATCTACTCTTGTACTACCCATATCATCAATATTAATCAAGCAGGAGTAGGGTTTTACCTCCATCAAGAGGGCCCGAACCTGGGTAAATATCGTGTCCCTTGTCTCATGTTACCATCCGACCTTGACGCACAGTTCGGGACCCCCTACCCGAGATCTGCCGGTTTTGACACCGATAGTTAGGTTTACCTTAATGCTTTTTTGTAGTTGCGGATGCTTGCAATAGAGGTTAATCATAAGTGGGATGCTTGTTCAAGTAAGAACAGCACCCAAGCACCGGTCTACCCACATATCAAATTATCAAAGTACCGAACGTGAATCATATGAACGTGATGAAAACTAGCTTGACGATATTCCCATGTGTCCTCGGGAGTGCTTTTCCTTATATAAGAGTTTGTTCCGGCTTGTCCTTTGCTACAAAAAGGATTGGGCCACCTTGCTGCACTTTATTTACTTTTGTTACTTGTTGCTCGTTACAATTTATCTTGTCACAAAACTATCTGTTACCACTTATTTCATTACTTGCAGAGAATACCTTGCTGAAAACCACTTATCATTTCCTTCTGCTCCTCGTTGGGTTTGACACTCTTACTTATCGAAAGGACTACGATAGATCCCCTATACTTGTGGGTCATCAAGACTCTTTTCTAGCGTCGTTGTCGGGGAGTTTAGCGCCTTTGGTAGGTGGAATTTGGTAAGGAAAAATTTATATAGCATGCTGAAATTTACTGTCACTTGTTACTATGGAAAGTAATTCTCTGAGGGGCTTGTTCGGGGTATCTTCACCCCGTCCAGTAGAGCAAAGAGTTGCTCCTCAACCTACTGAACCTATTGAAAATGAAACTCCTTTTGAATTTCATTCGGGTATGATGGAAAAACTGCTAGCTAATCCTTTTACAGGAGATGGAACAAAGCATCCTGATGAGCACTTAATATATGTGGATGAAGTTTGTGGATTATTTAAGCTTGCAGGTATACCCGATGATGTTGCTAAGAAGAAGTTCTTCCCTTTATCTTTGAAGGGACACGCATTGACATGGTATAGGCTATGTGATGATACAAGATCATGGAACTATAAAAGATTGAAATTGGAATTTCATCAAAAGTATTACCCTATGCATCTTGTTCATCGTGATCGCAATTATATATATAATTTCTGGCCTCGCGAAGGAGAAAGCATCGCTCAAGCTTGGGGGAGGCTTAAATCAATGTTATATTCATGCCCCAATCATGGGTTTCCAAGGGAAACAATTATTCAAAATTTGTATGCTCGGCTTTCTGAAAACAATCGCACCATGCTCGATACCTCTTGTGGTGGCTCTTTTATGATGAAGACTATTGAATTCAAATGTGACTTATTGGATAGAATTAAACGTAACTCTGAAGATTGGGACCTCGACGAAGGTAAGGAGTCAGGTATGACACCTAAGTTTGATTGTGTTAAATCTTTTATGGATACCGATATTTTTCGTAAGTTTAGCACTAAATATGGACTTGACTCTGAGATAGTAGCTTCTTTCTGTGAATCTTTTGCTACTTATGTTGATCTCCCCAAGGAGAAGTGGTTTAAATATCATCCTCCCATATAAGTAAAAGTAGTTGCACCTATAAAGTTGAAGAAAAGACTGTTACTTATAATGATCCTATTGTTCCTACTTCTTATGTTGAGAAACCACCTTTCCCTGTTAGAATAAAGGATCATGCTAAAGCTGCAACTGTTGTTTGTAAAAGCAATATTAGAACTTATACACCTCCTGAGCAAGTTAAAGTAGAACCTAATATTGTTGTTGTTAAAGATCTCTTGTCTGATAATATTGATGGGCATGTTATTCAGTTCAACGGTGAAACTGCTAGAATTGCTAAGCCTTTTGTTAAAGATAAGCATAGACCTGTGGTAGGCGTGCCTGTTATTTCTGTTAAAATAGGAGATCATTGTTATCATGGCTTATGTGATATGGGTGCTAGTGCTAGTGTTATACCGCATACTTTGTATGAAGAAATTAAGCATGAAATTGCACCTCCTGAGTTAGAAGGTATTGATGTCACAATTAAACTTGCCAATAGAGATACTATTTCACCAATTGGGATTGTTAGAGATGTTGAAGTCTTGTGTGGGAAAACTAAATATCCTGCTGATTTTCTTGTTCTCACTTCTCCACAAGATAGCTTTTGTCCCATTATATTTGGCAGACCCTTCTTGAACACTATTAATGCTAGGATAGATTGTGAAAAGAATGTTGTTACTATTGGCTTGGATGATATGATTCATTAGTTTAATTTCTATAAATTCAGTAAACAACATCGTGAGGAAGAATTGCCTAGTAAGGATGAAATTATTGGTCTTTCTTCTATTGCCGTACCTCCTAGTGATCCTTTAGAACACTATTTGCTAGACCATGAAAATGATATGTTCATGAATGAAAGAAGGGAAATACATGAAGTATTCTTTAAACAGGGACCTATTCTGAAACACAATTTGCCTATTGAAATCCTAGGGGATCCTCGTCCACCCAAGGGTGACCCCGTGTTTGAGCTTAAACCGTTGCCTGATAATCTTAAATATGCTTATCTTGATGAAAAGAAGATATATCCTGTTATTATTAGTGCTAACCTTTCAGAGCATGAAGAAGAAAGATTATTGAAAACTCTGAAGAAGCACCGTGCTGCTATTGGGTATACTCTGGATGATCTTAAGGGCATTAGCCCCACTCTATGTCAACATAAAATAAATTTGGAAGCAGATGCCAAACCAGTTCGTGACCCTCAACGACGTTTGAATCCTAAAATGAAAGAAGTGGTAAGAAAAGAAATACTCAAGCTTCTGGAGGCAGGTATAATTTATTCCGTTGCTGATAGTCAGTGGGTCAGTCATGTCCATTGTGTCCCCAAGAAGGGAGGTATTACTGTTGTCCCTAATGATAAAGATGAATTGATTCCACAAAGAATTATCACAGGTTATAGGATGGTAATTGATTTCCACAAATTAAATAAGGCTACTAAGAAAGATCATTACCCCTTACCTTTTATTGATCAAATGCTAGAAAGATTATGCAAACATACACATTACTGCTTTCTAGATGGTTATTCTGGTTTCTCTCAAATACCTATGTCGGCTAGAGATCAATCAAAGACTACTTTTACATGCCCTTTTGGTACTTTTGCTTATAGACGTATGCCTTTTGGTCTATGTAATGCACCTGCTACCTTTCAAAGATGCATGATGGCTATATTCTCTGACTTTTGTGAAAAGATTTGTTAGGTTTTCATGGACGACTTTTCTGTCTATGGATCTTCTTTTGATGATTGCTTGAGCAATCTTGATCGAGTTTTGCAGAGATGTGAAGAAACTAATCTTGCCTTGAATTGGGAAAAGAGCCACTTTATGGTTAATGAAGGTATTGTCTTGGGGCATAAAGTTTCTGAAAGAGGTATTGAAGTTGATAAAGCCAAGGTTGATGCTATTGAAAAGATGCCTTGTCCCAAGGACATCAAAGGTATAAGAAGTTTCCTTGGTCACGCCAGATTTTATAGGAGGTTCATTAAGGACTTCTCAAAAATTTCTCGGCCTCTAACTAATTTATTGCAAATAGATGTACCATTTGTCTTTGATGATGATTGTCTAGAAGCATTTGAAATACTTAAGAAAGCATTAGTCTCTGCACCTATTGTTCTGCCACCTGATTGGAATTTACCCTTTGAAATTATGCGTGATGCTAGTGATTATGTTGTAGGTGCTGTTCTAGGCCAAAGAGTTGATAAGAAATTAAATGTTATCCATTATGCTAGTAAGACTCTAGACAATGCTCAAAGAAATTATGCTACTACTGAAAAAGAACTTTTACCAGTTGTATTTGCTTGTGATAAGTTCAGACCTTATATTGTTGATTCTAAAGTAACTATTCACACTGATCATGCTGCTATTAAGTATCTTATGGAAAAGAAAGATGCTAAACCTAGACTTATTAGATGGGTTCTCTTGCTACAAGAATTTGATTTGCATATTGTTGATAGAAAAGGAGCTGAGAACCCCGTTGCAGACAACTTATCTAGGTTAGAGAATTTTCTTGATGACCCACTACCCATTGATGATAGCTTTCCTGATGAACAATTAAATGTCATAAGTACTTATCGTAGTACTCCATGGTATGCTGATTATGCTAATTACATAGTTGCTAAATTTATACCACCTAGCTTCACATACCAACAAAAGAAAAAGTTCTTCTATGATTTGAGACATTACTTCTGGATGACCCACATATTTATAAAGAAGGAGTAGATGGTGTTATTAGACGTTGTGTACCTGAGCATGAACAGGAACAGATCCTACACAAGTGTCACTCCGAAGCTTATGGAGGACACCACGCTGGAGACAGAACTGCACATAAGGTATTGCAATCCGGTTTTTATTGGCCTACTCTCTTCAAGGATGCCTGTAAGTTTGTCTTGTCTTGTGATGAATGTCAAAGAATTGGTAATATTAGTAGACGTCAAGAAATGCCTATGAATTATTCACTTGTTATTGAACCATTTGATGTTTGGGGCTTTGATTATATGGGACCTTTTCCAGCCTCTAATGGATATACACATATTTTAGTTGTTGTTGATTACGTTACTAAGTGGGTAGAAGCTATTCCAACTTGTAGTGTTGATCATAACACTTCTATTAAAATGCTTAAGGAAGTTATTTTTCCGAGGTTTGGAGTCCCTAGATATTTAATGACTAATGGTGGTTCACATTTTATTCATGGTGCTTTCCGTAAAATGCTTGCTAAATATGATGTTAATCATAGAATTGCATCTCCCTATCATCCTCAGTCTAGTGGTCAAGTAGAATTGAGTAACAGAGAACTCAAATTAATTTTGCAAAAGACTGTCAGTAGGTCTAGAAAGAATTGGTCCAAGAAACTTGATGATGCATTATGGGCATATAGAACTGCATATAAAAATCCTATGGTATGTCTCCGTACAAAATGGTTTATGGAAAAGCATGTCACTTACCTCTCGAACTAGAACATAAGGCATATTGGGCTATTAAAGAGCTCAACTACGATTTCAAACTTGCCGGTAAGAAGAGGTTATTTGATATTAGCTCACTTGATGAATGGAGAACCCAAGCTTATGAAAATGCCAAGTTGTTTAATGAAAAAGTTAAAAGATGGCATGACAAAAGGATACAAAAGCATGAGTTTAATGTAGGTGATTATGTATTGCTATACAACTCTCGTTTAAGATTTTTTGCAGGAAAACTTCTCTCTAAATGGGAAGGCCCCTACGTTATCGAGGAGGTCTATCGTTCTGGCGCCATAAAAATCAACAACTTCGAAGGCACGAATCCGAAGGTGGTAAACGGTCAAAGAATCAAACATTATATCTCAAGTAATCCCGTAAATGTTCAAACCAATATTATTGAAACCGTAACCCCGGAGGAATACATAAGAGACACTTTCCAGAGCGTTTCAGACTCTGAAAAGGAATAGGTATGAGGTACGGTAAGTAAACCGACTCCAAAATAATTTTTAAGGCACTATTTCTCCATTTTGGAATATTTAGAAAAATAGAAAAATAAGTAGCAGTCCGGGAAGGACACGAGGGTGGTGGGCGCGCCCTACCCCCCTGGGCGCGCCCCCCTACCTCATGAGCACCTCGTGTGCCTTCCGGGCTCCGTTTTCTTGCACGATACGTATTTTGGTCGGTAAAAATTCATTATATATTCTCCCGAAGGTTTTGACTCCCGTATCACGCAAATCTCCTCTGTTTTTGTTTCGCAAATCTCTTCTGTTTTTGTTTCGAGCTGTTGCTACTGCAGATTAGAGCAAGATGTCTTCTCAAGAGTCAGTTGAGGAGAGTCGGGTATCTAATCCGGCACCGGAACCAAGGGCAAACAGCGACGCTGACCACTTTGGGCCAGCAACGGAGGAAGAGATGGAGGCTGACTTGATGAGGGTAGTGCCATGGAGGATCAAGAAGTCACCTCTCGCCTCCGAGCTGGATTCACGATGGGGGAATTACAGAGCTCAGCTATTCCAAACTCGGTTATCCCTTCCAATGTTAGATTTCTTTCTTATGAAAATATGAAAAGGAGTGTCACTTGTTCTCCCGCAACTATGCAACACCCTTGGGTGTGATACGTCCATTTTGCATCATGCTTTTATATCGATATTTATTGCATTATGGGTTGTTATTTCACAATATGTCACAATACTTATGGATATTCTCTCTTATTTTACAAGGTTTACATAAGGAGGGAGAATGCCGGCAGCTGGAATTCTGGGCTGGAAAAGGAGCAAATATTGGAGACCTATTCTGCGCAACTCCAAAAGTCCTGAAACTCCACGGAATATCTTAGAATAAATAAAGAAAAATCCTCGCCAAAGATGAAGTCCAGGGGGCCCACACCCTGCTCACGAGGGTGGGGGCGCCCCCCCCCCCTACTAGGGCGCGCCCCCCTACCTCGTGGCCCCCCCTGGTGGGTCTCCGACGTCCATCTTCTGCTATATGAAGTCTTTCAATGAGAAAAAAATAGGAAGCAACCTTTCGGGACGAGACTCCGCCGCCACGAGGCGGAACCGAGGCGGAACCAATCTAGAGCTCCGGCAGAGCTATTCTGCCGGGGATGCTTCCCTCCGGGAGGGGGAAATCATCACCATCGTCATCACCAACGCTCCTCTCATCGGGAGAGGGCAATCTCCATCAACATCTTCACCAGCACCATCTCATCTCCAAACCCTAGTTCATCTCTTGTATCCAATTCTTGTCTCAAAGTACGGGATTGGTGCTAGTTGGTTTATTTGGTGGAAGATCATATGTTCAGATCCTATATGCATATTATTACCCCTCTGATTATGAACATGAATATGCTTTGTGAGTAGTTACGTTTGTTCCTGAGGACAAGGGAGAAGTCTTGCTATTAGTAGTCATGTGAATTTGGTATTCGTTTGATATTTTGATAAGATGTATGTTGTCTAGCCTCTAGTGGTGTTATGTGAATGTCGACTACATAACACTTCACCATTATTTGGGCCTAGAGGAAGGCATTGGGAAGTAATAAGTAGATGATGGGTTGCTAGGGTGATAGAAGCTTAAACCCTAGTTTACGCGTTGCTTCGTAAGGGGCTGATTTGGATCCATATGTTTCATGCTATGGTTAGGTTTACCTTAATACTTTTGTTGTAGTTGCGGATGCTTGCAATAGAGGTTAATCATAAGTGGGATGCTTGTTAAAGTAAGAACAGCACCCAAGCACCGGTCCACCCACATATCAAATTATCAAAGTACCGAACGCGAATCATATGAACATGATGAAAACTAGCTTGATTATATTCCCATGTGTCCTCGGGAGCGCTTTTCCTTATATAAGAGTTTTTTCCGGCTTGTCCTTTGCTACAAAAAGGATTGGGACACTTTGTTGCACTTTATTTACTTTTGTTACTTGTTGCTCGTTACAATTTACCTTGTCACAAAACTATCTGTTACCACTTATTTCAGTACTTGCAGAGAATACCTTGCTGAAAACTGCTTATCATTTCCTTCTGCTCCTCGTTGGGTTCGACACTCTTACTTATCGAAAGGACTATGATAGATCGCCTATACTTGGGGGTCATCAAGACTCTTTTCTGGCACCGTTGCTGGGGAGTGTAGCGCCTTTGGTAGGTGGAATTTGGTAAGGAAAAATTTATATAGTGTGCTGAAATTTACTGTCACTTGTTATTATGGAAAGTAATTCTCTGAGGGGCTTGTTCGGGCTATCTTCGCCCCGTCCAGTGGAGCAAAGAGTTTCTCCTCAACCTACTGAACCTATTGAAAAGGAAACTCATTTTGAATTTCCTTCGGGTATGATGGAAAGACTGCTAGCTAACTCTTTTGCAGGAGATGGAACAAAGCATCCTGATGAGCACTTATTATATGTGGATGAAGTTTGTGGATTATTTAAGCTTGCAGGTGTACCCGATGATGTTGCTAAGAAGAAGGTATTTCCTTTATCTTTAAAGGAAGACGCATTGATATGGTATAGGCTATGTGATATGAGATCGTGGGACTATAAAAGATTGAAATTGGAATTTCATCAAAAGTATTACCCTATGCATCTTGTTCATCGTGATCGCAATTATATATATAATTTCTGGCCTCGCGAAGGAGAAAGCATCGCTCAAGCTTGGGGGAGGCTTAAATCAATGTTATATTCATGCCCCAATCATGAGCTCCCGAGAGAAATAATTATGCAAAGTTTTTATGCTCGGCTTTCTGAAAACAATCGCACCATGCTCGATACTTCTTGTGCTGGCTCTTTTATGATGAAGACTATTGAATTTAGATGGAACTTATTGGATAGAGTTAAACGCAACTCTGAAGATTGGGACCTCGACGAAGGTAAGGAGTCAGGTATGACACCTAAGTTTGATTGTGTTAAATCTTTTATGGATACCGATATTTTCCGTAAAGTTAGCACTAAATATGGACTTGACTCTAAGATAGTAGCTTCTTTCTGCGAATCTTTTGCTACTTATGTTGATCTCCCTAAGGAGAAGTGGTTTAAATATCACCCTCCTATAGAAGTAAAAGTAGCTACACCTATTAAAGTTGAAGAAAAGACTATCACTTATAATGATCATATTGTTCCTACTGCTTATGTTGAGAAACCACCTTTCCCTGTTATAGTAAAGGATCATGCTAAAGCTTCAACTGTTGTTCATAAAAGCAATATTAGAACTTATACACCTCCAGAGTAAGTTAAAGTAGAACCTAATATTGCTATTGTTAAAGATCTCTTGTCTGGTAATATTGATGGCATGTTATTCAGTTCGAAGGTGAAACTGCTAGAATTGCTAAACCTTGTGCTAAAGATAAACATAGACCTGTGGTAGGCGTGCCTATTATTTCGGCTAAAATAGGATATCATTGTTATCATGGCTTATGTGATATGGGTGCTAGTGCTAGTGTTATTCCTTATGACTTGTATAAAGAAATCAAGCATGAAATTGCACCTGCTGAGTTAGAAGATATTGATGTCACAATTAAACTTGCCAATAGAGATACTATTTCAGCGATGGGAATTGTTAGAGATGTTGAAGTCTTTTGTGTAAAAAGTATCCCGCTGATTTTCTTGTTCTCACTTCTCCACAAGATAGCTTTTTTTCCATTATATTTGGTAGACCCTTCTTGAACACTGTTAATGCTAGGATAGATTGCGAAAAGAATGTTGTTACTATTGGCTTGGATGATATGGTTCATGAGTTTAATTTCTCTAAATTTAGTAAACAACATCGTGAGGAAGAATTACCTAGTAAGGATGAAATTATTGGTCTTGCTTCTATTGTCGTACCTCCTAGTGATCCTTTAGAACACTATTTGTTAGACCATGAAAATGATATCTTTATGAATGAAAGAAGGGAAATAGATGAAGTATTCTTTAAACAGGAACCTATTCTGCAACACAACTTGCCTGTTAAAATTTTAGGGGATCCTCCTCCACCCAAGGGTGATCACGTTTTTGAGCTTAAACTGTTGCCTGACAATCTTAAATATGCTTATCTTGATGAAAAGAAGATATATCCTGTTATTATTAGTGCTAACCTTTCAGACTATGAAGAAGAAAGATTATTAAAAACTCTGAAGAAGCACCGTGCTGCTATTGGATATATTCTTGATGATCTTAAGGGCATTAGTCCCACTCTATATCAACATAAAATAAATTTGGAAGCAGATGCTAAACCCGTTCCTGATCCTCAACGACGTCTGAATCCTAAAATGAAGGAAGTAGTAAGAAAAGAAATACTCAAGCTTCTGCAGGTAGGTATAATTTATCCCGTTGTTGACAGTCAGTGGGTAAGTCCTTTCCATTGTGTCCCTAAGAAGGGAGGTATTACTGTTGTTCCTAATGATAAAGATGAATTGATTCCACAAAGAATTATTAGAGGATATAGGATGGTAATTGATTTCCACAAATTAAATAAAGCTACTAAGAAAGATCATTACCCCTTACCTTTTATTGATCAAATGCTAGAAAGATTATGCAAACACACACATTACTGCTTCCTAGATGGTTATTCTGGTTTCTCTCAAATACCTGTGTCAGCTAGAGATCAATCAAAGACTACTTTGACATGCCCTTTTGGTACTTTTGCTTATAGACGTATGCCTTTTGGTTTATGTAATGCACCCGCTGCCTTTCAAAGATGCATGATGGCTATATTCTCTGACTTTTGTGAAAAGATTTGTGAGGTTTTCATGGACGACTTCTCCGTCTATGGTTCCTCTTTTGATGATTGCTTGAGCAATCTTGATTGAGTTTTGCAGAGATGTGAAGAAACTAATCTTGTCTTGAATTGGGAAAAGTGCCACTTTATGGTTAATGAAGGTATTGTTTTGGGGCATAAAGTTTCTGAAAGAGGTATTGAAGTTGATAAAGCCAAAGTTGATGCTATTGAAAATATGCCATGTCCCAAGGACGTCAAAGGTATAAGAAGTTTCCTTGGTCATGCTAGATTTTATAGGAGGTTCATTAAGGACTTCTCAAAAATTTCTCGGCCTCTGACTAATTTATTGCAAAAAGATATAGCATTTGTCTTTGATGATGATTGTGTAGAAGCATTTGAAATACTTAAGAAAGCATTAGTCTCTGCACCTGTTGTTCAACCACCTGATTGGAATTTACCCTTTGAAATTATGTGTGATGCTATTGATTATGCTGTAGGTGTTGTTTTAGGGCAAAGAGTTGATAAGAAATTAAACGTTATCCATTATGCTAGTAAGACCCTAGACAATGCTCAAAGAAATTATGCTACTACTAAAAAAGAACTTTTAGCAGTTGTATTTTGTGATAAGTTCAGGCCCTATATTGTCGATTCTAAAGGAACTATTCACACTGATCATGCCACTATTAAATATCTTATGGAAAAGAAAGATGCTAAACCTAGACTTATTAGATGGGTTCTCTTGCTACAAGAATTTGATTTGCATATTGTTGATAGAAAGGGAGCTGAGAACCCCGTTGCAGACAACTTATCTAGGTTAGAAAATGTTCTTGATGACTCGCTACCAATTAATGATAGCTTTCCTGATGAACAATTAAATGTTATAAGTACTTATCGCGGTACTCCTTGGTATGCTGATTATGCTAATTATATTGTTGCTAAGTTTATACCACCTAGCTTCATATACCAACAAAAGAAAAAGTTTTTCTATGATTTGAGGCATTACTTTCGGGATGACCCACATCTTTATAAAGAAGGAGTAGATGGTGTTATTAGACGTTGTGTACCTGAGCATGAACAGGAACAGATCCTACGCAAGTGCCACTCCGAAGCTTATGGAGGACACCACGCTGGAGATAGAACTGCACATAAGGTATTGCAATCCGGTTTTTATTGGCCTACTCTCTTCAAGGATGCCCGTAAGTTTGTATTGTCTTGCGATGAATGCCAAAGAATTGGTAATATTAGTAGACGTCAAGAAATGCCTATGAATTATTCACTTGTTATTGAACCGTTTGATGTTTGGGGCTTTGATTATATGGGACCTTTTCCTGCCTCTAATGGATACACTCATATTTTGGTTGTTGTTGATTACGTTACTAAGTGGGTAGAAGCTATTCCAACTAGTAGTGTTGATCATAACACCTCTATTAAAATGCTTACGGAAGTTATTTTTCCGAGGTTTGGAGTCCCTAGATACTTAATGACTGATGGTGGTTCACACTTTATTCATGGCGCTTTCCGTAAAATGCTTGCTAAATATGACGTTAATCACAGAATTGCATCTCCTTATCACCTGCAGTCTAGTGGTCAAGTAGAGTTGAGTAATAGAGAGCTCAAATTAATTTTGCAGAAGACTGTTAGTAGGTCTAGAAAGAATTGGTCTAAGAAACTTGATGATGCATTATGGGCATATAGAACTGCATATAAAAATCCTATGGGTATGTCTCCATATAAAATGGTTTATGGAAAAGCATGTCACCTACCTCTCGAACTAGAACATAAGGCATATTGGGCTATTAAAGAGCTCAACTATGATTTCAAACTTGCCGGTGAGAAGAGGTTATTTGATATTAGCTCACTTGATGAATGGAGAACACAAGCATATGAAAATGCCAAGTTATTTAAAGAAAAAGTTAAAAGATGGCATGACAAAAGGATACAAAAGCGTGAGTTTAATGTAGGTGATTATGTATTACTATACAACTCTCGTTTAAGATTTTTTGCAGGAAAACTTCTCTCTAAATGGGAAGGCCCCTATGTTATCGAGGAGGTCTATCGTTCCGGGGCCATAAAAATCAACAACTTCGAAGGCACAAATCCAAAGGTGGTAAATGGTCAAAGAATCAAACATTATATCTCAGGTAATCCCATAAATGTTGAAACCAATATTATTGAAACCGTAACCCCGGAGGAATACATAAGGGACACTTTCCAGAACGTTTCAGACTCCGAAAAGGAATAGGTATGTGGTACGGTAAGTAAACCGACTCCAAAACAATTTTTAAGGCAATATCTCTTTGTTTTGAATATTTAGAAAAATAGAAAAATAAGTGGCACTCCGGGAAGGACACGAGGACCCCACGAGGGTGGTGGGCACGCCCCCCTGCCTGGGCGCACCCCCCCTACCTCGTGAGCACCTAGTTTGCCTTCTGGACTCTGTTTTCTTGTACGATACGTATTTTGGTCGGTAAATATTCACTATATATTCTCCCGAAGGTTTTGACTCCTGTATCATGCAAATTTCCTCTGTTTTCGTTTCGAGCTGTTGCTGATGCAGATTAAGCGCAAGATGTCTTCTCAGGAGTCAGTCGGGGAGAGCCGGGTATCTAATCCGGCACCGGAGCCAAGAGCAAACAGCGACGCTGACCACTTTGGGCCAGCAACGGAGGAAGAGATGGAGGCTGACTTGATGAGGGTAGATGCCATGGAGGATCAAGAAGTCACCTCTCGCTTCCGAGATGGATTCACGATGGGGGAACTACAGAGCTCGGCTATTCCAAACTCGGTTATCCCTTCCAATGAAAGCTTCGTAAGGAAATAATGGACCTCAAGCAACAAGTCAATAAGCTCGAGGAGGAGAACCGCATCCTGAGGGGAATCATCGCTAAGAATATTACACCAACAACAAAGAAGGAGACATAATCACTTGGGTATGGGCACTCCCCTTGGCAACTGCCAAGCTTGGGGGAGGTGCCCCGGTATCGTATCACAATCACATCTCCTATCTTTACCGTTTTTCTTAGTTCGATCCTTTTAGTAGTATCTTGATCTAGTAGAATAAAGTTGTTGGCATGATCTAGTTTTGAGTTTTGCTTTATGATCTCTCTTTGTAATCGAGTCCGTGAGCTATATATAATAAAGATTAGTGTTGAGTCAAGGGCCTGATTATTTTGCCATGATCTTGGGTGAATAAAAGAAAAGAAGAAAAAGAATTAAAAAAAGGGGGAACAAAAAGTTCACCCTATAGGGCCCTTGATCATGGCAAAATAATCAGGCCCTTCAACAATAATGTCAGAGCTAATTGGATGTAGGGGAGAATGAACCATTATTGTTGACATTACCCTTGAGGTAAAAGGTTGTGGGGCAAAACTATAAGCCCCTATCTTTCTCTGTGTCCGATTAAAACTCCGTAACCACAAGTATCGCGTGAGTGTTAGTAATTATGAAGGACTAGATGATAGTTGAGTATGTGGAACTTGCTTTTAAGCTCTGACATAGACTCTTTCCGATGTTATGATAAATTGCAATTGCTTCAATGACTGAGATTATAGTTTGTTGGAGCCCAATAAGGTTTATGATTCATACTTTTGTATTGTGAATAGATCATCGCTTGAACATAAGTAATCATATGACAAAATCTATATATGTTGTTGTTATGAGAATAATCATTATGCCTTCATGTCTGTATTTTCTTTTTTATCGACGCCTCTACCTCTAAACATGAGGACATATTTATTGTTATCGGCTTTTCGCTTGAGGACAAGCGAGGTCTAAGCTTGGGAGAGTTGATACGTCCATTTTGCATCATGCTTTTATATCGATATTTATTGCATTATGGGTTGTTATTTCACAATATGTCACAATACTTATGGCTATTCTCTCTTATTTTACAAGATTTATATAAGGAGGGGGAATGTCGGCAGCTGGAATTCTGGGCTGGAAAAGGAGCAAATATTGGAGACCTATTCTGCGCAACTCCAAAAGTCCTGAAACTCCACGGAATATCTTAGAATAAATAAAGAAAAATCCTCGCCAAAGATGAAGTCCAGGGGGCCCACACCCTGCTCACGAGGGTGGGGGTGTGCCCCCCCACCTCCTAGGGCGTGCCCCCCTACCTCGTGGGCCCCTGGTGGCTCTCCGATGCCCATCTTCTCCTATATGAAGTCATTCGTCAAGAAAAAAACCAGAGGCAACCTTTTGGGATGAGACTCCACCGCCACGAGGCGGAACCTTGGCGGAACCAATCTAGAGCTCCGGCAGAGCTGTTCTGCCGGGGATACTTCCCTCTGGGAGGGGGAAATCATCGCCATCGTCATCACCAACGCTCCTCTCATCGGGAGAGGGCAATCTCCATCAACATCTTCACCAGCACCATCTCATCTACAAACCCTAGTTCATCTCTTGTATCCAATTCTTGTCTCAAAGTCCGGGATTGGTGCTAGTAGGTTGCTAGTAGTATTGATTACTCCTTGTAGTTGATGCTAGTTGGTTTATTTGGTGGAAGATCATATGTTCAGATCCTATATGCATATTATTACCCCTCTTATTATGAACATGAATATGCTTTGTAAGTAGTTACGTTTGTTCCTGAGGACAAGGGAGAAGTCTTGCTATTAGTAGTCATGTGAATTTGGTATTCGTTTGATATTTTGATAAGATGTATGTTGTCTAGCCTCTAGTGGTGTTACGTGAACGTCGACTACATAACACTTCACCATTATTTGGGCCTAGAGGAAGGCATTGGGAAGTAATAAGTAGATGATGGGTTGCTAGAGTGACAGAAGCTTAAACCCTAGTTTATGCGTTGCTTCATAAGGGACTGATTTGGATCCATATGTTTCATGCTATGGCTAGGTTTACCTTAATACTTTTGTTGTAGTTGCGGATGCTTGCAATAGAGGTTAATCATAAGTGGGATGCTTGTTCAAGTAAGAACAGCACCCAAGCACCGGTCCACCCACATAACAAATTATCAAAGTACCGAACGCGAATCATATGAACATGATGAAAACTAGCTTGACGATATTCCCATGTGTCCTCGGGAGCGCTTTTCCTTATATAAGAGTTTGTTCCGGCTTGTCCTTTGCTACAAAAAGGATTGGGCCACTTTGCTGCACTTTATTTACTTTTGTTACTTGTTGCTCGTTACAATTTACCTTGTCACAAAACTATCTGTTACCACTTATTTCAGTACTTGCAGAGAATACCTTGCTGAAAACTACTTATCATTTCCTTCTGCTCCTCGTTGGGTTCGACACTCTTACTTATCGAAAGGACTACGATAGATCCCCTATACTTGTGGGTCATCAGTGTGCAAGGGGCTTTAGCCGTTACAGGGAAGCTTCGTAAGGAAATAATGGACGTCAAGCAGCAAGTCAATAAGCTCGAGGAGGAGAACCGTATCCTGAGAGGAATCATTGCCAAGAATATCACACCAACAACAAAGAAGGAGACATAATCACATGGGTATGGGCACTCCCCTTGGCAACTGCCAAGCTTGGGGGAGGTGCCCCGGTATCGTATCACCATCACAACTCCTATCTTTACCGTTTTTCTTAGTAGTATCTTGATCTAGTAGAATAAAGTTGATGGCATGATCTAGTTTTGAGTTTTGCTTTATGATCTCTCTATATAATCGAGTCCGTGAGCTATATATAATAAAGATTAGTTTTGAGTCAAGGGCTTGATAATTTTGCCATGATCTTGAGTGAATAAAAGAAAAGAAGAAAAAGAATAAAAAGAAACAAAGGTTCATATTGATCTTATCTAAAGTAATGACTTCACATAGAAAGAGTGTGATGATTAAAAGTTGTTGGGAGTTGGCAGACATAGCTTTGGTCATCGTTGCAATTATTAGGAAGTAATAAGGAAAGAGAGGCTTCACATATAGATATATTATTCTTGACATCCTTTATGATTGGGAGCACTCATTAAAATATGACATGCTAAAGAGTTGATGTTGGACAAGGAAGACAACGTGATGAGTTATGTTTTCTTATATCTGAGATAAAGTATGTTGTCATGGATCCTCTAACATGTTGAGCTTGCCTTTCCCCACCATGCTAGCCAAATTCTCAGCACCAAGTAGAGATACTACTTGTGCTTCCAAATACCCTTAAACTAGTTTTGTCATGAGAGTCCACCATATCTACCTATGGATTGAGTAAGATCCTTCAAGTAAGTTGTCATCGGTGCAAAGCAATAAAAATTGCTCTAAATATGTATGATTGATTGGTGTGGGAGAAATAAGCTGTATACGGTCTTGTGATGTGAAAGTAATAAAAGCGACGGACTGCAGAACAAACGTTCATATCACAAGGGGCAATATAAAGTGACGTTCTTTCGCATTGAGATTTTGTGCATCCAACCATAAAAGCGCATGGCAACCTCTGCTTCCCTCTGCGAAGGGCCTATCTTTTATTATTTTCTTCTACCTTATGCAAGAGTCATGGTGATCTTCACCTTTCTTTTTTCATTTTATCCTTTGGCAAGCACAGCATGTTGGAAAGAACATGATATATATATATATCCAATTGGATGTAGGGGAGCATGAGTTATTATTGTTGACATTACCCTTGAGGTAAAAGGTTGTGGGGCAAAACTATAAGCCCCTATCTTTGTCTGTGTCCGATTAAAACTTCATAACCACAAGTATTGCATGAGTGTTAGCAATTATGAAGGACTAGATGATAGTTGAGTATGTGGACTTACTTTTTAGCTCTGACATAGACTCTTTCCGATGTTATGATAAATTGCAATTGCTTCAATGACTGAGGTTATAGTTTGTTGGGTCTCAATAAGGTTTTTGATTCATACTTTTGCATTGTGAATAGATCATCACTTGAACATAAGTAATCATAAGACAAAATCTATATATGTTACTGTTATGAGAATAATCATGATGCCTTCATGTCTTTATTTTATTTTTATCGACGCCTCTACCTCTAAACATGAGGATATATTTATTGTTATCGGCTTTTCGCTTGAGGACAAGCGAGGTCTAAGCTTGGGAGAGTTGATACGTCCATTTTGCATCATGCTTTTATATCGATATTTATCGCATTATGGGCTGTTATTTCACGTTATGTCACAATGCTTATGGCTATTCTCTCTTATTTTACAAGGTTTACATGAAGAGGGAGAATGCCGGCAGCTGGAATCCTAGGCTGGAAAGGATAAAATATTGGAGACCTATTCTGCGCAACTCCAAAAGCCCTGAAACTCCACGGAATACCTTAAAATAAATAAAGAAAAATCCTCGCCAAAGATGAAGGCCAGGGGGGCCACACCCTGCTCACGAGGGTGGGGGTGTGCCCCCCCTCCTAGGGCGTGCCCCCTACCTCGTGGGCCCCTGGTGGCTCTCCGATGCCCATCTTCTCCTATATGAAGTCTTTCGTCAAGAAAAAAACCAGAGGCAACCTTTCGGGATGAGACTCCACCGCCACGAGGCGGAACCTTGGCGGAACCAATCTAGAGCTCCGGCAGAGCTGTTCTGCCGGGGATACTTCCCTCTGGGAGGGGGAAATCATCGCATCGTCATCACCAACGCTCCTCTCATCGGGAGAGGGCAATCTCCATCAACATCTTCACCAGCACCATCTCATCTACAAACCCTCGTTCATCTCTTGTATCCAATTCTTGTCTCAAAGTCCGGGATTGGTGCTAGTATGTTGCTAGTAGTGTTGATTACTCCTTGTAGTTGATGCTAGTTAGTTTATTTGGTGGAAGATCATATGTTCAGATCCTTTATGCATATTATTACCCCTCTGATTATGAACATGAATATGCTTTGTGAGTAGTTACGTTTGTTCCTGAGGACAAGGGAGAAGTCTTGCTATTAGTAGTCATGTGAATTTGGTATTCGTTCAATATTTTGATGAGATGTATGTTGTCTAGCCTCTAGAGTTGTTATATGAACGTTGACTACATAACACTTCACCATTATTTGGGCCTAGAGGAAGGCATTGGGAAGTAATAAGTAGATGATGGGTTGCTAGAGTGACAGAAGCTTAAACCCTAGTTTATGCGTTGCTTCGTAAGGGGCTGATTTGGATCCATATGTTTCATGCTATGGTTAGGTTTACCTTAATACTTTTGTTGTAGTTGTGGATGCTTGTAATAGAGGTTAATCATAAGTGGGATGCTTGTTCAAGTAAGAACAGCACCCAAGCACCGATCCACCCACATATCAAATTATCAAAGTACCGAACGCGAATCATATGAACATGATGAAAACTAGCTTGATGATATTCCGTCCTCGGGAGCGCTTTTCCTTATATAAGAGTTTGTTCTGGCTTGTCCTTTGCTACAAAAAGGATTGGGCCACCTTGCTGCACTTTATTTACTTTTGTTACTTGTTGCTCGTTACAATTTATCTTGTCACAAAACTATCTGTTACCACTTATTTCAGTACTTGCAGAGAATACCTTGCTGAAAACCGCTTATCATTTCCTTCTGCTCCTTGTTGGGTTCGACACTCTTACTTATCAAAAGGACTATGATAGATCCCCTATACTTGTGGGCCATCAGACACCTAACTCTTTACATAGTACTCCCTCCGTTCCTAAATATTACTAGATGAGTCCCCGCGCGTTGGCGCGGAACAGCGGTATATCTCTCTGCGCAAAATTATCGATTTCATAGAACTAAAAAAACTCTATAACCGCATGACAAATGTGGTAGCCAAACTAAATAAACTCCCATCATCATTTAGATCATCCCACGTAAGGAAAAAAGATCAGCCAACATTACTGCATAATGGGATTATATTTTTCTTTTTGACATGTTAATGGGACTTAAAAGCTCACTTACATGCATGCTACCGGTGCATGCATGCTACCGGTGCATGCTTGCATGCAGACATGTTGATGTGGTTTAAAACCCACTCACATGCATGTGCCACGGTATTTCTGCATGCTTGCATGTGGCTTAGTGCGGAGCCTCTCAACGTCTAGATCAGACGGCTATTATGGACTGATTTACTTCATCTAATGGCTACATCAATTTTGATGACGTGGCTCAAGGAGAGGATAGAGAATTCCTAGTAGTGGGGGCTAGCTATTACTAATAGATAAGTCTTTGTAGAGATTCCACTACATATGGAACAAAATGAATGAATCTACACTTAAAATGCATCTATATACATCCGCATGTGGTTCATGGTGAAATCTCTACAAAGACTTATATTTAGGACGAAGGAAGTACTAGTATAGTACGTACTGTAATTTATCAGCGAGATAAATTTGTACAATGCTATGAAGCTTCTAGCTTCTGTTACATGTATCTTGCGTCCAAGGTTGCCCGTTGCAACATTTCATCAAATACAAAGGAGACTAACATGCATGCTATTGCATCTCAATGATTGACAGATCATAGCAAATATGTACTCCCTCCGTTCCAAAATAAGTGTCTCAACTTTGTGCAAACTTTAGTACAAAGTAGTACTACTACTAAAGTTGACACTTATTTTGGAACAGAGGCAGCTAAAGAAAAAAAATATCCATGCAATCCCTAGCCCTTGAACCGTGAACCCTGACCAGGCTTCAATTTGCTGGCAATGTTCGAGCTTCCTAATAAATGAAGTTTGCAACCTTTTGACCATCGGATCATTTTGTGTAGTTTCACCAAAATCGAGATGAGCATCCCTGTGGCAAAGAAATTGAACAAGCGTGATTAGAATAAGATTATTGGGACTAGTTGATGAGACATAAAATCATCACAAATACAGTATGTAGAAGCCAGTAGAGGTATGTGCGGGGCAAAGAAGTAGAGAAATATCCACAGGGAGTGATGTGGGCAGCTGGAGCAGTGGTGCAAGCCGGCTGTAAAGGGAGTTGTACCTGAGGGACGTAGCTCAACCTTGAGGAGGGCGGCGGGAGGCGGCAACTTCCCACGTCGTGGCAGTGATCAAGGGATGAAGGCAACCTCACCGGCTTTGTGAGAGAGAACGGCGGGGACCCCTGATCGGGGCGTGCCGACAGTGGGTTTTCACCGTCGGCGACGGCCACCGCATCTACACTAAGCATCCACCCCTTCCCCAAGCGGATGTGATCCGCCGGGATGTTAGAGATGTGGCCACAGTCGTTTTGTGCGAGAGAGTGTGAAGAAGCAACCCCAGCAAGCAACCGTGTAGGTTGGCCCGTCCTGACTATGTATATAGTGGAGCGGTTTCCTTTTCTCTCCATATGAACCAGTCATATTGCGTATGTGCCACTGAAGAAAAAAAGTTTATTTATAAATGACGCGGCACCTACTACTCGTTCTCCTATAACCTTGCGCTTGGCATCTCCAAAATATTAACCTTGCGATTGGGTCTTTGCCTCTTCGGGAAGTCGAGCAATAATGGTAGTGCAGTATATATCGTTCTGGCTATATGAGACCGAATGAATTGTTGCACGTACACCACGTGGGCGAGGGTCGAGGGGCGAGGGAGAGTGCTACATACGGAGCAAAATGAGTGAATCTACACTCTAAAATACGTCTATATACATGAGTGTTTGGAGTATGTACTGGTAGTTCATATTGAAATCTACTAAAGGACATATATATTCCAAACAATATGATATAATCTCTATAACCAAGGTAGTAGGGACGAGGAGTAAACGAAGGGAGTAGTAATTTTTTCTCCTTGTCCTGCGAGCCACCGCGCGCATGGGCGAGGGAGCGGGCGTAAGGCATAGTAGGCAAGCTTCACCTCATCCTGCGAGCCACCGCGCCCGTGGGCGGGGGAGACGGTGTACTAAGCAAGCTTCTCCTCGTTCTGCGAGTTGACGGAACACATCAAAAGTACTCCAGTGTATAGAGCCTTGCCTCTAAGGTAGGCCCCACATGGTTTGCCTCTTTTTTTAACATAACACGTCAAGTCGCAATTTGTTTGTTCACCCGTGGTAGACGATCCTCCCTCCACCAAGTGGACAACCAGTACACGTGCCAAATTACCACGTGGGCTGCCTTTTTCGTACAGAAATGAGCTCCACCGTGTACCCGCGCGGGTGTGGTTGGGAAAGAGACGGGAGTACGTGCGCCGTGCATGCACCTCTTCTCCTCGTGCACGTCCCCCACCTACATGGGTGTGTGTGAGAGATACAAACCACGTTCGTGAGTGTTTTTCGTTTTGGGGTGGGGGTGGGGTGGGGGTTGATTTCATGAATTATTTGTGGCAATATGTGTCGATGACATCTCGAACAAAATTTTGCATGCAATGTGTGTGAAATGGAGGCCTATCCATATCATACATAGAGGGTTGGGCAATCCACGAGAAGAGAGGGAGGGGTCATAGCTACCGATAGAGTCGAAGAGAGGATCAAGTGGGTGGGTGCGAGATCGATGAAGAGAGCCATCGAAATTGTGTGTGTGTACAAGTCAAAGATATAGGGCAACTGGCCTACCGAAACGTTAGAGGGCACATGTCAAGTTTGTGTGTGGCAGGAAGACATGACTAGAGCGCTCGATGTATTGGTGTGTGAGGGGGCAGGGGGTGGGGGGAGGGGTAGGAAGAGGCCTAACTATAGAGGTAGAACAAATCGTATATGTGTTGAGAAGGAGAGACCCAGCTACGTCTTGAGGGAGATCGGTCGACATCCATACATAACTAAAGGACGAGAAATATGATGGGACAGAGAGAGAGAGGAGAGAGAGAGGGAGGGAGAGGGGTAGAGTGCTGGATGGGTGATGGAGTTGCTTCTCGAAGATGGTGGGAGAGGCCTACTAGACAAACTGAGGGTGGAATTGCAATGTTATCAATAAGAGTGGGGATGTGTTTCTGTGTGTGCCTATGCGTGATAGATCTGTCGGGACGCATCCATGGATGATGAAGAGGAACCATGTGTTTGGTAAGAAAACCTAACTAGATCGGTAGATCAATTGTTATTTGTCGGAGGAAGGGAGAGACACAACTAATGAGGTAGATCGATTGACGTGTGGGTAAAAACGAGTTATAAGGACCTAGCTAGCTATATGTATAGCGAGAGATCGGTCGGTGTACGTCCATTTGTTAGAGGCAAATAAGGCCCAGCGAGACGGATAGACAGAGAGAATGGAGCTAGGAGGTGGTGCGAGAGGCCCAACTACTAGCTAGATAGGGGGAGGAGTGTGCGGTTGTGAGATCGATGAAAAGAGGGGCGAGAGTTTACACGTGTGTCTGACCGTATGAGAGACACGAGGCAAGGACACATAAAGGAGGAGATTGAAGGTGTGTGTGTATGTTGTAGGCAGGCATCGCTGGAGAGGTTTATCGATCGGTGTGTGTCAGAAAGGAGTTATGGAGACTCTGGGAGAACGACCTAAATAAAAAATGAATGTGCTCGGTGGATAGAATGCCGAGGGAGGGGGAGGGGGAGGGCGAGGAGGGCGTGTGCATGCACGAGAGAAAGTTAGTGGTAGCTACAAAGGTTAGAGGATTGTTTGGGTGTAAGAGACTAACAAAGATCATAATTTGATATGAAAGCGGATTCATACATTTGAATAGGAGATCATAGTGTTTTAAACATTGCATGCATGAATATAGCGGTGATACACGTGATGTGCACATGCTATACCATAATGTGATAATGCATGGCGTTTGCAACTCACAGCTAAATGCCAAACAATCTAAACCATACTATACATCAAACAATCTCACGTTTTATTTGAATTTGTGATAATGTGTGGTGTTTGCAGCTTACAACTAAATATCGAACAATCTAAACAATACTATATATCGAACATTCTCACGTTTTATTTGAATTTGTGGTAATGTGTGGTGTTTGCAACTCACATCTAAATACTTGTAGGCGTAGGGGGCGGGGCACCATACATAATGTGCTAAACACATTATACATATGAGACATGGTTTAGATTATGAAGATCTAGCTAGAGCTAGAAATGTAATGTGATTTGAAATTAAAATAAAGTGGATTCAAAAAATCTAGTTTGAGTTCATATAGTACACATATTTCATATGTAACTCGAGACTAATCATGTGGTGTGCTGTGAAGGTAATACACAAACGATGGTTTAACTTGACAATAATGATGATTGTAGATCTTATTAAAACAGAGAAACGAATTCAAATGCTTTGACTTCACAACAATCATTACTGTAGATCTTATTCAAATAGAGAAACGAATTCAAATTTAGTTCATATTGAAGCGGTAGTATATACGTTTGGAATACACTAAAACGTTCATTTGAGTAGTAGGTTGCATGCATTATACACGTAGCAAAATATTTTAATTGAACATAACATGAATTCAAAGTTTTGAATGACATTTGTAGGGTGCATTGATTTGGTACAATACACGTTAGGCTTGTCCAGAAATTTCAACCTGCGCCTTGTTAGCCTGAAATATTTAAGATATATCTTTCTCTCGTTGTGCTCTGACAACTCCCTCCATCTCAACCCACGCCTTGCTATTCCGAAATTACAACGCGCACGAAAACTCCCACCTCCTGTGAAATCCCGACACGCGAAATGCCCGTGGTACCCCTGAACCGAAAGAACCGCCTCAAATTGGTGGGGGTACTTTCGTAACTTACCCCACATTTCGGACAAGCGCGTCTCTAAGCCATGGTTCCCCATTGCCATCCCATCCGCCCACCCATTCGTACACCGAGGCCGCGAAAACCTGCGACGAAACCCCACACCCTACTCCGTCCGCCACCCAGCCGGAGCCTCTTCCCCGACGACGTCGTCCACAGCAACACCTCGACGTCCCTCATCCACCGTACCGGATGAGGATCCGTCATCGATCTCATCGTCCCGCCGGTTCAGCCACCCCGTCCTCCACCTCCAAGGAGCTGCCCCGACGTTCCCCTCGTCTTTTGCGCCACCTCCATTCCCACACTGCCGTCTTCACCTGCACCACCGGAAGAGCATCATCATCATCGTTTCCTCGGATGAAGCTGCGGCCTAATCGGCGCCACCAAAGAGGTTCTACACTAATCGCCGCATTTTCTTCTTGATTCGATCTCACGGTGCTGCCGGCGCTCGGACCTGAGCCAACACGGCGCGGCTCCATCCACGGCAGTCGCCGGCCACTTCCTCCACGGCGTCGCTCCCTCGGCGGCGACGTCCACATCAGTAGGACCTGCTGCTGCTTTAGCTCTCGCTCGCGCTGCTGCTCTGCTCTTGCTCTCGGTCCCCTGCCTGGTCTGCTCTTGCTATTACTCTTGCTCGCGCTGCTGCTCCCGCTCTTGCTCTTGCTTGCGATGCTGCTTCGATTTAGCTACACTTCAGTCAACTGAATCGACTTTTGGGTCAGTCTATTTTCAGGGGGTGGGGGGTTCGCCGGGGTGAAGGAAGAACCAACCGCAACAGGGAGGAGGGCTCGTCGGAGAGGTACCCCACTATCTATCTTAGGGTTCAGGATGGGGGCGGTGGTCGCCGGCGGTAGCGGGGCGTTGGCGGGACGGTGGCATGGGGATCGCCGGAGAAAAAGCTCGGCACAGGGGGCCTAGAGGGATGGCCGGGGCGGCAGCGGCCGGTGGTGGGGAGTGTTTTCGGGGCGGGCGGGACGGCGCACCGCCGGCCGCGGGCGGGGGGCTGCTGTTTGGCCGGCTCAGGGGGTGGAGGTTGAAGATGAACCGCAGGCCCTTGATTTCATATCCAACAGCTGCAAAATCGACTGACCAGAGATGAAAAAGTCAGTCGACCGACGTGTAGCCTCACCTTGCTAGTGCGTTCAGTTTCGACAGCAAAATTCAGTTTCGACAGCAAAATTCAGTTTCGACAATTAAGTTCAGTTTCGACAGTTAAATTCAGTTTCGACAGTTAAGTTCAAAGATGAGCGGCTGATGTATTTTACATCTAGCACTTTGTGGTTATGTATTTTACGTCATGTATTGGAGATGCTATTAGAATTCCACTCAGGTTAACGTTGTTCATTGTCTCTCTTGTCCTGCTTCAGCCTCGGCGTCGTACAATTCACCGGAGCTGCTCCAACAACGAAACCCTCCATCACAGCGGAGCAGTACCTCGGGCTCCATCTCCAGACGCCTAAGATCTTCTTCCCCTCCTCCGACAGCCAAATCAGCCGGAGCATCCTCATCGGCCAACCCAATCACGCTGAGATCGACATGGCTTCGCCAAAGAGGTTGTACACTTGTTCCATCTCTTTTTTACTCTACATGTTATATATATTGTCCACTGAGCACACGGATTTGTTCCTTTAGTGTCTCCTTGAAAGAAAAAACGTAGGAATTTTAATTTTCACTTGTCCTCCTTTTCAAATTCCTATTCATGAAGCAAAAGACTAAGAGATAGTAGCATAATAGCATTATAACCGTACATTTTCTTGTGGTTTGACTTAATCTCACCATGCTTCTTTGCATCCTGTGATCTTTCAATTGTTGTGAATCAAACATCCAGATTAGCAGAAATCCTATGTTTTTAGATTCTCTGTTTTGCACGTGCATTCCTATCCTATTCCTGTCTATTTCCTATCCCTGCATTGTTGGAATCCTCCAATTCAAACGAGCCCTTACAGAATTACTTCTCTTACAGATAGTTGTCAAAGAAAACCTTGTGTGGTTTGTCCCGCTCCTGCTGCGCTGTCGTCCACCCCAGCTCAGCTGCTCCAACGACAGAAGGGTCCAACACAGCAGGGATCCGGCCTCCAGACTGTCTTTCGCCGCCTCAGATCTTCTTCCCCGCCGCTGGCAGCCATGAAAACTGCATTACCATCATCAACCGAGCAGATGACCTCGAGGACTACACGGGTCCGCAAGAGAGGTCGCACTCTTTCGTGTCTGCTTACGTTATGCATCGCTTAATATTACATGCTACTTTATCGTCCTGTTCACCGAGTAGACTCTAAGTCAGCTCCAAACTAATGGTCAAACTTGAGTTTTTGAATGGTTGTGGGGTACATATCGGGGCCGCCATCAATAGTATCTATCTACTATCTGGTTAATCTCCGGTGTCTACTATGAGTTTCATGTTGGGTGGGAAACAAACAGTAAAGAAGCCATTATCTGTATTTTTTAACTGAAGCCATTATCTGTCTGCTATTATTGGTTTTGGGTCTATCCACAGGTTGCTACCATCACTCTGGATTTATGCATGCACTCCTTACATAATCTCACTATGTTTTATTCCTATGCATGACAATTATTGTAAACAATGGAACTGAACATGTAGAGAAAAAGAGACGAGCCTTGCGTGGCAATAAAGTTTCATGTAGACGTCGCTCCATGGTAGGCGCAAAGGCAGCCCCCCCTCCACGCATTTCGGATTGTAATCGAGAGGAAGATATCTATTCTGAGGGGGATTCAAAAGGAGAAGACAACTCCTATTTACCCCCTGAGGTCTTCGCTCTAACTTGGCATGCTGATGTTGGTTATATCATGCATATGGTGTCTTGCATTGCTTAATTTATACATCAAATATGTCATCTGCTTAGTTTAGACATCTTTTGTGTGAATGCCATCTGTTTAGTTTATTCATTGTTTATGTGAATTATGCAACGCCATCTTGTTTAGCCAGGCATCATATATGTGAATTTTGCAATGCCATCCTGCTTAGCCAGTCATCTTATATGTAAATTATATCAGGCCATCCTTTTTTTTCGTTACATATTACATTTGTCAACAATGTTGTTACATTCAACTGCTCTTCGTGTGCATCAGCCATTTGACACGATGATGGCAAATTCTGGAGTGAAAACAAGGTCTTCAGAGCAGACTATGCTATCTGACGAAGCGCATATCTCGCTGGTTACGGATAGCTCCTCATAGTAGGATTCAGAGACAGATGACCAGTCCTATCCCCCCCCCGAGGTGTATGCTCTAACTTGGCAGGGTTATGTTGCTCATATCGTGCGTATGGTGTCTCGCATTGCTATGTCATTTGATTAGTTTAGACATGCTTTGTGTGAATGCCACCTGTTCAGTGTCTAATTACCACATATGTGAATTATGCATTGCCATCTTGTTGCAAGACATTATATATGTGAATTATACAATGCTATCTTGTTGCAAAGGCATTATATATGTGAATTATGCAATGACATGTTGTTTAGCCAATCATCATGTATGTGAATTATATCATGCTATCATTTTTTTGTGTTACGTGTTCCATTTGTCGACAACGTTTGTATATTCAACTACTCTTCCTGTGCATCAGCCATTTGAAGCGGTGATGGAAGTATCTGGAGTGAAAACAAGGTATTCAGAGTAGACAATGCTACCTGCTGAAGCAGACATCTTGTTGGTTACAGAGAGCTCCTCTGAGGAGGATTCAGAGACTGATTACCAATCCTATTTTCCCCCTAAGGTCTATGCTCAAACTTGGCAGGGTTATATTACCCATGTCATGCATGTTGTCTTGCATTGCTTGGTTTTTACATCATATATAGATTGCCATCTGCTTACTTGCTTACTATATAAATCATATATTTGAATTATATCATGACATCATGTTTACATAGTACATACACATCATCTATCTGAATTATGGCATGGCAACCCATTTAATAAAGACATCATATAGTTATATCATCTCATCCTGTTTAGTGTTTACAGTCATCATATTTTGAATTATGGCATTCTATCCGTGAATGTATGTGAATTATGGCATGCCAACCTATTTAATAAACACATTATATAGTTATGTCATGTCATCCTGTTTACATAATCTCATATTTTGAACTATGTCTTTCCATTTTTTTAGTTAGCCATCATAGTGTGAAATTGTGTCATGCTATCCTGTTTAGTTAGCCATCATATATGTGAAATTGTGTCATGCTATCCTGTTTGGTTAGACAACATAAATATGAATTATTTCATGCCCTCTTTTATTCCCCACTATCCATTGCACATGTCTATCATACAATGTCTATACTTTTAATTACTTTTCTTGTTTATCAGTCATTTGAATTGGAGAGCATGATGGCAGTATCTAAGGGAGTAACAACACGGCCTTCAGAAAAGATAGTGCTACCAGTTGATGCAGATAGAACCACGGTTGTACTTGCCCAAGGACTAGATCCACCACACATAACCCAGACTCTCGCAGATTGTACCCCTACCCAGTTGGACAGAGAACCAGCTACACCCCTTCTAACCCCAACCCCGGCAGATAGTAACCCAGTTCCAGTTGACACAGCACCGTCTCCACCACAGAGCACCCAAACACGAGTAGTTAGTAAGGGAACTACAGTGCCCAAAGCACGAGGACCACCACTCCGAATCCCAACTCAACGCTTAAAGGAGAAGAAGATTTGTTCTCAGGTCAGGTTCTGTAGCTATGGTTCATACTCCTTTGCTCTTGCATGACTGTATTTACTCATACCAACTATTTTCAAATTTGAAGGATGGAATTGAAACTCCAATGGCGCAACATGTATGTTTTAAACCTGTTTCTTTAACTGGTTTGCTGTTGCAACCTGCTCTATGTTGATTTCAGTTTCAATTGAATAAACAGTTATGTTCTCATGTCATGCACATTACAAGTGTTGTTATTGCTCTATAGTTACCCACACTTATATTCTGTCTATTCTGCTTTGTCTTGAACAAATATTATTTGAACTGTGTCTCTATCTTGATTTGGCAACAAAAACTAGAATGATATAGACCATAAAGTGACCATGGTACATAGATATATGTTTGTTTCATGTTGTTATCCTGTCCACTTTACTACTGAACTCATTTACCAAAATGAGTTTCATATACAACATGGTAAACATGTGATGTGTCTGCTTGTTTCTCTTTTAGAATGCGGACAAAATATTGGAGAACAGTACCGCGTTATCCAATGGTAAAGGAAGTAATGCAGATAAGGTTCAAGATAGTGAGACATCCCCGTTGGTCTCCAAGAAAGCTGATAAAAACTATCTTGACGACAGTGAGGGAGCCCAAAAGTCCTGTCTTGATGTAGTGTTCGAGTTACTAGCCACTACTGCTGGCACAAGCTCTTCGAACTCGCTGCCTGAATCAGTTCGTCTTCTTGAGTCTCAACTTCAAGTTGAAAGACATCGATCAGATGTGCTGCGACGGGAAGCTGAAGGACTGAGGAAGTCCCTGCAGAATTCAGATGCATATTTTCTGGTGCAATAGCAAGCGCTGGAGGATTTAAGCGCCAAACAAGAGAAAGTTAATAAGCTTGCTAAGCATCTTGCCAGCATTATGGGTACCCAGGATATTGTTTCTTGAGATCTTCTGAAGTGGTTTCAGTTCTGGATTTGTTTTGCGATGGCATTTATTTGCGATGGTCGCCAACTTTGACAACCAGTGTATATGATATGCTGCTTTCTTCCCTATATTTGCACTGGTGGCGAACTTTGATGCCCAGTGGATGTAATATGTGTAATAGCCGTGATAGCCTAGCGTTAGTTGCTTGCTTATTTATTTCCTTGTTGTCTTGTTTATTTGTTTGCTTGTAGTCATTGCAGTTTTTTTTCCGCGGTTAGCTAGTGGCTGCAATAACCTATTTTTTTAAAACTAGGCCACAATAACCATGGGCTAATATTTACTGTAGTGACACTGGGCCTCCTACTGGTCGTAGAAACAGTGGGCCTTCTACGGGCCGTAGAAACAATGAGCCTTCTGCGGGTCGTATTATCAATGGGCCTTATACGGGCCGTATGATCAATTGGCCAAATATGGGCCAAACAGACCGCATTATGGTCGTAAACGGGCTAGAGTTGGAATCATCCGTTCATGGGCCGACCATAACGGGCCATCGTTAATAGGCCGTATTTGATGACGCTTTGAAAACGGTCCAACGTATTAACGGACCACAAACGGGCCAACTGTAACAACGGGCTGAATTTGGCCCACAAGCAGAAAATGACAGTAACGGGCCGTAAGTAAACGAATGCTGGAAATGAGCCCAAGAATAAATGGGCTCTGAGAAGGCCGAAAGATAACATGGGCTGGAAGCGGCCCAACGGAATAACGAGCCGTTAATGGGTATAAAGTGATACACTGTTCATTACGGGCCAGTTTCACCATGGGCCGTTAATGGGTGTAAAGTGATACACTGTTCATTACGGGCCAGTTTCACCACGGGCCGTTAGTAGGCCAAGAGTTACATAGGGCCTCATATGGGCCGAAAGACGTCATGGGCCATACATGGGCCAGAAGTGAAAACGGGCTGGAATCATATTGGATGGCCCAGATGACGCTACTGGGCCTAATTCGAATAGGGCGTAACGGGCCTTGGGTTAGCGGGTTGTAAATGGGCTATATGTGAACATGTCGTTAACAGGCTTTCCATGGGTTGGCCCGCCACCTTTTGACCAAGTCAAACGGGCCGGCCTTTTCACAAGAATGGGCCTCTATTGGGTCGTGCCACGTGTCGACGTATCATAGGCGCCTATCTGACCCACTAACGAGCTGACACGTGTTTCGTCGGGCCAATAAGAATTTTACACGTGGAAATTTCCCATTGGTCGGGGCTGTTAACGGGTTATCGGATCCAAAACCCGACCCGATAGCTTAACGGCGTTCCGTTACGGTGGATGCCACGTGTCGGTCACCCTTGAAGAAAGCACTTCTGTGACGCGCGATTTATCGTCATGGAAGTGGACACTTCCGTGATGATAATTTTGGCAATGTCATGGAACACTTCTACGACAGCATAGGTATGACTATCTTGATTCTGTCATAAATTTGTCATGGATGTACATGCATGACAGAAAACGCGACCTACTATGACAAACACGTATCATCACGGAATTGTATTTTTTGGGGATAATTAATTTGATGCCCCTAGTTGTGTCCCACTCGGCAGGTTTGCCCTTAGTTTTCAAAAACCCTCGATTTTGCCCAAGCCTGTTTGCCCCTCTTATGAATTTGCCCTTCCGTCACGCTTTCGTCCAGTTAGTGTAGTTTGACCGTGTGTTGACCGTCTATGGACTTTTTGATGGACCATTTTGCCCCTCCTTTCTTACTCTCTCAGCAGACACTTCCAAGTGGGACCATCACCGAAAAAACCATCCCATATTCTTTCTTCCTTCTCTCCCGTTGGTCAAGCCCTAGCCCCAGATCCCCATTCCCTCTCTCAAATCTTAACCCCCGTGCACCACCCTCAGTGCTCTGCCGCCATGGTTTGGCGCAAGGCCACAGCGCAGCCAGCCACGCCAGCGCCCGTGTGCGGGTCAACCCAACCGAGCTCGTTGGTGGCCAACCTCGTCGAAGTAAGCACGCAGGTCTGGTGAGCTCCTCCCCTCTGACCAGTCTCCTTGTTTTCTCCCCTGCTCTCTCTCTCTTTCTCTCTAAACTCACCTCATTCTTTTCTCTGCCATGAGGAACCGACGACCGCCGCCGTTCTTCACCACCATCGGAATGCCACTGCATCCACCTGGGTTGCCGCCGCCGGCCATGGACTCTGCCTCTAGATCCAACCTGTCCTCGAGGGGATCCACCCGCCGTCGCCCCGCTGGAGATCCCCAACGTCTGCTACTACCAACGACATCCCCTGCATCGAGCTCCAGATCTAGCCTGTCCTCGCCGGGATCCGCCCGCCGTCGCCGCACCGGAGATCCCTGACGCCCTCTACTTCCAGCACCATCCCCTGCATCAAGCTGCTGCTCGAGCTCATCCTCCTTCTTTCTTCTCGCGAGGAGGATTTCATGAGCTCCGGCTAGAGATCTACAATGGTTGCGTCCACGTTGACCCTCCTCCATGCCAACGTTGGCCAGCCTCCACCGACGCCTCCCGCTGGCCCAGATCCACAGCGCCCCGAGGAAGGCCAGCGGGGATCTGGTTAGTGATGGGTCCACCGATCTCGTCGGTGGCCAATTTAGGCGGCGGCTGGGGACCCACGGCGGCGAGAGATGGTGGAGGAGGGTGGCACGCGCCTTCCCCGGGCCTCCTTCAACGCCGCAGCGGCGGTGGCCAAGCGCCCGGCGAGCTCCGACGCCGATTCCATTTGCTCCGGCGAGCCCATCCTCATCCTACACAGGGCGTCCTTTAAATTGCGGATTAAATTGTTGACTTGACGTTTTTTAACACTTGACATAATGTAATTAGCTTGTATAGCTGGCAACTATGGATTGATGATTAAATATATTCGAGATGAGACCAACCTTAACTAGGAGTACTGATTTGTGTTAATTAATGGTGTTTTAATTAGTTTATGCGGTGTTAATTATCGCTTGAAAAAGTAATTCAAAATTGATATTATGTTTACAACATGGTATTTGGTCCATTGCGGGTCCCACATGATAGTGAGAAGAGTGAGAGAGGAGAGAGGGATGTTTTCTGAGTGATGGGTCCCACTTGGAAGTGTCTAGTGAGAGAGTGAGGAAACAGGGGCAAAATGTCCAATGAAAAGTCCATAGACGGACAACACACGGTCAAACGGCACTAACTGGACGGAAACGTGACGGAAGGGCAAAACCATAAGAGGAGCAAACGTGCTTGGGCAAAATCAAGGGTTTTCGAAAGCTAGGGGTAAACCTGCCGAGGGTGACCCAACTAAGGGTATAAAATCAATTATCCCATTTTTTTGTAGTGATAGGGGGAGTGTTGATCCTAATGTGTGTGCCTTGCATTCCAAAGGCACCTCTAATTAGGTGCACACATTCAGGGGGGGCGTCTATATTTTGTAGTATTGGGATTCGTTTACTTTCATGTCTTACCTTTGTGCAAATCCCGTGTTGTCATCAATCCACCAAAAGGGGGGATTGTTAAGGCATGTCTCTCTCTAAGTAGTTTTGGTGATTGATGACAATGCTTTTGCGGACTAATCATGTGCGTTGAGTATTTCAGAGATTCATTCTTTGGCACAAGACGATTATTCCCCTCGGATTTCTAAGTGAAGACGGTGTAACTCTTTCGTTTCAATTTTGGTGGACTTGTTTCGTAGGAATCACCGTACTATCAAGAGGGGGTCTGCATTGAAAAGGCTAGGGTGGAATCAACACGTACACATCTCCTTTGCACCCACTAAGCCTTCTCGCTTCAATGGAGGATCTTTTGTTGCATCTTGTGCTTGTTATGGTCCGAGCAGTAGTACTGCACCTCCCAGCGGAAGTACCGCTCAAGAGCCATAGGCGGCAGTACCGCTGCCCAGCGGTAGTACCGCCTGGGGGCTCTCAGCCGTAGTGCCGCTGAAGTGTTGTGCTACTACCACCTCGACTCGAGAGTGTCGCCTCTCATGTTGGGTTTTGCGGCACTGGCAGCGGCAGTAGAGGCGGTAGTACCGCTCGCAAGCGGTAGCCCTGGGTCTAGATCTCACTCTGCCTCTGGTCTCCCTCTGTCTACATGGTAGTACCGCGTGGGGGAGCGGTAGTACCGCGACACCCAGCAGTAGTACCGCTACCCCCATCGGTAGTACCGCTTTGTGCGGGCTGAATGGGGGGTAACGGTTGGATTGGTTCCCCCACTATAAAAGGAGGTTTTCTTCTCCAAGTTGACCTACCTCTTTTCCCCCAAGCTCCATTGTTCCTCCAAAGCTCATTTTCGCCCGATCTCTCTCCCTAGCCAATCAAACATGTTGATTCTTCAGGGATTGGTTGAGAAGGCCCGGATCTACACTTCCACCAAGAGAAATGTGATTCCCCCCATAATCCCTTGCGGATCTTGTTACTCTTGGGTGTTTGAGCACCCTAGACGGTTGAGATCACCTCGGAGCCACATTCCATTGTGGTGAAGCTCCGTGGTATCGTTGTGAGCCTCCAATTGAGTTGTGGAGATAGCCCCAACCTTGTTTGTAAAGGTTCGGTCGCCACCTTTAAGGGCACCAATAGTGAAATCATGGCACCTCGCATTGTGTGAGGGCGTGAGGAGAATACAGTGGCTCTAGTGGCTTCTTGGGGAGCATTGTGCCTCCACACCGCTCCAATGGAGATGTACTTCCCCTCAAAGGGAAGGAACTTCGGTAACACATCCTCGTCTCCACCGGCTCCGCTATTGGTTATCTCTCACCTTTACTTATGCAGGCTCATATTGTGTCGTATCCTTTGCTTGCTTGTGTGCTTGTTGTTGTTGCATCATATAGGTTGCTCACCTAGTTACATATCTAGACAACCTATTTTGATGCAAAGTTTAAATTGGTAAAGAAAAGCTAAAAATTGTTAGTTGCCTATTAAGCCCCCCCCCCCCCCCGCCCCCCTAGTCAACTATATTGATCCTTTCACCGGCCCACTTTGAGAATTACACACGTGCGGCCAACTGATTCTAGGAACCTTCTAGAAGGTTCCCTAAATCGGGTTTTTTCAGTGTTATTTCATTTTCGGTTTTTTGACTTTCTATTGTGTTTTATTTTTTGTTTTTTTCTTTTCCTTCTTTTTTATTTTCCATTTTCTTTTTTCTGTTTCTTATATTTTCTTTTTGTTTCCTTTCATTTTACTTTCTCTTTTTTTTCAAGTTTATTTCCTTCACAAAACTGTACAGAAATTTCAAAAAGGATTGCATTTTCCAAAAATGTGTTCAAAGTTTCAAAAACTATGCCTGTTTTCAATTTTTCTTTGTAAATTTATGAAATATTATAATTCAAAATTTGTTCGCCTGTTTGAAAATTTGTTCAGAAAGTTAAATATTGTTCTGGTTGTCAAATTTGCACATGAATTAAAAATTGTTCAATATTTCATAAAATGTAATTTCCAAATTTTGTTCAATCTTTCAGAAATTTTCCCCGTTTTCAAAAATTTGCTCAGAAATTTCATAAAAGTTTATAATTTCAAAAATTGTTCGCTTAAATTTGAAAATTGTTCTAAATTTCAAAAAGTGTTCGCCTTTTTAATTTTTGTTCACAAACTAAGAAATGTTCAGTTTCAAAATTTGTTCCCGTTATCAAAATTCGTTCAAAATGTTGAAAATTTAATATTTTAAAATGTGTAAACAAATTCAAAAAATGTTTGTTCTTTAAAATTTTGTTCACAAATTAGAAATTTCTCAGGAATTAAAAAAATCTTTCCATTTTCGATATTGTTCACAATTTCAGAAAACTTTCATGTTTTCATTTTTTTCACAAATTCAAATAAATTGAGAATTCTAAAAAAAATCTCTTTTCTAAATATATTCACAAATTCAACAAATGTTCAGGTTCCCAAATTTGTTCGCAAATTAAAATATGTTCAGGAATTTCAGAAAATGTTCATATTTCCAAATTTATTAAGAAATTCAGAAAATGTTCCTTTTTAAAAATGTTTCAGTTCTCAAAATTTTGTGTTGAATAAAGAACTCATGTTTTTTTAGAAAAAAATTGCTTTTGAAATTTTAAATATATGTTGGATCTGTGCTAGATGTTTGTTCTGAAATATTTACGCTGCATTTTGTTCAGTTCGGTTGCTCAAGCGGTTAGAGTGTGTGATCTGTTGCGTGAGATCCCGTGTTCGATCCCATCGTGGGAAAATATCAGGTGAGACCACTCTTTAAATGCTACCATGATACCAAGTTGAAAAATTCAAATTTAAACATGTCAAAAAATTCTGAATAAAATCATGGATGTCCACAACACATATGTCGACAATCCCTAAAAAATTCAGATCAAAATTCGACATAGACATAAAGGAACAAAAAAAGACAAATCCATCCTGAATAGTGTCAAATGAAGACAAAAGCAAAAAAGACACTATTCACATCTGAATTAGTCTTTTTTGTTTCTCCTTGTCTATTTCGAATTTCGATCTGAATTTTTTAGGGGTTGTCAACATATGTGTTGCGAACATTCATGCTTTTTCACAATTTTTTGTCATGTTTAAATTTGAATTTTCTAACTTGATATCATGGTAGCATTTAAGGCCTGGTATCACGTGATACTTTCCCATCCCATCGTATGGCATCTTTCTTTTTAGCTACTTTTTTTAGGGGCTTCTTTTTAGCTACTATATACACAGTACGTGCTCGCCACCGATTAGTTTCCTTCATGGGCCGGCCCAGGCAGAGACTTGCCTATGTGAAACTGCAGCTGTTTGCCGCAGAGAGCGGCATATAGGAGGTCCCGAGAACACTTGCTATAGGTTTCCTCCATGTGCGTCGTATTGGGCCGTCCCGCTGGTGCGAGCGTAGCGCTGCTGCTAGCTGGTACATCTCATGATTAGTTGTAGGGCGCTTCCTACTTGAGGCAGTTATAGCTGGGATTTTTCGTTTTTCTTTTACTTCATTTTCCCCTTTTTTTTCGTTCATTCTTGCATTTTGTTTCTTCGTTTTTTGTTTTCTTTCATTTTGTTTCTTCTCCTTTTTTTCTCAATTTTTTGTTATCTTATGTTTATTTTCATTTTCAGTCTACATTGTTGTATATGTCAAAAAATAATAATAAGTGATCATTTTTTGTTTTCTTATGTTTGTTTTCATTTTCAGTCTCCATTTTTTGCTGCTTGATTTGTAGTTATCTTATGTTTGTTTTTCATTTTCAGTCTGCATTTTTGTATATGTCAAAAACAACTTTTTAATAGGTGATCATTTTTTGTATACAAGTTCAAGATTGTCCGAGCGCTTATTCAATATCTTTTAAATACATGTTCAAGATTTTAATACTTATTCAGCAATTTTTTAAATACATGTTCAACATTTTTTGGAATACTGATTCAACATTTTTTAATACTGGTCAACATTTTCAAATACGTGTTCAATATTTTTAATACTTATTCAACATTTTCAAATATGTTTTCAATATTTTTAATCCTTATTCAACATTTTTAAATACTTTAAATTGAAATGTTGATATATTTAAAATGATCATGTACCGTGGTAAATATGTTCATATATTTAAATTTAAATGTTGATATCATGTTTAAAACGTCCTGGGATATCAAAATGTTTACTTTAAAAAGGAGAATATCAAACAAACTTTCCATACACGCGTGTATATATGTCCATGTACTTCAAAAATATTACATTTATTTGTCCCTCTCAACCACTCCGCCGCAATATGGACACACACACACTAAAAATCTATATCTATACCAAATAATAAATAGGTTATTGCTTCCAGCGGTATGTCACCGAGATTTCCCCAAAAGTTGTAAAATATTACCCACCGATGCGACCTATAAATATTAAAAAAAAAGTTTCACACAGGGAATTCCTGCCTAGGCCGGCCCATCTAGTACGAACCATCTATACTGCGCTTTGCACACTGGGAGAAGACAGAAATCGCCTGTTTCGGCTGGTCCATGTCCGTGCAGCCTGTCTTTTAAATTTCGTTTTTTAGTTTTCGTTTTCCTTTTTCATCTTTTTTTTAATTTTAAATAATTTGCGACTTAAAAAAGTTCCTAACATAAAACAAATGTGAATTTTGAAATAAATAAAGTGTTTAATAATACATATGTGTTTGTCGATTCAGAATTTTTTTATGATTTTAAAATAATGTTTGCATGTTCAAAAAATGTTTCCAACTTTGAAAACAAACGTTCAAGAAATAAAAAATGTTCATAATATTTATCAAAAGTTTCTGTACTATAAATGTTAACGAAATTGAACAAAATTTCACCAATACAAAAAATAGTATAAAAAATGTTTGCAACTTAGAATACAAATGTTCAAGAAATAAAAAATAACCAGAAAATTCAAACACTATTCGTGACTTACAAAATATTTTATGGATTCATCAAATGTTCGCTAGTTCAAAAAATCGTCATGTATTTTAGATAATGTTCGTTAAATCAAAAACTTATTCGTAAGTTTCAAAAATTGTTCCACCAATTTACAAAAAAATATTTTCGCCGATTCTAGAAAAGTTCACCTATTCAAGAAAATATTTTTAAAATATTCATAGTTTGTATTTTACTTTATGCAAATAGTATAAAATGATCACGAATTAAAAAAACATCATTATTTTAGAAATTGTTCAAAATCTATAGAAAATGTTCTAGATTTCAGATATGTTCACGAGTTTAATTTTTTTATTAATTTTCAACAATTATTCACAATTTCACAAAAATGAAAATGATAGTGTATCTTTGTGATGCAGCAAAATGTGGTCAAGGTCATTGAAGATTTTTTTTTTGTTGCAACGCACACGCTGTTTTGCTAGTAATATAAATGTACATATCAAAGCATACAGAAAGTTCCATGTGTCCAAAACAATAATTGGGGAAATACAAGGTAAACAAAACAAAAACAATAATAGAAAGGTAAAGGAACAAAAAAGGTAGAAAAACATAATCCGAATCATAGTCTCACCATGCTAGAGGTGTTCATGTGATTTCACTTCCGTCCACCATAGCGGGACTATAATATGATAGAGGGCGCTATACGGGAGCAACATGCAAGCGTTGCCCATTCTATGTCGCATACATGGGCCTGACATTTGTCCTGACATTTGTCTCACCATGGCGATCGATTTTTCCTGACATTTGTCACTTTCTTTATTCACTTGATGTTATTTCACTTATTTTGAACAAGCAAGTGTTCATCAATATGTTTAAAAATCATAAATTCGAAAAAGGAAGATCACAAATTCAAAGAATTCTCATCATTTCCTTAATTTTGAAAAACAAATCTGGAAAAATGTTAATCAGTTTTACAAATGGTCATGAATACTGAAAATGTTTGCTAGTTTGGAAAAAAATTGTTCACGAACATAAAAAATTTATGACCACAGAAAATAATATTAAATTTAGAAATATTCAAACAATTATTAGAAATATTGAATCTAGAAAATAATAATGAAAAATAACTGAAAGAAAGATATAATAAAAATGAGTTGCAAAAAAAGCAAAAAGAAAAGAAAACCTTAAAAAACAAAAATAGCCAAGAAATATAAAAACTGAGCTTGAAAGGTCGAGCAGCTTCGGTACCCCATGGCCCAGCCCACTTAGTGAGGCGTGTCGGTGATTTCTACCGGTATATATCGCATGCTAACTCCTATTTTGGCGCCTATAGTGTGCATTCTACATCATTCCCTTTGCTAGATTTCTTGCGCTAACCCATTTAGGCATATTTCAGTGAAGATCCTCCCGTTGTTTATATTTTATTTCTTGTTTTCTGGCCTTGTTTTTCTCTGAATTTTCTTAATCATGTGTTTTCTGGTTTTCTTTTCTGTCTTTTTTTTCAAGTGAGTGAAATATTCTCAAATTAATGACCGTGCCAATTTTTGAATTATTTTCATATCGGTGAACTTTATAAAATTTGTGAACTCCTATTAAATACACACACTTTTTAAAATATTTATGATTTTTTAATTTTTTGTGAACTTTTAAGGAATTCCTTATTTTTTTCATTTCAAGATTTTATTTCAAATTTATGAATCATTTTCTAATTTGTGAACTTTTTTTAAAAAAGAACGTTTCTCAAGATTTCTTTTTTATAAAAAAGGTCAGTGGTAACCATCCACTGGTCAGTGGCAACAGTCTAAAACTCAATGGTCAAATGTTCTTGTCGGCCGCGGACCACATAACACTTGGTTGAGTACCAGGAGCCTAAGGGCATATCCAACAGTCGTATGATGATCGTTGGTAATTTTGCCACATAGACTGTTTTGATGACATGGCACGTAATAATCTCTATTCCTAATGGAGCAGTTGGTAGTCTCCGTTGATTAATTTTCGTCCCACCTACACTGGTTTTTTTTCGTCCTTCCTCCCACCTCCCACCGACTCCCCTGAACCGTCGAACCAAAAAAAAATCTATATTAGCGGTGCGAGGTCTAGAAGGCAAACCTCCGGTCGATCCAGAGAAAAACGGAGTGAAAAGAATCTACGAAAATAAACCCCCAACCCCACACCCGCACGTTTGTCGATCCCCTCGCCGCCGCCCCGAGACCAAAGCACATCACTCCATCGATCCCCTCTCCGGATCGCTGCCTCCACCGTTTCTCCGGATCGCTGCCACCGCCGTCTGGACCGCCGTTCCCGTCTGGATCACCGCCGCCGTCAGACATAAGACGCCGCCGCCGTCACATAGAAGACACCGCCGGGATCGCGTCCACGTACGGGACCGCCACCGCTGTCGTGTGCTGCAGGAACATCGAAGCAAGACTGCGCGGCTGGTCCGTTGTGCCCTCGAGCGAGCGCGGTGGAGACAAACTGAGGGGCGATGCCGCCGCCGACGTCCGGGATCTCCGCCGCGACCTTCCAGAGGCGACGCCGCCGCCGCCGACCACAAAGGGTATCTCACTTCCCGATACGTGATCCGCCGACCACAAAGGGTATCTCACCTCCCGATCACGAGCCAACAGTGCAGACAATTCACCATGTCGTCGACAAGATCTTCCATGATCCGTTCGTCTCGCGCTAGAGGTATGAATTGTGCTTCGTCTCGGATTTGTGAACAAATAGGTGCCTCCTCTTGATTCATATAGGTTAGGATTTGTGTAGATGGGGGAGGTGGCGGAAAAGGATGAGCGAGGGCTCTAGGAGGGGAAGGAGGAGATGGTGACCAGCACGGCTCCTCCGGCCAGGAAGACGCGTGCTCTCCGCTTCGAGCATATCGACTTGCTTGCATCGTGGATGAGTCTTCTCCAACGGTGCGCCGAAATCCAAACCCACCTACAATTTTTTGCCCCTGATTTTCTCTTCTTCTCTGAGTAATTTAGGTTGTGTTCAGGTGGTGTTGGTGTCCAGCGCTTGACTTTTCTTGCTCTTAATTATTAGGTTGCTCTCAATTAGTGTAAATTGGGATGCTTTTGGCCGCCATGATGATGGAGGCCAGGAAGGGTTTGATGGAGAGAGAGAGGGAGAGGGATCAGCTCCCAATCGGCATGCGGGTCCTGGCCGTCGACGATGACCCTATGTGCCTCAAAGTTCTGATGGTCCTCCTCCGATGCTGCCAGTATCATGGTTAGAGCCTGTTTGCACTTCACTGTGTATATTTTTATAAGAAACTTCATTGTGTTGTAAGACATATTATAATTCCCACGAGCAACATCAGTCATATCATCATCTTCACGGCCAAGATCAACGCTGCTCCTGCCCTTCAGGCCCTTTGCCATCATGCTCCACTACATCTCCAGAACAATAGTAATCGCATTTATAAATTAATTTTCAGTATACAACAGAGTTGTCAGTACCTTCTATATCCAGAAACAACAGTAATCACACTTATAAATTAATTTCCAGTAATCACATTTATTTTTTTTCTATATATTTAGTGGTACTTCTGAATCTTTCATAGCACAAGCATCCATTTCTTCTTATGCATTCTATGTCACGTTTAGTAGTAGGAGCAAGACAGTGCCTTCTATATCCTGAATTTGCTATTTTCAAATGCTTCATAACAAGGATGAGTTCTCTCTTTGTTTCCACACCATTTGGTGAGAGATTGGAATATGCAACCAAGTTGATGCCAGTGATTTGACTTGGATCTTCAATTGGTTACACATAAAATTGTCTGACCTTCTGTATGTTCTGCGCCTCATCTTGTGGAGGCATCTTGATTCCAGCATAACCTTCCAATTTAAATATCGGCTTCAGCTTATCATGAAAGATTTGACCTTTTCCAAATGCAGTCAGGTCCCAGGGGCACTTCTAAAAGCTACTGGAATTGTGACGAAGAAGATTATTTCAGTATGCACCGGATAATGGAATGATTTGTGCCATCCCGCAGCCACTACTAGGATCTATATTGTTAAAAATATTGTTAGTATGGTGATGTGCTTCCTTTGATGGCGGGCTTGCCCATCCTGACAATAAAAATAGTTGCTATTTTGCACAATATATTTGCAATGAAATCCACATGTTTTATCTCTGTATAGCCTTCCTTTGATGGTTTGGTTCAGCCTAAATGTTGGCGCACTATGGAAAATTTGAAGCTCCTCTTTCAAGGTATAGTGGCAGCATCATGACTGTGCATTGCTAAACTTGTGCACTTGCAGCTCTTGCCATTCTTTCATTTTTTTGGTCGTATTGGGCTTAGCAAAATATAAAAATCACACAACTTTCAGTGAGTGAGAGCACCAAAACTGCTACACTACATTTTCTGAAGTGCTTTCCCATTATTGTGTTCTAATGATGGTCAGATCCAAGGAATACAAGGTGCATATCTTCGACAAGCTAAGTGGGATTGCGGTTCGTGTACTCATCAACCATAATCTCCTGAGACTTCAAGAAGCCCATCTCCTATCCTTGTTTTGATTCCAAGCTCTAGGTGCTTTCTGACATACATGTTTTCAAATTATGTCACATAGTTCATGACTATACTGGAATTAGTTAATCCTCTTAGAAAGCAAAAAAGAAAAATTTATACCATAAATGTGTTATCTATTAAATCTTGTCCTTTTAAACATTGTTGTTTGAATTAATATACATGTAGCATTTATGAAATCACTTCTTCAGTATACTTGGTTGAAGCCTGATTCACAAATTAGTTGATCCAAATTAATAGCAAGAAAATAGAATCAGACGATGGTCTGTTTGTTGTACCCATTAAAAAAATTATATTTTTTCTCTGACCAGATAAATTAAATTGGGTGCCCTCACTCGTTGAAGCCTCATTGTATGATTAAGGGTGCATGTAAAGATTAAATTTGTGTGCATGTCCATGACATATGGCATTGCATGGCCCTGCTGCAAATTCAAATTGACCTTTAGTTAAGCTTTTCAAGTCAGTCTATACGAATTTAACTTCACTGCATTATGACTTCATATAATTAGAGAATATTCTACCATTTTACCCGAAAAACGACAGGCGTCGCAACACGCGCCAACATGGTAGTTCTTGTGTGTAACCAGGTCCCAATAATGCTCCTATCTGAGAATGATCCAAATGGAGCCCTTATTATGATTGCCACTGGCACACTGTGTTGCTCCCTACCATGGATACCTAAGCATGTATATTCAGCGGAGATCTTACCAAATTAGTTTGTGGCCTGTTTTGGCTCTTGGTGTAGTTAATACCGACAACCTTTTTGATGAAGAATTTTCATCCTAACTTAAGGAGCATCCAGACAAAATCAGGTTATTACTTATTACTCACAGGAGTGCATTTCATGAAAAGGGAAACATTCATGAAACAAACCATTTTAGTCTATTTTAGCATTTTCTATAGTTTATCTTGCTCCATGTATTTACAGAAAAATCATCTCTCTCTATCATAAAACATTCAAAATAGACGGGCGCAGCAACGCGCGCCATCGGGGCCGAGGACCCCAAGGCCCAGCCGCCCCCGCGCGTCCTCGTCACCTACCTCAACGGCGCCGAGGAGGCCTTCGTCGCCACCGACGGCGCCACTGCGCAGGGCATGCATGACCAGATCCTCGCCCGCAGCCGCCTCCTCTAGACCAAGCAGCTCTTCCGCGAGGCCGGGGAGAAGTGGCCCGTCGTCATCCCCGAGGAGGAGCTCGGCATGTCATTCCCCGGTATCAAGGTGCCTCTTCTACTCTGTTCCGTTAACTTCACTTTCTGTCGAACATCTTGCGTGCGTGCCTTGGCGTATCTCACTGCCTTGCGCTGAAATCTCTCGTCCAAACATTTGAATCGCGAGAAGTAAGGAAGAATCACCGCGTGCGTGCATATATAGTAAGTATTACGGCAAGAAGGAATCAAGTGGCTAGCAGTAGACCATCTCGAGAAGTAAGGAAGAATCACCGCCGCGTCTGGACCAACCTCCTTTATTTTAATGCATGAAAGGTACGCAAAGGCATACACATGTTCCTATGAATTTCAGCAAATAGAGTTTAGAGCATTGCCTTATTCATATGAATTTCAGACTACCATCTTGCTATGAGTTTCAGCAAAAGGAGTTTAGATCATTGCAGATAAAGGGATGATGTAAAATGAGTCACTTGAGACTGCCATAAAATTTCCCAGCCAATAAAATGACTTCATATTTGTCATTTAAAACAACAGAAGCCGAGCCGCAAGGAAATATTAGCCTACTAGCATTTATGATCTCTACATGTTTAAAAGGTGATTCAACTCATAATATGGAGTGCCTTTCTAAAACGATAGTATATTGGGCATAAAAGAAGGTCGATTCTTACTATTTTATTGTACACCCTCTGTTCCTAAATATAAGAGGTAGTATATTTGCACCTGTCAGTCATGTACAACTTATTTGTGGAACTGTTGGTCAAGAATGTTATAATACATCCTTTTCTTACTGATAGTATCTGGAACCGTTAGTCTAAGCCATGCCATGGCGTCTCATAGGTATTTTCAGATCATTGATGTCTGGTGTCAGTTCTGATTTGAACACAGGGTTCAACAGGGACTTTATGATTTTGGCTCAAATTCTGTTTGATGTGTAAACTACTATTTTTTTGTGTAAACTACTATTATTAGTTCCCACAAAAAATGATCATCAGCTCAAAGTTAAAAAAAATCATTTGAGAGCACCGACAGTTAGTTTACACCGCCTCCGCATCCCCCGCCCGCCCAACAATTAGTACCCTGTTATTTTTTACTTTTTGAAAATGAAACCCCTCTTTATTTAGTATCAGATCAGATGAAAGGAGGGGAAGCAACTCACTAGGAGTACTTCCATTCACTCACAACTACCATACATTCTAGCCATCTTATGAAGTTCGTGAGCAACTGAATTTGATTCCCTGTGGTAGCGTTGGGTATGCATATGCGTGACCTTTGTTTCAAGTATATGGGAGCGATTTCCTGTCTTTGTGGCTTTACTTTCCGTGATTTGAATCTGAGTGAATCCTTAATTTTGTGCAGACTGAATGGAGGAAAATGGTTGCTGGCAAGTAGACAAATCTACAACTTGAGGGATGGCGTTTCACGGTACAATGTTCAGGTATGGGTACTATGTTCTCTTATGAAAACGTTTGACAGTCAAGAAGATTGGGTTGTGTTTAATTTGTTAAAATTGCTTACAATACGGCTTTGTGAAATGCTACTACAAAAATTGGCATACCTCCTGATAATGAGAGGATGACAATTTCCTTATCCCCAAGAATGCCCTCCTATGCGGCCGAGCCGCTAGACAAGACACTTAGCCACACGGCAAACCCAAGTTTGAAGGATACCACCTTGGCCTGAAGCGGCAGACATAGAAAATTTAACATGAAAAAAGTCTCATAAAGAAGAGTGACCCAAAAGCAGATTGTCATATGTTTGCAATTGAACTTTTAGTAGCAGCTTGATTATTTCAGTAATTAGTCATGTAGTAGCATCTTAGCTTCCTTAATAAATAAACAAATAAACTGAGTATATGTTTTGTCACTCTTATTTTCTGAGAACTAGCTATCTGATCTTCTATGGTACGCCATGAAAATTCAAACGCATATCAAAACTTCATACAAGAAAGTTAGTCTTATGATAGAAGAAAGGCCCATGGGCCATTACAACGCCTGATTGTTATCGTTTTCTTTTCAGCTGATTATTGAGTGCTGACTATACCCAACAACACATGACTGACTGGACCAAGTGGAAGTAGTTGTCTTCGTGTACAATATTTTCTTTGGAAAATTCTATTGAGCTGGGTACGCACATGGGCATCTCTCTGGGACAAGACAGACTGGTTGCACTCGTACACAGGTTGATTACGATCTTTTAAGTATTTGTGTTTTTAATGGTCTCTTACATGTCATTATTTGTAGCACACAGGACCATGAGCTTTAACCAAACATAATTCATACAGTAATAATTAGGAAGTTTGTAACTGATTTACTTTGTTCTTTTGTCTTGGTTATTGATTAGTTGATTACGGTCATTTGACCATTTCTGTACACTACTGAGTTTGCCTTTGTGAGCAACTACTATTAGGATCTACATATCATGTTTGAAAGTTGTGGTACATCACTTTTATGTTACTCTCTCATGGTCCACCCATTGTTTTCTTCTTTGTTCTTTCTTTCGAGGTTAGAATTGTGAATGCAGGCTCTAGAAATCCAACTTCCAAATCCTTATTAATACCTCAGATAAACAAGAGTATAATTTCTATCACTGTTTCTTGTGTTTTTAATACTATATTTAACTTACATTAAGTTTGAGGTCTGCTTTGTACATTGTTATAGTATCCAGATATTATCTCAGTGTAAACAGCCACAGTGCTTCTTGAAAATAGGGTCTACTGGAAAATGATGTGTAATGATCAATTAAAATTTTCTTAATATTCTGGCTAAAGTCTCATAATATTCGTCATCCTTGGATCCACGACGGCGTCATTCAGGAAGATCATTTGGCGCAGCTAGGCTCCGCTAAATGTGAAGTTCTGGCTTGCATCGCAAAACTGTTGTTGGACGGCGGACCGCTTGCCAAGCATGGTCCTCAGCACCCACCCGTCTATTGCTTATGCTCTAAGGAAGAAGAATCCCTGCAACACCTCCTCGTTGATTGTGTCTTCTCGAGGATCACCTGGCACGAGGTCATGTCTTGGTGTCGACTACCGCCGCCCATCCCGGACGTCCAGACCACCTTCTTCGACTGGTGGCTGGAGTGGCCCGCCATGGCCCCGCCTCAGTAGCGCAAGGGCTTTGCCTCTCTCGTGATCACCACAGCTTGGTTCATTTGGAAGCACAGGAATGCAGCCATCTTGCAACCGTCCAACTCACACCTTCTTAGCACCATCAAGGACGAAGCCATGCGTTGGGCACGCGCTGGCCTTAAGGGACTAGATAGAATTATCCCTGTAACCTGATCATCTTCCGGTGGGGCTAAGCAACCCCCTCTCATATGCTCATCGGTAACCCTGAAGGCGCCATTCTCGTTGTGCACGTCTTTGGGGTAACCACACAAAAACCTGTATTCTCTCCAATCTATAAATGGAATGATACACCTATGTGTGAAAGATAATGGGTGTTGGGACCAAATTATGGATATTTGTGTTGATGTCATCTTGACATGCTTGACGATACTTAAACAACCTTTGCCTTCCTCAGACGATATAAATGTTTTGTGTATGTGTCCAACATTTATCATTTTATTATCTGTAGCACTAACCATGCACATTCCTTGTTGATCATAGTTGTCTGGTAGCATAAATGACTAGGTGAATATATAACTACAATTATTTGACATTAATTTATAATGTGCCATGTGTTTTGTTGGAAGTGCCACCCTAGCAAATACCTTGTGAGATTATGCCACTTGATGCACTAACATCCGTTATCATATACAATTCTTGTTGGTTAAGATGGCAATGTTATGCAGGGTGAAGCATATGATGAGAAAAAAACATCGATGGAGCCAGATGGGGAGTTGAGAGGCATAGAGAGGTAATGAAAAGGACGACATCTTAGTAATGTATCACAAGAGTTCATATACAAAAGGATGTACTAGCAAGGACGTGCTTCAAGCTGATATTTATCACAACGGTCATAGGTCGCATGTGACATACATGTTGTTTGATCATTGGTTTTGATGTTTTAAGTTTCGTGTTCTGTGGCAATGCATGGGCATCCAACTATTACTATAAGAGGGCTATACAAATGATTCCCCAGTTTGTTGTAGGTGGTGGTTTATCGTATGGTCTAGGTTTCAAGTGATTAGGTTCTTTCGCTATGTCCATGGGGAAAACTTAGGACCTTGTTGTGGTTACCTCAGATAGTTTATTATTTGCTATATTAATTCGTGGATGAAATACAGGATTATTTTTGCTATCCGACGATCGAGATGCATAGGCATGTTGGATACATTTTCATGCCCGCCAGAGTTTGCCTCATGCAAGTGGAGGCACCATAGCCCTCGCCCGTTGTGTGAGGAGACACCGTTGGATCGATGGCGGTAGGGGGTAATGGCAGGAGGAGAACACACGGGAGTATTTGGAGCAGAGTGAAAACATGGGCGGATTTTGGAGTAGGGTGCTGACATGGCAGAACGGTGACACAATGACAAAAGAGAAGCGGGAGGGCTTGTGGAATACGAAATGGATATCCAACATTGTTGTATGTATATTTGAGTTACATAAGAAGTCTTGGGGAGGTGAAGTGACGAAGACACATCTTTGATGGAGATGGAAGAAGAGCCCGTGTGGAGGCTGGAAGCAAACACAACATTATTCATAATCAACTTCTGAATGAACATATGGTGGAAATAATGTTTCCATGTCCATATATGGCACCTTATTTAATATCTCACCATTGGGGTGTTCCATGTTGCACGACGTACATTGTAAAGTGAGACAATAAAATAATGCAGATTCAAGGGGCAATATATTAAGATGATAAATGATGTATGGACACATAAGGTGATGGACAAAAAGTTGGATGGAAAAGAGCGGCTAAAAGGGTGTGTGGTGTTTGTCGGAATAGAGAGCAGAACATGCTTGTGTAGTTGTGTTTGTGGGGTGGTTGGACATCGTGTGCAATGTGCTTGTTCGTAGGAAGAAAAATGAGCATTGTTTACATATTTATTTTTGACCCGTGGCAACGCACGGCAGTTTACTAGTCACACACAGAGAATGACATCGTATGATGCTGAACAAACACTCCAGGCACAAGCTCTAAGGCAAGCCAGTTTGTTTCTTAGGCCTTGAGTGGGGCCCGTCCAATATATTATCTCTCTTGTTACATAGATCTTAATATACGATTCATTGAAGAGCTTCTATGATGTGCTATTGGTCGCTGACGGTGATAGTTGTACCAACAATTTATCATACAAACTGTCATAGAAGCTCTAACATAACGTTGTGAGCACAAATTAGGAGCTCTATATGTATCCTATAAGCTATACATATCATTCGCAAAATACGAGTCTCCCGAGGGAGCTCCTATGGGTCGCCTATGGTGGAAGCGATGGTAATATCGTTCTACTATTTCTAGAGAGAAAAAAACGATCGCTATTACTCCAAGGGCAGGCAGGCCGATCTAGTTAGCGCGCTAGAGTATGTAACTACGCGTGTGCTATTTTTCTTTTGACTTTTTGCTTTCTCCTTATGAATACATTTTCAAAAGAATTACGAACATATAATTTAACAGAATGTTTTTATTTTACTAACAATAAAAAGTTCATTAATTCATAAATTGTTTACAAATTAAAAAGTGTTCATGAATTAGGAAAAAGGGAATTGGACAAAATGTTGCTAAGGATTTCAAAAAACACTAATGTATTTAAAAACTATTTATGAATTTCAACACTATTGATGAATCTTTTAATAGTTCAGAATCTGTAGCAGGATCATAAATTTGAAAAATAGTCATGCATTTGAAAAATATTAAGGATTTTAAAAAATATCCATGAGTTAAAAAACTAATCATGAACTTGAAAATAATTGTGCATTTGTAAAAGGTTTAAAACTGTGAAAATATTGATGGTTTTGGAAAAGGTTCTTGAACTCAAAAAAACATCCCAAATTTCTCAAATCTCTCTAAATATGAAAAAATGCAAATATTAACAGAGCTCATGAATTTGTAAAATATTCAATAATTGTACAAATGTTCATGAATATGAAAATATTCACGATTTTGATAAATATTCATGAATTTAGAAAATAATCATGAATTTCGAAAATGTTCCCAAATTATTATAATGATCATAAATTTCTGGAAAATGTTTTAAAATTCATGTTTTGTTAAAATCAAACATGTTCATGAATTTTATAAGTATTCACCAATTTAGAAACTTTTCTTGGATTTGGAAAATATTCATGACGGTTAAAAATGAAAAAGAGAAGAAGAAATGAGAAAGGGGGGAGATATTAAAAGACAAATATAAAAGAACCAGGAACAGTAAAACAATATTAAAAATGAAAAGGCGACGAAACCTGCCCAAAACCATATTTTTTTAGGGACTCCAAAACCAGATATAAGGTTTGCTTTTTTAGACAATGTATTTTTTTAGAAACACCTGTAACTTTATTCATACTCATAACAATTGCAGGTACACTGATTTGCACCTAAGATCCAAAAAATACAAAGTAACTCCTATGACTAAGAATTACAATTAAATTCCTTGAAAACACCTTCGTCGTGGTATCAACCTCTGCTCGAAAAAATGTTCCAAAGACTTTGGTAAAGAGGTTGCAATTGAAATGAAGCAATGATGTTGTCACTTTTTCACCCGCACGAACATTACCAATAATGATTTTTCAAAGCGCCTCGAGTTGCCCATCCAAAAAGATGAGAAGCCTTCATCGATGAACGTACTTGGGCTGGGATCATCCCTTGGAAGTGCAGGCCGTCAAATTACTATATCTTCATCATGGTGTCGATAAAAGATTTCACCTCCACAAAGAATCACAACAAAAAAAAAACATTTGACACAACAACATAAACTCATCATATCTGAATAATCGAATATGCGAGGACAGAATACTCTCTAATCTCATGGCACCGCTAAAAGAAGAAGAGATTTTTTTATTCTACAAATCTACGATGATCAATAGACGTTGACGAAGAACATAAAGGTGACGCTCTTGTGGTGATTCGAACCCACGCACTTCTGACCAAGTTTTGTTGGAGTAACCACTGCGGCACCCCAACGGTATCTGTTCAATGAGAAATTTCTCTTTAATTTGTTATATATTCTCCCGTTTACCCAGTTTCCTTCCTTTTTAATTTTTATTTTTTTCATTTTTCGTTTTCCTTTTTTTTCCTTTTCTGTTTTCTGTTTTCTTTTTCATCCTGGTTCATTGAATTGTTTGCAAATACGTGAACTTTTTCTTTTGAAATTTGATGAACTTTTTTCAAATTTGTGAACGTTTTTTTCAAATTCGGTGAACTTTTTTGAAAACCGATGAACTTTTTGTAAATCCGATGAACTTTTTATCAATTGTGATGAACTTTTTTTCAAAATCATTGACTTTTTCGAATTAGATGAACTACTTTTCAAATTCAATGAACTTTTTTCAAAATTGATGAACTTTTTTTCAAAGAACCAAAAGTTTACGTTTAAATTCAATGAACTTTTTCAAATTCAATGAACTTTTTCATTTTTCATTTTTCGTTTCCTTTTTTTCCTTTTCCGTTTTCTGTTTTCTTTTTCATCCTGGTTCATTGAATTGTTTGCAAATACGTGAACTTTTTCTTTTGAAATTTGATGAACTTTTTTCAAATTTGTGAACCTTTTTTCAAATTCGGTGAACTTTTTGAAAACCGATGAACTTTTTGTAAATCCGATAAACTTTTTATCAATTTCGATGAACTTTTTTCAAAATCATTGACTTTTTTCGAATTAGATGAACTAGTTTGAAAATTCAAAGAACTTTTTTCAAAATTGATGAACTTTTTTTCAAAGAACCAAAAGTTTACGTTTAAATTCAATGAACTTTTTCATTTTTCCTTTTCCGTTTTGTGTTTTCTTTTTCATCCTAGTTCACTGAATTGTTTGCAAATACGTGAACCTTTTCTTTTGAAATTCGGTGAACGTTTTTCAAATTTGTGAACTTTTTTTCAAATTCGGTGAACTTTTTTTAAAACCGATGAACTTTTTTATCAATTTTGATGATTTTTTTTTTCAAAATCATTGACTTTTTTCAAATTAGATGAACTAGTTTTCAAATTCAATGGACTTTTTTCAAAATTGACGAACTTTTATTCAAAGAACCAAAAGTTTATGTCTAATTTCAATGAACTTTTTCATTTTTTGTTTTCCTTTTTTTCTATTCTGTTTTCTTTTCATCCTGGTTCATTGAATTGTTTGCTAATACGTGAACTTTTTCTTTTGAAATTCGATGAACTTTTTTCAAATTTATGATTTTTATAAAATTTGGTGAACTTTTTTTTAAAACCGATGAACTTTTTGTAAATGCGATGAACTTTTTATCAATTTTGGTGAACTTTTTTTCAAAATCATTGACTTTTTTCGAATTAGATGAACTAGTTTTCAAATTCAATGAACTCTTTTGAAAATTGATGAACCATTTTTCAAAGAAGCAAAAGTTTACGTTTAAATTCAATGAACTTTTTCAAATTCACTGAACTTTTTCGAATTTTTTATGAACTATTTTTCATTATTGATGAACTTTTTTCAGAATCATTGAACTTTTATTGAATAGGGCAAAGTATTTTTGCATGTTCAGAAACTTTTTCCGAAATCTGTGAAGTTTCAGTTTTTTTAAAGGAAATCATATAACAGCGGCTTTAATAGCTTTTAAAGGTTTCGTGTTGTACTTAATGACTTCTAACCGCATGTCCGAGTGGTTAGCTGAACACAGTACGCTGTGTGGGTCGTGAGTTCGATTCCCCGCAGTGCCGCTTTTTTTTGGATAGTGTTCGCGCGTTATTTGTGCGATGCCTCTTCGTGGGCCGGCCCACCCCGCGCTGTAGCGAGCGCCGCATCTCCTAATCGGCCCCTGCAGCGTCGGCTAGGAGCTCCCGTGGAACTGGGTTCGAAAACCCGTCCGCATCCTAATGGGCCGGCTCTGCTCGTGCCTGTTGTTTGTTTAGCGAGCGCTACGCGCTAATGCTCGCAATAACGACGCATATCATTTTAGGGCCGATTTTTTAAAAACAAAATCATTTCAGGGATGTTAAAAAAAACTCAGGTCTGTGCAGGCTTAGCTGACCCCCTAGCCCACAACTTTTCATATCAAGAAATCAACGATCCTTCGGTACACAAAAATTGTTCTTTACACGTCCATGTGTCTCACAGGCGCCTACTATACATATCCAAAAACAATGCCTGTTACTTAAAATTTCCAACTAGGGCAGTTGCAATTTGCCAGAAAACCATGTGATATTGACAATTTGACATGGACCCAGGCTTATCCGAGCAGCAGCCGTGGCAAGGCATTGCATCATTTTTGGTGGAAGCTAGGCAGGCAGGAGGAAAGAAGTCAAGACGCACGGGGCCCCGCGGGCACCATGATTTCACATGCGCGGCGCGGCTGACACACCACTCCAAGCAACGACCACGTTCGCGTTGGCGTCGCGGCGAGAAACACACCCACATGCCGCGCCGGCGCCGTGCATGTGACCATGCACGCGACGCGAGCGAGGCGCCGGCCGTCGCGTCCCCGGTCCGGCGATCTACGCGTCCGCCTGCCTGCGCGGCGATCGGCTTGGCGATCCTGCTTTCGTGCAGCTGTTCCCGCCAGATACTCATTTCGGATAAGAAGGGAGGTCGGGCTGTGGGCCTGCGATGCGCACTCCGTTCTCGAGATGCTGAAGCACGAAAATACGTAGTACTGCCCAAAATCCTCTCTCAGGAGGCGGGAAACGGTGAAGTTTTGGAGGGAAGGGTGCTCACACCGCAAGCGTGGTTCAAAGTTAAGATTCCACTAACCATGCATCACGTGCCACGCATGCATGCACGGCACGCAGAGCATCCACGGTATATATGATCATGATCCCACTCACACAGAATGCATGTAAACAAGTCCGTACTAGGGTACCAACCACGATTCGCTTCACCCCTGCAAGAGCAGGAGGATTATATAGTAGTAATACACTATATTTTACTTAGCGGATAAGGAGGTCGGCTAACTGATGCTGCTAGACGCCAATGAACAGCTTACAAGAAATACCGGGCCTGCTACAATCCTACTGGACTGGCCAAGGAGACGCTGGCACGTACACGTAGCGGCAGGTCACTGTAGAGATCACCGGCATCGGCGGGGCACGGCGCACCGGCCACCGACGGGCGAATTTATTCCTTGTCGGAAGCCGCGACCACCGCGATAAATGCTGCACGGCATGGGCGCGTGCGTGGCAGTGGCAGAGGTCGGGTCGCGTCGCGTGGCGGCACCATGTGTGCACTCATCTACTCCGCCCGGCCGGTCACTTTTCAGTTTCACATACATACATACGTACATGCAGGCGGTCCCGAGTCGGTAATTTAAAGGGGTAGCGGGCGTGGGGTCAGGTCAGGCCAGGGCAGCGGCGTGCGCCGAGACAGTTTTTCTCGTTAGTGAGTGGGAACAGAATAAAGGGCCCGAGCTCAGGAAAAGGGCCGTTGATGGTGGGCCGCCCGGCGACGCACCCCGTCCCGTCTCATCCCATCTGACCTGGACTTGCCTCTCGAGAGCCACTTACATGTGAGCCGTCGTGAGAGTCTAGTCTAGCTTGTAGACATTGCCGGTCAAACAAGTGTGTTTGGCCGATCTACTTCCCTCGTTTGCTTGCTGCAAGCAGAAGCACCTTGAATCACGGCCGTTTGCGGCGTGTCCCCGGGGCCCAAGGAGGAACTCCTTGCTGCAGTAGGAGCGGAGCCCCCAATAGACGGCACGGATCACTCGCTGATCACTGCCCTTGGGAACTTGGCCGTTCATTAACTAATCCTTGGACTGGTGATAGTAGTATATCTTGCCGGGAGGACTGATAGATTATGGTGTCGCCCATTCGTCAGGCCGCATAATTGGGGATGTTTCTTTGGGGTAAAGCTGAAGGAAAGGATAGGACTGGTGTCATACGGAGATTGTAAACTCTGTTCCTTGTCCCGGCCCGGCGAACGAACTGATCGCCAGCGTCCGTCGCCGATTAATCATCTCAGATCGCGGTCGCGGCACTGCACAATTGCCGTTATTCTCGCCCCATGCTCCTGGTTACAGGGAGAAAACAAAACGTCTGAAACAACGCAGCATTATCCTCTCCTCTGCACTGAAACTCAAGTCCGGCTGCCGGCAAAACCTTCATTTGCACTCATTCTTGGTTACCACTTGCCATCGTACGACATGCCCGGGCCAGGCCATGGATGGAGTCATCGGTCATGTCTCCTAGCTCCCCGAGAACTCGCCGCGGCAGCGTTGTCATCTTGCTCTCGCGAAACGGCTAGCAGCAGACAAAAGGCGGGACAGTGTGCTGGTGTTACTCCAGCTTTTGTTCCGTATCTCGCCATTATTAAATGTTTCCGTTAACCGCCCTGCGGTGCTCGAGCTAGCCCCCTTCATCAATGCGGCTCGCAGCGGCAACCACCTCCCGGAAAGCTGGTGTTCTCTAGCGCCCCCCTCGCGTGCTCGGCTCGAGATCATCAGGTGTCGGTGTACTAGAGTAGGGGTACCCTAGTATCCCGAACTTGTGCACGGGCAGTCGCAGCGTCCCGTGGCAAGGCTTGCCGGGCGACCGCCAAGGCCCTCTATGGTTCCTGTTGAGCCATTCAAGAACAAAGTACTTAAGCCAAGGAGACAAATCCCCGGTAAGAGGAGCTTGCCGGGAAGGCCACTCGAGGCACAAGACCCCGGCAAGAGGAGCTTGCCGGGAAGTCCAACCAGAGCATCTCAAGGAACTTGCCGCGACGCGCCACGCGTCCCGGCAGGACCCGGCGAGCGACAAGCTCCCAGACGCGGCAAGACAACGGCCGCGGCAAGGCGTTTGCCGCGGCCAGCCGCCACTCTGTACCCGCGCTCCAGCACACCCACCTACGTGTCGCTCTAGGACCCTTCCAGAGTTACGTGGCGGGCGGCTGTGCAGCCAGGGGTACACTGTGGCATGCGGCGCTGACAAGATCGCCATCGTGGCGAGCGGTGGCGCCCCTGACGGTCCCTTTTCTGCACCGTCTGGGCGACGTAGATAGGCATTTAATGCCCTTGTCCCCTGCCGTCAGGGTTAGGTATGATTCACTGTGTAGGTAGCTGTACCTACCGCAGCACCTTTCCATTTTTGCCCTTGCCTACGTTGCCACCTGTTGGAGACCCCTTGAGCATATAAAAGGAGGCCCATGCACAACGTAGAGGGGGATCGCCCCCAGAAGGACGAACAGTAGAACACTCCCGCTCGGTCTCGTTAGCTGCTGGTGTATACTGTAGCACTCAGCGCTCCCGAGCAAGAACTCAATACAATCCACAAAGCAGCAGTAGGAGTATTATCTCTCCGGAGAGCTCCAAAGCTGGGTAAACCCCTCGCGTGCCTCGCCTCGATCCGCTCTTTGCGCGACCTCCGCCTCCCGCCGAACCGAGAAGGGGCTCCGTCCCCATAGGTGCTCGCGGAGCCAGAATCCCCGGCATCTTTGGCGCGCCAGGTAGGGGGCGTCGAGGTTGTGTGAACCTGATCCGGCGTTCGCACGAGCTAGATCTTCATCGGCTTCATCGACATGCCGCCGAAGAAGAAGGCCTCGGAGGCGGCTGCTCCGTCTGCGTCGAACCCACCGCCGCCAGAGCAAATGGCTGGTGGGGAAGACGCTGGCGGAAGAACGGGCATCGATGAGGAAGCCCACGGTGCCACTAGGTCCAAGGACAAGGCTGCGCTGCCCGTCAGCGGTGTAGCAGGCTCCCACGACGACCGGGTGTCGATGGATGCTCCGCGCCCATCTCAGGAAGCGCGGGACCAGCAGCGTCGTGGTACCCACGGTACCATACGTTCGCTGGACCCAAATCGAGCTGGCGGATCTCGAGATGCTCAAGGCCAGCATGCACGCCAACGTGCTGGCGCAAGCGAGGCACGGTCGCCTGGACGGAATACTGCTTCTTCTAACGTCGTTGGAAGTCCGAGCATATCCCGCTCCTCGCACCGTTCGCCACCGCTACCCGCCACTCCTGCAGAAGCTTTGGCGCGAGCTCAACTGCTCCTAGACTTCCCTCCAACGCCAGACAAGATCGACGACTGGAGGGCCACCATTCAGAGCCTCATCGGCTTCGCCAACGGCGACACTCCGCGGCAGCCAACCACATCACAGCCGCGGCAAGCCAGCCAGGTGCGAGCCGATGGCGACAAGACCGGCGGGGGTGCGACCACTGTGCTCTCCCCGCCCCGAAGGCCAAGATCGCCGACTCGTCGGGTCCACCGCGACAGCGACTCCACCGCTTCATCAGATCCGCGAACTCGTCGCGATCAGCGCCACGTTCTTCATGAACGACAGCAAGAAGACGCTCGTACCCGCATCGAGCGCCGAAGAGAAACGCGGCGTCAATCAGACCGGCGCGCTGGGCCCACTATCGACATGCATGCACCAGGGGAACCAGGCGACCTGCCGTACGCGGTAGGTTGCCCTGCGGTTACTCGTGAGCTGCGGCAAGTCCAGTGGTCCAGCACGAAGAATTTCAAGCCAGACGTACCAGAGAAGTACGACGGCAGGTTGCATCCGTCAGAGTTCCTCAGCATCTACACCATCGCGGTGCACGCTGCCGGGGGGCGAGACGACAAGATCCTTGCCAACTACTTCCTGCTGGTACTCAAGCCCAACGTCAGATCCTGGCTCATGCACTTGCCGGAAAACTCCATATCTTCCTGGGCAGACCTATGCCATCAGTTTGTCGGTGCCTTTACGGGCGGCCACAAACCCCATGGCCAGGAGAGTGACCTTCACCTGCTTGCCCAGAAGGAAGGAGAGCCCTTGCGCAAGTACATCCAGAGATTCAGCCAAGTGCAACGCAACATCCCAGATGTCCACCCTGCCGCGGTCATCAGCGCGTTCCATCAGAACGTGCGTAACCGCAGGATGCGGGAGGAGATGGCGATGTGTAAGATCAGAGACATCAGCGAGCTGTATGCTCTGGCCGACAGGTGTGCACGTGCTGAGGAAGGGAGGAAACTCCCCGAAGAGAATGCAGGAACGGGAGGATCTGACAGTGAGGATGCTGCCCCGGCAAATAAAAACCGACGGCGGAACAACAGGAACGGGAGGATCTGACAGTGAGGACGCTCCTGGTGAGGTTGATGCCTGGGTTGCGGAAGGCTACCTTCACCAACACCTTCTGAAGAGCTCCCGCGCAGATCTTGCGCGACTCGTCGGCCAGCTGCTTTGGGATCCTCTTCCGGAGTCGCTGGAGGGCCGTCGCCACGCCTTTGAAGAAAAGAGTGAGCTTGGCGCTGGATGGGAGGGTCTCATCAGAGGGATACCCGAGATCCCCCATCCCCAGCTGCGTCAGCTCCTTGTCGATGTCTGTGGCAGCATTCACAAGACCCTCTGTCCACTGCTCCAAAGTCTCTCTAAAATCATTCTGGGTGGCGGCTATGCTCTCCAGCAGCGCCTTGTCGGCCTTGATCTTCTTCTTCAGGGACACCTCCTGCTCCCTGGCGCCGTCCAGCGTCTTGGTCAAGGCAGCCAGCTTCAGCTCAAGATCGACGTTGGAATCCTTGGCGGCGCTAAGCTCCTTGATCTTCTCGGTGAGACGACCCTGCAGCTCGCCAAAAGTGTAGGCGTCCTTATCGCGCTCATGCTTGAGCGCGGCAAGTGCTTCACCGCTCGCCTTAAGACCAGCCTCCAGCTGCGCCACCTTCGTCTCCAGCTCCTTCTTGGCGGCCTCGGCAGCTGCGGCAGCGTCCTTTGTTTCCTTGAGAGCTCCGCTGAGTGTTTGCTCACGCGCAGCAAGCTCCTCTTCGTGGCTGTTCAGGCTGGCCTTCAGTTGCACCAATTCGCCCTCCCGCGCAGATAGCTCCTCGGCGGCAAGCCGCTGTTGCTCTGCAACTTCTGCCTTCTCGAGGATGAAGGCCTTCTGTGCTTCATCAAGCTGCACACGCTCCGCCGCCAGCGACTGGAGAGCTGCCTGGTTGAGACTCCGGAGCTCCTCCGCGCGCTTCTCCATGTCCACCCCCGCCTTCGCGACAAGCGCTTCGCGGGACTCCAGTTTGGCTTGTCGAGCGCGGTAAAGCGACACCAGCTTCCGCAGCAGTCGCTCCTCCTCAGGCTCATCGCTGCTACTGCCTGGCGCGTCGACCAGCGTCAGCCCAGCGGAGGCGAGCACCTCCACGTCAAAGCTTTCTCCTTCGACCGGCGCCCTGGACGTTGACGCCCAGGGGAGGTTGATGAAGACGCCATCGCTGGCCTTCAAGTAGACACCTGGCTGGGGCTCTTCGGAGCCTGGCGCTGCGGCAGCAGCGGGAGGATCGGCGGTCGGTGTAGCGCCTGTCACTCCTGCGGCCTCAGGGTCGTCAGTACGGTCGCCGGACCCCTCGTCGGCTGCTGCGGCGGCAGCCTTGGCGGCCTCTTCGCCGGCGGGATCATCAGCGCTGGCCGCTTCTTCGGTGGCGGCGGCATCATCAACAGCAACCTCAGTCTCCATCGGCTCCACAGTAGATGGATCTGACGGCCGGAACAGGAAGAAAAGTCAAGCAAATATCCAAAAAGAAGAATCCAAGGGAAGTTTAGAAGCAAGGAGTACCTGTACCAGGCTCGGTAGTTGGGATCTTCGCTGCCGGGGGGTCGCTGGTACTGTCCCTTGCCGGGGAGCTCTCCCTTGTCGGAGACTTCTCCCTTGCCGGGGAACTCTCCCTTGTCGGAGGATTCTCCTTTGCCGGAGAACTTCCCCTTGGCGGCGTAGTCGAAGTAGATGGCATGTCAGGGGCGGCGTCCGGACGCTCCTGGTGGGGCTGGTCTGCTCCTACACAAGCCAACAGTCAGATACACAAGCCTCTCGATCGGCAAGGCTTGCCGCCTCTGTTGCATCTGCCTCCTCCACGGTGAACCCAAACTCGCCCGCAGCTGCGGCTGCCGCCGCCTCTTCCAGCCTGGTGGCGATGCATTTGAGCTCATCTTCGGTAGTGTCCCGGGTGAGGCCCCTCTTCTCATCGGCGCCGACCGGCACTTCTATCAAGTTATCGAAGAACGCCCGCACGACATCATCTGCAAGCTCTATCCAGGCTGGATCGATTCCGTGCGAGTCGCACAGCGGCATCATTGCACGGATGCGGTCGAGCGCGGAGTTGTTGCACAGCGGAATGACACCCCTCGGCAACCTGAACACTTCGGGGTGCTGTGGGTCGTGCTTGAACAGCTCCTGGAGCATCGCGTTGAGCTCCAGGACAGTGAAGTTGAAGTTGAGGCCCGGCCGCAACCTCATGATATCCGTCGCATTCTGAAACTCCTAGGCGGGTCTCCTCCTCTCCTGCAAGGGGGCAATGCGGCGGCGGAGGAAATCTGTGCCAACCGCTCCTACAGTAAGCCCGGCAAGCCTGAGGCGTAGGATCCGGGCGACGGCAATCTTCAGTCTGTCGTCTTCCTTGGCCAGGCTACTCCAATCACTGTCGCGCACTACTGGAGTTTCGCGCAGAGCAGTAAACGGCTGCGGGTTATCCTCGACAATCAGGCACCAGCCCGCCCTCCACTTCTCCCACTTGCTGCGGAACTCTCCATCCAGATAAGCATCCTTCTTGCCGGCTTTCGAGATCCAGGCGATTCCGCCGGATAAAGGCTCTCCTTTCTCAACCCGAGGCGAAAAGAAATGGCGGAAAAGGGCTACGTTTGGATGGATCCCGACAAAGTTTTCGCAGAGATGTGCGAAAACTGCCATGGTCAGGACAGCATTGGGGGTGAAGTCAAGGAGGTGGAGCCCGTAGGTGTTCATGATATCACAGAAGAATTCAGAAAAGGTGGGGCAGAGCCCGCAGTAGAAGAACAAGGCGAAGAAGGGATACCCAGTGGGATACTTATCCCAAGCAGTGGCTGGGAGTACCTTCGTGCGCGGATGCGCTCGCGTCCCCGTCGACCAGAAGAGGTAGAAGTCCTCCTTCAGCTCTGCCGCCTCGAGCCTCGGAGGGAAGATTGCCCGCTCCTTTCGCAGCGCCGCGAGCCGCTGCGCCTCGGCCGACTTCGCCTTCTCGGCTTTCGGAGCCATGGCGGGAATGGTGAGGGAGGACGACGGCGTTGGTGGTGCTGGTGGCGATGGGGGCGGGGCGCTGCTCTCCTTCGGCTTTGGGAAGAAGGGGAGTGGCGGAGGTTCTCGAGGAGGGAATAGCAACAGGCAGATGGGCGAACTGTCCCTGTTCCCCCTGCTTATAAGGAGGGAGGGGCGGACGGTCCGCCTTTCCGAATAAAGAACCACCCACGACCTCTCCCACGACACCGCAATCGACGCGTGCCGTTCGGGGAGGGCGCGGTGGGTGCGGAGCATGGTACGACGTGACCCAGGCCGCGCGTGCCTGTGCCCTGTTTTGGGCCTGGCCCAACAGCGCTCGGCACCGTGTATGGCCCAGGCCCGAGGGCTCCTGTCGGTGTACTAGAGTAGGGGTACCGTAGTATCCCGAACTTGTGCACGGGCAGTCGCAGCGTCCCGTGGCAAGGCTTGCCGGGCGACCGCCAAGGCCCTCTATGGTTCCTGTTGAGCCATTCAAGAACAAAGTACTTAAGCCAAGGAGACAAATCCCCGGTAAGAGGAGCTTGCCGGGAAGGCCACTCGAGGCACAAGACCCCGGCAAGAGGAGCTTGCCGGGAAGGCCAACCAGAGCATCTCAAGGAACTTGCCGCGACGCGCCACGCGTCCCGGCAGGACCCGGCGAGCGACAAGCTCCCAGACGCGGCAAGACAACGGCCGCGGCAAGGCGTTTGCCGCGGCCAGCCGCCACTCTGTACCCGCGCTCCGGCACACCCACCTACGTGTCGCTCTGGGACCCTTCCAGGCGTACGTGGCGGGCGGCTGTGCAGCCAGGGGTACACTGTGGCATGCGGCGCTGACAAGATCGCCATCGTGGCGAGCGGTGGCGCCCCTGACGGTCCCTTTTCTGCACCGTCTGGGCGACGTAGATAGGCATTTAATGCCCTTGTCCCTTGCCGTAATGGTTAGGTATGATTCACTGTGTAGGTAGCTGTACCTACCGCAACACCTTTCCATTTTTGCCCTTACCTACGTTGCCACCTGTTGGAGACCCCTTGAGCATATAAAAGGAGGCCCATGCACAACGTAGAGGGGGATCGCCCCCAGAAGGACGAACAGTAGAACACTCCCGCTCGGTCTCGTTAGCTGCTGTGTATACTGTAGCACTCTGCGCTCCCGAGCAAGAACTCAATACAATCCACAAAGCAGCAGTAGGAGTATTATCTCTTCGGAGAGTTCCGAAGCTGGGTAAAACCCCTCGCGTGCCTCGCCTCGATCCGCTCTTTGCGCGACCTCCGCCCCCCGTCGAACCGAGAAGGGGCTCCGTTCCCATAGGTGCTCGCGGAGCCAGAATCCCCGGCACCAGCGGATGCAGATAAACCGCAGAAAAGAAGCGAAGAAGAAGAAAAAACAGTGGTCGGCGCAGGGCACCGGAGCGGTGGTTGCTCGCTCGCCGGGAGTGCAGATGTAAAGTCGCCACTTGCGGTTGCAGGCACACAACACATGCATGCATATCTACCACGTACCTGCCTGCCTGCATGCTGCTTTGCTTTGCTGAAAGGGACATCTGAGGTGGAGAGAGCACGCAGACGAGACGACCGGCCGATCGGCACCCAGAGCCAGAGGAGACTTGCAGGGGCGTCGCACCGGCGAATCGATCCCGTCACATGCATGCAGCAGGTTACGTTGCGTCGACCATGTTAGACGCCGCTTTCGTACACGGATGAGCCTGACTAATGAGACGGGGTGCGTGCGCGCTCTCGACCCGTCGCTAGCTCCGTCTGTTCACCTCCCAGTCGATCGCCATGTGGGATGCGGCATGTGCTGGTGCGCACCGATTTCTTCCCCTGCCGTTGTAATCATGTCCGCGTAGAAACTTTCGTGCTGCATACGTACGTACTGGCTCCAAGTGTGAAACACAGTGTTACTGGTGGGTGATCAGAGGTCGCTGTTGGTTGATAATCCAGATGCGGATGCTCCATGCCACTACGTGATCGTGTGGGTAACCAGAACAGAACAGCTGTGCTGTGCTGGTAGTCGTGTGCGTCCAAGATTGCTGTTGGCCATGCGTACTTGCGGTAATGGCCCTGCTGGGATCCCTAAGTTAGAGTTAGTTTTAGTTAGTTGGGACTCAAATAACCTAAAAATATTCAAATATGATGGATTAGTTTGGGTTAGTAGGATCTAACCCACCTCAAAAAACTAGCCCACACTAGAGGAGCTTATTTGGGTTAGTTCTCATGGACCCACTAAAAAAATAGTAAAAAAAAGTTACCCTTCCCATCCAAACATGGTACAAAGTAATCAAATGATTGAGAACGAATATTTATTGTCAATCTAACCCTACCATCCAAACAGCTCTTTGGTTAGAGTTAGTTTAAGGTTAGTTCAGGGTTATAATCTAACTCTAACCTCTAACTGAGTTACAGTATCCAAACAGGGCCAATGATGCTACGACGAGGCAGCTAATTAAAAGTGAAGCACCATGCATGAGGAGTTGTACTAACCTTTCGCAATTCAGCGCTTCCTGGTAACTTTTGTTTTCTCTGAAACGGAGGCACGGATAGCTGAACTGACAGTGTACTGAGCATCGCTGCCGGGTGCAGAGGTAGAATTACTAGTTTACCACACTACTCGATGCCCCTAGCCGGGTGCACCGCATGGCATGCAGGCGTGGCGACATGGCATCATGCGATTCGCGCGACGGCCGGCCGCGACGCATGATGGTTGTTAATTACTCCTGAACCAAACCGACCCAATTATTCCTGACAAACTCCCTGCATCTATCCATCCATGGATCAGGTGCTCCCATTTCACCAGGAAACCTACTCCTACCTCCTTTACGTGAGTGAGAGCACCGCATACTCGACACTTTGGACTCAACCGCCACGTACTCCTACGGTACGCATCAAGAGGAGAAGAGCGGCGCCAACTGGCTGGTGAGCGCCCCGCATTAACTCGGCTCGTGCTCTGCGCCCCCTCGAAATCGCGACGACGTTAGGTGCGCATCGCCCTAGCAACCGATCACTGCACGCGCCACATTGATCGCCCACAGCCTAGACGGTTTAAGCCAGCGAGCGAGCAAGAAAGTCGCCGGAAAGCGACCCGGGGATCCCCGATCACGAGCTGGCGGGCGAGCGATCGAGCAAGCGCCGCGACGCGATGCTCGGGTCAGCAGATTGCTTAGCTGCGATCGATCGATTGATGTATGCACGCGGTTGGTCTCCGCGTGTCGTCGAAGCATCCCGGGCGAGGCGACGCATGCCGGCGTGCCGGGCCAGATGCGGTGCGTTGAAGCTAGCTAGCCATAGCGATCAACGAATGGCTTGATCGCCCGTACGATTTATTTGCGCTCGCCCAACTTATTAATTTCGCGGCGTCGATCTGTCGACGGAGGTATTGCGGGGGGCTGCGGGCATGTGGGAAGATATGGAAATTAAAGGGTAAATAGGGTCGGAAAGCGGCGTTATCATGGCTTTCTTTATGCCGATCCGTCACATCGTTTTTGGCCATAATTAGTGCCCGTGGCAGATTATTGCGCGCGCTAAGGATCGACCCGGATGGCAATGTACGTACAGCTATGCCGTCGCGAAAAAGCTCCAAGAGCGAAGCTGGCAGTGTCTCTCTGGATTCGGAGGTCTGAACACGGGTCCAGGTTAGGAAACCGGATGCAGTTGGTGCTGGCTTTGCTTTTTCGGCCGGACCAAACGCAGTTCAAGCATCCCGGTGCAGCGGAAAAACGAAACATTTGAGGCTAGCTGCAAGTAAAACTCCAGTTAAACCCCCACTCACGTCAGTGTGTTAGAATAGGATACGTAGAGTACGTAGAGGTAGTCAGATATGTTTAAACTTGTTCTGCTTCTATCTCTTCTTCTGTTCTTCTTCTTCTTCAAGTCTATCTCTCGTTGTAATCTGGAAGTCCTAGCGATATTCCAAACATTGTAAGCCACGGCAACTCTTCTATAAATATACATGCGGCCCGAGCAAAGGGTTCAACGCTTCCTATCAAATCTTACATGGTCATCAGAGCCCTTCCTCTCGTACGTCTAGTTCTCCCTGAGAGATCGATCTAGTTGATCCAGAGAGAAACCTGAAACCTATCCAGAGAGAGACATCGAGAGAAACCATGTCAGGCACCAATGCCAGCACCGCTGCCTCCACCATCGCCGCCACCAATACCGCCTTGATTGGATCCTCCATGAGCGCCTTCTCCACCCAATCTGCACCATCCACCTATGCATCTTCTTCCACCTTCAGCAGCGTCTCTTCTCTCGGGTCTCCTCCATCTGAGAAGCTCACGAGGACGAACTTCCTCCTCTGGAAGGCCATCGTGCTACCCCAAATAAAGGGAGCACAGATGGAACACTTCCTTGACGCCGCAAACCCGGCGCCCCCTCCTACCATCACCGTCACCAAAGATGGGAAAGAGGAGCAAGTCTTCAACTACGCCCGGTCGATCTGGTACGCCCAGCAGCAACAGGTACAAGGATACTGTAACGCCCTCGATGCGGCTATATCTCCCACATCTCGAAGCACGACTTAGAGGCATAACCGCATTGAAAGCAATGTCGCAAGTGAGGTAATCTTCACACAACCCATGTAATACATAAGGGAAAGAGATACATAGTTGGCTTACAGTCGCCACTTCACACAATACATAAATAAACATCCATCATCCAGATTACACTCAAGGTCCGACTACGGAACCAAAATGAAAGAAGACTACCCCAAATGCTACACAGATCCCCGATCGTCCCAACTGGCTCCACTACTGATCATCAGGAAAAGATACATAGTAACGACCACGTTCCTCGTCGAACTCCCACTTGAGCTCGGTTGCGTCATCTGCACTGGCATCGTTGGCACCTGCAACTGTTTTGGTAGAATCTGTGAGTCACGGGGACTCAGCAATCTCACACCCGCGAGATCAAGACTATTTAAGCTTAAAGGTAGGATAGGGTTGTGAGGTGGAGCTGCAGCAAGCGACTAGCATATATGGTGACTAACAACGCAAAAGAGAGCGAGAAGAGCCAAGCACGGTCGTGAAGCTAGAAGTGATCAAGAAGTGATTCTAGAACAACCTACGTCAGGCATAACTCCAACACCGTGTTCACTTCCCGGACTCCGCCGAGAAGAGACCATCACGGTTACACACGTGGTTGATGTGTTTTAATTAAGGTCAACTTCGGGTTTCTACAACCGGACATCAACAAATTTCCATCTGCCTCCTAACCGTGGGCACGGCTTTTGAAAGATAATACCCTGCAGGGGTGTCCCAAATTAGCCCATTATAAGCTCTCACGGTCAACGAAGGATATTCCTTCTACCGGGAAGACCCGATCAGTCTCGGAATCCCGGACTACAAGACATTTCGACAGTAATAAAACAAATCCAGCAAAGCCGCCCGAATGTGCCGACAAATCCTGATAGGAGCTGCACATATCTCGGTCTCAGGGCACATCCGGATGAGCAGTCCGTACAACTAAAATCAGGCCTCAAGTTGCCCCAAGGTGGCGCTGCAAAGGGCTCTAGTTTGGACCAGCAATCGAAGGAGAACTGGCCCGGGGGTGTTAAAATAAAGATGACCCTCGGGCTCGCGAAAACCCGGGGGAAAAAGGCTTAGGTGGCAAATGGTAAAACCAAAGTTGGGCCTTGCTGGAGGAGTCTTATTCAAAGCGAACTGTCAAGGGGGTCCCATAAATCACCCAACCGTGTAAGGAACGCAAAATCAAGGAACATAACACCGGTATGACGGAAACTAGGGTGGCAAGAGTGGAACAAAACACCAGGCATAAGGCCGAGCCTTCCACCCTTTACCAAGTATATAGATGCATAAATTAAATAAGAGATATTGTGATATCCCAAAATAACCATGTTCCAACATGGAACAAACTTCATCTTCACCTGCAACTAGCAACGCTATAAGAGGGGCTGAGCAAAGCGGCAACATAGCCAATCAATGGTTTGCTAGGACATGGTGGGTTAGAGGTTTGTCATGGCAATATGAGTGGCATGATATAACAAGTGGTAGGTATCGCAGCATAGGCATAGCAAAAGAGCGAGCAGCAAGCAAAGATAGAAGTGATTTCGAGGGTATGGTCATCTTGCCTGCAAGGTTCTCAGAGTTGTCGAAGGCTTGATCCTCGTAAGTGTTTTCTCAACAGGTTCCTCGTTCACGTACTCGTCTCCCGGCTCTACCCAAAACAAGAACACAAGCAAAGGAACAACTATCAACCACGATGCAATGCGCAAGAAACATGATGCAAAACATGGCATGATATGCGAGATGTGGTATGCAATGCATATGCGTGCGCGGGAAGGAAAAAGATGTACAATGCATAATCTTGGAAAACCAAGTATGCCTCTGGAAAGGTGAGGTGATTTCGGTTGAAATTGATATAAAGATCACCGGAATCGGATGCACGGTTTGCAAATGACAAGCAAAACAAGAATGACATATTTCTGCGTTTAACAGCATGATGCCACTTAGCATGCAACAAGAAACTAAGCTACTGCATCCAAACATATCATCAAAGCATATGGCAGTGAACTACTCAAGATGCTTGACAAAAGATGAACACTGAGCTACGGCTAAATCACACCACAACAGGTTCAAACAAGCATGGCAAAAGTGCAAAGGATAACAGGTTCACAGACTTAGTGAAAATACTATCGTGCCAGAAATTAACATCAGGATGACATGTTTAGAGCAAGGAAACACCCTGCTACAGGAACACAATATAGAAAAACAAGGCATGGCATGAATCGACTCAAAACATAGAATAAAAGCCCTTTACTGACCATGAGCCAAAAAGGACCAGAAAATATAATAGCACCCATGTCAATTAAGCAAGTTTCGTTACAGTTTTCAGACTTAGCAGAAAACTGGACATGTCAAAAACAGATAACAAGTAGGCCTGTTTACGAGCTCGATGCACTCACTACAGAGCATTTCATGATAAACTAAGTATACACCCGTCAAGACGACATGGCGTAGAAGCTATACATAGCAAGAACAACATCATACCATGTAAGAATCAACTACAACAAGCTTGGCAAAATCGAATAACATGTAAACAATCTGCCACGAAACATTTTATAGCAAAAGTGGAGCTCGGTTGACTCAATCTATAGCACTCCATAATTACAAACAAAGGCATGGATGGATAGAGCACATTCATATGTTCAAAACATCCTTACTGATCATTCTTAAAATAGGCATCGATCTCTCTGAAACAACATGAACACATGGCATAAAAATAACAGCAGGGAATAACTTAGTGAAATTACTAAGTCTGAAATCAGCAACAATACGATCCCTAGTTTGCATGCTTGTGCTAGTCACCACAAAGATCATAAAAATACATGTCATACACCCCTGAAAATATAGCATGGCATATTACAAAACATCTGTAGGACTCAACTTCATAGGATGCACACATCAATCATGGCAAAAATGACAAAAGTGCATGTTCTGAAACAGATCTGAAACTAACATCACATAGCACTCTTATAACAGCATTTCGGGCATCAAGATGAGCTTAAATGAAAATGATGCAATGAGATGAAATGATTTGCTCATCGAGGCGAACAATTTGACATATTACACGCATGAAACGGAACAGTATGCATCAAGTTATGATGCGATGAACATGCAACAAAATATCTGCAGAAAAATGACTTAGAGGAATTTCGACCTCCGAGATCTAGGGTTGACCCGGCGCGGAAAACGAGGCGGCGGCGCGAGCTCGCCGGAGTTGGGCGTGGGGGACGTCGGAGATGGCCGGGAGGAGGCCGGCGAGGCAGATCCGAGGCGGGACGAGGCGGATCCGGCCGTCGCCGAGCCGGATCTGGCCGCAGCCGAGGGAGGCGGCGGAGGCGGCGTGGGGCGGCCGGGGCCACGTGGAGGCCTGCAATTGGCGCGGGCGCGGCGGCGGACGCGTCCGTCCCGATCCGGACGTGTCCGGCGGCGCGGAGAGGAGCGGGGATAGGGTTAGGGGCGGATTTGATCCGGGATTTCGGGGAAGGTGGTGTATTTATAGGTAGGAGGGGCTAGGAGGCTCCAAATTGAGCACGGTTTTCGCCCACACGATCGTGATCGAACGGCCTAGAGGATGAGAGTGACTTAGATGGGTTATTGGGCTGTTTTGGAGGGATTATGGGCTGCAACCCACAAGAGGCCTTCGCGGTTACCCGGTTAACCGTTGGAGTATCAAACAACCTCCAAATGACCCGAAACTTGACAAGCGGTCTACCGGTGCTATACCAAGGCCGCTTGGCAAACCTCGGTCCATTCCGAGACCGTTTAACACCCGCACATGAAAATAGGTAAAAGGGGGCGCCGGAGGACGTAGGAGCGTCGGATTGCAAAACGGACAACGGGGAAAAGGCTCGGATGCATAAGACGAACACGTATGCGAATGCGATGCACATGATGACATGACAAAAAATGCATGACAAGGACAAAATGCAAAATGAAGGGAAACCCAACCACGCAGGGAATATCATATCACATTGCCGGAAATGGCAAGAGTTGGAGTTACAAATATGGCAAGTTACATTCGGGGTGTTACAACACTCCACCACTACGAGAGGATCTCGTCCCGAGATCTAGGACTGAAAGAACTCCGGATATTCGGAACGGAGGTGGTCCTCGCACTCCCAGGTTGCTTCTCGGTCTGAATGGTGAGACCACTTCACTTTCAGGAATTTGATGGACTTGTTGCGAGTCTTGCGCTCAGTTTCTTCAAGAATAGCAACGGGATGCTCGTGATAAGACAAATCTTCTTGAAGATCAATCTCTTCGAAGTTGATGGTGCGCTCAGGCGTCTTGAAGCACTTGCGAAGCGGTGACACGTGGAACACATCGTGCACATTTGCAAAGTTGGGGGGAAGCTCAAGTTGATAGGCGAGATCGCCTCTTTTGCCGACAATCTTGAAAGGACCGACGTATCTAGGGGCAAGTTTCCCTTTGATACCAAAGCGACGAGTGCCTTTCATTGGAGAGACGCGGAGGTAGACATGGTCTCCGATCTCGAAAGCCAAATCACGGTGTTTGCTATCATAATAGCTCTTCTGGCGCGATTGAGCGGCTTTTAGATTCTCATGAATGACTTTACACATATCTTCAGCCTCTATGATCAAATCGTTGCCAAGAAGTTGGCGTTCGCCCGTCTCTGACCAATTGAGAGAAGTACGACACTTTCTGCCATAGAGAATCTCGAATGGGGCTTTGCCCGAGCTCGCTTGAAAGCTGTTCTTGTAAGAGAACTCAGCATATGGAAGACAATCCTCCCACTTCATGCCGAAAGAGATAACACAAGCCCTGAGCATATCTTCAAGAATTTGGTTGACACGCTCGACTTGTCCACTAGTTTGAGGATGGAAAGCTGTGCTGAAGCGAATATTTGTGCCCATGGCCTTCTGAAAAGAATCCCAAAACTTGGATGTAAAGATGCTTCCACGATCTGAAGATATCAATTGTGGAATGCCATGCAAGGAGACAATTCTGGAGGTGTAAAGCTCTGCCAACTGCGCTGCTGTGATAGACTCTTTGATAGGAAGAAAATGAGCCACTTTCGTGAGCTTGTCGATGACGACGAAGATGGCATCATTTCCACGCTTGGACTTAGGAAAACCAGTCACGAAGTCCATTTCGATATGATCAAACTTCCATTCTGGAATAGCAAGAGGTTGGAGTAGACCAGCTGGTCGTTGGTGTTCTGCTTTCACCCTTCGACAGACATCACATTCATTCACGAATTGAGCAATTTCTCGCTTCATTCGAGTCCACCAATACGACTGCTTGAGGTCATGGTACATCTTCGTACTTCCAGGATGAATTGACAGAAGAGAATTGCGCGCCTCGTTCATAATGACTTTCCGTAGATCACCCTTTGGAACCACAATCCGGTCCTCGAAGAAAAGAGTATCTCTATCATCAACGCGATAGCACTTGTATTTGGAAATGCCCTTGTCAATACCACGTTTCACCTTCTTCACCATGGTATCCAGCAGTTGTGCCTCACGAATTTGATCTTCCAAAGTAGGAGAGACTATGAGGTTGGCAAGAAAGCCTTGAGGAACAACTTGGAGATTCAACTTGCGGAAAGCTTCACAAAGGTCCGGTTGAAAGGGCTTGAGGATTAAGCTGTTGCAATAAGCCTTCCCGCTCAATGCATCTGCAATCACATTAGCCTTGCCTGGAGTATATTCAATACTCGGATTATACTCTTGAATCATTTCGACCCATCGAGTTTGCCTGAGGTTGAGGTTGGGCTGAGTGAAGATGTACTTGAGACTCTTGTGGTCGGTGAATATGTCCGCTTTCCTTCCCAACAAGAGATGTCTCCATGTTATCAATGCATGGACAACTGCCGCCAACTCAAGATCATGAGTGGGGTAGTTCTTTTCGTTGGGCTTCAACTGACGAGAGGTATAGGCAACAACTTTCTTCTCTTGCATTAACACAGCATCGAGACCTTGAAGAGAAGCATCACAGAAAACTTCATAAGGCTTGGATTCGTCAGGAGGAGTCAAAACTGGAGCAGTGACGAGTTTCTCTTTGATAGCGTTGAAAGCAACGTCACACTCAGGAGACCAGACATACTTCACATGCTTCTGGAGGAGGTTGGAAAGAGGCTTTGCAATCTTTGAGAAATTCTCAACGAATCTTCGGCAATAGCTTGCAAGTCCAAGAAAACTGCGAAGCTGCTTGACATTCTGAGGAGGTTCCCAGTTCAAAACTGCAGACACCCTCTCGGGATTAATAGCAATGCCCTTGGCAGAGATGATATGACCAAGGTAAAGAACTTCATCAAGCCAGAATTCACAATTGGAGAACTTCGCATAGAATTGATACTCTCTGAGCTTGTCGAGCACCAATCGCAAATGTTTGGCATGATCCTTCTTATTCTTGGAGAAGACCAATATATCATCGAGATAGACCAAGACGAATTCATTGGTGTAGGGGTTGAAGATGAAGTTCATCATGCGAGAGAATGTTGGAGGAGCATTGACAAGGCCGACAGACATGACAGTATATTCATAAGAACCAAAGCTTGTTCTGAATGCTGTCTTGGGAATATCTTCTTCACGAATGCGAATCTGATGATAACCCATACGAAGGTCAAGCTTGGAGAACACTTTAGCACCTTTAAGTTGCTCGAATAGCTCATTGATGTTGGGAAGTGGATACTTGTTCTTGATTGTCTTCTTGTTCAATGGACGGTAATCGACGCAAAGTCGGTCCATGCCATCCTTCTTCTGGACAAAAAGAACACCACAACCCCAAGGAGATGAACTCGGTCTGATCAGACCCAGACGCTCTTGTTCATTGAGTTGTTTCTTCAATTCCTTCAACTCTTTTGGTCCAAGATTGTATGGACGCTTGCAAACGGGTTCCGTGCCAGGCTCAAGATCAATAACGAATTCAACTGGCCGGTGAGGAGGCATACCCGGAAGCTCTTCTGGAAAGCCATCTTGGTACTCACAAACGACTGGAATCTGAGAGATAGCATCCAATTCACCCTTCTCATTGAGAGAAAACAACCGAATGGTTTCATCACGAGCGGCATAGATGATCACATCGTCAGAAGAGTGAGTCAATTGAATTTCCCTGGCAGCACAATCAAGCTGAGCCTTGTGCTTAGAAAGCCAGTCCATCCCGAGAATAAGATCAATATCAGAGTCACCAAGAACAATTGGTTTAGCCAGAAATCTATAGTCTCCCATCTTGATACCGACATTCGGAACCAAAACTCGAGAAGTCATTTGTCGAGCCTGAGAAACAATAGACAAAGGTCTCGACAAAACTTGAGTAACCATATCATGCATAGCCACAAAAGGTCTTGAAATGAAAGAATGCGATGCACCAGTATCAAATAAGACTTTTGCAGGAATATCATTAACAGAGAGATTACCCATTATCACTTCAGTAGATTCCTCCGCTTGAGCTACATTCATCATGTTCACCTTTGCAGACTGGGAATTATGCTTGACCACTGCATTGCTTGAAGATCTCACAGGAGGAGGAGGCGAAAGGCGCCTTTGGTTGAAACACTTGTTCGCATAGTGACCCTTTTGCTGACATTTGTTGCAAGTCACCTCTGAGAGTGGACGATGATAAGGAGCATTTGGCCTTGGAGCTTGGTTCTGAGACTTGTTCTGATATCCAGGGTTGGGTGGGTGGGAAGATCCACGACCACCTGAGTTCTTCTGCTGGTAAGGCTGACGGAACGGAGGAGGAGGAGGCAACCAGAACTTCTGTTGCTTGGCCGCCACTAGTGAGGAAGAAGAGGACTGAACTGCGTCCCTGACTCTCTTCTTAGATGCCTCACACTTGAGCTGAGCAGCTTCTTGTTTCAGTGCCATGTTGTAGAATTCATCATACTTTATCGGCTCAAAAAGCACGAGAGCTAGTTGCAGATCTTCTCTGAGGCCACGCCTGAATTGGTAAATCATGCTCTTCTCATCAGGGATGTCTTGCTTAGCAAAACGAGAGAGTTTCTGGAACTGAGTGTTGTATTGATACACAGACATGTTGCCTTGCTTGATATTGCGGAACTCCTCACGCTTACTCTCAACAACACTTTCTGGAATGTGATGAGCTTTGAAGTCACGGCGGAAATCATCCCAGGTAATCACACGACCTCCTCTGGAATCTTTGTATTGTTGATACCACTCAGCAGCTTGATCCTTGAGTTGAAAAGAGGCAAACTTGACAAAGTCCTCAGGTCTGACATTGCTACATTCGAAGTGCTTGTTGATGTCCACGAGCCAATCATCGACGTCTGTGGCCTCGACACAGTAGCTGAAAGTCTTTGGCTGATTTGCAAGGAACTGATTGAGGATAGCAAAATGCGGCTGATTGTTGCCTTGTCCTTGGTTTCCTTGATTACCTTGCCCTTGGTTGCGATCTTGCAAGAGATGAATCAGAATCTGAGCGTTGGCATTGGTGGCTGTCATCAAGGCTTGCCATGCCTCCGGAGGCGGAGGGTTAGCCTGACTTCCTTCATTGCGTTCCGGATTCGGACGCGTTGGCGGAGCCATCCTGAAGAGGGTGACATCCATTAGCATCTTGAAAGACGTATATTCAAGCTGAATCAAATGATCGAAATTGCAACATATAGTCTTCACAATAAACATCCGAACAAGAATGAACGAATGAATTCCAAAGTAAAGCATCACACTTCCATGAGCTGTGAAGCCATTTAGATAAAGGTATGGAATCACCATCTGCCTCGAAACAACTCGAATATTACAACTGAAAACAAAACAAAGGATTGGCTTGTAGAATAAGCCGGAACAAACACATGATAGAGATTTCGCCCAAAGTATTCGTGGTGGGGCCCACACGGGCACGACGTACAGCAGACGTCACGAATGACAAACAAGACGTCCCCGAGTCAGCATAGCCAAGGATTCTTTAAGACGCCTCGCGACCACTGTAAATCGGCCGTGAATAGGCGGACCACTAGCACGTTAGGCCCCAATCTCAAATCATACATCTGTCGGAAAGATATCCTATAAGCTATTAGAATTCCCACTTATAAACTCCCAAAACTTTCTTGTTATGCAATCAGGTGTTGGGGATACAGGGGACACAAAATATATCACCCAAACTAACAATACCTAGATCCAGCTGTATCCATCCTTCAACACATAACCACGAAACCCTCGGAAATCGTTTACCTCAACCTTCGAAAAGCATCCGTTATACGAGTTATGGCAATACTCCCGCACTCGCCTCAGTACTGGGCTATCAGGGTTATCTCACCAACAACTGTACAAAAGTGATTTTCGATGTCGGCGTACTAAACTCAGGTATTCCAGAACTGCAACGATAAAATTATGACGACAACACCTCAAAGCTCAACTCCCCGGGACACTTCCACTAAACCCCTGACAGGAGGCACCAAGACAATGTTCTCATCACAAAACCATCGGAACGATTCTAAGATACCCGCGTGATCCTAAATTTTTTTTAGTGAAATTTGAGAAGAGAAGAGTCAAAACTCTACGTCAGGATGCCTTACCAGAGCGATGAGGAGACTGGGAAGTAAAAAGAATTCCTAAACTCTCCTATACATAATTCCTAAATGACTCAAAACATTTTTCTAGACACAACTCGACCGCTAAAACGATCAATCAGTGGGGGCTCCTAAGGTCGGGGAAGGCTCTGATACCAACTTGTAACGCCCTCGATGCGGCTATATCTCCCACGTGTCGAAGCACGACTTAGAGGCATAACCGCATTGAAAGCAATGTCGCAAGTGAGGTAATCTTCACACAACCCATGTAATACATAAGGGAAAGAGATACATAGTTGGTTTACAGTCGCCACTCCACACAATACATAAATAAACATCCATCATCCAGATTACACTCAAGGTCCGACTACGGAACCAAAATGAAAGAAGACTACCCCAAATGCTACACAGATCCCCGATCGTCCCAACTGGGCTCCACTACTGATCATCAGGAAAAGATACATAGTAACGACCACGTTCCTCGTCGAACTCCCACTTGAGCTCGGTTGCGTCATCTTCACTGGCATCGTTGGCACCTGCAACTGTTTTGGTAGAATCTGTGAGTCACGGGGACTCAGCTATCTCACACCCGCGAGATCAAGACTATTTAAGCTTAAAGGTAGGATAGGGTTGTGAGGTGGAGCTGCAGCAAGCGACTAGCATATATGGTGGCTAACAACGCAAAAGAGAGCGAGAAGAGAAGCTAAGCACGGTCGTGAAGCTAGAAGTGATCAAGAAGTGATTCTAGAACAACCTACGTCAGGCATAACTCCAACACCGTGTTCACTTCCCGGATTCCGCCGAGAAGAGACCATCACGGTTACACACGCGGTTGATGTGTTTTAATTAAGGTCAACTTCGGGTTTCTACAATCGGACATCAACAAATTCCCATCTGCCTCATAACCGTGGGCACGGCTTTCGAAAGATAATACCCTGCAGGGGTGTCCCAACTTAGCCCATTATAAGCTCTCACGGTCAAAGAAGGATATTCCTTCTACCGGGAAGACCCGATCAGTCTCGGAATCCCGGACTACAAGACATTTCGACAGTAATAAAACAAGTCCAGCAAAGCCGCCCGAATGTGCCGACAAATCCTGATCGGAGCTGCACATATCTCGGTCCCAGGGCACATCCGGATGAGCAGTCCGTACAACTAAAATTAGGCCTCAAGTTACCCCAAGGTGGCGCTGCAAAGGGCTCTAGTTTGGACCAGCAATCGAAGGAGAACTGGCCCAGGGGGGTTAAAATAAAGATGACCCTCGGGCTAGCGAAAACCCGGGGGAAAAAGGCTTAGGTGGCAAATGGTAAAACCAAAGTTGGGCCTTGCTGGAGGAGTCTTATTCAAAGCGAACTGTCAAGGGGGTCCCATAAATCACCCAACCATGTAAGGAACGCAAAATCAAGGAACATAACACCGGTATGACGGAAACTAGGATGGCAAGAGTGGAACAAAACACCAGGCATAAGGCCGAGCCTTCCACCCTTTACCAAGTATATAGATGCATAAATTAAATAAGAGATATTGTGATATCCCAAAATAACCATGTTCCAACATGGAACAAACTTCATCTTCACCTGCAACTAGCAACGCTATAAGAGGGGCTGAGCAAAGCGGTAACATAGCCAATCAACGGTTTGCTAGGACATGGTGGGTTAGAGGTTTGTCATGGCAATATGGGTGGCATGATATAGCAAGTGGTAGGTATCGCAGCATAGGCATAGCAAAAGAGCGAGCAGCAAGCAAAGATAGAAGTGATTTCGAGGGTATGGTCATCTTGCCTGCAAGGTTCTCAGAGTTGTCGAAGGCATGATCCTTGTAAGTGTTCTCAACAGGTTCCTCGTTCACGTACTCGTCTCCCGGCTCTACCCAAAACAAGAACACAAGCAAAGGAACAACTATCAACCACGATGCAATGCGCAAGCAACATGATGCAAAACATGGCATGATATGCGAGATGTGGTATGCAATGCATATGCGTGCGCGGGAAGGAAAAAGATGAACAAGGCATAATCTTGGAAAACCAAGTATGCCTCTGGAAAGGTGAGGTGATTTCGGTTGAAATTGATATAAAGATCACCGGAATCGGATGCACGGTTTGTAAATGACAAGCAAAACAAGAATGACATATTTCTGCGTTTAACAGCATGATGCCACATAGCATGCAACAAGAAATTAAGCTACTGCATCCAAACATATCAGCAAAGCATATGGAAGTGAACTACTCAAGATGCTTGACAAAATATGTACACTGAGCTACGGCTAAATCACACCACAACAGGTTCAAACAAGCATGGCAAAAGTGCAAAGGATAACAGGTTCACAGACTTAGTGAAAATACTATCGTGCCAGAAATTAACATCAGGATGACATGTTTAGAGCAAGGAAACACCCTACTACAGGAACACAATATAGCAAAACAAGGCATGCCATGAATCTACTCAAAACATAGAATAAAAGCCCCTTACTGACCATGAGCCAAAAAGGACCACAAAATATAATAGCACCCATGTCAATTAAGCAAGTTTCGTTACAGTTTTCAGACTTAGCAGAAAACTGGACATGTCAGAAACAGATAACAAGTAGGCCTGTTTACGAGCTCAATGCACTCACTACAGAGCATTTCATGATAAACTAAGTATACACCCATCAAAAAGACATGGCATAGAAGCTATACATGGCAAGAAAAACATCATAGCATGTAAGAATCAACTACAACAAGCTTGGCAAAATCGAATAACATGTAAACAATCTGCCAGGAAACATTTTATAGCAAAAGTGGAGCTCGATTGATTCAAGCTATGGCTCTCCATAATTACAAACAAAGGCATGGATGGATAGAGCACATTCATATATTCAAAACATCCTTACTGATCATTCTTAAAAGAGGCATCGATCTCTCTGAAAAAACATGAACACATGGCATAAAAATAACAGCAGGGAATAACTTAGTGAAATTACTAAGTCTCTGAAATCAGCAACAATATGATCACTAGTTTGCATGCTTGTGCTAGTCACCACAAAGATCACAAAAATACATGGCATACACCCCTGGAAATATAGCATGGCATATTACAAAACACCTGTAGGACTCAACTTCATAGGGCACACACATCAATCATGGCAAAAATGACAAAAGTGCATGTTCTGAAACAGATCTGAAACTAACATCACATAGCACTCTTCTAACAGCATTTCGGGCATCAATATGAGCTCAAATGAAAATGATGCAATGAGATGAAATGATTTACTCATCGGGGCGAACAATTTGACATATTACGCGCACGAAACGGAGCAGTATGCAGCAAGTTATGATGCGATGAACATGCAACAAAATATCTGCAGAAAAATGACTTAGAGGAATTTCGACCTCCGAGATCTAGGGTTGACCCGGCGCGGAAAACGAGGCGGCAGCGCGAGCTCGCCGGAGTTGGGCGTGGGGGACGCCGGAGATGGCCGGGAGGAGGCCGGCGAGGCAGATCCGAGGCGGGACGAGGCGGATCCGGCCGTCGCCGGGCCGGATCTGGCCGCAGCCGAGGGAGGCGGCGGAGGCGGCGCGGGGCGCGCGGCGGCCGATGCCACGTGGAGGCCTGCGATTGGCGCGGGCGCGGCGACGGACGCGTCCGGCCCGATCCGGACGTGTCCGACGGCGCGGAGAGGAGCGGGGCTAGGGTTAGGGGCGGATTTGATCCGGGATTTCGGGGAAGGGGGTGTATTTATAGGTAGCAGGGGCAAGGAGGCTCCAAATTGAGCATGGTTTTCGCCCACACGATCGTGATCGAACGGCCTAAAGGATGAGAGTGACTTAGATGGGTTATTGGGCTGTTTTGGAGGGATTTTGGGCTGCAACCCACATGAGGCCTTCGCGGTTACCCGGTTAACCGTTGGAGTATCAAACAACCTCCAAATGACCCGAAACTTGACAAGCGGTCTACCGGTGCTATACCAAGGCCGCTTGGCAAACCTCGGTCCATTCCGAGACCGTTTAACACCCGCACATGAAAATAGGTAAAAGGGGGCGCCGGAGGACGTAGGAGCGTCAGATTGCAAAACGGACAACGGGGAAAAGGCTCGGATGCATAAGATGAACACGTATGCGAATGCGATGCACATGATGACATGACAAGAAATGCATGACAAGGACAAAATGAAAAATGAAGGGAAACCCAACCACGGAGGGAATATCATATCACATTGCCGAAAATGGCAAGAGTTGGAGTTACAAATATGGCAAGTTACATCCGGGGTGTTACAGATACCTTATGAAGTCTCTGTCACGTGAGATTCTTGCGTAGGTCGCTACTCTTCAGACGCCGGTCGAGGTGTGGAGTGCCATCCACGCCTCCTTTGCTGCCCAGACGCAAGCACAGATCGTCAACACCCGCATCGCCCCCGCCAATCTGCACAAAGGAAGCATGGGCATGCCTGAGTATATGGCAAAGATCAAGGACTTCGCCGATGAGATTGCCTGCACCGGTAATCCCCTCTCTGAAGGAGAGCTAACCTCCTATGTGCTCAAAGGGCTGGACATCGAGTATAACCCGGTGATCTCAGCCCTGGCTGCACGCATCAAGCCGGTGACCGTCCAAGAGCTCTACAATCAGTTGCTAAGTTTTGAAGCCCGCATGAATCTGCTACAAGGTAACAACATCCGCCAGTCTTCGGTTAATTCTATCTCACGTGGTCGTGGCACTGGAGGCCGAGGTCGTGGTCACCGCGGTCACCAACAGGGGCGCGGACGCGGCAACAACAACAACAGCGGGCGTGGGCACGCGAACAACTCTGGCCCACGCCCCTCCGGCGCCTCCTACTCCAACACCAGGCCGCGTTGCCAGCTTTGCAAGAAGTCAGGGCATGAGGTGAAAGATTGCTGGCACCGCTACGATGAAGATTACGTGCCTGAAGAGCGCCATGTAGCTGCAGCCATCAGGGAACAAGAAGAAGCTGGCGAAACCATCTGGTATGCTGATTCTGGAGCTACAGATCATGTCACTAGCGAATTGGAGAAGCTTGCAAACCGAGAGAGATATTATGGCAATGATCAGATAAACACCGCCACAAGTGGAGGAGGTATGGACATATGTCACATTGGTCAATCTTCTATTAATTTCCCTAATGTTAAACGTGATCTTCTTCTAAAAGATGTTCTTCATGTCCCTCAAGCCAACAAAAATCTTGCTTCCATGTCTCGTTTGTCCGCTGATAATAATATATTTTTTGAAACTCATCCCAAGTATTTTTTCATTAAGGATCGGGCAATGAGGGAGCTCCTCCGTCACGGTAGATGCGTCGGTGGTCTATACCCTATCACATCAAGAGCTTTTAGCCGCAAGCGTCATCGTTAAGTCTACTCCATCGTCAAACCATCTTTAGAGAGGTGGCATCAAATATTAGGTCATCCTTCATTTAAAATAGTTGATCAAGTAGTGAATAAAGGCAATCTTAAATTGTCTAGTCGTGAGAATAAAGAGTCTGTTTGTGATGCTTGCCAATGTGCCAAGAATCATCAACTCCCCTATCCTAGATCAAATAGTGTGTCTCATGCTCCGTTGGAACTGATATTCAGTGATGTATGGGGTCATGCCAGAGATTCTTTTGGAAGAAAGAAATATTATGTTAGCTTCATTGATGATTATAGTAAGTTTACATGGATATACTTGCTTAAGTTCAAATCCGAAGTCTTCTCTGTCTTCCAAGAATTCCAAAAACTTGTTGAACGTCAATTTAACAAGAAAATCATTACAGTCCAGAGTGACTGGGGAGGAGAGTATGAGAAACTCAACTCTTTCTTTAGAAGCATAGGCATTGAGCATCATGTTTCGTGTCCACATGCACACCAACAGAATGGTTCTGCTGAACGCAAACACCGTCATATCGTTGAAGTAGGCCTTTCCCTTCTTGCTCATGCATCTATGCCTCTAAAGTATTGGGATGAAGCATTCATTGCTGCCACCTATCTCATCAATCGTTTGCCTACTAAAGTTATTGGGAACACAACTCCTTTAGAACGATTGTTTCATCAAAAGCCAGATTATAATTCTCTCAAAGTTTTTGGTTGTGCATGCTATCCTAATCTTCGTCCATACAATCGCCACAAACTTGAGTTTCACTCTACTCAATGCGTCTTCCTTGACTATAGCAATCTTCGTAAGGGATACAAGTGTCTAGAAGTCTCAACTAGACGCATCTACATCTCTAGGGATGTCATTTTTGATGAAACTATTTTCCCTTTTGCCAAACTTCATCCAAATGCGGGAGCTCTTCTTCGAGCAGAAATCTCTCTTCTCTCGGATCCTTTGACATGTCCTGATCACGGGGGAGAATTAATAGAACATGAGCATGTGTCAAATCCAGAAAAAAATTCAGATACTAATGAAAACAATGCAGCACCTGGCTATGATTTTATGTGTGCAGAAGAGGACGAAACCTGCGCTAGATCCGAGGCTGATTTGGCGCAGGATTGCAGCTCCAGGGAAGGCGCCCGATCCCAGGTGGATACTCCTGCAGTTCGGCGTACAGGGCGTGCAGCGATGGCTTCCGCGTCTCCCGTGATGCCAAGTGGCAGGGCGAGCCCACCAGCCGAGCCAGTGGCCGACCGAGACGCAGGCGTGGACCCAGATGGTGCGGGGTGCAGCCCGCCCGCACGCGCCACGCGGGAACCGGCGCGCTGTGTGGCCGACAGCCCTGTGCGAAGATCCCCTGCTGGGGCGCTTGACGCGAGGCACGCCCTCCTCGGATCTGGAGCCCTGTGGCGCTGCAGCCCAGGATGATTTGGCCGGATCTTCTGCGGACGACTCTGGTAATCCTGAAACTACAACAGCTGCCGCATGTGGGTCACCTGAAATTCATCAGCACCATACCAGGTCAAAATCTGGAGTGTTCAAGCCTAAGGAATACAAGGATGGTACAGTAGGTATGACTCTCACAAATATGCTTTTCTCACAAGCTTGGGTGAACCTACTCATTTAGCCGAAGCACTTGCTCACAAAGAATGGAAAGGGGCTATGGACAATGAATATCAAGCGATCATGAAATAAAACTTGGCATCTTGTACCACCAGAAAAGGGAAAGAATTTGATTGACTTCAAATGGGTCTATAAGATTAAAAGGAAGTCTAATGGAAGCATAGATAGATACAAAGCTAGATTGGTTGCAAAAGGGTTTAAACAAAGGTTTGGAATTGATTATGAGGATACCTTTAGCCCTGTTGTTAAGGCAACTACTATTCAACTTGTATTGTCTATTGCTATTTCCAGAGGGTGGAGCTTACGCCGACTAGACGTCCAGAACACGTTTCTTCATGGTGTTCTTGAGGAAGAAGTGTTCATGCGGCAACCACCGGGGTATGAAAACAAGAGCACACCTCATTTTGTTTGTAAATTGGACAAAGCTTTGTATGGCTTAAAACAGGCTCCAAGAGCCTGGTACTCTAGGTTAAGTACTCAGTTACAACAACTTGGTTTTGTTCCAAGCAAGGCAGATACCTCACTATTCTTTTATCACAAAGGCAACATCTCTATGTTTGTTCTTGTCTATGTTGATGATATAATTGTTGCTAGTTCCAGCTCAGAAGCCACTACCTGCCTGCTTCGTGATCTTAATGTGGAGTTTGCACTCAAGGACTTGGGTAATCTTCACTATTTTCTTGGTATAGAGGTAAAACAGATCAAGGATGGAATACTTCTTACACAAGAGAAATACACCACAGATATTTCAAGAAGGGTAGGACTGGAACATTGCAAACCAGTGAGTACACCACTCTCCACTTCTGAGAAACTTACAATTGAAGGAGGTGAGTTACTTGGACCGAATGATGCAACAAACTATAGGAGTGTTGTTGGTGCTCTACAATACTTAACGTTGACTAGACCTGATATTTCATATTCTGTCAACAAAGTATGTCAGTTCTTGCATGCACCTAGTCCAGTTCATTGGACTGCAGTAAAAGGAATTTTGAGGTATCTAAAGTTCACAATGGGACTTGGAATTAAGATTGTTAAGTCATCATCTTTGCTAGTTAGTGCATATTCAGATGCTGACTGGGCAGGATGCCCTGATGATAGAAGGTCTACTGGTGGATTTGCTGTGTTTCTGGGATCAAACCTTGTGTCATGGAGTGCAAGGAAACAGGCTACTGTATCAAGATCAAGCACTGAAGCAGAATACAAGGCTCTTGCAAATGCAACAACTGAGATCATGTGGATTCAGACCCTTCTATATGAATTAGGGATCAAAACTCCACAAGCTGCAAAGTTATGGTGTGACAACATTGGGGCTACCTATCTTTCTGCAAATCCTGTGTTCCATGCACGTACAAAACACATAGAGGTTGATTTCCACTTCGTGAGAGAAAGAGTAGCACGAAAGCTACTTGACTTCAAGTTTATTCCCACGGGAGATCAACTCGCTGATGGCTTCACCAAACCGCTTACTACAAGGAGGTTGAACGAGTTCAAATACAATCTAAACCTAGAGAAATTTTCATAGGTTTGGATTGAGGGAGGATGTTAGAATAGGATACGTAGAGTACGTAGAGGTAGTCAGATATGTTTAAACTTGTTTTGCTTCTATCTCTTCTTCTGTTCTTCTTCTCCGAGTCTATCTCTCGTTGTAATCTGGAAGTCCTAGCGATATTCCAAACATTGTAAGCCACGGAAACTCTTCTATAAATATACATGTGTGTCGGTGTACTAAAGTAGGGGTACCCTAGTATCCCGAACTTGTGCACGGGCAGTCGCAGCACCCCGCGGCAAGGCTTGCCAGGTGATCGCCAAGGCCCTCTATGGTTCCCTTGGAGCCATTCGAGAACAAAGTATTTAAGCCAAGGAGACAAGTCCCCGGCACGAGGAGCTCGTCGGGAAGGCCACTCGAGGCACAAGACCCCGGCAAGAGGAGCTTGCCGGGAAGGCCAACCAGAACATCTCAAAGAACTTGCCGCGACGCACCACGCGTCCCGGCAGGACCCGGCGAGCGACAAGCTCCCGGACGCGGCAAGACAACGGCCGCGGCAAGGCATTTGTCGTGGCAAGCAACCACTCTGTGCCTGCGCTCCAGCTCACCCACCTACGTGTCGCTCTGGGACCCTTCCAGGCGTACGTGGCGGGAGGCTGTGCAGCCAGGGGTACACTGTGGCATGCAGCGCTGACAAGATCGCCATCGTGGCAAGCGGAGGCGCCCCTGACGGTCCTTTTTCTGCACCGTCTGGGTGACGTAGATAGGCATTTAATGCCTTTGTCCCCTGCCGTCAGGGTTAGGTATGATTCACTGTGTAGGTAGCTGTACCTACCACAGCACCTTTTCCACTTTTATCCTTGCCTACGTTGCCACCTGTTGGAGACCCCTTGAGCATATAAAAGGAGGCCCATGCACAACGTAGGAAAGGATCGCTCCGAGGGAGACGAACAGTAGGACACACACGCTCGGTCCTGTTAGCTGCTGGTGTGTACTGTAGCACCCAGCGCTCCCGAGTAAGAACTCAATACAATCCACAAAGCAGCAGTAGGAGTATTATCTCTCCGGAGAGCTCCGAAGTTGGGTAAAACCCCTCGCGTGCCTCGCCTCGATCCGCTCTTTGCGCGACCTCCGCCCCCCGCCGAACCGAGAAGGGGCTCCGTCCCCATAGGTGCTCGAGGAGCCAGATTTCCCCGGCATCTTTGGCGCGCCAGGTAGGGGGTGTCGAGATTGTGTGAACCCGATCCGGCGTTCGCACGATCTAGATCTTCATTGACTTCATCGACATGCCGCCGAAGAAGAAGGCTTCGGAGGCGGCTGCTCCGTCCGCGTCGAACCCACCGCTGCCGGAACAAACGGCTGGTGGGGAAGACGCCGGCGGAAGAACGGGCGTCGACGAAGAAGCCCACGGTGCCACCAGGTCCAAGGACAAGGCTGCGCTGCCCGTCGGCGGTGTAGCAGACTCCCACGATGACCGGGCGTCGATGGGTGCTCCGCGCCCATCTCAGGAAGCACGGGACCGGCAGCGTCGTGGTACTCACGGTACCATACGTTCGCTGGACCCAAATCGAGCTGGCGGATCTCGGGATGCTCCAGGCCAGCATACACGCCAACGTGCTGGCGCGAGCGAGGCACGGTCGCCTGGACGGAATGCTGCTCCTTCTAACATCGTTGGAAGTCCGAGCATATCCCGCTCCTCGCACCGTTCGCCGCTACCCGCCACTCCAGCGGAAGCTTTGGCGCGGGCTCAACTGCTCCTAGACTTCCCTCCAACGCCAGACAAGATCGACGACTGGAGGGCCACCATTCAGAGCCTCATCGGCTTCGCCAACGGCGACGCTCCACGGCAGCCGACCACATCGCAGCCGCGGCAAGCCAGCCAAGTGCGAGCCGCTGGCAACAAAACCGGTGGGGGTGCAACCACCGTGCACTCCCCGCCCCGAAGGCCAAGATCGCCGACTCACCGGGTCCACCGCGACAGCGACTCCACTGCTTCATCAGATCCGCGAACTCGTCGCGATCAGCGCCACGTTCTTCACGAACGACAGCAAGAAGACGCTCGTACTCGCATCGAGCGACGAAGAGAAACGCGGGGTCAATCAGACCGACGCGCTGGGCCCGCCGTCGACATGCAAGCGCCAGGGGAACCAGGTGACCTGCCGTACACGGTAGGTTGCCCTGCGTTACTCGTGAGCTGCGGCAAGTCCAGTGGCCCAGGACGAAGAATTTCAAGCCAGACATACCAGAGAAGTACGACGGCAGGCTGCATCCGTCGGAGTTCCTCAGCATCTACACCATCGCGGTGCAGGCTGTCGGGGGGCGAGACGACAAGATCCTTGCCAACTACTTCCCTCTGGTGCTCAAGCCCAACGTCAGATCCTGGCTCATGCACTTGCCGGAAAACTCCATATCTTCCTGGGCAGACCTGTGCCATCAGTTTGTCGGCGCCTTTACGGGTGGCCACAAACCTCATGGCCAGGAGAGTGACCTTCACCTGCTTGCCTAGAAGGAAGGAGAGCCCTTGCGCAAGTACATCCAGAGATTCAGCCAAGTGCAACGCAACATCCCAGATGTCCACCCTGTCGTGGTCATCAGCGCGTTCCATCAGAACGTGCGTAACCGCAGGATGCGGGAGGAGATGGCGATGTGCAAGATCAGAGACGTCAGCGAGCTGTATGCTCTGGCCGACAGGTGTGCACGCGCTGAGGAAGGGAGGAAACTCCCCGGAGAGAATACAGGAACAGGAGGATCTGACAGTGAGGATGCTGCCCTGGCAAATAAAAACCGGCGGCGGAACAACAGGAAGAGGAAAGGCAAGGATGTGCTAGTTGTTGAGCAGTCCGGCAATGACGGTGGCGCCAAGAAAGCCAAAGATGGTGGCTCCGGCAAGGAGGTTGCCGCATGCGCCAACTGCCAGGCTGTGGCGGCCGTCGACAAGCAGGACGGCACCAACAAACAGTACTGCAAGATCCACCGCACCAAGGGCCATGACCTCCAGAGCTGCAAGAAGGTCGAGCTGCAAAAGGCCGAGTACGAGCGACGCGACAAGGAGAAAGCCCAAGCAGGTGCTGGAGGATCCGGTACAAAGCGCACCGGCCGAGGAGGACGTCGCGGCAAGGCCAATCAGCGGCAAGGAGACAGACCTCCCCGCGGCCGCGACAAGGATGAAGACGACGTCGACGATGAGGACATGGATGATGACGAGACCAGCGAGCAGGAGTTTCAGAAAGCCACAGAGGTCTTGTGCGTTGACGGTGGTGCTTCTCTGCATACTTCGCACCGCCAACTTAAACAGTGGGTGCGGGAAGTCAATGCGGCAGAACCACCCGTCGAATCACGCAAGCTTCTGAAATGGTCCAGCACGCCTATCATCTTTGATATTGAGGACCACCCTGATCGCACAACTGCGGTCGGGTGCTTGCCGATGTTGGTCTCACCAACTATCCGCAACCTCAAGGTCACTAAGATGCTAGTTGACGGCTGGGCCGGCATGAACCTGATCTCCTCCGCTGTGCTCCGAAAACTCCAGGTCCCTGACAGCGAGCTCGAAGAGACCGGTACATTCCAAGGAATCAACCCGGGAAGGAGCAAGCCGAAGGGGAAGATCACGCTGCCGGTGACATTTGGCAGCGAGCTGAACTTCAGGACTGAGAGGATCACTTTTGACGTTGCCGATTTTCCATTACCTTACAATGGAATTCTCGGCCGTCCAGCGCTCGCCAAGTTCATGGCGGCCTCTCACTACGCGTACAACATGCTGAAGATGCCAGGCCCGATAAGTGTCATCTCTGTACATGGCGACAAGAAAGACGCTCTTATCTGTGCCGACAAGATCTACCGGGAAGCAGCAGCCGCAGCGGATCGCGAGACACTTGCTGCTGAAGCTCCCGGGGGGAAGAAGAAGACCAGGTCCGGCAAGAGTTCTGATGCTCACTCCGGCAAGCGCACCTCTTCGGAGTGCTGCGCTACCATCGAGGACGCATCATCGAGCTCCACCGGCAAGTGTAAGAAGGCGATGGCAGCTCCGCCAGCGACCAAGAAGGTGTCCGCCAAGGAGGACGGCACTGGTGGTACCTTCACCATCAGTGCCACTCTCGACCCTAAATAGGAAAGCGCACTCGTTGCTTTCCTGCGGGCGAATGTCGATGTGTTTGCGTGGCAACCGTCTGACATCCCCGGCGTTCCCAGGAAAGTAATCGAGCACCACCTTGCTGTCTGTCCTCATGCGCGGCCCGTCAAGCAGAGAGTCAGGAAACAAGCAATGGAGCGCCAAGAATTCATCGCAGAAGAGATCAAGAAGTTGGAAGCAGCAGGCCTTGTGAGAGGAGTGCTCCATCCTACGTGGATACCATCAGATCTTCATGGCAGAAGAGGATGAGGAGAAGACCGCGTTCATCACTCCATGTGGCACGTACTGTTTCGTACGGATGCCTTTCGACTTGAAGAATGTTGGTTCAACATTTGCAATGGTAGTCCATACTGCTTTTGAGCCACAAATACAGAGAAATGTGGAAGCCTACATGGATGACATAGTGGCCAAGAGCAGGGACAAAGCAACTCTGATTCAAGATCTAGAAGAGACTTTTGCAAATCTGCGCAAGATCAGCCTCAAGCTCAACCCCGAGAAGTGCGTGTTTGGAGTCCCGTCCGGCAATCTTCTCGGATTCTTCGTGGCTCAGAGGGGAATTGAAGCCAATCCCGACAAGATCAAGGCCATTGAGCAGATCGAAGCACCGAAGCGCGTCAAGGATGTACGGAAACTTGCCGGCTGCGTGGCGGCTCTCAGCGGGTTTATCTCTAAGTCTGCCGAGCGCGCCCTGCCGTTTTTCAAAATCTTGAAAAAGGCAGGTCCAATGAAATGGACTCCGGAAGCGGAGGCTGCGCTGCAGGACTTGAAGAGATACATGTCCTCCACTCCAATACTTGTCGCACCTAAGCCACAAGAGAAGTTACTGCTGTATCTGGCGGTAACCAATCAAGTGGTTAGTGCTGCATTAGTAGCGGAGAGAGAGGCAGATGATGAGCCAGCGACCACGGCAAGCACATCCAGCGACAAGCAGGGGGCTTCCCCGACAAGCTCTGGTCCCGACAAAGATGGATCTGCGCAGATGTGCGAAGGGATACATCAGAAGAAAATGGTGCAGCGCCCAGTCTACTTTGTCAGTTCCCTTCTGCAGGGGGCTAGGTCAAGGTACTCTGGTGTGCAGAAGTTGCTTTTCGGCCTTCTCATGGCCTCGAGAAAGCTGCGCCATTACTTCCAAGCACATGAGATCACAGTTGTCACTCGCTTTCCGCTGAAGAGGATACTGCAGAATCCCGAAGCAATAGGCAGGATTGTTGAGTGGGCACTGGAACTGTCAAGCTTTGGCCTCAAGTTTGAGAGCACTTCAACTATCCAAAGCAGAGCATTGGCAGAATTCATAGCAGAGTGGACGCCAACACCAGATGAAGAAATTCCAGAGACGAGCATCCCCGTCAAGGAAGCGAGCAAAGAGTGGCTGATGTACTTTGATGGTGCTTTCTCGCTGCAAGGCGCCGGTGCTGGCGTGCTGCTTGTCGCACCCACCGGAGAGCACCTCAAGTACGTGGTCCAGATGCACTTTCCCAAGGAGCAAGCAACAGACAATACTAGAGAGTATGAAGGATTGCTCGCCGGACTCAGGATCGCGGCAGACCTTGGGATCAAGCAGCTCATTATCAGGGGTGACTCGCAGCTTGTCGTCCGCCAAGTGAACAAGAATTATCAGAGTCCGTTGATGGAAGCTTACATTGATGAAGTGAGGAAGCTAGAAGAGCGCTTTGTCGGCCTACAGATGGAACATGTTCCAAGAGCTCAGAACGACATTGCCGATGGCCTGTCAAAATGCGCAGCACTTAAGTTACCTGTGGAACCAGGGATCTTTGTGCTCAAGCTGACTCAACCGTCTGTGACGCCATCAACTGGACAGAGCAAGAAGAGGAAATTGATTTCTGGTGAATATGTTCCGGCAGAGCTTCCCGAAGCCGCCGCCAAGAAGGTTCCCAAGATCAACGCCAAGAGTGCTGAGGAGCAGCCTGCTCCGACAAGCCCCAGCGTTTGTTTCGTTGTAGCAGGCGCTCCCGACAAGTTTTGCTCCGGCAAGCTTGCCGGGGAACGTCAAGCTCCGGCTGAGCCGCAGGTTCTCGTCGTAGAAGCGGATGTTCCCGCAGCAGCAGCTATGCCTTTAGTCCTTGTTGTCGAGCCACAAGCTCCAGCATGGGCACAACAGATCGTCCGTTTCCTCCAGACAGGAGAACTTCCCGGAGAGCCAGAAGAAGCGGAAAGAGTAGCCCGGCAGTCTAGTATGTACCAGTTCGTCGACAACGCACTGTACAGAAGAAGACTCAACGGTGTGAAATTGAAGTGTATTCCCCGGGAAGATGGACAGAAGCTGTTGGCAGAAATACATGGAGGCATTTGTGGTCACCACATTGGCGCAAGAGCACTTGCCGGCAAAGCGTTCCGGCAAGGCTTCTTTTGGCCGACAGCCCTCCAGGATGCAACTGCACAAGTAACCAAGTGTGAAGCGTGCCAGTTCCATTCCAAGCAGATACACCAGCCAGCTCAAGCTCTCCACACGATCCCTTTATCCTGGCCATTTTCGGTCTGGGGGCTCGACATCCTCAGCCCCTTCCCCCGAGCAGTCGGGGGCTTTGAGTACTTGTACGTCGCAATCGACAAGTTCACAAAGTGGCCAGAAGTGGAACCAGTGAGGAAGGTGACAGCACAGTGAGCAGTCAAGTTCTTCAGGTCGATTGTTTGCTGCTTCGGGATCCCTAACAGGATCATCACTGACAACGGTACGCAATTCACGAGCCGCACCTTCATGCAGTACGTCCAAGATCTTGGCGCCAAGGTCTGCTTCGCTTCTGTTGCTCACCCCAGGAGCAACGGTCAAGCGGAGAGGGAAAATGCTGAAGTGCTGCACGGGCTCAAGACCAGGACTTTCGACAGGCTGCACAAGTGCGGAAGAAACTGGATCGAGGAGCTATCGGTGGTTCTTTGGTCGATCAGGACGACGCCAAATCGAGCCACTGGCCAGACACCTTTCGCTCTAGTCTATGGAGCAGAGGCAGTTATCCCCACGGAACTCGTATACGGGTCACCTCGAGTGCTCGCTTATGATGAGCTTGAGCAAGAGCAGCTGCGGCAAGATGACACGCTGCTCCTTGAGGAAGATCGTCTTCAGGCTGCTGTGCGAGCTGCTCGCTACCAGCAAGCTTTGCGCTGCTACCATAGCCGCAAAGTTAAAGCCAGAAGCCTCGAGGAAGGCGACCTTGTTCTTTGGCGCGTTCATTCCGCCAAGAAATCCAACAAGTTGACGCCAAAGTGGGAAGGCCCTTACCGGGTGAAACGAGTCACTAGGCCTGGCGCTGTCCGCCTTGAGACCGAAGATGGCTTTCCGGTGAGCAACTCCTGGAACATCGAGCATCTTCGTAAGTTTTACCCGTAAGGCACGGTTGTCGGACCCTGTCCGGCAACCACCTTTTGTACAAGTCTTGCCGTTGTTGCATGTAATCCTTCGTACAAAGCCAGGCGCAGACCCTGTGCATAAATAAAGCTCACGTGCTCCGCACACCTTGTCAATTTCATGCTTTTCTGCATGAATTATCTGACACTTTGTGCAGCGAACACCCCCGGTAAGCAATAACGAGCCATAAGGCTCCATATCATTATGTCTTCTACTTTCTTTTTTCTCAAGGAAATGAAGCCTCCTTCGCCCACAAGTTTGCCGGGGGGAAAGGGGAAGATAATGGTATGGACCAGGCGTCGTTCAAGAAAAGTTTCGCCTTGCCGGGAAGCAAACAACAGAAAAGCTAAGTGCCAAAGTTTGAGCAATCAGATCTTTTAATTTTAAGTTATTTTACTTGAACGACCGTGCTTTGTATGGAAAACCTATGCGCGAAGGAACTGGCTCGTGGCTAATTGCGCCCTTACTTTGTTTCGAGCTCGCTCAACAGTTTAAGTGTGCTGCGACTAGAGTCGCACCCTTAATTTGTTTCGAGCCCGCTCAACAAGTTAAGCGAGCTGCGACTAGTTACGACAAGGTTTCTTGTCGGCAACGGCACTGCCAGCAGGCTGCTGACATCCCGCACTCAGCGCTCGCAGCAAAAGTGCCTACGCTGGCAAGTTCCCTAAGAGCGTAGGGCAAAAACATACAAAGAAAGGAATCAAGTAAAGGAAATAACATTGCAATCACTACCCAAAATAAAGTCATATATTACAAGATAGCTTGTCGCGGCTCTAATAGACTGCTTTCATAACATGATTAGCAGCGACAAGAAAAGAAGAAAACGGGCGGCCTAGTCCACACGATCGCCCTCAACCCTCCTGATCCCGCTCACCTTGTCCACAATGGGCGCGACAAGGTCCTTGAACGCCTCCAGATCAGCTTCCGCCGGCAGGGATCTGAGGACATTGGTGAGGTTGAGGCCCGGGTTGCGGAAGGCTACCTTCACCAACACCTTCTGAAGAGCTCCCGCCCAGATCTTGCGCGACTCGTCGGCCAGCTGCTTTGGGATCCTTTCCCGGAGTCGCTGGAGGGCCCTCGCCACGCCTTTGAAGAATGGAGTGAGCTTGGCATTGGATGGGAGGGTCTCATCGGAGGGATACCCGAGATCCCCCATCCCCAGCTGCGTCAGCTCCTTGTCGATGTCTGCGGCAGCATTCACAAGACCCTCCGTCCACTGCTCCACAGTCTCTCTAAAATCATTCTGGGTGGCGGCAATGCTCTCCAGCAGCGCCTTGTCAGCCTTGATCCCCTTCTTCAGGGACGCCTCCTGCTCCTTGGCGCCGTCCAGCGTCTTGGTCAAGGCAGCCAGCTTCAGCTCGAGTTCGGCGTTGGAGTCCTTGGCAGCGCTAAGCTCCTTGACCTTCTCGGCGAGACGATCCTGCAGCTCACCAAAAGTGTAGGCGTCCTTATCGCGCTCATGCTTGAGCGCGGCAAGCGCTTCACCGCTCGCCTTAAGATCAGCCTCCAGCTGCGCCATCTTCGTCTCTAGCTCCTTCTTGGCGGCCTCGGCAGCTGCGGCGGCGTCCTTTGTTTCCTTGAGAGCTCCGCTGAGTGTTTGCTGGCTTCATGGCTGTTCAGGCTGGCTTTCAGGCTGTTCAGGCTGGCTTTCAACTGCACCAATTCGCCCTCCCGTGCAGATATCTCCTCGGCGGCAAGCTGCTGTTGCTCTGCAATTTCTGCCTTCTCGAGAATGAAGGCCTTCTGTGCCTCATCAAGCTGCACATGCTCCGCCGCCAGCGACTGGAGAGCTGCCTGGTTGAGACCCCGAAGCTCCTCCGCGCGCTTCTCCATGTCCACCCCCGCCTTCGCGACAAGCGCTTCGCGGGAGTCCAGTTTGGCTTGTCGAGCACGGTAGAGAGACACCAGCTTCCGCAGCAGTCGCTCCTCCTCAGGCTCGTCGCTGCTACTGCCTGGCGCGTCAACCAGCGTCAGCCTAGCGGAGGCGAGCACCTCCACGTCAAAGCTTTCTCCCTCGACCGGCGCCATGGACGTTGACGCCCAGGGTAGGTTGATGAAGACGCCGTCGCCGTCCTTCAAGTAGACGCCTGGCTGGGGCTCTTTGGAGCCTGGCGCTGCGGCAGCGGCGAGAGGATCGGCGATCGGTGTAGCGCCTGTCGCTCCTGCGGCCTCAGGGTCATCAGTGCGATCGCCGGACCCCTCGTCGGCTGCTGCGGCGGCAGCCCTGGCGGCCTCTTCGCCGGCGGGATCATCAGCGCCGGCCGCTTCTTCGGTGGCGGCGGCATCATCAACAGCGACCTCGGTCTCCATCGGCTCCACAGTAGATGGATCTGACGGCCGAAAAAGGGGGAAAAGTCAAGCAAATATCCAAAAAGAAGAACCCGAGGGAAGTTTGGAAGCAAGGAGTACCTGTACCAGGCTCGGTAGTTGGGATCTCCGCTGCCGGGGGTCGCTGGTACTGTCCCTTGCCGGAGACTTCTCCCTCGCCGAGGAGCTCTCCCTCGTCGGAGACTTCTCCCTTGCCGGGGAGCTCTCCCCTGTCAGAGGATTCTCCTTTGCCGGAGAACTCTCCCTTGGCGGCGTAGTCGAAGCAGATGGCATGTCAGGGGCGGCGTCCGGACGCTCCTGGTGGGGCTGCTCCACTCCTACACAAGCCAACAGTCAGATATTAGCAAGCAAAGAGTATCCATGCGCGCCTAACAGCGGAAAGTAAACCATATACTTACGCTGGGGGCTGCGCTGGGGGCTGCTCTGAAGAACAGCTGTTGGGTCCGGCAAGTTTGTCTCGGGCGCACCCCCTGCTGGCACGGTGGGATCATCCTCGATGACAATCACCGGGACCTTGGCTCTCTTTGCCATTCTCTGGGCCAGAGTCCTAAAAAGGAATAAGTTCAGAGTAAAGCAAATGAGATACAAGACAAGACAACAAGTATTAAAGACATGCAAGTACAACAAGGATCTTACTCTTCTTATTCCTCGTCGGAGCTGAGCGCGGAGAAGTCAAAGCCTGGCCCACCTCCGGCGCGAGGAGGCGGAGGAGTAGGATCCCTTGGCCGCTTGGCGGGAGCTGGAGCGGTGGATCGGGAGGACCCCGCTCCAGTTGCCACTGCAGCGTGAGGTGCTTCCGCGGCGACGGAACTTGCCGCGGTGGAGCGTGTCGTGCGGCGCGGCGGGGGTTGGCTCGTCCGCCGCTCCGCTACGTCCCCGGCCTTGCGAAGACGCCTTCTTGGAGCCGGGGGCTCTGTTGGCGGGACCGAGGGCTCTGCTTGTGGAGGCGGGGGCTCCGCTTGCGGCAAGCTGTCCGAAGACGAAGAGGAAGAGGAGACGATCTCCAACGAGCCGCTCGAATCCTCGGCGGGCCCGCTCGGCCCGACGTCAGGCCCGGCGGACCTCTTCTCGCCGGCAAGCTCCTCTCGATCGGCAAGGCTTGCCGCCTCCGCTGCATCTGCCTCCTCCACGGTGAACCCAAACTCGCCCGCAGTTGTGGCTGCCGCCGCCTCTTCCAGCCTGGTGGCGATGCGTTTGAGCTCACCTTCGGTAGTGTCCCGAGTGAGGCCCCTCTTCTCATCGGCGTCGACCGGCACTTCTATCAAGTTATCGAAGAACGCTCGCACGACATCATCCGCAAGCTCTATCCAGGCTGGATCAATTCCGTGCGAGTCGCGCAGCGGCATCATTGCACGGATGCGGTCGAGCGCGGAGTTGTTGCACAGCGGAACGACACCCCTCGGCAACCTGAACACCCCTCGTGCTTGAATAGCTCCTGGAGCATCGCATTGAGCTCCAGGACAGTAAAGTTGAAGTTGAGGCCCGGCCGCAACCTCATGATATCCGCCGCATTCTGGAACTCCCAGGCGGGTCTCCTCCTCTCCTGCAGGGGGGCGATGCGGCGGCGTAGGAAATCTGCGCCAACCGCTCCTACAGTAAGCCCGGCGAGCTTGAGGCGTAGGATCCGGGCGACGGCAATCTTCAGTCTGTCGTCCTCCGGGGCCAGGCTACTCCAATCACTGCCGCGCACTACTGGGGTTTCGCGCAGAGCAGTAAACGGCTGCGGATTCTCCTCGACACTCAGGCACCAGTCCGCCCTCCACTCCTCCCACTTGCTGCGGAACTCTCCTTCCAGATAAGCATCCTTCTTGCCGGCTTTCGAGATCCAGGCGATTCCGCCGGATAAAGGCTCTCCTTTCTCAACCCAAGGCGAAAAGAAATGGCGGAAAAGGGCTACGTTTGGATGGATCCCGACAAAGTTTTCGCAGAGATGTGCGAATACTGCCATGGTCAGGACAGCATTGGGGGTGAAGTCAAGGAGGTGGAACCCGAAGGTGTTCATGATATCACAAAAGAATTCAGAAATGGGCGGGCAGAGCCCGCATTAGAAGAACAAGGCAAAGAAGGGATACCCAGTGGGATACTTATCCCAAGCAGTGGCTGGGAGTACCTTCGTGCGCGGATGCGCTCGCGTCCCCGTCGACCATAAGAGGTAGAAGTCCTCCTTCAGCTCTGCCGCCTCGAGCCTCGGAGGGAAGATTGCCCGCTCCTTTCGCAGCGCCGCGAGCCGCTACGCCTCGGCCGACTTCGCCTTCTCGGCTTTCAAAGCCATGGCGGGAATGGTGAGGGAGGACGACGGCGTTGGTGGTGCTGGTGGCGATGGGGGCGGGGCGCTGCTATCCTTCGGCTTTGGGAAGAAGGGAAGTGGCGGAGATTCTCGAGGAGGGAATAGCAACAGGCAGATAGGCGAACTGCCCCTGTTCCCCTCGCTTATAAGGAGGGAGGGGGCGGACGCTCCGTCTCTCCGATAAAGAACCACCCACGACCTCTCCCACGACGCCGCAATCGACGCGTGCCGTTCGGGGAGGGCGCGGTGGATGCGGAGTAAGATACGACGTGACCCAGGCCGCGCGTGCCCGTGCCCTGTTTTGGGCCTGGCCCAACAGCGCTCGGCACCGTGTATGGCCCAGGCCCGGGGGCTCCTGTCGGTGTACTAAAGTAGGGGTACCCTAGTATCCCGAACTTGTGCACGGGCAGTCGCAGCACCTTGCGGCAAGGCTTGCCAGGTGATCGCCAAGGCCCTCTATGGTTCCCTTGGAGCCATTCGAGAACAAAGTATTTAAGCCAAGGAGACAAGTCCCCGGCAAGAGGAGCTCGTCGGGAAGGCCACTCGAGTCACAAGACCCCAGCAAGAGGAGCTTGCCGGGAAGGCCAACCAGAGCATCTCAAAGAACTTGCCGCGACGCGCCACGCGTCCCGGCAGGACCCGGCGAGCGACAAGCTCCCGGACGCGGCAAGACAACGGCCGCGACAAGGCATTTGTCGCGGCAAGCAACCACTCTGTGCCTGCGCTCCAGCTCACCCACCTACGTGTCACTCTGGGACCCTTCCAGGCGTACGTGGCGGGAGGCTGTGCAGCCAGGGGTACACTGTGGCATGCAGCGCTGACAAGATCGCCATCGTGGCAAGCGGAGGCGCCCCTGACGGTCCTTTTTCTGCACCGTCTGGGCGACGTAGATAGGCATTTAATTCCTTTGTCCCCTGCCGTCAGGGTTAGGTATGATTCACTGTGTAGGTAGCTGTACCTACCGCAGCACCTTTTCCGTTTTTACCCTTGCCTACGTTGCCACCTGTTGGAGACCCCTTGAGCATATAAAAGGAGGCCCATGCACAACGTAGGAAAGGATCGCTCCCACGGAGACGAACAGTAGGACACTCACGCTCGGTCCTGTTAGCTGCTGGTGTGTACTGTAGCACCCAGCGCTCCCGAGCAAGAACTCAATACAATCCACAAAGCAGCAGTAGGAGTATTATCTCTCCGGAGAGCTCCGAAGCTGGATAAAACCCCTCGCGTGCCTCGCCTCGATCCGCTCTTTGCGCGACCTCCGTCCCCCGGCGAACCGAGAAGGGGCTCCGTCCCCATAGGTGCTCGAGGAGCCAGATTTCCCCGGCAATGCGGCCCGAGCAAAGGGTTCAACGCTTCCTATCAAATCTTACACAGTGAATTTGTTCTTATAGAAAGGAAGTGCTCGGTTCAAAATATGTGGCACTGTGCTTGACCAGTTTAAAATTTATGCTTCCACGAGTGGAAGCAAGTAAAATTCTTGCTGTTGCCGTGTTGGTTATGGCTGACGTTTAAAATATAGAGTATTTCTCTAAATATAGAGTACTCATTCCGTTTATGCCTTGGATTTGGCCCTTGTGCATGTATTGCTCCCCGAAAATGAAATTAGTTGTTGAAATACTTTATTTTCGGATATATTTGGCATTTTTTTGCAAACGCTATTTTGAAATATAGCATGCTATTAACGCGCTATAACTTGTGTAGCATTTGGAGAAGAGTCTCGCTATATTTTATAGCGCACTACTTTTTCATTGGTTCAAATAGAGGCCTAGAAAAGATCCAAAGTTTTTCCTTCATGTGCACCCTGCCTGAAGGGTTTGGCCGGGCCATGGATCCTGCAGGACAGTATCGGAACAGACATTCCATTTAAACGCTTAAAAAATAAAACTTTCAAATAATTTAAATATTTTGTTAAAAAACCTTCTTCTATTGAGAAAATGTTTGTAAATTTAAGAATTCTTAATGAATATGCAAAAAAACTATTCATCAATTCCAATAAAATGTTCAACAATTATAATTATTCATGATTTGAAAAATGGTTACAAATTTGTAAAAATATTGAATGGTTATTTTGGTAAATTAAATTAATGTAAACAAATATGAAAAAAAAACTTAACGGCCTTTGAAAAATGTTCAGAGTTTTCAAAAAACATTTTTGAATTTTAAAAATAATCAAGAATATATTTATGTTCCTAAATTTCAAAAAACATTCATAAATTTAAAAATACCCATGAAGTAAAATAATGAATATAAAATAGACAAAAAACCCTAAAATTAGAGAAAATAAAAGAAAAAATGAACGAAATATTATAAGCTTTTGGGTAGACCACCTTGAATTATCACTATAAGCTTTTGGAAAAAATAGAATTAATTTCAAAACCAAAGAATGGCACGGCAAAACGCACGTTATCATCTAGTCTTCAGTCTATGTGCAATGAGAGATGCACTTGACATTGTAGGTTCGCATGATAGCACAAAATTTAAATCCTTGCATGATGTGTTTACTAAGCACTTCAGATCAAGTACGTTGTGCTTACTCATGTGCTTTATCGCCTCCATCATCTCTCTACTCCATTTGTCTGTGTTTATTAGGCCTCACGGCATCAGAAGCATGTCTGTTTTTGTAAGGGCTCGCTTTGAAAAGGTGCATGCATGCAACCACTTCATTGATTGCATTGAGAGTCATTGTTGCTGGTGCCATGGTTGCTTATTGATACGTTGCATGCACATGACAGGGTGTATTGGGAGTGGAATGAAATAATTAATGTGAGCAATTTACTATGTGACTTAGTCCAAGAGAAGTGATCTTAAGACCTAATAAACCGGGACGGAGGGAGTAGTTACTAAGCTCCCTTGAATTCCTTGCCTCTGGTGGCTCGGGGATGAGGGGGCATTGTGGGGCCCATTTGTCAATGTCTGCCACTTGCTTAAGTATGCTTATCAATATGTTATTGTGTCTCTCGACTATAAAGCATATGTATGTTATACTCCTTGTGTCTTACGTCAAACTCATTATAAGTTTGACAAAGTTTTCAGAAAAATATATATTAACACTCATGATACAAAATCAATATCATTAGATCTATCATGGAACATGGTTTCATCTATAATTATTTGATATTGTCGATGTTGATATTTTCAAATATAAACTTGATCTTTACAAACTTTGACTTCAGAAAAAACTTAATACACGGTGTAAATATAACGGAGAGGGTATGTAAGAACAATACTATAAAACTCATTTTCATGCTAGCAGCCTACAACATCACATGGTTTAAAGTTTGTCTGTGGGGGTCATTTGTTCGTGTGATGAATGGTATATTAAAAACAAATAACAAAATAATTTAGAAATTTTCAATTTTTTCATGTCCATGTTAGTGTCCAAAAGACCAACCATGGAACATATTTTCATACTATAATTATTTGGTATTGTAGATGCTGATATTTTTAAATAGAAATTTGGTCAAACTTTACAAAGTTCGAAACCTAATTCCCAAAGTAAAAAGAAACGAAGGGAATGTATAAGAAACGTACTCTCATTTTTCTGCTAGTAGCCAACAACACGTGCCTTAAAGGAAGGACAACCTACAATATAGCTGAATTGAACATGGACATGGCGTTTTGGCCTTGGGGAGCATTTCTTCCTATGATTAATAGTAAATTTAAAACAAATAGGAAACCAATTTAGAAAATCATAATTTCCTTTTCACGCCCATGTTAACGCCCAAAACATGAATGTGAATTTCAAGAAAAACGAAACAATAGTCTTCCGTCAATGAAAAAACGAAATTAAGTAGTCGAGAAATGCCAAAAAAAAAATTGTTGCCCAACTTGTTTTTCTTTTTTACACAGATTCAAATGCTTGGGCATTCCACCTAAACATAGAGCTAAATTGAGTATCCGAATATATACTCCCTCCGATACAAATTTTTTAAGGCTCCAACTTTTACATTGCCTGCAAGAGGCCAATTAAAGATAGCTCAGCCAACTTGATTCGTCGATGCATTTCATTATGCGTTAATATGCATGAATCACCAAAAATTTGACCTATGATCAACACAACTATGTAAGATAATTAACTCACAATTACGCACAACGAGTCAGTCGACCGTAAAAAACCTGGTACAAGAATAAATACTCCCTCTCTAACTTAATATAAGACGTTATTACCCTCAGGCTTCGCCGGATTTTACCACGCTTGCGCACCTATTTTTGCCAGGAAACCATTTTCGGATGTGTCTTGGAGTTTAACGAAAGAATGCAAATATATTATGATAAAATCACATCAATAAACGTGACACAAGATTACCATAAAAGAACAAATATATCGGGAGAAGAAAGAAGTCTCGTGAGGGATCCAAAGCGCAAGAAGATGGTTGATATGAGCGTACACGCTTGTACCAGCGGTCATACAACGCCCCCACCGCCTCCACGTGTTCGACTACTTAACCCCCGTGCAATTCGATCACGAATTAGAGACGCACAACTACCAAAAACTTGTCTAGAACACAGAACCCTAACCTCTAGAAGGCATCCCGAGGGGCATCAGGAAGGAGGAACTGTTATCACCACCATCTTATGTAAGGAGACGTCGACATCAACCATCTTCACCATCATCTGCATCCGTCTTATTGTAATACTAAACTCTAATGGATTCCTACGTGTATTACTCAAACTTATCATTCATGTTTACCACCACTATTGGTATCATGTTTTATCATCTTCATGTGTGAGTAATTCCCTTAGTTCTCGGGGATATGGATGAGCCTTGATATGTATAGGATTTGAAATGCTTATAAGGATATGAGATTCTCTGTCGAACGTTTGGTTTAATAGCCTTTGTGAATATTGTGAAGGAGGCCCACTCAGCATTTTCGCCTTATATGACCACGAAGCATATTAACCACCGTTGTAAATGTTAGGATGTTGAGATAATTTGAGGTGACAGTAAAGCCTCTCTACATCGCCTTTGTAATTGATAGGGGAGTAATAGAGAACCCTTGGTGAGGCGGCGTCCACAGGGAGTCCCTTAACTATCGTAGTGAGATCCTGAGCAAAGATACAGTAGTGGCGTGCATGGTACAATGTCTACCTCGAGTAGAACATATTATGTACCCAGATCCGCCCAATCGCAAATATCAAAAGTGGCTCTAGTATCCAGCTTAGAACTGTGCAATAGCATATGGTGTGTTAGACACACCAATGGGGATACCAGACTCCTTGAGAACGCTTTAATCTTCTATCGGTTTCAACACTTTATTTACCGCATTGCGCTCTTTTAATTCTCTTGCATTATTTACTATTATTCGCAATCTACTCAAAATCATTACAACCTTCTGCCTTCATTTTGCTTTGCGCCTAAAACTATCTTGCATGCACATTTGAATAAGTCTCTATACGGGACAAATTCCAAGTCTTATGCTTCCTATGGGATCAATACTCTTACTTCGAAAATGCTATAACTAAGCCTTGTGCACTTGCAGGTCATCAATTTTTTTTCTTGCGTCGTTGCTGGGAAGTTGAGTGCTTTTGGGCTTTGTTTTGTGTTTTCCATCCTTTTATTAGGATAACTCCATTTGGACTCGAACTAGATGAAATATATTGTTGGAGAACTCCATTCAAACTATAACGTGGTTTTGCAGGTCATAAAACATTTTTTTAGTTTATACAGGTCCTTGAGGAGAACTGGAACATTACACCAAGAAGGCCAAGGAAACTAGGCTAATGTTAGCAATAAAAAAAATTAAGATTACTATTGCTACACAATTGACACATCCTGAGAAGAAACCGCAAGTGAACGAACCCGACCTTCCACAAAAGCGTAAGAAAAATGTAAAGTCGGAGTATTGTGGGATTAAACCTCACATCAATATTATAAAGGAACTTGCAATGCCAATTGTGGTAATGAACAATGATATTCAACTTCACAAAGAAACCACCTCTTATATCAATGACACACGAAAAAGGTAAGGACAGAGGAAACTACCTTTATCATGTTTCTTCGGAAGCACATCATATTATGGTTTATGTGATCATGGTTCTTGCTTTAAAGAGAACAAAACCGATAATGAGTAATACTCATGTTCTCGTGTTCGGGAATCCCCGTGATCAAATCACGATGTGTATGACCTGACGATGATGGATGCCGTCACACTTAGAGGGACCGAAGAATATGCATGTCTTCATCACTGGAGGAACAAATCCCAGTCTCGAGCTATCTACTCCGTCGTCATACGTTTTCGATAAACCCGTAAGTTGTCATTATGAGCACCCTATTACGGATGATGTTGGAACAACCCTGAAGTGCACCATCCGGTGTGGAGTGACTCGATACACTCATGGTCCAAGGAATCACACACTCCTATGTTACGAACCGGCGACTATAGACTTTAGATGTTATAATCTCTATAACAAATAACTTGGGTCAATTCAACATGAGCGTTTTCCAACAACGTGCTCTCAAATTTTGTTGACATTAGGGTCCTGCGCATGATCGAGAAAACATAATCATCAACCAACTCTTTGAGCTAATCCTAGAGGAAAGGCTAGGAATCTTGTTTTACCGATTATAACTCTACATGTGCTCCTGAGTTTTCCTCTGAATCGCATCGAGAACCATAGCCTCTGCGAAATTCTTATGAACTAGTAGAAGATAAATAATACTGAAATATTATTACCTCTAGGGCATATTTCTAACATTAATATCATTCCCTATAGCCTCTATGCAAAAATCTATAACGATATATCTCTTTGTGCCTTGGAGCCAATTATTATTAATGCTGCTGAGAAAAATGGATAGGGAATTTCGGTATCCTTAGAAATGTCATTGTTATTTTCAGCTCTTTTATCTACCCCCTTGATATCTTTGTCTTGGGAATGTGAGAAGATGATCATTGTACTATAGTATTCAGGACAACGTTTTTAAATGTTGTTGGTGCAGAGATTCATCTAAGGTAAAATACCTACTCGAATGACTATTTGATATGATACATTAGTGGATTTCAGGAAATTGAATAAGTTGACTTGGAAGGATCATTACACAATCCCTTTCATTGGTGAAATATTAGAAAGTCTAGGCAATAATTCTTGTTTTCGTTGCCTCGATGGTCACCACAAGGATCAGCGCCGACAGCGGAGCACACCAGCGCCGACTGCCACCCCGCTGAAGAGAGCCCTGCTCAGGATCGTTGGTCCACTAGCCGACTAGGGAGGATCTGGAGCACGAAAGGAAGATCACCACACCGATGCGCGCCCTGTTGGAAATATGCCCTAGAGGCAATAATAAAAGCATTATTATTATATTTCCTTATTCATGATAATTGTCTTTATTCGTGCTATAATTGTGTTAACCGGAAATCATAATACATGTGTGAATAACAGACAACAAACATGTCCCTAGTGAGCCTCTAGTTGACTAGCTCGTTGATCGACAGATAGTCATGGTTTCCTGACTATGGACATTGGATGTCATCGATAACGGGATCACATCATTAGGAGAATGATGTGATGGACAAGACCCAATCCTAAACATAGCATAAGATCGCATAGTTCGTTTGCTAGAGTTATCCAATGTCAAGTATCCTTTCCTTAGACCATGAGATCGTGTAACTCCCGGATACCGTAGGAGTGCTTTGGGTATGCCAAACGTCACAACATAACTGGGTGACTATAAAGGTATACTACGGGTATCTCTGAAAGTGTCTGTTGGGTTGACATGGATCGAGACTGGGATTTGTCACTCCGCTTGACGGAGAGGTATCACCGGGCCCTCTCGGTAATGCATCATCATATGAGCTCAAGGTGATCAAAGTGTTTGATCACAAGGATCATGCATTACGGAACGAGAAAAGTGACTTGCCGGTAACGAGATTGAACGAGGTATTGGGATACCGACGATCGAATCTCGGGCAAGTAAAATACCGATTGACAAAGGGAATCGTATACGGGATTAATTGAATCCTTGACATCGTGGTTCATCCGATGAGATCATCGTGGAGAATGTGGGAGCCAACATGGGTATCCAGATCCCGCTGTTGGTTATTGCCCGAGAGCCGTCTCGGTCATGTCTGCATGTCTCCCGAACCCGTAGGGTCTACACACTTAAGGTTCGGTGACGCTAGGGTTGTGAAGATATGTATGTGCAGTAACCCGAATGTTGTTCGGAGTCCCGGATGAGATCCCGGACGTCACGAGGAGTTCCGGAATGGTCCGGAGGTAAAGAATTATATATAGGAAGTGCTATTTTGGCCATCGGGACAAGTTTCGGTGTTATCGGTATTGTACCGGGACCACCGGAGGGGTCCCGGGGGTCCACCGGGGGGGTCCACCTGCCCCGGGGGGGCACATGGGCTGTAGGGGGTGTGCCTTGGCCTATATGGGCCAAGGGCACCAGCCCCAAGAGGCCCATGCGCCAAGAGAGAAAAAAAAAGGGGAGAGTCCTACAAGAGGAAGGCACCTCCGAGGTGCCTTGGGGAGGATGGACTCCTCCCCACCCTTGGCCGCACCCTTCCTTGGAGGAAGGGGCAAGGGCTGCGCCTCCCCCTCTCCCTTGGACCTATATATAGTGGGGAAAAAGGAGGAGCAAACCAACCCTAATGCCCTGGCACTCCCTCCTCCCTGCAACACCTCCTCCTCCTCCCGTAGTTGCTTAGCGAAGCTCTGCCGGAGTTCTGCTGCATCCACCACCACACCGTCGTGCTGGATCTTCCTCAACCTCTCCTTCCCCCTTGCTGGATCAAGAAGGAGGAGACGTCTCCCGTCCCGTACGTGTGTTGAACGCGGAGGTGCCGTCCGTTCGGTACTAGATCATCGGTGAATTGGATCACGGCAAGTACGACTACCTCATCCACGTTCACTCGAACGCTTCCGTTGCGATCTACAAAGTGGTATGTGGATGCTATCTAATCTGAATACTCGTTGCTAGATGAACTCATAGATGGATCTTGGTGAAACCGTAGGAAAAATTTTAATTTTCTGCAACGTTCCCCAACAGTGGCATCATGAGCCAGGTTTATGCGTAGTTCTCTATTGCACGAGTAGAACACAAAGTAGTTGTGGGCGTCGAATTGTCAATTCTTCTTGCCGTTACTAGTCCTATCTTGGTTCAGCGGTATTGTGGGATGAAGCGGCCCGGACCAACCTTACACGTACGCTTACGTGAGACCGGTTCCACCGACTAACATGCACTAGTTGCATAAGGTGGCTGGCGGGTGTCTGTCTCTCCCACTTTAGTTGGATCGGATTCGATGAACAGGGTCCTTATGAAGGGTAAATAGAGATTGACAAATTCACGTTGTGGTTTTAACGTAGGTAAGAAACGTTCTTGCTAGCAACCTATAACAGCCACGTAAAAAAACTTGCAACAACATTAGAGGACGTCTAACTTGTTTTTGCAGCAAGTGCTTTGTGATGTGATATGGCCAGAAGTTGTGATGAATCATGTGATGTATGAGATGATCTTGTTATTGTAATAGGAATCACGACTTGCATGTCGATGAGTATGACAACCGGCAGGAGCCATAGGAGTTGTCATTATTTTTTTATGACCTGCGTGTCACCATGTAAATTACTTTACTTTATTGCTAAACGTGTTAGCCATAGTAGTAGAAGTAATAGTTGGCGAGCAACTTCATGGAGACACAATGATGAAGATCATGATGATGAAGATCATGGTGTCAAGCCGGTGACAAGATGATCATGGAGCCCCAAGATGGAGATCGAAGGAGCTATGTGATATTGGCCATATCATGTCACGTTTATTATTTGATTGCATGTGATGTTTATCATGTTTTGCATCTTGTTTACTTAGAACGACGGTAGTAAATAAGATGATCCCTCATAATAATTTCAAGAAAGTGTTCACCCTAACTGTGCACCGTTGCTAAAGTTCGTCGTTCCGAAGCACCACGTGATGATCGGGTGTGATAGGTCCTTACGTTCACATACAACGGGTGTAAGACAGATTTACACACGCAAAACACTTAGGTTGGCTTGACGAGCCTAGCATGTACAGACATGGCCTCGGAACACAGAAGACCGAAAGGTCAAGCATGAGTCGTATAGAAGATACGATCAACATGAAGATGTTCACCGTTGTTGACTAGTCCGTCTCACGTGATGATCGGACACGGCCTAGTTGACTCGGATCATGTAATAGTTAGATGACTAATAGAGGGATGTCTATCTAAGTGGGAGTTCATTAAATAATTTGATTAAATGAACTTTATTATCATGAACTTAGTCTAAATATTTACAATATGTCTTGTAGATCAAATGGCCAACGTAGTCCTCAACTTCAACGCGTTCCTAGAGAAAACCAAGCTGAAAGACGATGGTAGCAACTATACGGACTGGGTCCGGAACCTGAGGATTATCCTCATAGCTGCCAAGAAAGATTATGTCCTAAGAGCACCGCTGGGTGACGCACCTATTCTCCCTGCAGAACAAGACGTTATGAACGCTTGGCAGTCACGCTGCGATGATTACTCCCTCGTTCAGTGCGGCATGCTTTACAGCTTAGAGCCGGGGCTCCAAAAGCGTTTTGAGAGACATGGAGCATATGAGATGTTCGAAGAGCTGAAAATGGTTTTCCAAGCTCATGCCCGGGTCGAGAGATATGAAGTCTCCGACAAATTCTTTAGCTGTAAGATGGAGGAAAATGGCTCTGTCAGTGAGCACATACTCAAAATGTCTGGGTTGCACAACCGCTTGACTCAACTGGAAGTTAATCTCCCGGATGAAGCGGTCATTGACAGAATCCTCCAGTCGCTTCCACCTAGCTACAAGAGCTTTGTGATGAACTACAATATGCAGGGGATGGTAAAGACCATTCCTGAAGTATATGCTATGCTGAGATCAGCAGAGGTAGAAATCAAGAAGGAGCATCAAGTGTTGATGGTGAATAAAACCACTAAGTTCAAGAAGGGCAAGGGTAAAAAGAACTTCAAGAAGGACGGCAAGGAAGTTGCCGCGCCCGGTAAGCAAGTTGCCGGGAAGAAGCCAAAGAATGGACCCAAGCCCGAGACTGAGTGCTTTTATTGCAAGGGAAGTGGTCACTGGAAGCGGAACTGCCCCAAATACTTAGCGGACAAGAAGGCCGGCAAAACCAAAGGTATATGTGATATACATGTAATTGATGTGTACCTTACCAGTACTCGTAGTAGCTCTTGGGTATTTGATACCGGTGCAGTTGCTCACATTTGTAACTCAAAGCAGGAGCTGCGGAATAAACGGAGACTGGCGAAGGACTAGGTGACGATGCGCGTCGGGAATGGTTCCAAGGTCGATGTGATCACCATCGGCACGCTGCCTCTACATTTACCTACGGGATTAGTTTTAAACCTCAATAATTGTTATTTAGTGCCAAGTTTGAGCATGAACATTGTGTCTGGATCTCGTTTAATTCGAGATGGCTACTCATTTAAATCCGAGAATAATGGTTGTTCTATTTATATGAGAGATATGTTTTATGGTCATGCTCCGATGGTTGATGGTTTATTCTTAATGAATCTCGTACGTGATGATACACATATTCATAGTGTGAATACCAAAAGAGTTAAAGTTGATAACAATAGTCCCACATATTTGTGGCACTGCCGCCTTGGTCACATAGGTGTCAAACGCATGAAGAAGCTCCATGCAGATGGACTTTTAGAGTCTCTTGATTATGAATCATTTGACACGTGCGAACCATGCCTCATGGGTAAAATGACCAAGACTCCGTTCTCAGGAACAATGGAGCGAGCAACCAACTTATTGGAAATCATACATACCGATGTGTGTGGTCCAATGAGTGTTGAGGCTCGCGGTGGCTATCGTTATGTTCTCACCCTCACTGATGACTTGAGTAGATATGGGTATATCTACTTAATGAAACACAAGTCTGAGACCTTTGAAAAGTTCAAGGAATTTCAGAGTGAGGTTGAAAATCAACGTGATAGAAAGATCAAGTTTCTACGATCAGATCGTGGAGGAGAATACTTGAGTCACGAATTTGGCACACACTTAAGAAAATGTGGAATAGTTTCACAACTCACGCCGCCTGGAACACCTCAGCATAATGGTGTGTCCGAATGTCGTAATCGCACTCTATTAGATATGGTGAGATCTATGATGTCTCTTACCGACTTACCGCTATCTTTTTGGGGCTATGCTTTAGAGACTGCTGCATTCACTTTAAATAGGGCTCCGTCGAAATCCGTTGAGACGACACCGTATGAATTATGGTTTGGGAAGAAACCTAAGCTGTCGTTTCTAAAAGTTTGGGGATGCGATGCTTATGTCAAGAAACTTCAACCTGAAAAGCTCGAACCCAAATCGGAAAAATGCGTCTTCATAGGATACCCAAAAGAAACTGTTGGGCATACCTTCTACCACAGATCCGAAGGCAAGATCTTTGTTGCCAAGAATGGATCCTTTCTGGAGAAAGAGTTTCTCTCGAAAGAAGTAAGTGGGAGGAAAGTAGAAATTGATGAAGTGTTACCTCTTGAACCGGAAAATGGCGAAACTCAAGAAAACGTTTCTGAGGTGCCTGCACCGACTAGAGAGGAAATTAATGATGATGATCAAGATGCTTCTAATCAAGCTGCTACTGAAATTCGAAGGTCCATAAGGACACGTTCCGCACCAGAGTGGTACAGCAACCCTGTCTTGGAAATCATGTTGTTAGACAACGGTGAACCTTCGAACTATGAGGAAGCAATGGCGGGCCCGGATTCCGACAAATGGCTGGAAGCCATGAAATCCGAGATAGGATCCATGTATGAAAACGAAGTATGGACTTTGACTGACTTGCCCGTTGAACGGCGAGCCATAGAAAATAAATGGATCTTTAAGAAGAAGACAGACGCGGATGGTAATGTGACCATCTATAAAGCTCGGCTTGTCGCTAAGGGTTATCGACAAGTTCAAGGAATTGACTACGATGAGACTTTCTCACCGGTAGCGAAGCTGAAGTCCGTCAGAATCATGTTAGCAATTGCCGCATACTATGATTATGAGATATGGCAAATGGACGTCAAAGCGGCATTCCTTAATGGTTTCCTTAAGGAAGAATTGTATATGATGCAGCCGGAAGGTTTTGTCGATCCTAAGAATGCTGACAAGGTGTGCAAGCTCCAACGCTCGATTTATGGGCTGGTGCAAGCATCTCGGAGTTGGAACATTCGCTTTGATGAGATGATCAAAGTGTTTGGGTTTACACAGACTTATGGAGAAGCCTGTGTTTACAAGAAAGTGAGTGGGAGCTCTGTAGCATTTCTCATATTATATGTAGACGACATACTTTTGATGGGAAATGATATAGAACTCTTGGACAGCATCAAGGCCTACTTGAATAAGAGTTTTTCAATGAAGGACCTTGGAGAAGCTGCTTATATATTAGGCATCAAGATCTATAGAGATAGATCGAAACGCCTCATAGGTCTTTCACAAAGCACATACCTTGATAAGATATTGAAGAAGTTCAATATGGATCAATCTAAGAAGGGGTTCTTACCTGTGTTACAAGGTGTGAAATTGAGCTCAGCTCAATGTCCGACCACGGCAGAAGATATAGAAGAGATGAGCGTCATCCCCTATGCCTCAGCCATAGGTTCTATTATGTATGCCATGCTGTGTACCAGACCTGATGTAAACCTTGCCGTAAGTTTGGTAGGTAGGTACCAAAGTAATCCCGGCAAGGAACACTGGACAGCGGTCAAGAATATCCTGAAGTACCTGAAAAGGACCAAGGAAATGTTTCTCGTTTATGGAGGTGACGAAGAGCTCGTCGTAAAAGGTTACGTCGACGCTAGCTTCGACACAGATCTGGATGACTCTAAGTCACAAACCGGATACGTGTATATTCTGAATGGTGGGGCAGTAATCTGGTGCAGTTGCAAGCAAAGCGTCGTGGCGGGATCTACATGTGAAGCGGAGTACATGGCAGCCTCGGAGGCAGCACATGAAGCAATTTGGGTGAAGGAGTTCATCACCGACCTCGGAGTCATACCCAATGCGTCGGGGCCAATCAAGCTCTTCTGTGACAACACTGGAGCTATTGCACTTGCAAAGGAGCCCAGGTTTCATAAGAAGACCAGGCACATCAAGCGTCGCTTCAACTCCATTCGTGAAAATGTTCAAGATGGAGACATAGAAATTTGTAAAGTGCACACGGATCTGAATGTCGCAGATCCGTTGACTAAACCTCTCCCCAAGGCAAAACATGATCAGCACCAGAACTCTATGGGTGTTCGATTCATCACAATGTAAACTAGATTATTGACTCTAGTGCAAGTGGGAGACTGTTGGAAATATGCGCTAGAGGCAATAATAAAAGCATTATTATTATATTTCCTTATTCATGATAATTGTCTTTATTCGTGCTATAATTGTGTTAACCGGAAATCGTAATACATGTGTGAATAACAGACAACAAACATGTCCCTAGTGAGCCTCTAGTTGACTAGCTCGTTGATCGACAGATAGTCATGGTTTCCTGACTATGGACATTGGATGTCATCGATAACGGGATCACATCATTAGGAGAATGATGTGATGGACAAGACCCAATCCTAAACATAGCATAAGATCGCATAGTTCGTTTGCTAGAGTTATCCAATGTCAAGTATCCTTTCCTTAGACCATGAGATCGTGTAACTCCCGGATACCATAGGAGTGCTTTGGGTATGCCAAACGTCACAACGTAACTGGGTGACTATAAAGGTATACTACGGGTATCTCTGAAAGTGTCTGTTGGATTGACATGGATCGAGACTGGGATTTGTCACTCCGCTTGACGGAGAGGTATCACCGGGCCCTCTCGGTAATGCATCATCATATGAGCTCAAGGTGATCAAAGTGTTTGATCACAAGGATCATGCATTACGGAACGAGAAAAGTGACTTGCCGGTAACGAGATTGAACGAGGTATTGGGATACCGACGATCGAATCTCGGGCAAGTAAAATACCGATTGACAAAGGGAATCGTATACGGGATTAATTGAATCCTTGACATCGTGGTTCATCCGATGAGATCATCGTGGAGAATGTGGGAGCCAACATGGGTATCCAGATCCCGCTGTTGGTTATTGCCCGAGAGCCGTCTCTGTCATGTCTGCATGTCTCCCAAACCCGTAGGGTCTACACACTTAAGGTTCGGTGACGCTAGGGTTGTGAAGATATGTATGTGCAGTAACCCGAATGTTGTTCGGAGTCCCGGATGAGATCCCGGACGTCACGAGGAGTTCCGGAATGGTCCGGAGGTAAAGAATTATATATAGGAAGTGCTATTTTGGCCATCGGGACAAGTTTCGGTGTTATCGGTATTGTACCGGGACCACCGGAGGGGTCCCGGGGGTCCACCGGGGGGTCCACCTGCCCCGGGGGGGCACATGGGCTGTAGGGGGTGCGCCTTGGCCTATATGGGCCAAGGGCACCAGCCCCAAGAGGCCCATGCGCCAAGAGAGAAAAAAAAAGGGGAGAGTCCTACAAGGGGAAGGCACCTCCGAGGTGCCTTGGGGAGGATGGACTCCTCCCCACCCTTGGCCGCACCCTTCCTTGGAGGAAGGGGCAAGGGCTGCGCCTCCCCCTCTCCCTTGGCCCTATATATAGTGGGGAAAAAGGAGGAGCAAACCAACCCTAATGCCCTGGCACTCCCTCCTCCCTGCAACACCTCCTCCTCCTCCCGTAGTTGCTTAGCGAAGCTCTGCCGGAGTTCTGCTGCATCCACCACCACACCGTCGTGCTGGATCTTCCTCAACCTCTCCTTCCCCCTTGCTGGATCAAGAAGGAGGAGACGTCTCCCGTCCCGTACGTGTGTTGAACGCGGAGGTGCCGTCCGTTCAGTACTAGATCATCGGTGAATTGGATCACGGCAAGTACGACTACCTCATCCACGTTCACTCGAACGCTTCCGTTGCGATCTACAAAGTGGTATGTGGATGCTATCTAATCTGAATACTCGTTGCTAGATGAACTCATAGATGGATCTTGGTGAAACCGTAGGAAAATTTTTAATTTTCTGCAACGTTCCCCAACACGCCCACGCGAAGCGCAACCACCGGTATACCATGAGCACACCAACGGCGTCCTGTCCTGACTGGAGCATTGCGCCCGCCAGGAGCACGCCCACCGCCATGCCTCGACGACAACATCATGCCACTATTGGGTGGAGGACAAAGCCCCCTCCTCAGTCGTCCTTGAGAAGCTTAAGGGCTTGCCCTCCGACTCTCTCTAGCGGCGGCAAGGGGGAGATGGGTGGAGAGAAGGGTGGCAGAGGCAGGATGGTCGCGGTCCAAGTCGCCCGTGATGAGCGACGGGGGGCCTCTTGATTATTTGGACCGTCTTGTTAATGATGGCATATGAATGAAGTTCTCTTTTTCTTAAACCAGAGGTTGATTTGCCAAGATTCATGCTAGAGCATGACTGGCTTTCCATTTCTATTTATACATGAAGTCATTTATTTAACATTTGGGATCAACATTATATTGGGTTTCCACCGATGAGATCCCTCTAGTTTATCTAGGAAAATTGTTTGAGTACTAGATTCCCAAATAAGTTTTCACATGCTAGCTAGGCTTAGTTGAAGAATTCATGTACATTTTCAATTAGGAAGGCTTCACTCTGAATATTCACATCAAGAATACCTAGGCCTCATTGAGTCTTTAGCTTACAGACTTTGGTCCGAGCAATAAGGGCAAGACTACTATCTCCCTAGCCAAATTGCATATGGGTGTCCATCGACAACTCCAACTGCAACCGAAGCTCGACTTTCATTGGCAGCCACGGGCAGGAAAACCCGCGACCCACTACCATTGTCTTTTGTTTGACAAGAGGAAGCCCAGCCTAGGCCCGCAGGACTAAATGTTGAGGACCTGCAACAACAAGATCAGAAAACCCCCGATATGGTGGCGCAGCGCCCTAAACTTTGCCACGAGAGAGGCCAAGTAAGACCGAGGCTACCGTTGGGAGAGGACGCAACAAGACACTCTCAATAGAGCAAGACGTCGGGAATCGACCATCGTCGAGGGGATGCCGCCATGCCCACTGGACCAAGCAGTGCGTCAATGCTACGCCATGAGGGAGGAGAGGAGTTGAAATGGCCACGTTGCTTGTGGAGCCATCACCGTCGAGTAGGTATTTTACCTTAGATGAATCTCTGCACCTTCATCTAAGGTAAAATACCTACTCCAATGACTATTTGATATAAGGTAAAATACCTACTCGCAAATATCAAAAGTGGCTCTAGTAGCCGTAGAGGACACGGGTATCGATGGTAAGAGCCAGAACGCATGAGGCAAGCCCCGCCATCGTCGTTCGACGCCCGGGCTTAGCTCCTTATGATGTTTGGAATACACTTTGTGATTCATTTTCGCGGTCCAAGAACATTGTATAGCGATATTATCCATTAGCGAGGACATAATTGGTGCTTAAGAGGATTGCACCCTATGCCTAACTTCAGAAATAGAAAAAGGCCAGTATTCCATAAGCCAAAATTACTCCTGAAACGCTGGATGAATTCTGAGCCCAGATCGTATGGCCCGACGCGCCACGATGGCACATGCCGACATTTCCGTTCCGCTATACTCTGCATCTCGAGTCCTGTTGTGTTCAGTTTTATGCGTTTTTCTTCACTGATCCGAGGATGAGAGGGGCCTGACCTAAGCAGCTAGCCATCCTCCTATCCTATCTACCCGCCCCAACTATCATCTGCCACCTTTAATTCGCTCCGCCGTAACGCGATGCGGCTGCACTGCATGCCCCGAGCCAGGCCATGTGCCCACCCAACATGGCACGTTCCCTGCTCTGCTCTCTCTGCTCACACACGAACCCGAACCCATCTCGTTGCTTAGCGCGTACCCGATCCGGTTTATAAATAGCCCCACCGCACCACGGCCACCTCCCCACTCCCACACAGGAACCGAGCAGGCCATCACTCACTCCCCACCGCCACTCATCAGATCCACACACCACAGCGCGCGGCATGGGCTCCCTCCCCCTCCCCTCCCTCGCCGTGCTCGCGGCGCTTCTCTGCTTCCTGGCCGTCGGCGGCGCCGTGGAGCTCAACACCACCGACCCCTCCCCCTTCGACGTCGACCTGAACGCCACCGACGCCACCAAGTACTGGGGCCCCTGGACCCCGGCCAGGGCGACCTGGTACGGCCAGCCCAACGGCGCCGGCCCCGACGACAACGGTGAGGATCCTCCACACTCCCTCTGAAGATGAATGCTTCTCCTCTCTTCTTGCACGAGCAATGCGGCTCATTCCTCGGCGCTTCTTTGGTCTTGCTAGGTGGCGCCTGCGGCTTCAAGCACACCAACCAGTACCCGTTCGCGTCCATGACCTCCTGCGGCAACCAGCCATTGTTCAAGGACGGCAAGGGGTGCGGCTCATGCTACAAGGTAAATTAACTACTATTCCTACATAGAAGAGAAACAGTTTACAGTTACTGTCAACTAGGTAGGCCGATCTGCAGCGTCTGACAGCGGGCCCCGCATGCGTATAGTAATGTATCTGTGGTGTGTGTGTTTGTTCAGTCGCTTTCTGCGAGAACGTTACTGTGCGGCGGAGAGCCGTTGCAGCTTAGGGAGCGCGTCGATTGGCGCTCGACCTCTCGGGTGCCTGAAGCTGAAGCTGACGTTTTTGTTCCGTTTCAGATCAGATGCAGGAAGGACATGTCCTGCTCCGGCAGGACGGAGACGGTGATCATCACCGACATGAACTACTACCCGGTGGCGCCCTTCCACTTCGACCTCAGCGGCACGGCGTTCGGGCGGCTCGCCAAGCCCGGCCTCAACGACAGGCTCCGCCACTCCGGCATCATCGACATCGAGTTCACACGGTAAGAAGAGTGAGCAACACCTGCAGCGCCGTAGCAGTACCAGTGCAACATTGAGAGAATTTGTACCGCCATTATGCAAAATTCTTTGTTGAATTTGCTGTCCATCGTCCGGGCAGTTAAAAGTTCGAAAAAAAGTCGGGTGCATTGGATCCACCCAACCGCCCGCATTACTCCTGGCCGACCGGACACGGGCGCCACACACACACACACACTCTCATCTGCCCTGCACATGCATGTGCAACAGCTAGTAAGCACACAGGGCTCAGCTTTATTACTCGGGCCCAACCCACCCTCCTTTTGCAGCACGGCATATGCGTGCCCTGCCACCATACGCCACCGGCCAGCCCATCCCCGTCTCGTATCACAGAGCGGCTGGGCCCCCGGCCGAAAGATACAATATTCCGCCGCAAGATCGAGCAAGGCAACAAAACTAATAATACGCATGGACTAGTAGACTACCAGCGGCAACTTCTCCTTCCATACAACAATTTATACCAAGTACGATCTTGTGATGAATTGCAGGGTGCCGTGCGAGTTCCCGGGGCTGAAGATCGGGTTCCACGTGGAGGAGTACTCGAACCCCGTCTACTTCGCGGTGCTGGTGGAGTACGAGGACGGCGACGGCGACGTGGTGCAGGTGGACCTGATGGAGTCGCGGGGGCCGGGCGGCGGCAAGTGGACGAGGATGAGGGAGTCGTGGGGCTCCGTGTGGCGCCTCGACTCCAACCACCGCCTCCAGGCGCCCTTCTCCATCCGCATCCGCAACGAGTCCGGCAAGACGCTCGTCGCCAACAAGGTCATCCCGGCCAACTGGAGGCCCAACACCTTCTACCGCTCCTTCGTGCAGTACAGCTGAAGTGAACCCACCATGATTCCGTTGCTCCGAGTACTAGTAATGCTGCTACGCAGGCGGCTAGCTGCTACGGTCAAGTGAGTCGGTCAGTCATTGGGAGTGTACGGTCGTTTGCGTTGAGTCGTTGTAAACTGTATCGGGTTGGGGTGGTGTCGGTGCGTCTTTCTAGGTGAGAAAAGTTTGGCTGGGTCTGGGTCTGGGTCTCTAGGGGTGTGATGAGTCTTCGTGTATTGGCAAATGGGAAAAGGCTGTGTGGGAAATGGAGGAGGCAGGCGTACAAGATACGCTCTCCCGCCCACTCTTGCCTTTTATAATTTATATATCATTCAAGGCGGTGATATTAATCGAAAGTATATTGTTACTACTACTACTGTATGAACCATGTTTGTAGTCCTTGTGTCTCCTTTTATTATGTACTTGTGCCTCCTTTTATTATTTCTATATAGTGAAGGAAAAAACACTTAATCTTGAAGAAGCAAACCCAACTGCAGAGAAGCATCAAAATGGTTGGAATTTGGTTTCATCACATCCTAGATAAGCTCATAGTTCCGGGACAGCGTAGTACTAGGCTCAAGCAAAAGGGAGAGTTGGCGCCCTGCATTTTAAAGCCCAGATCAGTTCCCGCGCGCGGTAAATTTACAAGCCTGGCGCCAGGAACTGACGGCCTTTAGGCTAGTCATAGTGGGGAGTAACTTAGGCTAGTGTCATGCATATGGCACTAGTCTTTGTTACCACCTTCATAGTGCAAAATAACATACAAGTAGTATCATAGATGATAGCATTTATTACATTATAGACTAATTTTGCTTTGGATTGTGTTATGTTACAGTAACATATTATGTCACTTCAAACACCTCTCTCCTCATTAACTATATGCCACATAAGCAAACCTGTCTTGAAATGCGCTATGTTACTTGCTAAGTTACTCCCACTATGAGGCTAATCATAGTGGGAGTAACTTAGGTAGTAACATAGCGCACCTCGAGAATTTTTTGCTTATGTGGCAAGTAATAAATGATAAGTAGTAACATAATATATTACTGTAACATAGCGCTTTCCAAGACAACACGAGTCTACAAGCTATTAAATGGGATTACATATGACACTAATACTATGTTACTTTGCACTATAAAAATAGTAACTTAGACTAGTGTCATGCATATGACACTAGTCTAAGTTACTCCCCACTATGACCATCCTGACCAGCCTTAGCCTTTACCCGCTTCTTTTTCTGCAGATTCCTTGCCTAAGCAGCCGTAGCGCATGATTGGTTGCCGGTAAAGCACGCGGCCGAATTATCCAATCACCCTGCGGGCTGCGACCCTCGATAAAGCTACTACCACTCCCCACCGTAGATTTTCTTTATGCCACCAGCATAGTCTTGCCAGTTCGACGCGTACGACTACCGTACCGGCCTTGTCCGGAGAGAAATTCCCCGGCCGGCTCCGGTCAAGCAGAACAGTGCGCGGCGCGCAGCGATACAAGAGCGTCCGGCCAAAACGAAGCGTCCCATCTTCCGCCGCCGGGGTCCGGCCCATCAAACCCCATTAGATGTACCGCGTCGCTTGCAGCTTGCTGCTGCTGGCATGCTGGCGATCCCTGCCCGTACGAGTTATTGTGGCTCCCTCGTTCGGTCCAGATCCCCACCCCAGCACTGCATGTTCTTATTCTTATCCTACACGGGCCGGGCCCGCTTCAGTTCACCGTCGTCGGAGCTCAGAATCGGCACCGCGAAGCCGAGCGAGGAGTAATAACTCCTGTTCATGTTCCTCGGTGCCGCGTCGACCGATCCGATCCGATCCAGCCGGATGTGTGATCAGGGACGTCAAATCGAAACATAGGCTGGCGCTCTGGAGTTGGCATCCGATCCGCCGATGGATGGATGGGTCGGGCCGGCGAGCCACAGCTGGGGGTGGGGGTTGGCCGGCCGACACCGGTCTTCTTTTGGGCGCGCATTTCCCTCTTTTTCTATCCGCGGATCGAGCTGGTTTCCCCGCGGTCCGCGGCATGTGCGCCGCGGCCCATGGGGTCAAAAGGCGATGTGTACCCTGTACCTGTACCTTGCCAATGCCGACCGGTACGGCGTCGTCTTTACCAGTTCCAGTTGTGATCCGCATCCGCATCCGCCTAAGCATGTGTGTCGGTGAATCCCATTATCATCTCCTACTCGACCCGACCGGCACGCACCGGAGCATATCATCATTATCACTGTTGAAGCTAAGCAGAGTGCTCCCACTAACAGTAGTAAGTACCACTGACTGTTAGCATAGTGTGGACGAGCGGTCCAGCGACTCCACCGAGATGCCAAGAGAGCAAGCCATCGCGTCACACCGCGCGCGGAAATATCTCTGCGGCGCACGCAAATCTGCAGACGTGCCTGCATGGAGGTCGATAGCGTTGGGGAATAAAAAAGATCCGATCAGCGGCGAGTGGTTGGCGACGGTGGCGGGTTAAGCTGCGCAATGATTGACTGAGCTCAGCTGAGCTGCCTCCAACTCCGACGGTACATTCATTTGCCGGCGGGCTGGGAGGGACGGCCCACCGGTCAGCGAGACGGTGACGCAAACAGCATGCCGAAAGCTGGATGAGGTTGACCTCTCCGGTCCAATTTCCAAATCACGTGCAATCGGGCGATACTGTAGTACAAACACATCTTCTTCAGGTTACCGTCGGTTACTTATACACGCTAAGCAAAATGTTGTCAAAACGAATATACGTACAAGCTAGAATGATTTTAATACGACAGATCATGTGCAATTGAGTGTAAAATACACGATGCTGCAGATGCGTCGACAGATTTTCATGTCCGAAGGGAAACGCTGTGCAGGTGCTTGTACGACGTAGTACGATCACTCTTTGGAGCTGCCTGGCTTGGTCTGCTGCTGGCTTAGCTTCTGGCACATGGCCATCATCCTGCTGTACGCCTCCATGCCGTTCGGTTGAGCTTGCTGCTGCTGCAGCAGTAGAGATTCGTGCCACCGAGTAAGAATCAATCAGAGGTTCCAAGGGAACAGTGCGCATAGATTTGGATTTTGGAGCACGCGCGTACCTGCGCGTTCTGCTGCGCCGCTTGGCAGGCGAGGAAGGCGGAGTAGCCGTCCGGCACGGCGGCGGCGGCGGGCTGCTTCTGCCGGTCGGCGCCGGCGCCGGCGTTCCAGGGCTGTATGGCGACGAAAGGGGTGGACGCGTGCATCATGGGCTGGGTGAGGCCCGGGTAGGCGGGCTGCGCGAGTGGCCCGGCCATGTTCATCATTCCCAGGCCCATCTGCGCCATCTGGGCCATCTGGGCCATGTTCGCCATGACGGACATCTGGGCCAGCTGCGGCATGGCCATGGGCATCATCATGCTGCTCATCCGGTTCATCATCTGCACCGTCGCCTGCAGCTGCTTCAAGTGGTCGATCACCTCGTCCAGCATCGATGCCTTGTCCGTCTGCGTCAATGCAAAATAACAGATCCACGTTTATTTATCTGGAGATATATGTTTGATTGTCTGGTTCGGTGATTCCCGTCGAGAAATACAGTACCTTGCTTGAGTTGGGGACGAGCTTTTGCAATGTCTGCATCTTCTGGTTGATCCTGTCCCTTCTTTTCTGCAACAAGGAGTCACGGTTGAGTTAATCAGCAAACTAACTAACAAGGCATTTTAATCTTCTTGTTGCAAGGACAACCATAGCACTTCCTCTCTTTTTTGGGGAAGCAAACATACCACTTCCATCTGATAAAGAAAACTGTAAAAAGGAGAAATCTAAGAAAGACCTGTCCTTACTGAATTAAGGTTTCGTCCTATCAGTTTGAGTAATTGTGATATTAATATATTAACTAAAGCTATGATTTCTAGAGCTCCTGTTTTATGCGACAAACTTATTTCCCCAAGCCAATCTGCCTTTATTAAATGGAGGTTTATATTAGAAAGTGTTGTTATGGCCCATGAGGTGATACATGAGATTCATAGAACTAGGACCAATGGTTTAGTTTTGGAACTTGATTGTAAGAAAGCTTATGACAGAGTGAGTTGGGAATTCCTTGTGGAGATGCTCTCTTCTAGAGGCTCTTATATTAGAAAGCGTTGTTATGGCCCATGAGGTGATACATGAGATTCATAGAACTAGGACGAGTGGTTTACTTTTGGAACTTGATTATAAGAAAGCTTAGGACAGAGTGAGTTGGGAATTGCTTGTGGAGATGCTCTCTTCTAGAGGCTCTGGAGATAAATGGATTAAATTGATTTATAGTACTTTATTTCAGAGTTCTTTTTGTGTGAGAATTAATGATACATATGGACCCATTTTATTGGAGGCGAATGGCTTAAACAAGGAGATCCTTTGTTCCTCTCGCTGTTCAATTCGGTGGCTGATGTTTGTCCAAAATTCCCTAAGATTAGGGACCCCATCCCACCAAATTCTCCTACATATGATTGGAAAAGATTCTTTGACAGTAAATCCAATGATTGGAAAACTCTCTTAAATTTCAAATATGGGACAAAGAAACCCAATATTCTCTGTGCTAAACCTGGTTTGGGATCTCAGTTATGGATAAGTGTTTGTTGAGCTTTTTCTGCTGCTAAAACCTTTTATAAATGGAAATTGGGCAGTGGCAACAGTATTGGCTTTTGGCATGACATCTGGATTGTTGTTTGTTCACTTAAAACCTTATACAAGGATCTTCTTGAAATTTTCCAACAATAAGATGCTATTGTTGCCCAGGTTTGGAATGGGATGATTCTAAAACTTACCTTTAGAAGGTGTGTGGATGAACATCATCTCAGTAGATGGATTGAGTTGGTGTCTCTAGTGAAAACTAAAGTTTTGTCATGTGACATGATACTCCCATCTGGATACTTTAGCCATCTGGCATACACACTGTTAAAATCATTTATAAGCTGATTATTTTTTGTGGGATTTCTTCTGAACTACATAACTGCATTTGGAAAATTAAGGTGCCACCTAACATACATGTTTTTCTATGACCGGTCCCCCATAATAAAAGTTTGACTAGGATAACCTAGCTAAATGTCATTTGGTATCTGATCCTACTTGTGTTTTCTGTAAACAATTTGAATCTGTACAACATCTCTTCTTTGATTGCATTGTTGCAAAAGTGTTTGGTCGATCATTTTTGATATTCTTAACATTTCCGTACCGTGCTCTTTCAATTACTTGTACTCCTTCTGGAGACATAAGAAGAAATCAGATGCAATTAACTTAGTCACATCTGCTACCCCGTGGAGCTTATGGTGTTTTCGCAATGAATTTGTTTTCCATGGGTGAAAATGGCGAAGTGTGAAATGCATCCTGGGTTTGGTAGGCGGTTTGGTTTGACAATGGAAGGTACTGTGCACCGATGTTCAAGCTACTCTACTACTAGAATGCCTAAGATTGCTCGATCATCGGCGTGGAGAGCTACTGAGGATAGCTTGGCAGGCTTCCTCATAAGGATTGTAGATCAGTTTACTTTCCCTTTGTGGCTTGTCTTCTTGATCTATTTCCTGTATCCAACTGCAGTTGCTTTTCCCTTCCTTAGGGACTGTAATAATTCTGTTGTGGCTAATTTTGGTTGTGACTGAGAGCAGTAAAACGTTGACATGGTTGTTGCCTTGGCTTTACTAAAAGTTGGGGCAGGGGGAACCCCTTTGATAAAAAAAATGATTTTAGGTTTTGCATAAGGAGAAGAAATAGTTTTGTCACATGGGCATAAAAGGTCTAAACAATAAAAAAATCATTTATTGCCATCACTAATGAAACATTTATGGTGTAGCACATTTAGGTTTTCCCCCTTTCTTATTTAGATAAAACTATTTTGCTATTCTCAGAGTGAACCAAAGACCCCATTCTTACTAAATAAAAGAACGATGGATGTTATTTTCCTTGGATTCCCTAAACGAGGATCCCTCACCCGAAGCGCCCTAAGACCAATGGGGAGGGGGGACATCACCTCCACCCGATTGTCCTACCAATTCCACGCCTGCCTCTCTTAGTTTGGGCATATTTGCTTCATTTCCATCATCTAGCCCCCTTTCATATTTATGCTTCACCAATGCATCCCCTCCCACTTGAAATCCTAACCGACCGTTGTGGACTTGCCTCGCTGAGATCGTGCACCTCCTATCATACACCCCTAAAAGTCAGTAGGGCTACCGTGCCGCCTCATTGTCCAACTTTTGCCCCACTCCTAGGTCAGGCACCTTCGACGATAATGCATCCATCTAACACTGTGATCTCATTGATCTTTCCAGTTCATGATGGATTAATGTCATCGAGTTGTCGGAGTGTAGCCGCCGACTCGTTTAATTGGCAGACTCCCCTTTCGTCTTTCATGTGGCGGCTATGCATCACACGACTATACTCTTTGGCGACCATCCGACTTTTTCCTATCACCCTTCCTCCCTCCTCTTTCCTTCTTCCTTCCATCCTTTCCTTTCTTCTTCCCTTCTATATTGTTGTCCCGAGTGTATCTTTTACGATGGATAGATTTTTCTTTCTACAACATTTTTGCTTGTTAACTTGCACACCTGAAGATCCCAAGCATCAATTCCCACTAACTTAGCTGGTTGTCGCAACATGTTGAACTAAGAACTTTGTTACGACAACTAATCTTGCTTAAGCTAAGCATTCTGATGCTCACGTACGCACTCTAATGGCCCGTAGACATTCAGTTTTTTAGTGTGGCATACTTGCTTAATAAAAATGATACAATAGCCATATCGACAAGGAACTCCTTCTTTTCCAAGAGCCAATTCGTAAGGAATCTCAAAGTTAAACGTTCTTGGCTTGGAGAAATTTGAGGATGAGTGAATCAGTGAGAAGTTAATCCTAGATGCGCGTGAGTGATGATAAAGTGTGCATGAAAGATTAGTGTTGGTTTGTGATGCCAGTCTAGATCCTGCCAGGTATGACGCTCAGGAACTGATGGTTGTGTGGCCGGAGCGTTACAAATGATATTAGAGTCAACCCTCGCAGTTACACATGTATGTGTGGGTGAGTGACGCAGACATGTACAAACCATGTACCGCCCGTCGTGACACACGACATGGGCATATGTGGATGCTGACATTGGCACACATAGATGTGTGCTAAGAGGGAACGCCCCTACTGGACCAACGGGACATCGACTCCTTTCAGTGGGAGGTCTATTTGACTTCATGATTTGATAGAAATGATAGACTACTCGTATCACCAAGGAATTGCTTTTTTACGGAATGACCAACTAGGAAGTTGACACAGGATGCTCACAAGTAAAGATAAAGTGAGTAAGAAGGACAAGTATTGGTTTGTGAGGCCAGTCAAGATTTCATCAAGCGTAATTGTCGGGAATCGATGGTTGTGGCCGGGACGATACACTCAGGATCCATAAGTAAAAATAATTTCTTCTTCTTTGTAGACATTGTTGTCTCAACATATATGTGCCACTCCCTGGCGGCACAAAGGCGTCCAACCCTAGCCACGAAAGAAGGGCCGAGTGTGTGCCCCCCACGCCGCCGCTACTGCCGGCGTTGGTTGCAGTGGTGACGCACCCCTACTCCTTAAGTGGCGAGGGCGCTCACGCCCTGTTCCTGCCGGTGGTTCTAGAAGCTGTGGTGGTGGCCTCCGTCGGCTACGCGGGCGGTGACGAAGCTACTGCTAGTGCTAGATGTCCTCCGACGGTGGTGGGAGGTGCGGCCCGGCAAGATCCGGGTGCTGATCCTCGCTCTTCCGGTTGGGTCGTCCTGATGGCGTGGACGGCGGGTGCGCCGAGGTTCCAGCAGCGATGCGGCTACTGGCCTGGTAACCGTATAGGACAGCCTAACTGGAGGCGGGAGCTGACAGGAGGTGCTCCCCTCGGTGCTCTACCGTGACTGGTGGGCGGCGGTTCGTAGCAGGTCGGTACACGCAGTTGGTAGTTGAGCTTCACCGGGAGAAATCCTATCTTCGGCTTTTGTTGGATCTAGCAATGGCGATGCGCGCGGGCGTCATACTTTTTCTTGGAAGCATCACCCCTGTGTGGTGTTCCCCCCTCTCCTCGCGGCCATGGCTCCAGAGGGAAACCTCAGATCCGTAGAATCGGGAGATGAAGGCGTCTTCATGCCATCGTCCTCCTTGGGGGCATCATCTCGGAGTCGGCTACAACTCGAGACCGGTGGATGGCGTCATCTTCGTCGCGTTGGTTGTTGTGGTGGCCGTTCCAAGGATGCTTATTTCTGTTAGGCAACGATGATGACATCGAGAGGAGCTTGAGGTCACAGCTCGGGCTTTGGTACTCGGATCTTCCTGGCGTGTGCAAGGAGCTCTTCTGTGGTTGTCTAGTTGCTTTAAGCCGGAGCTGCGATGGAGCGAGTATAGGTGGCGATGATGATAGGCACTCGGTGGTCATTTGCGGAGGGCACGGTCGACGCAAGTCCTGCATATTTTCCTTGCAAAGCTTGTCGTCAAAGTTGGAGTTGTCGGTTGTTCGTGCATGTGTTCATCTGTTGGCACGTGTAGTCGTGGTTTCTGTGCAACTGCTTGCGGATTGGCTTCGATGATGGAGTTCTATGATGAAGTCGGAGTCGCTCGTTCGGAGGTAATCGGCGGTGACGATGACGCCTGCGACTCCTCGGCGGATGTCTTTTCTTCTTCATAGCTCTCTGTTCCATGTCGATGGCCAGGTTGGCCGGTGGTGGCCGTGTTATGTGGGTTGGATTGTATCTGTCTTAGCTCGTTTTTCTGCCAATTATCCGAGCAATTCTCAGTCTCTTCTTTATCAATGAAAATGTCAAGTCTATTGCCTCGTTTGAAAACGATGCCGGGATGTTGTGAATCTCTATTGTTTCGAAAGTGCTACACCAAGCTTACGCAAGATATGTGCAGGTCCTCCCCAAACTTTGCTATGCAATTAGCTCATGACTAGTCCAAAATCAATTCACTTTCTAGCTCTATCACTATCTCAACTCGACTTGAGCTTGGTTGACTAGTCTGGCTTGCACTCGGTTTCTCTTTGGGCGGAACTATGCAAGCGCGGCACGCGTAACCCACACATTCTGCATTCACACTAGCTTAGCTACCACTTGTATATGCGCACGTGTTCTATACCCCTTATAGAAATACACTGATTGCTCAAGTTGGTTGAAGCTAGACCTAAAATGCATGTCATTGACTAAAAGTACGAATAACCAAACACTAGTAGTATGAAGTAATAACACTACAGTATATAACAAATACCAGTATGAAGTGTAAGCAACAAATCACTGTCATGCATCAGTGCAGAAGAGATAGTTGCTTACACGCTCAGATTCGTTATGGATGGCAGCAGCCCGGCTCCTCTTGGTAGAAATGGACGACCTCATTGGAGCTTCCCCCTTGATCACGACGTTCTCTGCTTCATCGCACAGCCCGTCTCTCTTTTGTATCTCAGCAGACGCATGCACCGGTTAGATAGACGCAAGAAAAAACATAAGCATAGGGAATCCGCAAGCCCATACGGATCAAGACAAGCTGGATCGACGTACGTGCATGCGAGATGCTTACGATCGAGACATGCATATACGCAGGGTGTGAGGCTGTTAGCCCAGAGCTTTGCTTGCCTGCGACCGACGGCTGAAGCAGCGGGAGTCGCTGGCGCCTCCCCCGAAGCTCGTGTTCTCCGTCTCCGGGGAGCCGTGGTCCAGAGACGTGGAGTTGTTGGTCGTCGTGAACCCGCACAAGTCGTCCGCGCCGGTGCCGCAGGGCTCCAGAGTGAGCAGCGAGCTCTCGCCGCGGCCGGGCGCGACGCTCCCTTGGCTGGCGCACACCCGCCCGTCCTCGCCGACCACCCGTGCCCGCTTCCTCTGCACGTCCCCCTCCGCCGGGTCGTCAACCCTTGCGCACGGCACGAGCCCGTCGGCCGGCGCGCCCACACCGAGCCAAGGCGCGGTGGCAGCAGGCAACGGCTGCCCGAGGTGCGACGTGGACTGAGACGACAAACGAGCGGCCGCCTCGCCCACCACTGCCTCGAGCGTCTCCCGGTGATCTCCCGCGCCGCCGATGGCGTGCATCTGCGCCGGCGCCGGCGCGGCCGGGTACTTGGGCACCGACCGGTTGAGCAGCCCCTGCCAGAAGATGTTGCCCTTCTCCCACGTCAGCTCCGCCACCTCGTCGTACTGGTCCGGCATGGGCATGGCAACCGGCCCCGTCAGACCGCTATCTCCAGACGCCATGCGCTGCGTCGACCCGGCGGACACCGGGTTGAGCCCCGCGCCAACCGTCTCGTCCAGATCCCAGCTCGGCACGCACTGGTTGTTCATCACGCGCCACCACCTCCAATGCAAGCTATATATACTTGGAAGGAACGACCCGTGGCTTGCTGTGTCGTCCCGGGATTGGACCAGCAGAACAGAACGGAGGTATGCTAGCTATACCATATACGTAAGCACAGTATATATGGTGGTGGTCGTTGGAAAGCACGGCAAGGCAAGGGCGGGGAGGTCGCGGAGGCGGAGATACTTATGGAGCGGTGCGTGGAGGAGGCAGCACGGGCGCACGGCGCGCGCGGAGGTGTGTGTGGCGGAGCCATGCAGTGCGCGTCGGGGGCGGAGGCGATAGATGGATGGATAGGTGGAGAGGGGGGCAGGGAGAGGGACGGGACGGGGAGAGGGAGGGCCCTGGGCTTGTGAGGAGGAGCCGGGCACGTAGCCGCCTCGCCTTCCACATGACCACGTAGGAGTCCAGAGGAAGCGCTTGCATTGCATGCGTTTTCAATCCAGCAAGTAGCTCGGACGTTTCTTTCGCGCCTGCCTTTCCGGGGCTGTCGGGCCGGAGGCGTGCAGCCGTCGGGTTCCCATCGGGTGGTGGTGGCGCGGAGGCAGCGGGCATCGGGTGCTCCTCTGATTTGTGGCTCCTGGACCTGGTACAGTTCCGAATCCTGTGGGGCAGGCACCGACGGCCGGCGAACTCTTGAAAACTGCATGCACGTGTCGACCGTACACAAACCTGCATGCACCGGACCACTCTCCGATTTACGGCCGTTTCACGTTGCGGCCCACGACGATAATTCTGTATGTTTAGCCTTTTTCGATAACGTGACATGGGCCCACCTTAGCCCGGTTGCCTCGCTGGTGTTCCTGGCTTACAAAACTTTAAAACCCTAAAAAAAGTTAAAACATAATGCAGACGCAGACACTTACGAACAGGTACATAAAGTCATGCTAGGAACGTACACACGAGCACCCTATCCCTATGAGCATTTTCGAGTAACTGAGTAGACTGGTCTTGAAATTGATGAAGTCATCACAATCACCTCACTATCAACGGGGGTGCCGCCTTCCATTGAAAAACTATTTCATCTTTAGTCCCGGTCAAACTTGGGTTTGTACCTGGTGGGTTGGGGGTATATTAGTAGAAAAACTATCTTTGATCTCGAGCATTAGTCCCGGTCAAGTTTGGGCCTGGGACTAATGGCACCTCCAGTCCGGGTTCCAACGGCTAGGAGTGGACAGTGGCATGACCACCTCTAGTCCCGGTTCAAATGGGACCTCTAGTCCCGGTTAGTGATAACAACCGGGACTAAAGGGGTGGCGGCAGGCTGGGGCCTCTGCGAGCACCTTTAGTTTCGGTTGGTATCGCCAACCGGGACTGAGATGGACCTTTAGTCCTGGTTTGTATCACCAACCGGGACTAAAGGTCTCCCTATATATAGATGCTTCGTCCAGCCCGAGCTCAAGCTCTCCTTTCTCTCCTCTTTGTTTCCTTCCCCTAGCTCGAGCTCATCCTTCATTTTTTCCAAGATTTGTTAAGATTGGAGGCCCGTTCCAAGGGTTCTAAAAGGTTAGCAACTTCATCCTTTCATCTCTCATTGCTAGTTTAACTCGTTTCATGCTCTAAGTATAGTGATTTGTGGGTTTTAGTTTGGGAGTAATTATGTGAGAGTTTATTTGATTTATACGCAATTTGAGCTCAAATTAACTTCTTAGTTTGCATATGTGTAGGTGTGGTTTACTTAGAGCCGTCCCGTCCCCGTCCTCACCGCCGTCGATCGCCCGCACCGTCCCGTCGTGGACACCACCTTGGTGAGCCTCTTGTTCTTATCCTTTTTGTAAAAAAACTTATTTGTATGATTTAGATAGTAACCTGTATAATTTTCTTACTTGTATGATTGTTTGTTATACACAGTGCCATGGTTTTGATATCCGTCCCCGTCGGCCCTCGTCCGGTTTATGATTCGGATGTGGTATATTCTCTTTTATAACTATTTGTTGCATTTCATGTTTATGACAATTATGCCAATCAAGTTGACATAGATATTTTTATCTAGGAGGTATGTGAACCGGAAATTGCAAGACCCTCTTGTCGATAAGTTAAATTTAGTTGAAAAAGAAAACGAGTATTTGAAAAAAAAATTGAAGAAGAGAAGATGAAATTGGAGTTGTATGTTGCCGATGTCGTCGATGATCACAAGATCAAGATGGATGCAATACGCTTAAAGATTAGAAAGATTAGAAAATATGTCATTAATAAAGAGGCTTGGTATAATTATGCCGTTGGATCAATTATTACCTTAGTTGCGATCTTGATCGCATTTGTTGTTGCATTTAAATGCTTTAGCTAGATAGTTGTATGTTGTTTTATGAGAATAAGTGTGCATGAACTTGTATTAATTTGGTATTTTTGATGTTGTGTAATGAAGATGAGCCGACAATGGATGTATGATGACCGACACTCTCCCCAGTTCATTAATTGCGTGCATACTTTTCTGCGCGTGTCTGAGGCAAACAAGCGGAAAGGTTTTATGTGTTGTCCGTGTGGTGCCCGTAAGAATGATAGGAATTACTCTACCTCAAAAGTCCTTCACAGCCACCTGCTTCAGTCCGGTTACATGTCCGGGTGTAACTGTTGGTCCAAGCACGAAGAAAGAGGGGTTATAATGGAAGACAATGAAGAAGAAGAGGATGATGACAACTATCCTAGATTCCCTGGATATGATGGTACTACAATGGGGGAAGAAGCTCAAGAAGAGGCATCAGATGAGCCCGCTGATGATCTTGGTTTGGCCATTGTTGATGCAAAGAGAAACCTTGAAAGTGAAAAAGAGAAGTTGAAGTTGCAACCCATGTTATAGGATCACAAAAAATTGTTGTACCCAAATTGCAAAGATGACAAGAAAAAGCTGGTACCACACTGGAATTGCTGCAATGGATGGTAGAGAATGGTGTATCCGACAAGGGATTTTAAAAGTTGCTGAAAATGTTAAAGAAGATGCTTCCAAAGGACAACAAATTTCCTGACAATACGCACGAAGCAAAGAAGGATGTCTTCCCTCTAGGATTGGAGGTGCAGAAGATACATGCATGCCCTAATGAATGCATCCTCTACCGCGGCGAGTACGAGAATTTGAATGCATGCCCCGTATGTAGTGCATTGTAGTATAAGATCAGCCGTGATGACCCTGGTGATGTTGAGGGCATGATGGGAGACTGAGTGGAAAGGACACGCTAGGAAAGGATTCGGTAATATGTATGGACGGGGATTCTCACACTCAAGAGCACTACACAATTCTACAAAATTCCACCTTGGCGGCTCTGTATATCGAGGAACACATGGATATTGTACGCTCCAATAACCCAGAGCAGTCTAACCCCTGGATTAAACGTACACACATGGCAACTTTCAGCAGTTGGTTGCAAACACATGTCATGAATGACCCCACTGTTGGAGATGAGCTGTACTTGTTGGCCAAGTCACCATCTTCGACTATATTGACTTACAAAGGGTACGAGATAAATGAGAGTACATTTTACACGATCGTCTAAGATAAAAAGAGCACCAACCAAGACCGTGGTGTCTGCTTTGATGCAACAAACAACAATGCGAAAAGGACACATATTATGGTTACATAGAAGAGATATGAGAACTTGACTATGGACCTTCTTTTATGGTCCCTTTGTTTCGGTGCAAATGGGTCAATCTGACAGGAGGTGGGGTAAAGGTAGACCCCCAGTACAGAATGACAACAGTTGATCTCAACAATCTTCGGTACACAGACGAACCATTCGTCCTAGCCAATGATGTGGCACAGGTTTTCTATGTGAAGGACATGTCTACCAAACCGAGAAAAAGAAAAGATAAGGAAGCGAATACATCATACGATGAGCCAAAGCGCCGCATAGTCCTTTTAGGCAAAAGAAACATCGTGGGAGTAGAGGACAAGACAGGCATGTCAGAAGGTTATGAAAAGTTTGATAAAATTCTTCCCTTCACAGTGAAGACTGACCCAAGCATCTTGTTAAATGATGAAGATTCTCCATGGTTACGGCTTGAAGGGACACACGCGCAGAAAAAGTTTTATACCCCAAGACCCCACTCTGGGATGTGACCGGCTTCACTGTCACCACTTTCTCTCTAGTGAGTTTTCGGACTTATAGCTGGAAAGTCCCACTTCTGACAAACCGAAGGGAATCTTCGTAAGAGTTAGGGTATATATGTGTTTTGGCATTTGAAACATGATTTTTGAATAATTCTTTATTAAGTTATGAATTTTCAATTTATTCCTATCCTTTTAGTATTTCACAAGGTTGATCATACACGATTAGTCCCGGTTGGTGGCTCCATATAAAATAACAAGGTTAATATAGACATGGCTTAAACGTCTTGACATAGATGAATACAACAGAAGAATCGAAGATGATAAGAGAGAAACATTGTATGAACATCCAGGCACCTTTATATTATCTATGAAAAATAACTTGATAGAACTATTTGTCACTATCTGATGAAAATAAAACTCCTCATGTTGACTAACAGAAACATAATATAATTTGGTAAAATAATATCAAGAAAACATAAAGTAAAATAATTAAAACAAAGGAAAAAGGTATAAAACTTAAAGAGCTAAACAAAATCTGTTTTTGATTAAAACGCCTACTGAAAATATCCTAAAATTCCCAAATTGAACATACTGATAGAACACACTAATATTAAACAACATGAAAAAGAATTACTCAAAAATCTATTTTCAAACTAAAGTTATCCACAAACTAGTGATTTACATAAATTTTAATGAATTCAAATTTAAACTATTCAAATTTGGAAACTACTGGCACTAATAATAAGTTTATAATTTTTGTTACCTAAAGCAAAAAGATTCACTTAGAAACTCTAAATATTGGCTGTAAGTAGAAATAAAAGTAAAAAATAAACAAAAAAACAAAAAACATGAATAACATGTTTAGTCTCGGTTGCCACCACCAGCCGGGACTAAAGGACCTTCTCCTGCGCATAATTTGGGCCGCCGAAAACAGACCTTTAGTCCCGGTGCGTGGCTGGAACGAGGACAAAAGGCCCCGCCTATATAAGTGGTGTCCCGGGGCCACCCATCGCCCGAGAGAACAGATCGAACCACGCCGCTAGGCCGCTCTTCTTCAACGTCCGACCGCCTTTGCCGTCCCGCTAGCTCCGGCCCCTCCCGAGGTTGTCGTCCGCACCGTTGGAGTCATTGTGAGCCTCTCCCTCGAACCCCCTCTCCGTTTCCTCTGTCGCACGCTGATACGTCCATTTTGCATCATGCTTTTATATCGATATTTATTGCATTATGGGCTATTGTTACACGTTATGTCACAATACTTATACCTATTCTCTCTTATTTTACAAGGTATACATGAAGAGGGAGAATGCCGGCAGCGGGAATTCTGGGCTGGAAAAGGAGCAAATATTAGAGACCTATTCTGCACAACTTCAAAAGTCCTGAAACTTCAAGGAGGCACGTTTTGGAATATATAAAAAATACTGGAGAAAGAATCCACCAGAGGGGGCCCACACCGTGGCCACGAGGGTGGGGGCGCGCCCTACCCCCTGGACGCCCCCTGCCTCATGGGCCCCCTGGCAGGCCTTCGACGCCCATCTTCTGCTATATGAAGTCTTTTACCATGGAAAAAATCAGAAGAAAGCTTTGGGGAAGAAACACCACCGCCACGAGGCGGAACCTTGGCCGAACCAATTTAGGGCTCCAACGGAGCTGTTCTGCCGGGGAAATATCCCTCCGAGAGGGGGAAATCATCACCATCGTCATCATCAACGATCCTCTCATCGGGAGGGGGTTAATCTCCATCAACATCTTCACCAGCACCATCTCCTCTAAAACCCTAGTTCATCTCTTGTATCCAATCTTTGTCCCAAAACCTCAGATTGGTACATGTGGGTTGCTAGTAGTGTTGATTACTCCTTGTAGTTGAGGCTAGTTGGTTTATTTGGTGGAAGATCATATGTTCATATCCTTTATGCATATTAATACCCCTCTGATTATGAACATGAATATGATTTATGAGTAGTTACGTTTGTTCCCGATGACATGGGAGAAGTCTTGCTATAAGTAGTCATGTGAATTTGGTATTTGTTCGATATTTTAATGAGATGTATGTTGTCTTTCCTCTAGTGGTGTTATGTGAACGTCGACTACATGACACTTCACCATTATTTGGGCCTAGAGAAAGGCATTGGGAAGTAATAAGTAGATGATGGGTTGCTAGAGTGACAGAAGGTTAAACCCTAGTTTATGAGTTGCTTCGTCAGAGGCTGATTTGGATCAATATGTTTCATACTATGGTTAGGTTTACCTTAATACTTGTTTTGTAGTTGCAGATGCTTGCAATAGGGGTTAATCATAAGTGGGATGCTTGTCCAAGGAAAGGCAGCACCCAAGCACCGGTCCACCCACATACCAAATTATCAAAGTAACGAACGCGAATTGATGTGAGCACGACGTCGGACGTGCCGCTGATTTGTCCCGGTCTTTCACGGTGCAAGAACCGCAGCTAAATTTCACTGATAAAAGTTCCCAATTACGCGAACGATACGCGCAACCTGAAACTTTGGTAACAACAACTGACAAGCAATACCTCGGCAAACAAGGCACCTCCCGTCGGAGTAGAAGTAACCGGCAAGTAATCCGTCGCCGCAGACGGACCTCAAACCAATAGCTAGCAAATTCTCAATCACGAGAATCCTCTCGCCAAAGTGTAATCTTCTTAATAGAAAATCTCACATGGAAAAACAAGACGAACGCCCAGAGGGCCACTTCGTAATCTGTTCTGTAAACTCTAGAAAATAACCTAAACTAAAAGCATCGGTAACCAAGAATATATATAGCCCGTACAAACCGACTTAGTCGGCCTAAACAAGGCACGCAGGCCAATTACGTAACTGAGTTACCTTCCACAGCTTGACTTGTTGTAGCGCTGCCGATCTCCTTGCCGTTATGATCTTCTTCCTTTATTTTTCTTTTCCAAACGTACATAGTTGACCGATCTGAAAACATATCCCTAGCATGTACATGCATGCTCCTTATCTTCCTTTTTTCTAGCACATGCAGATCAGCCATTTGTTTATTTGGGAATGCACAACTAACGAATCTGGTGCTTGTAGTTTGTTTCCTTTTTATTCTCCATGTTCTCCACGTACTATTATTTCTCCAAATGCATGGATGGTATTCTTTTGCAAGTCGGTTAGAAAACAAATAATTCCTTTCTAACTGTGTACGTGCATGCACTTGCATGGAAACATCTAATGTAGCCCTGCGCTCACATTTAATATGGGCTCCTTCTTTGTGTATAATCGACATAAATTCTGGATCACATCCAAAACATTAACGTGCGCATCAAGGGCGCTAGCTCGCGTACTCCATCTGACCACTTTTCTGTGTTGATTTTACTGTGCGTTTTTACTATGTAAGGAAAGAGGAAAAATAAATTGCCTCACAGGCACGCCTATCCCTTCCGTCTCTCTCGAGCGCTCTCTCTCTCTCTCGATCCTCTCTCGCCCGCCGGCCGATTCCGGCCGTTGCCGGCGGTCTCCGGCGCCGCCCAGCACTCACTCATGTTCTCCTCGATCCGGCCTATCTCCTCCACCAACTCGATTCGACGCTCGCCTCCTCCTTGTGCGCCCGTGGCTAACCCTAGCCGCCACTGTCGCAAGCGCACGACACCGTCGTGGACGCCGG